>CM073583.1:86626630-87881650 GCA_037074715.1 Magnolia kwangsiensis
GAGCTTGCTTGCGGGCTCGGAGAGTACTTATGAAGGAAATCTCCCGCCCTAATCGCAATGATGACGGGTCTCGAATTGCGCATGCTGGTCGCTTTGGTTAACGCGTGGTGACGGTTACGATCCCGCATCTCCTCCTAGCCTGTGAGAAGTTGCCACGTAGGCCTGAGAAGGCGTGCCTATAACGGCTCCGACTGCTATGGCGTGGCTTCGCGTATCAAGGCATACTGCCCGATGTCAGAGTTGTACAGACGGTTCAGTACTCCTCCAATGCGGTGCCACCATGTGTGCTCGGAGATCAGCTCGGCCGATTCTGTTACTGCCATTAAGGCTTGCCATCAATGCAAAAATCTTTCGTTGCCTATATAAGGGGCCCCAAATTTTCTTTTGTCATTTTACATTCTGAACCAGAAGAGCACATCGGAGAAGGCGATTTCCGTCGAGGCGATTCCGGTAGAATTCGAAGTTCCCGGTGAAAGGCGATTTTCGGCTATCACCCGGTGAGTCTCGTCGATCTTCACTCTTATTTCTGCCATGTCTTCCGACCTTGAGATGGTTCGTGAATACGGCGATGACTCCGAGCAGGGGACTTCTGACAGCGGGAGTGGGTCTTCCGAAGGCCCCTTCGAAACCACTTCCCTTTACCCCCCGCCTCAGAGGCAAAAAACTTTGGGTGCTAAGACCAAGCAGCTTAACAAAAAGACAGCTACCCGAGCCTGCAGAGTCGAGACCGCTGCCACCACCGAAATGCCTGCGAGTGTGCGCGCTGCAGAGGTAGTCCCAGGGGGTTCTGTCATGTCAGAATCTCAAATGGAGTGGATTCGTTCGGAGTTCCAAATCCCCGACTTCGTTCAGATAAGGGCTCCCGGTCCTTTGGACGTTGCTGACGCTCCTGTCGAGGGGGAAGTGACCATCTTCCTTTGTGCGCTGCAATGCGGGGTTCGACTCCCTCTGCATCCCTTCATTAGGAAGGTTGCGGCTCATCTCAGATTGGCCCCCGGGTATTTTACTCCAAATGCCTGGAGGGTGATGATTTCTTCCTACATTATCTGGAGGCAAGTTGGTAACTCCGAGCTGACCCCAGAGGAGCTGCTGAGCCTGTACCTGGTCAAGCAAGATAGCAACGACCCATGGTACTATTTTGTGACTTGGGGGAGCAAGGGGTCAGGATTAGTGATGCATCTGCCGTCTTCCAACAAGGACTGGAAGAATAAGTGGTTCTGGGCGGCAGGTGACTGGGAGGCACCAGCGGCTAAGCTTAGGGCCTCAACGGCTCGTATTCTGACCCACTTTACGAAATCAGGTCGGATTTCATCTGGCATCCGGGTTGTTGCCTTAGTTTTCACATGTTTCCGTTGAAGTGACATCTTTTTTTTTTTGCAGCTTTTGCAAAGGGGTTGCCGCTCCTCGACTCAGACCAGAAAAACCGCATTGCGAAGGCCAGAGCGCGATCGGAGACGCTTCGTTCCTGGGCCGATCTGATCACTGTGGCTAACCTTCACTGATTTGGGCTTTACAAATCTCAGCCTTTGCCCACGTCCCTCAGTAAGTTGCCTTGATCTTTTCAATGAGCTTTCTTTTGATTATTTAGTAACTGACATAATCTTTTCTTTCATAGGCATGATCGAGGCATCCGGGGCTCGAAAGAGGAAAGTAGCTCCGACTGCGGTAGAGTTGCTGAAGGAAGCCCCCCGAGTGAAGATCACTCGGAAGAAGTCAGCTCCCCCTCGCGTGGGGAAATCTTTCGCTGCGCCGCCCCCAGCAGCCCCAGCACCGAGACCCGGCGGCTCCTCCTCCGTGCCACCGACTCTGGCGCGTCCCAATACTGCCGCGACTCCCTCGGCAGTCTTGCGCCCGATGGTACGTCCTCCTCCGGGGCTCTTCTGAACTACTGTGGCCGACACCGCAGTCATTCCGATCTCTGTTGCTCCTCGCGCCCCTGCCGTCACCGTTTCCCCCACCGTGAAGTCTTCTGTGGCAATCCTCGAGCCCCCCATTGTCGTCCCCTCTTCCTCCGAGCGGGAGGAGGCCAATAGAGTGGCCGATAATATGACTTCCCCCCGAGGTCGGGAGAGATGTCTGAGCTGAGGGTCAAAACTCGGCCGGAGGGAGCTGTGGCCTCGCCCCAGGCGGGCACGAGCGGCGGGAGGTTCGAGCCGGGCTAGATATGGCATGCTTGGCTCCTTGGGCCCCAAGCATGCTAAGGAGGAGGACATCGCTCAGAACCTTGAGCGGTCGGAAGGCGACTTTCTGAAGGACTTCGCCTCCATATGCTACATGGTATATTTCTGAGAGGACTCTCTTTCTTTCATATTGTTATGTATTTTGTAGATTCTGACCTTTGTTCTGCTCAGGCCGTCTCGGTGCTACTCTCGATTCGGGAGAGAGTGCGGGAGCACAGGAGGAGGGAGGCAGAGTCGAAGGCTCTCCAGGCCGAGGCAGCGGCCTTGAGGTCTGAGCAGATCAATCTGCGCCAACAACTTTCGGGCGAGAGGGCTAGGGTGAGGCGCCTGCAGGGAGTCGTCATCGACTTGAAAGCTAGGGAGCTGCATCTGCAGGATAAGGTGGATAATTTCAAATCAAGTGGTGATGCAGCGACTGCCGAGTTGACCCGCCCTAGGGCTCACTCGGACTCTTTGGCCATGAAGACCGCTCGGCTCGAAGAAGTCCTGAACCGCGCTAATACCGAGGTGGCTGAAGAACGGACACGAGCCGTGGATCAGGCTGTGATAGCCCAGCGGGCTAAGGACGGAGCTTCTTTAGCCGCGGCAGTTGCCGCCATAGTTGAAGGTTTCAAGACCTCCAAGGAGAGGGACGCTGAAGCTGCAACGTTCTACAACCGCGGCTTTGACGCTTGTATCGAGGCAGTCATGGTTTTATACCTAGACCTCGATCTTGATTCCCTCCTGCCTGATGACTCCGAGGATGCCCCAGCCGAAGTAGCTCGCTCGGACCAAGCTCCTGACGCCCAAGCTCCTCCTCAGACATGAAGACATTTTATCATCATTTTTTTTATTTTTTGAGTCTTATTGATGTATACTTATCAATGTATTTTTTGCCCCTCCGAGGGGATTCAATGAAAATCATTTCTTTGATATTGTTTGAACTTGGTTGTGAAATTTTGTTGAGCCGACCTCTTTACGGGTTTAGTCTGTTGTCGTTTAGTTGGTTTTTAGAATCGGTTCTCTGAGCTCCCTCGGCCTAAGTCTTAGTTGGGTCCGTTCTCTTGGGATACTTAGCTCGTCGCCTTTGTTTCGTTGTATATCGAACTGAACGCTCCAAACGGAAGGTCGGGTCATTATTAGGCTTTTTCCCTCGAAGGGATGCCTTGTCGATCTTTCGCAAGACTAGGCTTCGATCCCTTAAAGGATCGGATCATTTAATTCGTGCTTATGTTGACAAGATAATCGGACAAGCATTCAAAGTAGAATTGAGCTTTTATTAAGAGCCTTAAAGGCTATTCGCTCGGAGGCGTACATTTCATTGTGAGCCTTAAAAGGCTAGTTCCTCACGGGTAGTAGATCTTCAAGTGCTCGGCGTTCCAAGGATGAGGGAGATGACGGCCTTCGAGGTCTTCCAGGTGATACGAGCCTGGTTTGGCAGACCTGACCACACGATACGGTCCTTCCCAGTTGGGTCCAAGCGCTCCTGCCCCTGACTCAGCCGTGTTCTGGAAGACCTTTCGGAGGACTAAGTCCCCTGATCGGAAGCGCGTGGCTTTGACCTTTGAATTATAGAAGCGCGCTACCTTCTGGTGCCGAGCCGTCGTTCGAAGCTTTGAAACCTCTCTGAGTTCTTCGAGCAAGTCCAGATTAGCAGCGATCTGCTCGGAGTTCTGATTTTTTTTTGAAGCTCCTAACCCGCGCTGTAGGGAGTCCGATTTCTACTGACACCATTGCCTCCGAGCCATAGGATAACGAAAATGGGATTTCACCCGTTGAGGTCTGGGCTATGGTCCGGTAAGCCTAGAGGACGAAGGGGAGCTCCTTGGCCCAATTTTCCTTTACTTTTTCCAGCTTTGTCTTGAGATGATGTTTGATGATCTTGTTGACCGCCTCTACCTTTCCATTTAACTGTGGGTGCTGAGGCGATGAGTAAGCGTTCACAATACCGAGTCCTTGGCACATACTACGGAACTTGACATTATCGAATTGGTGGCCGTTATCGAAAACGAAGGTTCGTAGGATCCCGAACTGGCAGATGATATTTTTTCACATAAAGTCGATTATTTTTTGCTCAGTGATCTTCGCAACTGGCTCGGCCTCGGCCCACTTGGTAAAGTAGTCGATCGCAACTATAGCGAACTTGACCTGTCCCTTCCCCGTGGGCAAGGGACCGATGATGTCGATCCCCCATTGGGTGAACGGCCACGGCCCACTCATGGGGGTAATTTCTTCTGTCGGTTGCCTCGGCACGGCAGTAAAACGCTGACACTTATCACACTTCTGAACAAAGTCCTTGGAGTCTTGTTTGAGAGTCTGCCAGAAATACCCTTGACGAAGTATCTTCATGGCTAAGGCGCGACTGCCAGAATGGTTCCAGCAAATTCCCCCGTGAATCTCTCGAATCACGTATTCGGCCTCGTCCGGTCGGAGGCATCTAAGGTAAGGATGAGAATGTCCCTTCTTGTACAGCACTCCGTCCAATATAGCGTATCGGGCCGCTCTGACCCTAAGTCGCCTCGCATCTAGTTTGTCCGAAGGGGTTTTGTCGGATGACAGATAATTGAAGATTGGGTCCATCCAGCTAGGAATGGATTGGACGGGATTGACTTTCTCCGACTGACTGATACTTGGGTGTTCAACGAACTCGACCGGAACGAAACGCGGGATCTTTCCCTCAGAGGACGAGGTGAGTTTCGTTAACGCATCGGCCCATGAGTTCTCAGCTCTGGGAATCTGCTGGATGATGCAACTCTAAAATTTCTCGATCAGTTTTCTCGTTTCCTCGAGGTTGGCGATCATTCTGACTTCCTTAGCTTCGTACTCTGAGGAGATGTGGTTCACTACCAGCTGCGAGTCGCAGCGGACTTGAAGAGTCTGAACGCCTAGGCTCGCTGTCGGCCTGAGCCCAGCTAACAATGCTTCGTACTCGGCCTCGTTGTTTGAAGCTTTGAACCCGAGCCTGATTGAGTATTGGATTGTCGTTGAATCAGGTGCAACCAAGACAACACCGACTCCTG
This sequence comes from Magnolia kwangsiensis, assembly GCA_037074715.1. Lineage (NCBI taxonomy): Eukaryota > Viridiplantae > Streptophyta > Magnoliopsida > Magnoliales > Magnoliaceae > Magnolia > Magnolia kwangsiensis. Next base: position 86,631,810 of record CM073583.1, read on the forward strand.
CTCCTTTAATATTGGAAGACTCATCAACATAAAGGACCCATCCCGGATCTGATGCTGGCTCTTGATTGTTCAACGGGATAGATGGTGTCATTTCAACTTCCTTTCTAACTTGCTCTTCATCCGGAGTTGTGAACTCGGCGATAAAGTCGGCTACAGCTTGTCCCTTGAGTGCCGTCCTGGGTCGGAATTGAATGTCGAACTCTCCGAGCTCTACAGCCCACTTGGTCATCCGACCCGACACTTCGGATCTCTGGAGGACTTGCCTCAGAGGAGTGTCTGTTAGCACAACTATGGAGCGGGCTTGAAAATATGGTCGCAGTCTTCTGGCCGAGACGACGAGGCAGAGCGCCAGTTTTTCCAAGGACTGGTACCTTGTTTCAGCTAGTACTATGGCTTTTCTTACGTAGTACACGGGGTACTGCTTGCCTCCGACTTCTCTGATCAGAGCCGAACTGACAGCTGAAGCCGAGATAGCGAGATAGAGGAGCAGAGGCTCCCCTTCTTCGGGCTTGAACAATAGGGGTGGTGAACCTAAGTAATGTTTTAATTGCTAGAAGGCATGCTCACACTCTGACGTCCACTCTACTTTCTTATGACTCTTCAGGTGATGGAAGAAAGGAAGGCATTTATTTGTATCCCTAGATATGAAGCGTCCAAGGGCTGCGACTCTTCCCATGAGACACTATATTTCCTTGAAAGTCCGAGGCGAGTTCATGTCGAGGAGGGCCTTGATCTTATCTGGATTGGCCTCGATACCTCGCTAGTTGACTTGAAAACTAAGAAACTTCCTCGACTCAACCCCAAATGCACACTTAGCGGGATTCAATTTCATCTGATATTCTCGGAGGACGCTGAACGTTTCTTCGAGGTCGGCAAGGTGGTTGGAGGCTTGGGTACTTTTCACTAACATGTCATCCACATACACCTCCATGGTGCGCCTAATCTGGCTGGCAAACATCTGATTCACCAGCCTCTGATATGTTGCCCCTGCATTTTTTAGGCTAAACGGCATGACCCGGTAATAGTAGAGCCCTTTGTCAGTGACAAAGGTAGTCTTCTGCCTATTTGGGGGATGCATAGGGATCTGGTTGTATCAAGAATAAGCGTCCAGAAACAATAGTAACTCATGTCCGGCCGTGCTATCCACTAGTTGGTCAATCCGAGGTAATGGGAAGCTGTCTTTGGGACATGCCTTATTCAGATTGGACTAGTCTACACAGACCCGCCACTTTCCGTTGGACTTTCTGACGAGCACAACATTTACTATCCAATCAGGATAGTACACTTCCTCTATGAAACCCGCATCGAGCAGGACTGAGACTTCCTCGGCAATGACCTCATATCGCTCGGCATCGAACGGTCTTCTTTTTTACTTAACTGGCCGGTGGTCCGGGTCCACATTCAGCCTATGGACCAGCACATCGGGTGAGATTCCCGGCATATCTGCGTGTGACCATGCGAAGATGTCTCGGTGTTGCTTCAAGAAGGCCAGTAATTCGTTCCTCCGCTCAGGATTCAGTGATGATCCGAGCTGAACGGTTTTGCTTGGGTCTGATTCATCGAGCGGTACTTTCATCAGATCTTCGACGGAGGAGCTTTCCGTCGGTCCTCGAGGATTCAAGGCGTCCACCATGAGCGTTTGTTTGGCAGCTCCTTTTCTCACAGCTATCGCATAACATTTTTGAGCCTCGTGTTGATCGCCTCGGAGATAACCAATCCCAACTTCAGCTGGGAACTTCATCATCAGATGATAAGTTGAGACGACCGCTCTCATTGCGTTGAGGGAGGGTCGGCCCAGGATCACGTTGTGAACTGATGGAACATTGACAACTAAAAAGTCCACCAAAAGTGTGACTTGATGTTTCCCTTCTTCGGCTGTTACTGGAAGGGAGATGGTTCCTTCGGAGATGACCCTCTCTCCGGCAAAGCCGTGTAAGGGAGTCTTCACGGGTCGGAGCCTGGACCGTGGAATTCTCATTTTCTCGAATGCCTCAGAATACATAACATCAGCTGAACTCCCGGTGTCGACCAAAATGCAGTACACTTTGTGATTAGCTATGGTCATGATAACCACTAGCGCGTCATCGTGCGGATGTTGGATCTCGTGCGCATCATCTTCCGTGAAGGTCAAGCTGCACGGAGCGACCCGGAGTTCCTTACTGGGACGTTCCGCCAGGTGAACGTGGTGTTCCAGCTCGAATTTTTGGGAATGGGCTTTTTGAGCCCTGTTCGAATCTCCTCCCCCAGCCGAACCCCTGAAGATGGTACGAATTTCAGCGGGCTCCTCTGGGAGATTGTTTGGTTGTTCTCGCGGATATTCCTCTCTCCGAGCGGACTTCTCTTTTTTGGTGTAAAGACGTATGTGTCCTTTGCAGATGAGGGACTCAATCTCGTCTTTCAAATCCACACAGTCGTCCGTGTTGTGACCATGGTCTCGGTGGAAACGGCAGAATTTCTGCTTGTTTCTGTGCTCTGGGTCGGCCCTCATGCAGACTAGCCAATTTAGTAATCTATCTCCTCGGATATCCAGCAGAATCTATTCGGCGGATGTATTGAGCGGGGTATAGGAACGAAATTTTCCTTCCGGCCTATGGCTCGGTCGACGATCGCGAGAAGCGCGGTCATCCGTCCCTTTGCCAGTCGGCTGTGAATCTTCGTTCCGAGGTCTCTTCCCTTTGTTCGTCGAGTCGGACACTTGTGCACCTTTTCGAGCGTTAGTGAACTCCTCGACATTAGTGTACTTCTGGGCTTTCGCCATGAAGTCCGTTAGCGTCTTTGGCGGATTCTTCCCGATAAAAAAAGTGAACTTTTCTTCTTTCAGTCCGCTCAGAATGGCAGTGAGGGCCATCTTATCATCGTAATTCTCGACATGCAGCGCTTCTTCGTTAAAGCGAGCGATGTAATCCTTCAACGACTCTTTCGGGGCCTGCTTGATGGTAAGCAGGTGAGTGTTGGGTTTTCGACTTCTCTTACCCCTTATAAACTGTGTAAGGAATAGTCGACTCAGCTCCGCGAAAGAGCCCACGGAATTAGGTTTCAGCTGGCGGTACCAAATCCGAGCGGACCCTGTGAGGGTGATTGAGAACCCCCTACACATCATTGCATCCGTTGCAGTCTGGATCTGCATTCACGATCAGTAGGATTCCAAGTGTTTGGATGGGTCCCCCGATCCTGAATACTGGATGACGGGAGGCATCCGAAACCTCTGCGGCATCACTTCGGTCATGATGGCTGGGGTGAAGGGAAGTTCGGTCTCTTCCATCATCGCTTGGATCGTGGCTGGAACCGTCGATTGCTCCTGCCTTTTCTCCAATGTCAAGAACTTATCTTTCAACTCCGCAAATCGTGCTTTCCATGGGTCCCTATTTTCTGCAACGAACTCTGGGGTATGCTCGACCTCCGATGTTCTCCTCTCTCTCCTCCGTTCTGACTGATGACGGAGGTCTATGGGCGGCAGGGCGGATGTGGCTGAATGAACGGTTGTTGGAGCCCGAGTGGTGGCGTTCCGTGCGGATACCTCGACCCGTATCGTAGGAGGATTTTGACTTGAATGCGGCACCCCCGAGTGTTGGGGGGCTTCATGTCTCACACTCCTCGGCACAGTGAGTCTCCACGTACAACCCCACCGGCTAGAGAATGGGTTGTTCTTGAGTCGGGCGTAGCTCTGGCTCTCTCTGTTGTTTCATTCGGTTTATCTCGTCGCGTAGGGCCTGGATCTCGTTCTGCATGGTGCGATACTTGCTCGATCGATTGCGCGAACGTTGGGAAGGCCCTGGTGCAGACTCGGCATGAAGCGGTGACGACGACCGAGTCTGCTCATTAGGTTGCGGCTGCACCACTGCAGCTTTCTTCTTCCTCGCCATCGCTTGGAAAAATGAGAACCTGACTTCTAGTTTCAAGTTTCCACAGAAGGCGCCAAAAAATGTTGATGATAAAATCTGGTCGGCCCTCTGCATGTTGCTCTCTACTCGTCGCCCCTGAAACCTGCACCACAAGAACAGACAAAGGTGACCCTGGCTAAGCCGGGGGATCCTCCGATGCCTAAGTCAGGACAAGGGAATCAGGGTTTATGTAGAATAGAAGAGAGCTCGATTTCGCATATCTGTAGATGTGGCGATGCGTGCTATTTATACTTGCCTGTGGGGCGGTCTGGGTCTGGTAATCTCGGCACGATCAGAGGGATTCTAGGATCATAGAGATACTGCCCGCAATCTACTGATTACGTAACGTATCTGGGGGATCGTGTGCATCTGCGAGTAAAGTTACTGGCCACGTTAGGTTATGATAGTTTTCATATTTAGCGAGTGGAGTATGCTCCTCTAATCATCGACTCAGCTCAGCCAGTCCGACCATATAGTCTCGGCATCCGACCCGCCCGCAAGTCCGAGCTCATGTGGTCGGCCGAGGGTATATTGTTGTCCGATCGGATGTGGCCCCCTCCGAACTGAACTTTGCTCTAAGACTCATGCGGTGTTGACGCTGAGTCCAGATTGAATGGGTCGTGCCTCAGATGTAATGGCGCTGGGTCGGCTCAGAAGAGTGGGCTCGGATCTTCCCATAACAGAAACTATGATATATAGTGATCTATTGATAATAACAAGAATATATAGCGAGAATGGAGATATACGGAGATTTACAAGAAAACTTAATAGATATGGATGAATACCCATCCATAGTATGGAATGTTGTACATGAATATTATTTACTTAGATATGATTCATTTTAGACATCCTATGAATGTCTAGAAGTCTAATAGTTAGATAATCAAATAAGTGTTCGCTTTATAGTCGGGTAATAAATCAACCTTCAATGTTTATTTATGATACATCTAAACTAGAAATCAAAATTTAAACTTAGTTGTATGCCACTTATGCAATTTCTAAGTGCCTGCATATCATCGATCACTACTTTAGTATTTAGAAGTTTTTCTCTAAAGAGATGTAAAAGTGGTTCAATTTCAACTCAATAACATTCCTAAATTGGATATCAAAATCTCCCAATGTAAGAGACCTTTTATGAATGGTCCATCTACTGTGATTTATGCATCGTGAAAAATACTAAATCTTGAAAATCTTGCGATGTTAGCAGTGAATTTTGATTTAATAATATTATTGTGACAATATTACAAGATTTTCAAAGCTGTTCAGTGTTAATTCTTCATGCTTTTGTCATGAAATTATAGACACTTAAAATTGAAAAATATGTAGAAGTTTAGATAAGTCATCATATACTTTCATATTCAAAATCTTAAAATTATTCAATAATTTATAATAAATATTTTTAAATATTTTATTTTCAATGAGATTTTCTTGTTTAATATATATCATGAGAAAAACGTCAAAATCTAAAAAATCTTTGGGCCCATTGTGTTTCTTCCGTGAGATCCACTTAATCCATCAAGTGTTTGGGGGAGGGATTTTCATTTTTTTGAGTTCTTTCATAGTTAGGATTTTGAGTGACCTTCTTTTTCATTCTTACTTTTAGGCTGATTTGTAAAAACCACTTAATTTCAAAGTTTGCAAAATTCGTTGGATTTAAAATTCAATCTGCTAAACCAGCCCTTATATTCGTTGTACATACATACAAAAAGTCAACCAATTAAAAACTTAATGGGCCACAACAATGTCATTCTAATAAAAAATTTAATGAGCCGCAACAATGTTATAGCCCACTTGAGTTTTGGATCAAGCTAATTTTTCTATCTTCACTTCAACATAGTGTGTCACATCCGATAAGGTATTTGATGAAGATAATCACCATGGACCACACATAGATCTATATTTGGCATCTATCATGATCACCACTTTACCACTTTGCCCATGGTGGCCCACCTGAGCTCTTGATCTTTCTGAATTTTTGGCTCAGGACCTAGCATCCAGGAGCCCACTTGAAAGATGGAGTGGATCTCAAATTTAGAACAAGGTGGCACGTTGAGCTCCCTCCCTAAGAACAGGGAGCTCTGAGGGGCCAACCATGATGTATGGGTTTTATCTACACCGTCCATATATTTTTCCACATCATTTTAGAATACTATTCCAAAAATGAGCTAGATCCAATGCTCAAGTGGACCACACAGTGGGGATTAAAACACCTACCATTGAAAACTTTTTGAGGAACACAAGATTTGAATCAGTTCCTTCATCCACGTCTGTGTGATCTCAGTTCCTTCATCCACGTCTATGTGATCTTACGAACAGGTTGGATGGCAATTAACCAATCACTAGGAAGGTTTCAACAGTGAGTGTCGTTATCGTCGTTGCTTCCTGTAGTGTGGTCCACTTAAGTTTTATGGCTCAAAAAGTTTTTTTTTTTTATGGTCAACGTTCAATCAACACTGTTTCCTGTAATGTGGTCCACTTGAGATTGGTATATATCTCATTTGTGGGCTCATATCATAGAATGATATAGGAAATTAGATGGACAGGCCCGCAGTGCACCGAGCACTAGACATAGGCTAGCGGCAGAGGAGTAGCCAATCCGTTCTCACTGAGTAAAAAGATGCGGCAGAATATTCCAGTCCGAAGCGTAAAAGAGGTCGGTTCTCTAGAAGTCTCCGTAGAGTAAGCTTTATTCCAGCGTCCAAGAGTTAGTCACTTGTTCGTCTGTTTATACCCGTGTGGGGCCCACCATGTTGTGCGTATTCCATCTAACTTGTGCATTAGGGTACTCCATGACAGACATCATCTGTCTTTTATCTACTTTGTTTATCCATTTTGGATCATTATTTTAAGTCATTAGCATAAAAATGAGACAGATCCAAATCTCAAGTGGACCAGAATACAAAAACAGTGATTGAACATATGCGGTTAAAAGCTTCCTGAGGCTTACTACAATATTTGTTTGCCGTAACTTATCAATTAAGTCACGTAGACTTGAACAAAGAGAAAGCACAAATTTCATCTAATCCAAAACATATCTCTTAATTTTTCATTTTTTTTATGGCCGGTGCTTAAACAATACCTTTTTCTTATAAATAGTGTAGTTCACCTGAGATTTGGATTTACTTCATTTTTTAACTCATGCCTCTAAAATTATCTGCCAAAATAGATAAAACACATGCATCATGATGGGACCAAGGGAACTTCATACAGTAAGCAAGTCACGATAAGAGGTGTCAATATGCAATCTACGTCCAGCTCGATGATGGAATGCTCTAGAAATCAGGGTTTTCTAATTGTTTGGTAGGCCACACCATAAAAATAAATAGTGGCCACCTAAAATCTTTTAATCAGTTTACATGATGGGCCACATGATGGTTGAAATATCTTTATTTTTGCATTGTTCTACTTTAATGGTTGGACAAACCTTCTGGAAAATGCACACGACGGAGAATCCACGTACAAGCTTTGCAGTATAAGCTTTTTTCTATAAAGGCTGGTACGTCGAGGAACCAGCCTCGAAAGGAAAAGACAAAAAAACAACGGTAGCACTAGAAGTTGCTCCAAGTAGCATAGGTTTGTTCAATTAATCCATCTGAACCGTCCATTACTTCCAAAACACATTTCGTGAGCTACAATTCCAAAATAGCAATTGTTGTGTTCCAATCCATCTCTGATTGGGCCTTTTTTTTTTCTCTTGCCATCCATGGTTGGGATTATTAGGATTTCCTAACATAAGTTATTCTACAGAATCTAAGCAATCCATGATGGTTCCTGACAAATGGATGGATCAGATGGTTGATTGGATTTGTTTAAATGGCCTTGACCATCCATATTTAAGGCCATTGATCAAATGGTTAATCTATGTCGGATAGACCAAATGAACAGTATAGATTAATGCATTGGACTAAGCATCCCAACGCAACTACGATCACTTTAGTGAGAGCACTGTAGCATTTCTCAGAAACAAAGCTAAAGTATCTTACTTGACGTTGAAAGAGGCCCCTAATTAATAAACAATAAATACACCCAGTCTTTCCATTTCTGAAACCATATACAACATTGTATGTTAACGTAATATATTTTCCACAGAAGGGTGACTTGTGTATGAAATCTGAGCCGTGAATTAGGTGGGCCACATTATAAGAATCACTTGAAACTAAATTCAGCATGTTACAATTGTCAGGAGGGCTAAACGTTGAAATCAATGTACCACCGATTGTTGACTTCTTTTTTCTTTTTTTAGTTAGCTCGTGAGTGCACTCCACACTGTCAGCTGACACTTCACTGCTAGCCACCCCCCAGGGGAATCAATAAGAAGACTTCAGTGTTGAAACGAGTTATCTTCACCCAGTCTGCCACTTGAGCCAATGATCTAGGTGTGCCGATCGTCTGACTTATGTATGTGTTGGCTCACTTGATGAGTAACTTGTTTTAAATTTTCTTCCAGCTGAAATCACGACTGTTTTCATGTGATACGGTCTACTTGAAATTTGGATATGCTACTTTTTAGAACCATGTCCTATAATGAGCTGGCAAAATGAATGGCAGTGTGGGTAAACAATATATACATCAATGTGGGCTCCATGGTCACGGTCTCACCCACTAAGTTGTTACCCATGCCTCACCTCGATTTGCTGGTGTTGCCAGCACCACCCCCAGCTGTGGTGTGTGATGTGTTGGGCTGTGGGGGCAGCCTAGTATGTGTTTTATTCCAGCTCGTTTTAAAACAAAGCAGATGTGAAGCTTAAGTGGACCACACGATAAGAAATAAATTCAACGCTTAAAACCTTTTTAGAAGCTATGAATGTTTTGGATCAAGCTGATATTTATATTTACCTTTCATCCAAATTCCTGTGACCTTATCAAGATGTTGGATGGAAAATAATCATTATGATGGGCCCTAAGAAGGTTTCAATGGTGTATGTCATTGTCTCCACTTGTTCCTGTGGCGTTGTCTACTTGATCTTCAGATTTAGTTATTTTTGGGTTCATTACTTAAAATGAGCTTGAAAAACCGATGGATGGTGTGATATAAAACACGTACATAGATGGCGTGCACCTCACATTGCCCAACACATCATACACCACCACTTGTGGCCTTGGCAACGCCACCAAATCCTGGTCCTGCACATGTTTCCTTTTTTTGGCACTCTTGCTTGCTTGACATGCACGTGCATGCTCTACTTAGGAACGAATCATGAGCTTCCACTCCACAAATTGTAGTTTTGATGATGGGTTAAGCATATTTATAGGTGATGAACAATATGAACAGATTAGAATCTCAACTTGATATATGTACGAGCGGATGCAAATATCAGGTAACTAGTTTACTATGATCGGGTGGTCCAAACTCAAAGTAAATGGTTAGATATCTTTACCTATTAGTGGATAGTTGGCTTAACAGTTGGTTATAATGGACAAGTGGGAATACTTGGATATATAATGTCCTGTCTTAAAATCAAGAGTCAGATGGCTTGATATATGGATAAAGATCATTCTCAACAATTAAATTCATGTTGGAGAATAAATATAAGGTTAGGATAAACTAAATTGGTGACATACACATGTATATATTAAATTAAATTTCATGGTAACACTCAAGAACTTTCAATACACTGGTATTAAAAAGTTTAGGGTGTTATAATTTACTGTTGAGGGTCAAATATTGCATATTATCCCCCATTTATTATTTAATTTTATGAACGTAATAATGCTTAATGTTTTATTTTAATCATGTTTGTGTCATAAGATGAATTTAAGAGCTTGGATTGAAAATGATGCTAAAAGTATGAATTTAATGCTCAAGAATCACCAAAGCAAGGATGAATTTTATGGGACCAAAAATGAAAAATTTATATGTCAAAGATACAAGAAAACCAAATGAGGAATGAAGAGAATTGAAGACTGGAAGTGAAGTAAAGGAACCCTAAAAATATGTCTGCTTCAACTAGTCTAAGCCCTCCTTCGACTAGTTTAAGGATCTTATTCGACTAGTTGAAGATTCCTCTACTCGAACTCTAGCAATATAAACTTTTAATTTCACGCGATCCTCGACCAGTCGAAGACTTTTCTCGAATAGTCGAAAGTACCCTGGACCAGTCAAAGGTTTTTCTCGACTAATTTAAGGTTACGCAGACAACACACGGACTGCGTAAATTTGAGGCGGTTTCCAGAGTTTTTCAACTCAGTGCGAAAGTTAGAGTTGCAAAACTATAAATACGAGTCCTTAAGATGTTCTTAGGCATCTTCTAAGGTTTAAAGAGTGAAGAAAAAGCGTGAAGAAGTTGTCGCCAAGAGCTTTTCTTCTTCCTCCTTAGTTGTTTGTATGCTTTTCTTAAAAGACTTTAGTTCAATCATGTCTATGGTTGGATAAGCCTCTTAGCTAGGGTTAAGAGGTGAAGCTTGTAGCGTGATGAGATGTTTCTTTTACTTTGATTCATGCTTATGTTGAACCTTCTTTGTTTTGGTTTGATTTTAAAGGAATACTTTCAGTTCTTAATGGTTTATTGTGACTCAAATTACAATAGATCTGTAATAACTTACAGTATCTTCTTTTCCTGATTTTGAGATTGTGGGATTGGTAAATCCTGTTGTTAGCCATTGTCCCATGGGCTTCGTTTGGTGATGGAATCTCTTCAAATTATCATAATTCTCCTCCATTGAGAATTAGGTCAAGAAAAGTTCAGATCGATCTTAATTGTACATCTTCCAATTATATACGATAGGACTCCAATTTCAATCGTGTGACTTGAATCAAGTAAGAGGGCTCCCTGATCTGTACAAGTGGATCCTTGAAAACCCTAGTTACCACCTTTGAATTTGTTAGTTTTAATCACTTTAATCACAATCACTCTTTCAATTATTCAAATTTAGTTTTATTTTTTCATGTAGTTCTAGTTCTAGATAAATTTAAAAGATACACAAGATCAGTCTCTGTGGATTCGACCTCGGTCTCACCGGGATTATTACTACATTGCGACCCTACACTGGGGTTGTGAACAAGTTTTTGGCGCCATTGCAGGGGACTAACGGTTGCGTTTTTCTAAGAATAAATAGTTTTAGAATTATGTTAAGATTAAGTTTAGTTTACTTTCTATTTTTAGGCTAGAGTTTTTCTGAATTATTTTTAGAAACTAACTTTCTAATTTTAGGTTTAAAACTTTCCTTTCTAGTTTTTAAAAACTAGGTTGCTTTTTAGAAACTTTCTCATCTTTCTATTTCTAGTTTTAGAAAAAAATTTATTTCTTTTTTTAGAAACTAATTCACTTTCCCTTTTCTTTTGCAAGATCCTAACATAGAAACTTCTAATTTGGTAACTTCTTTCCAATTCTCTCTCTTTCTATTTTTAGATTCTGAAATTGAGGGTTAAGAGTGTTTCATGCCCAAGTAGGTCCGTGACAACACTCAACGTCTCTTGAGTGAAGGAGGATTAGTTGAGGGGTTATCTATCTATCACAGGGGTAGACACTACTTGATATCCTCAGAGTTAATTGAAGTCATGGCTGTCAATCAACCTCCAAATTCTCAACTTAGGGTTGAGGAAATCTAAGATGAAAATGAGGTGCATCAAGCACCCCTGCCTCGTACTTTACGAGATTATTTACAACCGGCGGGGGTGAGTGCACCTTCATGTATGATTTTTCTAAAAAATACAGGACATATGGATATCAAGACAGGGGTGATTCAACTCCTTTATAAATTTCATGGACTTGAATCTGAAAATTCATATTTACACTTGAAAGAGTTTGATGAGATCATAGCCACTTTATACTTTCTTAACGTGCCTAATGACACGATCAGGCTGAAACTCTTTCCCTTTTCTTTGAAAGAGAAAGCTAAGACGTGGTTGCATTCACTACTCCACAATCTATTGGTAGGTGGAACGACATGACAAGGGAGTTCATAAAGAATATTTTCCCATATTATAAAACCAACACCCTTAGAAAGTCAATCATGAACTTCGCTCAAAAGGAAGACGAAACATTCTTTCAATGTTGGGAGTGGTTTAAAGATCTTGTCAATTCATGCCCACAACACGGTTTCGAAACGTGACGCATCACGAACTTTTTCTATGATGGACTGACATCTCTCATGCGTCAATTGGTCGACACAATATATAAAGATGAATTCATGAATAAAAATGTCGATGATGTGTAATATTATTTTGATAAGCTTGCTAAAAACGCACAATCATGAGACATCTCCTCGAAATCGAGTACCACTTCTAAGCCTATTCAATCGAATGAGAGGAGCAGAATATACTTTCTAAAAGAGGATGATGATATCAATGCTAAAATGGTTAATCTCATAGGAAAACTCGAGGCCATGGAATTAAAGAAGGATAAGGCTAAGGAAACTGTTTATGACATTTGTGCTTGCAACATTCACACAATTGAAAATTGTCCAATAATACCTGTTTTTCAAGAGGTATTGAATAAACAATCTAATGCTGTAAACAATTACTAAAGACCTTTCAATAGACCCACCTCCAATACATACAATCCTAGTTAGAGAAATCATTCAAATTTCAGTTGGAGGAACGGACAAACTACTAGTCCTCAAGGATTTCCTAATTAATTTTCAAATCAAGGAAAACCTCAAGAGGATCCGGTTTTAAAGCATCTTTAACATTAAGAGCTTTTTAATTAGGGCATGCTACAAGTCTTTCAAGACCTTATAAAGGTCATTCAAGGGCTTGAGATAAAAAATGCGATTGGGAACAAGGGAAGCCTGTCGACTCAACCTCTTTCCAATCCAAAACCCCAAAATGAAGTCAGTGACCCGAGCTCTTCAAATCAAATGGAGCAACCTAAGTTTATCACCACCCTTAGGAGTGGGAAAACAATTAACAAATCTATTCCAGTAAGGGCTGAAAAATCTAAGGACCCAGAAATAGATGAAGCAGATAGACCTAGCACTACTCCACAAGAATTAGAACCAGAACTTCAAGGCAAGCCGATTGCACCATTCCCCCAACGGTTGGTTACACCAAAACCTTTCTCTAACTCTTAGGACATTCTAAATGTGCTTAAATAAGTGAAGGTCAACATCCCTCTACTGGATGCCGTGAAACATATTCCTTCATATGCCAAATTTCTAAAAGACTATACACGACCAAGAGGCAGCAAAGTATCAAAGAGAAAAATTTTCTGACAGAAAAAGTGAGTGTCATCCTCAAGAAAGATGTGCCACAGAAATATAAAGATCTCGGTAGCCCAACCATACCTTGTATAATTGAGAACTACCGGATTAAGTGCGCACTTCTTGACTTAGGAGCGAGCGTAAATCTGATCCCTTATTCAGTCTACAAACAACTGGGTGTAGGTGAATTAAAATCCACCCGGACCACATTACAACTTGCTGATTACTCAATTCGTGTACTGAGAGGAATAATTAAGAATGTATTGGTCCAAGTTGATAAATTTTATTATCCGGTAGATTTTATCATCTTGGATACTCGACCAATCATTGATATGAACACTCAAATTCTCATCATTCTTGGTCGCCCATTCTTTGCTATATCAAATGCAATCATTAATTGTATGAATGGAGTCATGAATTTGTCTTTTGGAAATATGACATTAGAGCTCAATAACTTTTTCAATATGAGCAAACAAGTAGAGGATGATGATGATGCCTACAATGTTAACTTGATTAATTCTTTCGTGGAAGATAGAACTCTGATGACCTTATCCTTTGACCCTCTATAGACGTGCTTGGCACACTCCCATGATTTGGATGATTATATGATTAGGGAGACAGGTGTCATGCTTGATACTGTCAATACTTGAAGTCAACCAGTGCGGGCCACAATTTAAAGAATTGCCCCAAACTGATGTAGTGCCTCTACCATCTAACCTCAACGCACCGAAATTTGACCTAAAACCGTTGCCATCTGATTTGAAATATGTCTATTTAAGTCAAGATGAGACATATCGAGTGGTAATCTCTTCCCATCTTGAGCAAGAACAAGAGAGTATGCTTATCTCTACTCTCATTTAGCACAAAGGATCCCTTGGATGGTCGATTGCGGACCTCAAAGGAATCAATCCTTTGATTTATACTCACTGCATTTATCTAGAAGATAATACGAAGACCTCCTGGCAACCACAGCGTAGACTAAATCTAAACATGAAGGAAGTGGTTAAGGCCGAGGTTCTCAAGCTATTGGATATGGGTATCATATACCTAATATCCGATAGCCAATAGGTGAGTCCAACTCAAGTGGTTCCTAAGATGTTCAAAATCACAATAATAGCCAATGCTGACAATGAACTCGTGCCAACTAGAGTCACTACCGATTGGAGAATGTGTATTGACTACAGGGAGTTGAAACCATCACGAGAAAGGACCACTTTCCTTTGCCCTTCATCGATCAAATTTTGAAAAGGTTAGCTGGTCATTCTTATTACTGTTTCCTTAACGGATACTCGGGCTTCAATCAGATCGAGGTAGCTCTTGAAGACCAAGAAAAGACTACGTTGATATGTCCTTTTATCACCTTTGCTTACCGAAGAATGCCATTTGGACTGTGTAATGCCTCCGCCACCTTTCAGCGATGTACGATGAATATTTTTTCTAACATAGTGGAACAATATTTAAAGGTCTTCATGTATGACTTCTCTATCTTTAGTCCATCCTTTAGCGATTGTTTGGAGAATCTTAAATGTATGTTGAAGTGATGTGAGGAAAAGAATTTGGTACTGAATTAGGAGAAGTGTCATTTCATGATTTGTAAGGAAATTATCCTTGGACATATCATCTCGTCCAAGGGAATTGAGGTAGATAAGGCTAAGATTAATTTTATCTTTAACTTACATCCACCCAAGAACATACGAGATGTGTGATCCTTCTTAGGGCACATCAATTTTTACAAGAAATTCATAAAGGACTTTAATTACCTCTCTCGTCATTTATGTAATTCTACTTCAAAAGGATGTACCATATGAGTGGACCGAGCAATGCCAAAAAGCTTTTACTAAGCTCAAGGGCATGTTAAGCACAACACCTATTATGTAGCCAGGCAACTAGAGCCTTCCTTTTGAACTTATGTGCGACGTGTATAAGTATGCTCTAGAAGCAATTTTAGGCCAGATAAAAGAAAAGAAGCCTTACGTTATTCATTACGCAAGTAAAACTCTAAATCATGCCCGAGTGAATTACTTAACTATAGAGAAGGAACTCTTAGCTGTAGTATTCGCTTTGGACAAGTTTAGGTCCTACTTAATTGGATCCAAGATTGTCATCTATATAGATCATGTGACGCTAAGTATCTTCTTTTTAAGAATGATATTAAACCCTGCTTGATAAGATGGATCCTTCTACTCTAGGAATTCGATTTGGAAATAAAGATAAAAAGGGAGTAGAAAACATGGTGGTTGACCATCTTTCCCGTCTTAAGTCCTTTGATTCCCTTGAGATGACACATATAAATGACATATTCCTTGATGAACAATTGTTTAAAGTCTCCCATTCACATTGGTTTGCAGATGTTACTAACTATCTTGCCACAGATTTCACGCCGACACATTGGACTGCGCAAGATAAGAAGAATTCTTCGTCGAGGTACGCAAGTTCTTCTGAGAAGATCCATATTTGTTTAAATATTGTCCACACCAAATCTTAAGGAGATGTGTGTCAGACAATGAACACCAAAATGTCATCTCCTTCTGTCACTCTCAAGCCTGTGGTAGTCACTTTTCTACCAAAAAGACCACGGCTAAAATTATGCAGTGCGATTTTTACTGGCCCACTATGTTCAAGGACACACATGAATTTTGCAAAGCTTATGAATGTTGTCAGAAATTGGGAGCGTTGTCCCATCGAAACATGATGCTCTTGAACCCCATTCTGATCATTGAAGCATTTGATTGCTGAGGCATCGATTTCATGGGACCATTCCCCCAATCCTTTGAGAATTTATATATTTTGCTTAGACTATGTTACTAAATGGGTTAAAGTGATCCTGTACCGAAACAATGATCATCAAACGGTCATTAAATTCTTAAAAGAGAATATCATTTCTCAGTTCAGAACGTCTCGAGCCGTCATTAGTGATGGAGGTTCACATTTTTATAATAAGTCATTTGCAAACTTAATGAAGAAATATGGCATCTCCCACAAAGTGAGCACTCCATATCACCCACAAATAAGTGGGCAAGCTGAAATTTTCAATAGAGAGATTAAACACATTCTAAAAAAGACGGTTAACCCTAATCGCAGGGACTGGTCAATCCGATTGATTTTCTTCAGTGAGGATAGATTTTTGGAAGACTTTCTAATCATATTTGTGTCACATCATATTTGTGTCATAAGGTGAATTTAAGAGCTTAGATTGAAAAGGGTGCTAAAAGTATGGATTTAATGCTCAAGAATCACCAAAGTAAGGATGGATTTTATGAGACCAAAAATGAAGAATTTACATGTCAAAGATTCAAAAAAACTAAGTGAGGAAAGAAGAGAATTGAAGACTTCAAGTGAAGAAAAAGAACCTTAAAAATCTGTCTGCGTCAACTAGTCTAAGCCCTCCTTCGACCAGTCTAAGGCTCCTGCTCGACTAGTCGAAGATTCCTCGACTCGAACTTCAGCAACATGAACTTTTTATTTCATGCGATCATCGACCAGCCGAAGACTTTCCTTGACTATTCGAAGGTTTTTCTCGATTCGTCTAAGGTTACGCAAATAACACACGGACTGCGTAAATTTAAGGCGATTTTTAGATTTTTCCAACTTGGTTCGAAAGTTAGAGTTGCAAAACTATAAATAGGAGTCCATAGGATGTTCTTAGGCATCTTCTAGGGTTTGAGGAGTGGAGAAAAAGCATGAAGAAGCCATCACCAAGATTTTTTCTTCTTCTTCCTTGATTGTTTTTATACTTTTCTTAAGAGACTTTAGTTCAATCATGTCTATAGTTGGCTAAACCTCTTAACTAGGGCTAAGAGGTGAAGCTTGTAGCGTGATGGGATGTTTCTTTTACTTTGATTCATGTTTATGTTAAATCTTCTTTGTTTTAGTTTGATTTTAAAAGAATACTTTCAGTTCTTAATGGTTTATTGTGACTCAAATTACATTAGATCTGCAATAGCTTAGAGTATCTTCTTTTCTTGATTTTGAGATTGTAGGATTGGTAAATCATGTAATTAGCCATCGTCCCATGAGCATGGTTTGGTGATGAAATCTCTTCAAATTATCACAATTCTCCTCCATTGAGAATTAGTTCAAGGAAAGTTCAGATTGATTTTAATTGTATATCTTCCAATTGGATAGGATAAGATTCCAATTCCAATCATGTGACTTGAATCAAGCGAGAGGACTCCCTGATCTCTAGAGTGGATCCTTAAAAACCCTAGTTACCACCTTTGAATTTGTTAGGTTTAATCACTTAATTATGATTACTCTTTCAATTATTCAGATTTAGTTTTAGTTCTTCATCTAGTTCTAATTCTGGTTAAATTTAGAAGACACACAAGTTCAATCCCTGTGGATTTGACATCGGTCTCACCGAGATTATTACTACATTGCAACCCTACAATTGGGTTTGTGAACATTTACCCCCCTTAAACAAAATTTCATCCCCGAAATTAAATTACTTCTATCATTCTCACTGAATCATTATATTTAAGTTTTTAATGTATTCTTCATATGGTAGATATATGTCTACGTGCACGTATACTTAGCTACATGAAATTAGGACGCTACAGCCTATATTTACGCCCAACCAAACATAGCAAGAACCAACAAGTGGGATGCCACCATGTGTTGGCACACTAGTATAAAAGTAAAGAGAGGAAGTTACTCACAACAAGAGTGAAAATCATGAGGATCTCAAATACCTTTGGAAGACACATGATTCGCCGGGAAGGTTAGATGCGTAGGACCATATGCATGATTGAAACCCTAGACGTGGTCATGCTCCTTGTGAAACATGGTGGGCGTGCACAAGGCACACTCTAACAGGACACCTTAGTATGTGTATTTCAACAAATACCAGCCAAAATATTTTTTATCCACTGCTTTGATCGTGACTATTGGATGTGGCCCACTTGATAAGGTCATTTCCATAGTGCAAAATGTAACTCCATTATTCGGGCATGTAAAACATCGCGGTCATTTCTCCAAAATGAGTTTTTTTCAAGACATGGCTTCAAGAATTTAAAAGAGGGGCTTTAAGAATTTAAAAGAGGGATTAGGATTAGGGTTTCTAGATTGAAAAAGAAGGAAAAACCGTCCTCCTTTGCCAATCTTCTTCTCCATTTTCATCTTAAATCAAAACCATCTTCTTTGTGGGTAAAACAAAAAAAATATGTATGGTGTTGTGTGGTGTCCTATAGGTGTTGCTTTTCTATCAACGAGTGCACGCTGTGTGGAAACATTGTTGGGGAGTTGTAACTCGAGAGATAGCAACGTCGGTGACATTTTGCACCGGTACTCTGCATTGAGAGCCTCGAACTATATCAAAGATAGAGATAAAAATGTGCCTCGACCCAATGTTCATCTGATCATACCACATACTGAGATCTTCATAACACATGTGGGGTTCGTAAGCACAAATACATTTCTACCGAATATTTCATCTTTTCTTTTGCATTACTCCCAATAATTTTGAAAACTAGTATAAGGCACATGGCCATAAAGTGCAACTCTTAAACACCTTAGAATAACACTTGTATCTGTTTCATGTACAGTCTATTTTGAAAGAAATTTAATTCAAGACCACGTTCACTATTTTCTTATAGTCTAAGCACAATCCACTAAGTAAGATTCAAGACTTTTTTTTATCGTCATTTATGCACAAAAGTTTCTTTTTGTTTTTTCTTTTGCCTACATTTGTTTTAATTGAAATAAGTGAAGGATTATTATATGTATTTCAACAAAAGCAGCTAAAATATTTTTTATCCACTACTTTGATCGTGACTGTTGGATGTTGCAGACTTGTCAAGGCTGTTTCCATAGTGCAAAATGTGTCTCTGTTATTCAGGCATGTAAAACGTTGCAGCCATTTCTCCAGAACAAGTCTTTTTATAGATGTGTATTCGAGGATTTTAAAAAGGGAATACATTTAGGGTTTTTGGATCGAAAAAGAAGGAAAAACCCTCCCTTACCAATCTTCTTCTTCATTTTCATCTTAAATCAAAACCAGCTTCTTTGTAGGCAAAAGGAAAAAATTGTACGATGTTGTGTGGTGTCCTACAGGTGTTGCTTTTCTATCAGTGAGTGCAAGCCATGTGGAATGTTGTTGGGGATTTGTATCATGGAAAACAGCAGTGCCGGCGACCTTTTGCATCGGTAATCTACACATAGGGGTGCGAACTATCTCAAAGATAGTGACACGTATATGCCTCGACCCAACATTCATCTAATTGTACTACTTACTAAGATATGCATAATATGTGTGGAATTCCTAAGCACAAATACATTTTTTCCAAATATTCCATCTTTACTTTTAAAGTACTCCCAACACACCTTAAGAGCATGTGTGACACCTCCTTAGACTATGAACTTGAGCATCGAGAGTAGGAAGTTGTCCATAAATAGAAATACTACTACTTATGGTAGAATAGTATCAGGTAGATTGTAACGTCTCAGAAGAATCCGTACAAAGACCTGAGTACCACCTCAGACAGAAATCACTAAGGACCAATTTTTTTAGAAATTAAACGAGACATAACTAGTGTTAAACTAGATTACATGTGAAATTAGCACTAATCACTTAAAATATGATCTGTAAGAACCAAAACTTGTAGAATCGTTAACGCTACGTTACCCTAAAATCTAGGATCCATCTCTAAACCCAGTTGCTCTTGGGAGCATCATGAAACTCCGTATCGGACCCAGATCGCACGTCAAAAGTCTGATTTTCCTAAGACTATACGATTATGACCACCTTGCTAGACTTGACAACCACCTCAAAAATCAAGTCTTAAAGGTACCCAGAAACGCACAACTTGAGCCCGGGGCGAAGTGTGTGAGAAATGCGAATATTTTTAAGAAATGAACTAAACTTAAGTGAACTGAGTCGGTTCACTTGCAGGCTGAATCTAAGGATTTAGACCATCAGAATCTGACCCAATTACACCCTCGAATCAGAGAAAATGTCCAACACATGTCAGTGCACTTGTGGCCCTGATCGAGTGTCAGTGACCGGTAAATTGAAACTGGTCCGCCACGATCGATATGTAAACTCGATCAGACCAAAAACTTATCCCCAGATCCATAATCAAGGAGCTTAAGTCCAACCGCACATAGAAAAGGGGCCTCCAGAACAGCTCTGTTGGACCGAAAGGGCCTGTATTTAGCTATAACCTAAGTATACCATGGCCCCAGGGCCATTCCCCTCAGTTCTGGGACTATATAAAGGGCTTAAACCCTCTCTCTCTCATTCCATACGAATTTGAAAAACCCTAAGGGAGAGAAGAGAGAAAAGAGAAGGAAAGAGAGAGAAAGTGAGGGTGTGAGTTAGAGTTCGATCCTGGGATTAAATCCCACCGCTCCACGTATTTCACCACCATTCCTATATCGTTAAACGAGCAATTCCAATTATGTTCTTAGGTAAGAAATCCTAACCTAAATCCATTTTAGGGATTCAAATAATGTAAGTGATGAAATAGCTAACATATTTCATACTGTAGGTTGTCGTTGTGCCGTAAACAAAAGCTCGGTATACAAAATGAGTTCAATACTTGTTTACTGGTGAAAGGTGTGGACTATAAATATTTAGGTTATGGTTTTTAAGGCTTTCAATGTCAGTAATGATTTATGACTGGCTTGACTGCTATCACTAGTGCTTATATACGAGGGTTTTCGTATATTATGCATATATATATATATATATATATATATATATATATATATATATATATATATATATATATATAATATGTTAATTTTTAATGCAATCCATGTATTTGTTGAAATGTGTGAATAAGTATGGAATTATGATTTATGTATGAAATATTTGTTGACTGAGAATGCATGATTGGTGTACATATGGTGAACCCTTTGAAAAAGGAATTTGCTATAATACCTGTTAGAACTACTTTACTACATGTATATGATATATGTAGCCTAAGTGTTTGATAAAATGCCTAAATGTGAAAATGCTTGTCTCAATGCATGAAATGAGGATGTGAAATAGCATCCAGTCAATAATCTACCATTAGCTGACATTGAAAGCTTTGAAAAATGACAACCTAAGCGTCTAAAATCCGTACTTTAGACCAGAAAACGCATAACGGATGTAATTTAGACAATAAGTCTTTGTCAACGGCGAATAGGTTACCTAAGACATGAAACAGGTTAGCTACAACATCACTTAGTCTATTCTAAGCTTCAAAACAGGTTAGGGTTTGGGTTTTCTTACCTAGGAACGCAGCTGGAGTCACCAAAAAAGCTATGAGATCGTGATGGTTAAGCACATAGGATAGCAGGAAGTTCCTCCCACTTCTCTCACACTTTCTCTCTCCTAGGTTTTCTCAAATTCGTATGGGATGAGAGAATGAGGGTTTAAGGTCCTTATATAGGCCAAAACTCTCCAAATTAGACTCAGGGCCATGGTATACTTAAGTTATGTCCAAATACAGACTGTTCCGTCTCAACGGAGCACTTCTGGAGGTCCTGTTACTAAATGTGGTTGGACTTAAGCTCTCTAATATTGGATCTAGGTCAAGTTAAGTTTTCAGTCCGGTTGGGTTTTCAGATCAACCATGGCGGACCAGTTTCAGTTCAATGGTTACGGAAACTCGATCAGAGCTACAAGTACTATGACATGTAAGGGTCACCTATCCTGATATGAGGGTGAATTTGGGTCGAAATCTAACGGTCAGAATGCTTAAAAATAATACGCAAGTGAACCGTTCCAGATTACTTAAAAATATATTTAATTTTTTAGAGATCTTCACTTTC
Source organism: Magnolia kwangsiensis (assembly GCA_037074715.1). Classification (NCBI taxonomy): domain Eukaryota; kingdom Viridiplantae; phylum Streptophyta; class Magnoliopsida; order Magnoliales; family Magnoliaceae; genus Magnolia; species Magnolia kwangsiensis. The sequence goes on from CM073583.1 coordinate 86,653,592, forward strand.
TCACTCTCTTCACTCCGGACTCAAGAAAATCGTCCCAGAGTATCGTTTGGACATGATTTTCACAGTGGTAGTCAAGTCTAACTAGGCGGTCATAATGGTCTAAGTTCATTGCTATCGGACTTTCGACGGGCGGTCCAGGTCCAATATGAAGTTTCAAAGACGGGCGGTCTAAGTCCAATATGAAGTTTCAAAGTGCTCCCGAGAGCAACTGGGTTTAGAGATTGATCCTGAATTTTAGGATAGCGTAGCGTTACTGATTCTACAGGTTTTGGGTCTTACGGATCATATTTAAAGTGGTTGGTGCTTATTTCACAGGTAATCCAGTGTAGCGCTAGTTAATTCACGTTAAATTTCTAAAGAATTTCGTTCTAAATGATTTCTTTGGCTTTGAACTTGAGTTATGAGACGTTACCAATGTGTTATGGTTGACCCATTGCCTAATTTTGGGTTGGCAAAAATCCAGGGTGTTACAAGGAGGCATTCTCATATATGCAGTATTCAAACAGATTTATATAGACCGTCCTGATCGACGGGGGCTACAGGGCTTATCATTTGTAGTTGGACTAGCTCTGATATTTTTTATTTTGAACTAATGCATATAATATTTGACCTAGCAATGTATTCATACTTTGGAGACCAGCAATGGTCTATACGTACCATATATGCTTATATACATCTCTCAGTCTTCCGCTTGCATTATTTAACTGCCTCTGGAGTATGATATACTGATTCGGTATGATCCCACTCATGTTTAATGCACTAATACAGTCAACATTTAATCATCATCATATATGCTACTTAAGTGATGTTTTGGAACTCGGGAGTTGGGCTCCTGCTCGATCCCTGATTTTCAGGGCGTTACAAGTTAGTATCAGAGCATGATTTAGATTAAACTGGACCTGAGTTATGGTCACAAGGCACACGCTGATGCATTTCAAGGTAGGAGGGCGCGATAAAATATAGAAACAGACTTAAAATTTCCAATTTCGCCAAACGGCGAAATCGACCGAAATCGATCGTAGAAATTGAACCCGTAGGCTTTTTTGATCACGTAAAACGATCCCCACACCTTTCTAGACTGTCAATCGATGGGTTTCTATGAAAATATGATTGGTCCCACACTCAACAAACTAAAAACACGCAAATGTGCGCAAGCTAGAACCCGAATCGACTCGAAATGGAGTCAGGGGCCAAACGGAGCAATCTGGGGAGACCCAAAGTGGACCCCGCCTCATTCCAGCATCCCGGGGAGGGGATGTTATCGCCCAAAGGGTGAGCCCTCATTGGAGTATCCAAGGACTGGCAATGGCATCGCCGGATCAGCGAGGCCTTGCCGATTCGCTGGACTAGGCCTGTCAGGCCGGTACAGGTCCGTCGGGCCGACACTGGTGGGGTACTTTGTGGCCCACCAAATCAGATGAAAAGAGTTTTTTCCCTTCCATTTACTTCCCCTACTTCATTCCCACCCCTCCAAGCTTTCCTTTCTCCCTAAAAACCTTGGTTCCCTTCTCAAATCTTCCCCCATTTTTCATATTTCCTCTTTTTCCTCCATTTCATACACTCCACCATTTTTAGCCAAACCCACCTCCTACCCTCTTTATTTCTTCCCATTTAAGCACTCAAGCATCACCTTAATTTTTAAAAATCGTGGAACCTAACAACCCATCCTATTTTGTCATTTTATTCCACTCCAATGGCTCTCTTTGAGCTTGTGGCGGCCATATTTTTACTTTCCACTCTTCTTTCTCTCATGGGAAAGAAGAGGACTCCCACGGATGAGGCCGGGCCTAGCCGCCCTACTCAATCTTGAAGGTCGAGAGGCGCCACCACAAGTGCAAGCGTCAATCGAGAGATGAGGACCAAGCGGGATCTTGATCCCTAGGCTCCCCTTGAAAGGGATCTGTTGGCGGAGTTATCTCATGGGATTTATGAGGGCCATAGGGTCTTTTTCGAAGCATATGTGGACGAGAGTATCTTCGAGAAATATCTAGCGATGGACTGCTTGGTGGATGTCGGGTGGGATCCCGTATTTGAGGGTAAGGTAAAGGCAAATGTGAACACTGTCAGAGCCTTCTACGCGTATATCCGAGAGCCGACACTGGAGCCTTTGCAGTTCAAATTCTTTGTGGGAAGGCGAGATCTCATAGTCAATGTTATCTTGATAGCCCGAGTCATGGGATTGCCACTTAGCGAGGTCCATGCTAGTGAGAAGAACCTTTCAAGTGCACGTGAAAGGGACCGTCGCACGTGATTCCTCTGTGGCCACCTGGTCTAGTGGAACCCAAACAATAACCTCTTAGCATCCAAGATGACCGATGACTTCTTCCTGCTCCACCACATCTTCACCTACAATGTGTACCCCAAGTGGAGTAATCGCAACGAGTGTATGTACTTGATGGTGGACTTCTTATACCGTGTTGGGTAGGGAGACAACCTGTGCCTGCCTACCTTCGTCCTATGAGAGATAGTCCTGACCACTCGCTCTACTAGGTCGGCCATTTCACTCTCATTCGGAGAACTTATATGCAAGCTTGCACATGAGTTCAGCTACAGACTTGGCGTAGAACTTCGGGTGCCGATCCATTTCATCAACGACATGACTCTCAATAACATGGAGATTGGTCCGCGACAGCGTCGAGCCTAACGTGAAGAGAGTGAAGATGAGGCGGAGAGTGAAGAGGAAGAGACTGACGAAGAGGGTGATGAGATAGAACAAGAGCAAAAAGTAAAGGAAGAGGAAGCCCAGGATACTGATGAGGACTCTCCTCCTGCTGCTACGCGAGAGCACGACAGTGATCGGGCTGCCAGGGAAGCCCGCTTGGCTCAGCTGGAAGAGAGCCAAGCTGCCCTGTGACAGGATATCACGCAGGTCAGAGCCAAAGTTGAGGAGACCGAGGCCTTCATGAAACAAAAATTCAAGAAGGTGTCTCGCACCTTGAGAGTCATCCTGTGCTTGTACGGGACAAGAGTGCACCTCCACCATCGCCAGATTCCGACGACTAGTCCTGCACATAATTATCCTTTTAGTTACTTTGTGTATTTCTTTCCTTGTTGTTTTGTATGGCCTCAATAGGCTTAGTAGTGTGGTGGTTTGGTAACATGTTTTAGTGTTTGAAGTCTTAGTTATATTAGCTCACATGCATCTTTTTTCATGATTCATGTAACGCTGTGTCTCATATATTGTGACGATTTTGGTAAATGAAATGCATGAAGTTTCTTTAATCTGTGTGTGAATGCGGCGTGAATGAGTTTATAAGTATGTTAAATCTGACTTAGGTTGTACCCTATATTGTATATAGGGAATGCCACCTAAGACCGCACGGAGTATGGCACGTCTCACTGTTGGCAATTCGACTGACGGGGCACCTCCCCTAAGCGATAGCCAGACAGACCCTAGTTCGGGCTCGACTCACGTTACTATGCCGGATTCTCGGCCGGCTACTGGCCTCATAATGGGCTTGCACCTATTACTCCATCGGTACTAGAGCAGAACCATGCGTCTACTTCGACGCCGTGCATGCCTCAGTCTGCTCCCCTCACTGATAGATTAGAGCAGATGATGCTTTTGATGTAGCAGCATTATCAGCAACAGCAGCAGTAGTTCTTGACCTCCATGGCGGGTATCTTTGTCCAGAGCATGGGTGTGGCTCCACCTGCACCTTATGTACATCCTGCAGGGAATGCAGGTGCTAGCAGCCACTTCAAGCGATTCCAGCACTTACGGGCCCCTACTTTTGTAGGTACTCATCGACCCGAGGAGGCCGAATATTGGCTCGACTGCATCTCTAAGATGCTAAAACCGCTGCACTGTACTGAGGTTGAGCAGGTAGAACTGGTCACGTATATATTTGAGAAAGAGGCAGCCTCTGGTGGGACAGCGTCCTACGGACCGTTATGGCCGGATATGTATGGACATGGGTAGCTTTTGAGACCCGCTTCCATGAGAAGTACTATCCCCTCACTTATCGACACGAGAAGGAGTGAGTTTCTTCGCCTCCGTCAAGGGGGAATGTCGGTGTCAGAGTACGAGAATCGATTCACAGAGCTGGGCAGGTATGCTCCATTGATACTAGGAGATCAACTGATGCGGATGCGGTGATTTTCTGAGGGTCTACGACCCGAGATCCACTCGAAGATGTGCTGCGCGAGCATATCTACCTATGCTGAGTTAGTGGGCATGTCTTTGCGAGCTGAGAAGGATGGGGACAGGCTATCCCATACATGGGAGCCTATGGCTCCTAGGCCTTGACCTGATCTACCGAGTAGACTATTCTTCGGTAAGAGGCCACGTACAGACTCACCGCCGAGGCTTATGGCTTCACCTGGCCCGATGAGGCGACCAAACGTGTGGTGTACCTACTGCAAGAAGCCTGGCCACACGGAGATAACTTGCTTCACCAGGATGAGGGATAACAGGTTCTCGCCACCTCAGAGGATCAATCGCCGGTTTCCTCAGGTCATATCAGCACCACCTCTGCGGTTGGCACCAGCAAATCCATCTTTTAGACCACCTGCTCCTCGATTTAGGCTGCCTCAATGGCCTATGATAGCGTGACCAAACCGTCTGCAACAAGCTCGGGTACATTAGCTTACAGCTAGGCATCAGAGATAGCAGACATGGCACCAATGACTTTTGAGGTCACGACACAGATTTAAGGTACTCCAGTCTTTTTATTGGTAGACACTGGGTCCACTACCTCCATCGTATCATGCACGGCAGTCAAGCGACTAGAGTTAAACACTGCTCCTACGAAGGGAGTGAGGGTCCTTACCGCCACAGGGACTTTTTCTAACCTTACCCGAATTTGTGAGGGTTGCTCAATAGACCTAGGGAGCAGGACAGTACCAGTTGACTTGATTGTTACCCCCCTGTATCATTACGACGTTATTCTCAGAATGGATTAGCTCACCGAGATGCGAGCAGAGATTGATTGTGAGGCTAGGGTGGTGATAGCCCATGGATCTGAGGTCACGGCTTTTACTTTCCCTGTTCAGGTTAGTCACCCTTCTCGTTTGAGTTGTTACGCTTCTCTGTTGGAGACTATTGATGGTCCGACGTTGAGAGATACGCCTGTGGTTCAGGACTTCACAGATGTATTCGAGAAGATCCCGAGACTACCTCCTCGGCGTGAGATCGACTTTACTATCGTTCTTGTGCCTGGTAAGACACCTATTTCATTACAGACATATCACGTGCCTCCCTATGAGATGTAGGAACTGAGGAGACATTGATGATTTATTAGAGGCAGGCTTCATACGACTGAGTGTGTCTCCTTAGGGAGCATCCGTATTGTTCATGAAGAAGAAGGACGGCTCACTGCGATTGTGTATTGATTATCGCGGGCTAAACCAGGTAATGGTGAAGAACAAGTATCCCTTGCCCAGGATTGATGATCTGTTTAATCAGTTGAGAGGGGCACAGTACTTCTCAAAGATAAACTTACAATCGGGGTATCATCAGCTGTACGTCAGGGAAGAGGACGTGCAGAAGACAGCATTTAGGACCAGCTTCGGGCATTATGAGTTTCTTGTGATGTCGCTTGATCTTACGAATGCACCAGCTATGTTCATGGACCTGCTGAATAGGGTGTTTCGGCCATATCTATTCTGATTTATCATTGTGTTCATTGATGACATCCTGATACACGCTAAGAGTCGGGAGGATCACGAGGAGTACCTATGAGCAGTCTTAGGTACTATGAAGAAGAACTAGTTGTTTGCACAGTACAAGAAGTGCGACTTCTCGAAAGTAGAAGTCAAGTTTCTGAGACATGTGGTGTCCAAGGAAGGGATAGCATTTGACCTCGCTAAGGTAGCCGCGGTTTAAGACTTGGAGTAGCCCAGTTCGGTTACTAAGGTGAGGAGCTTTCTTGGTCTAGCAGGGTATTACCGTCAATTTATTAGGGACTTTTCCAAGATTATCAGACTGCCATCTCAGTTGACATAGAAGGATCTGAAGTTCACCTAGAATGAGAAGGCAGAAACAGCTTTTCAGGAGCTGAAGGACAAGCTAACGTCTGCCCCTGTGCTAGTATTGCCAGAGCAAGGGGTCAAGTATAATATATATACCGACACATCTTGCGTTAGTCTGGGTTGTGTCCTTATATAGAAGGACAGGATGATTGCTTACGCCTTAAGACAGTTGAGGAAACACGAGGAGAACTACCCTATGCACAACCTAAAATTAGCGGCTATCATCTTTGCACTAAAGCTCTTGAGACATTACCTCTACGGAGAGGAGTTCGAGCTCTTTTGCGACCACAAGAGACTTCACTATATATTCACTCAGAGGGACCTGAATATGAGAAAGCGGCGATGGATGAAAACCTTGAAGGACTTCAAGTTCGAGGTCTCCTACCATCCGGATAAGGCTAACCTTATGGCAGACTCATTGAGCCGCAAGAAGACTATAGCATTTGTGACTTCGCTGATGATAACAGAGTGGGATATAGTAGAATTTGTCCGAGACTTTGAGCAAAAACTTACGGTAGAGGAGCCGTTCGAGAGCGTCGGGCACATTCGTGTGCGGCCACTTATTGATGATAGGATTATTGAGGCCCAGAAGGACGATGGACAATTGTCTGAGCTTCAAGAGTAGGCTAGCGACGATGAGGACGCCGAGTGGAGAGTTGGTATGGATTGGGGTTTACGTTACCGTGGCCACCTATGTGTCCCAAATCTTCATGACTTGAGACAGGAGGTTCTCGAGGCTGCACATAATTCGAAGATGGCAATGCATCCTGGCAGTACGAAGATGTACCGCGATATAAAGAGATCCTACTGGTGGGACAACATGAAGGCCCACATAGCAGATTATGTGTCTCGTTATCTCACGTGCCATGTAACGCCCTAAAAATCGGGGGTCGAGCATAACTCAGTTCCCGAGTTCCAAAACATCACTTATGCAACATTTTTTATGATGGATGAATGCTGACTGTATTAGTATATAAAACATGAATGAGATTAAACCAAATCAGCATAACATAATCCAGGGACAATTGTAATACACAAGCGGAAGATTGAAAGGAATAGATAAACCGGTATAAATTTCCAAAGTATGTAAGCGTTGCCAGATCGATAGTTACAAGTATTGTTTTAAAATACAAAATGTCAAAAGGAATATAATAGCCACTATAAACATAACCTTGAATCCCCGTCAATCAGGACATGGCTCACATGAACCTACCTGAATACTGTATGTAGGAGAACGCCTCCTCGTCATCCTCAAACTCCGGCTCTGCTTCTTGGGTCACGTCATCATCTGCAACTAAGACAGAGTCTGGCTGGTGTTTAAACACCGTCCCAGAACGTGGGAGTGAGTGATCAACTCAGTAGAGCTATACAGCAAAGGTTAACATGTTATCAATTCAATCAAGCAGTAATGATAAAGTAATACAACAAACAAGTCCTGAATACTGTGATTAATGTAAGAATGAGATGTAGTAATGATGCATGCCCTCGCCTGTACTCCCTAAGCGTCTTCATCTTACAGCGTGCATGACAACTATCCGAAAGTGCTCTTCCATGCCAAAGCACATGCAATGCGGTGCATGATCGTGATTATCAAGTTCATATTAATCCTTTTCATATAAAAGAATTGGAAAGCTAAGGTACCTCCCTTGTATCAATTCCCAAACAATGATCCATTCTAGGGTCGTTAGTCCTAGTAAATCTCATACGATGTTATGGTTATAGGTCGCTGTAAAGGGTTCATCACCAATCAATATAGGTCTAGTCATACCCTAGTTACTACAATAAGTCTCGTCACCTCAATGCAGTTTCAGGGTATGCTCGAGGTCACTATAGAGGGCTCGTCACCAATCAATGTAGGCTGACAGCACGAATACAGTGTCTCATACCACCATATTCAGCTCACGAGTCTAAGTTGCTCACTAGTCACTACGGGGAGGCTCGTCACCCCAGCGTAGGCCGACAATTAGACCACGGTGTCCCATACTACCATGTCCAGCTCATGAGTCTTAGTGGATCGAGGTACCAAGGTTAATAGGGTTTTCACTAGTGAGTTTGGTACCTTAAGTTCAAGCAGTAGCATCCAAACATGGTGAACATACATCAAGCCAATCAGGTTAATTGACGAGCTCAACTAGGACGAGCACACGTTGAGTTGATCGACATGAAGTGCATAAGCACTCCATGTGGCCTAACCACTGCCGACATCCCAAGTACGGTTCAGATTCATTGAACACATCCTGCGTGGCGAAAACAACCTCAACCACCAATTCAAGACCTATTACCGATTGCCTGGACTATAACATAGTCCCAACAACGTGCATTCACAACAAATAAGCATATGAGATAAGCAAGCAGTAATGAATACGTAAGTCAAATCCTACAATCAAGTGAGCATGTTATGGAATATAACTTAAACATGAATATACAGCACATGGAGGAAATCATACACACAGTTAAACATGAATAAGCAGGCTATACAGTACATGGAGGAAATTATAGGGTAGTTGGGATTCATATCCCAATTCCCTTATAAATCACACTTTACTAATTTCTAACTCATTCAAACATTTTTACAAACACTTAGACTACACTTTCCAACATACATCACATATGTTGGTTATATTACGTATTAAGGCAAATTTTTTTACGAAGGAAGGAGTTGTCACATACATAACAATCATGTACCTACGACAGTTAATTATGGTAATCAAAAATTCAGATTTCAATCACATACAAACATTTCAACAAACACATGAATTTTCCTACATACCACACAGTTCATATGTATACGTAAAACAAAACAGATATCGCATTTGGCATGTGAAATAGCATCCATGTCAGTAATAAACCATTAACCGACATTGAAAGCCTTGAAAACCATAACCTATATGTATATAGTCTGCACCTTACGCTGGTAAATACGTAACGGATTTGTTTTAGACGTCTAGTCTTCGTCAACGGCAGATTAGCAACCTAGAGCATGAAGTAGGTTAGCTACATCATCACTTAGACTATTTGAAACCCTAGAACAAGTTAGGGTTTGGTTTTCTTACCCAAGTATGGAATTGGGATTGTCCGTATAGCGATACGAATGAATGAATTTGGAACGTAGTGTAGCTGGGAAGAACCTAAGGATGAATGACCAACTCACTCTCTCTCTTTCTCTCTCTTTCCTTTCCTTTTCTTCTTTTTTTCTTTGTTAGGGTTTTGGAATTAGTATGGAATATGTGAGAAGGGTTTTAAAGGCCCAAAACTGATGGGAATAGCCCCAGGGCCATGGTATACTTAGGTTATGTCTAAATCAGGTCTGTTCCGATCCAACGGAGCATTTTTGGAGGTTTCTTTGCTGAATACGGTCGGAATTAAGCTCCCTGATATTGGATCTTGATAAAGCTAAGTTTTCAGTCCGATCGGGTTTGTAAATCGACCGTGGTGGACCAGTTTCAGTTCAACGGCCACCAACATTCGATCAGGGATACAAGCACATTGGCATGTGAGGGACATTTTTCCTGATCCGTGGGTGTATTTGGGTCAGATTCTGACGGTCTAAATGCTTATAATCGGTCCGCACACAACACGACTCAGATTACTTAAATTCGGATTTAATTTTTAAAACATTCATGTTTCTCACACACTTCGCTCCGGACTCAATTAAATAGTCGTGGGATACCATCTGGGCTTGATTTCTGAGGTGGTCATCAAGTCCAACAAGACAGTCATATTCGTCTAATTTTGTCGCTATCGGACTTTCGACGTGTGGTTCAGGTCCGATACGGAGTTTTCGAATGCTCCCGAGGGCAACCGGGTTTAGAGATTGCTCCTAGATTTTTGGGTAGTGTAACGTTAATAATTCTACAAGTTTTGGGTCTTGCAGATCATATTTAAAGTGATTGGTGCTATTTTCACAGGTCGTCTAGTCTAGCACTAGTTAATTCTCGTATAATTTCTAAAGGATTTAGTCTTTAGTGATTTCTGCTTGAGGCGATACTCAGATCTTTGTATGCATTTTTTCAGGACGTTACATACCAGCAGGTCAAGGCTGACATCGCCGACCTCCTGGACTGCTTCAGCTCATGCCCATAGTTGAATGAAAGTGGGATTTCATCTCTATAGATTTCATATCAGGGCTGCCGAAGACGAGGAAAGAACATGACTCCATTTGGGTGATCGTGGACCAGTTGATGAAATCGGATCATTTTCTCCTCATCAGACTTTCGAACTCTGCAGACGAGTTGGCCAGGTTATACATCAAGGAGATTGTGTGTCTGCATAGAGTTCCCCAGGAAATCGTGCCGGATCGAGACACGGGATTCACATATATCTTCTGGACCCGTATCAAGGAGGCAATGGGTGTGAAGTTCAAGTTCAGTACCGCATTCTACCCACAGACTGATGGGCAGACAAAACAGGTAAATCAAGTATTAGAAGATATGCTACGATTTATGTGCTGGATTTCAAGGATAGTCGGGATGACTGTTTCCCTTCGCAGAGTTTGCTTACAACAATAGTTTTCAGGCGAGTATTGGCATGGCTCCATATGAGGCCCTATATAGGCATCCCTGTCGAGCACCATATTACTGGGCAAAGGTTGGCAAGAAGAGCCTGATTGGCCCAGAGTTAATACAGGTGAATTCACAGAAGATTGACATTATCAGGCGTCGACTTCTGACGACACAGAGAGCAGACAAAAGAGCTACGCCGATACGAGGTGACGACCCTAGAGTTCGAGGTCAGGGATCATGTATTCCTTAGGGTTTCCCCGATGAAGAGAATCCTTCAGTTTGGTAAGAAGGGAAAACTCACGCGGAGATTTATTGGCCTATTCCAGATACTGGATCGAGTGGGGGCGGTAGCGTACCACATGGATTTACCTACACCACTCGTAGGCGTGCACAACGTATTTCATGTGTCTATATTAAAGAAATGCATTCTTGATCCTTCACACATTATCAGATGGAAGCACGTGCAGTTGAGCGAGGATGCTACATATGTACTACGTCTGACGCGCATCCTAGATAGGAAGGAGCAGGTGTTACGTAGTAAGGTGATTCCACTTGTGAAGGTACTGTGGACACATCATACTGAGGAGGAGGCTACTTGGGAGACAGAAGCCGAGGTCTAAAAGAACTACCCTCAGATTCTCGAGGAGTACGAAAAGGTACTAATTTTGAGGATGAAATTTTTTTTAAGGGGGGTAGATTGTAACGTCTCGAAAGAATACATACAAAGACCCGAGTACCACCTCAAGAAGAAATCGCTAAGGACCAAATCCTTTAGAAATTAAACGAGACATAACTAGTGCTAAACTAGATTACCTATAAAATTAGCACTAATCACTTTAAATACGATCTGCAAGATCCAAAACTTATAGAATCGTTAACGCTATGTTACCCTATAATTTAGGATTCATCTCTAAACCCATTTGCTCTTGGGAGCATCATGAAACTCCGTATCAGACCTGGACCGCACATCGAAAGTCCAATTTCTCCAAGACTATATGATTATGATGGCCTTGCTGGACTTGACAACCACCTCAGAAATCAAGTTCTAAAGGTACCCAAAAATGCACAACTTGAGCCCGGAGTGAAGTGTGTGAGAAACGCGAATATCTTTGAGAAATGAACTAAACTTAAGTGAACTGAATCGGTTCACTTGCAGGCCAAATCTAAGGATTTAGATCATCAGAATCTAACCCAATTATACCCTCAGATCAGGAAAAATGTTCAACACATGTCAGTGCACTTGTGGCCCTGATTGAGTGCTGGTAACCGTTGAACTGAAACTGGTCCTCCACGGTCAATCTGTAAACCCGATCGGATCAAAAACTTAACCTGACCCAGATCCATGGTCAGGGAGCTTAAGTCCGACAGCACGCAGAAAATGGCCTCCAGAACAGCTCCGTTAGACCGAAAGGGCCTGTATTTGGATATAACCTAGGTATACTATGGCCTTGGGGCCATTCTCATCAGTTCTAGGACTATATAAAGGGCTTAAACCCTCTCTCTCTCTCTCATTCCATACGAATTTGAAAAATCCTAAGGGAGAGAAGAGAGAAAAGAGAAGGAAAGAGAGAGAAAGTAAGGGTGTGAGTTGGAGTTCGTTACTGGGATTAAGTCCAGGCGCTCCACGTGCTTCACCACCATTCCTGTTTCGTTATACGGGCGATTCCAATTCCGTTCTTAGGTAAGAAATCCTAAACCAAATCCATTTTAGGGATTCAAATAGTGTAAGTGATGAAATAGCTAACCTATTTCATACTGTAAGTTGCCGTTGTGCCGTAGATAAAAGCTCAGTATACAAACTGGGTTCAATACTTGTTTGCTGGTGAAAGGTGTGGACTATAAATGTTTAGGTTATGGTTTTCAAGGCTTTCAATGTCAGTGATGATTTATGACTGGCTTGACTGCTATCACAAGTGATTAGATACGAGGGTTTCCGTGTATTATGCATATATATACTATGTTGATTTATAATGTGATCCATCTGTTTGTTGAAATGTGTGAATAAGTATGGAATTATGATTTATGCTTGAAATGTTTGTTGACTGAGAATACATGATTGGTATACGTATGGTGAACCCTTTGAAAAAGGGATTTGTTATAATACCTGTTAGAACTACTTTACTACATGTATATGATATGTGTAACCTAAGTGTTTGATAAAATGCTTGAATGTGAAAATGCTTGTCTCAATGCATGAAATGAGGATGTTGAGATAGGATTCTCAATTCCCTTAACTATGGTTGTAGTATCCTTTATACAACCTATCTTACTACTATGTGTTGTATGGATGAAATGCCTATGTATGATAATATGTGTAGTATGTGTTTGTTAAATTACTTAAGTAAGACTTATATCTGATTTCAGTGTCACTTAATATTTTAGATCACTATATAAGAATGCCATTGTTGGGATGTGATTGGGGTTACGATGTAGTCCAAGGCAATCGGTAAATGTCTAGGAATAGTGGTTGAACTGCTTGACCACGAGGGACGCGCCCAATGAATCCGAGTCGTACGCTGCTTGTCGGCAATGGTTAGGCCACACGGAGTTTCTTACATGCTCCATGTGAATTGGCTCGACTTATGCTCGTACCAGTCGAGCTGGTCAATTAACCCGATTGGCCCGATGTATGTTCAGCATGTATGGACGCTACTGCTTGAATCTAAGGTACCAAACTAACCAGTGAAAACCTGTTTAACTTTAGTACCTTAATCCGCTCAGACTCATGAGCCGGACATGGTGGTATGGGACACCGTGGTCGAGCTATCAGCCTACACCGGGGTAACTAGCCCACCCATAGTGACCAGTGAGCAACCCAGACTCCTGAACCGAATACGATGGTATGAGACATTGTATTCGAGTTGTTGGCCTACGACTAGGTGACGAGTCATTCGTAGTTACTCGGGCATACTCTGAGACTGTGATGAGGTGACGAGTCTTTCCATAGCAATTAGAGTATAAGATAGGTCTGCATTGAGGTGACGATCCCTTTGTAGCAACCTGGAACCACACCATCGTATGAGACCAGCTAAGACTGACGACCCTATAATGGATCATTATTTAGAAAATGATATAAGGGAGGTACCTTAGCTTCCCAATCCTGCTGTATGAAAAGGCCTAATAAGAACTTGGTAATCACGCTCATGCACCGCATTGCATGTGTCTTTGGCGTTGGAGATGAGCACTGAGGAAGGGATTCATGCCGCGACCGTGAGATGAAGTCGCAGAGGGAGTGCAGGCGAGGGTATGCATTATTAATACATACCATTATTCGCATTATCAGAGTATTTAGGGATGTTTGATTGTATTGCTTTATCATTACTGCTTGACTGAGTTGATAACATGTTAACCTTTGCTTTATAGCTCCACTGAGTTGATCACTCACTCCCATGTTCTGGGATGATGTTTTAAACACCAACCAAACCCTGTTATAGTTTCAGATGATGGCACAGCCTGTGAGGTGAAGCCAACCTTCAAGGACGATGAGGAGGCATTCTCATATATGCAGTATTTAGGTGGGTTTATTTAGATCGTCCTGATCGACGGGGGCTGCAGGGCTTATCATTTGTAGTTGGACTAGCTCTGGTATTTTGTATTTTGAACTAATGCATGTAATATTTGACCTGGCAATGTATTCATACTCTGGGGACCGGCAATGGTCTATACATACCATATATGCTTATATAATCTCTCAGTCTTTCGCTTGCGTTATTTAACTGCCTCTGGAGTATGATATATTGATTCGGTATGATCCCACTTATGTTTAATGCACTAATAGAGACAACATTCAATCATCATCATATATGTTGCATAAGTGATGTTTTAGAACTCGGGAGTTGGGCTCCTACTCGACCCTCGATTTTTCGGGCGTTACATAGATCTTGAATCCCAATAAAGGAATATCATACCAAGGCCACTAATTGATCAAAAGATCAACTCCGGAAGCTACGGAACTTTATGCAGGGCCACCAACTCTCAAAATCTATAAAAGTAACATAAATTGAAGAGCCCTAGGCCTCACGTTAATTCAATCAATATAACTCTTTTCAACTCACCGTTGCTTATACTTCGTCGCTCATAAACATATATATCAAATTAGCTTAGTTCAAAGCTATCTATTTCTTCCCAGCACTATGCTGCAGCAAGTTTGGCTTGATTAGTCTTTTTCTTTTTAGTTTATGCTTTTGCCCAATGAGTTGATGCAGCAAGTTAATTTAGTTTAAGTTAAATATGCACAACCCCATTGCTAAATCCCCAAATTAAGTAGATTCAACTGAGATTTGGATATGCTTCATTGATTATGGGCTAAAATAAGCTGAAAAGATGGAAGGAAGGCATGGAAATATAAAATAAACGTGAAGGTGAGCCCTACAGTCAGGATTACACCATGTTGGGGTGAAGTGTGACCGCAGCTAATCCGCTCTCATGGTGAGGGATAGCGTGGACATAATCTAAGCCACACATTGCATGGACCTCAGCTTATGGATGTTGTATATAAGGAACACGTGACAAGCACCAGAATTTGAGTAGATTGCTCCCAATTATCTGTTTGTCGCAAAAACAATGGAGCATCTCATGAGTCCATCAGTCATGCACCATCTAATGGATCGATTGGAGTGGTTTGTTTTGATGCCTTGGAGGACACTGGGTCCCATGGAGTAACGGTCTAGGTGAGGCAGGGTAGCAGCTCAGTCTATGAGTCCCTGATCTGATGGGAATTTTCTCCTCATTGTTGGGTTCGATGAAATCAAACCAGTTTCGATATCATCGATAATTGTCAGGATTTTTCACAGCTGGTCGCTGGACAGTTTTTGTCCTGTTTCGATATCATCGAAGGACTTTAGATGATATCGAAGACTGTTATTGAAGGTTGCTCAATGACATCAATAATATTCAGAAATTTTCACCCCTGGTCGGTGGACAATTTTTGGTCTTGTTTCAATATCATCGAAGGACCTTAAATGATATCGAAGGCTGTCATTGAGAGACCTTTGATATCATCAAAGAATTACGCAGATGCGATTGCGAAAATGCAGATTTTGCAGAAATTATTTCCTATTTTGATTCTACCTCTTTCTATTCTTATATAAAACGGTGTATGTAGAATTGGGGTGTATTTCAAGGTATTCTAAGGTTTGCTAAAGGTACTCTAAGAGGGCTTAGGGCTATCAAAGGAGAGAGAGAGAGAGAGGAAGCTTGTGGAAGGGAGATTCTGCTCGTAGAGGTGATCTACTTCGCAGTCCACGTATCAGCGCTTCTACGTCCTCGTGATCGGTGAGATCTCTCTGTTTTCTCTATTCTCTTATTGTTTATCTGCTCCTGCGTGAGTGAAGAAAGTTTGATCTAAGCGGTGTATACTTGTGATCGGTTGTAACGTTCTGCTTTATAGTGGATTGTTGATCTAGACGAGGTCCTGTGGTTTTTACCACTTTGAGGGTTTCCACATAAAATTCCTTGGTGTCGTGTGGTTTATGCTTTGATTTATTTCATTTCTTTATTTTCCATAATTCTGGTTTGTTTTGGGAGGCTATATCCTAAGGTTTTGTGCAAGGCACCTAACAAAGTGGTATCAAAGCTAAGTTTATTAAACGGAGTGGGATCGATTTTGAATTATGGAATGTGGCTTATCAAGGATGATCAGCCTCAATAGTTCTAACTGGACCATATAGAAGGCTAAGATGGAGGACTTCCTTTATTGCAAGGACCTATATTCTTCAGTTTTAGGCATATCAGCAAAATCTAAGGATATGTTTAATGATGATTAGAAGAAGATGGACCAAAAGGCGGTGGGGTTTATTAAACAATGACTGGATGATTCTATGTTCCACCATGTGTCTACGGAGACCTTAGCTGCTAGCCTATGGCTAAAATTGGAAGGGTTGTATGAGAGGAAGACAGTCGGTAATAAAATCTTCCTGATAAGATGACTTGTGAATCTCAAGTTCAAAGATGGTAGTTCTGTGGCCGAGCATATGAATGAGGTCAGCAATATAGTGAACCAGCTCTCCTCTATGAAGATGGTCCTAGATGATGAATTGCAGGCTTTGCTATTACTTAGTTCATTGCCTAACAATTGGAAAACATTGGTGGTTTCTCTAAGTAACTCTGCACCAGACGAAAAAATATCCATGAAACAGGTAACTAGTTGTCTCTTCAATGAGGAGACAAGGAGGAAGTCTCAGGGGTCTACTCAGCAAGAGGCCCTTGTGACACAAGAATGGGAGAGAGGAAAGAACAAGAAGGGTGGGAAGGCCTGAGATAAATCAAAAGGTAATTCAAGTACCAAGAAGGATGTTAAATGCTGGAATTATGGCAAGAATGGTCACTATAAGCATGAATGTCGTAAGAATAAGAACAACAAGAAAGGAAAAGGAAAGGAGAAGGAAGATGAATCAGATTCCACTGCAGTCATTTCAGATTGTAACATTGTAGTATTTCTTTCAGCAGATCACGATATATGTCTCACGGTTATGAGTCAGGACACCAACCGGGTGATAGACTCAGAAGCTTCTTTTCACGCGACTCCACATAAGGACTTCTTCACAAGCTACAAGTCAGGTGACTATCGGACCGTGAAAATGGGAAATTCTGGCATATCGTAGATCGTACGGGTCGGTGATATTTGTCTGAAGACCGATGTGGGCTGCACATTGGTTCTCAGGGATGTGAGGCATATCCCAAACCTTCGCCTCAACCTGATGTCGACAGGAAGGCTGGATGATGATGGCTATGAAATCCGATTTACTGGTGGGTGCTTGAAGCTCATCAAGGGTTCGTTGATCGTGGCTAGAGGAAAGAAGTGTTACACCCTTTATAAGGTAAGTGTCAATGTATGCAATGGTGGGTTGAACGCAGCAGAAGATTTAGCTATTGACATGTGGCACAGGCGTCTAGGCCACATGAGTGAAAAAGAGCTTCAACTACTAGCAAGGGAGTGACTCCTTCCAGAATGACAGGTACACCTCTCAAAACCTGTCTTGATTGTTTATTAGGGAAACAACATAGAGTTTTATTTGTTAAATTTGCTTCTCATGTTAATAAAGTGCATGTATTAGATTTAGTTTATTCTGATGTTTATGGTCTGATGAGGATAAAAATCTTGGATGGGGCATTGTATTTTGTCACTTTTATAAATAATGCATCTAGGAGGGTTTGGGTGTATGCTTTAAAATCCAAGGACGAGGTCTTTAGTGTGTTTAAATTATTTCATGCTATAATCGAGAGAGAGACAGGTGGATCATTGAAGTGCATCTGTACTAACAATGGTGGTGAATACATTAACAACTTTCATGAGTACTGTAAGTCCCTGGGTATACGGCATGAACAGACGGTTCCCAAGACCCCCCAGCATAATGGTGTAGCTGAGTAAATGAATTACACCATTGTTGAGAGAATCAGATGCATGTTATCCCATGTGAAGTTTTCCAAGATGTTTTGAGGAGAAGCAATGCACACGGCGGTGTATTTGATAAACAGGTCTCCATTAGTCCCATTGAATGGAGAAGTACCTGAGAAGGTGTGGACTAAATAAGATCCATCATATAGTCATCTCAGGGTATTTGGATGTAGGGCATCCATTCACGTATCAAAGGACGAGATGTCCAAGCTCGATATGAGGATCAGGCAGTGTGTGTTCTTCGGGTACGGTTATGAAAAATTCGGTTACAGATTGTGGGATCCGACTGAGAAGAAGCTCTTTAGGAGTAGAGATGTGATTTTCTTTGAAGATTAGTGTATAGAAGACATTGGTAAGCCAGAAAAGAACTAGGCTAGTTCAGGTGAGCTAGAGGACGTGGATCTGGTTATTCCTCTCGTGGTGTCTGATGATGAGGTAGTACAGCAAGGTGCAGAGGACAAGGGAGTTCCTACAGAAGATGGACCGGGGGAGCATCTCCCACTTATCCACCTACTGAGCCACAGGTGAGGAGGTCATTTAGGGACAGACAGTCATCTAAGACGTACTCGCTGCATGAGTAAATTATGCTCACTGATGGGGCAGAGCTAGAAGATTATTCTGATGCCCTAACTGACGAGCATAAGGAGGAGTAGTTGAAAGCTATACAAGAGGAGATGAAATCCTTGCATAAGAACCACACCTATGATATGGTGAAACTGCCTAAGGGTAAGAAAGCTCTGAGCAATAAGTGGGTGTTCAGAAAGAAGATTGGGCAGAAGAATTTACAGACGAGGTCAAGGCCAGACTTGTGGTGAAAGGATTTGGTCAGAGGAAAGGTATAGACTTCGAGGAGATATTCTCACCAGTGGTGAAGATGACATCCATATGGGTATTTCTTGGGTTGCAGTGAGCATTGATCTTGAGATAGAATAGTTAGATGTTAAAACTGTCTTTCTCCATGGTGACCTGGAAGAAGAGATCTACATGCACCAATCAGAGGGGTTCAAAGTCAAGGGCAAAGAGCATATGATATATAGGCTAAGGAAGAGCTTGTATGGGTTGAAACAAGCTACACAGTAATGGTACAAGAAGTTTGACTCATTTATGTTAAAGCATGGGCACGACAGAACAGATTCGAACCACTGTCTATTCACGCGCAAGTTCTCAGATAGTGATTTATTAGTTCTGTTGTCATATGTTAATGACATGCTCATCATGTGAAAAGACATCAAGAAGATCGACAGGCTGAAACAGGAGTTGAACAAGTTATTTGCGATGAAAGACTTGGGCATAGCTAAACAGATCGTAGGAATGAAGATAACCCGTGACAGAAGCAGCAGGAAGCTTTGGCTGTCACAAGAGTGGTATATTGAGAAAGTCCTAGAGCGGTTCAATATGAATGTAGCAAAGCTGGTCAGTATTCCATTGGATGATCACTTAGATTGATGTCATGCCCCAAACCCGAAAATAGGATTCATAGGAATCCCGATCACCGAATCCGGTGCCGACAGCCTCCGTAGTACCCCATTCTCGGCTCCTAGCATTCATATGCCAGATTCCGATCCTGAGATCCTACAAGGAGAATTTTTTTTTTTGTACATTTAACTATTAATAAGCATAACCACAAGATTACCCAATTCACAATGGCAACATCGTCATCACATATCCACTAATATAATCATTTGAATACAATACTGAAAGAGAAATACATAAATAGAGAATTAAGCTCCAGAAGACCACCGCACGCTCCAAGCTCAACACTACTGCAGCCTAACATCACGTGCACGCATATATCGTGCATAAGCTTATAGAAAGCTTAGAGGGTGGTGTAAGTGTGTGCACAAAGTAAGTGTCAAGTATTCAATACAATACCATCATCATACAATACTGAAATTACTGGTAATTCATAAATTGTACAATGTCTAAATAAGTAGAAACACTAACAAGAGCAGGAATTATCAGAGTAAACGAAAATACTGACAAGATATAAATCATACGATAACAGAGTAAGCGGAAGTATGAACGAGTCTATGTATCAATCAATATCAGAATACGCAATATAGAATAGTTATGCAATGAGGAGTCATAAAGGGCTAAATATCAAATGCCGAGGATGCAATGCAATATACAATGCGAATGAAATGACCATGCTGGAGTGTGAAGTCGGGATGACAGTACGTAGTATCGCAGGCTATGGGGTCCACCACAAGAGACTTCTATCCAAACCAGTCCCATACCTAAATTTGGATAGTCAGACTCAACGTGGTAAACTCCTGATCTCAGGTTAGTCGCGCGCCCAACTGAAATCCTTGCCATAACGAAGGTACACAACAATTAGTTGCGCACCACCAGCTCGAGTGGATAGTGAATGAATGAATGAATGAGCATGCAACTCCTACTCGATAAGTCCACATATCAGTACGGTTCCTCTCTGGGGAATCATCGAGGTCTATTACACTCTAAACCAGATTGCCGCCCCATCGTGCGCAACAAGGTGAGTGGAAGAGACATCACTATCCGCCTGCCAATATCGGGCCCGGCTCATCAATAGCGGACCCATTCCTCGAGCTGGTCAGACTCAGCCTAGCATTGCCCCCTCCTCTCGGGCAGGTAAGGCAGCACCCCCTTCCAACCGACCACGACACAGTGGAGAGCGCAGCCATCTGATAATCAGCACTCGGCGCTCATCTACCCACTCGGTCTAGACGTTGGAGCAACCTCTGGAACCAATAGGGTTCTGGGACTTTCACCCAAGGATATCTATAGCACCCCATGTAGAACAGATTTTCGGTATCCCATCTAGCCATCCACGATATGCCTGTGGAGGTTACGGCCCTGGTGTCGCTAGGGCATACAATAATCACAGCACACAATGCAAGATGCATGAGTCATACAATCCAGTCATGCATCAATCTTGCACAAACCGTGCGCTCATGTGAGACAATCTCCTCCTATTAAGGAGTCTCATAACAACCAGCACCATGGCATATGCAATGGTCAATCATATCTCATAACAGACATGCAAATGATGCGTATGGGCATGGATTATGATGCTATGCAGTTACATACTCATAATCGGTATCGGTATCAATAACCAGCATCAACAATCGGCCTCGACAATGTGGACATCTAACCAACACTGCCCCAAGGAGTGACCCTCACAGATCCAAACATATAATGGGCCCACGGCCTCACACAAGGGCCTAATATACAACACAATGGGCCTTACTCAAGGGTTAAATGTACACAATAGGTAGGCCCTGCTCATGGGCCTAACATGCATCACAATGGGCTCCTTCGCCTAACCCTCAAATGCATCATAATGGGCCTCAACACCTAGGCCTTAATATACATCACACCGGGCCTTAGACACGTGCTGAATATACATCACGTCGGGCCTCAAATACGGGTCGCATGTACATCACATTGGGCCCCGACAATCAGAATCGGCAATCGGCCATGACAAATTAAAATCAGTAATCGGCCTCGATCGATAATTGACAATTGACCACGATAAATCAGAATCAGTAATCAGTCTCGATCGATAATCATCAATCGGCCACGACAAATCAGAATCGGTAATCGGCCTCGATCGATAATCGACAATCGGCCATGACAAATTAGAATCGGTAATCGACCTCGATCGATAATGGACAATCGGCCACGATAAATCAGAATCGGTAATCGGCCTCGATCGTTAATGGACAATCGGCCACGACAAATCAGAATCGGTAATCAGCCTCGATCGATAATCGTCAATCGGCCATGACAAATCAGAATCGATAATCGGCCTCAATCGATAATCGATAATTGGCCACGACAAATCAGAATCGGTAATCGGCCTCGATCGATAATCGAAAATCGGCCACGACCAGTAGAATCGGTAATCAGCCACATCAATCGACAATCAGCCATGATCGGTAATCGGTCACGATAATCGGCCTCGATCGGTAATCGGTCACAATAATCGGCCTCGATCAGTAACCGGTCAATCGGTCACAATAAGTAGAATCGGCCTAAGGGAAGGTCACGATGTGGACATCTAACCATCATTGCCCATCAATGTGGACATCTAACCATCATTGCTCGTCAATGTAGACGTTAAACCAACATTGCTCCCTAGGAGTGGCCTACAT
Source organism: Magnolia kwangsiensis (assembly GCA_037074715.1). Lineage (NCBI taxonomy): Eukaryota > Viridiplantae > Streptophyta > Magnoliopsida > Magnoliales > Magnoliaceae > Magnolia > Magnolia kwangsiensis. The sequence continues at coordinate 86,675,599 of CM073583.1, forward strand.
CGACTAGACATATAGTGGGGCCATGGCCTCGCGTACAATCATGATGGACCTCATTTACATCACATAGGCCTCGTCACACGGGCCAACATAAATCACATCGGGCCTCGAATACACACAACAGGTGGGCCTCACACCAGGGCCTTAAATATATCTCATGGGCCTCTTTCGTCAAGTGGGCCACATCACATGGGTCTAATATACATCGTAACGGGCTTTGTTTGCATTAAGTCGGTTGCATCAATGGGTCGCACTAATGGGCCTCATACACATCAAGGGGACTACATCAATGGGCCGCACTAATGGACCTCATACACATCAAGGGGACTACATCAATGGGCCGCACTAATGGGCCTCATACACATCAAGTGGGGTACATCAATGGGCCACACTAATGGGCCTCATACACATCAAGTGGGGTACATCAATGGGCCGCACTAATGGGCCTCGATTTATGATTTTATAAACATCACCATGTGGGGTCCACGGACTAGACAGTGCTAATGAAACATGTACATCACGCCAGGGCCACAAGGAAGGACGGTGTGAATACAACGCATCACAAGGTGGGCCCCTCCCATCCAACAAACGGGCGGCATAGATATATATCATCTAGGTGGTCCCCCACCGTCCAGACCACTGGACGGTGTGGATGGATATAAAACACATGAATCAAGGCAGGCCACACCGTCCCTCGTTTGCATGATGTCGGTATATAACATATCGAGGTGGGACCCACCGTCCATGATCTGGACGGTGGATGCAACACATAACACATATATATGGTGGGCCCTACGCCCCAGGACAATTGGGATGTAACACGCATCTCAGGCAGGGACCCACGGAGCTTACAGACGGTAATACAGTAGCAGCTGTACCTGCTGGGGTCCATATGGATGGATAGTGTTTGATAAAAACACATGCATCTAGGTGCGTCCCACCTGGATAGCCTACACGTCAGTAGGTGCGTCCCACATGCATCTAGGGTGGGTCCCACACCCTATAAAATTGATAGACGGAATGCATATAACACGTATATTACGGTAGGGTCTACCATTTTCAAACGGATGGACGGCAAGAATAATACACATACGTCATGGTTGGCCATGGACGGTGGATGCAATCGCATCATCAAGGTGGTGCCACGTGGTGGCCCACTGATATATGTGTTTTCTCTTCGTCCAGATTGACGGGCAGTGTGAATAAAGTACACGCATCATGTGGGGTCCATGCAAATGGACGGTGTGGATCAAACCCACAGAGCTTGCTGACGCAAGTGCAGCAGCAGAGCTGTTGCAGTCCCATCGCATTGATCCCACGTTTGGGGCTAGCAGCATAGATAAAACACTTAGTTCACGGTGGATCCACGTCCTCAGATGGACGGTGTGGATTACATCATCCACGTGGGTTCCACACACAGCAGGTGGGGTCCAGTCCATGTCCAGAGACTGGACGGTTATATAAAACACGTATATTAGGTGGGACCCACATAACTTCTGACGTCACACATCAGCTATATAGCTGCTAAGGTACACCGGCCAATCGGCTTGGTGGGTCCCATGTGGGGTCCACCATAACGTTTATTTTACATCCAAACTGTTGATAGGGTCACATAGACATGGGTGAGGGGGGAAAAATAAATTTCAGCTTGATCCAAAACTCCTGTGGACCCCAAGAAAAAGGGTTTCAAGAGTAGACATTCAATCTCACTGTTTCCGGTCGTGTGGGCCACTTGAGTTACGTAAATAGCTGATTTTTGGGCTGGACTGCTGCCCTAGGGGGACCCAACAAATGCACGGTTTTGATGATCAACATATAACATAGTGGGGCCCATGACAGGGACCCATCGTCCCTGCCTCTACCGTCCACACGCAGCAGCCAGCGCCTGCTGCTGTCAACGCAGCAGGTGCATATGTATATATATATATATATATTATTATTTTTTAAAAAAGAACATTTTTCTGAGGGTTTTCTGAGGTGGGGCCCACATTAGAAAGATCCAGCCCAGCCATTGGACTCCATGGCTCAAGACCGTCCAAAAGAGTCCACTATCCAGTATATTTTGGAGAATAAATAAGATTAAAGTGTGTCCTAACTAATTTCAATGGTAAAAATCACAGTTTTCTATGGTATGGCCCGCTTGATTATCGGATTGGCGTCATATTTTATTTCAACGCCTAAAATGATCTGAGGAACGGAGTAGACGGCATGGATTGGCTCAATGCATCAAGGTGGGGTCCACATGAGTCGCCCATCAGAATTTTTATCTTTTGAATAAAGCTGATATATTTTCCTTTTTCACTCCAGCAGTAGGCGCTGCTGAGCGGTGAATATAACAGAGATATATCAAGTGGGCTCCACCGTCCCTGTTGGCCGGATGAAACACATAACGAGGTGGGCTCCACAGTGATGGATGGTGGCTTAGATACAACACACACGTTATGGTGCGTCCCACCACTTGGACAACAAAATGCTTAGACAGTGGGGATCAAATACGTGCATCATAGCGGGGTCCACAAAATAGGAAGAGAAAGAAAGAGAGAGAGAGACCCTACCACTATGGGCCTCTCTTGCCTACAAACATGAAATGGGTCCCAAAGCATGTGAGCCCTAAAATGATCAAATCCGCACAAACAAAACTTCAAAAAGAGAAACACCCACAAAACAAAGGAAAAAGAGAGGGAGAAGGAGAGAAAGAAGCACCCACCTCGAGATCTCTCTTTCCTTCTTCCGCCAATGTATGATGGAGTCCCAAATGGACAATTTCAACGGTTGAGATGGGCTTAAGATGGTGGGATCGGGTGGTAGAAAGGTGGGCCACACTACTATCTCCCATGGAAGCCATGGATATGAGTTGCTCCCATGGAGAGAATGAGGGAGAGATGAGAGAGAGTCAGAGAGATTGAAAGAGAGAGATGGGTGAGTGATGTGGTGGGAGAGAGGGATGAGTGGTTTGTAAGAGATAAGGCATGGAAAGTATGGGTCTCTTTGACTTTTGGGATAAGAGGAATAGGCTAAGCATGGGTTACTTTAATTAGTTGGTGGGAGAGGTATGGGTGAGTGATTTGATTGATGTGATTGATGTGATGTTGGGTAGAGATTCTTTTCTCGGGATTTGCAATGTGCGGCGTCTTCCTCGCACCGAACGTTGGCCCACAACTCCTGACCAGGGTATCGCCTCGGCGCGCGAGTCGCGGCATCGGAACCGTAACGACGGCGCGGTCGCTATGGTAAAGGACTTGGGTTGAGTCGATACGGGTTGACGGCATATAAATCAGGGTCGCGCGCAAATATCGATTAAGGGTCGAAGGTTGCTGAAATTCGACCGGAAGGACCGAGGAAGCCTACGAAATAGTACGGGCTAGGATACGGGTCTTATAATTGAGCGATAGATAGTGTCTCAAGACAAAGGAAGAAGTGAAAGAGATGCAGAAGATATCTCACGCGTCAGCTGTAGGGAGTTTGATGTATGCTATGGTGTATACATGCCCAAACATAGCATATGCGGTTGGTGTTGTTAGCTGGTATCTTATCAATCCTGGCAAAGAGTATTGGGCAGTGGTGAAATGGATACTGCGGTATCCAAAAGGCTCATCCAACTTGAGCCTATGCTAGGGTGACAGAAAACTTGTGTTAAAGGGCTACATAGATGTAGATATGGCAGGTGACATAGACTCCAAGAAGTCAACATTAGGGTTCATGTTTACGTTAGCAGGGAGAGCAGTTTCTTAGCAGAGCAAGATATAGGAGGTCGTAGCATTGTCGACGACAAAGGCCGAGCACATTGCAGTCACAGAGGCATATAAAGATATGCTTTGGATGAAGAGGTTCCTAAAGGAACTTAGCCTGAAGTAGGAGCAGCACGTGGTCTATTGCGATAGTTAAAGTGTTATACACTTGAGTAAGAATCCAAGTCAGCACTTCAAGTCAAAGCACATAAAAATTCAGTATCATTGGATCAGAGATACTTTGGAACAGAAGGTATTACAACTCGAGAAGGTACACACGGACGATAATTGGTTAGACATGATGACCAAGGCTTTGCTCAATGACAAACTTGAGGTTTGTAGAAATCAAGCTGGCTTGAAGAATGTGAATTTCTCTTGAGTCGAAAAGAGAGAGATTTGATGAAAAATTTCTCCTCATTGCTGGGTTCGATGAAATCAAACCAGTTTCGATATCATCAATAATTGTCGAAATTTTTCACCGCTGGTCGCTGGACAGTTTTTGTCCTGTTTTGATATCATCGAAGGACTTTAGATGATATCGAAGGCTGTCATTGAAGGTTTCTCGATGACATCGTTAATTGTCAAAAATTTTTACCCCTGGTCAGCAGACAGTTTTTGGTTCTGTTTCAATATCATTGAAAGACCTTATATGATATAGAAGGTTGTTATCGAGAGTCCTTCGATATCATCGAAGAGTTACGCAGATGCAATTGCGAAAACGCAGATTTTACGAAAATTGTTTCCTATTTTGATTCTACTTCTTTTTATTCTTATATAAAGGGGTGTATGCGGAATTAGGGTGTATTCCAGGGTATTCTAAGGTTTCTTAAATGTACTCTAAAAGGGCTTAGGGTTATCAAAGGAGAGAGAGAGAGAGAAGAATCTTGTGGAAGGGAGATTCTGCTCGTAGAGGTGATCTACTTCGCAGTCCACGTCTCAGCGCTTATACGTCCTTGTGATTGGTGAGATCTCTCCATTTTTCTCTATTCTCTTATTGTTTATCTGCTCCTATGTGAGTGAAGAAGGTTTGATCCAAGCGGTGTGTGTTTGTGATCGATTGTAACGTTCTGCTTTATAGTGGATTATTGATCTGGACGAGGTCCCGTGGTTTTTACCACTTTGAGGGTTTTTACCACGTATGGTTTATGCTTTGATTAATTTCATTGCTTTATTTTTCATAATTCTGGTTTATTTTGGGAGACTAGATCCTAAGGTTTTGTGCAAGGCACCCAACATGATCATGGGTCCACTTCTATGTATGTTTTGTATATCATTTCATCTCTTTTGTTAGATCATTTTAAAGCATGGTCCCAAAAATGAGACATACAAATTTGAGGTGGACCATACGAATTCTCACATTAAAGACTTCTTGAGGCTATAAAAGTTTGGACAAAACAGCCATTTGTATTTTCCCTTGATCCATCCAGGCGTCCTGCCAGACCTTAACAGGTTATATGGCAAATAAATATTAGAGTATGCCCGAGAAGTTTTTAATAGTGGGCATTCAATCACCACTGTTTTTTGTGTTCTGGTTTAGTAGATACAAAAGTTTTAGATCAAGCTGGTATTTAAATTAAATTTCCATCTAAATTTGTATGACCTTGTCAATATGTTGGGTAGAAAATCATTATTATTGTGGGCCCTAAAATGGTTTTAACGGTGCGTGTCATTGTCCCCACCGGTTCCCATGACGTGGTCTACTTGATCTTCAGAGCTAGTTATTTTTGGATTCATTACTTAAAATGAGTTGAAAAAACCGATGACAGTGTAGATGTAAAGTACCTACGTACATCATGGTGCGACTCACGTCGTCCAACACATTATAGACCACCGCTGGCGGCATTGGCAACGCCACCAAATCCTGGTTCTGTACGTGATTCCTTCTTTTGGGACGCGGATTAGATACTGACAGGTTTGAGCAGCGAGACTCACCAAGTGAAACCACCGAGTTATGTGATCTCCATTATGATGTATGTGCTGTATTCACGATGGCCATCTATTTGTAGATATCATTTCAAGGCATGAGCCTAAGAACGAGGCAGATTGAAAGCTTTCCTGGCCTTTGGAAGTTTTTAACGTTGCCATTGCTCTCCCCATTATTTTCTGTGGTCGTTCTATCGAAGCCTTAGATATGACTCATTCTTTGGATGTTACCTTAAAATCATCTCTCTAGATATATGAATGGCGCGGATACAAAACATACATCTAGGAGGGTGGGGAGGCAGTCTCGCGACTCAACCTGTCAGCAGCCAATCCGCGTCCCATCTTTTGGCACTCTCGCCCGCTCGACATGCACGTTCTCACGCACGTGCATGCTCCACTTGGGAACGAATCACGAGCTCCCACATAGACTTTGACTTTTTGCTGGAAGAGGGATATTGGTGGATCATGACTTCCTTTTTGTTTTTTAAGGCCCACAATATATATATATATATATATATATATATATATATATATATATATATATATATAATCATGATTGTTAATCTAATATTAACCTTCATTATATGGGCAATGAATAATGATTACATTAAGTTGCAAAGATTGATATTTAGACAGTGATAGTTGGATGTGAGTATCATTGATCTGACTCGTTAGTTCAATTATATTTTATTAAATATAAATCATCCAAACTAAATGATGTGTTAAGTACGGTTTTGATTATTCGAATACTTTCCTATGTCGGTCCCACGGGTTGATACAGTCTTGGATGGACACTGTTTCGGAAGTGACCTTTAAAGCACCGAGCTGGCTGCTGGTTGGTGCTATAAAAGTGCCATGAGCCGTGCCGGTTGGTGCTACGAAAGTGCCATCAGCCTCACCATGATGTAGATATTTTATACGCGCCATTCATCCTTTTCCATCTTATTTTAATGCATGATAAAAAAATGAGGTAGATCCAAAACTCAGGTGAACCACACCATATGAACATAACAGTACTTCAGTACTCACCATTAAAAATTTTCTAGGTTGCATTGTAATGTTTATTTGGCATCCAACCTATTGATTAGGTCACACAAATTTGTATTAATTAATAAGGGGAAATAATAAGTTTTTAATGGCGGGTGTTCAATCACCATCGGTTTCTTATGGTGTGGTGTGGTGTGGTTCACTTGAGATTTGGATCTGCTTCATTTTTAATATTATGCTATAAAATGAGATGGAAAAATGCATACCAAGCATGATGAAATACATGCAAAATGATGCAGCTAGCAGAGCACTGTATTGGCCTGGATATGGATACGGGAGGGGTCACCATGGAATATCAATTGGTCTGGATGATATTTACTCTCATTGTGTCGTGTATACGAAGTTTTGAGCCGTACATCATGTGGACTTAACCATGTATTGGGAAGCTGATTACATGGTGCCTTGCCTCCACAAAAATTAGTCCAACATGGGTTGTGTGGGGCCATCATGATGTATGTTTTTTTTTTTTAAAAAAAAATAAAATAAAAAAATAAAAAATCTTTGTTGTTCATCCCTCTTTTAGATCATCATTTAAGGGTACAAGCCCAAAAATGAGACAAATCCTATTGTAGTCCAATCAAATATAAAGCCACACTTGTTAATAAATGGCTTGTATTGGATAAACGAATGCAATTATTATAGTATTGGGCATACTAGTGTCATACTCAACCCGAGTTTGATCAAGTGATTACAACTCTAAACACCAAATCCATCGTAAGATCAAACTTGCAAGGTAAACTTGATTATATAGCAACCAATGTGTAATGATTAGACAATTTATAAGGAAATGGTTAGTCCTCTTGAACATGATCATTTTGCCGTAGGCTAATAACTTTTTTTTAATGATAATAAACAATCTTTAAGTTTCTCAGTAATGTAATAATTGATTATTAAAATTAAAAAATAAAAATTAATTGTTGACTTTATTAACTTATAATGAAGACCAACATAATCAATGAGAATATAAAATAAACAGAGAAAAATAAATAAAAGATAAATACATGTGATCACTTGTGTCGACAAACAATTGAGGTAGATAATCAACAGGATGTGGCCAATATGATTTTCCAAGTATGGATTCAATTGATTATGATCCAGCGATGATGGGTTATAGATATTTATACTATTTGATGCACACTAGAACAGTAATGTTGGACAACAATGATCTAAATTATGATAAGCTTTTGACTTTCTGCAGCAGGGTTGAACAAAAGTTGAGAAACTAAAGTTAAAACTAAGATATGGCAATGCTATATTGTGAGAGGTTGTGTGATGGCTCAGTTGGTATCTCAAGCCCTTCGTCGGGTGCTTTTTATATACATTGCAAGAGATCATCAAAAGTGATGTATCATCGAAGGGAATGTGATCAAAAGATATTCTTAGAGTGGGTGTAAGATTTTGTCTGTCCTTATTCGTACATAGTGTTGACATATGGTCGTCTCCCATTGGTCTATGTCGATGCATCAAGATATCCCAATTTCAAGTTAACCACACCAAAAGAAGCAACCGTGAGAATGATGGCAACTATTGAAACATTCTTAGGGCTCATGGTGATGTTTATTTGTCATGCAACCTATTCATAGAGTCACATCGAACTAGGTTAAGGAAAAAGGACATTTCAACTTCATCCAAGACAATTGCGGCTCTCCAAATTGGATTGTCTGGTGTACCAAACACCGCGGGCGTGGCCGGTGTGTTTATGTCACCAAGTTTTGTAGGTCCCATCATAAGGTATGAGTTATATCCAAACTATAAGTGCCCACCATAAATCTTGAGCCAAAAAATAAAACAGATCAAGAAATCAAGTAGGCCACACTGTAAAAAGTAGTGGGGTATGAACATCTACCGTTGAAACTCTTGTAGGGTTTGCATAAATTTTAGATCAATATGATATTTATTTTTCCTCTTCATTCAGGTGTTTATGACCTTATGAATAGATTAGATGGAATATAACCTTATGAATAGATTGGATCGAAAATAAACGTTACGGTGGGCCTATGAATGTTTTTAGGGTGATAATCGTTGTCCCAACTGATATTTTGGTGTGGTCTACTTAAGCTTTCGATATGGCTCATTTTTTGGATCAAGATTTAAAATGATCTCGCCAAATGTATAACTGGTGCGGATATGATAAATACATTGCATGTAACTTTGATCTCCTTTGAGCCGTTCATGTAACTTGAAACTGAGGAATGTCAGCGGTTGTCTTCCCATGACAGGTACCCACACCAACTAGGTTGGTGGTGTGTGGTACACCAGCCAATCCGCTTCCGTTGCACTCAGGGAGTTTTTAATTGTGTAGGTGGATTCCTCATTGCGTTGCCCACCTGCCCCATTTCGTTAATACCCTAAAAAATAATATGAAAAAATCCATACAGCAGGCAGAGCCTGACTGGACCGATTTCATAAGTAGGACCCAATCCGCTTCCAACGTATTGACCCTCAAACTAAATATTTATTTGACTGGACTATTTTAACCATATAATAAATAAATGGGTGTTTTCTCACCTAACAGGAGACGTGGCTAGCTTTTGTCGTTTAGTTTGTATGACACCAGCTAAACGGTTAGAACCATCCAAACAATGTGAATATGGAGGCTGGCCCATTCATCATTCGAGGCACAAAACAGACGGTTTCGATCTGATCCTTGTGTGCCACTTTCTCAGAATAACATGGAGGCACAAAAAACGTCTGGAGGATTGGACGTTGTACGCACCACCGACCTGGTGTGGGTACGCGTCGTGCGAAGACGAGCGCCGACGCTCATCGAGCGCTAGTTGTACGTACGTTCAATGGAGATTAAATTTAAAATGATGTATTTATTACATTCATACCGTTCATGCATTTAACGAGATCATTTCGGAGCATGAGCCTAAAAATGTGTCATATTCAAATCCCGAGGGACCACACTACTAACGGCAATGGGGACAATGATTCTCGTTATTGAAACATTGAATAAGGCCAACATAACGTTGATTTTCCATCCCATTTGTTTCTAAGGTAATAAATACTGAAGTGAATTGATTGGGGTACCATGCACCAGCTATATAGTTGGTGTATTAATGTCAGCAAGTTTTGTGAGTCACATCATGAGATATGTGTTATATCCAAATTGTTCGATCATTTTGCAAGTTTGTCTTAAGGCTTAAGCCCCCCAAAAAATAGCACGTCTAAAGATTAGGTGGACCACACTGCAAAAAGTAGTAGGGATTGAACATCTACCAAAGAAACCCTTTTGGAGGTCATGAAAGTTTTGGATTAATATTAAATTTGGTTTTCCTCTTCATACAAGTATTTGTGACCTTATAAATAGATTGGATGGAAAATAAACGTTATAGTGGGCCTTAACGATTTTTTTAAGTGTAAAAATCATTATCCAGATGCTATTTTTGGTATGATCCATTTGAGCTCCGAATATAATTCATTTTTCAGCTATTGCTCCAAAATGATCTTAAAAATTGGATGAACAGTGTGAATATAATAAATACATCATTATGGGGCCCATGTAACTTTGATCTACTTTGAACCATTTGTATGACTCAAAGCTCATCTTGTCACGACATGTATCTACACTAGCTATATAGCTGATGTGTGGTACACTAGCCAATCGGCTGTTATTAGATGTCTTAAATCTTGCGCTGGCTTGACCAGTTGAGGGTTTGGCTCGACTGGTCGACGACCCCTTCAACTGGTTGTAGCTCGCTCGACTCGAAGTCCAGAGGTAATATTTTTTATTCTTCGACCAGTCGAGGGTCCCCTCGACGGGTCGAAGCCCTCCCTCCACTAGTTGAGGGTTACGCAGATTCTACGCAGACTGCATAAATTTAAGGCGATTTCAAAGCGGTGCGTAAGTAGAGTTTCCTAAACTATAAATATGTATCCCTAGGGCCTTTCTAAGGTATTCTAAGGCTTCCTAAAGGTTTTCCAAGAGTTTCTAAATGGGTTTTAGGGTTTTTAAAGGGTGTAGCAAGGGTAAGATCCAAGGTTGTTCAAATCGGGTAAGTCCTTTCTCTTTGTAATTTCTATTTTTTATAGTGGAATTTTGTCGCTTTGTGTCGTGATTTTTTCCCGCAAGGGTTTTCCACGTTAAATCCGTGTTTTCTCTTGTGTGTACTTGGTGCTCTTGGATTGTTATCCTAGATTCAAATCTGTGTGATTTCGCAGACCAAATCCCAACAAGTGGTATCAGAGCAATCGATGGGGCACAAATCTGAATCTAAGGGATAAGCATCAATGGAAAGCACTAGGTATGAAATTGAGAAGTACTCAGGGAAAAATAATTTTGAGTTATGAAAAATCAAGATGATCAGTTTCTTAATCAAGCAAGGCGAAGATGACGCTCTTGAGGAGTGAAAGTCTACTATGATTGATGATTATTGGAATACTCTTGATGAGAAGGCCTTATCATCAATCCGTTTATGTCTCACGAATGATTCTCTACAATGTCATGAGAGAGAAAACTGCGGCTAAGTTATGGACAAAGTTAGAGGATGTCTATACGAAAAATCCTCTGAAAATCACCTATACTTGAAGCGGCAGTGGTATAACTGCAGTGGTATAACTTCAAGATGGCAGAGAGTGGAGATCTGGAGGCTTACATCAACAACTTTAATAAATTGGTTTGCAATTTGCTCGATATGGAGGAAGTAATGAAAGATGAAGAATAAGCATGTATGTTGTCGAATTCTCTTCCGGCGTCGTATGAGTCATTCAATAACACAATGTGCACCACGAATAAAACTCTGAGTGTCGACACCATTATCTTAGCCCTTTAAGGGAAGGATATGAGAAAGCTTAACGTCAACATAGGGATATCTTCTAATGCACTGCTTACAACGGGTAAGAATTCTGAACAAGGTACAGGTTGTAGATCCAAATCTAAGGGCAAGGGCAAAGGAAAGGTAAAGTGCCGGAACTGTGGGATGGAAGGACATGTGAAGAATGATTGTACAAATCCTAAATATAAGAGAGAAGAATCTGGAGCTTCATGCAGGGAGGTTAATTGTGACGTCCCGACTTTTCAAGACCCGAGTATATGACCCGTTTTCCAAAAACTCAAGTGTTAACCTTAAAGGATAGTTAAATTTAAGTATACATTTTTTTCATTTATCAGAGTAAGCAGATGAGCATAGAATGGACAAGTAAGCATAAGAAAAAAATTGTAACTACATTTAGAACATACAGAGGTTGCCCATAATGACTTATACAAACTAATGTCTCCACAATAACAAATACAAGATTACATATATGAGAAATTTAAAAGCATATGAAACGCAAATGAAAGCTACAATATCGCGCAGCTTCCTTGATAGGTACAACCACATGTTCTTGACCACCATAATAGCTCCTCATCAGTCTGAACTTATGTATCACTTAAGCCATCTATACTACCTGTACGGTTGTATTTTATATGGATGAGTGACCAACTCAGTGTGAACTCCTCTCAAGATTACACACCGCTGCATTAGGTAAGCATAGTTATAAAACAACAAGGCAATCAAAATAACACATGATGTAGTCTTTTTAAATGCATGGATGCATGAATGCACATCAACCTGGGGATGCACATCCAGTCGGACTTGGGCTCATCACCCATATAGTCATCGACCTGGTAATGGTCGTCCAGTCAAAATAAGGGTCGATAGTCAATGGTCTAGGAGCTAGCGAAACGATACCCCAACAACTCTAGGGCACGTGCTAAAGCATCTAGAATTAGCCACCCATCATCGCCAATATGTCATGAATGCATGATTAGCTAACCGTTATTAATCCAGTTACAATCTGAAAAGGCCAAGCTAGAGTTCTAGAGGGGGGGGGGGGGGGGAGAGGGGTGAATAGGACTATGCCAAATTAAAATGATAACAACGGAATTTAAACAATTAAAGGAAAGATAGCACTTTAAACGATCCACAATACGGAAAAGTAAAGCAACCTCAAAATTTTAGTATTGAGAGATTACAAATGTTGTTTTAAGGACAACCTTACACAATAAAAACTAAGAGTTTATGACAGGACACTAGAACGGTTTGTGTATCAAGAACTTAAACTGAAGAGAAATAAAAAGGAAATAGTAAGAAAGGAAATCTAAGCTATTACAACATTCCCTATAATGCTGAAATGAAAAGATTACAACATTCACATCCACAAATACATCCCATAATCTTGAATGATAAAACATATAGAAAATAAACCACACATCCACAAAATATAAAGAATTATAGTGGTTCACCTGTGTATACACCAACTATTAAACAACAGCCACACAGCTACTCCACTCCTAATATCCTCACACAGTGGATATTAGCTTTCACTATAAAATAAAATTTTTAGGTTTACCTAAAACCCTCACAATTGTGTCTTTTAAGTGGGCTTACATAATTCAAAAAACTTCACACTGAGTTTTCTGGAACTCCTCAGATAACCAAAACTGAGAGATTTTTCTGGCTTAATCTTAAAGAAACCAAAACAAAGGAAATTACAATAATGTAAAATACCCGGATATTCTCCTTTTGTTGTAGCCTGAAAGAACCAAGTCGGAGTAGAAGTTCAAATATAGAAGTTCAAAGTCCACACTCACTTAAGAAATGGTTTTAAGTTCTAGATTGATTTTAAGTTAAATCAAGTTGGGCTAGCTCTATTTGATTTTGATTCCAAAAACTAGGAATTCTTCAATCCCTCTTTCAAATCAGATTGTTATGTAGAATACAAAATCAAATATAAAAAGCTAATAAAAGAGAATATTAAATATGCACAATACAGCTTAAGAAGTTTACAAACTTATCTCTTAGAGTAATGTCTTGATTATACTTGAATTGGATAACCAAATTCTAAAAATCATGCTCTATTTATAAGTGCAGAAGTCGCACCTTCGACTGATCCTGTGGACACTACAACTGGTCATAGGACCAACGGATTTTTAAAATTTTGAGCGTGATCGGATAAAACCGTTCCATGACTAGTCGTAGGCCTTGCACGAGCGGTCGTAAGACCTCCACGACTGGTCGTGACTTGTCCATGACTAATTGTGTGGAACTGGAATAGTTGTTGGACTTTGAGTCATAGCTACAGGACTGGTCGTGAACGAGTCGTGCACTGTTCATACGACCAGTCGAGCAGTCTTTAAGACTGGTTGTGGCTTAACAAAAAATTTTAAAATTTTTTAACAAATTTAGGACTGGTTTTGGAATTTTTTGGACTGGTCGAGCCAGTGCTAGGACTAGTCGAATAGAGTCTACGACTAGTCGAAGAATAGACTAAACACTTATAAAATGATTCAATTTGAATTATATACTCAAAATGACCTACCCTAAGGTTAATCTAAGGTCTTTCATACCTTGGACATGATGTATGAACATTGAACCTTCTTTTCTTCAGATGATACGATCTTTGAAGTTCATGAAGCTTAAGATCTCGACACATAATGAAGCTTGAACTAGAGATATTTTGAAGCTTGACTTTAGAGTACTTGAGTTGTACTTCAACAGTTCATTTATCTTTCGATGTCACTTTAACATTGACCTTTGAACTTAAAGGAGTGAACAATGTACTTGATCTTGCATTTCTTGAAATAGATCATTATTCTTGACTTGAAGCATTGTCCTTGTATATGTGATGCATGTCCTTGAACATATATATCAATGTGCTACACAAGACAGATTGTGGTTTTAGCACTACAAAATTTGACAATCAAAGGAGCAAGAAACCATAACACTTACACAATCAGCCAATTTAAGTAACTCAATTGTTACTACGGGAGGCTCATCACCTAGCGTAGACCGACAGCTCGGGAATAGGTCTCATACCACCTTCCTCGGCTCATGAGACTACCACCTTAGGATGTTTAATGGAAGTCCATCGACTAGTGGCCAATCATATTACAACATATGGGGCTTACCATCGTATTGTTGTATAGTATAAAACATCAAACCCATATAGAAAAAATACCAGAACAAAGCCTCATAGGGCGATTCCAAAACAAGCCACGTAGGGCAATTGTCAAAATAAGCCACATAGGACAAGTATCAAAATCATGCGATAAAAGACCATCCTTGAAAGTCACTTAGACCCAACAACCTTAGATGGTAGGCCCACATCAATATCCAAATTAAACCACTATTCTATAGCCACTAAGTCAAAGGCTTATTACAACCACAATCAATCGAGTTGCATCCCAAGTATGGGTGTACATTTATAGGTGGGAGTTTTTCACTAATGTACTAGTTTAAGTTCCATAAGTAATCCACAAATAATCTACAAGTATTAATAAATATGTAGGATAAACATTAAGTATGTAATGTAGCAATTCAATTCCAACAATTAACACATGCAACTATGAAATGGAGATATCAATTATAAATTTAAAATAAATACTATAACTTAAGCTAATGAAAAAATAAAAAGCTCAAGGGAAAGAATCATCACCTGTAGAGTCGTGTTTGTGTACTTGGTCCAAGTCTTCTTGCAACCCAAGGTCATCCAAAGAGTCTCCTAAAATCATAGTTTAAATCTGTCAAGTATTCTCATGGTTTTGTCCAACTAACCTGAGGGTTTGAAGGGATACAACAACAATGCTTTTTAGGCTTGCATTAGACCCACCATATATTTATGTAACATCCTGAAAATCGGAGGTTGAGCATAAACTCCACTCCCGAGTTCCAGAACATCACTTATGCAACATAAATGTTTATGATTGAATGTTGTCTATGTTAGTGTATTAATCATGAGTGAGATTAAGTTAAAACAACATATCATACTCCGTAGACAGTTAAATTATGCGAGCGGAAGACTGTGATAGTATATATAACATATATAGACTGTTGTAAGTCTCCAGAGTGTGAACATGTTACCAGGTTAAATATATACATATATACTCCAAAAATGAACAAAAAGAATATACATGAGTGCTCCAAAAGTACAAAATGACAAGTGTCATGACGTCTAATCAACCTCCTTGTAATCCCGTCGATCCGAACACGGTCTACATAGACCCACCTGATAGCTGTCTATAGGAGAAACCCTCCTCATCATCATGAAAGTCCGGCTCCACTTCACAAGCAGTGTCATCATCTGAAACTAAAACAAAGACTGGTTGGTGTATACAACACCGTCCCGTAATGTGGGAGTCAGTGATCAACTTGGTGGAATCATAGAGTAAAGGTTAACATGTTATCAATTCATTCAAGCAGTAATGATAAAGCAAGTAAATCAAACATTCCTAAATACTGTGATGAATGCAAGGATGAAATGCAATAACGATGCATGCCCTCGCCAACATACTTCCTCGTGCGACACCATCTTACGTTCGCGACATGCTTTCGTTCCTCAAGTGTTTCACATCTTCCACGCACATACAATGCGATATGGGCATGATTACCAAGTTGTTATTAGTCCTTTTCATACAACAGGATTGGAAAATTAAGGTACCTCCCTTATATCATTTCCAAACAAGGATCTTATCTAGGGTCGTCACTCCTAGTTAATCTCATATGATGATGCGGTTCTAGGTCGCTGCAAGGGCTGTCAGGGCTGTTACACGCACTCGTTGCACCGCTCCCCCATCACCTTATCAATACAGGCCTAATTTATACTCTTTTTACTATGGGAAGGCTCGTCACCTCTCCGCAGATTCAGAGTATGCTCGAGGTCACTACAATGAGCTGTTAGGGCTGTTACATGCATTCGTTGTACCGCTCCCCCATCACCTTATCAGTGTAGGCCAACAGCTCGAATATAGTGTCTCATACCACCATAATCGGCTCTTGAGTCTGGATTGCTCACTGGTCACTACGGGAAGGCTCATGGCCCCAGCGTAGGCCGACAGCTCGACCACGATATCCCATACCACCATGCCAGGCTCATTAGTCTTAATGGATCAAAGTACCACGGTTATCAAAATTTTCACTGGTAAGTTCAGTACCCTAAGTTTAAGCAATTATGACCAATACAAGGTGAACATACAACGGTCAATTGGGTTACTTGACAAGTTCGACTAGTACGAGTGCCCGTTGAGTTGTACGACATGAAGTGCATATGCACTTCGTGTGGCCTAACCACTGCCGACAAGTAATGCATGACTCGGGTTTGTCAAACACGTCTTGCGTGGAGAATAGAGGCCAACCACGAGCTCAAATCTATTACCGATTGCTTGGATCATAACATAGCCCCAAACACATTCCATGTTAACTAGTAAACATGTACAGTAGCCAGAACAGAAATAACCAAATAATTCAAGCATATTTCCCAACATGTTATAAGATACAACATGAACAAGAATCCATACGCAAGCATTTCAAAGTAAAGCGACTAAGTTAAACAACTTGCATGGAGGAAATCATAAACATCGCTAAGGTAGTTGAGAATCCTATCTTAACACCTAAGTAAAGCATTATTTACTACGTATATACTCATACAAGCATTTATACAAACACTTAGACTACACATATTAGCCTACACATCATATGTTGGCTAAAACCTATATTAGGACGAATCCTTTCGCCAAACAGATACTGCATCCATAACTTGCATGTATATAGACAAATACTCATGGCAATCATATTTATAAAATTTATACGTATATGGTATTTTCTACGAATACCTAAAATACATAAAATTTCATATACTTCGTATGTATTCGAAATGAAAAACGGACAACATGTTCTACATGTGAAATAGCATCCTCGTCAATAATCTATCATTAGCTGACACTGAAAGCTTTGAAAAATGACAACATAAGCGTCTAAAATCCGCACTTACGCCGTAGAAGTGTAACGAATTTAATAGAGACTCTAAGTCTTTGTCAACGACTGATTGGCAACCTACAGTATGATTTAGGTTAGTTACTTCACCACTTACACCAATTGAAACCCTAGAACAGGTTAGGGTTAGGCTTTCTTACCTAACAACGAAGTTAGAATCGTCGGAAAAGTGATTAGATCGTGATGGTTAAGCACATAGGATAGCAGGAAGATCTTCCCACTTCTCTCACACTTTCTCTCTCTTTTCTCTCTTCTCTCTCCTAGATTTTTCCAAATTCGTATGGGATGAGAGAGTGAAGGTTTAAGGCCTTTATATAGGCCCAAAACTCTCCAAATTAGACTCATGGCCATGGTATACTTAGGTTATGTCTAAATACGGACTGTTCCGTCTCAACGGAGCACTTCTGGAGGTCCTGTTACTAAATGCGATTGGACTTAAGTTCACCAATATTGGATCTAGGTGGAGTTAAATTTTCGTCTCAGTCGGACTTCCAGATCGCACATGACGGACCAGTTTCAATTCAGCAGTCACCGAACTTCGATCAAGGCCACAACTACTTTGACATGTAAGGGCCACCTATCCTGATCCGAGGGTGAATTTAGGTCGAATTCTAATGGTCAGAACGCTTAAAAATAACGCACAAGTGAAACGTGCCAGATTTCATAAAAATATAATTAATTTTCTAAATATCTTCCTTTTCTCACTCTCTTTACTCCGGACGGAAGGAAATCATCCCAGAGCATCGTTTAGACGTTATTTTCATTGTGGTAGTCAAGTCCAACTAGGCGGTTATAATGGTCTAAGTTCATCGCTATCGGACTTTTGACGGGCGGTCCAGGTCCGATACGAAGTTTTAAAGTGCTCCAGAGAGCAACTGGGTTTAGATATTGATCCTGAATTTTAGGATAGCATAGCGTTACTGATTCTACAGGTTTTGGATCTTACGGATCATATTTAAGGTGGTTGGTGCTTATTTTACAGGTAATTTAGTGTAGCGCTAGTTAATTCACGTTAAATTTTTAAAAAATTTCGTTCTAAATGATTTCTTCGGCTTTGAACTTGGGTTATGAGACGTTACCAAGGTATTATGGTTGACCCATTGCCTAAGGACGTCTAAATTCGAGTTGGCAAAAATCTAGGGTGTTACAATCTACCCCCCTTAAAGTAAAATTTTGTCCCCGAAATTACCTAAGGATAATAAGGAAAGACTAATTATTTCTTTTATCTAAGTTTTGTTGATTTCAAGTTTCTATACGTGGTAGGGTGTATACATCTATATTAGTCTGGTTCTTTTTGGTCTACCCCCCTTAAAAACTTACTTGTTTATCCATTTCTTACACCCCGATAGTTTGCTACAATTCATTTCTTTACCTATTTGGAGTCTTGACGATAATTCCCAACTATATAGAGTAAGATATATGTTTTAAATGGTCGACCAATACGGAGAGACGGTTGTATTGGCTTGATCCCTGATACTTTGATCACCTACCTGACCAGGGTAGAAGGCTCATCGTATCCCTTTCTGGTCCTGGTGGCTCCTGGTCTTTTGCTCAGTCAAGCAGTGAGTCCATTGGTAGTCGCTTAGGATTGAGAATTGGGTCATGTTGCGAATGCTTCGCAGTTGTATAGTTCAGTAACTCTGCAGTCCGATCACTCTAAATGCTTAGGGAATACCCATCACGAAATTATTTTCTATGTAGAAGGTTATCCTTTACGTCTAACATGTATCAATTTCCTTCAATGGGCCAGTGGGGCAAGGGCCCACCATGCTTCCGCTGCGCCACTCTGATCAAAAGGATGTAGAAACTGACTTAACTAGGTTAGGCTCTTAATGTTCTACCTCCCTTAAAAAATTTATTTCTACTCTCAAGGCTCAAGAATCTGTGTCTCGATCTTTATGTCGGAACAAGGTGTAATTTAGGACCTATCCTTGACATGAAATGGGAAACAATCTCTCAAAACATTGGTCTTCCTTTCATTGACGATGTATACTATAGCATTGGCACCTAAGGTTATAGAAATGAGCCTAGTCTCTATTGTGGTTAATTTCAAAGGCAGATGTGAGTTGGTGGCAAGATATCTAATTCTCTACTAGCTATTTTACTGGTTATATGTCCTTAACAATTCTCAAGGGTAAAGCAATAACTTTTGGTTATAAGTAGTCGGGCCAACACGGAAGAAAAGTTGTATAGTGGGTCTGAGCCTGATACATAGACTTTCTGTCTAGCTAGGACAGAAAACTTGTCGTATCAGTTCTTTACCCTAGTTGATCCCGATCTTCTGCTTGATCAGAGCATTGAGTCCATTGGTAACTACTAGGATTGAGAAATCGATTCAAACCGCGAATACCTTGCTTATATAAAATTCCTTTACTCCACATTCTCGATTACAATAAGTCCTTGGGAGGGCACTTCTAAGGGGCATGCTGGTTTATCCTAGCGTTCAATCTGAAGGATATATAAGTTTTCTCTAAGAGTAACTAGTTCTGAGTTAAGCAAGCTTCCTATGAGTTAATAAAGGAGCCTATAAGTATCAAGGGAATCCAACAAAGGAATGAGGTCTCACTCTAACTAAAGTAAGATAACTAACTACGTCTATATTCCAATTACCTTGGCATCATCAGTCCTTTACATTCCTCAGTATAACTAGTAACTAGTCCTATCTTATGCGTAACGGCAATTCACTAGTTGTAATTCAAAGTCTATGTTTATACGCAAGATGCTTTCATACAATTTCTAATACAAAAAATTATTTTATTACTTAGGGTCGAAGGTCGTCTAATTGAAATTGAGTTGCTTAAACTTGAATTTAGCTGTGCTTGAGCACTTCACCTCTGCCCATACCAACTGAGGTAATGGGACTACATTTCTAATCTTACCTCGGGATTGGGAATGACATGTTTGGTAGGAGGGTGGGTTGGGATTAAAATCAATTTCATAGGCTTTGGAAAATGGGCCTTGTGGTGGAAAGTGTGAGATGGGAATTCCAAATCCCATGATGATATATTCTTAAGTGAAAGTTGAAAGAAAAGCCCGAAATTACTTTTAATTGTATACACCAAACATGGTGTTGGAAACCATAGGCTACACCCAATCTAGGGACAATACCTTACACAGACATTTATTGTTGCTTGAATAAGGCCATGGATAGTGAAGAAAAGGGAGAAAAGAGTTGGAGTCTTTAGGTCTCCCCGGATTTGAACCCCTAGAGGGTGTGTCAAGGCTCAGATAACAGGGATTGAAGAAGGAAAATGAAGAGATGGGATGGGTTAGAGAGCTTACATGATTTTGAGCCTCAAATGGGGGATGTAAGAGCTCAAATGAGAGAGAATGGAGAGGGTAGGGAGCAATGGAGAAGGGTCTATAGCTGGAATATGGAGAGGGTGCATGAAAATGGAAAAGGGAACGATTGGAGGGGACATTTTTACCAAAAATCAGAAGTTTATGAGAGAAATGATAGCTTGGGGGTGTACTTTATGAAGGAGGGGTGACTTTTAGAGGGTTTTAATCGAAAAACCGTACACCAAGGGGCCACACTAGGCCCCAAAGACGACCGGCCCGAGCGGCCCGCCCGACCGAACCCGTTGACCGACGAGGTTCTCGCCACTCCCTGGACTAACCGTCGAGGCCTTGCGATTTGGGCGAGGACCTCCTGCCCCCTAGGCCCCAAAAAGGTTTGGGTCCCACCCTGGGTCCCCCTGGATTAACGTGGGTATGCCCACGACTCCGTTTTGAGCCGTTACGGGTCGTTTTGGAAAGTTTCGGTTACATACTTGTATTTACTGACTTTTGACGGCTGGGATGGGGTGAGTTGAGATCTAAACTCGTCGTTTGACGGTCTAGAAGTGTTTTAGGGTTGGCTCATGCGATCATGGATGAGTATGGACCCGATCTCGGCGACCGTTTTCGATGAACTTCTCCATTTGGCGAAACTGAAAATCCTATGAATGTTTCTACATTTTTCTCGCACCCACATAAGTTGAAAAGCATCAGCGTGTGTTGTGTGACCATAACCCAGGTTCGGTTTAATCTAAATCATGCTCTGATACCACCTGTAACATCCTAAAAATCGGGGGCTGAGCATAAACTCCATTCCCGAGTTCCAGTACATCACTTATGCAACATAAATGCTTATGATTGAATGTTATCTATGTTAGTGTATTATTCATGAGTGAGATTAAGCTAAAACAACATATCATACTCTGGAGACAGTTAAATTATGCGAGCGAAAGACTGTGATAGTATATATAACATATATAGACTGTTGTAAGTCTCCAGAGTGTGAACATGTTACCAGGTTAAATATATACATGTATACTCCAAAAATGAACAAAAAGAATATACATGAGTGCTCCAAAAGTGTAAAATGACAAGTATCATGGCGTCTAATCAACCTCCCTGTAATCCCATCGATCAGAACACGGTCTACATAGACCCACTTGATAGCTGCCTATAAGAGAATCCCTCCTCATCATCATGAAAGTCCGGCTCCGCTTCACAAGCAGCGTCATCATCTGAAACTAAAACAAGGACCGGTTAGTGTGTACAACACCGTCCTGTAACGTGGGAGTGAGTGATCAACTCAGTGGAATCATCGAGCAAAGGTTAACATGTTATCAATTCAGTCAAGCAGTAATGATAAAGTAAGTAAATCAAGCATTCCTAAATACTGTGATTAATGCAATGATGAGATGCAATAATAATGCATGTCCTCACCAACATACTCCCTCGTGCGACACCATCTTACGTTCGTGGTATACTTTCGTCCCTCAAGTGCTTCACATCTTTCAGACACATGCAATGCAATATAGGCATGATTACCGAGTTGTTATTAGTCCTTTTCATATAGCAGTATTGGGAAACTAAGGTACCTCCCTTATATAATTCCTAAACAAGGATCCTGTCTAGGGTCGTTACTCCTAGTTAACCTCATACGATGATGCAGTTCTAGATCGCTGTAAGGGCTGCCAGGGCTATTACACGCACTCGTTGCATCGTTCTCCCATCACCTTATCAATACAGGCTTAGTTTATACTCTGTTTACTACAGGAAGGCTCATCGCCTCTCCGCAGATTCAGAGTATGCTCGAGGTCACTATAATGGGCTGTCAAGGCTCTTACACACACTCGTTGCACCGCTCCCCCATCACCTTATCAGTATAGGCCGACAGCTCGAATATAGTGTCTCATACCACTATAATCGGCTCATGAGTCTGGATTTCTCACTGGTCACTACGGGAAGGCTCGTGGCCTCAGCGTAGGCCGACAGCTCGACTACGGTGTCCCATACCACCATGCTCGGCTCATGAGTCTTAATGGATCAAGGTACCACGGTTATCAGGATTTTCACTGGTAAGTTCAGTACCCTAGGTTCAAGCAGTTATGACCAATACAAGGTGAACATACAACGGTCAATCGGGTTACTTGACGAGTTCGACAAGTATGAACGCCCGTTGAGTTGTACGACATGAAGTGCATATGCACTTCGTGTGGCCTAACCACTGCCGACAAGCAACGCACGACTCGGGTTCGTCAAACACGTCTTGTGTGGCGAATAGAGGCCAACCACGAGCTCAAATCTGTTACCGATTGTTTGGACCATAACATAGCCCCAAACACATTCCATATTAACCAGTAAACATGTACAGTAGCTAGAACAGAAATAACCAAATAATTCAAACATATTTTCCAACATGTTATAAGATACAACATGAACAAGAATCCATACGCATGCATTTCAAAGTAAAGCGACTAAGTTAAACAACTTGCATGGAGGAAATCATAAACATCGCTAAGGTAGTTGGGAATCCTATCTCAACACCCAAGTAAAGCATTATTTACTACGTATATACTCATACAAGCATTTATACAAACACTTAGACTACACATATTAGCCTACACATCATATGTTGGCCAAAACCTGTATTAGGGCGAATCCTTTTGCCAAACAGATACTGCATGCATAACTCGCATGTATATACAACAAATACTCATGGAAATCACATTTATAAAATTTATACGTATACGGTATTTTTTACAAATACCTAAAATACATAAAATTTTATATACTTCGTATGTATTCGAAATGAAAAACGGACAACATGTTCTATATGTGAAATAACGTCCTCATCAATAATCTACCATTATACAACATTGAAAGCTTTGAAAAATGACAACCTAAGCGTCTAAAATCCGCACCTTACGCCGTAGAAGTGTAACGAATTCAATAGAGACTCTAAGTCTTTGTCAACGACTGATTGACAATCTACAGTATGATTTAGGTTAGCTACTTCACCACTTGCACCAATTGAAACCCTAGAACAGGTTAGGATTAGACTTTCTTACCTAAGAACGAAGTTAGAATCGCCGGAAAAGCGATTAGATCATGATGGTTAGCACGTACGATAGTAGGAAGATCCTCCCACTTCTCTCACACTTTCTCTTTCTTTTCTCTCTTCTCTCTCCTAGGCTTTTCCAAATTCATATGGGATGAGAGAGTGAGAGTTTAAGGCCCTTATATAAGCCCAAAACTCTCCAAATTAGACTCAGGGCCATGGTATACTTAGGTTATGTCCAAATACGTACTGTTCCGTCTCAACGGAACACTTATGGAGGTCCTGTTACTAAATGCGGTTGGACTTAAGCTCACCAATATTGGATGTAGGTGGAGTTAAGTTTTCGTCCCAGTCAGACTTCCAAATCGCACGTGGCGGACAGTTTCAATTCAGTGGTCACCAAACTTCGATCAAGGTCACAAGTACTTTGACATGTAAGGGCCACCTATCCTAATCCGAGGGTAAATTTGGGTCGAATTCTAACATTCAGAATGCTTAGAAATAATGCGCAAGTGAAACGTGTCAGATTTCATAAAAATATATTTAATTTTCTAAATATCTTCCTTTTCTCACTCTCTTTACTCCGGACACATGGAAATCGTCGTAGAGCATCGTTTGGACTTGATTTTCGAGGTGGTAGTCAAGTCCAACTAGGCGGTCATAATGGTCTAAGTTCATCGCTATCGGACTTTCGACGGACGGTCCAGTTCTGATACGAAGTGTTAAAGTGCTCCAGAGAGCAAGTGGGTTTAGAGATTGATACTGAATTTTAGAATAGCGTAGCGTTACTGATTCTACAGGTTTTGGGTCTTACGGATCGTATTTAAAGTGTTGGTGCTTATTTCACAGGTAATCTAGTGTAACATCCCGAAAATCGAGGGTCGAGCATAAACTTCACTCCCGAGTTTCAGAACATCACTTATGTAACATTTTCAATGATCGATGAATGTTGTTTATATTAGTACAGAAAACATGAGTGGGATTAGACCAAAACAGCATATCATACTCCAGAGACAGTTAAGTTTCTCAAGTGGAAGACTGTGATAAATATATAAAATGTAAAATTAATTGTAAGTCTCCAGAGTATGAACATGTTACCAGGTTAACTAAATACATGTATACTCCAAAAATGAACAAAAAGAATATACATGAGTGTAAATAAAAGGTAAAATACCAAGTGTATTGACATCTAATCAATAACCCTGTAACCCCGTCGATCAGAACCTACATATAGGAGGAATCCTCCTCATCATCATCAAGTCCGGCTCTGCTTCGCAAGCATCACCATCATCTATAACTAAAATAGGGACTGGTTGGTGTATACAACACTGTCCCGTAACGTGGAAGTGAGTAGCTAACTCAGTGGAAACTATACAGTAAAGGCTAACATGTTATCAATTCAATCAAGCAGTAATGATAAGGCAGTACAATCAAACAGGTCCTAGATACTCTTGTTAATGCAAGGATGGTATGAAGAATGGTACATGCCCTCACCACAATCCCCTCTGCGACATCATCTAACGATTGCGGCATGAGTCACTTCCTCAGTGCTCTATCACCAACGCCGTTAGCACATGCAATACGGTGTTATGAATATGCTTATCAAGTTCTTTTAGTCCTTTTCATACAGCAGGATTGGGAAGCTAAGGCACCTCCCTTGTATCATTTCTCAACATTAATCCATTCTAGGGTCGTCAGTCCTAGGAATCTCACATGATGTTATGGTTCTAGATCGCTGCAAGGGCTGTCAGGGCTGTTGCGCGCAATCGTTGCTCCTCCCCCCCATCACCTTATCAATACAGGCCTACTTATATCCTCAAGACTGCAACAGAACTCGTCGCCCCTATACAGTGTCAGGATAAACTCAAGGTCACTACAGAGGGTTGTAACGGCTGTTGCGAGCAATCGTTGCTTCACTCCTCCATCACCAAACAGTGTAGGCCGACAGCAAGAATATAGTGTCCCATACCACCATAATCTGCTCAGAGTAGGGTGCTCACTGGTCACTACGGGGAGGTTTGTGGCCCCAGCGTAGGCCGACAGCTCGACCACGGTGTCCCATACCACCATGCCCGGCTCATGAGTCTTAGGGGATCTTGGTACCATAGTTAACGGGAGTTTCACTGGTAAGCTCAGTGCCTTAGATTCAAACAGTGGCGACCAAACATGGTGATCAAACATCGGTCAATCGGGTTAGTTAACAAGCTCAACTAGGCCAAGTGTTCGTTGAGTTGAACGACATGGAAAGCATAAGCACTCCGTGTGGCCTAACCACTGCCGATCACCCCAAGCACGACTCAGATTCGCTAAACCCATCCTACGTGGCGAACAACCTCAACCACCATTTAGAGTACGGTTACCGATTACCTGGACTGTAGTACAGCCCCAATCACATACAAATTCCATAACAGGCATATGAGGCATATCGTACAATCATGTGGACATTTATGAAGTATAACTTAAATGTAAATACAGTACATGGAGGAAATCATACGCACATGTAATATAATTCATCTAGGTTAATCAATCCATGGAGGAAACTATACACACAATTAACATGGATATTATGCGTTACATGATTCATGAAGGAAATCATACAAATCAGTAGAGTGGCTGAGAATCCTATCTCAACATCCATTTAAAGAACAGTTTACAAGTATTTATTCATATAGACATATTTACAAACACTTAGCATACACCTTATATCATACATAGTATGTATTAGTTAACATACGTATTAGGGCGAATCCTTTCGTCAAAGGGTTATCGCCTATGCAACAACCATATATCCATGACAGTTAGTCATGGCGAGCACGAAAGCAAATCCCATACTCATTTAGTCATTTTCACAAACACTTAGGTTACACATACTAACTACATATCGTATGTTGATATATCAAGTATTTGACCAAATCCTTTCACTAGGGAGTTGCCCCATATATCACTTGTATATACTTACGACGGATAATCATAGCATGCATGAATTCGGGTTTCGTATTCATCTAAACATTTTTACAAACACGTGAGCTACTCACTTTAACATATACGGCGTATATTGGTCGTGGCGTGATTTAGGACAAGTCCTTTCGGTAAGGAGTTGTCACACATGCAACAAGCATATATTCACGACAAATAATCATGTTGAACACAAATCCAAATTTTATACGTATACGGTATTTTCTACAAATACAATGAATACATTATATTCAACATAATCAACGTATAACTGAAAAACGAAACGGACAGCACTTTATACATGTGAAATAGCATCCTAAGCAAGAATAAATCATTACTTAACATTGAAAGTCTTGGAAACCGTAACCTAAACGCATATAGTCCGCACCTTAAACCAGAAAATGCGAAACGGATATGATTCAGACGATAAGTCTTCATCAACGGCGGATACGCTACCTATGGCAAGAAACAGGTTAGATAGAATATCATTGGAACTATCCTAGGCTTCAAAACATGTTAGGGTTATCTTCATTTACCCAAGAACGGAGTCAGAAACGCCGTAATAATGATACGGTAGAGGTGTTGGAGCACGTGGAGTGACAAGGTAGAATCCCTGAGAGAAACTCTAACTCTCTTTCACTTTCTCTCTCTTTTCTCTTTTCTCTCTCCTAGGGTTTTTCCCAAATTCGTATGGGAGGAGAGAGTGAGGGCTAAAGGCCTTTTTATAAGCCCAAAAATGATGAAAATAGACTTGAGGCTAAGGTATACTTAAGTTATAACCAAATCGGGTCTGTTCTGATCCAACGGAGCACTTCTGGAGGTCCTGTTATCAAATGCGGTCAGAGTTAAGCTCACTAAGATTGGATCTTTATTCAGTTAAGTTTTCAGTGCGATCGGATTTTTAGATCGTCCGTGGTGGACCAGTTTCAATTTAACGGTTACCGAGCTCCGATCAAGGCCACAAGTCCTTGGACATGTAAGGGCAAATTTTCCTGATCCGAGGGTGAAATTTGGTCCAATTCTGACAGTCAGAACGCTTAAAAATAACGCGCAAGTGAAACGTTCCAGATTCTAATTTATTTTCTAAAAATCTTCCTTTTCTCACTCTCTTTAATCTGGATGCAAGAAAATGGTTTCAGGACATCGGTTAGGCTTGATTTTCAAAACGATAGTCAAGTCCAACTGTAAGACCCGTATCTTAATCCGTACCATTCTGTAAACTTCTGCGGTCTTACCGGTCGAATTTCGACAACCTTCGACCCTTAACCGATACTTACGTATGACCCTGATTCGTATTCCGTCAACCCGTATCGACTCAACCTAAGACCATTACCATAGCGACCGCACCGTCGCTGCAGTTCCGATGCCGCGACTTGGGCGCCGAGGCGATACCTTGATCAAGAGATGTGGGCCAACGTTCGGTGTGAGGAAAACGCCGCGCGTTGCGAAACCCAAGTAAATCTCTACGATGTGTCACATCAATCACATCAATCACATCAATCAATCAATCCATCAATCCATCACATGTCAAGTACATGTCAAGTACACATCACTTTCACCCCTTTTTCCAAGCAAGCCACAAAAGTCTTCCATGCCCATACTTTTCTTACATAAATGCCACAAAAGTCTTCCAATGTCATGTCTTTCTTACACAAAGGCTACCAAAGTCAACAAAGGTGTCTTACACACCCATCACCACATCCATCCATCACTCTCTCTCTCTCCCTTTACAACTCCTTCTCTCTTTCTCATTCTCAAAAAAAAAATCTAAGCAAGAAAGATCCCATGTATGGAATTCTCCCTCTCCTTCCAAAGCTCCAAGGTGGCCCACTTTCTTACCCCATCATCCCTCATCTCAACCCTCTATTCCTCATCTCATCCATTGAAATTCAAGCTAAGGTGCTAAGGAACCCCTAGGAGCAAGAAGATCGGACGGTGGGTGCATGTTCATAGTAGTTTTTTCTATTTTTGAGATGGGCCAAGTGAGGCCAACCGATCAATGGTTTGGATCTCATTTGGGACCCTAAGATGTGACCGATGGCCTACTAGGATCATCATGATCATTCCATGATGGGGCCATTCTCCATGGACCCCATCATGATGTTTATTTTCTTTTGAAAGGTCATCTAGACCATCCATATTGGTGGGGAAAGGATTCCCACCGTTGATTTTAAATTTTGGTGGTCCCATGTGTTAAAGGACCCATCCGATTGTATAATTTCTTCAAGGGAGGGTTCATAGTGGCGAAACCCTCCATCACACGCGTGTCCCACTCTCCATCTCTCTCTCCCTTTTTATTTCTTTTTATTTTATTTTATTTTATTTTATGTAATAGGGTTGTGTGGCCCACTTGAATGGACCCCACCTCGAAGTATCTATTTGATCCAAGCTATCCTCAAGTGGGGCCCACCTTATGTGTTATGCATACACTATCCTCCATGGGGTGGCCCACCATAAGCATGGGCCCCACCTCCAGTGAAATTACATGCAACGTCCAGCATCCAGGGACGCTGGACGTGGGATGGATAATAACACAAATATCAGTTTGTTTTTCAAGCTTGGGAGTGACCCACTCTCATAGGCCCTACCTTGATGTATATATCCAATCCAAGCCGTCCATCCTCTTACCCACATAGTTTTAACCGTTGAGTAGAGGAATGGGGCTGATCCGAGCTTCTGGTGGGCCATAGTATTAGGAACATTGGTGGTTACCACTGAAGAATTTTCTGACGTTTCTGTACATCCAAAAATCACAAACTCTGAACTCATTGGGACGACCTCGAGCCACTGAACACAATGGACGGAGTGGATTCTCAAGTTGCGGACCTCACACGTGAAAAACCCCGAAAAAATGGGTTTTTCCCCAATTTTTACAAGAGGCAGCGCCTCTGCCTCTGACAAAGAGCAGCAGCTGCACGCTGCTGCATGCATCGTCAGGCGGGCGGGCTGTCAGCCAGCCACCCACGGCTGCTGCCGTGGGCCCCACCATGATGTATATGTTAGATCCACGCCGTTCATGAGGTGGGTCCCCTCCTCAGGTGAGCCCCCTCCAAATTTCAGCTCGATCTAAAACTCAGGTGGCCCACACCATAGGAAACAGTGGGATCGCACCTATACCATTGAAATTCATTTTTAGGCCCACAGAAGTTTTGGATTAATCTGAAATTTGTGTTTTCACTTCATCCAGGTATGAGTAACCTTATGAGCGGGTTGGATTTCAAATAAACATTGGGGTGGGCCCCACTTGGAGCTCACAGTGATATATCTGTCTTTTATCCACCGTCCAGGCAGATGGTGGAAGCCCACCTTGATATTTGTGTTGTTCCCTCACCGTCCAGCGGACGGTGGAGCTGGATCCCACCTCGTGGTGTTCTGTCCGGGCCGTCCATCCCTGGACGGTGGGCCCCACCATGTTTAACGTGTTATATCCACACCATTCATTTGGAACGGTGGAACTTACCCCTGACCGTGACCCTATGAATGGTTTGGATTGCAAATAAACATTGCAGTGGGCCCAAGGTCCACGTGACCTTATGAAAAGATTGGGTTGCAAATAAATATTGTTGTGGGCCCTATGAACAGTTTGGATTGCAAATAAACATCATGTTGGGCCCAGTTTGGATGGAAAATTAACATTTTGTTAGGCCCATGGGATTGGACCCATTTGATGCATTTTAAAGCCCATGGAAGTAGGCCCATTTGATTTGTATAAGGCCTATGGGTTAGTCTCATTTGATTATATAAGGCCTATGGGTTAGGTCCATCTGATATATATAAGGCCTAGGGGTTTAGGCCCACTTTGATATACATGTAAGGCCTATGAGTTAAGGCCCATTTGACGTACATATGGGGTCCAATTAGTGTGGCCATTTGTTGCATATAAGACCCATGAGATTAGGCCCATTGAATGCAATCTAAGGCCCACGGGTTATGACCCATTGCAATGCACATAAGGCCCATTGGTGTAGTCCATT
Source organism: Magnolia kwangsiensis (assembly GCA_037074715.1). NCBI lineage: Eukaryota > Viridiplantae > Streptophyta > Magnoliopsida > Magnoliales > Magnoliaceae > Magnolia > Magnolia kwangsiensis. The sequence continues at coordinate 86,706,311 of CM073583.1, forward strand.
TATGTGTCTCATTTGATGAGTAAAAAAGCCCATATGATATGGCCCATTTGATGTATTTAAGGCCTAATGGGATGTACCTAAGGTCCATTGCAATGTGTGAGCCCAATATGGATTATGTAACGATGTTTGTGACAATCGTACCTTGGGAGCAATGTTAGTTTGACGTTCACATTGCAAGTATAATGTTGGTTGGATATCCACATTACGACTCTCCCTAGGTCCCCTTTGATAGGCAGTACTTGTTGTAGGCCGTCTAGGCCCATCTGCGTTGTAAGAATAGTTCATCACTTACTTACATGTTTAGTATAGTTTCATGACTCATGATCATACGCATCATATGTATGCTTGATATGAGAATTGACTGATCATAGCATATGCCTTCGGGCAGGTTGTTTATGGGCTCCCCGGTTAGGCGGTGTTGTCCTACATGAGCGCACGATATGCGTAGGATTTGTTGCATGACTGGATGGCGTGATTCATGCGTTTCGTATTTGTGTGACATGGTTATTGTACGCCTTAGCGACATCGGGGTCGTAGCCTCCACAGGCGTATCGTGGTTGGCAGGATTGGATACCGAAAATTTTATTCTACATGGGGTGCATAGATATCCCTGGGTGAAAGTCCCTAAACCCTTATGGTACCAAGAGGTTGCTCCAACGTCTAGACCGAGTGGGTAGATGAGCGTTGAGTGCCGAATACCAGATGGTTACACTCTATATTGTGTCGTGGTCGGTTGGAAGGGGGTGCGGTCTTACCCACCCGAGAGTAGGGGGCAATGCTAGGCTAAGTTTGACCAGCTCAAGGAATGGGTCCGCTATCGGTGAGTCGCGTCTGATATTGGCAGACAGATAGTGAGGTCTCTTCCACTTACCTTATTGCGCGCGATGAGGCAACGATCTGGTTTAGAGTGTACTAGACCCCGGTGATATCCCAGATTTGAGCTGTATTGATGTGTGGACATAGATGGGGACTTGTATGCTTGAGTTGTATGTCACCTCGCATGGCCTTGGGATAGCCGATATCATTCGTGTCTTGCATTGCATAGCCTTGGTACGCCTCATGATATTATGGATCCATCCGCATATTCCACATTACTCATTACTCTGATATTGTATGATCATATTACTACCTTGCGCATACGCTTTCACCACCCTCTAAGCTTTCTATTAGCTTATGTACGACCGTTGCGTGCAGGTGACGTTGGGGCGCAGCAGCGCTGAGACAGGAGCACTTGTAGATCATTTTTGGAGTTTTTGTTCCTTACCATTTTATTTTCCTTTATGCTCATTGTACTTGTAAAGTTTTTGATCATAGTGGAAATGTAATGGAGTTCTTGGTTGTTGTTGTGGGTTATGCCTTTGGTTATGCTTATTACGAATCAAACTGACGTTGAAAATCCTCCTCGTAGTATCCCAGGATCGGAACCTAGCGAATGGACACTAGGAGCCGAGAATGGGGTTCTACAGAGGCTGTCGGCGCCAGATTCGGCGATCGAGAATTTTGTGAGCCCGGTTTCTGAGTTTAGGGCCTGACACCAACTAGGCGGTAATAATGGTCTAAGTTCATCGCTATCAGACTTTCGACGTGCGGTCTAGATCTAATACGAAGTTACAGAGTATTTCCGGGAACAACTAGGTTTAGAGTTGGATCCTAGATTTTAGGGTAACGTAGCGGTAACAATTCTAAAGGTTTTGGGTCTTACAGATCGTATTTAAAGTGGTTGGTGCTAATTTTGCAGAAAATCTAGTGTAACGCTAGTTAATACACGTTAAATTTTTAAAGAATTTGGTTCTAAATGATTCCTTTGGCTTTGGAATTGGGTTCTGAGAGGTTACCAAGGTTGACCCATTGCTTAAGGATGTCTAATTTCAGGTAGGCAAAAATTCAGGGTGTTACATCTATTGTAGCGCTAGTTAATTCACGTTAAATTTATAAAGAATTTCGTTCTAAATGATTTCTTCGGCTTTGAACTTGGGTTATGAGACGTTACCAAGGTGTTATGGTTGACCCATTGCCTAAGGATGTCTAAATTCGGGATGGTAAAAATCCGGGGTGTTACAATTTATCTAAGCAAGGTGGCCCAACTGGGCTCAAACTCTTCACCACTATAGGCTGAACTAGGCCCGTTTTGGCCCCAGTGGTTAGGTCCAAATTAAACCTAAGTGGGGCTGGCGCATGCATCATGCCAGGTGGATGGACCTCACAGCTAGGTGCAAACAGATGGACGGCGTGAGAGTGAAACACATACATCACGGGTGGGCTCCAACGTTAGACCCCTGGACGGTGGAAGGTTTGAATATACATATAACGTAGGTGGGTCCACACGTGTGGGACCCACTAGCATTGATGAAGCTGATGTATGTGTTTTCACTTCATCCAGCGTTCCACCATTGTAGATATAGAATAAATATGTATTCGAGGTGGGTCCCCACCATAATATTATATTATATATAGATGATCACCGCCACATGGTGTGGCCCACCCACGACACCTACATTATATTGTATTATACTATATACATCCTTGGCCTGCTCCAACATCCAGGTGCGCTGGACGGACGATCTAAATGCTGGACGCATTCATATGTCATGTGCGCCCCACTTGGGCATGGACCACCCAAGAGGTGGGCCACCCCTAATCTTCCACCCAAATTAGATGGACCGGGTGGAGAAAACATACAATTCCAAGTGAGCGAGTGGTCAGCATCCTTGCTGCTGTACCTGCCCTCTGGCCTGCCCGTTTGGATCCAAGCCCCACAATGATCTCTCTAATGGACCGACGGTCTAGATACAACACTCATCAAGATGGGACCCTACAATGGGCCCCACGGCGTTAGACAACACGCTGGTCATCATTGCTGTTAGGTGGGAGCTCCACATGAGATTTGAGTTTGTCTTATTTCCAGACCCATGGCCTGGAATGATATGGAAAAATGGAGGAACGGTCAGAAAAACTCATGCATCTCAGTGTGGCCCACCGTGATTCGATGGTGTAGCCCACCCTAACATTTGGTGAGGCCCATAGTCAGTGCAGCCCAGACATTGTTAATGTGCACGACCCATGCTGCAGGCCATTTTTAGCTTCATTTTGGCTGAGTCTTCAACTGGTTGGGTTTTTGTGGCCTGATTCGGCCCTGTTTCGAACCTTCTAATGGCCTAGCAGGAGGGCCGTTTTTCGGCTTGGTTCAGGGCCTGTTTTAGGTCCGGGATTGCAGTTGGTTGGAGTGCTGTGTTGGCCTCTGAATGAGGCCGGAATCTACCTAAAGGAAGGGGAAAAAGGGAGGTGGTTAGGCTGTTACCTGGCCTGGCCTGCAAGATGGTTGATGCCCCCACTCTCTCTCTCTCTCTCTCTCTCTCTCTCTCTCTCTCTCTCTCTCTCTCTCTCTCTCTCTCTCTCTCTCTCTCTTCTTTTCTTTCTCACTTTCTCTCTCCCTCTCTCTTTTCTCTTTGTTTCCTTTCTTTCTTTCTCTTTCTTTCTGTGTGGAAATAGAGGGTAGTGGTGTCCTATTTATGGGCAGGGAGAGGTGAGACAGACGGTTGGCAAAAGCTCTTCACACTCAATTGTTGGGATTGAAGAGAGAGCTTACATGGGGCCCATCCACGTTTGGGGATGCATTGGTGGCATCCAGGGCTACCTAGAAGTATAACTTCTAGGCTAGATGGGGCCCACCTTTAAGTTGGTGGTTGGGTTGGTTTTTGAGGAAGATGACCCACCCAACAATGGTGGATTCATACTTAGGGGAAATCTAGACCGTTTGATTGGCCCGGATGGGTCCCATTAGCAGTGTGTGGCCCACTTTTCAGATCCCAGATGAGATTTTGCTCCATCTCATGAGATCTTTCCTATTTCTCTTCTCATACTTATGAGATGGGAAACCTGTAACGCCGTGAAAATCGAGGGTCAAACATAGACTCAACTCCCAAGTTCCAACGCATCACTTATGCAACATAGATAATAATGATTAAATGTTGTCTGTGTTAGTGCCTTAAATATAAATGGAATCATACCAAAACAACATATCATACTCCAGAGGTAATTAAAGTACGCTACCGGAAGACTGATATATATATATAAGCTGTACAAAAGTAATAACAAGCCCTCAGAGTATGAATGCCATCAGGTTAAATAATTATAAGTTTAATTCAAAATATACAAAATCAGAATGTGTAATGTTCTCTATCCAAAACCCTGTAGCCCCGTCAGCGCAACTCCAGGTCTACATCGACTCGCCAGAGAGTTGCATATAGGAGAACTCCTCGTTATCGTAATAGTCCGGCTCTGCCTCATAAGCATTGCCATCACCTGCAACTAAGACATAGTCTGGTTACTGTTTAAAACACTGTCCCAGAATGTGAGAGTGAGTGATTAACTCAGTGAAACTATAAGGTAAAGGTTAACATGTTACCAATTCAATCAAGCAGTAATGATAAAACAATACAATCAAGCATCCCTAAGTACTCTAGTTAATGTAAAAATAATATGTATTAATGATGCATGCCCTCACCTACACTCCCTCTGCGATCTTCCTCTTATAGTCGTGACATGCACCCCTTCCTCTATGCTTAACATGAATGCCAAAGGCACATGCAATGCGGTGAATGAGCGTGATTACCGAGTTCTTATTAGACCTTTCCATACAGCAGGATTGGAAAGCTAAGATATCTCTCTTATATCATTTCCCAAACAATGATTTATTCTAGGGTCTTCAGTCCTACCTAGTCTCATATGATGTTGCGGTTCTAAATCGCTACAAAGGGCTCATCACCTCAATGCAAGCATAACTTATATTCTAGTTGTTACGGAAAGGCTCATCGCTTCAGCGCAATCTCAGAGTATGCTCGAGGTCACTACGAATGGCTCGTCACCTAGTCATAGACCAACAACTCAAATACAATGTTCCATACCACTGAATTCGGCTCACGAGTTAGTTTGCTCACTGAACACTACGGGAAGGCCCGTCATCCCAACATAGGTGACAACTCAACCACGATGTCCCATACCATCATGTCCGGCTCATGAGTCTTAGAAGATCGAAGTACCAAGGTTAAATGGAGTTTTCACTGGTGAGTTTGGTACCTTAGATTCAAGCAGTAGCGTCCATACATGGTGAACATACATCGGGGCCCATCAAGTTACTTGACAAGCTTGACTAGTACTAGCGTACGTTGACTTAATCGACATGAAATGCATAAGCATTCCGCGTGGCCTAACCACTGTCGTCAAATGACGTACGACTTGGATTCATCGAATGTATCCGTCGTGGCTGAATCAATTCGACCACCGATCGTAAGCCTTTACCGATTGCCTGGGCTACATTGTAGCCCCAATCACACTTCAAACATTAACATTCACGTGTAACAACCAAAGCTAGCATGTGACAACCAAATCTGAATATAAATTTTATCTGAGCATTTCAACATAACACATACTACACATGTTACAATACATAAGCAGTTCATCCATCAATCACATAGCAGTAAGCTTGGTTACATAAAGAAACTGTAATCATAGATAAGGGGATGGAGAATCTTATCACACACCCTCATTACATATGTTTAAACCAGCATTTTCTCATTCAGGCATTTTATCAAACACTTAGTCTACACATATTACATGCATATAATAAATCAGTTAAAACACATGTTATAGCAAATCCTCCTACATAAGAGTTTTCGCACGCACAACGATCATGTATTAACAATCAATAATCATAGCAAGCACAAATCATAATTCCATATTCATTCAAACATTTTAACAAACACTTAGAATGCATTAGAAATAACTTAACCTATATATATGTGTAATATGTTAAAACATCCTAACTACGCATATGTGATAGCACTCAAGTCAGTCATAAATCATTGACTAACATTGAAAGCCTTGAAAACCATAACTTAAAAGTTTATAGTCCGCGCCTTACGCCGGTAGACACGTAATGAACTCAGTTCGTTCTCTAACTCGTCGTTTATGACACAACTGCAACTTACAGTATGAAGTAGATTAGCTATTTCATCCTTTACTTTATTTGAAACCCTAAAATAGTTTAGGGTTAGGATTTCTTACCCAAAAATAAAATCAAAATCGTTAGTATAGCGATACGGTAGTGTTGATATGATACGTAGAACGATAGGGAAGAATCTCTACAGTAAACCCTAGCTTTCCCTCACACTTTCTCTCTCTTTCCTTCTCTTTATTTTTCTCTTCTCTCACCTAGGGTTAGAAATTCGTATGTGAAGGTTGAGAGAGGGTTTTAGGCCTTTATAGAAGCCCAGGACTGATGGAAATGGCCCCAGGGCCAAGGTATACTTAGGTTATAGCCAAAGGGCGACAATTTAGGTCTAATGGAACACTTTCGGAGGCCCCTTTTTTGCATGCGGTCGGACTTAAGCTCCCTAACATTGGATCTAGGTTGAATTAAGATTTCGGTCCGATTAGATTTACAGATTGACCGTGACGGACCAGTTTCAGTTTAACGGTCACCGGTACTCGATCAGGGCCACTAGTGTACTGATATGTGTTGGAAATTTTCTCTGATCCGAGGGTGTAATTAGGTCAGCTTCTGATGGTCTGAATCCTTAGATTTGACCTACAAGCGAACGATTCAATTTACTTAAATTTGAGCTCAATTTTTAAAGACATTCGAGTTTATCACACACTTCGCTCCGAGCTCAAGTTGTGCGTTTATAGGTATTATTAGGACTTGATTTCCGAGATAGTTGTCAAGTCCAGCAAGGCGGTTATAAACGTATAGTTTCAAGGTAATTGGACTTTTGACGCGCGGTCCAGGTCTGATACGGAGTTTTATGGTGCTCCCGAGAGCAACTAGATTTTGAGATTGATCTTAAGTTTTTAGGTAATGTAGCGTTAATGGTTCTACTCGGTTTGGGTCTTACAGATCATATTTAAAGTGTTTAGTACTAATTTCATAGATAATCTAGTTTAACACTTAGTTAATTCTCACCTAATTTCTAAAGGATTTGGTCTTTAGTGATTTTTGCCTGAGGTGGTACTCGGGTCTTTATACGAATTTTTTCGAGACGTTAAAAAACCCTCCATCTCATTTCGTACCTTCCATGTAGGAGGGTTGAGATGAAGCTACGTGGCCCATCGGACACGCACGAGTGTGACAGCCACCTCTATCTAAAAGAAGAAAATCTTCTTTTTCTTCTCTCTTAATTGCCAAGCCGTTTTTAGGCTGTGAGAGGACTCTTCTCAGCTGGAAAGTAGGAAGGTTGAAAGCCTTTGGTCCATGGGGTGTTGGCTTGCCCAACAAGCCATCTAATGGTCCCTCTCATTGAATCTCAGCCCAACATGAATGAAATGGATGGTTGGGGTTGATCTTTGTTGTTTTATTGCATGGGTCAAAGACCCTATACCGTTTTGTTCAGTGGACCCACGTGAGTAAAATGGACGGTTTGAATCGTCTGGAAAGTGGCCAGGGTGGTACACTTTGGGGTTTGAAAATCTCCCAGTTTAAAAGTTCAAATGGCGGGAGGAGTTTTTGAATTTTCCTTTGTTTTATTTTTGCTCGGTCAAAACTATTTGATTGAGCATGCTTGGCTTGGTGCATCTCACGTATGGTGGTACATGTTACACATGCGTCACATGTAAGGTCACATGTGATGTTCGTGATAAATCTACACCGTTTATTTGTTTAGGGGTCCCTATATAGGGGCCTTGACCCAGTTTGGGGCACGTGTGAGGCCCAGGTGGGCCTCACAACTTGATTCGGGACTAGTTTATGGATTTCTCGCTGATTTGTTGGTCGGATCAGCCAGAAATTGAACATCAACTGTTAAAACGGTCCAAAGGACTATTTGAGCTAAGACCCAATGGTCAGATTACAAATATATGGCTTGTTCCTATTTTATAACACTAAATATTATGCTATACTACATTTAATAATATTATTTACTATAATAATAATAATTATTATTATTAATATTATTACCATTCTTATTATTATTTTCACTATCATTTTATTATTATTATTATTATTATTATTATAAATTAAATTTGTAGGGCCTACCTCTAATTGGAATTATTACTCTAGGTGAGTAGATCACTTCGAGTTATGTACCTCATCCTTCGACTAATTTTAACTGTTAAATGAGCCACACTAAGTTAACGTCTACTTATTACTTTTAATATCCTCATGATCCAAAATTCAATGGTTATTAATTGTCCTAGGAATTCTATGAAGTGATTATGTGTGATCTAGTAGTTGAATATGGGGGTAGGTGATACAGTTTGCGTTTCCAAGGGATGAATTATCCAACGAGACGTTGTAACTTGACGAACGGTGGATCTTATGACCATTAGCCCTAATTTACTTTATACGTTCTAATTGTAATAAGTGTGTATATTTTGGAACATCATCATGATCAAGATTCTAAATATGATCATTAATGATTCATAAGGTTCTTAGTAAGTTCTAAAAGAATTTGACGGTTATCATCCTGATCAGATGATTGAATTATCTGATTATACGGTAACACCTGATACTGGAAAGTATGGGGTGTTACATCAATGCTGCCACATCAGATGGATCGAGGGGATATTATGATGATGTCTTGTCTGTGTCTACGATCAGACGCCCATACGATGATCGAAGGGGTGAGTGGATTCTAGACACAGGAACATCCTTTCACATGACTCCTCATCGGAATTGGGTCGCCAGATACAAAGAGTGCGATGGTGGACATGTATTTATGGGTAATGAAAGTGCCTGCAATGTTGTGGCTATTGGTACGGTGCGCATTAAGATGTTTGATGGGGTGGAGCGTACCCTGACTGATGTGAGGCACGTTTCTGATTTGAAGAAGAATTTGATTTCTCTTGGAGTACTTGAGGCAATGGGCTGTAAGTACACAAGTATTGATGATGCTCTTAAAGTACCTAAGGGGCACGGGTAATCATAAAAGTGCAATGACTTGATAATGTCTACAGGTTGATCGGGAGCACTTCAAAAGGTGGAGCTATAGTGGCGGTAACAGATTCCACCTTGCATGTGTGACATGTTGAGCATGGCCACATGAGTGGGCAGAGCATGAAGGCTGAGACGGGTGGACAGAGATACAGAGCAGGTGGAGTAGTCACTTGTGAGAAGAATCACACAGCATAATCGCAGGATATCAATAGGGTACATAGACGACTCAAATATCGCAAGTGATCCATCTTCTATTCAGATAGTTCTAGGTGAGTCTGATGCTGAGAAGTGGAAGGTGACTGTGAGCGATGTAATGGACTCGAACTGCATCGACACATGGGAGCTGGTGAAGCTTCTAGTTGGATGGAATAGCGGTTGGATGTAGGTGGATCTTTAGGACGATACAACATAAATACAGAGCGGGGTTGGTAGTGAAGGGTTATGCTCGGAGAGAATAAATTGGTTTCTCAAAGATATTCGTATCGACGGTATAACAAGTGTCTATTAGATTCGTGATTGGCGTTGGTTGACTAATGTGATCTTGAGCTGGAAAGGATGGATGTGGAGTCTGCACTTCTGCACATGAAATTGAAATATCAGATTTACATGAAGCAACCAGAGCAGTTCAAAGTTAAAGGGGCTGAGAAAAAAATTTACAGAAGGTCGTGGTACGACCTGTCGCCTAGGCAGTGTTTGATTCCTTCATGGTGAGTTAGAAATTGTATGCTAATGATATGTAGATCGTCAGTTATGACATGTCTGAAATCAATGTACTGAAAACTTGGTTAAGTGGGACATTCGGGATGAAGGATCGGCGGGCTGTAAAGATGGTTCTCGGCATTGAGACTGAAAGAGGAGTAGACTTTAATTTTCTCAAGCAGAATATCTTGGGTAGGTACTGATCAAAGATGTGATAGACCAGGTAAAGTTAGAGAGCGTTTCCTACGCGTCTCTCCTTAAGTTTTCCTCGAGACATGTCCCAAAACAGATAAGGAAAAGTAGAATATATCTCATGAGCCTTATTCGAATGCGTTTGGTAGTGCATGTCATGGTCTGTATTAGACCGATTATTTCACAGGTTATCAGTGTTGTGAGCAAATACCCCGATAAATAATATTGGGTGGTGGTGAGATGATAAGAATACTACGTCTTTACTTTTGGGGAAGACATGAGCAAAAGTGGTTGGGCATGTGGATTTAGATTTGGTAAACATAATCACCAAGGTCGTTCCTGCAGAGAAATTTAAGTTCTGTACAACTTCTCTAAGCTTGTCGACGACGTAAAAGGAGGACGGGTGTGCATGAGAAGCTATGTGATGCAGATAAGAGAAGAGGTCAAGAAACTACACGATTGAAAATTGAAGACATGATGGAGATATTTATCAGATGTTTTAAAACTTGCGCTGCTCGACCAGTCGAGGGGCTGACTCAACTGGTCGAGGACCCCTTTGATCGGTCGTAGCTCACTTGACTCGAAGTTCAGTGATAATATTTTTATTCTTCCACGCTGCTCGCCCTCCCTCGACCAGTTGAGGGTTACGCAAATTTTGTACGGACTACGTAAGTTTGATGCGGTTTCATACAGGTGCGTAAGTAGAGTTTCCTAAACTATAAATAGGGATCCCTAGGGCCTTTTTAAGGTATTGTAAGACTTCCTAAAAGTTTTCCAAGGATTTCTAAATGGATTTTAGGGTTTCTAAAGAGTGTAGGAAGGGTGAGATTCGAGGTTGTTTGAATTGGGTAAGTCTTTTCTCTTTGTAATTTTTATTTTTCATAGTGGAATTCTATCACTTTATGCCGTGGTTTTTTCCCTCAAAGGTTTTCCACGTTGAATTTGCATGTTCTTTTGTGTGTGCTTGGTACTCTTGAATTGCTATTATAAATCCAAATCTATATGATTTCGCAGGCCAAATCCCAACATCAACTTCCAACAAATACATAGATAAGAGAAAAAACAAATATAATAATGATGGAAAACTTCAATGACCCCAAAAGGTTTTCAATGGTAGATGTTCTATTTTCCATTGGATTTTGCAGTGTAGTCCACTAGATCTTTGGTTTGTCTTATTTTTTGACTCAAGTTAACTGAAGAAACAGTTTGGACATAACATATACTGCATGATGGACCGTCGTGATGTCAACAGCCAGGTTGGTGGTGTGGTACACCAGCCAAAATAATACCAAGGAACTCAAAGTGCCTGACCGTTTGGTAAGCACGATACCATACTTTTGGGAGGAAATAACCAAGTCTACCCTTCCTTTTCATTTTTTTTTTATTCTTCTTCTCTAAAATCCAGGATAGTTTAGTCGGCAACAGCACAACTAATCATAATGTTAGATAAACTAAAAAATACCGCAGATCCAACATTAGGTGGACCCCACATGTATATAGTTTTCTGGATGGTATAAATTACTTTTCATGATTTAAGTCCACCTTTATTAAATCACAATGTAAGCTTGGGTTGGACGTCATGCATGTGGATCCAAAATCCTAAGCTCCATCTCACATGTAAAAAGGAAAAAAAGTGAATGAGGACATTTTTGTCATTTCCACTTTTAACTCCAAAGTGCCGGCCACTTTTTAATAAAACCATTTTTTAAGAGGAATTTTGCGGTAAAAAAATATTTTTCGGTATCAAACTGTCCGTTATCTAGCAATTCTGTTTTGCTGATAACGTACACGCAACGTTACTACAACTTGTAGTTTGTATAAATTTTCCGCCAAAATTATAATTTTTTAGGAAATCAGAACCAATAAAACGATTAAACTACCATAAAAATCAACTCAAGAAAATAAATATGATTAGATCTTTCGCTGGACTATGTTTAGTCAAACCATCGGTTCTTTGTTAATTCCATCAGAGTGATCCACCTGATCATATTAATGGCATGATTTTCTTCCCATGTAGACTTTATTATGGGGACTATTGGTTTCACGGTACCGATTTCCTATTCGAGTTTCATGTTATCAGAAAAGATGGTAAGGCAGCACAAACTGCAGTACGATACCTGTATGTGATCAGTTCTCTTTTCAAAGTCAAAGCAAAGCAATTTTAGCTTCTTGAGCACAAGTATTTAATGATACACGACCCAAGGCTTTCCTCGGGTTTTGAATTAGGACAAGTGGGGCTTGTGATATAGTAATCCAGACCATTGGTTTATTGTGTCCTACATTGGATGGGCTATTTTCCAAATATTTCTGGAAGTGAAAGATCATAAGAATCGATTTTGGGACTCTTTTCAAATTGAATGAGGAACGTTTCTCAACATATGTTTTCTTGACCGTCTAATTACAAGCGAAAATAGATGAGTCTAACATAACCCTATAATCTACATTATAGGTAATGGCCCATCCACGTTAGGATGGAACAGATCAGCGGTTTATAATACGTAATCAAAGAGCACGTTTGCTAGAACTGAAAACCCGCACATATAGCAATCCCTTCCAGAGGGGGTCCTGTACTACCGGTCGGTGCTCTGTCGGCCACACCGTGATGCATGTGGGGAACGGATTGGCTACTCCCCCTGCCAACAGCCCCGTGGCTAATGGTCGGTGCTCTGTGGGCCCACCATGATGTACGTATTTCATCCATTCCGTCTATCCATTTTTAAACATCATTTTATATGCCACTAAAAAAATTAGAGTAATATAAATTTCAGGTGGACCACACCACAAGAAAACAATAGTAATTAGATATCTACCACTAAAATCTTCCTAAAGCACACTGTACTGTTTATTTGACATCCAATCTATTGATTAGGTCATATAGACCTGGATGAAGGGAAAAAACAAAGATCAACTTGATCCAAAACTTTTATGCCCCCAAAAAGATTTTAATGGTTGACGCTCATTCAATATTGATTCCGGTAATGTGATCCACTTGAGGTTGGAATATAACTCATTTTTTGTTTCATAGCCTAAAATAATCTAGAAAAATAAATGAGTGATATGGATGAAAAACGTACATCATGATAGGGGCCACGGAGCACCGACCAGCAGCCATTAGCCGGTGGCAGGGGTAGTAGCCAATCCGTCTCCGATGCATGGGTTTTATTCGGAAGCAGATGGGCTGGTGTACCTCGCACCGGCTGCCGTATTGACGTCTGTAAATTTTGTAGGTTTGATTACGAGGTGTGTGTTATATCTCAACTGTTCATTCATTTAAAGATCTCATTTTAAGAGTTGAAACTAAAAATAAGATAAATCTAATTATCAAGTAGGCCATGCTACAAAAAGTAGTGAGAGATTGAACATTTATCAGTGAAACCTTCTTAGTGTTACAAAAGTTTTGGATCAATATAAAATTCGTTTTTCCTTTTCTTTTAAATATTTGTGATTTTATGAACAGATTGAATGGAAAATAAATGTTGTCATGGCTCATAAATTTTTTAACCCTGAAAATCATTATCTTCGCTATTATTTATGGTATGGTTCAGATGATCTTTTGATATGATTCTTTTTTTGTATAATGTCTGAAATGATTTCTAAAAATATATTAAGAGTATAAATATAATAAATACATCACTGTAGGGCCATGTAACTTGGATCTCTTTTGAACCGTGCGTACAACTCGGAGCTTGAGGAGCGTCACTGCTCGTCTTCGCATGACACGATAGCTGGCTCCGCTTTCATTTTATTCAAGCCCATCCACTATTTCCTATGGTGTGGCTCACTTGAGATTCGTATCTAAGCTCATTTTACGAAGGGAAACACAAATATCAGCTTATCCAAAACTTTTATGCCCCAAGGAGTTTTTAACGTCGGGCGTTCAATCAAAAATATTTCCCGTGGTGTGGTACACTTGAGAGTTGGATATGATTCATGTTTGGATTCTTACAATAAAATGATCTGGAAAAATGGATGGACGGTGTTGATGAAACGAATGCATCATGGTGGGTCCCACAGAGCACCCAACAGCACCGACCAATACTGACCTCAGTGCTGGACGGGTCACTACCGAATCCTGGTCCCTCCAGAGGTGGCTCTGCCACACAACTCTACCTTCTGCTTTGATTTCTTCTTCAAAAGAAATTCTGCAGAGAGAGAGAGAGAGAGAGCTCTTTCTTCGCCTCTGTCTGTGATAATTGGAAGATGGTTGGGAGCAGCGAAGGATCTGGGTCAAGCTCAAGCTCTGAAGACAGAGCACCAGCAGTAGTCGAATCCTTCGGATGGGTATATCACATGGGCGTGAATTCAATAGGCCATGAATACTGCCATCTCCGATTTCTCTACTTGAAAGGGAAGCACGTAATGATGTATAAGAGAGACCTACATGAGAATCCTGGCATCGTAAGTATCCTCCTTCTCCTTTCTTTCTCTGTTTCCTTTTAGCTCTTTTTTCTTGTAAGGAAGCACCTCTTCTTGAAAGGGAAGCACGTAATGATGTATATAAGAGAGACTAACATGCGAATCTATTAATGGGTCTTTTCGATTTTGGCATTGGAAGTGGATTTGGGCAGTTATTCAATTCGGTTTTTCTAGTTTCATGCATTTCAACAAATACCCACATGAGAATTCTGGCATTGTAGACGTTCTTCTGCATCTGGTTCTGCTAATGCTCTTCTTGTGTTGAATTGTCATTTGGAATCTTTTATTTTGGTGTTGGAAGTCTATCTGGTTTCTTTTGTAACTTTGTGTAGCTTCTGTCTCTGTGGTTTGGGACATTTATGCATAAGGGTCCGACGTGAGAATTCTAGCATTTTGTGATGTGGTATTGAATTTTCTTGAGTTTACTTGATTTTTGTTTTTGAAATTAGATCCGAGTCTTTGTTGATTGTGTCAGTATAGTTAATTGTTTTGAGTTTTGTGATAAGAATAAATGTACAATGTTCAGCTGAACAATATGTTGTCTTTTATCTTGGCGAGAGACCATACATGTGAGAGCGATCTTCCTTTAGCCTATACCATTCATCTGGTGGGCGGCGTCCCCCAGTGGAAGATTTCATCCATACTACGCATAGATCATGAAGGAATGTCGGACCCATTTGTATTATTCCATAGTCTCTCAAACAATGTTGTTTTCATGTACGATAATTCTTCAAACTGCATAGATTTGAATAATATGTTGCCCTATCAAGCCCATGTGAAAAGATGGGAAGGGTGTCCTCTTATGTAAAAAACATGGTTAAAGATAAAATTCATCTATATTTCATTATTTTCTGGAAAACTCCACAAAAAGAGCTATGGAATTTACCTAGATTGCAAGATAAACACAAACACTAACAACCAAGCAAATCTCCTATTTTAACACAAATTCTATTTTAGATGAGTAAAGAAATCAACTACCTAAGATAGCCTCTACTCGCAACATCAGCATGCCGGATAGGTTGGGCAAGTAACATTTCCCTCTCTAAAGCTCGCCCATGTCCTCAAGGTGTAAAGGTTGGAAACCGTTTCTGCAGGTCAAACCAAACTTCTCACGTGGCATCCTTACGTGGTATGTTCTTCTGTTTGATAAACAACTT
This sequence comes from Magnolia kwangsiensis, assembly GCA_037074715.1. Lineage (NCBI taxonomy): Eukaryota > Viridiplantae > Streptophyta > Magnoliopsida > Magnoliales > Magnoliaceae > Magnolia > Magnolia kwangsiensis. The sequence continues at coordinate 86,721,704 of CM073583.1, forward strand.
GGTGACAACATGATTTTGGCGATTCTCTGATCTAATACCATTTTAGGCTCGGGGCTGAGATGACCTTCCTCCGTTAGTGGAGGTAAGTCTTTGTTTGGATGTACGTGAAACCCTAGCTACTTTTTGAGGCAGGACACATGAAAAACATGATGAATCTTGGAGGAAGAAGGAAGGTCCAACTTGTAAGCAATGGGGCCAATGCGCTGTACTACCCTATAAGGTTCATAAAACTTCGGTGTAGGCTTCATGTTGGTGCGAAGGGCTATGGAAGCTTGTCGGTAGGGCTGTAGACGTAAGAACACCCAATCACCGACCGAGAATTCTCGCTCACTACAATGCTTGTCAGGCTGGGCCTTCATGCGAACTTGAGCTTCTATAAGGTGCTCCTTAAGGCATCGGAGAATGTGATCATGATTCAAGAGTTCAGTCTTGAGCTTGCCCACCATTGTAATATCGTTAGGCGTCAGCGTACATGGCCATGATAAGGGGCTGTTGGTCATAAATAACTTAGAAGGGTGTTGTCTCTATAAAAGCTCGGAATGTAGTATTATACCACCATTCCTCCCACGGAAGCTACTTCGTCCATTGTTTGGGTTGAGTACCTGCAAAACACCTCAAATATATTTCTAAGCAATGGTTGATGACTAGGGCTGTACACGAGTCGAATCGAGTCGAGCTTGAGATAGCTCGGCTTGGCTCGACCAGTGGCTAACCCTAGCTCGAACTTGGCTTGGTTCGGTCCTCGAGCCTGACTGGCCAGCTCGGCTCGGTTTAGTCAGTAGTCGGGCCAGTTCGAGTCAAGTTCAAGCCTATACGACATTTTCTCAAACACAGAATGCACTTTCAATCTTTCACAGAATGCAAAACAGTAACAACACTTTACACATATTTCATCAAATACTTAGTGAGCATCATCAAAAATAAGATATGAGGCAGTCCTATAATGTAAAGTTTGTTTTTATTTTTTAATAGTGATTTGTTTTGTATCCATTCCTTCCTTACCACCAGCTGATTCCACGGATAATGTATGCACCCGAAACAATACTTCGCCGAGTCATTTCATCAAACACTTGGTGAGCAACATCAAGATAAAAATAACTGAGTCGCCGATCCAATTTGATCCGAGCCGATTCGAGTTGAGGTTTGAGCCGAATTGAGTCGAGTTCGGGCAAGCTGGAACTCGGCTCAAAATTTTTTCGAGCTCCAAAAACTAGCTCAACTCAGTCCGAATGCAATTTCGAGCCAAGGTGAGTCGAGCTTTTCCGAGTCGAGTCGAGTTGAGGTTACTTGACTCGTGTATAGCTGATGACCTCTGTTTGGCCCTCAAATTAAGGGAGGTAAGCAGCACTCATACATAGCTGGGTCCCTTGTAATTGAAAAAACTTATGGCAAAATTGACTTAGGACCACCTTGTCATGGTCACTTGCAATAGACTTAGGCATTCCTTGAAGACAGGCAATTTCTTTGACAAATGCATGAGCAACTGAGGGCCTGAGGGCCTGAGGCAGCCACGTAAGGGTGCGAAAGGGCCAAAAATGTGCATACTTAAAGAGGCGATCAACCGCCACAAAAATAACAGATTTTCCGTGAGAATGGGGAAGCCCTTCGATGAAATCCATCGACATGTCGAACCAAATTTGATTGGGAATTGGCAATGGCTGAAGGAGGCTCGGAGGAGAGAGACTTTCAGTTTTGTTACATTGGCACATGCCACTCGTGGCAACGAATTCCTGTACTCGCTGCTTCATACTTGACCAATAGAAAACTCATGATAGTCATTTGTAAGTGTGTAATGCTCCGGAATGGCCCACCTCTGGAGTAGAATGGAATTCATGAAGAAGTTTGCCAATGTGTGTCGACAAGGGAGACAACCATATACACCCCTTGTAGTGAATGAGATTTCTGTCCACCGTAAATTCCTTTTTACACCCCAGTTCCTACTGTAACTGATCAAGGAGAGATTTAGAAGCTTGGCCCCCCAATATGTCCTTCTCAATGTCGGAAAGAAGGGAGGAAAAGGGTACTAAAATAGCTAACAACTCAACACTATTTGCAATTGTTCAAACTGTTGTGAGAGACCATATGCTATTACGTTGTCCTTTCCTTTGCGATGAACGATCTCATAGTCAAACTCCATGAGTTTCGCTGTTGCCACCATTTTTTGTTGCATATTAGTCCCCACACATTGCTCCACTAAGCATTTTAGACTTTAATGGTCCGTCTTAATTTGAAAGTGTTGGCCCATTAAATAATGTTGCCACTTTTGTACCCTGTGATCAATTTTTGGTTGGCGTCTTTCATTTAATGAATCACATGTGCTAACATCTCCCGTTCATATGTGGATAACGAGAGATGTCTCTCCGACAAGGTTTTGCTGCAAAATGCGATAGGTCTTCCTTTTTGCATGAGAATTCCCCCTATACCAATACTTGTTGCATCATACTCGGTAATAAAAGGTTTCGAAAAATCGGGTAGGTGGAGCATCGGTGTGGATGACATGGCTGCCATGAGTTTCTTGAATGCCACTTTATAATGTTCCTCATGAGTTCTGAAGGCGATCTTAGGAATGTCGGGCCCATACACCTGAATTTGATGGTTACCCGACCGTAGGTCCAGTTTGGAATAATATTGAGCTCTGTGGAGTTCGTCTAGCAGTTCATCTATCACTGTAATAGGGAACTTGTCTTAAACAGTTGAATGATTAAGGGCCCGATAATCAATGCACATGCGTGATGACCCGTCCTTCTTTCAGACCAAAAGAACAGGTGAAGAGTAGGGGCTTGTATTGGGATGTATAATTCCAACCCCTAGCATTTCTTCTACAAGGCACTTGATCTCATTTTTTTGCATGTGAGGTTACCTATAGGGCCTTGCATTGGTTGGTGGTGCCCTTGGTTTTAACGGATGCGATGATCATGAGCACAATGTGGGGGTAGGCCACGCGGTGGGTTGAACATCGACTGATATGACGGCAAAATTTTAGCAAGATCCCCAGGAACATTGGAAGCATTCCCGTGCTTGATGCTTGCATTCAACTGGATCACAACAGCTTGCGAATTTCTTTTCAGGATCCGTTGCATGTCAGATCAATGTCTTTATACTTGTATTTCGGGACTCAGGCAAGAGATAGGGAATACCTTGATAATCAAAGGCCCATGGTAAGGTGGGTAAAATCCCAATGGATCGACCTTAAGGTTAAAGCCATTAGACTCCCAAAATTATATCCAATCTGTATAGTGGCAACACATAAATCAGTAACAATCTTTAAGGGTCCCAGTGCAATGCAAACTTGTTCACAGTAAGCTACACAATTAAGAGTGGTACTGTTGGCAACATGAACAAAGAATCTCTAGGAACGGTGAATTGGGCACCCAAGTTGTTGGGCTTAGCTTTTGCTAGGAAATTATGCGTGCTCCCTGTATTAACTAGAATACTGACTTCAGCATTTTTAATCAGCCCTTCCAACCGCATGGTTTGCGCTTGTGTGACCCCTATTTAGGCATTGAGAGATACCTCTATTAAGTTTCATCCTTGGTTGAAACCTCCATCATTTGTGTGTCCTCAAACTCCTCAATGAAGTAAATTTGCATCTTCTTATAGCAGTGGCTGGGTGTGAATTTTTCATCACAATAGTAACACAAGCCCCTCTCCCATTGGGCTTGCATCTCCTCGCCCAAAATTTTCTTTGTGGGGGTAGTGATCAATCCTAATTCCATCTTGGAGTTGGACGCAGTGGTTGCAAAAGGCTCGACACACCCACTGCATTAGATTCCATGGATGGCCCAGAGAGTGGGGTTGAATGCATGGATATGGGTTGGCTCATCTGTCGTAGCTGAGTAAGCTTCTCCTCCTGAGGACGAGCTAGTCCCATAGTGTCCTGCAAAGTAGAGGGTTGAAACATTAATACTTCTTGGCCGACCTCATCACGCGACCCTTGAGTGAAGGTGCCCATTAGAGCTCGATCTGACCATCCTTCAATGTGCTTAGCAAGGCACTCGGATTCATCTTCATAGCTTTGAATAATCCCTGGACCTTGTCGTAATTTCACCAACTTGCCATTAAGATTCTCATAATTAGTTGGCCTAAAATGGACCAACATGGCCTTTGTCATTCCCCTCCACAAGATGTTAGGGTTCATATGTTTATACCATTGAAACCACGTTGACGTAGGTCCATCCATGTAGAACGAGGTAAGGAGAACTTTCTCATTTTCCGTTGTTTGATGGTAGCGGAAAAATTGCTCAAATTTGTAAATGCCATTGGGTTGTGTCCAGTGTTCGAAGTATCGGTATTGCTACACGTTTTGTTGGCCGGGGATACAGAAACAATATCGATATCGCCGATAATATCGTTGATAACCAGAAATGCGGGAAAACATGGGGAAAATGGTAGAATTTTCAGTGAAACTTCAAGAGATGCTAAAATACACATTCGCATGTTTAGGAATAAAAAATTTGCAAAAAGAATGAATACACAATAAGTTTCTATTTAATGGGGGCTTAAAAGCATGTGTTGTCATAAGAAACAGTCTAACCATCCCATCCATCCCATCTAACCATCCAATCATCCATGCAACCTTCCATCCAAACATCCATTGATATTGCAGAATATCGATAACTCAAGATGTTTTGCCAAGAAATCATTGACATTTGGAAATGAAATGAAGGATTGTGGTCTTGATATTTCGCATGTTGCGATAACGATAATGTTGAGATATTATCAATATTAATAACGACAAATTGAAAACCGCATACAACAATGTGCTCATAAAAAAAATTTGAGATATAAATTTTTTAATAAACAGACTTTTCATGATATCTCTACATTGATGATATTATTGAAATATTGCCGAAAAACTTGTGATACAAGCGTCACCTAGAATTTACACAGTAAAAAATATTATCGATAGATTGGTGATATCGATACATTGGCAATACAAGTGACGCTTGAAATTTACATAATTGAAAATATTGGCGATATCGATACGTTGGCGATACTTAGCGATACATCGTTGATGCCTGGAATTTCTAAAACTACCGGTGTTATTGGTATCGCCAAGCTGGAGATAACGATACTATTAGAGATATTTCGATAATATCGAAGATAATTCAAACAATGGTTGTGTCCATCAAAGTAGGGAAAATCAACACGAGCAAAATGCGGTTAAATCCGACCGTGGCTTTGCCCGTTTGGATATACAATGTTAGATTCCCAACTCTTGATTGTTGTCAATTGGTGGTGAGAGGAAGCCGCAAAGTGAGATGTTTCAAAGTCTGTTGGATCGATTCAAGCTTGGTGTTCTTCTGATTCCAAGCTTCCTCCAGATGTTCCACATGTCTCTCCATTAGAATTGGCTTCTTCTACTGCTTTGTCTTCCTTGACATGTCTAGGAAGGGCTGCTTTGATACCATATGATAAGGCCTAAGCCCTATCAAGCCCATGCGAAAAGAGGGAAAGGGTGTCCTCTCATGTAAAAAACACAGTTAGAGGTAAAAATTCATCTATATTTCATTATTTTCCCGGAGAACTACATAAAAAGAGCTACTGAATTTACCTAGATGGCAAGATAAACACACACACTAACAAACAAGCAAATCTCCTATTTTAACACAAATACTATCCTATTTTAGATGGGTAAAGAAAGCAACTACTAAGATAGCCTCTACTCACCATGTCAGCATGCTGAATAGGTTGGGCATGTAACAGCCAGCATTTTGTAAAGGTGAGTCCTTTCAGTTAGCCAAGTTGTTCAATCAAGGGCACCACTGTTGATGAGCAGTTCTTCCGAAAGTCTTTGCTTTGGACAATCCAAGCCATCCAATTTTCACCTGCAAAGGGATGGTTAAGAATATAATATAGCTGCTGGTCAATCAATCGGATGGCTGAGATTTTCAATGGAGGTGATATTTCAAGTGCCACGGATCCATATGTAAAAGAGGAAAAAGACCACCTTTTGGTTAGCCGAGTTGTTCATCAGAGGTACCACTGTTGATTAGTGGTACTTCAAAAAGATTATGCTCTTTGGACAATCTCAACCACCCCCATTTTTTGCCTTCAAAGGGATGGTTAAAATATACTATAGCTGTTGGTCCATCAATGAGATGGCTGGGATTTTCAATGGAGATGATATTGGTCTCCCCCTTCCCCCACACCTCGCGTGTGGCCCACCAGCTGAAATGTCTGGATCAATGAGAGGTGGCCCCACCTGTGCAAAATGCTGATGTGAATGAAAGTGGCATTGATTCAGGCCTTTAGTTGTCTACGACGTGTATAAAAGAGAAACATTTAGCAGCAGTCTAATCATCATCTGGAAGACAATTTGAATACAATTGGGAATCTGTGGTTTGTTTCGAAATTAATGGTGTGTTCATGTCATATATAACTCCAGCTTTTCTCATGATGATATGTCAACTAAAAAAATTGAAAAGTTCTTAGTCAAATAAAAGCAACAATAATAATTGTCAGCATTGCCTTGTCCCAGCTATTTGGGGTTGGCTTTCTAGACAAATAGTAAAATAATCATCATTATCAACATAATCTTAGCTATCAATATCAGATCATTTTCTAAATTGTAGATTGGAAAAAGCTTCATGATCTGCTTCTCATTGGATATCAGACTCCCTCTTTCACCCAGGCTATGGAACTATCAATGATAGAGGCTCTTTTAATCTTTTTCAAACAGCAATCGGCTGCATACTGGACATAATTTATGAAATTAGCAAGTCTTAAGGTTTACATGTTCAAAAATATTTGAGAATAAATAGTCTCTCCAACCTCCTTCAAACACTTGGAGTTTTTCTTGTAATCAAAGAGATGCATGCTCTCTTACATTTTTTTTTTTTTTTCCATTTCGAAAGTGTGTTTAAAGAAGCTTCATGAGGGAAAGATGTAACCATCAATATGTGTGGAATCTACCATTGCCATGTAAGGTGTTGGGATTTGTGCTGCGGAATCACACATATATGGATCTAGGATAGCAATCCAATGGCACCAAGCAATCACAAGAGAACACAGATTTAATGCTGAAAACCCTTACGGGAAAAAACCACGGTACAAAGTAACCAATCGTCATTATGAAAATAGAAATTACAAAGAGAAAAAGACTTACCTGAATTCGAATAACCTCGAGTCTCACCCTTGCTACACCCTTTGATAACCCTAGAACCCTTTTAGGAACCCTGTCATGATTGGCGATCTACATGTCATCACCATACAATACCTGACTCACCATGAAGGAATCAAATTTTATACCACTAACTAGGCGACAGGTCATACAACATCTTGCAAATTTTTTTCTCAGCCCCTTTAAACTTCGAACTGCTCTAGTTGCTTCATGTAGATCTACTCTTCCAATTTTCCGTGCAGATGTGTAGACTCCACATCCGTCCTTTACAGCTCAAGATCGTATTGGCCAACAAACACCAATATGATTCTTATAGACACCTGTTGTACCGTCGTCGCGAATATCTCTGAGAAGCTGATCCCTTCTCTCTGAGTATGACCCTTTGCTACCAACCTCGCTCTGTATCTATGCTATATCTCCTTAAAGATCTGCCTGCATCTAACCACTTTCCGGCCCACTGGAAGCTCCACCAGCTCCCATGTGTCAGTCTGGTACAACGAATCTATCACATCATCCATAGTTACCTTCTACTTCTCAGTTACCTTCTACTTCTCATCACCAGGCTCACCTAGAGCCATCTGAATAGTAGACGGATCCTCCTCGCCTGTAACGAGAACATATACGATATTGGAGTCGTCTATGTACCTCGTCGATATCTTATGATTATGCTATGTGATTCTTCTCATGGGTGGTTACTCCACCTGCTCTGTATCCTTGTCCGCACGTATTAGCCTTCATGCCCTGCCCGCTCATGTGGCCATGCCCAGTATGCCACACACGTTTAGAGGTGGAATTTGCTACAACCATTGTAGCTCCACCTTTTGAAATTCTCCCTATCAACTTGTACATGTTACTGAGTCGTTGCGTTTTCATGACTGCCCGTGCGCCCTTAGATACTTTAAGTGCACCATCAATACCTATGAACTTGCAGCCTATTGCCTCAAGTACACCAAGAGAAATCAGATTCTTCTTTAAATCATGAACGTGCCTGATATCAGTCAAGGTACACTCCACTCCATCAAACATCTTGATGCGCACCGTACCAACAGCCACAACATTACAAGCAATGTCATTGCCCATAAACACTTGTCCATCATCACACTCTCTGTAGTTGGAGAACTAACTCTGATGAGGAGTCATGTGAAAGGATGCCCCTGTGTCTAGAATCCACTTGTCCCTACAATCATCGTACGGCCGTCTGATCGTAGACATAGACAAAACATTGCCATTACATCCGCTCGATCCAACTGACGTGGCAGCATTGGCCTCCCTGTATGAAGCCTCAGCTTCTTTTCTCTTAGATTTAGGATTTGTACAATTCTTCTTCATGTATTCTTCTATCCCACGATTTGAGCACTTTAACTTACCTTTGCCCTTGCCCTTGGATTTGGATCTAGAACTTGAAGATCCTGTACCTTGTTTAGAATTCTTACCCCTTGTAAACAGTGCATCAGAAGATGTCCCATTGTCGCCGTTAAGCTTTCTCATGGCCTTCCCTTGAAGGGCTGAGATAACGGTGTCGACACTCCGGATTTTATTCGTGGTGCATATTGTGTCTTTGAATGACTCATACGATGCCAAAAGAGAATTCAACAACATACATGCTTGTTTCTCATCTTTCATCACTTCCTCCATATCTAACAATTTGCAAGCTAATTTATTAAAGTTGCTGATGTGAGCTTCCAGATCTCCACCTTTTGCCATCTTGAAGTTATACCACTGATGCTTCAAGCGTATGCGATTTTCAGAGGATTTTTTCGTATAGACATCCTCTAACTTTGCCCATAACTTGTCTGCAGTTTTCTCTCTCATGACATTGTAGAGAACCTCGTCCGTGAGACATAAATGGATCGATGATAAGGCCTTCTTATTAAGAGTATTCCAATCATCATCAGTCATAGTAACTTTCGCTCTTCAAGAGCACCATCTTCGCCTTGCTTGATTAAGTAACTGATCATCTTGATCTTTTATAACTCAAAGTTATTTTTTCCTGAGTACTTCTCAATATCATACCTAGTGCTTCCCATTATTGCTAATTTTGCAGATTCCGATTTGTGCCCCAACGATATCTTTGATACCACTTGTTGGGATTTGTGCTGTGGAATCACACAAATATGGGTCTAGGATAACAATCAAATGGCATAAAGCAATCACAAGAGAACATAAAGATTTAACGTGGAAAACCCTTTCGGGAAAAAACCACGGTACAAAGCGATAGATCTTCACTATGAAAATAGAAATTACAAAGAGAAAAGGACTTACCTGATTCGAACAACCTCGAATCTCACCCTTGCTACACCCTTTGATAACCCCATAACCCTTTTAGGAACCCTTAGAACCCCTTTAGAAAGCCTTAGCATGCTTGAGAATGGCCATAGGGATTCCTATTTATACATGGGGAAACCCCACTTACGCACCTCCCTAGAAACCGCCTCAAATTTATGCAATCTGCGCACAAACCACACATTGTCTGTGTAACCCTCGACTAGTCGAGCCAGGGCTTTGACTGGTCGAAGGACCCCTTCGACTAGTCGAGCCTGCCCCTTGATTGGTCGAGCATTCCAGAAATCCCAAATACCTTGTTGCTGGACTTTGAGTCGAACTGTCTTCGACCAGTGGAAGGGACCTTCGACTAGTTGAGCCAGTCCCTCGACTGGTTGAGCAGCGCGAACTGGAAGATTTATGACATCTTCCAACAACATAAGGATTTTGCCTCTGTTGTATTGGGAATCACACTTGCCTTGGAGAGCACAAATTAATCCATTGCAGAGAGAGGGCTAAATTGACATCTTCTACTCTTTACCTTTTGATGTGGATAAGAATGCAAAAAGTAGGGAGGGAAAGAAAGAAGAGGTAGTGGGGCATCGAAGTTTAAATGAATTTGCAGTTCGGAGTACAAAGCAACAAACATTTCCTTGTTTTCTTCATTTCTTGAATGCCAAGGTTGGTGCCCTTTGATAAACTGAAAAATGAATTCTAAAAACCTAAAGTACTGAATTGTGATTTTGAAATAATTTTAGGGATATTTTAGTCAAAAGTGAAAAGAAATTTTAGTGCACCACCAATTTCTGCATTAGGCCTTTAGCATTAAGTGAAGGAGGGGAAGCTGGAACAAAGTCCCATATTTTCAGTGAAAATTAATATAAGCACTTAAGAACTTGGATTTGTCATATGATCTAAATCTATAAAAATCACTGAAAATGTCAAATTTCAGTGATAAGTGCTGAAAATAAGTTATATCAAACGGACTAACAAAGCAAACAGTTACAAAGGCAGGAAAACTTGTGATAAACAATAGAAGTGACTAATGAACTGTAGGAGAGTGGAGTGCGCTACTGTAGCATTTTTGTGGTTACCTTGTAGCAGTTGGCGAGGAATCCTTCTCTACAAGATCTTATTGCTTGGTGGAAGGTGGAAACAAAAGTAAAAGGAAAAGAAAGAAAGGGTGGTTAGAAAGGAAAATGAAGGAAAAGAAACGTTTTTTTTTTTTTGAAGACACAGGGTGTCCCCACATCTTTTTTTGAGGTGAGACTAATCTCTGCGGATACACACAATCACCCACAACCACGTGTATTTGGTAAAGCCAAGGAGGGGAATCGAACCCTCACCTATAGGGAGCAAACCTACGGTGAAAACCATTCGCCCAAACCTCGTTGGAAAGGGGAAGTCGTTGGGATCCACTTAATTCTCGAATACCATGTAATTAATCACATGGTGGGGATGAAAAGGAGACTAAAAGAGATCTTATAACAAATAATTGTGTACAAAATAATCTCTCGTCTCACACCCTAATGATATTTTATCAACCCTAGTGAATACATGTGTTGAGGGAGTACCAAAGCACACGCGCACACACACTCTTATAAATTAGACTTCATATACATAAAATCCCGACACCCATGTGCACAATTTCCTACATCAACAAATGAAGAGCAAGAAAGAATTGAAATAATATACCCTTGAAGAATTAGCAATAATAACAAAATAAATTTGTAATGAACATGAAGGACCGCACTAAGATGCACAAAGTAGGAGTGAGACTGAGAGTAGGGAAGTGACTACTTTAAAATGTTAGGAAGTATAAACACCATAGGAACCAAGAGTGAAGGTGAGATCAATGTTGTCAAATTGTATATGCGATTGTATGCGATCAACATATGCTGTTCGCATTTGCGATCGCATAATCACACATGCCATAACATATATATATTTTTGTTGAAAAAAAGGAAAAAAAATTCTAAAAAATTAGGGAAAACTTGCCTAATTAGTACACATGATTGGATTATGTTATTTTACGTATTTCATTGTAGTTTGAGCGTTTCATTAAGTTATAAATTTAATTTCTTATATTATATTTACATAAATTTTAACAAAACAATCAACAAGTAATATTAAGAGAGAATTAATTATTAAAAACTTCGAACATAGGTTTGGGCGAATGGTCTTCACCATAAGTTTGCTCCCTACAGGTGAGGGTTTGATTCCCCTCTTGGCTTTACCCGATACACGTGGTTGTGGGTGATTGCGTGTATCCGCAGGGATTAATCTCACTTCAGAAAAAGAGGTGGGGACACCCTGTCTTCAAAAAAAAAAACCTCGAACATAGAAATTTTATAGATAAATGGATAACTTGAAACAAGTTACAACTTGCAACTTAATTTACAAATACAATTGACAAAAAACAAGCACAACTTACAAAATATAAAAAATTAAATTACTTGAAATAGCTATAGAGAGATTAAAGTAAGAGAGAATGAGGTGTAAGACAGAGATTGAGAGATTTACTGCTTTAGAGTAAAAAATAGTGAAAATGGGGGGGATATGAGTGCCTATTTATAGGCAAAAGTGCCTCAAATTGAAAAATAAAAAATAAAAAATAAATTGCTCCCAATGGTCATATTTCTGACAGTTGGGAAATATGCAACATTTTGGTTGCATATAAAAGTATGCCATGACATACTTGTCAGGATTGCATATGCCATGATGGCATATGCGATTCAATCCATAGTATGCGCATATGCGGTTGCATTTGACAACAATGGGTGAGATTAACTAGGAGCATGATTTTATTCGTCTAAGTTTGGATCAAACATATCAGCTAGAGAGGGAGGAAAATAAATAACAATAAATGCGTCACACATATTAAGCCATGGATATATGGGTGGATTTGGTTGTCAATAGAAGCTAGTAGATGACACACCGAGCCTTTCCATAAATGAACTACCGCCTACTATCATTTACTATTCTAGTTCATCTTCTACTGTTAAGACCCACAACATGTGCATCTTCTTATGTATTGTTTTGTTAAAATTATGCCTTGGAGAGCATAGATAGTGTTTCAATTTTGATTTTAATATATATAAATTCATACTGCTGCAAAACTTTCTTGTTACAGAAACCCATCAGGAAAGGCGTTGTGAGCAAGACTCTCATGGTGGAGGAGCTAGGACGTAGGAAGGTCAATCATGGGGTAATGTCCAAACCATGTTTTTCACATCATATTAGATGATAAAAGTGTCTGAAACGTTCTATTGTTTCTAACATAGTTGGTGTTTTTATGAGCTTTATTCGGCATATCGCTAGGTAGGAATTTGGTCCTTTATTATTTTTTTCTCTTTATAATCTGGAGCATTAACTATTTTTCTTGAGGAGATAGTTCACAAGTTTTCCTTTTCTTTTTTGCTTAGGATGTGTTTGTTTTGAGATTTTCCAATCGGTTGGATGACACAAAGAAAGGAGAAGTAAGTGATATTTTAATTGTTTCTATTAACTAGAAAGCGTTGGTAAGGATGTTCATATTATGTTGATTATGCAATCTATAGTGTGCATTGCGGTACAGTTCTCTTTTTCCTCTTTTTATTTTTTTTTAAAGAAGAAAAACTAGGGGGCCTTTGTTTAATATCTACTACAAATGTTTAATTTTTTATAATTCAGCGTGTCATTCGTCATTTGCTAGATTGCATGTGCTACGGCTGCAGAAGCTCGGAAATGGGTGGAAGCATTTGATCAAGCAAGACAACAGGTACAGGTCTTCAGACAAAAGAAGATAGCCATTAGAAGAGGGCGTTGTTTAGAAGACCATTTTCAATTTCTTTGTATAGATATGCTTTGATATTTTGTATCTACAGTAAAAACCATGTTATTCTTGAGAGAACTCCTACAATAACTAGGACCTTTGTGATTTTTATTTGATAAGCCAGGTCTACCTGGAAATTGATTTTGTTATGAGCATCCATATGTGAGAGGATGCTTGAAACATCCATAGGTATTCAGATTGTAATGTCACAAAATCATTTGTGAGCCAAAATCCATGTCAAATGGTGCCTTTTGGTCCTTCAGGCCTAATAGGTTCTAAATTTCTAATGACGTTTAGGCAGCAGCTGAAACCCTATGCATATTCTAATTCTCATTTAAAGGGTATTTGATTGTCGAAGGTGATTCTAGTAATGATATTAATTGGCATACTTGGTGAAGCTGGACAAACGGAGACCTTTCACCATTACCAAAATCCAGGTTTTGGTGTTGAATTTAAAGATCTCGTTCTCCCATGAATTGGGGAGGTGAATAAAGTGGCTGAAAATTTTGCTAAAGAGGAAGAGGAAATGACACAAAGGTCACTTATTTCAGATTCTCAATGCCTCCTTGAGAAAGTCACACACATGTTGTTTGCAAGCCAACCCCAACTTGCTGGTAGCCAGGTACAAGGCTATGAAATACAACGATGATGGTGATGATCCATGTGGTTTTTTTAACTTGCTATTATAAATGTTGAATGTGTATCTTTGATGGAAATCGTGCTGACACAAGTTCACTTTTGATGCATCTTTTTTTAATCCTTAGGATTTCCTAAGAACTTCCATTAATTGGTTCACTGTATTATGAGCAGGCTGCTTATGATCTTTGGAGAGGAAGTGGCCGAGCCAAAATAAACACTGAGAATGAGTATGCATAATTATTAAACATGCACAATATATGGCTTATTTATTTTCTGCAAAACTGTAATTTGCCACCAATCATATATCACTTCAGTCTCATTCAGCTGTTTTTTCCTTGAAGGATCAATTTGGAAGGACATCGTCCGCGGTTGAGGCCATATACTGCTGATGGTTTGAAGAAGCTCGTAAGAATTGGAAAAGGTGAATGCCACAATGATCTTTTGACTAATATCTAGGAAGCCCTTCAGAAACTATTTTCCTGACTTTCAAAATGCCCTTCTCTATTATTTCATACTTTTATTGCGCTCTATATTCCAATCAATTACTTGGACTTTCTGGTGCGGTTTAACATCTCTGTTCTATAGAAGAGATTATTCTATGGAAGAACACCACATTAACTAGTTATACTCACTATCATCTGTTACAATTCTTCAGCATGATAGTGTTTGTACTAAAAATGCCCTTCTATATGCATATATAAATTAAGGTTTCTTTTTCCCCGTACAGCTGTCTGCCTTTTGGTCTTTTAGACAATTTAGAGCCTATTTAAAAAAACCTGCTTAAGCTCCAAATATGGTCGAAAAACTGCCTCCATTGACTTTAACTCACAGATAGCTAACAAAATGTGCCGTTAACTCGTAAAAAGTCTCATTTATCCATGCTCTTATACAATATCTATGGTTTTACCTCATTACTTGACGTCATGGAAGATTCGTTGGGCATGCAAGGTTCGGTTGGGCCAACTGGTACTCTTGCTGACATCCAAGCTATCCATTAGTTTCAGTAGTCCGAGGCAGGACGTCAGGCCAAAAACCAGGCAGATTCAAAATTCAGGTGGGTCACACCGGAGGAAACAGTAGGATCAAACAACGGTTGACATTTTCATCCCTCACTTTCTTTTGGTGTTGCCCACCTGAGTGTACATTTTGAATATTTTTTAGGTTCTTGCCTTTCCGCGAGTTGGCGAAACTGATGGACTGAGTGGATTTCACAAGGACATTGCGGTGGCGCCAAAAAGGTATCAACAGTGGGCATTTCCAATCCCACTGTTTCCTATGGTTGGCCTGCCTGAGTGTTGTGTTTTGGCTGATTTTTGGGCGGTCACCCTTCCATGACTTGGCAAAACTGATGGATGGAGTGGATGTCATAAAAGACATCGCTGTGGGCGCCAAAAAGGTATCACTGGTGGGTGTTTCCATCCCCTACTGTTTCCTGTGGGGTGGCCCACCTGAGTGTGCGTTCTAGCGAATTTTGGAGTAGACTTGGTGAAACTGATGGACAGAATGGATGCCACAAAAGACATTGCGGTGGGCCTCCTAGAGATGCCAAATGGTAGTGATACGATCTAGACCATCCACTCCATTTGAGAATTGTCAATTCCATAGGTATCATGCTGCTCATCCGAATAGTCACCTGAACTGTCATAGCCATGTTCAATGGCTAGGATAGAATTAGGATGATATTTATCATTGAGCGAGAACATTGACTCTATGCTTGAGAAGTTTGTCTGCAAGGGCAGTGGACTTTTGGAGGAAGGCTATGTTCTTTTTCTCGTGTCTCTGGAGGCAGGGCCGGTAGACTTTGGCAAAATGACCCTTTTTGCCACATATATAGCATGTATTTGACGTCTTTTCCTTGAATTTTTTCCTTTGGAAGAAGCGCCATTTTTTTCCAGCGACTAGAATGCCTGTCTTGGGAAGAGACCTTGCCATGGAATCTCTTGTGAGGTTTCTTCTTTTTAGTGTGATTACAATCACAGCTGCTCCCTCCCTCATGCCTCAGTGGTAGGCTCACAAGAGTTTCAACACAAGGTCATGGGTTCGAGTACCCATTGTGGTGTGAGTGCGGGGGTGAGTGCGTGTGAAGAAAAAAACAAAAAATCACAGCTACAGGGATCCTTGCATTTGATGGAAAGGTCTAGTTTGTTACATGAGGATCCAAGCCGTTTGCCTAGTTGTTCTACATTCTTCATGAATTTATATTGATTACAAAGCTTCTCGATGGCCTAAAGGCCCAATTGGTGAAGAAGACCCAAAGAGACTTGTTCTAATTTGTAGCCTTTTACAAAGACAAGATTTTGAGCCTTGTTTCCTTGCGTATTAGGCAAGGAATTGAGGTAGGCTTGTTTCAGGTTTACATCATCGATGCCACTGATGATATAAAACCGTTTGGACATCTTATCATGATGTTTGTCCAAGTCTTTCTTTTTAAATGAGCAGACCTTCATCTTCAGAAATTCTTCTCGGGCCATTTTTTGGTTGGCAACATCAACTGATCTAATGAACTCAATGTAAAGCAGAGCCATGAATGCCTCAAATGAGGGGGGTTGAAGAGCCTGGAGTTGGCGATATTCACCAAGGCTTGTCCACCATTCCCTTAGTTGACCATTGAATCTATCCACAAATTTTTGGATTGTGTGGGGAATGGTGGCGTTGCGTACATGCATTTCTGCGGGCACCATGTGTACATGTCAACTTATCGGGATTGCCACTGATTTGGTGGTATGTCATCAATAATGAAAATCCTCTTGCGGTCGACTGTCTCCGAGTACTGTACTCGTTCTGGTACACCCTACTGTTGAGGTGGGCTGGGAGCTGCAACTTCAAAATATGCTTCATCATCATTAGACGGGTGGTGCATTGTGCTGCCATGCATAAGAAAGCGTGGGAACTCTAGAAGAAGATCTTCTGAATCCTCAGAAGAAGCAGAAAGTATATCTGAAGAAAGAGCTTCATGGGATGGTTGAAGGGGTGGTGTAGGTATGGGATTCAGGGAGACTGATTGGAGGAATGATGATATAGGATTGGGGTTTTCATTGGGAAGAATGGAAGGGGAAAGCTTTGACGAAGCTGTGCTGGATTTGGCTAGGAATTCAACAGAAGGGTAAGGTTTTCTAAACGGGTTGGAAGAGGGATGGGGAGATCTCGGTTGGAGAGGTGCTGCTGGAGCAGATGGTTGTGAGGGTCGCTGTTGTTCTCTTAAGGGCAGTCTGGAGAGAGGGAGGGTGTCTTTGAAGGGGGCGTGTTGTAGAGTAGGAGAAAAAATGGGTTGTGGTTGATACGGGGGGGTATAAGATGGTGATGCTAAAGGGAAGAGGCCTGAGAGGTAGGCAGAAAGGAAAGAAGGTTAGGATTCCTTGGTTTGTTGGATGTTATGAAGCTGATTTTGAAGGTATTTCTTTTCTGCTTCCTTCTGGGTGAGCAATTGGCTGGCCATGGAAAAATCCTTAACAGTGGTGGCTATGTGGAGCAATTCTTCTTCATCCTTCTGCATTCTAGTTTGAATCATATCTGTCAGTTTGTGGTGGCCAGACTTTGTTTCTTCGTAGAGCTTCTGTTGGTTTTCCAAGATTTTTTGGAGAGCATGGTTCTGGTGTATAATATTTTTTGCTTGCCAGTTAAGGGCTGCTTCAGTCGTAGAAATTCTTTTCAAAGTTCCATCTGGGTTGGAACCTAGGGGGTTCTTGATCTTCCAGATGTGCTTGGTGTGCTTCTGAGGGATCACTTGATGCAGGACAATTAACCACTTGCTCTAAACGCTCGAATTGTTAGAGCATGGCGAATCAATACCTTTATCTCATAGATCAGGCCCCACATCTCATGGGTTAGGACCTCGACTGAACCCCCCTCGTGGGCCCCAAAATTACATAGGTACCACCTCACACCAGCCACCCGCCTCTCATGGGTGGGGCTCGCCTCACACGAGCCACTCACCTCACATGGGCCGCCCACTCCCAGTGTGCCCCTGCATCCCTCAGGCAACCCCACTCGAGCCCGATCTGAAAATGCCCTTGCATTAATCACTCTCGGTGAGGAGTCTCGAACACTGGACCTCCTGCTCTAGTACCAATTTGATGCAGGACAATTAACCACTTGCTCTAAAAGCTCGAACTGTTAGAGCATGGCGAATCAATCCCTTTATCTCATAGCCTAGGCCTCATATCTCATGGGTTAGGACCTTGGCCGAACCCCCCTCGTAGGCCCCAAAATCACATGGGTACCGCATCACATGAGCTGCCCGCCTCTCACGGGTGGGGCTCGCCTCTCACGGGCCGTCCACCCCGAGTGTGTCCTTGCATCCTACAGGCAACCCCACTTGAGCCCGATGTGAAAATGCCCCCACATTAGCACCTTAGTCCATTCAATTCCAACTCTATGTGTATTTTATTTTAATCCATCAATTGGTAGCCGCCATCTAGTGGTTCGAATTGTGTGATCAACATAGTATGATGCTACATTCAAAATGGGACGAGTTGAATGGTCAGATTCCTTTACATGTATGATCAAACCATTTTGAGAATGGGTCATTTATGATAACTGTTGCCTTGGCACCCACCTATAATCGGAAATAGCAAAACAAGGGGTGAGACCGTAGTGGTAGTAAATGCTCTTTGCTCAGGCTTCTCTCTCCAAGAAGCCCCATGCTCTGCTTTCCTGCATTTTACTCTATCCAAGAAAAGTCTGTGGTAGTGAAAGCCCCCGTTGTCATGCATTTTTTTTATTAGCAACAATAACAGATCTACATTCAAAGTATGTCTGAACCCTTTCTACAATCTGTTTTGGTTCTTTCTTCGTTCAGTGTGACTGAGAGTAAGGAAAATATATGGTCTCGTGGAGTGTGTGTGTGTGTTTTTTTTTCGGTCATCATTATCTTTTGTTTCTTTTATCATCATACCCTTTCTTTGGACCTTGTTCTTTTTTATGTCTGGTGGTGACTATCCGTCCCCCCCCTCCCCAAATGGAGGGCGTGAAAATAGCTGTGACATGACATGGCATGTCATGTGGTCTCACATGGAGTAATGACAGCTCCTCAAGTGAGATTTTCCACTTATTCAACCTTTCTTAATAGTGGGCCCTTTGGCCCTCTTGGCCTCGATGCCCGTCCCCACCAAATATCAAAAGCCATTCATTTGTTGTGCCGCACGTGGATAGGTCACACTATCTTCTGCTGTACCAACAGTTTAAACCAAGAGAAATTGCCCTTTTGTTTCATTCATCTGGTGGGTAAACATAACTGTGAATCATTTTGATCGACGGTAGGGCCACCATGTGTGTTGGATTTATGACAGGTCACAAATGGGAGTGATATGGTAGGCCATTTGTCTTTTCCCAGCAAAATAATGGGTAAAAATAAAATAGAAAAAGAGAGATCGATACTCTGTTAGAGCGTGATGGATGACATGCAGGAACTTACAAATTAATTAGACATTGTGTACTTGGAGTACAAATAGTTCAAATTAAACTGCCCAAATCATGGGTTGTAGTAATGCTCATTTGATTATCAGACTGCTGGATCGGTGGACAATTATTGGACGGTTCAAAATGAAGAGTATCCAATGGTCCTATTTCAGCATGCAAGTGTCCATGACCCAAAGGTTAGGATTGCTCAATGAATCTGATTTTGAGACGTTGACTTAAGTGACAGTAAAAGTTCCACAATTTACTCGGTTCAATTTGAATTTATTTATGCCTCGTATACAATTTCTGAGCTCCTGTGTATCAAGCGTTGCATGCAGCTGGAGCATCAAATAATTCCTTATAAAAGGGGCAGTGGGAGGAGGGACACAGAGTGTCTTTTCTTCTCAAATTTCTTCCCCAATTTCGTTCTACCAATGTGGATGATCAGATAAAATTTCATACATTCATTCCTGACTTTGCATGATGCATCTTTCTTCCAGCCAGTGTTGGGCATCCAAGCCGTGCAAAATGTGGGCTCCACAACATTGATCACTTGGTCCCAAGGTCAGGCTAGCTGGTTCATTAGGTGGGCCACATCTATATGCTGGGTCATATCTTTGGCCATCCATTGATTTCACTTGGCGTGACTTGATTAATATATGAACTGACTTGATTTTCAAGTTAGCTGATCTTTATGGCAGGACCCGAGTGCCACATGGCTAAGAAGCCTCGCACATGTTACACGTTGGAAGGATAGAGAGGGGCAAGAGGGCAGAGAAGGAGAGGAGGGTTAGGTTGGGTTGCCTTTACCATGGGTTTAACCATGGTATGGCTACCTGACGGTGAGTGTTTATATGACTAACTACGAAAGGCTTTAGTGGGTTTTTGGAAATATTTTAAAAGTAGGTTATGAATTGTCTATAGACCAAAAGGTGGGCAGCTGTACAGAGAAAAACCCTATGAATTACAAAGATGATTCAAGTGCCCATGCACATACATGCATTCTTTGTGGTGGCTATATAACGTGGTTCAGTAAAATTGCCCATTTGCATACTCATAAAACTACATGCCCTTTTAATTCTCAGCATTGACATACATGCTTTGCATCTTGAAGAGTATCTGATGGTCCTAGTTGTGAACTTCTCTGAGTTTATAGGTCCAGAGAAACTTCTGCGCCAGTCTTCTGATTTAGGAAGTAATGCCCGATCAGTTGAACATTCGGAAGGGGATGTTATAGATGCCAATGAAGCACATGAATGGAAATGTATCCTTACTGTAAATGGTATTATTTTTCATTTCTATTGCTGGTGATTTTTCTTTTTCCATATCATTTTGCTTCACAACACTATCTATTCATTACTGTTGTTCTATGTAATGAATGACATAAAAGGTAATAAATAAAAGAGAGCGAGCATGGATTTTTATTATGAAAGATTGCATTATGCTACAGGAACATCATATGTAAAGCTGTGCATGAACTGTCTAGGATACTTCTTCCAATATTTTGTCACTATTCCGCTTTCAAATGTTCTAAACTGTGGTATAGAGGCATAGATACGCAAGTAGCTGAATACTGGCCTGGCAAAACATTCTGATAACATTTAGTTCATGTTGCTGTGGTCTTGTTTGGCATGCTTGCATGAAACTTGATGTTTATGGACTTTTAATGCTATACTCCCATGTTATGGTCATTCAAATCTGCCACATGTTGGTTGTGATTCCTTCATCCTGGATGGGCCAGCTGGAACAATTACTCCTAGTTATGTTGAAATGTTGTTCTATGACCCATTATTGTTTAAATTCTCAAGAATTTCATATGATTGCTATTTAATTTTAGAAGTAAACTTTCCAAAGGGATTTTTTACAGCAAAATTTCTCTGAAATTCAGAGTTTACCAAATAATGACTTCATGAATTGAATTTATTAGGTAGCGATTCTTAGGGAATGAAATTATTAGATTTCCCCCATATTTCTTATTCTTTAAAAGGTGATAAAGTTGAGACTGTGGGGCCACGTGGTATGTGTATGACATCCAACTCATTCGACATTGCACCCCACCATGAAGATCACTTGAACAAAAGATTGGTTGATTGAATTGTTAAATAGGCTATATGTGAATTTGGATGTTTTTGGGCAGCGTATGTTATTTTATATGGTGTGTTCCACTTTCTGGTTGGATCCACTAGAATTTCATTCATCTAACCTTTGTGATAGGATTCATCTATTGGACGGGTTTTGTCATGCCCCAAATCTAGTACCCAGATTCGCTCGACCCAGATCCCACACCCTGGGTCGCGACTTGGTTCTTTAGTCAACCTTCCACATTTTGACTAATTAAGAATACAATTACTAGCATCCATAGAGAAAAAAATATATGTATTTTAAATAAAGAAGAGCATCTACTTTGTCCAATATATAAAATTATCATCATCTAGAAATAATTAATAAACTTGGTTACAACTCTCTTGCAATATAATAAACGAATTAAATAAACCAAGTATCTATGGAACAAACGATCCTCAAATGTTCCGCTGGGATCCTGTTCTTAAAAGACAACATCAACAACAAAGGTGAGCGCAAAAGCTCAACGAGTTTATCACAATGCAAGTTTTAAAATAAAAACATGCTTGTTCCGAATAATCATCATTTAATAAAATATCATTGGAAGGCTACATGTATGGCATTAACATTTAACTATCATTAAAATTAGTGCATTTTTTTATATAAAAAATATCACAAATAATTGATACATTCTGTACATAAGGCAATCACGATAATTAGTACAATTAAACTTTTGAACACCAGGGTCATTTTACACTAGCTAGCCAACACTCTCTCAAACCCTCCCGGCTTTCATAAGTCTGTTGCACCCACCCGGCCTCGATCAATAGGTGACCATTTGTATGTTAGCTGGTTAGACTCCACCACTCAGCCTGTATAAGTGGTCTGTTGCACCCACCTCACCTTGATCAATAGATGTTCCAAATGTTACCAATTGTGGTTCTTGGACTTTCAACCCAAGGGGCTCAATCACCCCACCAATTTATGCTTTATGGACTTTCAACCCAAGGGACTTAATCGCTCTACCTATTTACACTTTAGGGACTTTCAACCCAAGGGACTCAATTGCCCTACCTATTTTCTGGCATTCCAAATACAATTCATAATTTTACAAAAAATTAATTTCACATGATTTTTCTTCAAAGCATTATTTCCAATATCACACTTCTTTGTGAACTAACAATAATTCACAGCCACATTCCAAAAAAAATTCACCACTACAATCTAAAAATCCACAAACATTTTCCAACCATCACGAATCTGGAAAAAACCGTACAAATATCTATCAAAAACAAAATAACATCTTGGGAAATACATATGATGACCAGATGTATCACAAATCTGAAAATCTGTACATGTTACAACGAAAAGAAATCTGGAAAAATGCATGATCACAAATATATTGCAAATCTGAAAATCTGTACATATGTTACAACGAAAAGAAATTCGAAAAAAATGCTTGATCACAAATATATTTCAAATCTGAAAATCTGTGCATGTGTTACAACGAAAAAAAATCTGAAAAAATGCGAGATGATAGATGTATCACCATCTGGAAATCTATACATGTATTTCAATGCAATAAAATTTGAAAAAAAAAATCGAGATAATAGAGTTTGAAAGGAAAATGAGGAGATATACTCACACAGTAAAAAATATTACTTCTCCCTCCCTCCCTCCCTCTCTCCCTCCCTCCCTCTCAAGTTTCCCCCTTTTCTTTTCTTTCGTTTTTGTTATTTTAAAAAGGGTTTTGGAAACCCTAAATATAAGGGAGTGGCGTGCATGCTTGAGTGCGTAGGGTGTGTGAGTGTGTGGTGTGCATGTGTGGCGTGTGTGTTTTTATTATATATATTTTTACATAAAAAAGGGTTGCTACAGGTTTGATGTCATGCATGCACATGACCCCACAATTTTTGACTCCACTTTTTTAAAGAAAGAAAAAACAAATGGGGCAATTTTGTAATTTCTGCCATTGGAAGTCACTCCACTGCATTTTTTAATTCCTTGGAGGCACTATTTTGTAAAATTCGAATTCCTGAGTAATTTTGTGGTAAAATTCCCATTTCCAAATACCCAGAGATGCAAAAGGTGGGCCACACCATGAAGATCACTTGTCTTGAAAATCAGGTCAATCCATTAATTAGGTGGGACATGCTTGTAAATTCAGTCAGACATTGGCTGTCTATTGATTTCGATTTTGTGGCCTACCAGATGAGTGGACCACCTGATATTTGTGCTAGGTGATCTTCATGCATGGGGGCCCCACCATTTGCATGGCTTGGATGTCTGAGACAAGTGACGCATTACCACTGCATGCTAGGTTAGCTTGCAGCAGGTGTAAGCTCCTATATTTTGACTGGGATGCAACTGAGTTGTTCCATAGAATTACTTTGGCATTGTTCTTGCTTTGGCTAGGCTCTTCACTGGAGTTGAAAATGTATATGGTCTTGCAATAAATTTTGTTATTTTCTTTTGTTATTGGAGAGATGATGCCTCTACTATATTGTATTCCAACCTTTAGAATGATATTGATGTTTGCATAGCCCAAAAAATTTAATAGACATTTTTCATATTTATAGTGTTATGGTTTTTTACACTAACATGTGGTCATTTTCATGACAAGATAAGATGCCTTCAATATGCTAGATCAAGTGTGGC
The DNA here is from genome assembly GCA_037074715.1 of Magnolia kwangsiensis. Lineage (NCBI taxonomy): Eukaryota > Viridiplantae > Streptophyta > Magnoliopsida > Magnoliales > Magnoliaceae > Magnolia > Magnolia kwangsiensis. Next base: position 86,745,658 of record CM073583.1, read on the forward strand.
TTTGTTTCTATAAAACTCCTAGCTTTCAAAATGACATATATTTTTCTAATATTTTCTTTGAAAATGGTGTTTGCCTTCTAAATGATCTTGCATTGTGTGTTTTAGGTATTAGAATATTTGAAGATGTGGCTAGTGCAAAGGTATCCATTCTTTTTATTTCATTTGGTTTCATGCCTTCTTGCTATATGATAGGCTTTGCATCTTTTATACGATATTTATTTTATAAGGTTTTGGAAAACTTACCATGTGAAAACTTTGATGATATAGGTGTTGTAAGAGGAAAAAAAGGCTTTTAGAGAGCAAAAAGTATGTTTGATAAGAGGAATTTGGTATTTGTATAGAGTGCATAATTACATTAACCAGTCCTTAAAGCACTAAAGGGAAAAAGTAAATACACAATACGATGAGATAGAAAAAGAAAAGAAAAATAGAAAAAGAGAAACTTTTCTCCTATCTCTCCCCATCAAGTTGGAGCATATATATCAGTTATCCCAGCTTTGCCAATTATCAAATGCAACTGAGACTTTGGAACAACCTTTGTAAATATTTCTACGAGCTGTTCTTTGGATTTGACAGGAGTAGAGGCCTCTTGCAAAGCAATATGCTCTCTTATGAAATGACAGTTAACTTCAATATGTATAGTGGTGCTCATGATATATTGGGTTAGAAGGGAAATGAATCACAACTTGATTTTCACACCCCATTTCAATCGCTCGAGGAATGTGAAATTGCAATTCCATCGTCCATTCTTTCATCCACAAAAATTTGCCTGATGTATGTGCCATAAGCTGATGCTCAGATTTAGCACTTGATCAAGCAACTGCAGATTGTTTCTTGCCTTTTCATGTAACAAGATACCCTACAAAGGTACAATATTCTAAGTTAGACCTATGATCATGCAAAGAGCCAAGCCCAAATATGCATATGCATAACCTATAGACTGTATGCTATGTATAAATGTATCATTGTGTTGTATCATGTCATTATTAAGTTGAAAAAATAACCCTTTGCCCATTCCATGTACATGTAAGTTTTCTATATGATTCAAAAAATAACCTTTTCCCTATCCCCATTTACATGTATTAAGTATTCACTATTCACTTGTTTCTATAAATAAAAAAGGAAACAAGAAGTCCAAACAAATCTATTCTTCGTCAGCCACAAATGTGCCATCATTCTCCTCATCATCAATGATATCAAAATACAGATAGCTTATGCAATTGTGGACACTTGCCTCCATAACTCCCTTACCATAAACATATGAATCAATCATATATAATTATATAAATAAACTAAATAATTTAAAAACATGCATGATACATTTATGATTTAACTACTTCAAGAAGTCATAAGAAAAATAATTGATTTTTTTTTTTTTGGTTGCTTCATCATTCTTGTTAATTTTGTAGCCTCTCTTCCAAATAAACCATAGGCCCTTTTGAACTTATCCATGTGTTCATCAATGATGACCCTTTGACTTGAATCCGGGATCATTATTTCAATACAGTTATATGGGCCGGTTCTGATCTCTAAATCTGAATGGAAACTCTCACAATACTGAAATCTAGGATTTAAAAAATAAGCCGCCACATATAAGAGCTTATGTAGCTGAAGATTCCACTATTGGTCAATGATTTCCCATATAGTCGAATACTGCTTCAGCTCTTCCAAGTTTTTTGCGATCACCTCTTTTGCCTGATCCATTACTTTATAAATATATCCCATGGCTGGCCTCTCATTTGAATAAATTAGTTGTAGAACCTTAATCAATGGGAGAGTGGTCTTCAAGTAAAACTTGATAGATGACCAAAAATCTACATCGACCAAAACTATATCTTGAACATGCTTCCCTTTGCAGTCATGAAGAAGATGTTACCTTTCCATTCCTTTGAGGTAAACATCAACCTCAAGCCAATTCTATTCTCGTGGATGCTTTTTAATGTCAAATAACACGTCATAAATCGTGTTACGGCTGATCTTGTCAACTCTTCTTTTGTGTGCTTCCTCATCAAGTTCAAGAACTAGCAGTGCTTATAAATGTAGACCATTATTGGTCTCACTTTCGCCATGGTTTCAGAATGAACTTGCAGCTTTCTAATGTCTGCTAGGATTAGGTCTATAGTGGGTCGCACATGGAGACCAAAACAATGTTCCTCTCTTCTCTATTAACATTAACCCACTTTGAAATAAGTGGATGTGCTATCAGTAACGACTTGTACTATATTCTCTTTGCTCACCTCATCAATAATCGACTCAAGTAAATCCAACAAATTGTCCGCAGATCTTTAAAAAAGTACCAATCGAGTTATTAACAGAATTTTTTTGTAATAGACCAATTTACTCCATCGTCCACTCATCCAACATTATCGTGCATCCAGTCTTACCCTTTCCTTCTTATAAACATCAATGGACTTTTCTATCAACTCAACCTCCAACTTAAAAAATTTATTCTTTACTTCATGATATGACAAAAGCTTTAACCCCGACCCAAATGCAGCAACTGCTTCCATTATAGGTGCGAAGACTAGGCTCTTTACAAGATTAGAAGGTAGAGAATTTGCATATAGGAAACGAAAAAATGGAAAGGCACACATTGTCTCTATCTCCCTTCTTCCAAATTTTGTTTAGAGTGGCTTATTGCTTTTCTTTTGGCTCACTCTTTCTTCCAACAAATCCATCCATAGTCCTTTTCCTTTTTCCTACACAAATTTCCTATGCATTATTAATAATGAGAACTCTTCCAACATCATACGCCATTTCTTGTTGCTTCTTTTCATTCACATTATCATCCAACAACTTTTTGAATTTTTCCGTGACATCATCACTCACTTGGGACCATGCTGCTGCATTATTCATAGTTCAGTAAATGTGATGTTTCATTTGAAACACACCTCAATAGGCCTTCCCACGAAAAAAAATACATTTTAGATGGAGATTATTGTTCTCATCCATCTTTGAACAATAATCCCACGTAGGGTCATTATCCTTGGACTTTGAATTCTTTTCTATTTTCAAGACTTCAACAAGAATTAATACCCAAGCCTACCTATTAAGAAAAAAACAACTATTTAGGCTAACATAACATAAAAGATAATAAATAATTAAGAAAATGATGAAACTCTTCAAATAAATGAAAAACAAATGAAAAAGACAAAAAATGCATATTTTACCCAAAAATTGGAAGAAAGGAAAAACAAAAGATTAAAGCACTATTTTGTATTTATGCAAACCTATTTTGATGTAGAAATTGAATGAAACAATCTGCGTTCGATTCCGTTGATGGACGCAAAAGATATGACAATTTCTCTCTAAGTTTTTCGTGGGTCATGAACTCCAAATCTCTCAAATCTTCCTCAAAAGAAGTAAAAAAATGTGATATTCTAATGTGGGTGTGCCCTAAATGAGTTTTAAAAATAAAATCCCTAAATTTTTTTCACAAAAAACAGAACAAAAATGCAAATATATGATTTTTTTTATTAAAAAATGCATATTTTAACCTAAAATTGAAAGAAATGAAATAAAAAAGATTAGAGAACTATTTTATATTTATTCGTACCTATTTTGATGTAGAAATCAAATGAAAGAAGCTGTGTTTGATTTCATTGACCAACGAAAAAGATACGACTTCTTTCTCTGAGTTTTCTATGGCCCACAATCTCCAAATCTCTCCCCTCTATCTAAAAAAAGCAAATGAAGTGATATCCTAATGGGGGTGGGCCCTAAATGAGTTTTAAAAACAAAAAACCTAAAAATATTTCACAAAAAACAAAAAAAAGAAGCAAAAATATGATTTTTTTTTTTCCATAGATAATGTTTTTCTAAAAAAAAAAGCACTACAATTCATAGTTTAATTGTACAATTCAAGTATGAATCATATGATTCATTTCAAATTGCGATTTGCATGTACGATTGTCATTGTACATGTGTATAATATGATCCAAATCGTATGATTTGGATAGTAAATCATTTGATTATGACAACATTGTGGGCCCCACATGATGGATGGGCTACATCAAAGTGTGGCCTTGCATGATGGACGGCCCACATCAAGTGCACCCCATGAAATGGACATTCAACATCAAAGGTTGGCCCATAATGATGAATGGCCCACATCCATTGCGACCCTGCATAGATAAATGTGCTTGGCTAAGGAGATGGACTCCTAAGTAACTGACACTTGGCTAAATTTGGTGTCATGGCAATAGCATGTTTCATCTCATACTCTACAAAAGATAGAAATTGAGACAATAGAAGCAAATATGACAAATTGCCAATTTTCAAACATTTGTTTTTTGTGTTTACCAAACAAATTTTTGTGAAAAAGTGCTGAATTTTTAGATATCAAGACTTTTTCAAACAGATTACCAAACAAAATTTTCAGTGCTTATAAGTACTCAAATTCAACACTTTAAGTTTTCAGCACTTATTTTCCGGAGTTTATTTTTCAATTTATCAAATGACATCTAAGTAAAAATAGCAAAAAATCCAATACTACCCTCACAATATGACGTTTGAATACTAAGTGCACCTAATCGACTAAATAAAGAGATATAGGGACTAAACTTAAGACTAGGTGGGTCATTTACATTCTTTCAGGTTCGACCCTAATCCATAATGATTAATACCTTTCATCATTAGAAGCCTGTAATCCTGCTTATCCATATGCACAAATTGACCTAAATCCTTCCAATATTTGTGGTCTCCATCCTTGGCCAAAATCCCATGCAAATACTAGTGGTTGACCTTTTGATCTTATGTGCCTTAAAAAGCCAATAATAATGACTATGATCATGTATATAGATGATGATGACCGCGTGTTTGGTTTATATGTTGGATGTTGTAATAAATGTGCATGAAACTTTTACTAGCTATGATTTTATGGGTTACAAAGAGGTATTCCTCCAGTTATCTTGGGGAAAGGTGAATTTGGACATAACGGCCTTTGGCTAGGGAGAGTCGTATTTCATTGATCTTAGTACCCTAATTCCATGACATAATAGTGGGATTGGGTAATTCGTGAAAGGTTAAGTGGTCATCCTGTTTGTGAAAACCAGTGATGAGTTAGGATGGAAGGTCTCCACCATAAGGCTACTGGTGCCTTACCCTACCCCACATGGAAGTGTGAGTGTCCACAGAGTTCTTGTGTTTAGGCTTGGCTGAGCACTTGCATTGGAGGATCACATCAAGTCTTTGATCTGGGAGACCCATCATGCTCAGATCGGACCAACTTGATCATATACTGGCTTTGACTAATCCTTACACCTGAGGATGTACGGGGAGTTTGAGCTCTTGGTATTTTGTGCTTTAGCTCACCCTGTGAGGTTACATTAGTGGTTAACATACGAATGTAGTTGGATACATGCATTAAGAATGTGATTGATGTCTATATGTTCCAATTTGGGATCCACTGTTTCACCCGAAAACTTGCTAGTGGTTTAGTAATGGATCATTCATCAAGTGGTTTTGTAGTTTGGGCTGGTGACCTAAAAGGTTTTAGATGTTTAGTTGAACGTCTTTTCCGTTGATTTGTTTTAACCATTAAAAGTGGTTTAACGTACTTGATGGATATTTGATGGTTGGGATCTTGTGGTCCACCTCTTAGGTGGGCATCGGATTATGGTCAAGAGTGGATGGCACCTATTAGTGGAGGGATTGGGTCAACTTGGGTACATTTGTAAAGCATGTTTGCAAAGTTTTTATGGAGCATACTGAAGCGAGGAGCACCATAATTGGTGTTTCCCTCCAAACCTGGACTCCTTATAAAATCCTATCTATAGGTAGATTGAGTGCCTTGGAACATCCCACCCTTTGGACATTTGGAGAGTGAAATGGAGAAGAGAAAGAGGGTAGAGAGAGAGAGAGAGAGAGAGAGAGAGAGAGAGAGAGAGAGAGAGAGAGAGAGAGAGAGAGAGAGAGAGAGATATCACAAGTGTGAACATGTGTGGTCACTTGTGGATGGCTCTTAGTAGCGTAAACCCCAGGCCTATCTCGGGGTGTGTGCTAGTGTCTCCACTTGCCACTTAGTGGGATAGTTTAGGGAGAAATCTCTTGCGTTGGAGAAGCCCATCAACAAAATCATCACGGGATCAAAAGGAAAAATTAGAGGTAAGATTCTTATCATCGATTTGCATTTTATTTTATGGATTTGATTGTATTTACGTGGGAACCTAGAAACTTAAAATGTGAAAATTTTCAAAACTTTTATGCTTCAATGTCCTTTAAAATTGCTAATAGGGCTACTAAAAGATCTAATCGTTGGAAGACCTACGAAACAACGGATGGGAGGTCCCACTTGCTCTTAGAACTGACAAAGCACGACACATATTGGAACTCTGTTTGCTATCTAATTTCGATCAAATCACACATTGCAGTATACTAGGCTTTCTAATTCCTTAAGGGGTTTATCTAAGAGACTCGCAATATAACAAGCGATGAAAATAAAAAATCTAATGGTAAAAAAATGTTCGACAAACCTTTTAAAAACATTTGAGAGCATTTGCTAGCTTAAATCCTTGATGGATGGTCCAATCAACAAGATTTATCCACCTCTATGTCCTAGAAAGACCAGTGGATTCCATGTTAGTGCATGTAAGGCTTCTGTTGCGTCCTAATGTGTACCCAACAACCTCCTTAGGTTAGCCACCAATGTAAGCTCAAAAGGTGTGTAAGGCCCAAAACACTAGGATCATGAAGTTCCTTCATGACCTCAGGTCTAAGGATTAGTCAAAGCTAGCACATAATCAAGGCAATCTAATCTGAGCATGATGGGTCTCTCGGTTTGGAGCCAATACAGATGTTCAATGAAACCTAAGGCGGGAACTCATAAAAACAAGTAAAAATCACTCCCATGTGGAGACGGGTGATGACAACAAGATGCCTTATGGTGGAGATGAATTCATTCCAACTCATCATTGGTCCCGCACAATGGATAGCCACAAAACTAATCCTTGGTCGCCTAAACCTGTTGAAGTGGTTATGGTATTTAGGGTACTGGACAACCATGGATCGACAACTCTTCCTTAGTAATGGTGGCTGTTGTGTCAGTAGAGAATGGTTTGATGATTATAATGTGAAGAAAAGAGGAGAATTGAGAGAGGAGGAGAGCTTGGGAAAGATGTTGTGTTAGGCTCTCTTGCCCTAACACAATATTTTATTATAATAGAGTAATAGTCAGGTAAATAAGCCGGCCCACAAGTCGTCGATACATCTCGGGATCAATAAGGAGAGCTCCATCATCTGGTCGAAGCTTTTGTGAAGTATCCATGAGAGTGGTAGCAGGCTTGCAACCTAACATGCCGGTCTGCATGAGAAGATCGAGCGCATATTTTCATTGTGACAAGACCAATTTGGATGATGAGAGAGTAACTTCAATTCTGAGGAAGTAGCGAAGAGGACCAAGATCCTTGATCTCAAACTTGGTCTTCAAAAAATCTTTAACCTCCCTCATTCCAGCATAATCACTATCAGACAAAACAATATCATCCACATAGATAATGAGAACCATGATGCCCGTCGATCGACGACATATAAAGAGAGAATGATCGGCATGACTACGAACAAAGCTAAACTCCAAGAGAGCCTGACTAAATTTTTTGAACCATGCACGTGGAGATTGTTTGAGTCCATAAAGTGCCTTCTTCAACCAACATACAAGTGCAGGGTTGTGAGAAGCAACAAAGCCAGGAGGTTGATGCATGTAAACTTCCTCTGCAAGATCCCCATGGAGAAATGCATTCTTAACATCAAGCTGAAACAAGGGCCATGATAAATTAACGGCCAAGGAGAGCACAACGCGAAGGGAGTTAAGCTTAGCCACCGGCGAGAATGTCTCGAAGTAATCCACACCATGAGTCTGTGTGTGACCTTTAGCAACAAGACGGGCTTTATAGCGATCAATTGAGCCATCTGGAAGAAACTTGATTGTATAAACCCATCGACAGCCAACAGGTTTATGGCCTACAGGAAGTGGCACAAGATCCCAAGTATGATTTTTCTCAAGAGCAGACATTTCTTCCATCATCGCCTTTGTCCAATTGGGACTTTGAAGAGCATGTGAAAGAGATCTAGGAATAGTCTGTGATGAAAGGGAAGCTGCAAATGACTGTAAAGACGGTGAAAGATGATCATATAAAACAAAATTACTGATGGGGTGTTGAGTACAAGATCGTGACCCTCTGCGTAAGGCAATTGAGAGATCTAAACTCGAGTTAGGAGAGTCACCTGAACCAACATCCAAAGTAAGCGGAAGAGTGGATGGCTGAGCTTGTGAAGATTTGTCTCGATGATGATACACCCGCAGAGGCTTAGGCTCACCCATATCACCAACAGGATGCTGAATAGAGGGGAGAGGAATTTTTCCATCATCACTAGTGGAAAGATGATAAGAGTCATACTCCCCTTGACTCGTAAGAGGATCACAAAGGGAACGGCTTGGAGAGGAGAAAAAAGAAAGATCCTCAAAGAAGGTGAAATCGGCAGAGAGATATTTCTTGCGAGTCAATGGGTCAAAGCATTTATACCCTTTATGACTCTGAGTATACCCTATAAAGACACATTTAATCGCCCTGGGGCTAAGTTTATCATTACTCCCATCCAAAATTTGAACAAAACATGTACAACCAAAAACTTTAGGTGGTAGAAGAAATGGATTATCATGAGGATACAATATAGTAAATGAAGATTTGTAAGACATAATACGTGAGGGTATATGATTAATAAGAAAAATAGCAGTTAAAAGAGTATCACCCCAAAAATGTTTGGGTAGATGCATTCCAAGCAGAAGGGTGCGAGCAACGTCAAGAAGATGACGATTCTTTCATTTTGTAATACCATTTTGTTGAGGAGTGCGAGCACATGATGTCCTAGACAAAATACCACGTTTCTGCAAGAAGGACAGAAAGGCAGTAGACATGTATTCTCCCCTATTATCAGAATGGAGGGATTTGATGGAACAATGAAATTGAGTGCACACTTCATGATAAAATACTTTAAATGCATCAAACACTTCACTTTTAGATTTCAAAAGATAAATCCAAGTCATACGGAAATAATCATCAATAAAAGTAACAAAATATCTAAATCCGAAAGTCGAGGTCACCAAAGCTGGTCCCCAGAGATCCGAGTGAACCAGAAGAAAAGGTTGAGATTTCCTCCCAGAAGAGCTAGGAGGAAACCTAGCACGATGATGTTTAGACAATTCACAAATATCACAGCATAATGGTTTATTAACAGATAAGGAGGGAAACAAAAGTCTCAATCTAACAATGGATGAGTGGTCTAAGCGGCAATACCACCGAGTCATGGACTCTCGATTTAGAGAAAAGGTATTAGAAGCGGTAACATGTGCATCATCGAGAAGATAAACGCCTCCTCGCTCATGCCCCCCACCAGTCACTCTCTTCGTCTGTAGGTCCTGAAACAAACAATAAGAATGAAAGAAGATAATGGAACAATTGAGTGATTTAGTAAGAGAGCTAACAGATAATAAGTTTAATGGAAAACGAGGCACATGCAAAACGGAGGACAGAGACAAGGAAGAAGAGAGGGATGGAACCAATCCCAGAGATGGGAGATTGGGTTTCATCTGCGACTGTGACATACTGAGTGAGAGAAGAAGGATGATAAGAAGAAAAGAATTGCAACTTACCAGTCATATGGGAGGAAGCTCCAGAGTCGATGACCCAGGAGGTAGTAGAAGATGACGTCAGAAGGGCAGTACCTGACTGGGCCGAAGCTGCATGAGAAGGCTTAGGAATATCTCTAATGTGAAGCCGCATAAGAGCATCATATGCCGCTCGAGAAATGATAAGAGACTCCCCTGAAGTGGACTGCTCAGCTGTCGGGGTGGAAGACTGTCTCAGAAGCAACAGTGGAAGCAACAGAAGCAGCGGCATACGTATGACGACCATGTAACTGCCAGCAATAATCAACGGTATGATTAGTTCCACCGCAATGTGAACAAATGCGAGAACCATCACGTCCTCGTCCATGTCCTCCACGACCACGAAGACTACGGCCGCCATGATTGCGATCTCCCTCGCGGCCTCTACCACGACCACTAAAACCAGAAATGCGCCCCGAGCTCAAGGATGGTACTCGAAGACCAAGGGAGGACTGATCACCAGCAAGATGTGCCGAACGCTCGGGTGGCACAAATGAATGAGAAGAAAGAGTAGAGACCATAGCACGCTGACACATGGCATAGACTGTCGTCAATGGGGGAAGAGGATCCTGCATAACAACCTGATCGCAAACGTGAAGATAATCAGAACTCAACCCAGCGAGGAACTGCATGATACGAGTATCATCCCGTTGCTTATGAGCATGTTCATGATCCTCTTTACATTTGGAAGGAAGAGGCTGATACATATCCAACTCATCCTACATACCCCGAAGCGTCGAATAGTAGTCTTTTAAGGATCTGAAGTTTTCTCTGATACCAAGTAGAGAAAGATTTGATGAGGATAATGTGAAGAAGAGATGAGAATATTGAGAGAAGAGGAGAGTCTTGTTGAAACCGACCAATTTCTTGAATAAGCTGGAATACCCGTGAAAATTTTTGAGATTCCGAGAACATATCATGAAGCGTATCCCAAATTCCTTTAGTCGAGGATAAAAACATCACTGAGTGGCTAATTGAGGAGTCCATGCTATTCAACAACCATGCAATAACTTGATAATTCTCCTTTGTCCAAGACTTGTAGGTAACATTTGTATAGCTTCGGGGATCATTCAAAATATATGAAAACTTGTCACGGGCTCCAAAAATACTTTTACAGATTGTGCCCATTGAAGATAGTTGTCACCATTCAACTTAATGGATGTAATCTGCAAGGGGTTGGATTCAAGAGACTCTATGCCAAGAGATGAGGGCCCTTTGTCAGCCATAGTAGAGTCCAAGAGAAATAAACTTATGCCAAGAGACCCCCTATGCCAAGAAAGATTGATTCAAACAACTCTATATCACTCAATCCTTCAAGATAATATGAGATAAACCTCAAACAGATATCAATCATCCAAAAAATCATGAAACGCAATCAAAAAGTGCCTGACCGAGTGAAAAACGGCTTAGCCGCACGCCCGTTTGAGGTTAAAAACCACTCTTAAACATTGATCTCAAGTAACAAATCCACCATGGATAGTTTGAGAGGCAGATTGCGGTCTATCTTGAGCAAAGAAACCAAAGAAAAGCTTACCGATTTGAGGTAGATCGAAGAAAAATGAAATCTGGGACCGATTTTCGAATTTCTCTATTTCGCCCAAAATCCCATGAAATGGGGTCCAATAAATTTTGAAAAAATCATGAAAAATCTTCTAAAATCAAGATCTATCAAACCCCTAAACTTTTAGCTCAAACCGAGTCCATGCGTCCGTACAACGCTGACGTCAGCCGTACGGCTGTTGACGTCAGCAAGGTGACGTGTCGCCTCTCAACTTGTTGGATGCGGAATGACTGGATCTTTGCTCTGATACCATGTCAAACAACCATTTACTCCAAAAGCTTAAGCTTTCAGAGTGTGGTGTATCAATGTATATCAAGGGACTTTATCACTTCAACAAATAGAGCATATAGTACACCGCAGGAGGAGGAAAGTGTGCAAATGCACTTACACCAAAAAGGGCCACTACACTATATACTAGCATGCTATATACTCCCCCTTAAGTTGGAACATAGATGTTGATTATGCCCAACTTGTCATGAACACGATGAAGAACATCTTGACTCAAGGACTTTGTAAGAACATCAGCAAGTTGCCCGATCGAACAAAAGGAGTGACGATTTCCTTAAAAGCTATTTTTTTCCGAATAAAGTAACAATCGACCTTAATATGCTTGGTTCGCTCATGGAAAACCAGGTTACAAGCACTATGGATGGCCGCTTGGTTGTCATCAGTGTTCGTATTGTCGACAAAATGTTGATAATATCGGTGTCGCTAGACTAGCAACACCGAAACCCCCATTTTTCGTCTCTCTGGATTATTGGCGAAATATTGGCGATATCTTCGATAATCTTTGATTTTTTTCGACAAAATAGGTAAAAAGTGAAAAAAATCGAAAAATAAACCTTTGATTTCGGTAATACCTGCTTGATGGTTGATCGGAACTTGGAAGCAAAGAATCTCATGGGCAGCAATCGACAACGCTCGTCTCGTGTGACTCATAGATACATGATTTCGGTGAAAAATCAGAGATTTTGGCGAAAAATCAAAGATTTCGGGAGATTGTTTGAAATCCTTGTTGAAAATTGCCCCTTTTTTCGCCGGAAAACCCTCTTCGCAGACGAAACCCTTTTTTTTTTTTTTTTTTTTTTTTTCTTTTACGCTTCAGTGGAAGCAACAGGCGCACGGTGTGCTTCAGCATACTGAGTAAACTTTCTGGGCCCACCATGAATGTATGTGTTTTATCCACGTCGTCCATTCATTTTTCTAGTTCATTTTAGGGGTAAATCCCAAAATTAAAGCATATCCACAGCTCGAGTGGACCACACTACACGAAACAATAAGAATAATGATTTTCACTGTTGAAACCTTCTTAAGCCCCACAGTGATGTTTATTTGTCATTAAACCTTTTTGTAAATATAAAAAGGCATGGATGAAGGGTTAAAATAAATATCAGCTTGATTCAAAATTTCTGTGGCCACCAAAAAGTTTTTAATGATATGCGTTCAATTTACCAAGTTTCCTGTGGTGTGGTCCATTGAAGATTTGAATCTCGTTCATTTTTCGAATCACACACTAAAATAAGCCTTCATATATGATGGATGGTGCAGATGTAAGGTACATACTTCATAATGGGTCCCACAGTTAGGGATCCATCATAAGTGGATTGGCTGTTGTACCTCACACCAACTATATAGCTGCTGTAGGTACATGTCGTGCAAAGACGAGCACCGACGCTCCTCGAGCTCCGAGTTGTACGAATGGTTCAAAGGAGATCAAAGTTACGTTGGCCCCACAGTGATGTATTTATTATATCTACACCGTTCATCTGTTTTTAGAGTTCATTTTAGAGCATTATTCAAAAAATGAATCATATCCAAAGATTATATGGACCGCACCATAGATAGCAGCAGAGATAATGATTTTCACCGTTAAACAATTTTTAGGGCCCACCATAACATTTATCTTGCATCCAATCTATTCTTAAAAACACAAATATCTAAATGAAGAGGAAAAACAATTTTCATATTGATCCAAAACTTCTGTGACCTCAAAAAGAGTTTCAATGGTAGACGTTCAATCCCCCACTCGTTTTTGCAGTGTGGTCCACTTGATAGTTATATCCGTCTTATTTTTCTTCTAAAGGCTTAAGGCAAGCTCTTCAAACACCTCATGATCAGACTCATATCACTTGTTGACGTCAATAGCTGGTATGAGGTGCACCAGCCAATCTGCTTACGGACTGTGCCCGAACAAAGTGAATTGCATGCTGAGTAAAATGTGGGCCCATAGTAATTGTGTATTTGATCCACTCAGTCCATCCATTTTATTAGATGATTTTAAGGCATAGGCCAAAAAATGAAGCATATCCAAAGCTTGGGTGGCCACACCACATGAAACTGTGTGAATTGAATGTTTACCATTGAAAAATTCTTGGGGGCCACAAAAGTTTTGTTTCAACCTGATATTTCTGTTTTTTATTCAACCATGTCCCTGTGAGATTATGAACAGTTTGGATGACAAATAAACATCTCTTAGCCCTATAAAGATTTCAATGGTGGAAATTATTATTACCATTGTTTCATATGGTGTGGTCAACTTGAAACTTAAGATAAATTTATTTTAGTTATTATTAGAGTATTTTCTTATGAAAATGTATGCTTTTTTGGGCCCCATTAAATGAAAATTTATTATTTAATGCATTTTTTGTACAAATTTTTAATTTCTAAATATGCAAATATGTGTATTTTGGCATGTCCTGAAGTTTCATTAAAAAATTTCACTGCTATCTCCATGTTTTCGTATTTTTCTCCGAATTTCCGATTATCGGCGATATTATCGGCGATAATGATATTATATCTTTATCCTTGGCCAGGGAAACTTGTAACGATACCGACAACTCAAACACTGGTTGTCATAATAAAGAGGAACATGATTTGAATGATGAAAGCCAAGTTCTTCAAGAAGGTTGCGAAGCCACACGTGCTCACATGTCGCATGAGCCATAACATGATATTCTGCTTCAGCCGAGGACCGAGCAACAACTGGTTGCTTTTTGCTCTTCCATGTTATAAGGTTGTCACCTATTAAGGTACAAAAGCTGGATGTAGAGTGGCGATCATAAGTACTACCTGCACAATCAACATCGGAATTGCATGAATTGGCTAACAACGCCCACTGCAAATGAGAGATCTGGGCGAGTAATAGTCAGGTAAATAAGTCGGCCTATAAGTCGTTAATACATCCTGGGATCAGTAAGGAGAGCATCATCTTCTGGTCGAAGCTTCTGTGAAGTATCCATGAGAGTGGTAGCAGGCTTGCACCCTAACATGCCGGTCTCCATGAGAAGATCGAGTGCATATTTTCATTGTGATAAGACCAATCTGGATGATGAGCGGCCAACTTCAATTCTGAGGAAGTAGCGAAATGGACCAAGGTCCTTGATCTCAAACTTAGTCTTAAAAAATTCTTTGACCTCCCTCATTCCAACCGAATCACTACTGGACAGAACAATATCATCCACATAGACAATGAGAACCATGATGCCCATCGATCGACGATATATAAAGAGAGAATGATCGGCATGACTACGAACAAAGTAGAACTTTAAGAGAGCTTGACTGAATTTTTCGAAGCATGCACATGGGGATTGTTTGAGTCCATAAAGAGCCTTCTTCAATCGACATACAAGCACAGGGTTGTGAGAAGCAACAAAGCTAGGAGTTTGATGCATGTAAACTTCCTCTGCAAGGTCCTCATGGAGAAATGCATTCTTAACATCAAGTTGAAACAAGGGCCGTGATAAATTAACAACTAAGGAGATCACAACACGAATCAAATTAAACTTAGCCATCGGAGAGAATGTCTTGAAGTAATCCACACCATGAGTCTGTGTGTAACCCTTAGCAACAAGACGGGCTTTATAGTGATTAATAGAGCCATCTGAAAGAAACTTGATTGTATAGACCCATCTACATCCAATAGGTTTATGCCCTAAAGTAAGTGGCACAAGGTCCCAAGTATGATTCTTCTCAAGAGCAGACATTTCTTTTATCATCGCCTTCATCTAGTCAGGACTTTAAAGAGCATATGAGAGTGATCGAGGAATGGTTTGTGATGAAAGAGAAGCTACAAATGACTGAAAAGACGGTGAAAGATGATCATATGAAATGAAATTACTAATGGGGTGTTGAGAACAAGATCGTGGCCTTTTGCATAAGGCAATGGGGAGATCTAAACTCGAAGTAGGAGAATCATCTAAGCCAACATCCAAAGTGAGCGGAAGAGTGGATGGCTGAGCGTGTGAAGATTTATCTCGACGATGATACACCCGTAGAGGCTTAAGCTCACCCAAATCACTAACAAGATGCCGAGTGGAGGGGAGAGGAGTTTTCCCATGATAACTAGTGAAAAGAAGAAGAGGATAAGAGTCAATACTCTCCCTGACTGGCAAGTGGATCATAGAGAGATTGGCCTGGAGCTGAGAAAAAAGAAATATTCTCAAAGAAGGTTACATCGGCAGAGACATATTTCTTGCGAGTCAATGCGTCAAAGCATTTATACCATTTCTGACTCCGAGTATACCCTAAAAAGACATTTAATTGCCCTGGGGCTAAGTTTATCATTACTTCCATTCAAAATTTGAACAAAGCATGTGCAACAAAAAACTTTAGGTGGTAAAGGAAATGGATTATCATGAGGATATAATATAGTAAATGAAGATTTGTAAGACAAGATATGTGAGGGTATACGATTAATAAGAAAAGTAGCAGTTAGAAGAGCATCACCCCAAAAATGTTTAGGGAGGTACATACCAAGCAGAAGGGTGTGAGCAACTTCAAAAAGATGACAATTCTTTCGTTCTGCAATACCATTTTGTTGAGGTGTGCGAGCACACGACGTCCTAGACAAAATACTATGTTCTTGCAAGAAGGACGGAAAGGCAGTAGACACGTATTCCCTCCTCCCCCAATTATCAGAATGGAGGGTTTTGACGGAACATTAAAATTGAGTGCACACTTCATGATAAAGCACTTTAAATGCATCGAACACTTCACTTTTAGATTTCAAAAGATAAATCCAAGTCATGCGTGAATAATCATCAATAAAGGTAATAAAATATCTAAATCCAAAAGTGGAGGTAACTGGAGCTGGTCCCCAGACATCCAAGTAAACCAAAACAAAAGGTTCAGATTTTCTCCCAGAAGAGTTAGGAGGAAACGTAGCACGATGATGTTTAGACAATTCACAAATATCACAGCATAATGGTTTAGTGACAGATAAGGAGGGAAACAAAATTTGCAATCTAGCTATTGATGGCCGGCCTAAGCGGCAGTGCCACTGAGTCATGGACTCGATCTAGAGAAAGGGTACTAGAAGCGGCAACGGGCATATCATCGAGAAGATAAACGCCTCTTTGCTCATGCCCTCCACCAATCACTCTCTTCGTCTGTAGGTCCTGAAATAAACAATAAGAAGGGAAGAAGGTAATGGAACAATTAAATGATTTAGTAAGAGAGCTAACAGACAATAAGTTTAATGGAAAATGAGGTACATGTAAGATTGAGGACAGAGACAGGGAAGAAGAAAGAGGGATGAAACCAATCCTAGAGATGGGAGTTTGGGTTCCATCTGTGACTGTGACATATAGATTGTATCCCAAATGCCTTTAGCCGTGGATAAAAACATCACTGAGTGGCTAATCGAGGAATCCATATTATTTAACAACCATGCAATAACTTGATAATTCTTCTTTGTCCAAGACTTGTAGGTAACATCCGTAGAACTTGGGGGATCATCCAAAATATATGACAACTTCTCACGGGCTCCTAAGAACACTTTTACAGATTGTGCCCATTGAAGATAGTTGTCACTATTCAACTTAGTGGAGGTAATCTGCAAGGGGTTGGATTCAAGAGACCTTATGCCAAGAGATAAGGGCCCTTTGTCAGCCATAGGAGAGTCCAAGAGAGATAAACCTATGCTAAGAAGAATTGATTCAGACAACTCTATCTCACTCAATCTTTCAAGATAATAAAATATAAACCTCCAACAAATAGCAATTATCCAAAATAACATGAAACACAGTAAAAAACGGCCCAACCGAGTGAAAAACGGCCTAGTTGCACGTCCATTTGGGGTTAAAACCCTCTCAAACATGGATCTTAGGTAAAAACTCTTACATGGATAGCCTGAGAGGAAGATTTCGATCCATCTTAAGAAAAGAAACCAAAGAAAAGCTTACCGATTTGAGGTAAATCGAAGAAAAATGGAAAGAGGGCCTGATTTTTGAATTTCTCTATTTCGCCCAAAATACCATGAAAGAAGGTCTAAAAAATTCTAAAAAAATCATGATAAATCTTCTAAAATCAAGATCTATTAAACCTCTAAACTTTTAACTCAAACGGAGTCCATGCTTGCGTACAATGCTGATGTCAGCAAGGTGACGTGTCGCCTCTCAATTTGTTGGATGCGGAATGCCTGGATCTATGTTGTGATACCAAGTAGAGAATGGTTTGATGATTATAATGTGAAGAAAAGAGGAGAAATTGAGAGAGAAGAAGAAGGAGGAGAGTTTGGAAAAGATGTTGTGTTAGGCTCTCTTACCCTAACACACAATATTTTATTATAATAGAGCATATAGTACACCGTAGGAGAAGCCAAAAGTGTGCAAATGCACTTACACCAAAAAAGGCCACTACACTATACACTAGCATTCTCTATAGTGTCTACTTATCCTTTCCCCGTGGACCCATAAAAGGAATCCATATGGAACCCTTGTAACCCCCTTGACATATTTCATCTAAGAGTTCTACATGCAATCAATGATGAAAAGCGACAGAATATTCCATTCAACTAAGTGGTCTTCAATGAATAAGATCAATCAACACATTAACGATTGGCTTTCCAGGCTACACATTTCTAACACCTTTTGAATTGAATATCCTTCTCATAGAATTCTTATGAAGTATCCTCAAGCTGGATTTTTTTTTTTTTCCAGCAATCACAAGCAGTTTGGTTATTTATTGTTTTCTCATAAGTTTTGTTTCATATTTTTTTTTCCGTAGGTCATGTTTGGAGACATGGAATCCAAGTGAAAAGAAAAGAAAAAAAGATAATTATGTGATGATGATTTCAATGAGAACTAATGAAACGTGGAATCCAATTTTAAGTTATTGTTTGGATAGCAAGTGGAAATCTCATTTTCCTCTCACAATTCTCACCTAGTTTCTTGTGCCAAGAAACCAAAATTTGGAAAAGTGGAACGATTGTTTGGTGGAATCCACCCTTTTCTTTGCGTACCTAAACAACACAAATCATCACATCAAAAGAAAACCTTTTTCCTTTTCTGTTGTTTGGCATGGAATCCATGGTTTCCAAACACGGCCTTACCAAATGGAATAGAATATGTGGAATATGAATTCTTTTTTGTCATTATTGGAAAGTTGAAGATATATCCATGCATTGAATTTTTGCACACTATCCAATTCATTTGCTTTCAAAATGTCGAGACTTGTATGTTAAAAAATGAGTTCATAATCGCTTGTTCCCTCTATGCAGACGGGCAAAGGGCTCCTTATGAAATCCATTGCTGTCATTGATGCAAACTTGGATATTGTCTTTGACGTGGTTTGCAACCTTGACAAACATCAGAGATATCAGTGAGTTGAGAACTGTAATTTATACATTGTAGGTGTACTGCTTAATCTCTCAAACAAATGATCTCTGCAGGTGGGATATGTTGACAGGTGACTTAGATTTAATTGACTCAATAGATGGGCACTATGATGTTATCTATGGGACATATGACCCAAAATACCTGACTAGGTAAGCTTTTTGATCTGGTCAGTTAAGTTTATCAAATATGATGTTTAGCTAGTAAACCAAGAAGATGCTCACTTCTTGCTTATTGCATGGATGTGAACTGTTGATGTTCATATTTGTTTTACGGGCTTTGTTAAGCACACATGCATGTGCAATAAAGTTGGTGTACAACGCCACACATTGCCAGCATGGCAGATAGGTGGGAGATCTAATCCATCCATCAGATTGGTCCACTCTTGTACAAGTTCTCCCAGAAATAAAATCTGGTCCAATCACCATGTGGGCCCCAATATTGGAAACCGGTAGATGGGTTAGAAAACTTCAGCCAAGTTTTTCAGAGCTGTACATTTGTTATGCAAACTATGGCCCACCTGACCAGTGGATCAACCTGATTCTTGGGCTAGAATGTCAATATAGTGGTGCCATTCTGATCAATGGATTGGATCACGGGTCTATTGTCACTCTGGCACTTACGTGAGCTTTATTGCACACATGTGTACTTAACAAATGTCTTTTTTCGAAGGTTATGCCATTTGAATTTTGCTTCATGTCAAATTCTCAAAATCTCTTACACTTGGCATAAAAAAATATTTTGCATTCATTTGTTGTATAGATTGATGTTGTATTTCCATGTTTAAGAAGTCACAAATCACTCATATATCAAGCCATTCGATTAACTAAAATGAGAGTTAAGCCATTGGTAAAAGTAAGAATCTTGGAAAGCACACAGTGATGGTTTGCTAGGTTGCCCTTTTGACAGCGGGTAACGAGCAAGAGTATGCACCTATGGTATAAAGTACAGAATACGGGTAGAGTAACTCATACATTTAAGACTGGATACACCAATATTATTATTATTATTATTTTTTGTATAACAGTCCTGATGTTGGAGTAGGAGAATAATTTCTCTAGGGAAAAATTTATTCAGAAATAAATTATCACCATTTCATGATCTTTACTATGTTTTTAAATTAAAAATAAACAAATGACTGAATATTCTACTAATTTAGAAACCTATTAATGATTACTACTTGTATGTTTATATAGTCAATGAAAACTTCACATTGATTGTTAAACTTGATTGCTAACCAAGTAACTGTCCTAAACACCTGAGCAATCTAACCCTTATCACCCATATACTTTGTAGGGCCCATGGTACCAGTAAGAGTGCTCAAAAGGCCTGGAAAACTAATTGTTTCCCTCCCAACATCCTAGAAATTAAGGTGTGACTTTGTTTCCGTCTTTTTGTAATGAGAAACTCAGTTTATATTAATTAATCCCCTAATCGATCATAATCCTCTCTTTACCCAGAGTCCCTTTTTAAAAGAACTTTTTAATTCAATCAGCCAGCCCTATGTAAATAAATAGTGCTGAATTCATAAAAGGGCTCATCGGCCACCCTACATGTCTCACCTATATTCTTATGTGACCCTAAAATGGAGTTATGGCACTAAAAACACCTGCTAACCCCACAGTCCACCATTTGATCGTGACCCACTTTTGGTTTGTATTACCTTTCTACCTCCATCAGGTCGCTTTTTCTTGAATTTATCGGCTAGATTTTTCTGTTGGCATTATGCGTAAATATGTGACGTTTCTTGTTTTCACCTTGCCTAGCATTATCCAAGTATCACATTGTATGACACTACTGAAGGTATTTCAAATATTTGTTGTTTTTGTGCGATATGGATCGTAGTTGTTATGTAGAAACATTTTGGCTGTTATTCCAAGTGATTGACCTAGTTTGTGTCTGATTTCACGTGTACCCCCTGCTTGAAAGCATGGTTCTGAATATTAGTATTAGTGGGTGTATTGGCCTAGCCAAAAAAGAATACGACATAGGTGCTGCATATCAGTTTCGGCCTCCGTATCATTCCGTATAGGTTGATTTAAAAAAAAAAAAGAAGTAAAAAAGTGGGAAAATATTCAAAAGGTTATTCGAGAATCTATCCCTTTTTTTTTTGGGTGTTTTGAACATGAAGCTACTGGTGTATCAGACTATTCTTTGGTTAGAACGCTATCTATTGGTTTGATCTGTTGTAAGCTGTGTTGTCGAGTCTTTGAGCTGTAAAATTTTAATGCATGTCATAAATTGATATGACGTGATTCTATCAATTATTCAACTTTCATCTTCGATCTTCATTAATCATGATGTATAAAGTATACCTTATAGATTATGTATGCAATTAGGAATAGATTATAAGAAAGTGTGCTATACTTGCCATAGTTCACAATATATATATATAGGGAAAAGGTACTATGCGCTCGACCTCACGATAAGCTCCCATGAGGTCGAGCTGTGTGGGCCCCACCGTGATGCATGTCGACCATCAACACCGTGCATTTGATGGCTCCCCTTTAAATTATGGGATATCCCAAAAATCAGCCGTATACGGAACTCAGGTGGGCCATACCATCTAAAATCATGTGAAACACTGTTAAAACATATAAAAGCACTTGGTGGGGCCCATCTGAGTGTTGAATGCTGCTGAAACTTGGTTTGAACCCTCATACAAGTGGGACACACATAATGGATGGGCTGGATTTGCAAAAAAAAAACATCTTTTGTGGGCCCCAAAAATGATTATGAATGTTTTAATGGTGCACGGCCCCTCTCCACTTCTGTATGTGGTGTGGCCCACAAAAGTCACGGATTGACTTGATTTTTGAGACATAGGCCCATGATGGAATGGTGCATCTGACTGATGGGGTAGATGTTCGAAACGCATCACGGTGGGGCCCACACTGCTCGACCTCATGGGACGGACTCGTGAGGTCGAGCGCATAGTACCTTTTCCCATATATATATATATATATGCATTCACAAAATAATTACTTGGTACTTAGTTAACTAGCATGTTTTTAATTGCCTTATGATGCAGGACAATTAACTACTTGCTTTAAAAGCTTGAACTGTTGGAGTATGACGAATTAATCCCTTTATCTCATAGCCCAGGCCCCACATCTCATGGGTTTAGGACCTCGGCCGAACCCCCTTCGTGGGCTCCAAATCACATGGGCCGCCGACCCCGAGTGTGTGCCCGCATCTCACGGGCTACTCCACTCGAGCTTGGTGTGAAATGCGCATTAATTACCCCTGGTGAGGAGTCTTGAACACTAGACCTTCCCCGTGGGCCCCAAATCACATGGGTCGCACATCCCGAGTGTGCCCCTGCATCCCACAGGCGACCTCACTCGAGCCCAATGTGAAAATGCCCCTGCATTAATCGCCTTCGGTGAGGAGTCTCGAACACGAGACCTCCCGCTCTGATACCAAATTTGATGCAGGACATGAAAATTAACTATGATATGCAAGATCTCAGGCTTTAGATCAAACTAATTCAGAAACATTTACATAAAATTTCCACATCCTACACAAAAGTCCAAACATTCAAGCAAGGAGAATCTGTGTGGGTCCAGGCCTACATACGTTAGGGCTGAACCAATAAAAATTATGAGCTAAACGATACTCAAAGGGAAGTAAGACTCATCCACACATGCAGAACAATCAATCTCTAATCCAAGGGATTCACTAATTTCAATTCAGAGAACCCTAGGATTAGAAAAAAAAGGGCAAACAAATTTAAATAATGCAATCTAGGGTTAAGGTTAGGAAAAATAGGTATGAGAAGAATAAAATAGACAGAAATCTGAACCTGAAAATAGTCCTTGCGCGTGGACAGCAGGCCAGGCCTGACACACGTGCGTAGGGGCCTGGCCGCACGTGCAAGGAGGCCCCGAATCTGGAAATTGCTTCCTTGGCTCTGGTCGGCTAGGGGAGGGCTGCAAAACCTCTAAGTCTCGTGTCGATCGGATGCACGGTCTGTGCGTGGTGCTCCGTTGAAGTTTCAGCCCTCCTGCAGGACAGATTCTGGAATTCTGCAAAAGAGGAAAATTGCTGCAATAACGGACAAATTTGAAGCGCGGATGGTTGTACGAGATGAGAAACAGAGATGGTGTAGGGCGGGAGCGAATCGGGATAGATGTGGCTTCGCACCACGGTAGTCAGCCCTTCGATGAAGGGAGGGCTTCGACTCAATTGGATTTCTACAATTCAAGAACTCAGAGGAGTAGAAAAAAAAATGCAGAATTTTTTTGATCTTCAATGCAATAAAAAACCTACAAGGGGTGCCTATTTATAAGAAAACCATTTACCCCAAAACTTGCACCATGTGCGCAATCTTTTACTTGGTGATGAAGTAATAAAAAATAACAACTAATCAAAGTAATCTAAACCGTCCATGATATTCGAAATAACATCAATATGAGATTAATCAGACTAGTGGGCCACGATCATGAGAACCCCATAATGGGCTTTACTTGACTATCGGGTCCACTCTAACGAATCAAAACTCAGTCTTCTAACTAGGAGGCCCTCCCTAGATGTCTTCATCGATCCAGATCGACGATGGGGCCCTCCTTGTGTACGTGCGTAGAGGGGGCGGCGTGCGTGATGTCCCCATCACCTTACCTTCTTAATACCAAAAGGATGATGGAGCATAATAAATACGTCAAACAATAAAAGCATAATCAATAAATACCAAGCAATAAAAGTATAGTTAGTAAACAATTAAAGTGTTAAACACATATGACTTGTTTAATAAACACACAAACTCCATGTAGGCGCAACAAATTGTAGATTGAAAAAGCCAAACACGAAAACACTAAAAAAGAAAATGATTATAATTTTTAAGATAGAAAGTAAAAAAGAGCAGCATATAATCATTTTAATATAATAATAAAAAAGAAAAAAAATCAAGAAAAAGATCAGAATAAAAAAGATGCAAAATGATGGGGATTGATCTCATGTATAATTGCATACCCAAATTACTTAAACAACTAGAGCCGCCCCCCCCCTCACACACACACACAAATCGAAAAATATGTAAATATTAATTACTTAAAACAACTAGATCTTTAAAAAATAATTTTTAAAAAATCGAAAAATATGTAAATAGTAATTGAGTTACCATTCACTCCCAAATAATGGCCTAAAGATGCACATTTGTTTTTTGGAATTGATGACATCTGTGCTAGATATATCTTCAACTTAAAGGGACAATTCCCCAAACTAATTTGAGAAAAAATAAATGATGAATAGTAACCCATCCAATAAATGGCTTTTTAATGCCCAAAAATACCCAAAAAATAAAAAAATGGACAAAACAATTGATTGCACACATGAATCTATAGATCTATACTATGCACATGCTATTCATGCATCATTTGAAAAACATTAAAAAAAAAAGCAAAAAGGAAAAAGAAAATCCCTTAAAATTGGGTGAAAAAAAAAATAAAACTTGATGAAAATTGGAAATAATTGAAAAATGAAACAAATATGCCCTTAATCAAACACCAATCAAGCATGATTTGGCTAATTTGGTCATATTACATTGAAAGTACACAAAATCAACAAGGAAAAAAGAAAAATATTTTTCACCTAGTTTTTGAATTTCCCCAAAATAGGTGATGCAGGACCGATGCATGAACCAAATATTATGTGAGATCAAGCAGCAAAATTAAGGTAATTAGCAAAAGAACATAAAACTTGCCATTATCATCACTGATACCAAGTAAACCATAAGAACAACATGCATAATCCTAGCCTAGGCTACCAACATTGTAGTACAAGATCATTAAATAAAAGAAAATAGGATCTAATGGATGTAAGGACATTCAATTAGCATATGACAAAGCCTCTTTTTTTTCTTTTTTTTCTTTTTTTTTTTAATATTTAAGTAGAAGACCTAATACACCCTAGGGTGAAATTAGGGTTAAAGAAATTGTGAAATCTAGGAATAAATTGGGTGAATTGGTTAAGGGGATTGATGGATTTAGGTATTGGTAGAGGGGCATTAAGGGTTTGGATGAATGGTAGTTAGGGATTTTGTGGAAAAGATAAAGAGGGTTTTGATTTGAGGGTTTTGATGGGAAACTGAAAGGGTCAAAGCATGGTTGTACGGTCACACGTGTGGCTAGGTTGGATGGGTTTAGGTCATTTAGGGTTTGGATTGTTGATGGGTATGGGAAGATGAGGTTTAAAAGAAGATGAAGATTTGAGATGGAAGAATTGAAGAACTTTGAAGAAAATACCTTGATGGATAATAAAATGGTGATGTTGTGGGGATAGATGGAGACTTCGCACCTCCGTTGATGAAGATTAGCCTCAAACTAATCTCCCTTCCAAATCACATGGAAGAAGAAGAAGAAGAAGAAGAAAAGAGCAAAAGCTTTTTTTTTTTTTTTTTTCACAAAACCTAATGAGGGAGAGAGTCACACGCCCACCCTCTTTTATAGCTCAAAGAATTTTTAATAATTACAATAACTGCTTTGTCTTGTGAATTTTAACGAAAATAGCACTAGTCTAAATAAAATCAACTAAAAATACTCATAATGTTGTCCAAACATAACATAAACAAAACTAAATCCTATAAGCTGATAAAGTCTAAGAAAAACTAGCGTGGACAATCCATGATCAATGTCCCGATCATGTGATCCAATGGCCCGATCATCACATTCCCCCAAATCCAATGGTTTGGATCACTCCATAAAGCAGACCATGTGCATCTTCCTAGTGTGGGGTCTTTTAGATGCTCGCACATGCACATGGGGTCTTCAGCACGATCATGGGTACTTGCCTAGCCACAGGGAAATTGGTGCGGCCCGCCTTCTCTTTTGATACATACGCAAAGGTATACTTGAAGTGATGTCCTCGTCAATAGGCACTGAAGCTTCGATTTGTTGAATCTGTGATTTTTATTTTTTATTTTTCGTCTCGATCTTCGAAGATTAAGCAAGAAGTGGTAAAAAATGGCTTAGAAACCCTCCACAAGCATTCGACAATTGACAGAATGAGAGAAAAAAGAGAAATGAAAATGAAACAAAATATGGGCCTTTCATATGCATATCATCTATTACAGATACACGGCTTGCCATATTGACACCTGTACACACTGTATCTTCCGACAAGGGCTGATGCAAGCTGATATGGCCCAAAAATTTTTCCAGTTAGGGCCAATTTGGCCTAGTATCACGTATCATATCGAGCCGATATGGATATGATATGGCCCTATTGTTTGATACAATAGTGATATTGTGTCCATGCTTAAAAACCTCATTCGTTTGACACTTTTATGAAGACTCTTGGGTGATTCCACAAACGCTCTTGTTGCCAGTTTTCTTTCCAATGAAAAATGATTTTTATCCTTTTTTGCTTTTGTAGTTTTTTTTTTTTTAATATACTCTCTTTGTTTACTTATAAAAAGTTGATTCAAAATTTTAAATATGATTATTACATTTCTTTTTTGTTATCATTGCATATGAACTTCCGAAATTATATCTTTCAAGTAATCGAAGAAATGATATTTCTTCTTTCCTCTCATTGTAATCTCAAAAAGCAATCCCTTCAAAAAAAATAGATCTTCCTTTTTTTGTTTTTACAAATTATCTTAAATTGTTTATATATGCTGACCCTAATTAGTTGCGATGAGGCTTAGATGATGATGATCGTAATTTGTTTATATGTGAATATTAGATGGCTCCTAGGTTTTCATGGGACCTTCCAAATCAATAACCTTTTGAGTAATCTCTGGAATCCTAAATAATGAAATTCATTAGAGATTGTACTTTTCTTTAAACGGACTGTTTTTTTCTGGATTTTGATACAACCAATTAGGGAATGTTAAGAAACCTTTACGTGATTTTTTTTTTATGGATGCTAATTTACTGAATTTTAATTGAAACAAAAAAGATTCTTTGTTGGTTCCATAGGCATATTGCTACAGCGACAATTATGCCTTTGCTATGTTGAATCTTCTACATTATCTCATGGAGGTCTACTCTAGAGGTTCATGAGCATCTTCGGAGATGGAGGCTCACTCCACTCCAACATTTCCTCCGTGCATGATTTGGCAACCATCTAAGACAATTAGTATTGTTGATCTGGTAGGCCACAATGTGGGGAAGCCATGCCCAAAATTTATGCTGATTTGACCATCATCGTGGATCAACTGTTGCAATTTGTGCCATTGCTGAGAACCATTGTTCATTGTTTTGCTCAAAAAATTTAGTTGTCCATTTGCAGGCCATAATGTGATTTTTGAGGTCTTACCCTTCATGTTATGGTCAACCAGTTCAACGGTTTGAACTGCCCTAGAAATGTCCCACATGTACTAAAGAAATGCTGGAGAGGAGCAAGCCTCCGTCTTCAAATAGGCTCATGAGCCTCTCCAAGAAACCTCTATTTCATATGTTACCTTATAAGGGGACATCCTTGCAATCCCAAATCCATTGGAGTTCCAAATCGAATCAAGTAGGGACTTGATTTTGCCTTGATTGAGTCAATAAGGAGTGGGTCTATAAATGAAATCTAGCTTCTGGGTTTGACATGTTGGAAAAAAAATCCAATTATTGAGAGGATATAAGAGACTCACCAAAACCTTTCCTGAATCTTCCATGTTTTCAAATTGGTTGATTTGCATTGGCCCAAGTTAACCCTTTTCAAGATTCCAGAGGATCTGGAGTCTAGTCAAAACTTTTTAAAACTTTGAACCAGACCGCATTGGTACTTCAAAGCATTCATGGTTCCTTTCAAATAATACTTTCCATGACATGATTTTCTAGGTGCCTTTTCCTTGTAATTTTATCATCAAAATAAATATCCAATGAATGCATGAATCTAACGGCGTTCCATGCATTCATAGTGATCTTGGATTTTACTTTCGAGAATGCTCAATTTTCATTTCAAGTTGATTATTGATTGGGTGTGTTTTTATCTCTAGTGCTACTTATGTACACCATACCTTTTTGTATATATGTATGTAGTTATTATGGGTGTGGGAGGCAGATTCTCTACAACTCTTTTCTTCTCCATGACTTTTCTCTCTCTCTCTTTTTCTTTTTTTTTTCTTTACTTTTTTTTTTAATTTTTATTTTTCCCATTATAAAAACTGACAAAAGTGTAGGAATCAATAAGATCTGAGATTACTTGTTAAAGGTTGATTAGAAGAGTATCTTGCACCGGTTTACCTGACATGTTTATTTTTTTACTTGGATCTTTCAGGTGGCACTCAAAAAGGGATTTTGTTTTCTCTAGGCAGTGGTTTCGTGGACAAGATGGATCATACAGTATGTGTTCCCATGGCTCAAATAATGCCATTTTTGTTGTTTCCTTTTTTCAATATGACATGCATTCTCAATTAACCTAAATTGTACCATTCCTATTCAATGAGATGACAACTCTACTTTTATTCTTGCAATGATGTGCTAGATATGTCTTATTCATTAGTCCTATAAAATTGGAATGTCTTTTCCAATTAGATACTCCCAAGGTATTCAATAACCGTAATGGTGGCCATAACGGCCAGCCTTATGGCCTTTACGATTTGGGCCATAATAGCTGTTACAGTCCTGTAATGGTCAATTTTTTCTTTTTCAAGGAAGAAGATGTATCAGCCACATATCAGCCCCATATTGGACCATTACTCCCCTGTTATGGCAGTTACGAGGCGGTTACTGGCGCCCCCCTCCTCTTTTTTTTTTCCTCTAGAACAAGAGTTGCAACCCCATATCACGTAATGGCTCCCACCGTTACTTTAATGTTATGGCTGTTACGTAACCGTTTTTTAAATACCATGGGACTCATACTTCAAAGTTTAAAGGTTTATGGTACATTCCAATAAAAGTAGGTTTTAATTGTAAGTAATTGAGAAATCAATTTCATGATTATAAATAAAGAGAAAGGTGAAGTACGAAGAGCTTAGGAGAAGATTAGTCAAGAGAAACCAATTTCATTATGTTCATTAAGTGAAAATGCAAGGAATGTCCCATCTATAGAAGTATAACGTTTTTGTAGGCAAAGACAAAAATGCCCTACATAATAAGGAGAAAAACTATTATCCTCTAATTGGGGGTGGCTCATATTCATAAGGAATGAGGATATGGTCAGTAGAGAAATTGCACTTATAAGATACATTCTCGCTCACTAATGATTCTTTTCTATATGCTTGGGGAGCTAGAGGTTAGTCACCTAGCTCTTTTGATTGAATTGGTTCAATCTCCTATCTTAAGTTCTGCAAACATTGGAGAGATGGATGTCTTCACATACACCATGCATTTTGGATATTACAACTGGGTTTGAACCCTCTATAAGAGAACCTTTTCTCTTAAAGACTTCTTTTTTATTTGATCATGATTGTCATATGTCAACTTCACAAATATAACCATAAACAAGCAAAATTCTCCTAAAATCTCAGCCCTTTATTTGTCCTTGCCAAGGTATTTGGTGCCTGATAAAATGCAAAGAGGGAGACAGAGTAGTAGAATGTTGTCGTATGTTTCCTTATGCTCAACGAATCATCTCTGCTATCTATAATGAGAATTGGCAGGGACAAAGAAAAAAAGAAAGAAGATAGAGAAAAAACCACCCCACAATTAGTCATTTAAAACAACTAAACATGCAATATAAATGGACATAGGGAGGTTTTTAAGCAATTAAAAGGGCATTTAGGTAATTTGGGTGGTGCATTGTTGTAACCTACAATGGAAGATGAGGATTGCATAATTACTGGTTGCAAAAGAGAAAAAAAAAGGATTGCTACAATAATACATTTTTAGTGATTTGAACTGCTAATTTGACGAGCTACGCACTTGACTGTAGTTGCCTCAGAAACCTTCAAGATTGGAAGATCCTAACTTTTACCATGGTTGACAAAAAAACAGTTAAGGAGTGGTACCATGAGCCCTTGAAATCCAACTTAATTTTATTGTTGTTTAGAACTTGGTCTTTAGTGACCTTTTGCGTACATTCCTCTTTTATGAAATGCCACAATTTTGCATGAAAACATCCCTTTTATGGGTTGTACTTGATCCTTTTGGGTTAACTCGTTCTTGGGCTCCATGGTGAAAGAGTAGGGGACACATTGGTCGGGTTTTGTTCATGGGAGGGTTGTGCCCTTTTGTTCTCTAGTATCAACAATTCCTTAACTATTTCGGGATAGTGGATCATTCAGATCATGTTTGTGGTTATCTTGTGTGTTTATGTGAACCAGTAACTAACCAGGATGGCTTAATCTCCACCATCGCCTCATTTGTTGACCACATGGGATGCAGATATTCATATCTATATTAAAGGATCAATCAAATCTCCTAATAAAAAACCCGCCACGGTTTGGGCGAATGGCTTTGGTCGTGGGTTTGCTCCCCCTTGACATGAGTTCGATTTCCCTCATGGATTACTCGATGCACGTGGTTGGCAGATGATTGTGTGCATCCGCCGGAATAGTCTCGCCTTAAAGGGCCGGGGACACCCCGTCATCATAAAAAAAATCTCCTAATTGAAAGGCCCATCATTCTCGGATTGGATTGACTTGATTATGCGTTAGCTTGGCCTTATCCTTTGGCTCGAGGAGACAAGAAGTGATCTTAGTCTTAATGTGATGACTTTAATACATATAAGGATGCCATAATATGTGGTTGACAAACAGATGTATTGGTTACATGCATCAGGATTGTAGATCCACTGTCACCGTGGACTTCTGATTAGTGACTTAGATCATGGTTACTGGGAATCCATCAGGTTCATCTTTGTGAGCTCACACTTTCAGATTTTTTTCAAAGGTTTTTAACTGTTGGATTTTTAACTGTAGATTTTGTTCTTATGCTTAATGAACAACCAATGGTCATGATCTATTAGCGCCGAAACTTCATTTGGCATGAGATTAGGAAAAGAGTGCAACCACAATGGTTGAGGGATATGGTTTGTTTGGGTGCATGGATAGATCTGGTTTGATGTAGGGCATATTTATGGTGCACATCGTTGTGGACTTCCATACTTATGGTGGAGCACCATAAATTTAACCTCTCTCTATATAGATCATATTCTCAAGAGAAATTGTGTCCTGCATGGAGAGCTAGAATGGGCATCCAAGCTTCCCCTCTCCTTCCACATGTCTAACAAGGAGAGGGAAAAAGAGGAAAGAGTAAAAGTGAGAAAGAGAATGAATCTTCTCCTTCCTCCATCATGTGGTTCATCTCTTGGGTTGATCTCAACCGTTGGTTATAGATTTCAACCCTATAGTGAGATTTAGATTTACTTGGGCATCTGACCTTTGTTGAGGATAGATTGAAGTGATACTTCTTTGCTTAAAGAAAAACTATATCGGTAAATTCTTTCTTCATCATGTTAAACAACCACTTGCTTTAAAAGCTCGAGCCGTCAAAGGATGGTGTATCAATGTATATCAAGGGACTTTAACACTCCCCCGCACGTACGGGTTGAACTATGCATTGGAACATACTGGACAAGGGTGGAGGGACACTCACAACTCACACCCAGGAGGAGGGACACACAACCCACACCATAAATGAACCCCCGTGAGAGAATATATTAGGGAGGCATATTTGCTGCCCCTGAGATTCGAACATAAGACCTTCTGCTCAAATACCATGTCAAACATCCGCTTGCTTTAAAAGCTCGAGCCGTCGAAGGATGGTGTATCCATGTATATCAAGGGACTTTAACACATCAAATTGATCTAAGATATTAAATCAAGATCATTCATTTTGGTTTTTTATTCTAGAAATATGGAAACTACATATTGGGTTGATCCTACTCAATTGTTCAGAGTATTTGTATTGTTACATGCATCAAGGTCTAGGGATACAAAAACATGTATTGATCAATGATTTAAATATCGAAATGAGGGAAGTTATAAAACTCTCCCGTATCGCATAGAATATCAATGATATCTTGATAATTTGCGATATTTTGAAGATATTGCTGTATAATACTTCCTAGTGTCGTTGATATATGCAACATGCATCGAAAACACGGGGAGGCAACAAGCTCCCTTTGTGAAAAGCCAAGGATTGTCCATTTTTATTTATTTATTTATTTGGGGGGGGGGGGGGGGGGGGGGGTGGGATTAGCTTTTTAAAAGGATTTCAACCGATCCTTTTGAGTTGTTTGGAGAGAAAAGAGGATTTAAATAGGGAAATCGAGACGGGAGATAGGAGACAAATCAGAATCCAATCGATAGTTTTTATATATATATTCTTATTTCAAGCGTTTTTTCTTGTTTAAATGGTTTAGAAATAACCAACTTAGTAATCCATGATTTTGCATATTTTGCATGCTTGATTTTTACCTCTAATTTTCAATTTTGGGGAAAATTCAAAATTCTGCCAATTTTCGATATGGATGCATGCATTCCATCGTTGGGATATGGAAACATATCGGTATTACATGGGAAATATCGTATGGATCGTGGTGTGTATCTTTGTTTTCAGGAAATATCGGTAAAATGATGGAATTTTTCATTGAAACTTTAAGGGATGTTAAAAAAGACATAATTACTCACTTAAATTCTAAAGATCACAAAAACAAGGACAAATAATAAGTTTCCTTTGTGTAGAGACCTAAACTAAGTGCCATTTGATGAAAGTGATGCAATTATATTTGAAATGAGTTCATACTAGTAAATTATACAAGACTAGTATGAAAACACAACCAATATATTAAAAGCAAAAAAAGAGAATAAAAAATACATTCGTTCCCAATTACATTTGTGCCTTAAATGCACAAAGTTATGAAGTGGCTAAAAAGTCATTGTCTCTATCTCCATTGGGGTGTCCATAATATTGCCGCTCTATGAATGGACAATATTGTGCCCAAGTCATATTAAATTGATACCAACTTAGATACTCTCGGGTGTCACTGGTACTCAATTCTTTTTGAATTGGAAGTACAACCATTTGGGGTACTACATAATTTTCACCGTCTGCAGCTGATGAAAATTCGGAGTTGAATATTGCCTTGGTACATATGTGACTCTTGAAAACACCTACCCATGGTTATATCATAAATATCCCAGACCATATATGTAGGCATCCTTGATACAGGGACATGTGATGACCTAATCTTAGATGTATGTATAATCAGGTTAAAGAATGTTCAAGTAAACACATGAATCAACTAACCGTTTCTAGTCAAAGGGATTAGGTAAATTTCAACACAAAGATGCGGTCATTTCGTCAGGATCATGCCCCTTAGCATAAAATCGCGTGAACAGTAAAAAGGGAGGACCTAGGGATATGAAGATATCCTAGATCTAGCATAAGTCAGTCCACAGTCAAGTTTGGATATGATTTTATTGACTAATCATCCCTCTTTTCCGTTCAAACTAAAAAAAGGGTATCCAGAAAGGAACGAAAAGGGTGGAGAATGGAGGGTTCGAGATGAAGAAAGTATGGGTCCTTTCGTCATCAAAAGAAAAGGAGGATGATTCTTACCTTTTCTTGCACCTCGAAGATTTAGAAAGAAGGAAACCTGAAATCAGAGTGGAATCCTCAACACCCAAGAGCCAATCTTAAAACCCTAATCTCTTGAATAAAGAGGTAGAAAAATTTGAATTTCTATTAATTCAATAATAATGAAAATAGGGTTTTCACAATATATATATATATATATATATATATATATATATATATATATATATATATATATATATATATATATATATATATATATATATATATATAAGCTATGGAAAAAGTAAAAGTGCACTAAAGCTCCTGAAAACAAGAAAAATAACAAAAAGATGAAAAGTTAAAGAAAGTGCAATAAAGCCCCTGGAACAAGAAAAAAGAGCAAAAACGCTTAAAACTAAAACACCTATATAGTAGGGTGTGAAATCCGACCCATGGATCTTTGGTCGGGGTGCGGTCATATCGCTCCTGCACTCGTAGCGCGTCAAAAAATGGGTCCGATGGGCCTAGCGTCCATCCATATCAACTCCTTTGCTCTGGTACTCCGTCGACGATGCCTCCTCCTCTGGTACACTTTAAAGGGTGCACCACTGATGTCCGCATCAATCCTCTTGTTTGTATTTGTAATCGAATGACCGCATCTGTGTTGCAGCTGCTAGAGTCGCTTGTTGCATATCTTTGAGGTCATAACCATAAAATCCGTATCCATACTGTGACACAAAACTAGAGGTGCCATGCTTGCCATTGACATCCATGGACCCCATGATGCATGCTAAAGACTCTTCCTTAGCACCACTCAGTTGCTTGTTCTCGCAATGATCATACTTATTTTTCAGTTGAGAAGCCTGTGTTGGGATAGGACAAAAAGTTTGTTCTTTGTCCCTGGTGGCATGCTCAAACTCTCTCTCCCTAGTGAACAGGCTAAGAAGCCTCTATAACTCTCTTTATAGACATCACCCCAACCGTCACCCACATTGCCACTGCTATCACCACCATCACTACCATTGCTACCACCTCTGTTGCTCTGTGTCATTGTTGGTATTGGAAATAGTGTGACACCACGTGTCCGATGAGATTCTGATGCTTGGTTGCCTCCAACAACCCTTGACAATGGGTCAAATGCTCCGAGGGGAGATCTTGCCTCCCCTGCAACCACATGAACGTCAATGCCCTGCAATGTTGCCTCATCTACTGTCCTGAGATCTTGATAGCCATTTACTAGGTCCAGGTCAACTGATTTAACCCACTCGTAAAGTGAGTCATTTGCATCTCCTTCATAAAATGCGTTTTGACCATCATCATGAGGTCTCGCAGGTCCTCATATGCTTTTCTAGCAAATTTTGTCGTAGTAACTAGTAACTTCTCTTGAAGCTTCATATTATAGTGGTAAAATACTAACTTTTGTAGCTTCTTGTAACCCAGCTTGCTCCGCTTATTCGTGTGAATGAGCGAGAATGTGCTTTAATTTCATTCATTCGGTGATGATGACATTGTTTGTGTAAGTATGCGGATGGCTAATCGCTGCAAGGTCTTGCAGTCACTCCCGTACATGGACCACTATTCAACTACAAATTAATCATGTTGTCTCTTATTTTAGTAATTAATTTTAAAACAGAAAATTTAGCTTTTACCGACAAGTCTATAGGCAACAACTCGCATGGCATCATCATCTTCCTCAACATTTTTGTAGCTTCACATCCAAACAGGCCCCTTGCATCTTGAAAGTCCTCAATCTATTGTATATATTTGGTACTAATTGTCAATATAATTTGTGCTTGTAACTTATATAGTAGTTAAATGCAACAATGTACCTCATTCTTGAAATGAGCTTTCCCCAGGGAATCAGGGAATTACTTCTTGTATACTTTGTACACCACCCTCTTTAAGTCATTGTCTTGGCTAAGTCTACGGCTGTAATGGTACTTGGGGTTTGGGAAATATGTTGAAACCCTATCACAGTGCACATTTATGTAGTAGTGTAAAAAATAACTATCTATGCAAGCAACTAATAAAGTATTGAAACATAAAATTGAACTAATTACTTACTGGCCTTGTGAAGTAGGTGCTCAAGAGTCCTATATGAATGGCCATCGATGATTGCGTGCATCCATTTATTCGCCTTTAGGACTTTTTCCTTGATGGCATCTTTCTTATACCACATGGACTGGTACATGGAACCCATCGACAGATGTCTCATCATCCACTATCCTTAACATTGTAAATGGAATTCAAAATACGCACCACAGTATGTACATGGTTCCAAAAAGAGTTACTTATGACAATCCCCTCAATTATCTTTGCTAGAACTTTGTTGCTCTGATTTGGATTCTCACTCTTTAAAATTAAACAGGTCTTTGATACCATGCTTGTGTTTTAAGAGACTTTCTAAGATGATGAAATTAGTGGCGAACTGTGTCGCCCTATGCCGCACTATGTTAGTATGACATTTTGCACATATTCGGTTAATAATTTGATGTAATGGTAGATGAAATTTGTAATTGCATGAGTATTAACAATCTCACTCTTAACTGCTAGTTTGTCCTCTATCGCCTCAAGCATAAACTCAATGCAATGAGCCTGTCTCCTATCATACTCTTAACTGTTGGCCTTTCCCTTATTGCCTGAGTATCAAATCAATGCAATGGGCCGTGCATAGGGTTCAATAAAGGCCGCACTTCTTCATCAAGTCCTTCCCTAAGTTCACGAATGTGTTCCCTCTATCTATGACGAACTGCACTACATTCTTTCACCCTACCTCTTTCATCACATCTTTCATCAGCCCAAATATTTATTTTGTGTTCTTAATTTCATTGGACGCATTACTTTAGAAACATGATCATTCATCTACAGTAGACCATAAATTTTATGATGGACAACTTCATTGACCCTGATCATCTGTCACACATCAGTGTGACCTCATAAGTTTCTATGACGACCTCAGCTCATTGATATAACAATGCATTTCATTAACATCATCAAGGTAAGGCCCCATAATCTCATGCGGTGGAGGTGGGACTCCATCCTTTCCATGTTGCACTTCAATAATCATATTCTCGAAGTGCGGGATCGTTGTTACCTGAGCTGGCATGTGTTTGCATATGAAGAACCCTGCTCCCAAATTTCCCCCTCCTTTTCACATCTCTTCCACTCCAAAGATCTTTCAGCAGCTTCTGCTCCCCTCCTTCCTGTATATTACAGGATTTGAGGGTACGTCCGTCATCTTCACATTCTACTGTGGCACATACCTAGTCCCCAACCTCCCATCCTACCACCATCACCCATTACCATTGATGGATGTCTTGTTATCCACCATCTTCAACACTGTAAATGGGATCCAAATCCACTATAATATGTACGCGGTCCCAAAAAAAGTTGCTCATGACAATCCCCTCAATCATCTTCATTAGAACACTGCTGCTTTGATTTCAATTTGCACTCTTTAGAATTATATAGGTCTTTGACTCCATGCTTGTGTTTCAAGAGGCTTCCTAAAGCAATGAAATTAGTGGCTAACCATGCCATGACACTTCACACGCATTCGGCGAATAGTCAGATGCAATTGTAGATACATTTGTAATTGCTCGAGCATTGACAATCACATTCTTAACTGTTGGCCTGTCTTCTATCACTTCAAGCATCAAATCAAAGCAATGGGCCTGCCTTCTATGACGCTCTTAACTGTTGGCCTTTTCTGTTGTCTCAAGTATTAAATCAATGTAATGGGTTGTGCATGGGGTTCAATACATATCAAACTTATTCATCAAGTCCTCCAACTTCATGAATGTGCTTCCACTATCTGTGACAAACTGCACTACATTCTTCCTCCCCACCTCCTTCATCAACCCATACATGTATTTTGCATTCTTAATTTCATTGGACCATCCATCACACATCAGCATGACCTCATAAGTGTCCCATGATAGCCTTAACTCATCAATATAATGGTGCATTTCAACATCATCATCAAGGTAAGGCCCATAATCTCATGTAGCATATGTGACCAACCCACCCTCGCCCCCACGTTGCATTAAGTAATCATATTCTTGAAGTGCAGGCTCATAGTTGCCTTAGCTGGCACCTGATCGAATATGAAAAACCTTGCCAAAAAATTTCCCCACCCTTTCTCACATCCTGTAAATTCCAAAAATCTTTCAGCAGCTTCTGCTTCCCCCTTGATTCCTATGCATTACTGGATTGGAGGGTACATTTGGCATCCTCACATTACTATTGCGGCACATTCCTAGCCCCCAAATTCCCCTCTTACCACCATCGGGCCCCCCCTCAAGTGTAGACCTCTTGAAAGCATGCATACTCGCTTTCCTTCGCCATCCTTCTATTGCTGCCCCAAGAACCTGTATTGGACGTGCTAACTCCCACCTCAACTCCCTCGCACACTTGTGCTTATCTCTCATTCTTACCCTTTTCTGCAATGGCTCCATCTATGTTGACACCTCTTTCAAAACACTTGTAGTCCACAATGTTCCAATATCCCCCTGTTAGGTGCTCCTTCAAACGAGACACCCCGTTGCTCATTGACACATGCCCATAATAATTTCAGTTGGACCCGTGTTGGTTGTCGGTAAGCAGGGTCTCATGCTGCCAATCAATATTGGGCTGCTTCCCTTTACTAGACATTTTCAACCAAGCGCGATTGGGTAAAAAAGAATATTAGGAACAACATATAATATCATCTCCAATTGTTTCATAATTTTTAATTAATTTTAAAATCAAGCTTTAAATAATAAATATAAGGATAACTAATATTTTTTATAATGTATATAATCTATTAGTACATTGAATGTATTAATTAGTTGCACTAAAGGCGTGTTTGTTTTTGGATTTCACAGAGATTTACCGTCTCCCTGAGCATTTATTACATGCTCAGGGAAACACTGTCGTCCTATCAGTGACCATCATGACGTTTTTCCTTGTTTGATTTAGTCGGGCGGGAGTGCAAATCTCCCTGCCCGCATTTGTTTTTCAAGAAGTGGCATTGCAGTAGATGCGTCTGGATATACGGATCTGTTGCTGGATCTTCTCAGCCTCAGGATCTCAGTGCAATATTTCCAAAACAATTATTTCAATGAAAGGAGGTCCACAACGTTCTCATCGGTCCGCGGGCCGCTTCCAGCCCCTTGAGTGCATCTTACGTGATGATCTTAACCATTCAATGGTAAAGAAACATTTGTCATGTATGATGATGATATTTAGTGGATCATATTCAAATCCAAGATTCAAAGGTCTGGATTATTAATGAAGGATGGTAATAAAATTGTTGCCTCTATACGTTAGTAGTGAGAATATGAACAGTTCGGAGCAATCTACGGATGCAATCCACGATGGTGTACAGTAATGTGGTGGGCACCCTTCCCTAACAAAACCTACCAACCTCGGATTTAATCGGCTACGCGTACCCCGGGCCCATAGATATCCCTATGCTCCTTGCTGTTGGAAGTTGTGTGGGGCCCACAGAGATGCCTGTTGTAAAATCCATTCCGTCCATCAATTTTTCAAGACCGCAATATGATAAGAAATTAAAAAACAAGAAGATCCAAAACTCAAATGGGCCACACCAAACTTATATGCAATCTAAATCATTTATAGGGTTATTACCACTCAGATAAACTGTAGAGGCAAATATCGTCCTGATACAAAACTTCTGTGGCCACCACAAAGTTTCCAATGGTTGGCGTTCAATCCCTGCTGTTTAGTGTGGTATGGCCCACATGAGTGTTGGTTCTACCTGATTTTCTGATTTTTAGATTCATGTCCTGTTGTAGTCTTGTAAACCTGACCCCACACTACTGCTGTAGGTACGGTTCAAAGTAGATGAAAATAGCTCCCCCCAAGTTATGAACTGTTAAGTAGAAAGAGAAGCTATTATAATAACTACCAAACAGCAAGTTGTCCTTCTAAAAGATAAATACCAAAAAAACAAAAAGATTAGTTGTTCAACAATTCAAAAGACCTTAATATCCACCACATATACATCATTGATATAAAACCATCAATTGAAAAAACATAACTATAATAGCAACACCGAAAACAATATACAGAACCAGCATTGAGTCATTAGGGACATCACTAGAGATACGAGATGTCCCTGGGTCGGCTTTCGTCGAAGCTAGGAAATCGTGACTCGTGTAGTAAAAACCAGACATATTAGATACACCAAGGTTTGCCTCATTGGGCACGACGTCACCTACGAACCTGCTTCAGACAATAAATACCTCTTCTGCATACTTGAAAGATCTGAACCAAGCATGAGAGTAACCCTCGACTTGATCCTCACATTCCTCCTACGAGTAATAAATACCTGGTTGTCTTCCTATGAAGAAAACGTAGATTTTCCCCATCTGTTCAAAAAAAGAAGTCATTAATCATCTTTAGATTATCGATGATTATATGCAATTACTTACTAGGTAATATGTCAGTGGCGTAAGTGTCGTCATAACTAGCGCGAAACTTAGAAGCCTGCACGTTGTTCAAATTAATTACAATAATCCCCATCAATGCACGTATTGTGTTCAAGTACTAGCAATGTGTGATATGTTATCCAAAAGTGCGACAAGAAACAAGTAGAAATATCCAAAATTAATTTATACAAGTCCAAAAAGTATTATAGTTAAAAATTGTCGTAAAGGCAAAGCCTACAATTGACTGCTTCCAGCCAGTCAAACTAGGCAAAATGTTTATTCATACTTGGGGTCCATCCCCATTCAGTAGCATCCTTATGAATGATATTCTCTTCTCTTTGGCAAAGTTACGGAAGGAGGCCCCATACGCTTCTTCTTTTGATAGCAACTATGTTGCCCATAAGACCTCATCGGTCGTGAGTCCCTCTAACTTCTCCAAAGCTGGTATAATTTGTGCCATCCGACCAAAGTTCTTACCTTTGTCGATTGAAATGACAATTGACTTCATGGCACCCCCAATATCAACCATCCGGGTGCCAATCATTTCAACAGTTCGCTCCACCCTCGGTCTCTTTTTAGAATTAATCGTGGAATTCGTGTTGCTGGAGGCATTCCCATGCTGTGTCGGACTCGGATGAGGAATGTTGTTGCCTCCACGGCTATTGTCAGACCAATGGATATGCAGTGCATCATCACCAAGATCTTCAGAAGATATTATGTTAATATCATCATTCAGATCAACAGTGTGGCTGGACGACACAT
Source organism: Magnolia kwangsiensis (assembly GCA_037074715.1). Classification (NCBI taxonomy): domain Eukaryota; kingdom Viridiplantae; phylum Streptophyta; class Magnoliopsida; order Magnoliales; family Magnoliaceae; genus Magnolia; species Magnolia kwangsiensis. Next base: position 86,786,085 of record CM073583.1, read on the forward strand.
CCGTATCTCTCCATCGAGGAGTGGTTGCACAGGGAGGGAAGTTGCCTGTGGCACATGATTTACCGGTAGCCCTGTCATTTCTGAAAATGAAGTCGAGATCAACATACCTGGGCATGGGTTTGCCACGGAACCGAGCAGCATCTGGATGAGACTACAAAAAAAAAAAAAAAAAAAAAAAACAGTACGAGTCATTAACATCGCACTTTGTATGATGAGATATGATATAACTGTTAAACGAGTTATACCTTAATATAGTCCATCCACACTTCATCTGATGCGACGACGATTTGTAGTTTTGGGTCCCATCCAAAACCAGACGCACTCCGTAGATCTTTGACAGTAAAGAAGTTTTTTTCATTGTGCGGATGCGATTCTTTACGTTCGCGTTAGTGACCTTGAGGCCCAACTTCAACATCATATTTTCAACGATTCCTGTAAATGATTCTATTTTAAACCCAACACCACTTCTTCTTCCAGAAACGACTAGCTCCATTAGTCCATCGATTAGGATGCCGTCCATGTCATCCGTCCACCGAAGAACACCTCCATAGGACTGTTCCTTAGTTCCACTGTTCAGTGTATGCTTCCTGGGCGATCTCCATGGGGTACTACTAGGTGATCCCAGGTGATTTTTCGTCGGAGTAGATAGTACGGATTGTCTATTCGATGACATGGACCCACTTCGGTCTACCTCAATCTGTGAGAAGATAAATTATGAATGCAAGTTTAAAAAATTATTCTACCCCATGATTAAATAAAATGAACTGAATCGTATCCGGTTTAAGAAAAAAAAAAAAAAGAGCTTGCATATTATATATATAAAAATATATATAGAACTGTCGGCATTGGTGATCTAGTTGGGTCATTATTGAATGCTAATCCAAAAACCATCGTTGATGTTCGTCTTAATACATTGTATATAATTTGTTTGACTCATTGGATGAGCTTCGTTCCACATTCTGGACGTTATTTCATTGCGTTTTCTGACCCACTCATCTCTCTTGTGGAGTGACATTCAAAAGCACATGACCTTCATCGAGGACGAATACTTCTGTAGGTGATAGGGTCACACCATCGGCACCACAACTTGATAACCTCTCAACCTCAAACATGTCATCGTCTCCAGATATCCTTATGAAGTTGTGTAACACAACACAAGCTAGCATTATCTTCACTTGAGTTTGTACAAAATATTGTAGAGCAGTCTTCAAAATTGGGAACCTGGCTTTCAAAACTCCAAAACATCTTTCTATTACATTCCTTAGTTGTGTATAGCGATAATTGAATAACTCCCGAGCATTGGGTGGCCCAATCCAACATGTTCATCACGTCTGCCTCACCAAAATGATCAAGATGAAGGATTTTGTAAAAATAGTTGAGAGTACATACCCGTTTTACAAGTCGTTCCTTCGCGAAAAGTCTCTGCTCCGCAACCAAGGTTGGTCTTCTTCACCAACAATATCAACCTTCTCTCACCTGTAAGGAGGAAGAAATGGCGATTCAATTATAACATTGGTAGGTATTATCTCCTCTACAAAAAGCACTACACAACATCATTCTTTGTAGCGTTGGAGAGAACCTTACCTGCGCAGGAGGGTTTCACGGGTGGAAGCCATGGAATTGAGGAATTTCCATAATATAGGAAGCTATCAAGGCCTCCTCTGGTGCGTTCTCACGCGGACTACCGAAAGCTGGAATGGTCATGTTGACGCCTCGAGCGTAACAGAGGATTTCGCCCGAGATTTCCTCACTTCACTCGTCTGTAGAAACAAGTGAAAAGCCACTTTCCTGCGGGATATATTCGGTGTAAATACTCTTCCTACCAAACGAGATATGCAGTCATGATGGGTGAAATCCCTGTGATTTCACCACACCCCGGAAATCAAACAAGCCCTAAATTTGTCTTGCAATGTAGTGTATATTTATTAACAAACATTTTAATTTTTAATTTTTATAAAAAATTAAATTTACTTTTGAAAATAAATGAAAGAGTGGCTGATGTCAAGATCAGCCTACACTCATCAATACACAAATATATCAAAAACCTATTTTGGTTGGTTAGTGTAATTTAAAAAGAAATATCTTTTTAATTTAAAAACAATTTTCTTTCAAATGTTCTAGAAACTTATGTCAATCTATATATCAACCTATAAGCACTCTAATATGAAAATTTGACGTTCTAATTGCAAATTAAATTGTCAAAATTGGGGGAATTCAAAAATTTCCCAAATTCCTTCTTTTTCCAAAATTGAAAATTGGGGGTAAAAATTGATGATTGAGCATTTGAAACATGCAAAATCATGAATTATTAAGTTGGTTCCACTGATTCTAAATCAATTAAACAAGAAAAAACACCGTAAAAAAAATAAAAATTGACAGATTGGGTTCTGGTGTGTCTTCGCTCTCCGATCTCGATTTCCCCACTTAATTCTTCTTTTATCTCTAGACAAATTTGAAGGACTGGTCAAATCCTCTTAAAAAGCTAATTAAAAAAAAAGAAAAAAAAGAAAATGAATTTTTGGGCATTTTTTCCTATATAGATATAAATGATATAGTGCACTATTTCATGCGATACAATGGAGTTTGATAACTCTACCATCGTTGGAGTGTGATGTCGATATTATCAACCGATACTTTTGATATTTAATTCACCGGTCTTATGTAAATGCCAGGTGTTGCCTAAGAAATTGTCAACATCACAAAATTTTCCAATGACGAACTGTGCGAAGCATAGTATGTGATTTGACCATAAGGCAGAAGCTGCAAAAGTATTGTTTCCCAATAAATGGCAGACAAGCTCAAGTTGAATGTGGAAAAATATCATATACTTGACTAATTACATGGTTGAAGAACTGGGGCAAAGTTTAGGTAACCGTTTGATGCTTCGTCTCTTTTTCAATTGAAAATAGTATAAGGATGAAGTGTTTTGTGACGTGGTCACTATGGACGTATGCCATATTCTCTTGGGTTGTCCTCAGATTTTTGAGTAAGGAAAATATGAAGATCACCTTAGCCCCTATGTGTAAAGAAATTAATCCTCAATATTCTAAAGAGGGACGAAATTTCCTAACCATCTGACAATTTGAGGAAGAGCCATGAGACCTATCTTGAAAGCATTAGAATCAATCCTTGGGGATTTGAGGATATTACGACAAATGAATTACAAGATGGCTTTTCTCCCATGAGTGACATCTTACACCACATCAACCTTGATCATGGTTCAATCTTTTCGAATTTAGCTCACTATTTTATGAATCCCAAGGGAACGTGAGGAACTACAAATGACGTGTGAATGATTTATTACAAAAAGGTTTTGTGGAAGGGAGCTTATAGCTATCAAGTTTTGGGGGGGGGGGCGCAGAAACTGGCCATTGCAAGTGATCTTCCCTAAGTACTACCATGGACCGGTTAATTCTTGTGGATGGTTGTTACTCAGCAAGTGATCTTCCCTGAGTACTACCATGTGGATGGTTGTTACTCAATCCGTGGCGGTCAATGGTTTGGGCTTATTTGGGCCAAATGAATTTGTTAGATGAGGAAATCGTAGAACTAGTCATCTTGCTTGATTATCTGAAGAATGTGATTCCCTTGCCTCAAGAAGAAGACTCGATGGTTTGGAAAGCACATAGTTTGGCTACCTTTTCAGTGCATTCGCTTTACATATTGATTTCTAAACTATCTCGTAGCTCTATGCCTCCCTATTTGTTTCATCAGTGGTATCATGGTACTTCTAGAATTATGACCTTTGTTTGGCTAGTGGGAAGGAAGAGATTGTCAACCATCGATAACCTTAAAAAAAGATCCCTCCTCCCTAACATTTTTTTTTTTTTATGTGCATGGGGGACACGGAAATGGTTGATCACTCATTCATTCTTTGCCCCTTTGCTCTAAAAGTGTGGGAGCATTTCCTTGCTTTCTTCCAAATCTCTTAGGTGATGTCGATATAAGTTTAAGATCTTTTTTTGGGCTTGGCATGGAGTTGGAATAGGCAAATTTGGATACTCATTGCAATGACAGTTCTTTGGTTTATTTGGGGGGATCAAAATAATTGAAGTTTTCAAAACAAGGGATCTTCTATGGAAGAGGTTATTGGTAAAGTTAAGAATGTTGTTTTGGATTTGGACGTCTTTTGTTAATGTAGCAAAGTCAGTTTATCTTTTTTCTTTCTGGAGTTGTAGTGTCAGGTTGTATTCTTTTCTTGCCTTTTGGCAGGTGTCTTAATAAAATTGCAGTTATCTCTCAATAAATAAATAAATAACTCGGGAGGGCATGAGCTCATCTGTTATTCTTGCACTTTTATTGGCATAAGGGATGGTAGTTGGAGAATGTGTGTGGATAGTAGTGATGGGGTTTTGGAAAGACATAAAGAAGGTGTTTCGTTGTGGTAATGGTGCCTACCGTTACTAATACGTTGAATCGGTGTAGCAGCTGATACGGGGGGGGGGGGGCTAATGGTCGTTACACTCCGGTATTGGTTGAAATTTTCTTCGCTAAAAAATCCAAAAAATCCAGAAAATTGTAAATGTTCCAAATATGCATTCATTTGTAATTTTGAATACGTTTATGGTAGTGTAATGGTCTACTCTTTGGTGAGAATGTCGTATATGTCTGTTTGATCAGTTTATGAACCTGTCAACCTGGAATTGATTGCAAAACTCCTAGATTTAATTTTCTATCTAATGCCAATGATAAATATATTGGAATAAATGTAATACCAAAATATCTCACATTTGTAGGTGCTTGCTATTATTTACCATAATTTAATGTACATTACATACTTGAGTACTCGCATACATTACATTGTACAATCCATTTAAAGTTTTCAACACACCAGAGAATTTTTTGTTCTATGCTGTGATTCTTACCCTGTCATCCTGAAGAAAACAATAGTATTGTTTGATTAGCTCCCCTACAACTCGATTATGAATAACTTGATTGTTTGTCAGGGGAATTATTTTAAGCACAAGTTTGGTAGTGTCAAGTGTGTGTTTGCTTGGTGAAAGTGTGGGTGTATAAATACTTACTTTAAATGTTAATAATATTTTTTTAAAAAAATACTTGATAAAACTCACTATTCAGTCACCCCCACCAAAATGAAATTTTGCTTTGTTGTGGTTGATTGACCTCCACGTCCTTGTCATCATCTAGTTGTGATTGTGAAATAGGTGTTCCATATCCATAATATCCAGTGCTAGAGGGAAGGACCAGCTTAATGAAACCAAAGGATGACTGATCCCTGACTAGGCAATGACTCTGACCTCAAGTGAAGATATCCACTAGTGCTAGATGAATAGTCGTACTGCAGAGAGTGAGACTGTCCGTGATGAATTACTTATATTTGGATCTCGATATCTGTATCCATATGGAACATGTTGATCAAGAGGACTACTCCAACATGAGTGCGACAGAATAGGCTTTGTATATTGCCATTGGCCATAAGAATATCCAGAATATTCGTGATTGTAAGCCTCTTGATGTCTCGGTGCTCCACTGGTGCTGGCCTCCCCATAATGCTTCCTCCCCAATGGCTGGCTGTATCGCGACTCAATAGACTCATAAGTTCGGCCTTGTGTACCCTGTCGATGCTTATTGGCCTCACGATTTGTAAACGGTTGTATGGTGTGTTGAGCAATACCAAAAGCGGGACCAACATCAGGTGCATCATCACCATGATCATCCGCCTCGATCTCGCTATTGTTGGTGCTCATACTATTTTTCCAAGCCAGGCTTTAGATGCCCCTCTTTGCACGACTCTCTTGCTGTGCCGCGTGCAGTGTTCAAAATATTGGTACCACACTGTATCGCACCCTTGGGATACAATACAAATACGTTTCGGTTATCGCATGGGATATATCGCTTGTATCGAGTAATTTATCGCACTTTTTGGGAAACATGGGGAAACATTGGGAAGATGGTTGAATTTTTCAATGAAAATTCGGGGATGGTTAAAAAAGATCTTAATACACACTTTTCAATCATAACATTTCAAAAAAAGGTGCACGTAATAGGTATCCTTTGTATAGGGTCCTAAACTATGCGCTGTCTAACAGAACTAATGCAACTATATTTAAATCGAATGCATGACATTTATAAATGTACCAAGACATGTATGAAAACTCAATCAATTAATTGAAAAGAAAAAGAAGAAGTAAAAATTGAGAAATATACATATCAATGATGTGCTGACTGTGGCCTAGACCCACATAGAGTTGCGCAGTGGCTCGTAATCATCGTCTCCATCTCGACGGGGTTGGGAATAATACTTCTCCACAAATCGATAGCACTGTGCCCAATTCATAGTAGAGTAGTACCAATTAAGATACTCCCTTCCATAATACTTGTACTCATCCTCTTTGAAATGAACCAATATGCCTATTCGTGGGTATTGTGTAATTTTCATAGTCTGTGATTGATATGGATCTAGGAAGGGCATAGATGAAGCTCTTAGGTATCCATATTGCTGGCCATGTCCATACTGTTGCTCATATCCCTGCCTATATGCAGAAGTGAACTCCTGACCGTAGTCGAAAAACGATATGCCGTAACCGCTGGAGTCGCTCGCCACATAACCACTAGGTCCATACCCATACTGTGGCATAGAACTCAAGCTACTCTCCTGTATCTGTGATTCATATAACTCGAGCTCCCCTCCCTCGTCTATGATCCAAATCTAGAGCTACCTCGCTTGTCACGAAAGCCCGTCCCTTATGCATTTTGCTAGTAGCTCTCTCCCAAAATCCGAAAGCTTCTGAGTTTGCTTTTTCTTCCATAGCCTTTGACACTCATGTCTTATTGTAGATAAGATGGGGTCATGTTTCTCATGGACAAGAACCATAGTCGGGGTCCTACGTGGCATGATCGAAATCCTCGTCTCTAGTGAAAGGGTTAATAGGCCTCTAAGACTAACTTTTACCCTCACTGCCGCCATCCCCATCGCCATCATTATCATCATCGCTACTGTCATCAAAGTCATCATCACCCTCATCATTGTCATCACCATCACTGGACCCACCCCCCGCATCACTCTCTGACTCAGTTTCGGTGTCAGATAATGTCTCCCCGTCACGTGTCTCGTATGATAGTGACTTCCACGGGTTGCCCTCCAAAATCCTCGTCAATGGGTCGAATGTCTCATCATGAGACCTCTGCTGCTCTACATGTGCGTCAACATCAATCCCTTGTTTCATTGCCTCTGCCGCAACATGTGGCTCTGGTCATCCATCGGAAGTATCCAAGTCATCTGACCTCACCCACTAGTAAACTGAGTCTCATCCTTAACATATGCATGCTATCTTACCGCCATCAGGTCTAGTGGGTTTTCCTGTACTTTTATTCTTCCTTAGGCGCGAAGCAGCCTCTTTCGTAGCTTCATATTGTAGTGGCAATATACTAGCTTATGAAGCCTCTCATACCCTAGTCTACTCGAAGAAGTGGTTCATGTTAGTTAGCCAGTTAAGGTAATGCTTCGGGTTCAAGCGACCATCAAAACTAGGAGCATCGACTTTGACGCTCTTCATAACCCTTTCCTTAGGGTTGTAACGATCTCGTGACTCTTTACAGGGTACGTGGGCGTGTGGTCCTACGTGACTTACTCCCTGACCAAAGTTCCTATTACGACCCCTAATGGATTCTACTGGGACTGGACTCTGCTCAACTGGGTCCTTATCCACTAGCTTGCTTACTTGAGATTGGTGGTCTTCTTCGGTGACGGGAGTACCGTGAGAGGTAGCTTCTAGCCGCGTGATCCGTTGGTTGTTGGCAGTCAATTGCGCGACATTGGTCTTATTGTGTGTTTCAATGGCTGTTAAACGGCGGTTAATCTTTTCAAGAGCTGTGACAATTTGATCTGGGTTCATGGTGGGGAATAGACCAAATCTACTACCTATTCGCGTTTGCATCACTAAACGACCCTAACGAGAGACAACTTAGCTGAATGTGGTGCAAAAAAAATCAGATTTGACGGCGATCAATGTGATGTTATATGATGCACGTGTTCTATGTATGATGACCCTTAGTATCTTAAACCCTATGGACAACCCTAGAATGATTCTAATAAGGCTAAAACTGAAAATTTGGCAATTAGGTGTCTTAAGGTCACTAAATCTGAAAATTCTAGCAATATAAGACTTCAAAAATACTCAAGCAGAAAATTTAGCAGGCCAAATCAGAAAATTCAGTAAGCTGTATGTGACTTATATGCTCTACTATGAGTATAGGAATTTTGTCGAACACCTACCCTGCGCTAGACCTAGGCTCTGATACCAAATTTAATGTTAGATGATGGAAACTATCTTAGGATGCAAGATGAGAGTTCAATTACATATTAATTTCAGCAATCAACATGTAAAATCAAACATATCCACGTAATAGATTCGGATATTCAGATTTATAACACGGAGATCATAGGTTATTACATACGCGGTGCACGGAAATATAAAATAATTCAAGAGTGGCCCACTTGGAAGTAGGGGCTTCTAATCTAGCGCGAGTAGTGCAACAACCATGTAGATAAACGATGATGCAATTAAAATTCTGGTTTAGGGAAAGTTTCACCAAAAAAAAAAAATAATCAGATTTTTATTAGGGTTTTGAATTGATAGATGGGTTGTTGTTGTTGTTTTTTTAAATTCAAAGGATCTAGGTATTAGGGAGTTTTGGAGGAAAATCAAAGGGAAAACCCCAAATGGGGGCCCACACATGGCTGCCCGTACGGACGCATGCGTATGTGCACGTGTGAGTCCATACGTGTCTAGGTAAAGGAGAAGAAATGGAGGGAGGATTGAGTGGGGTTTTGATGGGTTTAGAAGGTTGTAATGGAAAGGGAAAGAGGAAAATGCAAAAAAGAAAAGAAAAAAGAAAACCTTTTGAAGAAGAGAAAGATGAATGATGTACATTGGAGAATCCACCACCAAACAAGTTTGTACCCTTCCACAATTCAATTGGAAAGGAGGATTTCTCACAAACCCTAAAACACGAGGAAAAATCCTTCACGTAAGAAAGCTTCTTTTTTCCTACTCAATAACTCCACTAGGGTTGGACCTCCATGCCCATGTTTTTATAATTAAAGTTTTAGAATTAAAATTTTGGAATAATTACAACTATGCCACTTAAGTGAAATGACCCATCATCTAAAATAGGAAAACTAAAAGACTTATTATCAATCCCAACCATCAAATAAATCCTAAAAATAACAAAAAATATAAAGGTGAATATTTCGGTGAAGTATAGGCTGATCGTGCACACTGAAGCAAGGTGAATATTTTTCTGAATAATGGATATTTATTTAAAAGGAATTGGCTTTGCATCCCAAAATGTGCTCTGAGGGAGAACCTGATAGTGGAGCTTAATGGAGGAGGCTTAGGAGGTTATTTCAAATGTGAAATGACCGTTTCAATGGTGATAGTGTTAATTTTGGCCCAAGTTACAAAGAGATGTGGCTAAAATTGTGGCACGTTGCCGATGTTTGTCAAACTTGGAAGGGTCAATCACATAATACTGGGTTATGCATGCCATTGCCAGTAACTTATGGGCCATTGGAAGACATCTACATGGTCTTGGTGTTGGGTCTTCCGCAGATGCAATGAGTATGCATTTTGTTTTTGTTGTGGTTGGCAAGTTCTTGAAGATGGCACATTTTGTCCATGCTGAAAGACACTCGATGCTGTCCACGTGGCAAACCTATTCTTTAGATAAGCTGTACGTCCACACCAGATTCCAAAGATGATCACCTCAGACTGAGGCATAAAGTTCTTAGTCATTTTTGGAGGACTTTGGGGAAGTGTGTTTACACTGTTCATTGGATATCTTTCTATAGGTAGAAATGATGCAGAGAGACCGTCAATGTTTCCTTTCAGAGGTAACATTCTGCTATGGTGCATATGAACAAGAGAATTGTTGGATAATCCCTTCAGTGACAAGAAAAGAAGCGAGTACGCTTGGACTGTAGATGCTTACTATCCCTTTATAGTGTTATGGTGCACACTGTAGCACGTATGGTAGCCTATTGTAGCTTCTTTTTTTTTTTGTAGCAAGCATTGTGGCCTGTATCACACTTAATCTTATAGAAGAGAAATCCTGAGCGACCCATAGTTTAGCTAGAAACAAGCCTTTTAGCCTTAACATTTAACTAGTTTTTGGGAACCACTTGATAAACTGCAGGACCTGTAGTTTGTCTTTGGGGCCCACATCATTGCATGCTTCTTGTGATCATCCAAGGTTGAATTAGTACCTCGACAAGAAAATTTCATGTATCATGTGGTTCTAGATTTTTACTATAATAATGAAGTACATATACCAATTAGTTCTAGATTTTTAGTTTGGAATCCTTTAGCTTCCTATTGTTTAGCCCAGAAAATGTACAGTATTTTAATGCAAAGATCATTTTTCACTTAAGAGTGTATATTCTTGTCCCATCAAGTTACAATGTACGTGAACATTTCAACCTGGATCAGCCTCTAAAACCAACAGTTTTTGACTTCTGGTAGCCGTGAGCAAAGTTTTGGGCTGTCTTATTTACTAAACATAATCGAAATAATGAACTCAAAATAATTGTCAGAAAAAAGAAGAAGAAAGATCACGAATTACTGCATGCCTCTTCTTGCATTATAGTTTTAATGAAAGACAGATTACAGAAGGAATTGAATATAATCAAAAGTGAAATCTATGGTGATGGATACTTTGTATTGTCACGTAATTTCTTAAAACATCACATATTGCATCCTCGTTTATTCATATAGCAGTCCTCATTAACACATTGATTGCTGCAGCCATTTTACAGTTTCCAGTCATCCACAAGAAGCGGCCTCCAAGATCTGGCTATCAGCGGACAGAAATAAATCGTAAGGTCTTCTCTTTGTACAGATGGGTCTAATTCTGAAGTCTAGCCTCTGAATGTGCTGGTTTCTTATGATTCGTGCATTAGTGACATGCTTGACTTGTATTGCCTGAGATTTTCTTTTTGGATGTAATGGGCCTGCATCTCTCATTTTGTAGGATGGGTCTATACTGCCATTTATATAATCAAAAGAGGCGGTTGGAGCAATGGTTTTCATCCTGCGATACAAATTCTAGCTAATGGTTAATTATGGCTTTTGTGAATTTCATGAATTGTAATTTGTTATGATCTCTTGTCTTGCTTCGCTACAACTTTGAGAAAGAAAAATCAATTCTGTGTAGATTCAATAAAAATCAGAAAATACAGAAGCAACTCACAAAAGATTCTGGAAGTGCATAAACTTGAAAATTTGGCTGTAGGATTGATATAAATCAAGCAAAATTCTGTGCGGTTATATACAGCCATTGCTTAGAGTATCTGCGATATTATGGAAAGATCCCCGATATTATCAACAATATATTACTAAGTATTGCCAATGTATCACCAATATTTTCAACCATGTAAATTCTAGGTGTCGCTCATATTGCCAGTGTATCAACAATATTTTGATAATATCTCCAATGTATCGATATCGCCAAAACTCTACTTATTAAAAAAAATTCATTTCAATATGTATTTTTTTAATGGGCGCATGGTTTTATGATGAAATGTGTGTTTGTGTGTGTGTGTGTGTGTGTGTGTACATGCATTGATGGATGGATGGATGTGCGCGCGCGCGCGTGTGCATGCATGCATGGATGGATGGATGGATGGATCATGCCTGTGTGTTCGTATGTATGTATTGTGCATGCATGGATGGATTCACCATTTTCCTCATGTTTCCCCATGATTTCCCAATGTTTCCATATGTCAATGATATATGCTTTTAGGCTTCATTAAAAAGAAACTTATTATTTGATTCCTATATATGCACACATGCGTCTTTTTAGCTATTATTTGATTTTTAAATGTGTAAATATGTGTATTTTAGCTCTCCTGAAGTTTCACTAAAAAATTCCACCGTTTTCCCTGTGTTTCCCCGCATTTATGGAAATTGGTAGGTGATAATGATATTGTTCCCGTATCCTTGGCCAACGAAACTTGTAACGATACATCCATCCATGCATTCACATATGCATACAAAATATTGCAAAAAACAACGATGCACAATAAGTTTCCACCTTATAAGGGCCTAAACCATGTGTTGTCAGAAAAACTAGTGCAAAATATATTTATAAAATTTGTAACTAATCCATGTATTGGTCAGCACTCATCAATATATAAAAATTTGAAATTAATTAATAGTGAAAGACATTTTCCAAATAAACTTATTTTTTATTTCTATATTTTAAAATTTAAAAAAAAAAAAAATTGAAAAAAGGAAAAATTATGGCCATTCAATAGATCCACCCTCACTAATGAACACATCAAATTTATACACATTCTTAATTGAAGGGGTAAAAATGTAGAAAATAAAATTTCCTCAATTTCCACCCCATTTTCCACTTAAATGCTGATTTTTTCATTACAAATATATGTCACTGCATGAGAATCATGTATGGACTTGGATTTCGATTACAGTCCATCCAACATTTGAAAAAATAAATAAATTTCCTATAGGTTTTTTGTCACCGTTTGAGTTATGGCCCGTTTCCGCTTCGAGTCTAGATTTCTCTGCTAAATGTAAGCTTTGATTGAACAAAATCCAACAAGAGTGACCAAATTCACCAATGGAATAAAATCCAAAAAGCTCCCATAAAAACATGGAGATCTTTCAGTTTTTTGGGATTTTTTCACCAATTTCTATCGATTTTCAACTATTTACCGATGTTTCCCTATTCTCAAGGATATTATCACTATTATTGCCGATACTAGCTACCATGTAACTTTTATGAGGGATGTCGGCGATAATATCGTCAATTATCATCGAAATTATTGAAAATATTGACTTATATTTGGATTTTGTTTTGCAATACTAGCAGTTTTGGTATCCCTAATGATACCAATAATATCGGCGTCATTATTGATAATATTGGTACAGGCTAATTTTCAAGTCTGGCATGTCTTGGGTATGGGGCTTTCACCCTTCAGTTGTCCCTGGCTTCCTTTGTTGTTGTCGAAAGCGGCCAATTTTAAGTTGTCTTCTTTGTTGTATTTTTTGTTCTTGTCGAGTTTGAATAAAGAATATTTATTCATAAAAATAATATTTTCCATCACCTTTTATTGGACAAAGCGACAATACACTTCAATATGCTTGATTCTCTCATGGAAGATAGGGTCATTAGAAATGTGGATGGTAGCTTGAATGTCATATTGAAGAGGAACAATAGAATCAACACCAAAGCCCATTTCAAGAGGAGATTTTAACCATACAAGCTCACAACCCGTGTTTGCCATCGCCCTGTACTCAGCTTCTGCAGATGATCAAGCAACAACACTTTATTTCTTGCTTTTCTAAATGACTGGATTCAATACTTTTGAGTGTCGGTATTGAAATATTATGGGAATCATCTCAAAATCTTGCATGTCATGTATGTATTGTGTTGGTGTACACAGATTTATATACACATTTGGAGTACCATATATGACTAGAATTAGGATTAGGATCAGATCTTCTAATCCCGTTTCCTTCTTTGCTTTATCTCTTGTTTAAAGTCACCTTTTGTAAATCATACTCTTTGTAGCTTTTCTATATATAGAACTTTTAGGTGAAGAGGATGCAACAAGCTCTTCTCACATTCTTCTCTTCTTCTTGTCTAGCATGGTATCAAAGCATTGCTGATCCATATTCATCTCCTTTTCCTTCTCTATTCTTCTTTTCCTTCTTAAACCCTATTCCTCTTTCTTCTTTCCACTCAGATTTTGAAGGTCCACTGTCAGATTTCTACTTCCTTGTAAGATGGGGAGAGAGAGTTTTTCTCAATCACCATCCTATAGCTGGAAGTTTAATGCATCATTGATGCATCTGGAAGAGACCTCCACCGGCCGAAGCATTCTCCAGCGTCTGAATCCAGTTCCAGTAGGTTTTCCGGCCCCGTATCTTAGTCAAAACCTCTCCAGGACCATCAGATTTCAAATCCGACACTAGTTCCGGATCCAAATCTGAGTCTGGTCTCCCCTAAAGTCACCGGAAATCCCTTTTGAATCTTTTATTGCTCCTAGAACCACCGGAAAATCTTTGGGTACTTCCTATTGCTGCTGGAATCAATCCCTGTCTCCTCTGCTGCCAAAGCCATCTGTGGGACTCCCATTGCTGCCAGTCCTTGGATCTGAACCAGAAACCCTTCGATGTTGTTGAAATCTGGCTGCTACTGCATCTGCAGTCGCCAAAAACCATCCGTGGGCTTCCTATTGTTGTAGGAATCCTCGGATCTGAACTGAAATCCTCCGACGTTGTCAGAATATGGCCGTACCACCTCTATAGTTGCCAAAAGTCCTCTGTGGGCCTCCAATTGCTGCCGGAATGATCAGATCCGAACCAGAACTTCCACTGCTGCATCTACAGTCGCCAAAAGTCATCTATAGGCCTTCTATTGCTGCTGGATTTGGTTTGTGCTGGCTCTATATGGTGTAAGTGCCTTCATCTATCTCCAAATCTACCTTCCGGACCTCCTGGATCGTCAAATCTACCCTCTGGACCCAGAAAACGACTTTTGGTCCTTCGACACACTTGATTTCCCTCCAGGACCATCAGATGGTTCTCTTTATTATCTCTAAAAAGTTTATTTATTTTTATTTTTAATTCTTCTCTACTATAATGGGAAACAATAAACACTCCCGGATTGCATCTAGACAAATGGACACCCCTATTCTTACAATTACTATAGTCAAACTAGATGACACACATTATTTAGAGTGGTCCTAGGCAGCCCGAATGTATATTGGAGCGAGGAAGAGACTGGGATACATTATAGGAGCCAAGAAACAACCCAATTCTAATGACTCCATGTTTGATGAATGGGAAAGTGAAAACTGGCTTGTAATATCTTGGTTGCTAAATTCCATGTAACCAAACATTAGTCATGGGCTCTATCTCTTGAAAATCGCGAAGGATATATGGGTTAAGGTTGCTAAAATGTACTCTCACCAGGAAGACTTAGCCCGCCTTTATCAACTCCACGTAGAGATAAATAACTGCGAACACGGAGATGGAACTGTAGAATACTTTGCTAAGTTGTACAGAAAATGAGAAGAATTGTATAACAATTAAGGTTCTATTACAGATCTGGAAGATTTGAAAATTCAAATACGTCAACTCTGAATATTTAAGTTTCTCACTCTTCTTTGTTTAGACTTCGAACCTTAACATATACAGATTCTTGGGAAAGAATCTCTTCCTACCCTTGAATTTGTATATAACATGCACGGAGGCTATAGATGAAGAAATATCTCTCACGCCATCCTTCCAAAACGGACAGCCTTGACTACGGATTTCAAAAATGTTGAGGGACAGGGAACTGGGTGAGGAAACACAGACAAAGATAAGCTCGGATGCACATATTGTGGAAAAAGACAACATCTAAAAGAATACCGTTGGGTCCTTCATCCTCATCTACGGCTAAAAGGATCTCAAAAGCAAAGTCTTTTGCCAATATGAGCACTACTGAAGATACTTCCATCCATAGTAATCCATACTCGAAGGACAAAACCATTAGTGAGCTATAACTAGAAGTGGCAACCCTTCAAGCTTCCATCTCCATTGTTAACTAGATAGGGCAGTCAGGTACTTTTGCAATTGGTAACCACGTCTCTCAGACATCCCAAATCATTGATTTAGGAGCATCTGATCACATGACAGGTATGACCGACGGCTACACCTCCTTTCCTATATCCAATAATATTAGATTGGCTGATTGTTCTCTTTCTAAAGCTTTGGAAAGAGGAACCTTCCGTTTTTCTGATTCCTTGTCTGTATCTTCTGTAGTTCATGTTCCCTCATTTCCATCTAACCTTTTTTTTTTTTCTATAAGCTCCCTAACCAAACAATTGAATTGTTTTGTTAATTTTTTATCCGTCTTATTTTGTTATCTAGTATCTGGCAATGAAGAAGATTATTGGTGGTGGTCGTGGAGATTGAGGGCTTTATTTTCTCAATCGAGAACAAATCAGTTATGCTCATGTTTCTGCTTCCAACGTAGAGAATAAAAACCGGGTGACCATTAAGCATGCCTATCTAGGTCTCTGTTTGTAGTATTGATAATATCAGTCGATATTATTGGTATCGAAGCTCAGCAATACAAAACCCTGTCGGAGTATCAAAAATCCAATGTATAACAGTATGTATCGCAATGTATGCGCGATATTGTATCCCAGACATCGCGATATATCACAAAATATCGGCACAAGCTCTTTTGTAATTTTCTTATGTATCGATTGTATCTGTGAGTGCTGTGCCATGTTGAGAAAAACCTCAAAATACTTTGTTTTTTCTTCATTTTCCTTCTTTCGTCCATCTTCTAAACACCTCTAGGGTGGATTTCGGTCCATCTTCTTGAATCTTTTGGGAGAAAAACAAAGTTTTCGAGCCATAATCAAAATCAAAACGGATTTGGGGCCGGTTTCGATTTGGTGACTATTTTCCAATTTTGATCCTTTTTTTTTTTGTTTAATTCATATCAAATCAGTGCTAAGAGATTAGAAATAGTTGATTCTTCATTTTGCATGGAAAATCGAGGATTTAAACCTTCGATTTCGAGATTTAAGGGTAGGTGGTCTGATTTGGGGGAAATTAAGGAAAAATAAAAAAAATTCCTCAATTTCTCCAAAATCGTTTGCAATCTTACCGTCCAAACATGAAATCAAAAATGCATGAGGCTTGATCTACTGATTCTTGTAGTTTTTGTGAATTTTTAGAAAAAAATATTTTAAATAAAAAATAGTTTATATATATATATATATATATATATATATATATATATATATATATATATATGTATGTATTCAAAATTCCATCTCTATTAGTGGTCAATTGGATCCAATTTCAAAGTATGTAGGAGTGTTTGATGAAATCATCATCGCATACATCAATTTTGGGATTTAGGGGTAGGTGTTTTGATTTGGGGGAAATTGGGGAGAATTCAAAATTTTCCCACATTGGTTGCAATCTTACTGTCCAAACATGAAATCAAACATTTATGAGGCCTGATCTATTGATTCATGTAGTTTTGGAGATTTTTTGTAAAAAAATATTTTTTTAGTTAAAAAAAAAACTAATTCTAGTTTTATACTTGCTTTGCTTTTGAATGTATTGTTGTTGTTTCTATACATCTTCTTACATTTATAAATTATATGAATAAACTTTGAACAACTTTAATCAATATAGTCAAAAAACGCTTAACTTATGACCCTATACAAAGCAAACCTATTATATGGATTTATTTTATTTTATTATTATTATTATTATTATTTTTTTAATGTTATGATTTAAAAGTTTATACCAATGTCATTTTTAACAATCCTTGAAGTTTCATTGTAAAATTCGACCAATTTCCTAATGTTTTCCCAAAAGTACGATGAATTCCCCTATACAAATGATATAGCCCATGCGATAACCAATATATAAGTAGAGAATGATTTGATGATGATAATGTGAAGAAGAGATGAGAATATTGAGAGAGAAGAAGAAGGAGAGTTTGGGAGAGAGGATGTGTTAGGCTTACTTGCCCTAACACATAATATTTTATTATAATAAAGCATAAAGTACATCGTAGGAGAAGAGGGAAGTGTCCACATGCACTTACACTAAAAGGGGCCACTAATCACATACACAATACACTAGCATTCTCTATAATGTATGTATGTATCGGTTATCGCATGGGATATATCGCTTGTATCGGGGAATTTATTGCACTTTTGGGGAAACATTGGGAAATTGGTCAAAATTTTCAATGAAATTTTAGGGATTGTTAGTAATGACCTTAAAACAAACTTTTAAATCATAACATCTCAAAAAAAAAAAAAAAAAAGTGCACATAATAGGTTTCCTTTATATAGGGTCCTGAGCTATGCGTTGTCTGACTGAACTAATGCAACTATATTCAAATTGAATGCATGACGTTTATAAATGTAAGAAGACATTTATGAAAACATAACCAATTTATTCGAAAGCAAAAGAAATAGAAATTGAGAAATTTACCCATGAATAATGTACCCACATAGACTTGCATGGTGGCTTGTAATCATTGTCTCCATCTTGACGGGATTGGAAATAATACTACTGCTCCACAAATCGACTGTACTGTGCCTAGGTCATAGTAGAATGGTACAAGTTAAGATACTCCCTAATATAACATTAGTACTCATCCTCTTTGAATTGAACCAATACGCCCATCCATGGGTGTTGTGTAACCATAGTCTATGGCTGATATGGATCTTGGATGGGAATGGATGGAGCTCCTGGATATCCATACTATCCATATCCATATTGCTACCCGTATGTGGAAGTGAACTCCTGACCTAGTCGAAAGCGATGAACTGTAACTGTTGGAGTCGCTCCCCACATATCCACTAGCTCTATATCCATACACATTGTGGCACGAACTCAACTACTCTCCTATGTTTGTTATTCATAATCTTTGTTGTGGCCTAGGACTCGATCTCCCCTCCCTCGTCACTTGTCAGTGATCCTCGTCTAGAGCCTCTGATACTCCTGCGACTATGTGTCCCTCATGAATATCGCCAGTAACTACTCTAATTCTATTAGCTGCTTAGTCTTCTTTTTTAGTAGCTGCTTACGACCATGTTGTCCCGTATCGGTTACGTATCGGCCGTATCGGCCGATACGTAACGGAATCGGTAAGGGCCGATACGAGTATCGGCTCCGTATTGGCCGTTACCGATTTTTGTAGCCATATCGGCCGATACGGGCCGATACGGGGCGTATCGGACCGTTACGGGGGCGTAACGGTCACCCGTAACGGTCAGATAACGGCTATTTTTTTTTTCTTTTTAAGCACTTTTTTTGCTGTTTTTTCCAAACTTCTTTCTTCCAAACTGTTTTTCACTCCTTTTAATAGTAATTTCGACCAACCTTGGCTGGTTATTTGGGACAAAAACACATTATATTACGGATTTGGTTGAATCAAAGCTCGGTGGGCCATTTTTCAAAAATTCTTCAAAAATAGGTATTTACTTTCTTTAATATGTTTTGTTGTTTTAATCATGCCATATGATGTGTTAATCATAGTAGAACATGATAATGTGCATTTTACAGATTTGGGGTGCCATTTAATATTTTTTTTATATTTTTTTCTATTTACACATGAATTTTGGGCCCTTTTTTTAAAATTCGAAAAATCAATTTTTAATAGTTGTTTTACTGTTTTAATGATGCCATATGATGTGTTAATCATAGTAGAACAGCTTAATGTGCATTTTACAGATTTGGGGTGCCATTTTATGTTTTTTTTATATTTTTTTCTATTTACGCATGAATTTTGGGCCCTTTTTTTAAAATTCGAAAAATCAATTTTTAATGGTTGTTTTGCTGTTTTAATGATGCCATATGATATGTTAATCATAGTAGAACATGTTAATGTGCATTTTACAGATTTGGGGTGCCATTTAATATATATATATATATATTTTTTCTATTTATGCATGAATTTTGGGCCCTTTTTTTAAAATTCGAAAAATTAATTTTTAATAGTTGTTTTGCTGTTTTAATGATGCCATATGATGTGTTAATCATAGTAGAACAGCTTAATGTGCATTTTACAGATTTGGGGTGCTATTTTATATTTTTTTTTTTATATTTTTTTATTTACGCATTTATTTTGGCCTTTTTTTTGAAAATTCGAAAAATTAATTTTTAATGGTTGTTTTGCTGTTTTAATGATTGCATATGATGTGTTAATCATAGTAGAACATGTTAATTTGCATTTTACATATTTGGGGTGCCATTTTATATTTTTTTTATATTTTTTTCTATTTACGCATGAATTTTAGCCCCTTTTTTTAAAATTCGAAAAAACAATTTTTAATGGTTGTTTTGCTGTTTTAATCATGCCATATGATGTGTTAATCATAGTAGAACATTTTAATGTGCATTTTACATATTTGGGGTGCCATTTTATATTTTTTTTATATTTTTTTCTATTTACGCATGAATTTTGGCCCCTTTTTTTTAAATTCAAAAAATCAATTTTTAATGGCTGTTTTGCTGTTTTAATCATGCCATATGATGTGTTAATCATAGTAGAACATTTTAATGTGCATTTTACATATTTGGGGTGCCATTTTATATATTTTTTTATTTACGCATGAATTTTGGCCCCTTTTTTTAAAATTCAAAAAAATAAATGGTTGTTTTGCTGTTTTAATCATGCCATATGATGTGGTAATCATAGTAGAACATTTTAATGTGCATTTTACATATTTGGGGGGCCATTTTATATTTTTTTCTATTTACGCATGAATTTTGGCCCATTTTTTTTAAATTTGAAAAATCAATTTTTAATGGTTGTTTTGCTGTTTTGATGATGCCATATGATGTGTTAATCATAGTAGAACATGTTAATGTGCATTTTACATATTTTGGGTGTCATTTTGTATATATATTTTTATTTTTTTTCTATTTACGCATGAATTTTGGCCCCTTTTTTTAAAATTTGAAAAATTAATTTTTAATGGTTATTTTGCTGTTTTAATCATGCCATATGATGTGTTAATCATAGTAGAATATGTTAATGTGCATTTTACATATTTGGGGTGTCATTTTATAAATTTTTCTTTGTATTTTCGAATTAGTGACTTTATATTTTTATTTGCTTATATTGGACAGGTTTTGGAGCTTCTTAGGGTTTAGTTAGAACATAAAATTATCTTTATTAACATAGGTCATACACTCATACTCATATCCTAAGCCTAAAGAAATGTCTGGGTCTGGCCAACAACAAGTGAGGATATTGGATGGCAACATTGTGAGAGGGTTGGTGGTACTAGGCACCAAATAAAGTGCAAGTATTGTGATAGGATAGTGTCTGGTGGAATTACCCGTCTCAAACAACATTTGGCACATCGAAAGGGTCAAGTTGTGCCATGTGTCAGAGTACCGAGAGAGATAATGCTATTAATGCAAGCTAATCTGGATGAGTCGAAGGGTAAACGTGCTGCTGTACAAAAGAAGAGATGATACTTTAGAAGCAGCTCGACAGGAGGTGTTTGGTCCTGAATATATGGGTGTTCGTGATGAAGATATTATTGATTCTGACGAAGATTCAGATCGGGAATTAACCATAGCTAGGAGAGAGCGTGCGTCTAGCTCGTGAAGAGGAAGAATGTCACCGCATGTTTGGCACGCATGGGTCAGTGCGTGATACAAGAGGGGGCAGTGGGAGTGGGAGTGAGAGTGGGACAGGGAGTGCAACTGGAAGTGCAGCTGCTTCTGCAGCTGGGACTGAGGGTAGGGGGGTAGGTTTGGTGGGTTACGACGTGTATTTGGGAGCCGACGACAGACATCTTCACGTGATGCCCATATACATTTGGATGAAGAAGTAAATGAGCCTAGGAGACCCTCTATTGATCCAATCCTGTTTAGGAAAGAATCAACTAAACAAAAGAAGATAAAACAAATGTGGAGTAGAACTTCCGTTGAGAAATTAGGTAGAGCAGCAGCAAAGTTATTTATACATGCTAACATACCTCCTAACGCGGCCAATTCTCCATATTGGCAGGTGGTAATTGATGCAGCAGCAGAAGCAGGTGAAGGAATAAAGCTCCCACGGCTAAGGAGATTAGGGAAAATGGACAGTGCAGAGTATGTGGATGTGAAAACATACGTGGCTACCTTTAAACCTGTATGGCAAGCCAGAGGATGCACGATCATGTGCGATGGTTGGACTAGCCCAACCAGACGTAGCATGATCAACTTCATTGTGTACTGCCACTTGGGAACTATATATCACAAGTCAATTGATGCCTCAGAAGTAACAAAAAATTCTGATTATATTACTGGACGCATGGATAAAGTTGTGGATGAGATTGGAGAGGAGAACGTAGTGGAGATTGTGACAGATAATGAAGCATCATATAAGCTTGCAGGACATATGTTGATGAATAAGAAAAAACATCTTTTTTGGTCACCATGTGCTGCCCATTGTATTGATCTTATATTGGAAGATATTGGAAAGAAGAAGAATGTTAAGGAAATGGTCGAAAGGGCAAGGGAAGTAATGACGTTTATTTATAACCATAATTAAGTAGTCGCAATAATGAGAAAGTTCATGAAAGGACGACAATTGTTGAGGCCTGCGGCGACTAGATTCGCAACAAACTTTATAGCATTAGAGAGTTTATTCCAGCATAGGGGAGAGTTGAGTGAAATGTTCGCTTCCCAACAATGGCTCAACACAAAACATGGGAAGAAGACATCGGGGACACCGGTCGACGTTGTGAACACCATACGGGACAACAAATATTGGAAGAAGGTTAAGACGATCCTAAAGGTGATGGAGCCACTAATGAGGGTACTCTGTCTTGTTGAAACCGATGAAGCACCTACCATGGGCTTCGTATATGATGCCATGGATAAGGCAAAGCTTGCAATTCAATGTGATTGTAGAAGCTGGGAGACTTATTGGAAGATGATCGACATGAGATGGACAAAACAACTCCATCACGATCTTCATGCAGCAGGTTATTACTTAAATCCTAGGTATAGATATGCCCAATCATTTGTTGCGGATGATGAAGTTCGTGTCGGGCTAAAAAATGTAATAAAGAGATTAGAACCTGACTTAGATCTGCAAATAAAGGCGTTGAATGAATTAGATACATTTGAAAATCGTCTTAGTAGTTTTGGAGATGCTCTTGCACAACATGCAGTATCTAGGTTGCAACCGGTCGAATGGTGGATTAATTTCGGAGAGAGTACGAAGGCTCTCCAAAAAATTGCAGTAAAAGTTTTGAGCCAGACAACATCTTCCTCTAGCTGCGAAAGGAATTGGAGTTGTTTTGCGCTCATTCATTTAAAGAATAAGAATAGATTGCAGACTAGAACATTAGATAAACTTGTTTTCATGCACTACAATATAAAACTAAGAATGCGACGACATCATAGGAGCATTACAGCTGCCGATGACGGAGACTACTGTCCAATAAACTTGGACAATATTTATGATGAGGATGACCCACTTCTACCTTGGTTGGAAACAAGGGAAAAACAAATTGAAGAGGATAGTGAAGAATTGGAAATTGATGACCCAGAAATACGCAAAGCACAACAAGAGAGTCGTGCAGATGTGTTGGACCCAGTAAGAGGGGCAGCGTTTATGCCACATACGGAAACGGCTCGAGATCAACAAAAGAGTACGAGTAGTGGTAGCGTGTCCGTGTCGGATGATGGTGACGATGACCCCCCTGCCTCTGGTGCTGGCACTTCTGGTGTTGCTCAACGCCCTATTCAGCCGTCTACAGATTGCGATGCCGATGAACATCGACGAGGTGGTACACGAGGTTGAACCTACGAGTGTACCGAGTCACAATACAGCTAGCAGGAGGGTACATCTAGTGGTGCACCGCGTCCGGGAGGTCCGGAACATCAGCAGGCTCATGGTCTTGGTTATTATGATGGATATTCTTATGGTCAATTGGATTATAATTATGATGATTATACTGAGCCCGTTCCATCACATTCATGTTGGAGTAGCCCTCCCGATCAATATCCATATGATTATAGATATCCAGATCCAAATCCAAGTTACTCATCACAGCAGACGCACTCTCAATCTCAAGATTCTCAACAGCCTGAGTATGGTTACCAATATGGCTATTCGACGGGCACCGGTGGATATCCTTACTCGGGGTCAGAGTCGTTACCTAGTCAGGATCAGTCATCCTCTGGTTTCGTTGATCTAGTATTTCCTTCTGGCACTGGATATTATGGATATGCAGAACCTACACCTATTGGACAGCCTCAGCCTGATGGTGACGGTGACGATGATGTGGAGGTCGAGCAACCACAAAAAAGCAGATTTTCATTTTGGTGGTGACTTGTGATTGTGAGTATATATTTGTATTAAGGTAAGTATTTGCATTTTGCAGCAGGCAGCTCACAAGTATTATTGCAAGAAGCCATGCAATTATGCACACACTTGACACTGCCGAACTTGTATTTAAAATAGCTTCCCTGACAACCAATCAAGTAATCCTTAATCAAGTTGCAGGGGAGTATATCAGACACTACTAATTTTATTTTTTTTAATATTCTTGACTTGAGGATGACAGGTCATAGACATGAATCACAGTCACCTGCACACTGCACAGGTATGTTCGAGAAATTCCTCAAAAATAATTGCAAACACACCTAATGTAAGATATTTACATATTACATTCATTCTAATATATCTATCATTGGTAGTAGATAGTTAGAAAATTAAATATATGAATTTTGTAGTCAAATTCAGGTTATCTGGTTCATAAATTCATCAGACAGTCCGATACAACTTCTCACCAAAGAGTGGACCGTTACACCCCCATAAACATGTTCCATTTTATAAATGAATGCATATTTGGAATGCTTAGAATATTCCGGATTTAATCCATATTTTTTCATATTTTTTTGGCAAAAAAAATAATTTGCGCCGTTACGGGCCATTATGCCCTCGTATTGCCGTTACGCTCCCGTATCCGTATCGGTTTTGGAGGTCACCGTTACGCCAACCGATACCGATACGGGACACCTTGCTTACGACTGTATGCCTTGTTAATGACAAGATGAGGCCATGGTTCATCTGGACAAGAACCACGATCAATGCCTTGGCATAATAAAAATTTCTCTCCCTAGTGAATGGGCTAAGAGGCCTTTGAGACTTCCTCTTGCCGCCACCATCTCCGCCACCATCATCACCATCATCGCTACTATCACCAAAGTCACCATCACCCTCACCATCATCGCTATCATCATCATCATCGGACCCACCCCCTGCATCACTTTCAATATTGGTGTCCGATTGTCATCCCGCCACATGTCTCATTTGATAGTGATTGTCGCGGACCGTCATCCAGCCTTTTTGTTAATGGGTTTAATGCCTCATTAGGAGATCTTTGTTGCTCCATATATGTGTCAACATCAATCCTTTGTTCCGCTGCCTTTGTCGCCGCATGTGGCTTCGGTTGCCCATCTAAAGTATCTAAGTCTTGCTTTTAAAATATTTAAAGTAACTTGCCAAAGTTTTTTGCCGTTTTCTATATAATCGCCTAGCTTCATATACCGTGTGGATTACATACAATTTTAGAACCATATTTTGTAAAAGGCCAAAATGCCTTTTGTTTAAAACTAAACAGGGGGAGGTGGATGAATGGTTTGGATCAGGTTAATATTTTTGTTTATTCGATTCATCCGAGTGGGAATGACCTTATGAATGGTTGGGTTGCTTTATGAATGGTTTGGATTGCATATAAACATCAACATGGTGGAGCCTAGAAAGGTTTGAACGGTAGGAAGCCCCTTTCCAGTGTTTCCAATTATATGGCTCACATGAGTTTGAGACCCATTGTATTTTTGGTCTTATGTCTTAACACGAGCTACCAGAACGGATGGACATGGTGGCTTTCTCACAAACATCATAGTGGGAACCACTTGCGGTGGGGTCAGTCAGGTCATTCAAACATCACGTGGCTAGCCTGGCAGAGAAGGGGGAGTGGATTAGGTGTGGCCTTGTTCTCACCCAACATGATGTTACCCTAACCATGGGGCCTACCTTTATGTAGGTATTGTACATCCACATTGTCCATCCATTTTTCCATATCATTTTAGAGCATGGCCGAAAAATGAAGCACATCCAATTCTCAGGTGGACCAAAACAAGGAAACAGTAGTGATTGACCATTAAAAACATGTGGGCCACAAAATTTTTGGATCAAGTTGATATTTGTTTTTCCCTTCATCCAGATCTTTGTTATCTTATCAAAAGGTTGGATGGCGTGGATGTACAATACATGCATCATGGTGGGCCCCACTGTTAGGGCTGCACCGTGTTGGGGGAGGCCAGGGTCGCACCTACTCCACTTCCCAAAGGGAGAGTTCGTCAGTGTCCTTGGGTCGAAAGTTAGGTGGGTCCCACCATGTTGTTTGCGAAAAATCCATGCCATTCATCCATTTTGCCAGATCATTTTAAGGCATGACCAAAAAAAAAAAATGAGGCAAACCTAATGCTCAAGTGGGCCACACGAAAGAAAATAGTGGATATTGTACACCAACCATTGAAACATTCGTGGGGCTACAAAAGCTTTGGATACGGCTAATATTTTTATTTTTTTTGGTTCATCCTAGTGGGAATGGTTCGGATTGCATATAAACATTATGATGGAGCCTAGAATGGTTTGAATGGTAGGAAGCCCCTTTCCAATGTTTCCAGTTGTGTAGCCCACTTGAGTTTTAGATATGCTTGATGTTTCGTCTCATGTCTTAACATGAGCTGCCAAAACGGATGGTTGGTGTGGATTTCTCTCAAACATCACAGTGGGCCTCTCCTACGGTGGGGTGAATGGGGTCAGTCAGGTTATTCAAATGTCACATCACTAGCCTGTAAGGCAAAGAGGAGGAAGTGGATTAGCTACGGCCTTGGTCTCACCCAACAGGCACCGCCTTGACTATGGGGCCTACCTTGATGTATGTATTGTATATCCACATCATCCATTCGTTTTCTATATCATTTTAGGGCATGGGCCTATAAAATGACACAAATCCAAATCTCAAGTGGACCAAAACACGGGAAACAATTGTGATTGACCGTTAAAAACTTCTCGTGGGCCACAAATTTTGGATCAATTGATATTTGTCTTTCCCTTCATCTAGGTCTATGTGACCTTATCAAAAGGTTGGACGGCGTGGATATTCAATACATGAATTAGGTGGGCCCTACTATCAGGGCTACATCATGTTGGGTAAGGTTAGGGTCGCACCTACTCTGCTTCCAAAAAGAGAGACATGTCCTTGGGTTAGAAGCTAGGTGGGGCCTACCATGGTGTTTGTGAAAAATCCACCTCGTCCATCCGTTTTGCCAGATCATTTTAGGGCATGACCCAAAAAATGAGGCAAATACAATTCTCAAGTGGACCACACTAGGCAGACCCATTTTAGGGCCCAATGATTGCCCACCGTTGAACCTTCTTACGGATAGTCAAAGGCAATGCTAACAATGTATAACATTCATAATATCTAGCCTACTTTGATTCTTATGACCCATATATTAGTAATGTTGAGCAGTAGATAATGGAGTTACATAATGCCTACATTATTTCCTTGTTCTTTTTTCAATTGGGTTACCAAATAAAAATAAAGAAAAAGGAAATACGAAGTCTTGGTAATTTACTTTCACATCATATCCTTTTAAATTATGCATATTTGTCTTCACCAAAAATTTGAGGTACATATTCTTTTGCTCAATTGGTTCTTGTTTACTTGTAGGGATTTTTCCCTTAACAAAGAGGATAGATTGTATCTATTTTGATGCCTTGAATGGTCAAAAGGAAACTTCTTTACAGACTCAATAATTCTTTACTACTTTTGAAGCTACATTTCATCTTTGCAACATCCTTGTAGCTTACTTTTGAAGCTTTGACTGATGATGTTTGTATGTCTGAATAAAGACAAAATGGGTCACAATTTTTTATTTGTTGTTATTCTTATATAAACTTTTAATGAGGATCTTGTCTTGTTCTATTATAGGTGTGTTTATAAAGTATTAACATGCTAAATATATTTCTTCAGTGATTTCCATACTTGAAGATGGAAAATTTGTTGGAAGTATGATGTTGCTATGTTTATAAAATCTCCAAGGGAAACTATGTTGCTTTTGTTATCTTTAGACTTTAGGTGAAGTGATGTAAATATGGGAGACTGTGCTTGTATTTTTACTTCAATTATTTTCCATTATTTCCTTACTTCTGTCGATGTTGTCTTGTAGCTTCCACTTGGGAGATTAGGGAACTAAACCCATCACCAACTCCAAGTGCTGATAAATGCCTTGTGACACAAACGTTGGAGATACACTCTAGTGGTTGGCGTAGATGGAGACATAATCATTACTCAAAGTTTGAGAAAACCATCCCTTGTGCTTTTTTGTGCCAAGTAGCAGGTCGAGTAACCTAAACTTTCTCTTTTCTATATCTTGTAAAAAATAAAAATCTCCCCTTGTAATAGTGGCATCATGCCTATGCTTTATTGTGGTGTGCATGTGTTCAGATGAATTGCACAACTTTTGGTTACTATTCATTGATAAGTTGCAGATTATGTAGTTTATTTTTGTGGTTGATAATACAGACTCAACAATTACTAAGTCTTATGCTATTGTCTTTGTTGTTTTGTTCTATATCTAATGGTTTGGTATTGTGGTTTGTAAACACCTCTCTATATGAAGGGCCTAAACCATCTAGTCTAAGAGTGTGAAGCATGTAGGCAATGTAACACTTTGTGCGTATGGGACCTCTAATCTAGTAGAAGTGCCCCAACCCTGATCTTAATATAAATCTTGTGTTTTCTCTTTGTTTAGTTGGTTTTCTCTAATATAACAAGAGAAAACATGAGAGGTTTATATAAAGAGCAAGGTTGAGGCAGTCTTACTAGTTTAGAACTCCCAAGTGCATAAGGTGCTACATTGCTTACTCGCTTCACTCTCTGGCTTAACCCCTTCATATCAAGAGGGATCACAACTGACATTCTCATAACTATCCATTATGGGAAAAAACCATAGGATTGATGTGGAAGCATGCTTGATGTTTTAATGATATAGATCTTGTGAACCGTGATACAAAGCCTCGAAGTGATTATTACACCTTTAGATCTATCAATGGAACAAAATGCAGTACTTGAGTCCCGACTACAAATGAGAAGGGAACACTTGGACACACGTTAAGATCTTAGTAGGACAAACTCAGATTTTGCACAATTAAGGAGCAAGATCGAGGAAGAGGATAAAGGAGATGGAATTTTGTTGGGGTGGAAGTATGTGAAGAACACATACCCAGGACCTATATTATAGTATGGACCGTTGGGAACTTCGAAAGATGGAAAAATAAAAGCTTTAAAAAACTTTTATTAATGCAAGATCAATTCCCCATCTAGATATAATCAAATTTCAAAACCCTAGTTTGAATGGTTTAGATCATACCTTAAGGCCGCTAGTTTTTTATGTGAAGAATCAATGTGGTTCTTTCTTAGATTGAGGAAGCCTCTCCGGATCTATCTCCAATAAGATAATAAACCCAAGCTACCAAGTCTATCCATTATAGGGCAGTAAAGAATGGTTAGAACTAGAAGAACATGGGCAGTTGATCAGATGGGCCACAACCGAGATATTCCGTATTGGTAACGGTGGTCATAATAGTCACCATCATTACCGATACAAGTATTGGCCATAACGGCTGATATGGGGGCAAAACGATCGTTACGACCTCCGTAACGGTCGAAAATTTTCTTTTGCCTGAAAAATTCTGAAAAAATATCTAGAAAATCAAGAATAATGTAAATATTTCAAATATGTATTTATTTTTTATTTTGAACATGTTTATGGTAGTGTGACGGTCCACTCTTTGGTGAGAGTGTTGTATCGGGCTATCTAGTGAATTGTTTAATATGATTACGTATCTAATGTTTACACATTACAATCAAGCATTAGGACTAGAAATTAGAAAAATGCAAAAATACTTCTTTTTCAATTTTTTGAAAACAATTCGAAAAAGCTCTCGGAGATTCTATTCGCTCAAATCACTTCAATGCTCAATTTTAATCTTAA
The DNA here is from genome assembly GCA_037074715.1 of Magnolia kwangsiensis. NCBI lineage: Eukaryota > Viridiplantae > Streptophyta > Magnoliopsida > Magnoliales > Magnoliaceae > Magnolia > Magnolia kwangsiensis. Next base: position 86,815,691 of record CM073583.1, read on the forward strand.
AAGCTATATTAAGAGTGGTCGAAATCTGTTGTAAAATAATATAGGAGAGTTTTTTGGAATGAGAAAAGTGAAAAATAGGAGAAAAATGAATTTAAATAAAAAAAAGTGGTCGTTTTTCAACTGTTACAGGAGTAACGGTCGTTATGCCCTGTAATGGCCTTTACGGCCACCATAACAGTTGATATGGTCTCAAAAAACTAACTGCCCCTTTTCACCCCTATATTGCGTAATGGTCATGACCGTTATGTATACGTATCGGCCTTTAAGGGCGTATCGTAATAGATACGGAACACCCCACAATGAAGATGGGAAGAGATGAGAGATTATCTTCTTTTTCTTCTTCTTAGGTCAATTTGGATACCATGGCCATTGCCTAAAGCATTGGAGGATTGTGTCAAGCCTTTGGTCCAAAAGACTTATTATGCCCTGATTGGATTGCTTTGATCATGTCATAGTTTTGACTAATCCTTAGACCTAAGGTCATATGGGGAGTGCAAGGTCATGGTGTTTTGTGCTTTGGCACACCCTGTAAGGTTAAATTAGTGGCTAACATAAGGGTGTTGTTAGGTACAATTATAAAGATAATGGTCATGGTCCATATGCTCCAAAATGGGATGCACTAATTGCCTCTATCAAATTATTAGTGGCTTAGATCTTAGTGATGATCATCCATCAATTGCTTGGACTCGACACTTAAAAGGTTTTAAATGTTTAACCATTTGTCTTTTGTTTCAACCATTAAAAGTTTTTTATTGTGTTTGATGGATATCCGATGGTTAAGATTTTGTGGTCTACCTTTTAGATAGCATGTGATTTTGATCAAAAATGGATGCTATTGGACAATATAGGGATTGAGTAAATTTGGGTGCATGTATAAGGCAGGCATACAAACATTTGATGGTGTAGGGCATCAATGAAGTCTGTAAGGGTGAGGTGCACTATATCTAATGTTCCTTTTGAAACCCCGATTCCTCTTTATAATAGATCGTATACCAAAGGGATAGAGCAAGAGAAAGCCTTGGACGTCCCACTCTCCATCCCAAGGGATGCTTGGTGTGGGAATGTCTAGTACAAAGAGAGAAAAGAAAAAAGAGGAAGATAAGAAGGGAGAAAAATTCTCTCCTCCCCTCCATCATACATCCACACGTGTGGTCCCCCTTGTGGATGGTTCTCAAGTGCATGTGCCCATCCCTAACTTAGGTGTGTTGTGGCTCTTTGCTCTCCTCTTTGTTGCAATAAATTGGGGAGAGACCTACGTTCCAGGATTGGCATTGGACTTGTGTAGTGATCACATGCCATAAAGTGGAGAGAGCATCATAGCCATTACTTTGTGCTTTTGGTTGCTTGATAATATCTAGACGAGGATCCTAATTAGATTTTAAAATTGGGATGTCAAAAAGTTTTACGCTCCCGTGTCTTTCAAAATTGATTAGCAATTCACACTCCCATGTGTGGAGGGCACTGGCAACTTGATGCTCGATTGTGGGGATTAATCCATCTTGGTTCATATAATACAAGATGACTATACACTAATACTAGCTTGCTTAAATCCGCTTGGGTGGTTATGGAATATTTCAGATAATCAAGAATCATGGATCATTAACTTTCCAATTACCCATTTGGGCCTTTATGTCCACTCCATTTCTACCTTAAGAGATTTCATAAAAGGAATCCCTACGACCCATTAATTTGTCCAAGTTTCCAATCAAAATTAATAACAAAAGCACTTAGAAAAGGGGTCACTTGTGACCCCATTCCATTCATCAATAAATTTTACTACTGACAAAGTTCCAATCAACAAAATAATCAGTCGAGTCCAATTGGATATCTAGGTCATACATAAAGCCAACATGGGTGAGGGTAATTAATGAATTCACATTTCCCATAAGCATTACATTTAATGAGAGGGGAAATTAATTCCATACTGATAAAACCTTTTCCTTATTATTTTTTTTAAAAAGCGCTCATTGAAATGATATTTACATTCCTGCCATTATCTTTAGATAATTATAGAATTGCCCCTAAAATCTTGAATATTGCTAATGTGTTGAGGAATATTATAATCTATTCTCCTTCACATGCAAATCTAAGTCAACCGTCTCGTATTTCATGGGTCTGAGTTGTGACATCTCGAGGAGCTCCCATCCTCACTAGGAGATCAAATCTTTCCAAATCCAATTAGGATAAAAAAACATCAATCTCATTAGATTTAGTGTGTTCAAATCCTACCTGAGCTTGTGTTAGAGACCCAACACCCATCCATTGAATGCACTTATCCCAGTATTAAGATTGCACTATTTTGCAAACAAGCTCAGTAAGCCACAGTTTAGAAAATATTTAAGAGCTTTACTAACTAAACATGCAGTGCATTAAAGTTGTGTGCAAGCCACACATATGCTAGCATGGCGCATAGGCGCAACATATAATCCATTCAATATGTTGGTCTGACTTTCTAGATGTTTTCTAGAATAAAATCTAGTACAACCACAATCAACATGTGGGCCCTAATTTTAGAAATCGATGGATGGGTTAGAAAGCTTTAACTAAGTTTTTCAGAGTGGTAGTTTTGTTTTGCAAACTGTGGCCCACATGACTAGTGGATTAACCTGGTTCTTGGGCTAATGCATCTATATAGTGGTTTTGTCCTAACAAATGGATTGGATCTTGAACCCATTGTGCCATGTTAGTGTGCCATGTACATGAGTTTTATTGCACACACGTGTGGGCTTAGCAAAGCTTAATATTTAACACACACACACACACACACACACACACACACAAAAGCCTTATCCCAATTAATTGGGGTCGGCTACATGATTCATGTTTTGTCATTCCACTCTATTAAGGGCTAGACCTTCACTTAGACCATAGTTCATCAAATCCTTTTAGGCCTTCCCCTTGCCCTTTTAGAGCCTTGAACTTTTACCTACTCTCTCCTAACACACACACACACACACACACACACACACACACACAATAATATATACTTTTTAAAATTTGCAATATCCATTGATAAAGCACTCATATGGATCCAAGGGTTAAGCTTAATTAGTGCGATATTAGAAACTGATCTTTCTAACCCACATGTGGTCTTAGCTTTGACATGGCCAATTTCTTAGTGTGCTTCTAACCCAGTCGATTAGATTCACTTTAAGAATGCATAGAAAATTAGCGCCACCTTATCTTAGCTTTGCCACATAGTGAAGAGTACTAAGGGCACTAAAGTTCCGATCGGATTGACCAACTCGCATAGTAATGAGAATCGGGACCAATCACATGGCTTGTAGGTTAATTGATGAGGACATGCAAGCACCATACCAGAGGAGGGCTGAGCCAGTCTCCTTATGGCTAGATGACCATTACATGGGGCGCGCTTGGCCCAATTGACATTCCTAGATACGTTGAAGACCCTTCGTGCATGTTCATGCATCTTTGAAGCCCCCACATTGGGAAGATGCACATGGCCTGCATATAGGAGCTTGATGGACGCATCGGACCGTTGGATTGGGTGGACACGATGTTCGGATCGTTGGATCATCATCATTGGATATCTTGATCGTAAACCCATGGGGGTTACCAAATAGTTTAGTTGTTTAGATTGTTTACATGCTCGGTTCTATTTTTATTTATTTTTTATTTTTTTATAGTATACCTTATATTTGTGTTGAGATTAAGGAGTTAAGAACAACTTTTAATTTATTAAGCATCTTTATGTTGAGAATCTTATATGAGAGCATCTTTTTGTAAAAGGTCTTTTTTGAGACTATAAAAGAGAAAGATGGGTGTGGGAAGCCCTAATGCCATTATTTTGAAAAAAAAAAAGCTTTGTGTTCTCTTCTTCATGTGATTTGAAGAATACTCCATGTGATTTGGAGCTTGTGTGGTGTGATTCCATTCCCCATTCAATGGAGGTGCGAGGCTTCCATCTATCATCTTCATTCTCTCTTCCTTTCTATCTGAAAGAGGCTTTTTTCCGAAAAACTTCATCTCTCTTCTTCCTTCCTATCCAAGACCATCCAAATCATCTTTTTCTTAAACTTTTTATCATCCAACTTCAACCTCAAGTGAAATCAACCATTGAGGACCCAAAAACCCTAGCCAACGACCCACACGTGCGAGCCCCTAGGCTAACCGTATGGACAACCACTCAATCCTTTGATTTCCTCTTACTTCCCCATACATATACCCTAAACCCTAGATCCCCAATTTCCTGTCTTCCCCAATTTCTAAGAACCCTAATTCCTAAATCCCCAATTCCCAAGAACCCTAATTTTTCAAATTTTAAATTTTCTCATTTCTAACCCTAATCATAAAACCTACAAATCTGTCCCTTGAGTGTGGAACGTGCCTATGCTAAATTGGAAGTTCTATCCTTCCATCGCGCCTAGTTTTAATTGATTTATGTGATTTCGTAGCATGCAGGCATGTGATTTAAGTTCAATAAGATTTTATTTCCTATTGTTTACTCTTAATTACTTGGTGGGTTAACATCTTTTGTTAATTGAATTACTTTATGGATTCTTTTATTATCTCCACATTGCATGCTAGCATTAAATCATGTGTCCTGCATCATTAATGGTCTACAACATGTTTGTTATGAGTTACACATTGTGATGCATCACATGATTGTCGAACACGTGATCACATGAGTATCATCAGTGATCATCTCATGATTGTCCTTGGCTAATTATAAAGGCTATCATGAATTTGGTTAGATATAATTTAAATCACATCGATCTTATGGATCTCTCATCTCAATCATCTCTTTATCAAGGCTTGAGGTGCAGAAGCATAAAACTTTATAAAATCCCAAAATTTAGAATTAATTAAGGATTCTTGCCCAGATAATATAAGTTCCAAAATACAGAAACCAATAGCCAAGGTGTTACTTCAGATTTTTGCAGTGTAATCGCTATAAAAAATAGATGTTGATCCTCCAATGTGGAAGGACTCTCCACAATTAGTCTTTGAAAAGAGGAGAGCAGAGAGCCACCACACATCATGAATGCCCAGGGTAGGGTAGGGCACACAGACCTAGTAGTCGTCCTCACAAGGTGGACGTTACATGTGATTGTGTGGAGGGATGAGGGACTTTTCTCTCTCTTCTTCTTCTCTTCCTATTTTCTCTCCTTCTCTTTTCTCTCTCTATGCTAGATGTCCTTAAGAGTAAGGACGTCTAAGGTTTTCTCTTGCTCTATCTCCCTTAAGATAGGATTTATTTGTAAGGAGGAATCAGGGTTTCAAAGGGAACACCAGTTATGATGCACCTTACCCTTATAGACTTTAGTATGCCCTATGCCATTAAAAGTCTGTACATTTGCCTCATCCATGCACCCAAATTGACAAAATCCTTCCATTGTCTAGTGACATTCACTCTTAAACAAAATCCCATAACGGCCTAAGCGGTGGACAACAAGATCAACTATTGAATATTCATCAAGCACAATAAATCACTTTTAACAGTTAAAAAAAAGTTGAAAACCTTTGATTAAACATCTAAAAACTTTTTAGTATCAAGCCAAGCTAGAAAACCACTTGATGGATGGTTTGATCTAAGCTACAAATAAGTTCCTCGAGGTAATTAATCAATCCCATTTTAAAGCATATGGCCATGACCGCGTCTTTGAATTTGGCTTTACTAGGAAAATGGTTGTGGAGGTTTGGCAAAGAAGAATAGAGAATATGGATAGAAGTAATTGCTAGTAAGTGCGGTGTCCAGGATAGGGGTGGTGGTGGGTTGAGGAATCTTCTCATAATAGGGCATTGGGTTTGCGGAAAGTGGTCACCATGGTGGTTCCTAAGTTTAAAGAGGGGGTGTCTTTCTCCCTCGGAGACGATGGGCGTATTTGTTGTTGGGAGGATGCGTGGTGTAGAGGAAGATTGCTTCAAGTCAAGTTTCTAAGTTTATTTTGTTTATGTTTGGAAAGGAATATCATAGCTGCTCATGTTTTTCCATTTGTGGAGATGTTGTGGTTTTGTCCCCTTGTGTCGAAGGGATCTTTTGGACTAGGAAGTGGGTGACTTTTTCAATCTTCTAGATCGTTTGTGTTATTGTCATCCCTCCTTAGGTGAGAGGGATGCGATGATGTAGCATGCTCACAAGTTGGGTTACTTCTCGGTTTGCTCCTACATGTTCTCCATTGGGAGAGAGAGGGTTCACCCATATTACTCTTGGCAATATGGCCCCCTCCTAAGGTAGCGGCTTTTGTATGGTTGATTGAGAGAACTAGGGTACTCATCATTGATAAAATTCATAGAATATCCATGGTTCTCCCTGACATTTGTGTGATGTGATTGAATGAAGCTAAGTCGATAAATCACATATTCATTCTATGTTGAAGGGTGTGGGTATGCTTCCTCATTCTCTTCAACGAATTCGAGGTGATGTCAGGATCTATTTGAAGATTTCTTGCTAGCTTTGCATGGTGAAGGGATCAAGAAGGAAGGCGAGGTGATTTGACGTCTAGTTTTAATGGCAGTTCTTTGGGATATGTAGGGGGAATGGAAAAGTTGTTGCTTTTGAGATAGGAGCCAATCTGTGTAGAAATGGGTAGAAAGGTCAAGGTGGCCATCCTGGCGTGGGCTTCTGGCTTAAAAGCTAAAAGCTATAGATATTAATATCTTTTTATCTTTGTTTAGGTTGTAAATATTTGTCCCTGCCCTAGCTTTGGCTTTGGTGGGCTCCTAATAAAGTTTCATTTCCTTTTTAAAAAAAATGTAGTTAGTTATAGGTTTCCTTTCACATTAATTGTGGCATCCATGGCATAAACCAAAGACGTGTGTAGATGGTTTTTGCTAATTGCCCTGCATTTATGGGAATGTAAGCAATGTCGCTAAACCTTTTGAATGACATGTGGGATGCCCATTCCTCAATTAGAAGGAAAATGATTTATGGGGATCATCCTTCCACTCAAGTTGTCCCTTTTGGACAGGAAGGGATAGGAAATATTTGAATCTGACTGGATTTCATTCAAAATGAGTAAGTACCAATGGAAGCAAGCCATGGTGCAAAAAAAAGAAAAAAAGAAAAAAGAAAAAAGAAAAGCCGAGCTAACCCTTTGAATGGGGCCAATTTGGTACAACCGTCTGTTGCTTACAAGCCGTAGACCACATTATAAAATCATAATATCAAAGTGACTTTGGAATCATAAGTAATACGAAGTGAGATATATCTTATAGATGTTTCAAGGTGATGATTGGATCTATTCTGTTTCTCAGCTCAATCTTGGTTCTATATTTTCCATGCTATTGATTGGATGCTTTGGATTATTCAATTGACATATTTTTACACCATGGCTTGCTTCTAGTTGTATGAATAAATGAACAGTTTAGATTGATGATAGGTCACCCAATGTGCCATTTAAAAGTTTGGGAACATAACAAAACCCAATGTGTGTGTGTGTGTGTGTGTGTGTGTGTGGGTGATCAAAGCCATCATTATTGGCTTTTCAAGGCATGCAATACCAAGAATCTCACTATGGACATGCATCTTGCTTGCATGACTATCTTTGTGCTCCAACACAAGATTCTACACCATGCGAGAGGTGGATCTTAACCTATCGACAATATATGGTCACGCACATGTAGCATCTACCAAACCATAAAGAATGTGCATATTATACATCTCATGTGTGTAAAATAAACCTTAACTTTTTTTAGTAGGAAATATATAAACCACAAATTAGCTCATAATCATGGTCTATAATATCATCAGAGTGGACAAGAAAGTGACATTTGTTTGATAGTCCAAACAAAATACAACAAAAAGAACAAAGGAAATACCATAATATTAACTATTGAGCTCATATTCTCCACAAGATCTTTCTAGATAGTTATTGCTGCTTCTTTTTCCGAATCTAGCACTAGATCTACACACCTGTTTTCCAAATAATTGGTGGTGGTTGTTTTATCCATATCTAGCTCTTGATCTTCTCCAAAACAAACCAATACATGATGTCCACGACACCAAAATAGGATCTAAACCATTGATCACATCAAGTCTACAACATGCCTAATTCCTTGTATGATTTGTATGTCCCACAATTTCAAAATCAATTATGGTTTTATCTTTCTTGTTGGATAAAAGAATAGAACAAAAAAAATTTAGGGGGATGAAAAGCAAATATGGATGGGCTTTGATGCCATATAAATGTAGGAAGTAGAAGAAGAAGAAGAAGAAGAAGACACACACATATAGAAGATAAAAAGATGGAAAATGTGTGAGAGGAAGGAGATGATTAGGGTTTGTCAACCCTAATCACAACTTGATTGATAAAGACAAGTAACAGGATAGAAATGCTCTTAATCTCTAAAACCAACTAAAACAGCATCATACACACTTGTATGGTCACGCATACGCATACGCATACATGCACCCACACGCTCATAAACCCCTGTAATACCTACTCTTCATTATTTATTTATTTTAAATGACATTATGAAAGAGCACTAAAGATACTTGTTAAACTTCCATCTGTAACGATCATCATTGGTACTAGCAATTGAAATAAAAGAGGTAGGTGAAACATTGAACACCTAAAGCTTACTAGGGAAAACAATGACTTAAATAGATAACATTTGGAGACAAACATAAGTGTCCATGTGAAGAATTCGGGCCTCATGTTGCAAAAATGCCTCTTGCACGGTCACATAATAAAATTTTTTTAAGGAAAATTTGAAGCTTTGATACCATTGAAATCAATCACAATTTGAAGAAATAATGAGATACACTATTAAACTCTGCCAATGGGAATTTTGTGCTCCCGTTGGTGCTGGTTTTGAGAGGAACAATTACATAGAAGTTACTATAGTACTCCAAGTCCTCTAGAAAATGCTAAAAACATTTAAAAAATGAAGGCGGGTTGGAATATTTTCCCATGAAACATCTGCAACTAATACTCCCTTGATCCATTTTCAATTGAAGTTAGTATAAGAGTATATAAGTTTCTTTGTTGCTTGTTCCTTTTCTTTGCTATTTTATGTTTGACTAGACACTGTATGTCTACATTTAATTTTATATTTCCATTTAATTACTATCATAAATCATGTAGAAAAAAGATGGGATGAATGAGACGAAGGGAAGGAAATGCTTATTATTTTTCACCGTATCTATGGGGTATAAACATAAATGAAAAAACATGGACATTATCTCGGTACAATGTACAATGAATCTGGACATTCTCCAAACACAATGTACAATCATTGATCTTGGAACAACTATCAAGACCGCTCATCACCACATCGCCATGTGTGGACCCTACATGTGGTCTACATAGTGAAGATAAGGACAAATAACATTCCCCCTCAAGCTGGTGCATAAATCGATCTTGATGAGCACGACCGAAAACCATCCACTTGATCTTGGGACTTGACATACGACATGCATATTTCCTTCTTAGCCACCTTTTCCTAAATGAAGTGACAATCAACTTTAATGTGTTTGGTTCTCTCATGATAAACTTGATTGTTGGCAATGTGAGATACAACATAGTTATCACAGTACAACCTCATTGATATATCCACCACGAACCCGAGCTCTCACATTAATGTCTTCAACCAAATAAGGTCGCATGTTTCATTAGCCATAACCCTATACTCTGCTTTTGATTTATGTGCTTGATTGAGCAACAACACTTTTCTTCTTGCTTTTCTACGTAACCAAGTTGCCACCCACAAATGTACAATCAATGTTTTAAATATCGACGATATCGAACAATATATCCCTTGATATATCTTGTATCCCACCTCTGCGATATGAAACGCACAGGTAGTGCCGATGTATCCCACATGTTTGATCTGGTGAGCATTTTCGATTTTCGATCCCATTTTTTTTTTGTTGAAATTATATTAAATCAGTGTCAAATGATTACAAATCTATTGGTTCTTCATGTTTTGCATGAAACATCATGGATTGGAGCTTTGATTCGATATCCATTGGTTCTTCATGTTCTCCATATTTATTTATTTTTCTGAAATTTTCCTTCAACCAGCTATCAATTTAGACTAATTTTGAAGTATTGGGAGTATTTGATGAAATGATCATCACATACACTCTAATTTCAAAATTTGAGTGTGGGTGGTCCGATTTGGGAAAAATTAAGGAAATTTCTAAATTTCCCCAATTTCTCCCAAATTGCTTGCAAAGTTGCACTCCAAACATGAAATCAAGCATGTATGAGGGCTGATCTACTGATTTGTTCAGTTCTTGTCAATTTTCGAAAAAAAAATAAAAATTCAATTTTAATTAAAATTTAATAAAATATTATTAAAATATAAATTATTTTTTTTTCAAAATTTTCCTTCTACCAACTGTCAATTGAGACTAATTTCAAAGTATTTAGGAGTGTTTGATGAAATAATCATCATGTACACTCTAAAGGTTATGCATTCAATTTGAATATGGTTGCATTAGTTCAGTTAAACAACACATGGCTTAGGACCCTATACAAAAGAAACCTATTATGTGCTCTTCTTTTTTTAGATGTTATAATATAAAAGTGTGTATTAAGGTCCTTTTTTTTTTTTTTTAAACAATCCCTGAAGTTTTTTTGAAAAATTCAACCATTTTCCGAATATTTCCCCACGTTTCCCAAAAAGTGCGATAACTTACCAGATACAAACAATATATCCCGTGCGATGACCTGTACATATCTGTATCCCAAGGATGCGATATGTAAAGCAATATTGATATTTTGAACACTGTATACAATAACTTATGGTCGAACGCCTGGCAAAAGGTGAACCAACTCAGTTTGCGTCAGAATATCATTTTATTCGAAGATGTCCATTTCGCTTGTAAAGAATTCCACGACCAGGGGCTCCCTTTAAGTATTGGAGTATACAACATGTTAAACAACTACGTTGTGCTAATCTTGAGGACTTATGAGAAGCTACACTGAGAAGAAGAACAAAGATGGAAGAGAGAGAGAGAGAGAGAGAGAGAGAGAGAGAGAGAGAGAGAGAGATGCTTAGGGTCTAGTGAAACCCCAACCCTCTACTCTTATTTATAGTGGTAAAAACGTGAATGAGGCCTATAGGCATTATTACATGGACTTGGGCCTAATGGGCCTTATTCAACTATCAACCTTTGAATGCTCATCAAGCTGGAACATCCTAGTGAGGCCCAGCTTGAAACAAGGGCTAACATAATCAAACCTAAGAAAGAAAGAAATTCTTCTCTCATAATAAAACTTAACAAAGAAAGAAATAATTCTTTACCCCCCCCACCCCCCCAAAAAAAAAACAAAAAAAACTCAAGGTGCTCTGAAAAGAGGAACCCGGGTTTAGAGACGTACATAACAGATTTCGTAAAAGCGGAAAATAAATAAGGTAGCTCGGTTGTGGAGATGAGTAGTATTGGCTGTGACATGAGGCAAACGAGTAGATGAGAAGTGGAGGCGGTGAGATCACCAATACCTTCAAATGAACAAGCACTTTTGCAACTTCAGTGATGTAAAAGCCATCGCAACAATTATCCGACACAAACGAGTCTGGATCAACTATCTAGTTCAACTAAGGTTGGGCCAACTGCCCAACATAATCATAAGTCCCAATGACTATCTGGAACAAATAAGAATGAGTCAATAGTTCAATATAAACAACAAGTCTGAATCAACTATCTAGCTCAACCAAGGTTAGGCCAACTGCCCAATGCAATCATAAGTCCAACTATCTAGAACAAATAAAAATGGACCAATTGTCCAATATAAACAAGTTTGAGCCAATTGCTCAGAGTAAACAAGCCCAGTACCATGACAAGTCTAAGCGAAGGCCAAGACAATCATCGAGTCCAGACGTTTGAATCAACTGTCTGGTGCATAAATGGGTCTGGGCCAATTACTCAGTACATAAATGAGTCGGGCCAACTGCCCTGAATAAATGCTTGTCATATCATATCTCTTGGCAATGAGAGTGTGAAACAAAGAAACTACTAAATCGTCGAAGGAGGTGGAGACGGGGAGAGCACATGTCATACAACAAGAGACAAATGTAGTCATATACTTCCAATTAGACAATGGAAAAATCAGCAAGGGCTTCAACCGCACCTCAAAGAGGCTTCAAATCCAGCAAAACATGAAACGTATTACCAAAAACTTCATCGAATCAACAAAGAAGCTTCAAATCTAGCAACACAATTTAAAACCCCAAAAATTCTAGCTGCTAGCTACCCCCTCTCATGATCGCAACAAGTCAATCGGAAACAGGCCCTACGACCCTCAAAACATTTTTTTTTTAAAAAGTGAAAAGGAAGAATAAAGGGTAAAAGGAAAAGGGTTAATAAGAAATTGTTGTGTAGGGAAGGAAAGAGTAAAAGAAAGAAAAGAAGATTAGGAAGGGAAGGGAAACACCACTTGTTGAGAATGATTAGAAGAATAAAACTCATAGAGTTAAGAGGAAGAAGAAGAGGAAAAAGAAGGAAAGAAAGAAGAAGAGAAAGAAAAAGGAAGGAAGGAGGGGAACTACCAAGGATTATGAAGGAAAAAAAACACACACACAAAAAGAAAAAAAAATAAAAATAAATAAATAAAAGAAATTGCTCTAATAGAAACAATAGAAAACCCTACCTAAGGCAACACAAAAATATTCTTCAACAGAAAAAATCCAGCAAACCATATCCAAGTCAATGTAAAAATCTACTTCAATAGGAAAAATCCAGCAAACCCTAGCCAAGGCAATACAAAAATATGCTTTAACAGGAAAAATCCAGCAAACCCTTGTCAAGACAACACAAAAATCTACTTTAAGGGGAAAAATCCAGCGAACCCTGGACAAGGCAACACAAAAATCTGCTTCCAAAGAAAAAAATAGCAAATCCTAGCCAAGGCAACACAAAAATCAGCAAATACTTGAGAAAAAATCTTCAAAAAAAGAATAGAAGAAGATAAGGAAAATAGTGAATGGAAAAGAAGAAACCCTAGGAGAAGAACGAGAAAAAGAAATCCTAGGAGCACTTAGGCTCTAATACCATATTAAATGGCTACATTGTACTGATCTTAAGAACCTATGAGAAGCTACAATGAGAAGAGGAAGATGGAAGAGAGATATAGTGAAAGAGAGAGAGAGAGAGAGAGAGAGCAACAACGTGAGATGCTTAGGGTCTATCGAACCTTAGCCCTCTACTCTTATTTATAGTAGTAAAAACATGAATGGGGCCTATGAGCCTTATTACATGAACATGGGCCCAATGCACCTTATTCAACTATCAACCTTTCAACACCCACACCCCCCCCCCCCCCCCCCCCCCCCCCTTAAGCCAGAGCATCCTAATGAGGCCTTGCTTGGAACAAGCATTAACATAATCAAACCTAAGAAAGAAAGAAATTCTTCTCTAACACAATGTACTACCTCCATATGAGACACCTAAGGAGCCTGCATAAATTGGCTCACTACACTGACTGGATATGCGATACCCGACCATTTAATTGTCTAATAGATCAATTTTCCAACAAGCCGACAATATCTCCCTGGATTATCAAACAAATCCCCTTCATCCATACTCAACTTCACATTAGTATCCATGGGAGTTTCAATTGTCTTAGCCCCCAACAAAACTATCTTCTAATAAACTCATCACATACTTCCTGTGTGCAAGTTGATTCCCATCTTCAACCTTGCTATCTCAATACCCAAAAAGTATCAATAGCCTAAATCCTTCAAGAAAAAAGTATTTTTGCAAGAACTTGTTTAACTCCAAGATACCTATATTGTCATCACTAATGACATTGATATCATCCACATATACAACTAAGACGATAGTTCCAGTCATGCTTCGACATATAAAAATTTAATGGTCTGCCTTACTATGTTTCATCCAAAACTGAAGTATCACCTTACTAAATTTGTCGTACCATGCACGAGGGGATTGTTTTAACCCATAAATTGACTTCTTTAGATGATAAACTTTATCACTTCCCCTAAGCAACAAAGCCAGGTGGTTGCTCTATATACCCCTTCAAGCAGATCACCATGAAGAAACACTTTCTTCACATCAAGTTGGTGCAGAGACCAGTCTAAATTGGCAACAACGGAGATGACCACATGAACAGAATGAAGCTTGGCCACATGAGGTCTCATAGTAGTCAACCCCTAATGTCTGAGTGTATTTGTTTGCAACTAGTCGAGCCTTTAAATGATCCACTGACCTATTGGGATTGTACTTGATGGTATATGCCCCTCTGCACCCAACTAAACATTCGTTACAAGTAACTCATCGAACATCCAAGTCTGATTTTGATGAAGAGCAACCATTTCTTCTTCCATAGCATGCTTCCACCCATTACAGTGAAGAGCCTCTTGGAAAGAATGAGGAATAGACATGGAAGACAGAGAAAGCAAACTGTCAAAAGGAAGGAGATAAGCCATCAAAAGAAACAAAATTAGAGATTAGATTGTTGGTATAGGTATGTATATCCTTACGGAGAGCAATGGGCATGTCTTCCTCATTGAGCAGTGTTGGCAAAGACTCAAGAGAAGGATCTTCAGATGGGGTGGCCTGATCGATAACAGACACGTTGGTATGCTCTCCATCTCCTTTCTTAGAATGCTAGGAGTAGACCTACAGCGGAGGAGGATCTGAACCTTGCACAGGAACTTGCTTAACGAACGAAGTTGTATCTGACACCAAAGGAAGAGTGATAGATCCTTCTTCAAGTTGCAAAGTTTTTACTCTCTCAGAAAAATATAGAGTACTATTGAAAAACATAACATCGGCTGACACATACTGCCCATGAGCGACTAGATTGTAACACTCATGACCTCCCTGAGTATAAGAGTAACCTAGAAAAATACATTTTACAGCTTTGGGTTCGAATTTATCATAAACATCGTCAAACTGATGTACGTAGCACACACACCTGAAAACTTTAGGAGGAATAGAAAAGGGTTGACGTTGGGAATATTATAGAAAAATGAGATTTCCCACCTAAGACTAATGAAGGCATCATGTTTATTAAATAACATGCAGTTAAAATTCATCACTCCATTCTTATGCTCTGCAAATCCATTCTGCTAAGATGTGTGTGCACATGATGTTTTGTCAATGATGCCATGGGAGGAAAGATAAGAAAGAAAGAGGTTCGACATATATTCCCTAACATTGCCAGATCTTAGAATAAATATTTTAGCATCATGTTGATGTTGTAGCTAGGGCTGTTCACGAACCAAGTTAGCTTGTTTAGCTCGCTCGACTGAACTCGAAAAAGCTCGATTTGACTCGGTTCGATACTGAGTTTGAACCAAGTCGAGTTGATTTTTTTAGCTCAAAAAAATTTCGAATCGAGGTTGAGCTTGCCCGAGCTCGACTTGACTCAGATCGAACCCCAACTCGAATCGAACTCAGATCGAACCAGCTCGGCGACTCGGTTATTTTGATATGGATGTTTCTCACCAAGTGTTTGATGAAATGACTCAATGAAGTTTCAGTTGGTGGCAAGAAAGGTATGTATATGAAACAAATACCATTTTTTTTTTTTTTGATGTAACCTACAAGGTGTTTGATGAAATATCTAGAAACAACTGCTGTTGTTTTACATACAGTAAGAAATTGAAAGTGCACTCTATGTGTTTGTGAAAATGTCGCACAGGCTCGATCTTGTCTGGAACTCGGCTCGAACTGGCCCAAGTTGCTGATCGAAGCGAGCCAAGTTGGCCAATCAGGCTCAAGGACTGAGTTGAGCCGAGTTTGAGTTGGGGTCAGTTAGTGGCCGAGTCGAGTCGAGCTGTACCAAGCTCAACTCAGTTCGACTCGTGTACACCTCTATTTATAACTGCATGTGAAATTCTTTAAAACACAAGTACCTTAGAACGATCTTTCATCAAGTATAACCATGTCATTTTAGAGCAATCATTCGTAAAAATAATAAAATATTTAAAATCAGACAAACTGAAAACATGAACTAGACCCTTTTTTTCATGACCGAGATAGTACAATCCATTTAATTCATGTCTTCCACCAATTGCCTTCCCCATCTTTAGATCCTAAAACACATAATAAGAAGGATAGAATATGATAGAACAATTTAGAGCTTTTGTTAGTTTGTTGAAAGATAACAAACTCAAAGGAAATTTAGGAATATACAAAACTAGGATAATGAGAGATCTGGGGTAGGACAGATAGTACCAACCTAGATACACCGGTGGATGTACCATCAAGTAGGGTCATAGAGGGGATAGATGAGGACTAAACTAAATGAGACAACATACTATGCTTACCAGTCATGTGATCGAAATGACCAGAGTCAATAATCCAAGGGAAACTCCAAGAGAAGGGAAACATGTTGTGGAGGATGAAGGCTAAGTAGAGTGATCTTTTATAAGCTTGGCATACTTTTCCTTGGACATAGTAACTATGTCTCCTAAGGTACTCAGCTTAATATGGGTGGAGACAAATTTGGAGCCATAACCCTTGGAACCATCATCCAACGAGCTAACTTGATTTGCCCAAGCTGGTCTTCCAAGAAGATCCCAACATGTGTCAACTATATTATTGGTGAGGCTACAACATGTACATTATCGATTACCATGGCTACGACTGCATCCACCATTAAAATATGTGCCACAACCACCCCATGTACTCTTGCCTCCAACGCCACCTCCCCTAAAATCTCTACTGCCAAACTATTCACTACGACCACAACCACCTCAGCTCCCCTCATCTCCTCTACTAGACGTAGAGATAAATGCAGACGGAATAGATGAGGATGAAGCTTTTGAATTTATGCTAGTTATCCGTAGAACTCTGGCGAATGCCTCAGTGGCGGATGGAATTTCACTACCTCCAACGATCTGAGCTCTTATAGGCTCAAACTCAGGGCAGAGGCCTAAGAGGAATTTAGCCACTTGGAATTCCTCTCTCTGTCATTGCATAGTCTCATAATCTGTTGACAACAACCAATACACATTTAGTTCTTCCCACATGCCTTGCAAGGAAAAATAGTACTCTCCCACACTCTAATCTCCTAGCTGGGAGGAGAAAATATTCTGGAGTAATTTATAGATGCGGGTCAATTTCTTCTCACCTAAATAAATGTCCTTCTAGTTTTCCTAGACTTCTTTTGTTGTCTTGAAGAAGATGACATTCGCACTGATTGTGGTTCAATATTGTTCCACAATAATGCTCTAATATGAGCATCTTCAACTACCCAATCTTCATACTCTGTTGAAGTTTCTACAGGCTTGAGAGAAATATTTACCTTTCCCTTTCCCATAAGAAAGAGTTCTACAGATGTGGCCCACTGTGGGTAATTTTCCCTATTAAGTTTTGTTGATGTGATTTGCAGAGTCATCAACTCAAGATGGAGACATGATATTATTTTTTGTCTCGCTCTCGGCATCCTTATTTCATAAAATAAGAAACTTGAACACACAACTAGGAAGAACTTTCAACTTAATCTTACCACAAACAAACTTCTAGGATGATATGAATCCACAAACAAACAATTAGGACTTTACTTATATTATGGCTTTCACTCATGCACTATATCTTCAATCATGGCCATTAAAAAACTCCACTCACAACTCATCTTCAAATCTGACCCTTGTCTTCAAATTGAACCGTAAATCCAACTCTTGATGATTGATGGTCCACTTTGATCCATCACAGTGGTAGAAAATAAAAGTGGACCTTATGCACCTTCATAGGGCATGATTACATGACCCACTCAATGGTGGTACAATAAGAGAATGGATTTAAATTAGGTCTACCCAAACATGTCAGGATTTCACCAAAAGAGATGGAAAAAGAAAAGGAGAAGAAAGAAAAACGGAAGAGAGAGAGAGAGAGAGAGAGAGAGAGAGAGAGAGAGAGAGAGAGAGAGAGAGAGAGAGAGAGAGAGAAGCAAGGCACATGATCAATCACGCTCTGATACCATGTCATAAATCATGTTGGAAAAGAAGGGATGAAAGAGATAAAGGGAATCAAATTCTTGTTATTTTTCACTGTATCAATGGGGTATAAATGCAAATGAGAAAATGCAGACATTGTTTAGATACAATGTACAATGAATGTGGACATTGTCCAAGTAACAAATGTAGACATCGTCTGAATACAATGTACAATCTTAGATCTTGGAAAGACTACCAACACCACTCATCACCACACGTGGCATGTGTGGATCCCACATATGGTCCAGATGTGCTCAAGATAAGGACAAATAACAATCACTATTATCATTTTCATATGGGTCAATATCTGTAAAGAGTTTCTAACGTGTTATTGTAAGATGTGATTGCTTACATAAGCAAGTTATTCTGGATGTTTAATTCTCTATGATGCATCTTCTTATGGATAACATTATACTAATCAAACAGGAGGCAACTGAAAGTTTGGTCTCTTGCTTACACAATAATTCATTTAGAAAATTGTTGCAGATTTCTTCAAATGTGTGTGTGTGTGTGTGTGTGTGTATTTTTTTTTTTTTTTTTACTTGGGGCCTATTTTTATATTGGTAAGTCTTACGGTGTTAGTCGCTCTGATTGTTCAGGTCTGAGAGAATATTTTGCAGCAAATCCCACACTCAAATTTGATTCTCCTACAACAGTTGTCGATTCATCAATCTCTAGTGTTTCTGGTGCTAGTTGTGAATTGGAGGATCCCAATTCGAAGGATGAGTTTTATGATGCGATTGCTAATGATGAATCGTTGGAAGATGAAGATAGTGATGAGGATGTAGAGCTACCCAAGGTTATCCCTCTTTCTCCTTCTAACACCCTTTTGACCAATGGATGTCAGTGTTGGTTTAGTGAACTATGCAAGTACAATCTACTCTCTATTGGGATCATCATTTATATACTGCATGTAGGCATGTTTTTTCTTATTCCTATTGTTGGGACTTTTCTTTTGACTAGGGTGGAAAAATGAAGCTGAAGAACGTTTCATGGGCCATTACAAGCTTAGCTCTAAAGCAAAGTTCAGGTATTCTCTTCTCCCATATGAACTGAGATCCACTCATAATCATTTATTACAAATGCTTCCATTTTAGCAAGTCACTAATGCACTTAAAAGTTCCAAGTAGGTTGCATGAAGTCTCAGTTTCCAGTAGAGGTGACTTTACAATAGCAAGTCGTGTAACTTACAATTTCAAACATTTAAGCTTCCTTTTTGTTACTCTTTATGCATTTCTCATTACTGAATGGAGTTAAAATCCTCCATTTGTGTGAGTAAGGGTATTTAAAGGGTGACCTAGCTAGCATGTTGGGGACTCTCAACTCTGCAAAGAGCTGGGTCTTATTTTCGGTCTTTTGGCACATGAAACAGTTTGCATCGGACGTCTATGCTGCATTTTTTTCTAAACCTTTAGTTGCACTAGTAAAAAAATGCTTTGAAGACATCTAATGCACCAAGCCCAAAGAATATTTTCAGTTCATGTTAAAGAAAATGTTGGTCCATCCCCAGTTTTATGTTCATGATAGTGGTTGATCTTTACCAAATAAGAAAGCCTAAACCAAAGGACTAGGCTACAGTGTGCTTTTGTCACAATGTACTAAGCTGTGATAAGTCCACCATACACATGGCGTACATTTACCAAAGGGGACCGTCCAAATCATGGGGCCGATTGTGGATAGAGAATAGACTGAGGTTCTTACCAATTGAATGATCTTAACTGTCCAATATGTGGCTGTGAACTGGCAATGACAAAAAATCAGATTGCATCCAATCAGTGTAATTTTGTGAGGTACTCTCCATCTACAATCAAGCCCCAATTGACATACATGCATGTAGCTTGGATGAGTTCCTGCAGTTGCGCTTCCATAGTCTAGCCCAACAAAAGGACGTCAATCTTCAAGAGCAGCTGTCCGGCTTTTGTGGGCCGGGAACGTCGACTCTGATTTGTTTACTTAATGATTTTCATTAATAAAATGCTGGTTTTCTTCATGGATGCAGCACTCGTTGCAAATACTGAATTGGATGCGAACACATCTCCTATTAGTGTTGATTTGAGTCAGTTTCATGGTTCTATGCGCCAAGGGAAAGATGCATCTGATACAAACTGTTGGACTTCACCGGGTGGCCAAGGATTCATGATAAGAGGAAAAACATACTTAGCGGATTACTCTAAGGTCAGTTTATTTGTGTGTGGTATCCGCATTCATGCCCTTTTGGCTTCTAGATTTCTGGGACACTTCATATGTCATTTGCAGTAAATAAACATTGATGATTATATAATTTTTCCTGAATAATGATATATGAATTGTAAATGGAAGTATTCAAATAATGTAGCAGGCTACAGAAACACAATCATTTAAAATCACATTTTACATGTGGTTTATATTGGAACCTCCTTGGTTGTTGTACTAGGGTACTTCGATTGTTGAATATGGAGTATCGTATTGTCCTAAAGGTGGCAATGATGATGAAGTTCACTTCTTCTGAATGGTGAGAATCGATATCAATCATGGATGGAAGGGTTCACATCTATGCAATACAAGACATTCAATCATTAAAAATATAAATAACATGTGTATTTGTATGGTAATACCTCATTTTGTGTTATATTGGCTGCATTTTATTTTTGCATCATAATGAAGCTTCAATATATATATTTCGTTGAGGCAATCATTTTTGTGGCTAGACATCATTATCTCTTGATGCAACCATTAAGAAATATATGTTATGTGTACATTTGCAATGAAGATCTCATTTTGTGTTGTACTTGCTACATGCTCGTATGTTTTACATCATAGTGAGACTTCAATGCATGTTTGCTACTCTATGATATAACACAGTTCAATTGAAAATAAAAAGTTTAACACTCATTTAATTGATCCTGCGATGACTCGAAATAAGAAATAAGAAAGAAAGAGAAATAGCTTAGTAATCATTTTTATTTTTTATTTTTTATTTTTATCGACCATTATTTACGTTTATTTGGTTTGGGGGTCTCTATTAAACCATAGTCCATTTTAAAAAAGTCTTGTTCTTTAAATCATTTTATGCTTTTTGTTCGAACACTTTTTCAGCATGAAACAACACTAAGAAAGTAGATCAATGTAAGTATAGATTTACATAGGTATGGATGTAACATTTGTAGCTTCTAATCTTTTGTTTGGTTTATCTTTCCGAGTAATATTTAGTTTTTTCCTGACCTTGGTTATACCATTGTGCTAAGGGGTCATTTGGGAGTGCGTAATAGGTGGTAGTGTTCAGTATTTTTAATGTATTGCTGGCTGGGGATACAGAAACATTATTGTTGATGCTCAGAAACACATCACTGACTGAGGGAAACATTGGGGCAACATGAGGAAATGGTGGAATTTCTCAAAGAAACTTCAGGAGATACTAAAATACACATATTTGCATATTTAGGAATTAAATAATTGCAAAAAAGATGCATACATAATGAGTTTCTCTTTAATGTGGGTCTAAAAGCATATAATGCTAAGTGTGTGTGACTCCTTGGAGTTTCAACACCGGGTCAAGGGTTCGAGTACCCATGGTGGTGAAATCCCACGGTGTGTGTGCGTGTGGCGTGAGTGTGTGGGGGTGTAAAAAAAAAAAAAAATTTTTTTTAAAAAAAGAGCATATAATGCTAACTCAAGGAAACATTAGGAAACATGGGGAAAATGTTGGAAGTTTTCAATGTTATTTTCAGAGATGCTAAAATACACATGTTCATATTTAAAAATCAAATAATAGTGAAAAAAAAAAAAATGCATATTTGCATATTTAGGAATCAAATAATAACTTTTCCTTTAATGGGGCCTAAAAGCATGTATCGTTGACTCAGGGAAATATGGGGAAAATGGTGGATCCATCTTCCATTCAACTATCCATCCATGCATGTACATACATACAAACACCCATGCATGATCCATCCCTATATGCGTGCGTACAGACACACACACCACAGACACACACACACACACACCATCCATCCATGCAACAAACTAACCATCCAGCCATTCATCCATCCATGATACATATATCCATCCGTGTATACATACATATGCACACATACAAGCATGCATTTCATCATACAACCATGCACCCATAAAAAGATTGAAGTGGATTTTTTTTTTTTAATAAATAGATTTTTGGCGATATCGATACATTGGCAATATTATTGAAATGTCTCAGATACATTGGCGATACAAGCAACACCTGAAATTTACATTGTTGAAAATATTGTCAATACATTGGCGATACAAGCGACACTAGGAATTTACACAGTTGACAATATTGGCGATACTTGGCGATATATCACTAATACTTGGAATTTCTAATACTACCAGTGTTTTTGGTTTTACCAAGATGGAGATACGGATAATATTGGGGATACTCCAAACAACAATAGGTGGTAATTGGTGTGAATCGTTGGTAACTAGTGCATTTGGGAGAGTATTTGACGTGAATTGGAATACGAGTCACATCAAATAAACCAAAAGCCTCTTTTTTGAAATCACAGCAAAACCATGTGATTTCATCTAACATAGATTCTGATTACCATTGATTCACAAGTCATAGTCCTCTCTTTCACTCTCTCCACGAATGCATTCCAACTACAAGCTGTCAAACATATTCACATGATTAAGATTAGTCTTCCAAACACAACTAGTGATTCCAATGCACAAGGATCCCATGGCAATTGCCAATACATATCAAATACACGCTCCCAAATGAGGCTTAATTTACTCCATTTAGGGCCACAAATTTTCTTTGCCCATGTAGTTTGCAGACTACTAGCAGTAATAGAGTTAATTTTCTGTCTTCAAGGATGCACAACATACCTCTTGTAACACCCCGGATTTTTGCCAACCTGGAGTTAGACGTTCTTAGGCAATGGGTCAACCATATCACTCTTAAAGCTCAATTCCAAAGCCAAAGAAATCATTTAGAACTAAATTCCTAAGAAACTTAACGTGAATTAACTAGCGCTACACTAGATTACCGGCGAAAGTAGCACCAACCACTTTAAATATGATCTGTAAGACCCAAAAGCTATAGAATTGTTAACACTATGTTACCCTAAAATCTAGAATCCAACTCTAAACCCAGTTGCTCTCGGGAGCACTTTGAAACTCCGTATCGGACCTAGACCGCACATCAAAAGTCCGATAGCGATAAACTTAGAAGATATTGACCGTGTAGTTGGACTTGAACCGTGAAAATCACGTCCAAATGATGCTCTGGGACGATTTCCTTGAGTTCGGAGTGAAGAGAGTGAGAAAATGAAGGTTTTTAAGAAATTAAATATGATTTTAAGAAATCTGAGACGTGTCGCTTGCGCGTTATTTCTAAGCGTTCTGACCGTTGGATTTGGACTCAAATTTACCCTCGGATCAGGATAGGTGGCCCTTACATGTCGTAGCACTTGTGGCCCTGATCAAGTTTCGGTGACCGCTGAACTGAAACTGGTCCGCCACGGTCGATCTGGAAACCCGACCGGACTGAAAACTTAACTCAATCAAGATCCAGCATTTATGAGCTTAAGTCCGACCGCATTTAGTAACAGGACCTCTAGAAATGCTCCGTTGGATCGGAACAAGGTCGATTTGGTTATAACCTAAGTATACCTTAGCCATAAGGCTATTTCTGTCGATTTAGAGCCTATATAAGAGGCTTAAAGCCCCTCTCTCATATCCCATACGAATTTCCTAAACCTAAGGGAGAAAGAAGAAAGAAAGAGGAGGAAAGAGAGAGAAAGTGAGGGAGAGTGTGAGGATTGTTCTTGGCAGTTGTTCCTGCCATTCTTCGTGCACATCTACCGTATTTGGATCATTATGCCAACGATTCTGGCGTCGTTCTTAGGTAAGGAAACCTAACCCTAATCTGTTTTAGGGTTTCGATAGTTGCAAGTAGCAAAATAGCTGACTTACCTCGTGTTATAGGTCGTCATATCAACGTTGACGAAGACTTAGAGATTCCATCGACTTCTTTACCCTTCTACGGCATAAGGTGCGGACTATAGATGTTTAGGTTATCATTTCTCAAAACTTTCAATGTTGCTTAATGATAGATTCCTGACGTGGATGCTATTTCAAATGTAGAACATGATATCCGTTTTCCGTTTCGGTTAAATAATAAGAATATGAAATTTTGTGTATTCTATGTATTTGTAGAAAATACCGTATCCGTATAAATTTTGCTGATATGATTGCCATGAGTATTTGTCGTGTATATATGCTGGTTATGAATGCATGACCTGTTTGGCGAAAAGATTCGCCTTAATACACATTTTGGCTAACATAGCTTATGTAGGCTAATGTGTGTAGTCTAAGTGTTTATTGAAATGACTAAATAAATGTGGATTTATGATTTATGCCTACCATATGTATTGAATGTAAGAACATGATTGTTGTGTATAAGACAACCCCTTGATATAAGGTTTTGTCATATTCTATGTTGAAATCAACATACGTCATGTATGTTGGAGTTGTGTAGTCTAAGTGTTTGATAAGATGCCTGTGTGAGAAATTGTGTGGCGAACTAAATTTAATAGTGGTGTTGAGATAGGGTTCTCAACAATCTTAATGATGTTTATGATATCCTCCATGCAAGTGTTTGATTTAATCGCTTTACGTATGAAACGTTTGTGTATGGTTTCATGTACATGTTGTATCTTCTAACATGTTCGATATCATGCTTGGATTACTTGATTATTTTGATTCTGTTTGTTCATATGTTTACCGATTCAAATTGAAAGTGTTTGGGACTATACCATAGTCTAGGCAATCGGTAACTGGACTTGAGTTCGTGGCTGAGTTGTATTCGCCACGCAGAACGTGTTTGACGAACCCGAGTCGTGCGTTGCTTGTCGATAGTGGTTAGGCCACACGAGGTGCTTATGCACTTCATGTCGATCAACCCAACGGGCGCTTGTACTAGTCAAACTCGTCAAGTAACCCGATTAGCCCGATGTATGTTAACTATGTATGGACGCTGCTGCTTGAATCTAAAGTACCAAACTTACCAGTGGAAATCCCGTTAACCATGGTACCTCGATCCGCTAAGACTCATGAGCCGGACATGGTGGTATGGGACACCGTGGTCTAGCTCTTGGCCTACGCTGGGGCGACGAGCCTCCCCGTAGTGACCAGTGAGCAACCAGAGCTCGTGAGCTGAATACGGTGGTATGGGACACTGTGTTCGAGCTGTCGGCCTACACTAATATAGTGATGGGGGAGTGGTGCAACGAGTGCGTGTAACAGCCCTGACAGCCCTTTGTAGTGACCACGAGCATACTCTGAATCTGCGGTGAGGCGACGAGCCTTCCCGTAGTAAACAAAGTATAAACTAGGCCTGTATTGATAAGATGATGGAGGAGCGGTGCAACGAGTGCGTGTAACAGCCCTGGCAGCCCTTTACAGCGACCTAGAACCGCATCATCATATGTGATTATATAGGACTGACGACCCTAGAATGGATCCTTGTTTGGGAATGATATAAGGGAGGTACCTTAGTTTTCCAATCCTGCTATATGAAAAGGATTAATAACAACTCGATAATCATGTCCATATCGCACTGCATGTGCCTGGAAGATGTGGAGCACTGAGGGACGAAAGAATGCCGCGAACGTAAGATGGTGTCGCATGAGGGAGTATGTTGGCGAGGGCATGCGTCATGATTGCATCTCATCCTTGCATTAACAAGAGTATCTAGGAATGTTTGATTGTACTGCTTTATCATTACCGCTTGACTGATTTGATAACATGTTAATCTTTACTCTATTGTTCCACTGAGTTAGCTACTCACTCCCACGTTACGGGACGGTGTTGTACACACCAACCAGACCCTGTCTTAGTTTCAGGTGATGGCGATGCTTGTGAAGCGGAGCCGGACTTTGCTTTTTGATGATGAGTTCTCATGCATGTAACTCTCTGGCGGGTCTATTTGACCTGGAGTTGCACCGACGGAGCTTCAGTATTTGGGATAGAAGACATTACATTTTTCTCATTTTGTACATTTTGTAATCAAACTTGAAAATGTTAACCCAGTGACATTCATACTCTGAGGGCTTACTATCACTCTTATATAGTTTAAATACTTATCACAGTCTTCCGCTTGCATAATTTAAATGCCTTTGGAGTATGATATGCTGTTTTTGGTATAATCCCAATCATGTTTAATGCCCTTCTACAAACAACATTCATTCATCATTATCTATGTTGTGATGTTTTGGAACTCGGGAGTTGGGTTTCTACTCGACCCCCGATTTTTAGGATGTTACACCTCTATATACAGTTGGTCACCTATGTGGTTGAGTTTTTCGTGCTTGTTGAATAGTTCACTTTATAACATAAAACTCCATTAGTACATTTTTTTTTCCTAATCCCTATTTTTCATTCATTCATGAAGTTTTTAAACCATATTTCATTGGGCTCACATGGTTATCCCATGCTCACTCCTGTGGATCATTAGTATCATAACATGTTTCATTTTTCTATCAGGTCGTGGGAGGAGATCCGCTTTTGAAGCTCTTAGCAGTTGATTGGTTCACAGCTGATACTAAAATTGATAAGGTTGCATTGTATCCTAGATGTCTTGTTCAGGTAAAAATAAAATAAAATAAAATCTGTAAGCACTTAATAAGGTTTTGTTGTGCCCTGCAAATCATCATTCAGAGGTGGTCTCAATGTCCATCTTGTATAACTCTTAATCAATGTATGTAGTTATGACATAATCATGTGGATATAGTAGAATCTCACCACACAGGAGAACATCTCTGTAATCCATGTTATGAATTTGATTGAAACTTTCAATACTAATCAGGCTTTAGATTTTGTTGCCGAAACCATCTAACTTTGTATTGATACTCAACAATCACCCCACTACCAAAAGGCAGATCAACTTACCAGATGACAGGTCAACAAACTCCCAAATTGAATTTTCTTCATAGAGGTGATCTACTGATCTTATCATCCACAGAAACGACCCATTGCTTGGAGTTTGAAGATTCCAATGTATCCATCAGAATGAGGTTCATCTTCATCCACTACATGTGAAAGCCTCAATTCATCCTTGATCTCATAAAAAAACATCTAAGAATTCTTGCACACGAATTCCATTGGGTTTAGGATCTTTGGCAAAGATTTCTCACTACCATCAATGATGGTAGGCTACAACTGACTGTTGCTGACAGCAGGAGTGGGACTTTCTCTATCTTTGATACCGTTGGGTATTTCAAACAGCTCCATGCCTATCATGTGCTTCTTTTAACTTAGGTACTTATCTTCAGCAATTATACATCACACGATTCAACTTCAATCAATGTTCCAAGGTTCTCACAAACAAGAACGCGCCTATTCAAGTGTACAGGATGGCAAACAGAGATCACTTGGTCTTAGTCCCAAAGTTAATCTCTTTAAAAGCAGAGATTGAGACCCAATGACCCCTACTAAGGCACAAGTCATAAAGAGAGTACTTCATATCATTCCAAATCCTGCAACAGTCTTCAAAATCAATTCAGAAGGATCTTGATTCAAGACGTAGACAGTCGTAGAAACACATCTCATTTTGGAAAAGAGATTAGCATGAACTGTCAACAATTTAACTGTGTCAAGAAGAGTATAATTCTTCCTATATGCCCCGCCACTTTTCCGAGTATATGTCATTATGTACCCCATCCAACTATGCTGACTCTTCTCACGTAAGTCCTTGAAAATATCCCGTGTATTAAGTGCCTATATCTGATTTCAATATATTGACTAAGTGTCTCATATTTATGTAATATTAAATAAACATTTCCAAAATAGCTGTGTAATGAATATGATGAAATCTCGGCAACTGTTCCAAGCACACACCTTTAAGGGTCCACAATTATCAGTCTAGACAATTTTCAATAAACCCTGACTTAGCAACTTTTGGAAATGGTTTAATAGTTGGTATGTCAGACAATTTTCATGTTAAGGATAGGTCAACTTTTGAACGGAATCTTTTCTCTTTTCTTTTAATAAAAATCTTGTCACACCCAAACTCAGTAAACGGGCTCACAAAATTCTCAAGCTCCGAATCTGGTGATGACAACCTCCATAGTACTCCATTCTCGGCTCCTAGCTTCCATGCACCGGGTTCTAATCCCGGTATACCACAAGAAGGATTTTCAAGGTGATTTTTTTTTTTTTTTTTTGTCAATGAGCATAACCACAAGTGTACCAAAACCAAAAACATCATTACATTTTCAATATAATATCTATTTGAGTACAGTGTTGAAAGGAAAATACATGATGTAACAAAAGTCCAAAAGATCAGGCATATGCTCCTGCCTCAATGTTGCTACGATTTAGTATAACCTGCATGTAAACCACATGCATAAGCTTACTTTGAAGCTTAGAGAGTGCGTGCGTGTGTGCACAATGCATGTGTCAAGCATACAAATATCAGAGTAAGCTGGAATGGAGGACTAAACTAGCAATTCCATGAATGCTATCATCCATACCTAGGCTATGCGATGTAAGGGTTTACATGGCCAAATGTCATATGCTAAAGATGCAATGCAACATGCCAATCCTCCACTAGTCCACATATTAGATTAGTTCACAATTGGATCATCATCGGGATCTAGTACACTTCTGACACTGATTGTTGCCCTACGCGCGCAAGACCAAGCGAGTGCCAAAGACCTCATTATCTGCCTCTTCAGTGTACATGGAACCTACCTGGCTCATTGATGTGAACCCATTTCACTAGTCGATCAGACTCAACCTAGTATATAGCCCTCTCTACCTGGACGGGTAAGGTCAAACCCTCTTCTAACCGACCCCGACACAATAGGAGACGTGGCCTACCGATATCCAGTCATCATGCACTCATGAATCCACTCGGTTTAGACTTTGATGCATCCTACTGGTACCACAGGGTTTAGAGACTTTCGCACAGAGACGCGTATGATTCCTCGTAACCTCGATAGTTTCCAGTGTCCATAAAATCATCCGCCAACCATAACAGGTCTGCGGGACTACACCCTGGTGTCGTTAGGGAGCAGATGCAATGTATCATATATGATGCACAACACTTGAATCACACTATTCAAAACATCCATCAATCTTACGCATACCATGTGATCATACGGGACAACCCCATCCTATCCAAGCCCCCTAAGTATCTCAAGCCAAAAGCCGTATGCTATGATCGACCGCCATTCATAACAGGCATACAGATGATGCGTGTGGCATATGCATGTGCATAATACCCATTACACTAAGCATATTATCGGTATCGACCCATTAGGCTAAGTATGTTAGCATGTTATCAAACATATCATATGATAATCAACCTTAAATGGCTTGACATATAGTGAGTGAGACCCGATCAGTGGGCCCCCCAAGCAATGTAAAGGTCTACATGGTATGGCCCACTTGAGACTAGAATCGGCCACATAGTTTGGCTTTTGCATATAACATGATCTAGTAAAACGGATGATTAGTGAGGATATAACATATACATCAAGGTGGAACCTACATGGGATGGCGTAAACAAACACATGCACCATGGTGGGGTCCACAGTAGGACCCACGGACAAGTTGGGTGGCAACAAACATTATAATGGAGTTGTGGAAGCTTTCAATGGTAGGCATTCAAATTCCACTTTCTTTTGGTGCGGCCTACTTGAGGGTTTGATCGGCCTCATCTATGGGCTCATGAGCTAAGTTGATATGGAAAAACATATGGGCAGTATGGATAAAATAGGTACATTATGGCAGGTCCTATTGTCAGATGGGCAGCGTGGATAGCATATAGATATCCTGATGGCCCTTGGGAATGTCTCAACGGTGGGCACCATTTCCCCACCGTATCCTAAGGTATGGCCCACCTGAGATATGGATTTGCCCCTCAACTTGGGCTAGCAAGATGGACGAATGTTGTGCATTTCATGCGCACACCACATGGCCCCACAGATTAGTGGGTCCACCCTAAGGTGAGTTGGAAAAGCAAATGTACTGCATGGATATAAAACGCACACACCATGGTGGACCTAGAAAGGTTTCTAGGGTGATCTCACTATCCCACCGTTAACACTGGCAGGACCCACAAAACTTTGAATCAAAATGGTATTATGTGGCCTCACATCCATGTCACACATGGCCTAGGTCAATAGGTTGGGTGGCGACAACATATCATGGTGGGCTTCAGCAGATTTTAACAGTATTGGATCAACCCCTACCAGTGTTCGAAGTATTGGTATCACTACAAGTTTTGCTAGCCAGGGATACGGAAACAATATCGATATCGCTGATAATATCGTTGATAACCGAAAATGCAGGGAAACATGGGAAAATCAGTTGAATTTTCAGCGAGACATCAAGAGATGTTAAAATGTACATATTTGTATATTTAACAATAAAACAATTGCAAAAAGAATGCATACATAACAAGTTTCCTTTTAATGGGGCCTTAAAAGCATGTGCTATTGTAAGAAATCAGTCCAACCATCCCATCCGGCCTATTTAACCATCCAACCATCCATCCAAACATCCATCGATAGTATAAAATATCAACAACACATTATATGTCACCAAGAAATCATCAACAATTGGAAAGGAAATGAAAGATTGTGGTCTCAATCAGTGTTGGAAGTATCGGTATCGCTACAAGTTTTGCTAGCCAAGGATACAGAAATAATGTCGATATCGCCGATAACCGGAAATGCGGGGAAGCATGGGAAAAATGGTGGAATTTTCAGTGAAACTTCATGAGACGTTAAAATGCACATAGTTGCATATTTAGAAATAAAAAAATTGCAAAAACAATGCATACATAACAAGTTTCGATTTAATGGGGCCTTAAAAGCATGTCTTGTTGTAAGCAATCAGTCCAACTATCCCATCCAGCCTATTTAACCATCCAACCTTCCATCCAAACATCCATCAGTATTGCAAAATATCAACAACACATGATATTTCACCAAGAAATCATCAACAATTGGAAAGGAAACAGAAGATTGTGGTCTCAATGTCGTGCATGTTGTGATATCGATAATATCAAAATATTATCAATGACAAATCGAACACTACATACAACCATGTGCCCATATAAAAAAAAAATTGAAATAAAAATTTTCTAATAAACAAAATTTTGATTATATCAATTCGTTGGCGATATTGTTGAAATATTGTTGATACACTTATGATACAAGCATTACCTAGAATTTATATAGTCAAAAATATTGGTGATACATTGGTGATATTGATGCATTGATAGTACAAGGGACACCTGGAATTTATGTAGTTGAAAACATTGGCGATTACATTAGCGATATTGATACATTGGTGATACATTGCTAATACCTAGAATTTCTGATACTACTAGTGTTATCGGTATTGCTACCAGTGTTATCGTTATCGCTGAGCTGGAGATAAAGATAATATCGGAGATAATTCGAACACTGGTCTCAATATTGCACATGTTGCAATATCGATAAGATTAAGATATTATCAATATTATCAATGACAAATTGAACACTACATACAACCATGTGCCCATGATTTTATTTTTTCTAATAAACAATTTTGATGATATCAATACGTTGGCGATATTATTGAAATATCGTTCATATACTTATGGTACAAGCATTACCTAGAATTTACATAGTTGAAAATATTGACGATATTGATGCATCGACAATACAAAAGACGCCTAGAATTTACATAGTTGAAAATATTTGCGATTATATTAGTGATATTGATACATTGGCGATATTTAGCGATACATTGCTAATACCTTAAATATATGATACTCGCTACAGTATCGCTGAGCTAGAGATAAAGATAATATCGGAGATATTTCGAACACTGACCCCTGCTGAAATCCACGGTGCAGGCCGACACCATGAAACGATGGGCCCTAATATAGTTGGGTCAAACTAATATTCGTGTTTTCCTTCCTCCGGGTCTGTGAGACCTTATAAATAGGTTTGATGACAAATAAACATCAAGGTGGGCCTTAGGAATGTTGCAACAATGGACATCATTATCTCGGCGGATTCTTGTGGTGTGGTCCACCTGATATCTGGATTTGTCTCGTTTTTGGGCAGCCACCCTAAAATAATCTAGCAAAATAAATGGATGGTGTGGATGAAACACATACAGCATGGTGGGTCCCACGAGTGGACCACCTCCCACGTTGCTAAGAGGGCAGCGTCAAGGACGCTGTCCCCACTGGATCACATGGTGTGGGTCACCTAAGATTTGGATCTTCTTTGTTTTCAGGCCCCAGACCTTAATGATCTGGCAAAATTGATGGACGGTGTGGATGAAACACATACAACATGGTGGGTCCCATGAGTGGACCACCTCCCACGTTGCCAAGAGGGCAGTGTCAAGGACGTTGTCGCCACTGCATCACATGGTGTGGGTCACCTAAGATTTGGATCTTCTTCGTTTTCGAGCTCTAGGCCTCAAATGATCTAGCAAAATTGATGGACGGTGTGGATTAGACCCATACAACATGGTGGGGCCCTCGAGTCAGACCCCTCTCCTTGCTCAAAGAGGGCTCCCGCCCTCATGTTGATGGGCAGCAATGCCCTCTGGGCGCTGTGAACTCCATCACATTTTATTTTTCTTTTCTTGTATTTTTTGTTTTTATGTTGAATGGGGCCTACACTGAGGTGATCTGCTCTATCCATCTTATCGACCAGCTCGCCATGGACCCAGAGAGTCCAAACTTGGGCAATTTCCATGGCATACACACATCACATTGGGCCTTAGAAAGTTTCAACAGTGGTTGTCATCATCACCACTATTTTTTATGGTGTGGCCCACTCGAGATCTGGTTCTGGCTGATATTTGGGCCCTAGCCCTAAAATGATGTGGCAAAATAGATGGGAACTGTGGATGACATATATCCATCATGGTGGGCCACACGAGTTGGGCCCTTGCTCACGCCCAAAAAGGGCTTTCACCCTCTGGCTGCTGGACGAACATCAACCATCCCTCTTTGTTTGTTTTTTTTTTTATATATATATATATATATATATATATATATATATGTTGATTTGCATCCAAGTGGGCCCACGTGTGGACAATCCACTCCTTCCATTTGTTTGGCAACCTCGTAGTGGGCCCAAAATGCCTTGGATCGACTTGATCTTGTATTTTTCCTTAATCCAGATCTATGTGATTTTAAAAACAAGTTGAATGGCTTATAAATACTATGGTGGGCCACACAAGGTGGTCCACGCTATGATACCATGCGGGGCACGCTATCTCACAGTGTGGCCCACTTGTGGGACCCACAATAGTCCACAATCATTAAAGAAAAGAAAAAGAAAGGAAAGAAGGACAAGAAAGAGAAGGAAAGAGGGGATTTCGGCCATTGGGGTGGGCCCCCGCTACTATGGGGTCCACCATGCACCTCATACAAATGCAAGGTGATTCCTACCAATGTGGGCCCACCAAAATGAAATAAAGCAAGGAAAAAGGTAGAGTTTGTCTTCCCTTGCACTCACAATGAAGTTGAATGGCCGAATCGTCGATTGAACGGCTTGGATAGACCTAGCTCAAAATTCCTTCTCCTTTAACCCTCAAAATTCTCCTCAAGCCCTCTCTCTAATCTCTCTTAGGGCCTGTTTGGACAGTCACAAGGGATGGGAGTAGGCAGTATTAGGTCGGCTACTAAAGGAAGACCCATCCCATCGCCTGTTTGGAAAGGCAGGGTTATCTCATCCCAGCCGCCCTCGTAAACGGTGCTGGCGACTACGCGAGATCGAGGCCATCTCACCTTCGGATATGGTTTTATCCCTGGATTCTTCCGTGGGATACGGGATGGGATGGGAAGATGTGATTCGGGCGGCCGTCACAGCAGCATCGTTTGATGGAGGAGATTTATTACAGGAGGAGATGGGGTCTCTATTTAAGGAAGAAAGAGCAGCAAGAGGGATGTTGCAGCTGGTGAATTGGGTGTTTCCCGAACTCATGCCAACTTGAAGGGACGATCGTCTTCAACGTAGCCAGCGAGGAGGTCGGAAACTCTATCATTCGCAGGTAAGTCTGACCGTTACGCGTTCATTTGCATGTTGAGTTACTGGGAAGATGAAAATAGTCTCTCAAATGGTTCCAGATCTACCGATTTTTCTTTTAATTCCTTATAATGGCCATGTGTGTGCCAATATGGCCCCGACATCAGCCATTTTCAGCCAATATAGCTTCTTCTCAAAATACACCCTAATTCACCCCCACCCTCGTCACATATCGGGCGGCCATTATTTAGATCCATGGGTGGCCCCCACCATAAAGATGATCATGCAGTAATATCAAGTGGATTAGTAGACATGCATTGAGAGCACCCATCCACCCAAGGGATACGCCCTGCAAGCTGTATGGTTAATGGACAGAGATCCAATTGACTTGTGCACCTCACAAAATATATCAGATGAGATTTCTAGCATTCTGTATGATTGTAAGCCTCACAGGTCTGGATTGATGGACATGTATGTTACCTGTGTTAGGGATTTTTCCTACTGTTTAAAAGCTCTGTGGGGCCCATAATGATGTATGTGTTTCATCCACTCCGTTCATCCATTTTTACAGATCATTTTATGACTTGGAAAAAAAACAAGACGAATATTAATCTCAGGTGGACCACACCCTATGAAAACAATTTTGATCGGATATCCACCATCAAAATCCTCCTCAGTCCCACCGTATTGTTTATTTGATATCCAATATGTTGATTAGGTCATACAGGCCCAGATGAAGGGAAAAAACAGAAATCAGCTTGATACAAAACTTGTATGGCCCCAACGTGTTTTTTAATGGTCGAGGCTCATTCAACACTGTTTCCTGTAATGTGGTCCACTTAAGATTGTGATATACCTCTTTTTTGGTCTCGTCGTGTAAAATGATCTTTAAAAAGTAGATGGACGGCATGCATGAGACACATACATCATGGTGGGGCCTACATAGCACCGAGCCACTTTGTTTCCCTCGTAGTGTGGAGTATTGTACGTTCAAGTGGGCGGGCATTGGATATGGGGGAAGCCAATGCCATACCCAAACACGCTGGGCTGGAATTCGATGGTGTACACCGATATCCAACCGTCATCCCAAACACGCTGGCCATCCTCCTGGAATTCCTTCCATCCCATGGATCTTAAGACAATCCACTGACACCACCATCATTACCTTAAAATTGATCCCATTCCTCCTAATACCATGGGATCTGCCCGGCCAAACAGGCCCTTAAACACTCTCTCCTAAACACTCCCTCTCTCAAGCACTCTCTCTTCTCTCTCTAATCTCTTTCTAATTTTTTCTCATCTTTTCTTTCTTTCTCTCCAATCTCTTTTCTTCTCGCTCTCACTTGCTAGAAACATTTGTGGAAATGAGAGGGGTTTGGGAGCTTTGTGGTAGGACTTTTTGGATAGAGAGTGAAATGAGAAAGATGGAGGGGTTGAATGGGGTGAGGGAAAGAGAGAGGGGAGTGGCTTATCATGGGCAAAGGTATGGGAGGTATAGGTTTGTTTGACTAATGGGGAATGAGATGAGTGATTGATGGATTGATTAATTGATTAGACTACCTCGGGATTTGTGCAAGTGGGGCCTGCGCCATGCATGCATTACGCGGCTTACCTCTGATTGTGCTCAAAACTGCAACTTCTAATTTGGGTGTCGCAATGGGGTGTGCCGCGCAGTGTTGGAATTGCAACGCCTTCACGGTCACCAAGGTACAAGTCTTAGGTCATTGCGGTACTGAAATAGGGTTACGATTGAAACTCGCCGATTTGGTCTACCTAGAACGTACTGGCACTGGAAACGAAGCGTGCGGTTGGTCTAACAGGGTTGCAGGTCTTGCAAATCTTCTCTTTTCTTTTAATAAAACTCTCATTAGCAAAAACAAAACTTTTGAATGGAACCTAATAAATCACTTGTAACTAATCTAAATATCCTACCTTTTCTAATGTCCAAATCTAAAAATGCTAGTCGATAAATGCAGATGCCAGGGTTGCATCAAACAGAACAATGAACGTAGGGGGACAACTAGGGTCTATAGGTGATACGACAAAAGTATCAAATCTTAAAACAGTAACTCATCAAATCTATCCATGCAAGGAAAAAAATTCTGATAAAAACCTTTGTACTGCAAAACCTATAAAACTCCTCATGACCAATGTTCGAAATATCGGTATCACGTTACGTATTGTAGCCTTGGGATACAGATACGTGTCGGTTATCACACGGGATATATCGTTTGTATCAGGTAATTTATCGTACTTTTTGGGAAACATGACGAAACATTGGGAAAATGGTTGATTTTTTCAATGAAACTTCAGAGATTGTTAGAAAAGACCTTAATACACACTTTTAAATCACAACATCACAAAAAAGAAGTGCACATAATAGGTTTCCTTTGTATAGGGTCCTAAGTTGTGCACTATTTGACTAAACTAATGCAACTATATTCAAATTGAATGCATAACATTTAGAGTGTATGTGATGATCATTTCATCAAATACTCCTAAATACTTCAAAATTAGTCTCAATTGATAGTTGGTTGAAGGGAAATTTCAAAAAAAAAAAAAAAATTATAAATATTTTATTAATTTCTAATCAAAAAATGAATTTTGTTTTTCAAAAATTGATAAGGACTTGACAAATCAGTAGATCAACCCTCATACATGCTTGATTTCATGTTGAAGCACAACATTGAAAGCAATTTGGGAGATATTGGGGAAATTTCAAAATTTCCCCAAATTGGACCACCTACACTCGAAATTTGAAATTAGAGTGTACATGATGATTATTTCATCAAATACTCCTAAATTTTTTGAAACTAGTCTCAATTAATGGCTGGTTGATGGAAAAATTCGAGAAAAAACATGGAAAACATGAAGAAGCAATGGATATCGAAATCAAAGCTCCAATTCCATGATTTTTCATGCAAAACATGAAGAACCAATCAATTTGTAACCATTTGACACTGATTTAACATAATTTCAAAAAAAAAAAAAAAGGGATCGAAAATTGAAAATGCTCACCGGATCGAACATGTAGGATATATCAATGCTACCTGTGCGTTTTGTATCACACATGTGGGATACAAGATATATTGTAGGATATATCGGCTGATATTGTCGATATTTAAAACATTGCTTCTGATGTAGTGAGAAACAGTAACGAGATTTCTCAATATGCCAAAGCACACTGGGAGAAGTAGCTTCTGTCCAACATGCTAGAAGATGATGTGAACTGACTTCCAACACATTGCTTTCTAACACTATGGGATATAAGTCTTGGAGCCTTGCTCTATCCCTGGTCAAATGGTGAGAGAGACTGAGAACTATCTTCCATTACACGTGATGGCTCGCAAAATGACCTACTTGCCATCTGACAAGCATACCAACATTTTTTCCAGCCTCAGTCCCTGTACCCTTTCTTAGCTTCAGAACTACATATTTAGGATTATCAATCTAATCCATTCATCTCTTCTAGGCATCTAATTCTATCTGTACTTTGTAAGCATTGGCCCTCACTTCCCTGCTCAACAAGGTTTTTATATTGATTCTCAATTGACATTATTAGAGATTTTGGCATCTTGTTTCTTTAGATTATTACTTTCTAACTTCTTGGATTAACATCTTAATTTCATCAACCAAATAACCTCTGTGATCCTGAGAAAGTTATCTGCTAGAGAGACTGACAAAACTTTTAGCATCTTGTTGATGAAATATGTTTCAATTGGAACCGGAATTATGCCTCTGTTGAGAATATCCCATAGATCAATGGTAGATAGCCTGCATTTCAACATTGAGGTCTCTGGTTCAAGCCTCACTTGCTGAAACAAGGAGAATCTTTTGACATTTATTAGTACTTATATAACGTAACATGAAGCACAATACTTAAAAGTCTAATATTCTGTTCTCTGTTTCAGTCAGAAGCTGCAAAGAAACTCCCATTCATCCTTGTCATAAATCTACAGGTATATCCAAGTCTTTAATCTACATTTTCCCTTTATTGTTTCTATAACAAGTCATGTGGCAATATACATTATCTGGATTTATTGCATTTGATTTTAATTTTTTATTTTCTTGGAAGGTAATTTGATATTATTTTATAGAGGAGATGTCGGTTGCTTTGAGACACTCTATTTACCCATGCTGCTTAGCTCTCAGTGAATAGTTATGCCTAGAAAGGAAGTATATGAGATTTTTAGTGGTTCATGTGGAGCGGTAACTTGTTAGATAATTTATTTATTATTATTATTATTATTTTGGGTTGACATTGATGATTTTATTACAAACGAAAACCACTACAACAAAAAAAAAATTAAAAAAAAAAAATGCTTCATAAGTGACCTTCTTTTCACTCACCAAGCAGCAAAACAAAGAAAAAGTGAGGCAAAAAACACCCAAGGAACCCAAAAGTCCCAATCCTCCAACAAAGAAACAACTAAAGACCTCCAATCTCTTTGAGGTTTTCCAAGGAGCATCTTCTGCACTCTTGTCATGGCAATGCCCAATTAATAATCACAAGGGAAATCCTCCTTTTAATAGATGCAATGTCTTCCATAAAACCTCCTTTCCACAAACACCAAAGAATTCTGGAAATGTCTTCCATAAAACCTCCTTTCCACAAACCCCAAAGAATTCTGGAAATGTCTTACATAAAACCTCCTTTTGGCCTTTGAACAAACTAACATGCGATTCCAACAGCATACCGCCAATCAAGTTATTGAGACTCTAGGATAGACCCCATCGAGAAAGAAGGGAAGCCGACACCATTCTTATGACCCCACAATGAAAGAATAGGAGGTTGACTGATTCATCCTCATTTCTCCAAATGCGGGACATTGGGGAAGGACATATTTTGTTTCTTTAGGTTTTTTTTTTTCAACATGTTGCTGTCTATTCATATCAAAAGAGGGCTATACAAAGCTACTTCGGGTGGGGCCCACAACAAAAAGGGGAAAGGCCCACCTATCATGAAAGAAGAAAAACAAAATGGAGTAGCCCCGCCCCACACCCAAATAACTATCAAGGCTCTTCCCACAAATTACCCAGGCCCACCCGATCAAGAAAAATCAAAACTCTTGTAACATGATGGAGGTTCGAAGCGGAAAGAAAAAGGAATGGGCTTGGCTATCGCTGCCTCTTCGCGCCAGGTCGTTGGCAACCACATTCGCTTCTCTTGGACAGTGAGGATATTTCAAACCGGGACACGAGGCTCTTAATCCTAGCCCACAAGTAGAACTTCTTCCATGATGGGGAGGAAGAGCCATTGAGCATATCCACCACTGCCTTGGAATCACTCTCCACTTCCACCTTGGAGAAACACCTATCCTTGCAAAGAGACAGGCCCTCCCAAATTACTCTGATTTCCACCCTGGAGTTTGAGCCAAAACCATACCTCGAGGCAAAAGCGAAGAGGAAAGAGCCAGAGCAATCCCTAGCAACACCCCCTCCTCCTAACGGACCCAGGTTACCCCGGGCCGAGCCATCTACATTCAGCTTAATCCAATCCAACTTTGGCTTTTTTCCATTTGACAACTTGAGCTATTCTTTTCTGATGGTTGCTGGCGAAGATTCGAAGTCTTGTGAGTGTAGCCACTAAGTATCTATTGGTTAATTTTTATTTTTATTTTTTTTTTTTTTGGGGGGGGGGGGGGGGGGGCTGATTCGGTTGATCCACTGGAGCACACGGGAGATGATTCTAGCATGAGAAGGCGCGATCCCATCAAATTTGGCTTCATTTTTGGACAGCCAAATCTCCCAGAATATAAAAATGGGCAGCAGGCCCATTAAGATGTGATTGCAGTCCGTCTGCTCAGCCGAAGTCCACCATTTAGAGGTCCTACCAAAAGCTGAGTCAGAAGCGAAGGAGCTAATGTGGAATATGGACTGGAAGTGATTCCAAACCACTGAAGCGAGGCTACTTGAGGAGAATACATGGTCCAAGGATTCTGAGTTGGGCGGAGAGCTACAACACTCACATCTGGAAGCCATATGAATCCCTTTGGCTTGGATCCTATTGTCAACCAAAACAGCCTTTCGAATAATTTTCCACGTAAATA
The DNA here is from genome assembly GCA_037074715.1 of Magnolia kwangsiensis. Taxonomy (NCBI): domain Eukaryota; kingdom Viridiplantae; phylum Streptophyta; class Magnoliopsida; order Magnoliales; family Magnoliaceae; genus Magnolia; species Magnolia kwangsiensis. The sequence goes on from CM073583.1 coordinate 86,855,628, forward strand.
GGCCAAGCTCGGGCAGGATTTTTTGGTGCCAGACCCATGAGGCCATGTTTTGATCACCCCTTGAGGGCGAGACAACTGCTAGGCTGAGTCGATACTGAATTCGCCAAAAGACGAGTTGATGCAGATCTTTTTGTCCTCTGAATTTGACGTACATATAACCTCATCCGAGATGTGATCAAGAGCAACCCGAGGAGGGAGAAGAATTGCCGCATTTGGGTCGGGCCACCCATTTGGGCCAATGAAAGAGAAAACCTGCTGCTGTTGCTACGTAGGAGGATGCAGATTCCATTGATGCAGGGGACCAAGCTTGGTCTAGTTGTCTCCCCAAAAATCACATTCGCCTTTGCCAATAATCCATCAGGAGTTGGCCGCGACCATCTCAAAGTGCTGATGGATATGCTTCCACAAAGGAGAGGCCCAAACAGCATTGTTCCCACCTAAGGAAATATCAAACTGGCTAGCAAAGAGGTATTTGTTCTTCATGAAGTTAGCCCGGCAACTATCTTTGCCGTTGTTCATAATGATCCAGGCCATTTTCATCCTGAAGACTTGCATGATAGCCCTCAAACCTCTAACTCCCAACCCTCCTGAATACGTTTCCTCCTTCCGTTTTCATTGTAGAAATACGTTTCCTGCTAATTTAATGCAACCATTTTCTGTCCCCTTCCCAGCCCCAGAAAAAATCTGCAAAAGAAGATTCCACCTCTCCCAAAAGAGAGTGGGGAATGTCCGATACCGCCAACGTGTGAACTGGAATGCTACTGAGAACATGGTTGATAAGAGTAATTTTACCTGCTTGGGAGAGGATTTTTTATTTCCAGCCAGCAATCCCCTCGTGGATCCTCTCTAGGATGGGATGGAAGTAGGCTCTCTTGCTTCTACCTTTGAATATCGGGACACCTAGATAGGTAAATGGGGATTCACTTCTTCTGAATCCAGAATATTTTGAACCGTCCTGACTCTTGCCTCGGACTGATGGGCAGGCAAGATGAAAAAGCTTTTCTTGGCGTTGATACTTTGGCCCGACGCTTGGTGGTAGCAATTCAGGAACGATTTGATCCTAGTCAAGGTGGTTCGGCCCCCATTGGCATGCAGTAGCATGTCGTCAGCAAATAGTAAGTGGGACACAATTGGTCAGTTCCTACGAGCAATGAATGGTTGACACCTCCCACTTTGGATCAGATTTTTGAAACCACTGCTCAGGACTTCTGCTGCCAAAATGAATAGGGCTAGAGAAAGTGGATCACACTGACGGAGCCCCCTCGTTGAGAGAAAGAAGCCGCAAGATTCGCCATTGACTTGGACGGAGAACCAAGAGTTCAACCAACACTTCTCGACCATAGAAATCCAGAAATTGCCAAAGCCGAATTGACGAAGGACCGCTTTGAGAAAATCCCAACCCAGCCTGTCATAGGCTTTCTTAATGTCAAGTTTAATGAAAATGTTTCCACCTCTAACCCGTTTATCGATGTCTCAAAACACCTCTTGGGCTAGCGCGCAGCTTTCCGCTATGCTTCTACCTTGAACAAAAGCACCCTGTTCCACCGAAATGATCTTGGGCAATATTTTACTAAGTCTATCGGCCATGATCTTCAAGCGAATTTTGTAAATGCAATTGCACAAACTGATTGGGCGAAAGTTCGCAAAAGATTCCGGTGCTATGGATTTCGGAATGAGACAGATCAATGTAGTTGTGAATGCCTAAGGGAGCGAATCATCGACGAAAAAAGAGCGCACAGCCAGTAGTATATCAGGCCCCACGACAGACCAGCAGCCCTGGAAGAAGGCCCTTGTGAAACCGTCAGGCCCAGGGGCCCCATCCCTTGGGCGGCTCATCACAGCTGCTAGGGTCTCTTCTAGGGATGGCTCCACCATCAGCATTTTGTCGTCTTCCTCAGAACTGGAGGGCTGGATGACATCCAGGAGGTCTTCAGGAGAGGATCGCGGTTGGGCTTCCATGAGAGATGCAAAAAATTCAATTGCACCTTTCTTGATTGATTCTTGATATGCAATTATCAATCCATCAGCCAGCTTGATCTCATTTACATGAGATCTCCGAGCGCGATCGTTAGCTGAATTGTTGAAAAACTTCGTGTTTCTATCTCCCTCTTGGAGCCAGTGATTTCTGGACTTTTGCTTCCAAAAAATTTCCTCGCGAGCTTCTAAGCTAGCCAGTTCAACTTTGGCCCTGTTAACAGCTTGTTGGGAATCCAGGCTGTCCATGCACTGAGCAGCTCATTCCGCTTCAATGAGGTCCTGCTTTGCTTTCCTGATATTGTGGAACACATTCCCAAAAGTGTCTTTGTTCCATCTGACCAAAGCCATATTCACATTTTTCCCCAATAGAGTCACCATTCTGTGAACGTTGGGAAATTGGCGCCCACGCTGGTTTTATGTTTTTGTTTTGTGGGGTGATTTTGATTGATTTGGATTGATGATGCAATGTAGATTTGAAGTCGCCACTAGTCAATTAAATCAACATCCCGTATTCGGCTAGAACCTGCAGAATATGTAAAGCTAGAGAATTTGAGGACTCTCTTGCTTTAAGTTGACTCTTGGTCCGCGATCCGGGATTTTGAGTAAGGGACCTCGGTTACAAAGAGGGAAGGTGTTAGGCACCATCTCTACCCATATAAGTGTATGGTTTCTACTTCATGTGGTAAAGTAATCTTAAGGGATAAGATGATACGGTCAAAATGGGACTATGCACACTCGGATTTCTGATGTAGCAAAATCTGGAATTCTGGCAAGTTACAGAGCATATGTCCAAGAAATGTCTAGAAAGCGGATGTAATGATGCTAATGTAAAAAAATAAGAAAGGGGACTAGATTACCATGAGTTTCTGATGTGACAGGATCCGATATTCGACAAGTCACAAGGACGACACTTGTGGTTGGCGCTTTCTTCGTTGGTACACCTTGAATGGGCTTGTGTCCGCATCACTAAGTCGGCATAATAAGTTCCCCGTAAGGCCGCAGAACACGCAAGACAACTAACCACTTTGACAATTAAACGAAACAAGTACTTCTAGGGTGATTACGTAGCAAAGGAGACAACAAGATCCAAACAGTACGAGAATCCTCGTAAAGCTGCAGAACGTGTACGGACCCTACTTTTCTAACTTACCCTCTGATGCTATTAACAATATAACGTGAAAGGGTTGTGATTCATGGCCCGTAATGCCGCAAAACGCACAGGAATAATCACAACGTTTTCCTCAAACCCTCATGATATGTGCGAGTCATCCCTTTTCCAAACAGTAAGCTGACTACGACACGATGGCAAGCAATGGATTTGATCCACAACCTTTTCTGACCAGAAGGGTGGGGTGTCTACTCGCTTTAGCACTCGGTTACTTGCAACCTCGGCCAAAGAGGGGCATCTGTAGACACCCCACTCGGGCTAGCAACTTGAGAAAGCAAAGACAACCCTCAGGAAGAGAGCTGAAAACCCCAACCATTCCCTAAACCCTAACCAACCCTAAACATTCCCTAAACCCTAACCCTAGCCTACCCCAACCATTCCCTAAACCCTAACCATAAACTACCCCAACCATTACCTAAAGCCTAACCACCACCCAAACCAGAGCCTACCCAAAAATTGATCCAATTCCCAGAAAACATACCCAACCTTTTTGATCCGAATATCCGAAGAAAGGCTTCGGGTCGACCAGAGGTCCCAAGACAGGCCCACCAGCCAAAACCCAGGGAGAACCTAACCTACCCTAACCATTCACAAAGTAGGAATGTCTAGAATATAACTGAAATAACCCCATACATTCTTAGCTATAATCCTGTTGCTAAAAAGCTGATCTATTTATTCAACCATGGGATGAGGGCAGCAGGAACACTTCGATGGAATCAGAATTCCCAACCTTTTCGGTGCTTCATCAATTGGAACCTTTCCAAAACTCCCACTCTGTTGATATAAGGAATCTGTCAAGCTAATAATTATTGTTAATAATAAAAAAAGAATATTGATATAGTATTCCACATCACCTGAAATACTTCTTGCTACAATAATTTCCACTGAATAGCAACCCAATTTTGCATGTCCTCTATCTTCACCTCCTAAATCAATATCTCCTACCAAGCGTGCTTTAAGCAGGAACCTTGTAAATTAAGCCAACAAATGCTTCATGGCCTCATTCGTTTCTCTTCCAACATCTCTTACCACACTTGTTTTTCTGCAGCCCTTTCCTCTGAGCATACATCTCTAAGCAACTTCTTTTCTTCCATCCTCTTTAATTGCAGCTCCCTAGCGACCATTCTAAGAAATGCTACAACTTTAGTTTTACCTTCTACTGTCATCCCTCCTATCAGAAGATCTTCTTAACCGTCATTTTTTATGTGCTTGGCAATGTTTAGAGTTAAAACCCACCTGCCTTCTTCTCATCCATTCAAAACTTCCATGGCTTTAAGAGCTTTGTCCAGATCCAAGAATCTGACAAACATGAATCTTCTAAATTTCTCAGTCACTGTGTCTCTAGGAAGTGCTGTCTCTGCAACCTTTCCATGATTCTCAAACAATCGAGCAACATCAGCTACACTCCATTGCAGATCAAATCTGCCACGAACACATGAACGGACCTTTTTTTTCCTGCCAGCCCAATCCTTCTGCTTTGCTGATCTTGGACTCTGATCACCTTCTCCATTTAATGGCATTCACTTTCACATTTTCTGGACTTTTGCTTTTGCTCCTTTTTTTTTTTTTCCTCCAACAATTTGCCTCAACATTGAGGGGGCAAAGAAGGAATGCTTGGATGATTGGAGACATGGTGTTGGGACTCCGAAAAGATTATTATTTTGTTCATCCAATGTTGAAGATTTTATGATTTTGATTTGGTTTATCCATGACTATAGACTAGAGCAATGTTTTAAATATCGACAATATCAGCCGATATATCCCACGATTTATCTTCTATCCCACCTATGCGATACGAAATACACAGGTACTGCCGATATATCCCACCTATTCGATCTAGTGAGCATTTTCAATTCATGTTTTTGTTGTAAATGATGTTAAACCAGTGTCAAATGGTTGCAAATCTATGATTCTTCATATTTTTCATGAAAAATCATGGATTTGGAACTTCGATGTCGAGATTTAGGAGAGATGGGTCAAGTTGTGGAAAATTGAGAAAAAATGAAATTTCTCAATTTCTCGCAAATCAGTTGCAATTTTTGTATCCAAACACAAAATTAAACATGTATATAGCATGATCTAGTGATTCTTCTTTTGCTTTTGAATGTATTGCTTGTGTTTCCATACATGTCTTCTTACGTTTATAAATTATATGAATAGACTTTGAATATACTTGCATCAGTTCAGTTGGAAAGCGCATATATTAGGAGCTCATACAAAGGAAACCCCTATTATGTGTACTTTGTTTTTGTAATGTTTTGATTTATAAGTGTGTATTAATGTCTTTTTCAATAATCCCTTAAGTTTCATTGAAAAATTCGACCAATTTCCCAATGTTCTCGTGTTTCCCAACAACAACGAACACGATACAACTGATATATTCCATGCGATAACCGATATGTATCCGTATCCCAAGGGTGCGATACATTACGCGATAACGATATTTAAAACAATGGACTAGAGTAGACCTTGGTTTAGAAAGCAATGCTAATTATGATTTCACTAGCAAGCATGATCCCAACTAGCTACCTCTATTGCTATAAATGTGATGGCTATTTGTAAGAATCCTACTTTCTCCACATGTGCTTATGGGACATTTAGATCTTATCCTGTCCATCAGGTGGGTTCAGTTATTAGCTGGGCCACACACGTATGTTCAAATTGATGGTTAAAAAGATTTGACTAGCAATCAACATTCGACATACATGTGTGGCAATGTTTCCCAAGTATGGCATCCAGTACACCATTTACAACCAGATTTAGTTTTAGGGAAGGAAGGACATGGTATCCATTCCGGAGTTCCATGTAACACAGCATGCGTGACCCATTCTTTGAAGAGACCAGCTTCGGGCCACTACACAAACAGTGGGGAGAACAACTGCCTTTTCTCTCACAAGTACCACATTGGTGTGCCTGTGGTAAGAGTAGAGTATGATTATTGATTAGCAAGTAGCAATGGCAGGGTTCATGTGCAGTTTTGGGTTGGCTTTTAAGTAGTAGGTTGGCACTGTTTTACTATTGGCTTTCCACCAGGCCTCAATCTTCCTCCTTTATCCAGGCTCTTGGAACTGGCCATGGCAAAGGCTCACATGACAACAGCATCCCAACTAGTGTTGCCTCTCAACCCGACTATTACTTACCTGCCCCAATGTGAGAGCAAGAAAAATAGTGTCCTGGAGTAGTTGCTAGGGAAAATGTTAAACACAAAGTATCCTTAACATGAAAGGTCATGCTCGAGAAGTTGGTTGCACAACATAGTAGGCGTTGAGAATATAGTATATTAGAAGTTCTAAAGAACTAATTTATGTGTTCTTGTAGAGCACCATACTAGTGGGATTTTATTCTCATTTATGTTCTTATCACTTGTAACCATCTCTTACTCTTATAAGTAAATGATTGTGAAGGGGATAGTGTAATTCTCTCATTCTCCTTCATTTCCTCTCTTTCATCTTTCTTCTCTCTATAATATCACGTGTTTATATGGTCTCAAAGCTGGATTGGTTGTTACTTCATTACGCCATCATCTTCATCATCATGTTGCCACCACCTTCAACACAACATCAACACTCCATCTCAATGCCACCATCACCACTATAATTCAAAATAATCTAATCATAATCCATTCTTCATCCAGGAATTGTCTAGATGATGCTATCCTCGTAGGGTTTAATATTGTAGCACTTGTTATGGATGATCCATCCCATGATGAGTGGGAAAGCAATAATCTAACACTCATATTACCCCAAATATTGTAGATGATCCATCCTATCGACGAATATGGATGTGGACCATACCATTGTATGGCCCGCTTGGATTGGAAAATTAAGGGACCATATAGTGGTACGACATATAGTGGATAGTGCATTGATTGCACATAAGTAATTGACTCTCAGCGTAAAGAAAAGAAAAAAGAAATTTGTAAACTGGATATAGAAAAGGCATGTGATTATATGGACTAGGGATTTCTGGATTATATGCTAGATTGTTTGGACTATAGTCAGAAATGGAGAAGCTGGATGCAAAGCTATGTAATGTTGGCTAAGTTTTCGATTATGGTGAAGGGATCCAATCTCCAAGGGGCTATCTTTCGGCATTGGGAGTTTGGAGACAAGGGGACCCGTTATCTTTGTATTTATTTATAGTATTGATGGAGGCTCTAAGTCGCATGCTACAAAGATGAGTGGATAAACTTATTGAAGGTTTCAGGGCAGACAAATCAGAATTTCAGGCATCTCACTTACAGTATGTGGATGATACGCTATTATCTTGTAGTGCAGATGTGATAAAGGTGGATAATTTGAGGAAAATTGTTACATGCTTCGAGATAGCTTCAGGTTTAAGGGTGAATATAAGTAAAAGCAAATTGTTGGGGATTCAATTAACCCAAGAAGAGGTGGGCGATTGTGCTAGAATCTTTGGATGTCGATCGGGAGCATTTCCTTCAACTTATTTAGGTCCACCGTCCATCATTATGTATGGATAAACCAGCTAAACATTTGTGGGATAAGGTAGTGGAAAGATTTGAAAGGAAGCTCTCAGGTTGGAAGAGAACACACTTATCTTTAGGAGGAAAATTGACATCGATAAAGGCAGTTATGTCTAATCTCCCAGTCTATTTTATGTCTTTCTTCAAATGCCCAAAGTCGGTGTTAAACCGTTTGGATAAAATTAGGAGAGATTTCCTTTGGAGAGGAGCTAAAGAGAAGCATAAATTCCATTTAATGTAATCAGAGGAGATATGCAAGCCATTTAAAGGAGGGGAAGTTGGTATAAGAAGTTTGGAATTGATTAATTAGGTGTTATTGGGGAAATGGTGGTGGGGGCTTGGTGGGGAGGTAGGTTAGTTATGGACATGGGTCATAGTAAAGAATATGGAGTGGAGGAACAAGGAAGATGAATTAGAGAGTCTTCTCTATATAAAGCATCAAGTGCTTGGAAAGCAATAACAAGACTTTGGGAGAAAGTTGAGGGGATTGGTTTTTATTTGGGAGACGACTATAGAATTCAATTTTGGAAAGATGTTTGGTTGTGTTATCAACCTCTTCAAGAAGTTTTCCCTAGGTTGGCTAGTATATCATTGGATCTAAATCAATGTTCGAAGTACCAGTGTCGCTATAAGTTTTGCTGGCTAGAGATATAGAAACAATATCGTTATCATTGATAACATTTCCAATTCCTGAAAATGCAAGGAAACATGGGGAAAATGGTGGAATTTTTTAGTGAAACTTCAGGAGATGCTAAAATACACATATTTTCTAATTAAAATTTTTTTTTAAAAAAAAAAATGCATATTTGCATGTCCGGGAATCAAATACTAAGTTCCCCTTTAATGAGGCTTAAAAGCATGTACTGTTTGACTCAAAGAAACATTGGGGAAATATGGGTTAAATGGAGGATCCATCCAACCATCCATCCGTGCATGCACATACAAACAGACATGCATGAACCATCCACCCATCCATCAATCCATTCTTGCATGCTTGCACACATACACACATACGCGTCCATCCATCCGCGCATCCATGCATGCATGCTATATACACATACGAACATCCATTTCATCATACAACCATGTGCCCATTAAAAAAAATAATGATAATTGAATTTTTTTTAATAAACAATTTTTTTACGATATCGATGCCTTGGTGATACAACGGACACTTGCAATTTACACAGTTGAAAATATTGGCGATATTTAGCGATATATTGCCAATACCTAGAATTTCTGATATTACTAGTATTATTGGTATTGCTACCAGTGTTATCGGTATCACTGAGCTGGAGATACGGATAATGTCAAAGATATTTCGATAATATTGGGGATATTTCGAACAATGAACCGAATTTTCTGGTTGCTCATTGCTTTTCCTTTGAAAGAAATGAGGTGATATGGACTCCCCTATATAGAAGGAATTAATAAGAAAATGAAATAGATGAGATTATCAAAATTTTTGAAATCGCTTCAAAAAATCATGCTAGTGGTGGGTGAGCAGGACTCTATGGTGTGGACTAAAGAAAAATCAGGAAATTCTTGGTCAAATCTTTTTGTAAGTTCATTTCTAGGTCTTCTTTGGAACGGTGAATCAATCATACAGCTTATGTGTGGCATTATAAAGCCTCCCTTAAGGTAGCAGCCTTGGCATGGTTGGTGGGAAGGAACAATATTCTCACTATTGATTAATCTTAGAGAGAGAAATATGGTGTTGCCGAATACATGTTTGATATTCATGCTAAATGAGGAGATGGTGGGCCATCTCTTTCTTCATTTTTCCTATGTTGGTGAAGTATGGGAAAAGTTCCTTAAAGGTTTCAGAATTTCTTTGGTCATGTTAGGATCTATCAATAGCTTCTTCCAAGCTTGGCATGGGGGACGGATTAGAAAGGAAGGGCAGGTGGTATGGAAGATGTCACTGTTGGCCGGTATTTGGGCTGTGTGGGAAGAGAGAAACAATAGGTGCTTTCCGAATAGGAGCAATCCAGTATTGGAGGTATTTAAGAGGGCTAAAGAAATGTATCGGAATGGGCACTTGCTTTTAAGGCAATTGGTTACCTTTTATATTTATTTCACTTATATTGTCAATGCATCAATATCGCCAATGTATCACCAATATTTTCGATTATGTAAATTCTAGGTAATGCTTGTATCACAAGTGTATCGACGATATTTCAATAATATTGCCAACGTATTAATATCATCAAAATTTCGTATATTAGAAAAAAATTTATTTCAATTTTTTTCATAGGCACATGGTTGTATGTAGTGTTCAATTTGTCATTGATAATTCAACCATGTGCCTATGGAAAAAATTGAAATAATTTTTTTTCTAATATACAAAATTTTGATGATATTAATACATTGGCAATATTATTGAAATATCGTCGATACACTTATGATACAAGCATTACTTAGAATTTACATAATCGAAAATATTGATGATACATTGGCGATATTGATGCATTGACAATACAAGTGACACCTAGAATTTACATAGTTGAAAATATTGGTGATTACATTAGCGATATTGGTACGTTCATCATACTTAGCGATACATTGCTAATACCTAGAATTTCTATACTACCAACGTTATCGGTATCGCTAAGTTGGAGATAAAGATAATATTGGAGATATTTCAATAATATCAGAGATCATTCGAACACTGATCGAGACTACATTCTTTCGTCTCCTTTTCAATTTTCGATGATTTCTCAGTGAAATATCGTGCGTTATCGATATTCTAAAACAATGTTGGATGTTTGGATGGAAGAGAGGATGGTTGGACTGATTTCTTACAACAACACATGCTTTTATGCCCCCAATAAATGGAAACTTATTACGTATGCATTCTTTTTGCAATTTTTTAATTCCTAAATATGCAAATATGTGTATTTTTCCATCTCCTGAAGTTTCACTGAAAATTTCCACCGTTTTTCCCATGTTTTCCTAATGTTTCCCCGCATTTCTGGTTATCGGCGATATCAATATTGTTTCCGTATCCCTGGCCAACAAAACTTGTAGCAATGTCAATACTTCAAACACTGGCCAAACCATTGTATGACCCCACCTAAATTGGTGAATTAAGGGGTTGTTCAGTGGTACGGCCCACCTAGTCTTGGTTTTAAGTCTTGTTTCTTAATATTTAGCTAAGTAGATTATCTTAGGATTGGAAGGTCATCTTGTTAATGTTTTTAGGGGTACTCCTGGCCATTTTTTTCTTGTTTTTCACTTAAATATAAGAGAGAGTGGGGGTGTGTGAATCCTATTCTTCTAATTCTCTTTTCTCTAACTCTCCTTCTCTTTTCCTTCTTTTCTCTTCTATATTAATCTACATGGTGTCAAAAAGTATTTTCTTATGATCTACTCCATCTTTCACTCTATCTCACATATTCACCTCTTTCTTTTCCTCTTGTCATATCGCTCGTGCTGAAAGTTTTTTTAAGAAACCTAGGGTTTCTTCTCTCTCTCTCTCTCTCTCTCTCTCTCTCTCTCTCTCTTTTTGCCGGGGGGTGGGGGGGATGTAAGAGTCCGTGTGTGAGATGTTGAATGTTGTATTTGTGATCATCACCTCTCTTGTGTTTGGTTGGAACGGTTGGATGTATGGGCTGATTGTTCTCGTCAAGTGTAGTGTGTGTATCGTGTGGAGCGCACAGGTGGGGCATTCTTCTACCATGAAAAGTCAACTCGTATTTGTGTAAGCATTGCAGTATTCATGTAACACCCTGGATTTTTGCCAACCTGGAGTTAGACGTCCTTAGGCAATGGGTCAACCATATCACTCTTAAAGCTCAATTCCAAAGCCAAAGAAATCATTTAGAACTAAATTCCTTAGAAATTTAACGTGAATTAACTAGCGCTACACTAGATTACCTGCGAAAGTAGCACCAATCACTTTAAATACGATCTGTAAGACCCAAAACCTATAGAATTGTTAACGCTATGTTACCCTAAAATCTAGGATCAATCTCTATTCCCGTTTGCTCTCGGGAGCACCTTGAAACTTCGTATCGGACCTGGACCGCATGTCGAAAGTCTGATAGCGATGAACTTATACAATTATGACCGCCTAGTTGGACTTGACTATCTCCTCGAAAATCAAGGCCAAACGATGTCCTGAAACCATTTCCTTGAGTCCGGAGTGAAGAGAGTGAGAAAATGAAGATTTTTAAGAAATTAAATATAATTCATACTCTGAGGGCTTACTATCACTCTTCTCTAGTTTCAATACTTATCACAGTCTTCCGCTTGCATAATTTAAAAGCCTTTGGAGTATGATATGCTGTTTTTGGTATAATCCCAATCATGTTCAATGCCCTTCTGCAGACAACATTCATTCATCATTATCTATGTTGCATAAGTAATGTTTTGGAACTCGGGAGTTGGGTTTCTGCCCGACCCCCGATTTTCAGGATGTTACAATTCATCTTAATTGATTATTCTCATGGAGATGAAGAGTAATCCAAAATCTGGATTCATAAATCCATCTGATTTTTTAGGGGTCCAAATAACCTCAATAAAATTAAATGGAGTAAATTGTCTCCAATGGCCAAAATCTATTCAAGTGGTTTTTTACTACATCCTATATTGCCAATAATCTGATCTATCATGAGATAACCAAGCAGGTTGAAGTCGACTGTCACTTTATATGTGAGGTCTCTAGTGGTGAAATCTCTATGCCATGTGTTCAGTCTTAAGATTAACTTGCTGGTGTGTTCATGAAGGCTCTTAGTCACATTCTGTAGGCACACATCTATTCCAAGCTTAGCATCGTTGACATATATGCTCCAGCTTAAGGGAGAGTGTTAACGAATATGTATGTGGGCTGAACCATTGTACAATCCACTTGGATTGGTGAATTGAGGGACCATATGGAGGTATAACCCACCAAGTCTTGGTTTTGAGTCCCGTTTCTCAGTATTTATTAATTAGTTCATCTTACGATTTTGGAAGGTCATATTATTAATGTTGCTAGGGGTATTTTGGGTATTTTTTCTTTTTTACCGCCTAAATATAAGAGAGAGTGCGGTCGTGAAAACCCTATTTTATTCTCATTCTCTTTTCCTTCTTCTTTTCTCTTCTATATTAATTTCTGCATCCCATGATGACTAGGAAACTTATAATCTAATAACGATGTCACGATGCATTTTGTAAATGAACCATCCCATATTGACATGGAACAAGATAATCTAACAATAATGTGGGGGCGGCTACACTGTCTGTTGTACATGATCCATCCCATGATGATTGGGAAAGAAAGAATCTAAATGTGATATTGTGGCACCTAATGTAGATGATCTATCCCGTGATGATTGGGAAAATGATAATCTAATAGTGATGTCGTGGCCATCCCATGATGACTGGGAAATCAATAAGCTAAAAGTGATTTCATGGAGCCTACCATAGATGATCCAACCCATGTGATATTGTGGCACCTAATGTAGATGATCTATCCCGTGATGATTGGGAAAATGATAATCTAATAGTGATGTCGTGGCATTTACTATAGATGATCCATCCCATGATGACTTGGAAATCAATAATCGAAAAGTGATTTCATGGAGCCTACCATAGATGATCCAACCCATGGTGAATGGAGAAACAATAATCTAACAGTGATGTGATGTGTACTTGTTTTCTTGGTACTTGGGCAAGCTGGGCATGTGGATTATCTATTCTCCTGCTTGAGGGGAAGATGTTGAGAACGTAGTTGTTGTATGTTATAAGTTCTAAAGAATCACTTCTGTATGCTCCTACAAAGCACCATGCTGGGAGGATTTTATTCTCATTTATTGTGTTCTCATTTTGTATTCTCTTTTATGGTGTTATTATCTCTTATAACCATCAATTATAAATAAACCATTGCAAGAGGGATAATGTATCCTCTCATTCTCCATCATTTTATCTCTTTCATTTCTCTCTTCTCTCTCTCTAATATCATGTGTTAATGGTAGAGAAGATGACGGATTATATAATATCAATTATATAGAGGCCACTGTGATTGTAGAATATGGAATGAAAACTTATTATTTTATTCACGAGTTCCCTCTACATATTGCATATAAAGAACATGGACATGTATTGTCTTTCTTCTGTTGTATTTTGAATAAGCTGTGTCATTAATCTTTCTTGCTATTATGTTCTTCAGTCTGGCCTCTATGTATTGATTTTGTGTCTCTTCAATCGGCAGGTTCCAGCAAAACCAAACTACAGTCTGGCTCTCTACTATGGAGCAAACAGACCCATAAATAAAGAATCTTTATTAAGAAGATTTGTGGATGGGACTGACATGTTTCGGGATGCAAGATTCAAACTTATTCCAAGTATCATAGAGGTGTGAATTTATTTTTTTGCAGAGTTCTTTAAAAAATAATAATAATAATAAATTAATTTTTTAAAAAAATCAATAAGCCTTTGCAGGTTATTTCTTCTACTTCCTATCATTTCGTTGGGTTACTACTGATGCCTTCTAAGGAGTCATTTTAGGGATATTGGATGGTTAAGCATGCAGTTGGATCCAAAGCTTGCATTTTAGGAAAAGCAGTGACATGCAGTTACCTTCGACAAGATAATTTTTTGGAGGTAAGTAGCAACCATGTTCGAATACATGCATATCTCTTGTTCTTTTTGGCACCTATAATATTACCAACTTCCAAAACCGCTCAAATTTAGTAACAGATAATGTTTGTTCATTCATATTTATCATATCTTTCATGGATGTTGGCGGTTATGATATGTAGTTACCAACAAGCTGTAAGCTTCCTCATCTCTTTAAACTTCAATTGATATCCTTTGCAACGAAAAGCATACACTCTACATCCGTAAGGAGTTGTGTGGTAAACTAATTTTAATTACTTGTTGGTAGAATAATGTCAGGTGGTGCTCATGCTTGCAGATTATGTGAGGAATTCTATGATCCCTGATGAGGTGTACCGTAACGGCTGTTTCGTAATGTTAACGGCGCCACCATTACGCGTTATGGAGTCGTAATGGCCATGATGGCCATTGCAGAAAAAAAGATCTGTAATGGCCTCATATTGTTCTGTTATGGGGCTGATATATGTTTTTTTTTTTTTTTTTTTTTTTTTTTTAACACCATGGTAGCCGTTACGGCCACCATTACCGTTATAGAATACCATGCCCCTTGACCTCCACAACATCCTCAAGCCCCTTGAGTTTGTACAAGGCTTGTGGCTTTGTGATCAAGACAATTGATATGTTGGGGCTTGACATTGATGGGATACTCCTCAAAAACACCCCTAATGGAAGAAACCTGACCTTTGATCAATGTCTTGCAGAGAGACAATTCAGAAGAAAATGCAGAAAGATTCACATGGAACATAAGCCAGACCAAGGTTGGATGTCTGAGATCTTCCAATGAGGGAGATTTTTAGGGTATCATTTATCTACCTTAGGTACCTTCAGATAAACGATCTAGATCACCAAGAAATGAGGCCCATGTCTATAAACTCAAGGCTCAAGTATCTTGTGCATATTCTCTGCCTAATAGCTCATGATAACTCTTCAAGTGTAGAGGATTGAAGTCAAGGATATTCCAAGCCGATAGGAAATATATGATGCACGTACCTGTTTTTCAAGACAATGTATGAGAGTTTTCCATTCTAACAAGTGAAAAACATGCTCCGGTAATCTAAACCGTTGGTCTATTTACCTACCAAAATTTATGGGTTGTGCCCAAAAGATCAGAAAGACGGGATTTTATCGTGGTGACCAATTTAGGACCCCTTCCTATTGAATGTGGACTATCATTCAATTTCCCATCCATCTTTAGGCCACAAATCAACAGTTAAGATTGCCTATTAGGGAGATTTTCGGGCATAGCCCATCCAAAGTGGGACAAAACATATCAATGGTTATGATTACCAGAGCATTGGCCCAACTTGTTAAATTTGAAAACCCATGTATGTTGTTCAAAGACCTCTTCATCAAAAATAATTAATTCCTCCTGGGTACATCGAGCGTCTATTTTCATGGCAACACAAAAGGATTTTACTTTAAAGGGATTAAGAGTGAGTACTTGTATGTTTCAACTCTTGGAAAGTTCACCACCAAATACAGGTAGAGAGTCCTAAACAGGCCATGCTTCAAGGATTGCTAGTTCTGCAGGAAGTCCTTGTTGGCTTCTTTCAAGGGATTCATAAGAATTCAAAAATTATTTTCTTTGTGGCGAATTATAATTGAATTCCCAAATATCGACCAATTAATGGAGGAAGTTGCACGGACAAACATCTGTCAGTGTGTCCAACAAGTGATTCTTGAAGGCCAGATTTGCTATATTATAGAATAAACTATTATAGTTTGATATTATATTGCAATTGTATGTTAAAAGCCATTCAAAAAATTATTTACATGTAAAACACCAATTAATACTAATAAAATAATAATAGCACTAACAATAATAAACCTAAAACTCCCTTGTATGTATGTATGGATGGATGTATATATGTATTAGATTACAAGAAAAAAATTTAAAAAAAAAAATTAATAAAAAATGCCTTTTGAGTGGCAGACACATAGTCATGGACTAAATGGTATAGCTTCCAAAAGTTGTAGTGTCCTTGTTACATAGATCATGAGTGTTAGTATTCAAGAACAATGATGGTGTACAAAGCTTTTGTGGACAGTTTGGTTGGAAAGTTATTTCCTCATCCTCATGTTGTTGTCACCCTTGAGCAACATGGAGATGCTAGTCTATAACTCGAGAATATCAATCTTTTATTTTCTAGAAAATTGATCTATATATTATTGGCTTGAGGAAGTTAGATGCATTTTCTTATCTATTGAAAAAGAATAAACACACTTTTCTCTATATTTTTAGCTTGTGTTCTAGGTAAATTACGTCCTAGCTTGTGTTCTACACCGCTTAACCCCTCTCCTTCGATCAATGCCGAACCAAAGAACTTTAAAAAGAAAAGAAGGCATGGTCATACTTGATTTTACCATAGCATACACGCAAAGGACTCTATTAATAATAATAATAAATGTGAGTAGCATGAAGTTTGCATGCAAATGTACGCTTTAATGCCATGACAGAATTATGTAGATGGTGATTGTTTTGGCATAGTTTCATTACTTAATAGGCCAGTTTTCTATCTTTGCCCCATCTTCCTCAAAATTGATGAAGTTGACTAGGGCCTAACCCCTTTATATTCAAATTGGCTTGGCTCAAAGTGGAGGGCTTCCACGACCTGGTTTCGGGCTAGTGGTCGACCTTCGATATTGAAGGCCTTGATGGTTTCAAGCTCTTCCAAAGCTAAAAATGCTCAAAGCCAAACTCAAGGTGTGGGAGAAAGAACTGTTTGGGTAGTGGGAGCAAGAGATGGATTCTATCTTGCAGGAGATCCAAGCGTTGGATTTTAAAGAGGAAGAAAGGGCATTGTTGAAAGACAAGAAAGTTGTCAATGTAGAGCTCTCCGTTGAGTACAATTTTATGCTAAAAAAGGAGGAGATCAAGTGGCGTCAAGGTATTCTATAACAGTAACAGTGGCTGTAATGGCCACCATCATTAGCTTTATGATACAGGTAGTAATGGCTGTTACGGCCTCCATAACGGCCATCACAGTCTCTTTTTTTTATTGAAAAAAAAAAAAAAAAAAACCTTGAGAAACCTATATCGGCCCCGTAATAGACTGTTATGGGGCTGTTATAGCTTTTACGGGGGGCGTAACGGGCTGTTATGGGGGCCGTTACGGGTCTTTTTCTCTGTAATGTCCGTTACGACCATTATGACCCCATAATGTCTAATGGTTGCCACCATTATCTTTACATAACGGCCTTTGTGGCCTCGTAATGGCCATTATGGCATACCATGAGTGACACTAGCATTCTAACGCCACCTGTCTCAAAGGAGACGAGAATATAATGTTACGGGATTGCTGTGCTTGTTCTCAAGCCAACATCTTCTCACTCCTGGTTGATGGCAAGAGAATGGATGACAAAAGCCAAATTTTGTGAATCCATCATCAAGTTCTATTCGAACATGCTTCCAAGAGAGCAGTGGGTGCCGTTGAATCTTGATAACTTGATCTTTAATAAAATCTAGTGTTTCGAATAGCACCCGTAGCATGGCTGTAGCGCTACGTAGCATGGCCGTAGCAATACGTAGCGTCCCAAATAGCGTAAATCCCCTATAGCGTACACTACAAGGGTTGTAGCGTGCGCTATAGCTACGTAGCGCGTAGCGTCCGTAGTGTAAGCTACAATATGTTTTTTTACTATTTTATTTTTTTATTATTTTTTTCACGTTTTCTTTGTTTCTAATGTTGAGGAATGTGACACTTGTATTATACTTGATACTTTTAACCTATGGGATTTTTATTTCTTTTCATAATTATGACTTGCGGTTTCAATTAGACATTATTAATTAAAGTGGTTTGCTTAGAAAGTTGTTGATGTGATAATTATTTGATTTGGCTTATATATGTGGATTGGCTTTTGATAAATGATAACTAATAACTTTTTTGAACATGCTTATAATTGATAAAATGAATCATCTTTTAGGCATTTTTATATTTTTTCCTCTTTTTTTTTCATTATTTATTATATTCGTCCTATTTTTAAATTTAAAAATAGAAGTATCGTGTAGCTTACGCTACACACTATGTATTTACGCTACACGTTATAGAGGGCTGAGCGTTATGCATCACGCTACCGCTATTTAAAACACTGATAGAATCTCAGTTGAGGATGTTGATGTTCTTGATAAGGATAGAGATCCAAAGCCGGATGGGTTTCCATTGGCCCTCATCTAGACATTCTAAGGGACGATCAGGATGGATCTATTGTGCTTCGTTGCTAAATTCTTTCGACTCTGGTTATCTTCTACCTGATATGGGGAGGTCCTTCATAGCTCTAATTCCATAACTCATAGGTGTTGAGTGCCTTAAAGATTTCAGGCCCATTAGCCTCATCGCTAGCTCATATAAAATTATTGCTAAGATTTTGAGCCAAAGATTTAGGGTTGTGCTCCCTAAGGTTATCTCCCCTTCCCAAAGCGCATTCATCTTTGGCAGATAGACCCCCAACAACACATTTATCACCCAAGAATGCCTCAATTCATGCCATTGAGCTAACAGGAAAGGAGTCCTTTGTGAACTTAACTTGGAGAAGGCTTGCGAGTTACAACCATGTGGATTTGTCCTCGATTAAATGTTGGATCAGTTGAGATGCAGGATGAAGTGGAGGTATTGGATCCAAGTTTGCGTCTCGGTTGCAAAGTTCTCCGTTCTCATTAACAACTCTACATTTGGCTTTTTCAAAGCTTTGAGGGGCCTTAGTTAGGGAGACCCCCTCTTCCTTGTCATGTTTTTGGTTGTCTCTAAAGCCCTAAGTAGGATGTGGAGCATGGTGTGCCATAAAGGCCGTTACGAGGCCATAAAGGCTATTACGTAAAGGTAACAGTGGCAACCGTTACATATTACAGGGTCGTAACAGCCGTTATTGAAAAAAATGACCTGTAATTACCGTTAACGGCACGTTACGTCCCCTAAAAAGGCCATAATAGCCCCGTAATGGTTTATTATGGGACAAACACAGGTTTTTCATACTTTTTAATCAACACTATGGGGCAGATAGAGGTTTTTCAGGGGTTTTTCAATAATATAATAATAATAATGATAATAAGAGGGACTGTAATGGCTGTTACGGGGCCGTAACAGCTGTTATGCCCCGTATCGTAAAGGTAACGGTGGTGGCCGTAACGGCCACTGTTACCGTTACGGAACACCTTGATGTGGTTAGTGAGCCTTTTTTGGGGGTTCGAGGTAGACAACATTGATAAGCGTGTTTGCAACCTCCAGTTTGTTGACAACACTTTCATCTTTTACAAGACAAATGAGGCTATGGTGGACAATCTTAGGAAGATTGTTGGGTGCTTCGATGTGGTGTTGGATCTAAGAGTTAATTTAACCAAGACCGATATTCTTCAAATCCACTCAGCTAAGGATGAAGATACCATGCCAGCTGAAATTTTCGGATGCCAGGTTGGTCTCTTCCCTCTTCGTATCTTGACCTCCCTCTTGACATTGGCAAACCCGCTAAGCACTTGTGGGATAAGGTGATTAAGAGAATGGAAATGAAGCTCTCACCTTGAAAGAGTAGGCTTCTTTCCCTCTTAGCATTGGCAAATTCACTAAGCACTTGTGGGATAAGGTGATTAAGAGAATGGAGAGGAAGCTTTTGTCCTTAGATGAGTAGGCTTCTTTCCCTTGGCGGCAAAGTCACTCTCATCAAGGCCACCCTCTCTAATCCCACTTTATATTTCATGTCGCTACTTTGTTGCCCAAAATCAAATTTGTCAAGGATTGATAGGCTAAGAAGGGACTTCCTCTAGCAAGGCTAAGCGACCGAGGGTAAATTTCATATGCTCAAGTCGATTGAGGCGTTCGGATTGTATGGTGATGGAGATGTGGGTATTAAAAGGCTGGATAATGTTAATACAACCTTATTGGAAGGTTGGATGATGTTAATTCAGCCTTATTAGGGAAGTGGGTGTGGAGATTTGGGGTGGAAAAGAACAACCTGCAGAGAATCATCATTGCAGGAAAATATGCACCTCCAAGGCATAGTGAACCAAGTATTCTTCCCTATACCCCATGATTTAAATATCGACGATATCATCCAATTTATCCCACAATATATCTTGTATCCCACCTATGCGATATGAAACACACAGGTAGTGCCGATATATCCCACATGTTCAATACGATGAGCATTTTCAATTTCCGATCCCTTTTTGTTTTTTGTTTTTTGTTTTTTGAAATTATGTTAAATCAATGTCAAATGGTTATAAATCCATTGGTTCTTCATATTTTGCATTAAAATTCATGTAGTTAGAGCTTTTATTTTGATATCCATTGGTTCATGTTTTTTTTTCGAAATTTACCTTAAACCAGCTGTCAATTGAGACTAATTTCAAAGTATTTAGGAGTATTTGATGAAATGATCATGGCATACACTCTAATTTCAAAATTTGAGTGTGTGGTTTAATTTGGGGAAATTTGGGAAATTTTCAAAATTTCCCCAATTTCTCCCAAATTGCTTACAATGTTGCACTCCAAACATGAAATCAAGCATGTATGAAGGCTGATATACTGATTTGTTAAGTCGTCAATTTTTGGAAAATAAAAATCACTTTTTAATTAAAAATTATTGAAATATTTTTTTCTTCGAAATTTCCCTTCAACCGGCTGTCGATAGAGACTAATTTTGAAGGAGTTAGGATTGTTTGATGAAATGATCATCACATACAATCTAAATGTTATGCATTCAATTTGATAATAGTTTCACTAGTTAAGTCAAACAACACATAGCTTGGGACCCTATACAAAGGAAACCTATTATGTGCAGTTCTTTTTTGAGATGTTATGATTTTAAAAGTGTGTATTAAGGTCTTTTTTAACAATCCTTAAAGTTTCATTGAAAAATTCAACCATTTTTCCAATGTTTCCTCATGTTTTCCAAAAAGTGCGATAAATTACCAGATACAAACGATATATTCCGTGCAATAACTAATACGTATCTGTATCCCAAAGATGCAATACATAATACGATACCGATATTTCGAACACTGCCTGTACCATGTGTCGAACCTTTGGAAGGTAGTGGCTTGAGTGGCTAACAAAATGTTCAAGGGTGTGGGATTCACCGTTGGGGATGGGGATCGAGTCAGATTTTGGGAAGCGCCTGGATCGGGAAGTCCTTGCTTCATTTAGAGTTCCCTAGTCTGGCCAAGCTCTATCCTGTTACAGAGGTCTTGGTCACCCATTGCTTCTCATACTTGGGTGATAGGTATATGTGGGTCCCTCCTTGTAGGTGAAATCTCAACAACATTGGGATCGAAGACATGGCGTGACTCCTCTCTCATCTGCAAGGGTTCCAGCCTTCTCCAAGCATGAAGGGTTCGATGATTTGGCTTAAAGACAAATTGGGAACTTTCTCCATGTAGTTTAACAATGGGCAACTAACCAGCATAGCAAAAGCTCTAGAGCTGATAGGGAAGGACTGATTTATTCCTATATACAGGTCCTCCTAGGCAAACCCAGGCGAGACCTCCCCATGGGCGACTCCCGCTTCACACGGGTCCCCAAATCGCATGGTCCCACAGTGGGCCCCACCTCATGGCCATTCTGCATCTCACAAACCCTACCTCATGGCCACCCCACCCCAATGTGGAGATACGACGCATCCTTGGAATCACACCATGATGCCACCGCATCACAGTCCTTCTATAATATGATATCTCAGTTAGAGGCTTGAAATAGTTGCCACCAAACAGGCCCTATCTGGTCCTACAAGACCTCTCCCAAGTTTTCGGTTTTCACTTGGCTTGTAGGCATGAATGGGGTCCTTACCATTGACAACCTTTGTAAAAGGGCTATGGTGCTCTTAAAGATCTCTCTCCTATGCAAAAAAGATGTAGAATATGTGGACCAAATGTTCATCCATTATACCTTTGCTAGTGGCATTTGGTCCAAAATTCTCAACTTTTTTTAAGGTTCCATGGGTGATGCCAAATTATATAGGACTCTTCCAATCAAGGCATGTTGGCGGTTCTGAGAAAAAGGGAAGGTTGAGGTGGAGGGTGGTGTCACTTGCTGTTTTTCAGAACAGAAGCATCTCTCTTTTGGGTGCTATCAATTGGGCTATAAATCGTCCACCAGGGGCCAAATATTGGTTTGTTTGGGTTTGCTTTTGTTTGTGTTGGCCTCTTGGCTCTCTTAATAAATTCCTTTACTTTTCAAGAAAAACAAGAAAAGAAAATCAACTATAATAGACAGGACTAATGCTTTTCATAATAATCTACATATAGTAATAAATGAATGAAAAAGAAGCTGTTACAAACCCTTCTAAGTATTTTTATTTCTTTTGGCTTTCATGTTAATGGAAATAGCTTAGCTGTGGATTACACGTATCTTCCTTATCTCAATTGCTTCTATCGTTTTTCTTCATTGTTCAGAAAACAAAGATTTTTTTTTTAAAAAAAAGTTTTTTCCCATGATGGTTCTGATTTAAATTACCAGGATGCCTTCCTTAGTGTCATGCAGGATAAATACAGCCTATCCCAATAAAATGTAATAATTGTTAGCGCTGTCAATTGGCCGGCCTGGCCTGTCGGACTTACGGGCCTGGCCCACGTCCGTCTGGACTTGGGTTGAAATACTATGCCCAAGGGCCATGCCTGGGCATAAAATTTAAGCCTGCTGGCCCAGTCCCACCTAGCCTGGATCTTGCACAAAAGTGGGCGGCTGGGATTGGCCTCAGGCTCAAGCCATGCAAATCATCTGGGACCGGGCTTGGGCCAATATTTTACTATGCGGACTGGGCGTGGACGGAACTCAGCCCAAGCTTTGAAGAGCCCTAATAGTTGTGTAGATGGATGATACCATTCTATTCTCTCTTACATAAGTTAATCTTGGATTTGATGGGGAGTGTTCAAATTGGCTGTTGTAATCCAAATGTAATATTGTGAATCATTTGTTCATTTGACCTGACATTGTGGATCATATCATCTCGAAACATAAGCTCATGCTTACTGAAGTGAAATTTATGTCCAATATCATCAATCAGCAAACAAGAATACATGGGGTGCATCATCATACTCTTCTTTTGCTCAATTTGGTATAGCTCCTTAAGTTCTAAGCTTTGCATTTTAACTGTGCAGATAGATGTGGATATTGGATCTTCATCTGTTGCAAAGAGTATCATAGGTTTAGTCCTTGGATATGTCACAAGCATTGTTGTGGACCTTGCAATACTGATTGAGGTTTGTATATTCGTAATTCCTGTTTATAGAGAAAATTTTCTCTTTATTAATGTAAGAGTTTCTCAATTTTACTGGTGCAATGGTAGTCTCATGTCATTTTTCGTTACAATCATAGGGGAATATGTGGATGGTTGTGGCAGAGGATTTCACAAAACTTAGGTACAATCATCATGTATCCCAAAATGTTTGGAACATAATTGGGAAGCTGAATTACATATAAATGGTGATTGGCTTTGGGGCCCGCTACAGTGTCATCAATACCACCCTAACCTTACAGTAGCAACAGACAGATGTGGGGTCTGGTGATATGTTCATGAAATCCAGCCCATCCATCAGATGCCTTAAAAAATTGTCCCAAAAATACCCCCATCCAAAACTCAGCTAGGCCGTAGATCATGGAACATGTTGAGAGGGAATGCTACCATTGATTAGATTGTGGGACCTATCGTGTTGTATATGTAGAATCCGGGCCATTCAGAACCAGAACCAAGCTGTTCTACAACTCATGTGTGCCCCTATGAAATTTAATGGTGACCTTTCCCTCCCGGCTTGTTCCCTTTTCTGTGGCCAACTCCATTTTTAGATTGAGCTGAGTATTGGGCCTTAGCGGTTTTTGGAGATGAAGTATCAGATGGATGTTTGGATGTTGTGAATACATTATGTGGGCCCTACATATGGCCAATACCACCATAAGGTTAGGTTGCTACCGGTACCACTGAAGCACACATGCTGTTGTGAATGAATTAGAACGGAAAGGAAATAACACTTGATGCCTTCTTTGCATGAACCTTCTGATTAGGTACCTCTCCCATTTTGAACTCGCTCTCCCTCTTCTTAGTCACTTGCTAACATTTTGAAAGAGACTTTCCCCACTTCTGCACCCAAATCCACTAACCTTGTGCGGCTAAGCTTTGGACTATGAATCTAGGAATCCTATTCCCATATTGATCAAGAAAGGGAATTCTCCTGGTGATGAAAAGATTTCACAAGTCGAGAGGTCCAAACCACCTCTATAATCTAGTATTTTATCCCCAGCCAAGGACTTTACTGGTCTATACACACTACTGAAGGTTTGAAGCAGTTGCACTGAATCAAAACATCTCTACTGCATAGGTATTGTTTCTGCCTTAAAAATATCCTCAACCAAATTGTTGTGTGGGATGATATTATCATGATATGCTTTGATTAAGCAACATTCGAATCATAACCAAAACTCATCTACCAATTGCAAATCCACTATTTTTGCAGGCAAAGGAGGAGAAGGAGCTGCCCGAATACATTCTTGGGACAGTTCGTCTAAACCGTTTAAGGACCGACTGTGCTGTACCATTTTGAGGTTGGTTACTTCACTCCAATTCTTTAACCACGAAACAATCTGAGCAAATCAGCCATCAATATGAGCATGTCTTGCCTGTGCTTAATATCATGTGATCAATTTATGTCTCCCAAGATATTTAATTGGTGGGAGCTGACCAGTGCCTCTATGTCGTTAACTACACGTGGAATACGCAAGTGAGATTCAGATGATACTTCTTTTCTTTTTTTTAGAATTAATGATATTTTACTGAGAGAAAAGAGAAGAACAGAGGCAAAGAACAAACACACTAAGCTCCCCAAACACTACCCGCACCAACTATCCAAAACCCCAGAAGAACAATTAGCTAAGGGCTCACAAATTCAACACATCCAATAGCAAGTGGGCCATAATCGAAGGACCTCACTGATTGGATGATCCTAATTGTTTAACCAGCAGCATACAAATGGATACTAAAAGACAAAAGTTGGCAATGGCTCACATTCAAGGGGAAAAAGTAGACAATTCAAGAGTGTCAGGTCAGGGAAAGTTTTCGTAGTGTCTAATCAATGTGAAGATGTGAGATGTTTGGTCTGGTTCTCATCCGTGTTAGCCACATGTATGGTAATCGATGCGGAGGCACAATGAGTCCCATGTCTCCTGAGTTAGTTGATCAAAGGGAGGATCCAGCGCTATCAATGTTATCTTAGTTATCAGGCATTCAACACTGATGCAATTAATACATATTTACGAGATACAAACCTTTCATCTACTGAAGCCTGTTGTGGATGGGGCATACCCCATCAATGATCTTAGCCTATTGTGAGAATTATTGAGAATTGCAAATGGGTGGTTAGGTAAAGATCCAACCAATTATCGACATTCAAAGAGCAAATATCCTCCAATCTATAGGGAATGTGAATGTATAAGTAAATGTATGTGCATGCGTATTCTATTGTTGTTTTCCTGCAGAGCATTATATGTTTTTCTCATGTTGATGTGTGTGTGGGAGCGCACGTGCGTGTGTGTGTGTCAAGAGGGACTAGCACAAGTGTTGCATTTATATAGAAGAAAAAAAAAAGAAGTCCTCTTTCTTTCCTTCTCTCTCTTCTTCCTCGTTCTTCACTGTCACTCTCCATCTCTTTCGTGTCTTGCTCTTCTTTCCACTCTTTCTACTTGGTTTCAGAGTGGGATTCCTATGCTGATAGGAGATCTTTTTGGTAGGGTCCACTATTGACATCATCCTCTACATGGTCGGATAGCCCCATGGTGATTAAAAATAAAAGTATGCGATCTGGAAGAGCACGATTTTAGAAGATTTATGGTAATTTTTGTGAGATTTTTTGGTGAGTTTTTTAAGGACTTTCAATCAAAATAGAAAAAGTCAGGAAAAACCGCTGATTCCTTCTTCTTTTTTCTCTCTCTTTTCTTTGGATTTCTTGTACTGTTTTTTATAGGGGTTTGGTGCGGTTTGGGGTTTCCCATCTATTAGAACAAATATAATATTGATTTGGTGAGATTTAAGGAAGTTATAATGTGTTTTGTGAGAAAAAAGGGTCTTACAACCCTGTTGTTTGGGCATTTTTCTTGTTATTTCTGATGTGATTTCCTCAAATGGTCACTTAGATGTGTTTCAAGATAGTTGTTGCACTTGTAAGTATATAGTCGTGGTCAGCCTTGATTGGTTCCAAGTTGTTTGGTGCAGTGAGCAGTAGTGTGTGTGTGTGTGTGTGTGTGTGTGTGTGTGTGTGTGTAGTTGAGAGTGTGCCTGGGTGGTCTCTAGTAGCTTGAAGCGATAATTTAGCAAGATTGTAGGAAAATCTTTATATTCAAGTAGTTTTCAAGCTCCTCAGTTATTCCAAGGGTAGTTAATTGTACCTGGAATAATTGATAATTCACTTTTGCAAGTTACCAATATTAGATTTGATGGTACAAATTATTTCTCATGGTCCCAGTCAACCCATATATTTCTCAGTGTACATAGATGGAACTATTCAAGCACCTGAGAAATCAAATCCTTATGCGGATTGGGAAACTGATAATATGATGATTATGGGTTGGTTATTGCACTCAATGAAGGCTGAATTCGGTGATACTTTTGGATATTGTGAGACTGATAAAAAGATATGGGATTCTATTGCAGCAACTTATTCTCAGAAAAAAAAAAAAAATGTAGCTCAAGTTTTTCAATTAACCCGAGAGATTGCTAATTTTTGTCATGGGAAAAAATCTTTATGAGATTATTATATAGCACTGGCTGGAGTTATGTCATCATAGGCCCGACCGTGCTGTACCATTTTGAGGTTGCTTCCTTCACTCCAATTCTTTCACCACGAAACAATCTGAGCAAATCAGCCATTAATATGAGCTTGTCTTGCCTGTGCTAAATATCATGTGATCAATTTATTTCTCCCAAGATATTTAAATGGTGGGAGCTGACCAGTGCCTCTATGTCATTAACTACACGTGGAATATGCAAGTGAGATTCAGATAAACTAGTTCAAAAACTTTCGACATGAACTAGTGAAGTTTGGATATTTGCAAATTGTGTTGACCATATTCTACTCTTCAAACGTGTTATTGGTCTCTCTATTGTTATTATATATGCGGATGACATCATTATCACTGGTGATGACAATGAAGCTATGAAGTCGTTAAGAGCGCTCCTCAATAGAGAATTTGATATTAAAAATATTGGGTCTCTTTGATATTTTTTGGAGATAGAAGTTGCAAGATCTCAACATGTTATTGTTATCTCAAAAACTATGCCCTTGGCCTTCTCTGTGACTGTGATCTTCTCGGTGCTTAGCCTGTAGAAACTCCTCTTGAACACGACCACCAACTCTAGCTTAATGGTGATCATTCTTTGCTAGATATTGGCTTGTATCAACGCCTTATCAGGAAACTCATCTATTTGACTATTACTCGTCCTGACATTGTGTATGCAATTAGTATAGTTAGTCAATTTATGCATGCTTCCCTGAGAATCACTTGGATGCAGTTAATTGTATTTTGAGGTATCTTGAATGTTCAACTAGATAGGGAATTCTTTATTCTCCACATGATCATTGTCATGTTGAGGCTTACATTAATCAAGACTAGGCTAGCTCTCCTTTTGATCATCGATCTACTTCTAGTTATTTCACTTCGGTGGGAATTTAGTGGCATGGAAAAGCAAAAAAGCAATTTTTTGTGGCCTGCTCCAATGCTAAAGCGAAGTATTGGTGATGGTTCATGGTGTATGTGAGTTACTTTGGCGAAAGACATTTTTTTACTAAATTAGGTCTCCTTATTTCTTGTCTCATGACACTACATAGTGATTATCTTGAAGCTATTCATATATCCTCTAACATAGTATATCATGAGCACACCAAGCATATCGAGGTTGATTATCATTTTATTTGGGAGAAAGCGACTTCTAAGGATGTTTGCATATCATATCATTAGTCAGATGATCAACATGCCAATTTTTTAACCAAGGGCACTTAAGAGTTGGGCATCGAGTCGAATCGGATTGAGTTAGGGCTGACCCAACCCGGTTTTGAAATAGACCTGACCCGAACTCAACCTAACTTGTTACCAAGTCCAGCATTCCTGACCCGATCCAAGTCCAGGTTTGGCCTGGACTAACCCAGACCAAGTCCGGGTCGAGTCAGCACCGGGTCAAGTCAAGTTGAGCTTTTTTTCCTTGTTCTTTTTTTTCTCTACTTGAGTTGAGTTGTTCATAATAAACATTGTCAAAGACTCAAAAGTAATTTAAAGAAAACGATCAAAGTAAATAAGCATTCTCAAAACTCAAAAGTATGCTCAGAATCTTAAATGGAGTTCTACATACAAACCAATAAACCATTCATTCATTCAATATCCTCAGTATGATGAATGCCTTTGTGGTGTGTAACCCGAGCAACCTAGTTCACAATAGTAACCCCATCCTCCAGCTTCGTTGCCAGAATCATCATTTGGTTCTCTTTTTATGGCTTGAACTACAGGAAAACTCTGGGCTGAGTCCAAGCTGGAGGTGTCTAAAAAATGGTCGTTTACCTCTTCTAAATCGGATGGTAGAGATGTCTTTCCACCATCCTCATTCATATATTTATCAAGTTTTTTCATCCTTTTTTATGATCTTATTTGTACGGGATTTCCAATCGCCTATAAAATGCAGTGAGACTTTTAAGAAACTTTGATGATTTATCGCCTAGCTTATGTCCCATACTCGTGCCTGTTTTGGCATGATGTTGACTCAGAGGGGGTTGATATTGTCTGGTCCTAGATGTCGATTCCAAGCTTTGTTTTACGGCTTCTTTATAATCTCATTCTTCTTGTTCCCTTTATAGTTTGTTTACTTCTTCTCTACCAAGTGTGGGGGCTCTTCCTCTGCTTGACCCTTCTTCATTTATAGTAGGCTTGCTTCTATATCTTCTGTGGCTGGTTGTATTGGTTATAGGGAAAGGGGTGGAAGCCTTTGTATTTGAGTCAAGAATAGGTCGAAATAAATCCCGGACTTCTGGAAGAGCTTTGCTTCATGGGCAGCATCTCCTCCCCGACAAGTCAAATGTAATTTTAACCGATTTATTTTATTTACAAGTTGATTTCCATACAACTTGCATTACAACTTTATCTTTTCATCCCGTGAGTAGACTTGGGCTCCATAATCCTAAATATCTGTTGATGGATCATCTTCCGATGACATATCTATAAGTATGAATTTTGAAAGAAATGATATCTGATTAGGCTGAGACAACGCAAATAATTAAGGAATGAAGATAAACAAACACAACTAGCCAACCATTTGATTTTTAAGTGACATTAAGTCATTTAAAAGCATAAACGAAAAGAGAAAAAATATATATTTAAAAAATATATATATTAAAATACATAAGCTGATAAGTTATAAGCATGGAAAATATCCATCCACCAATCAAATATTACAATTCAAGTCCACAAATAATAACTGTTAAATTGTCGTAAGCAAATGCAAGGGAAATTGTAACACCCCGAAATTCGGGGGTCGAGTAGGAGCCCAACTCCCGAGTTCCAAAACATCACTTATGCAACGTGCATGAGTATGGTTGAGTTGTTGCCTATGTTAGTGCTATAAACATGCGTGGGATTAAACCAAAGCAGTATATCATACTCCAGAAACAGTGTGTAACGCAAGTGGAAGACGATGACGTGTGTATCCATATAAGAGATGTAGACCACTGATAGTCGTTAGAGTATGAGTACAGTGCTGAGTCAAATATATATGTACAAATCAAAATACAAAATGTCAAAACCATGGTCCAACTACATGTGGTAAACCCCATAGCCCTCGTCAATCAGGACGGCCTAAAAGTATTCACTCGAGAACTGCATATACGAGAATGTCTCCTCGTCATCGTAAAGATCAGGCTCCGTCTCCTATGTCGCATCACTATCTGCAACTAAGACGGAGTCTGGTTTGTATTTAAACACCGTCCCAGAACGTGGGAGTGAGTGATCAACTCAGTGGATATATAAAGCGAAGGTTAACATGTTATCAATTCAATCAAGCACTAATGATAAAGCAGTACAACACTCAACCCTAAGTACTCCTGTTAATGCAAGGATGAGATGATATGATGCATGCCCTTGCCAACACTCCCTCTTGCGACACCATCTTACTATCGCGGCATGCCACACTACCTCCGGTGCTCAACAACACCTATTGCACATGCAATGCACATGATTACCGTGTTCTTACATTTGGTTTATTCATACAGCGGGATTGGGAAGCTACGGTACCTCCCTTATATCATGTCCCCACGAGGATCCATTCTAGGGTCGTCAGTCCTAGTGCATCTCATACGATGTTGCAGTTCTAAGTCGCTACAAAGGACTCGTCACCTGATTAGTGCAGGCCTAGTTATACTCTAGTTGCTACGGAAAGGCTTGTCACCTCATGCAGACTCAAAGTATGCTCGCGATCACTACAAAGGGCTCGTCACCTGATCAGTGTAGGCCGACAGCTCGAATACAGTGTCCCATACGACCGTATTCGGCTCACGAGACAGGGTTGCTCACTTGTCATTACGGGTGAGCTCGTCACCCCGGCGTAGGCCGACAGCTCGACCACGGTGTCTCATACTTCCATGTCCGGCTCATGAGTCTTACCGGATTGAGGTATCAAGTTTTACGGGACTTTTCACTAGTAAGTTTAGTACCATAAATTCAAGCAGTAGGGTCCATATATGATGAACATACATCGGGTCAATCGGGTTGTTTGACGAGCTCGACTAGTACGAGCGCACCTTGAGTTGATCGACATGGAGTGCTGCGGCCTAACCATTGCCGACAACCAAAGCATGACCCGAATTCGTCAAACACGTCCTGTTGTGGTGAAATGACCTCAACCACCAATCAAGGCAGGTTACCAATTGCTTGGACTATTCCATAGTCCCAATCACGCTCAAATCTAACAAGTAATCATATGAGAAAATCAAAGCAGTAATGAACAAGTGATTCAAATCCTACAACCATTTTAGCACTTTATGGAATACAACATAAACATGAATTCACACATATATTCCATACGTAAAACAGACAATATACTATGCGTTGCATAGAGGGATTTATTCATATAGTTAAGGTAGTTGAGAATTAATCTCAACACCTATATAAAGTACAATTCTACACACTTGCTCATTCAGACATTTTTACAAACACTTAGACTACACCCTATAACATACATGACGTATGTTGGCCACAACATGTATTATGGCGATTCCTTTCGCCAAGGAGTTGTCACACGTACAAAGAGACTATATCCACGACGGATACTCATGTCAAGCACGAATCCAAATTCTATACGTATTCAATCATTTCAACAAATGCATGGAATACACTATTCTCAACATAGTTCATATATAACTGTAAAGCGAAGAAAACATCGCATTTAGCATGTGAAACGGCACCCACGTCAATTATAAATCATTAACCGACATTGAAAGCCTTGAAAACCATAACCTAAACATTTATAGTCCACACCTTTCGCCGGTAAACTCGTAATGGATTCAGTTTGAACACTCTCGCCTTATAAACTAGACTTTGGATACCTAATCAATGAAACAGGTTAGCTATTTCACTGATCTGCATATTTGGATTCCTAAAACAGGTTAAGGTTAGAATTTCTTACCCGAAAATGGAACTAGAATCACTGAAGTAGAGACGGTACCGTAGATTCGGTACGTAGAAGGGCAGGGAAGAATCCCTATAACAAAACCTAGACTTCCCTCACTTCTTCTTTCTCTTTTCTTTTCTCTCCCTAGGGTTTGCAAATTCGTGTGAGGAGAGAGAATGAGGGTTTTAAGCCCTTATATAGGCTCAGATGTGAGCCCAATGGCCCCAGGGCCATGGTGTACGAATATTATAGCCAAAATCCATCTGTTTCGGCTCAACAGAGCACTTCCGGAGCCCCCTTTTCTGAGTGCGATCGGACTTAAGCTCCTTGACCTTGGATCTAGGTCAAGCTGAGTTTTCGGTCCGATCGGAGTTACAGATCGACCGTGGCAGACCCATTTCAGTTCAACAGTGCCAGCATTCGATCAGGGCCACAAGTGCACTGACTTGTGTGGGACATTTTCCCTGATCCGAGGGTGTAATTGGGTTGGATTCTTACGGTCTGAACCCTTATATTTGGCTTGCAAGCGACAAGACTCAGATTTCTTAAATTCAGATTTATTTCTAAAAAACTTCACGTTTCTCACACACTTCGCTCCGGGCTCAAGTAAATCATCATGGGATACCATTTAGACTTGATTTCTGAGGTGGTTGTCAAGTCCAACAAGATGGTCATATTCGTATAATTTCGTCGCTATCAGACTTTCGACGAGCGGTACAGGTCCGATACGGAGTTTCAATGTGCTCCCGAGAGCAACCGGGTTTAGAAATAGATTCTAGGTTTCAGGGTAATGTAGCGTTAATAATTTTACAAGTTTTGGGCCTTGCAGATCGTATTTAAAGTGATTGGTGCTAATTTCACAGGTAATCTAGTTTAGCACTTGGTTAATTTCATCTAATTTCTAAAGGATTTGGTCCTGAGTGATTTCTGCCTGAGGTGGTACTCGGGTCTTTGTACGGATTTTTTCGAGACGTTACAGAAATAGAATGCACTGCCTCATCTTGCTTCATATAATTGTTGTGGGTACTGTCTCATCCTGCTTCTCACTCTCCTCTTCCTTTAACTCCTCATCAACAAAGTTGCCTTTTCCCCAGATTGGACATAGCCAATCTGTGTACAAATGAGTGCTTCAACTGATTCCGTTGTAAATGAGCTTCAATACTTGTTCATGACAACACTCCCCATGCTAAAAACATATTCTGACACCACATTTGAAATTGGAATTGACAAGATGTTTCGTGCCATCAATGAGAGTACATGATATTATGATTCACGAGCTTCCGACTTCCACCAGTCTAAAACATCATATTCTTCGCCTATGTACTTTACAAATGGCTCCTTGAGATAGTGGTCAAGTTCCGTTTCGGTTGCCTGCGTTTGGGTCTCAACTTGTGTCATGAAAGACATGAAATTGTCAATTGTGTTTCGCTATGTAGCAACATTAAAACTAGAACTCACTTTAGGAGTCTTGACCTGCAGTATTGTCTATTGTGGCCCCTAAAGTTTCTACATAAAAATCGTACAGATCTTCAACTGCATCACGAATATTATCAACCTTAGTGGCACTCTTCTCACCATACAACTTTTTTAAAATGAATATAACCAGGAACATCTTGTATCGAGGATCAAGAACGACTGCAATAGCCATTACCAAACTGCACTCAAACCAATACTTATCAAACTTTAACTGCATACCTATAGTCATTATTCGTAAAAAGTCTGGTCTACTACAGCTTCTGTACAAAACAT
This sequence comes from Magnolia kwangsiensis, assembly GCA_037074715.1. Taxonomy (NCBI): domain Eukaryota; kingdom Viridiplantae; phylum Streptophyta; class Magnoliopsida; order Magnoliales; family Magnoliaceae; genus Magnolia; species Magnolia kwangsiensis. The sequence goes on from CM073583.1 coordinate 86,889,230, forward strand.
CTTTTATTTCTCAAAGTTCTGGCATAAATATATTTGTTGTTGGACACTTGCTTTTTGAAAAGATCTTCATTGTGTTGTTAAAAAAACTGAAAAGAACTTCTAAATTGCTTCTGCTCTTGTCCAATCATCATCAGAAGGCAACCACGAATATGCAATATCATGCTCCGCATGGTGAGAGAATGCATCTCTGAAAGCTATCGCTGAATCCAACATTTCGTAAGTTGAATTCCAACGTGTCATGACATCCAACTTCATCGTTCTCTGAGATGACGAATTCAACCGTTTCACGATCTCATTCTATGTATTTAAACGAATTCACACTCTCTCTTATGTTCTCAATCGTTAGCTCAATTGTTTTAAACTCATCTTGTATAATCAAGTTTAGGATGTGGGCACAACACCTAAGATGAAATATTTTTCCACCGAAATAAAAGTCATCGGTGGCCCCAAATTGGTTACGCAAATTCGTTATCACGTTATTGTTTGCAAAAGCATTGTCTAAAGTTATTGAGGAGATTTTCTTCTCAATGCCCCACTCCGCAAGGCATCTGTACATGTAGTTTGAAATCATCAAACTAATGTGAGGAGACGAAAGATAACGAAAGTTTATAACTCTTTTGTAGAGCCTCTATTCGGCATCAACATGGTGGGCAGTTAGTTACATATATCTCTTTCGTTGATTGGATGTCATTCACAAATCTGATGTCAGACTGATTTGGGAAACCGATGCCAATTGTTCTTTCAACTTGACCTTCTCACTTGCATACATCTTCATGCACACTCTTTATTGTTGTACGGGAGACCTCACATCTAGGGTTAAGGCCTCTGGCTAATTCGACAAAAGATGGACTATCTACCATCTGAAATGGTTGTTCATTTGCAATAATAAATCTAGTCGTCAACTCATTCATATGGTCCCTGTTATACTAATAGGTGGACAAGGTACCTTATGACGGTTCCACCAAAGATTGGGTAAATGAAAGTATATGTTGGCTTGAGGTCTGACTTCTCACTTTTTTATGATACTTTAATAAGTGTTTCTTCAGAGTTTTGGTTGACCTGTTTACTTGTTTAGCATATTGAGCTATGCAGTACTTGCACTGTATCTTCACAGTATCTTTCTTTAATGTTACTTTGAACTGGGGATGGAATAGAAAGGAAGAAACGTATCCAGAGAGAAATTGGGGATGGAATGCAAAATAGGCATGAGCATTTAAATAGGTTATATGAAAGCATACTGTCTATTTAACTTTGAACTGTCCAGAATGGGACAATTTGAGCGATTTCTATGCCACAAAAAACACACTATAAGTTTATCTTCAATTTCATTTATATGTTAAATATTTAAGCAATGTGAAGATATTTGACATGAGAAATAAAAAATAAAAAATAAAAAAAACATATCTAGAGCGAAATGAGGAGATGGAGTCAAAATAGGTTATATGAAAGCGTATTATCTATCTAACCTTGAACTATCCAACATGGGACAATTTGAGCGATTTCTATACCATAAAAAACTCACTATATCTACGTCTGGCCACAGAAATCCTCAAATGGATAACTAATTGTTTAATTCACAAAAATAAACCACATTTGGCTAACTGTCTACTGCACAATAATAAACTAAGCAATAAGCAATTTAATTCATAATTCTCAAAAGTAAACCACTAATTGTCTAATTTATTTATAAAAAAAAACAACTAGCCATTTAGGGTTTAGGATTTAGGGATTAGGGATTTAGGTTTGGGTTTAGGGATTAGGTTGAGGGGTTGGGGTTAGGGTTTAGAAATGGCTTAGTCCGAACCACCAAGATGCACCACAGCTAGCCCAAATGCACCGCACGTCCACACTTAGCTCGGCCTTACTCGATCCGAGCCAACCCAGACACACCTGATTTCAACCAATTTCACAAACCCAATCCCCCCCCCCTTCGCAAATTAGAAATTAGTGAATGAAAAACTATAGAAATTAGCAAATTACCTTAATTAAAGGCAGAGCTGGGTGGCCGGGTGGGTGCGGTCTATCCAGACGAGTGGCTGTCAGGCTCAAGAGATGAGTTAGGGAGTGGGGAGAGAGAGAGTGGCCTGGTGGTGGTGGTGGTGGCTGTTGGGCTCGGAGGGAAGGAGAGAGATCAGGTCGGGTGCGGTGGGTAGGGTAGGTTACATAATTAAGTATTTAGTTTTTTTTTTCTTATATATACTATCCGAACCTGAGTCAAGTCGAATTTCGAATCAAGTCGAATCTGAACGAGTCAGATTTCAGGTCAAGTCTAGTCAAGTTACTAGGTGACTCAGACTCGACTCGATTTGAGTTCAGATTGGGCAAGTCTACTTGGTTCAGATCGACTCACCCACTTGGTTCGGGTCGAGTCAGGTCTGAACGAGTCGAGTCGTCCCGTGCCCAACTCTTAAGGGCACTAGTCATCACCATCTTCTTTCTCGTGTATTCCAAGATAAGTATGATAAGTATGATTGATTTCTATGCTCCAACTTGAGGGGGAGTGTAAGAAATGTGAATTTGTACGTAAATCTGCGCATGTGTATTGCATTGTCGTATTCCTACAAAGCACTATATGGTTTCTGCTCAATCAATGTTTAGGGCCTGTTTGGGAGTGTGGATTTGAAACGCCCTGGATTCGGAACCCCCTAGATTTGAAATCCCCTTGTTGTGTTTGGCACCCTAGATTGAGAATCAACTTTAATCCAAAAGTAGCTAGCTATTCATAATATATTTTCAGGGGTTTGAATTTAATTACTAAATCAACTTTAATATCTCTAATTAGTGAACTTATGTAATTTGACACAATGGTTGTAATAAGCCCGTTGAAATATATACTTTGCCAAAAAATGATGAAATTCCAAGTCTCAAATGGGCCACAAGCACAAGATCATGTCCGAGTGACTAACCAACAATTTTTAACCATTGATTTACATGGACAATGTTTGGACGGCGTTGATCATCGTATTAAAGAAATTATAGTGATGTCGTTGATAATCTAATTATTTTAGGATATCATTAGCGAGCCATGTGTCCAATAGATTAATAGTCTAGTGATACACATGTTACACGTGCAACTATGGGAATGATTTTAGATGTAATCCAAGGTCTCACCTTGGATTTGAAACCCCCAGTTACTTTCTAGTGCCAAACAACCCAGGGGATTTGAAATCCCCCCAAATCCATGGTGCCAAATGACCCCTTAGGGTCATTTGAGTGGTGCGATTCGTGACATATAGCCTTGTTGGTATTATGTGCCTTGAAAAGCCCAGTTCTATGCATGACCTTAGTTATTCGTTAATGGAGTCTTTTTTTTTTCGTCTCAATTAAATTGTGTGCAGAACTAATGAAACTATCAATATTTTATGGGTTAAAAGTTTCTTCCAGTGCCTTAGGGATTGGACACTACAGTCGGTGGCCAAGTGATAGTCATGTTTCATGAATCTCAGTATCCTAAATTTCATGACCATAATAGTGAGGATAGGCAATCCGTGAAAGGTTTAATTGGTCTAGTGTGTGGGAACCAGTGACAAGTTGGAATGAAAGGTATCCTCCATCGGGCTACTGGTGCCTATGCCCCCTACCCCACATCGGAATGTGATTGTTCACAAATGCAGGTTCTTGTGTTTAGGCCTGGTTGAGCACTTGTGTTAGAGGATTGCACCGAGTCTCTAGTGTGAGAGATCCATTATGCTTGGACTGGGTTCTCTTGATCATGTATCATGTACTGTCTTTGACTAATCCTTAAGACTTGAAGTCATGTTGTGACTTCATGTTCCTAGTTTTTTGGGATTTGACTCGCCCTGCGAGGTCACGTTAGTGGCTGACATACAGGTGTGATCGTGCATGTGCATTCGGATGTGGTAGAAGTCCACATGCTCCAACATGGGATCCACTTGGTTACCCATGATATATTTAGTGGACTGATCTTGATGTTTGGACCATCTATCAAGCGGTTTAAAAGTTGGCCAACGCATTTTATATGTTTTAAATGTTAAATTGATCAATTTTTTAACCGTTGATCTTTGGTTTTAACCATTAAACTATTTTGTTGCACTTGATGGGACATTCAATGATTGAGATCTGGTGGTGCATCTCTTAGGACGACATGAGATTAGGTCAAGTATGGTAGCCATAGAAAGTGGAAGTTTTGGCCAATTTGGACGCATGGATGAGATGGGTTCCAGACTTTTTGTGTTGTAGGACACTACCAAAGTTAGTAAAGGTGAGGAGCACCATATTGGTGTTTCCTTCTGAAATGCTAATTCCTCCTTATAAATAGATCATATCCCAAGGTAGATGGAGTAAAAAAGGGTCTTGGGCATTCCCTCCCCCTAGATGTCTAGAGAGGGTGAGAGAGCGAGAGAGAGAGAGCGAGAGAGAGAGAGAGAGAGAGAGAGAGAGAGAGAGAGAGATCACTTCTCTCTCCTCCTATCACACGTGCTTGCATGTGTGTCCACCTATGGACGGCTCTCAAGTACGCGTGGACTAGCCCTACCTCGGGCAGCGTGCAGGCTTTCTCCACTCTCTGCTTTTCTGGTATAGATCAGGTACATAAACCTCCTATTTTGGAATATCGGCATTGGATTACTGCAACGATCATACGGCACAAATCTGAAGTAAAATCTTGGCTGTTTCTTTGTAAGTTTTTAGAATCTGATTGCATTTAGATAGGGATCCTATTCTTAATTCTAAAATCTAGAAATTTGCAAATGTTGCGCTTCCATGTCTTTCTAAAATTCACCAGCAGGCCTATCCATGGTAAATGAACAGTTCAAATCTTGTAAATGTGTGCCACATGTATGGGGATTGAGTGTTTGATAACTGAAATAAATATTAGCATGAAACATTGAATACTTTCTCTATGAATAAGTAGCATCTCTATCTTGTCTGATTCTTCATCAACTCTAGTTTGCGAAAGAAGTTGGGAGGATGACACATTAACATGCGAAAGCACTTCTTTTTTTATTTGATCCAGCAATTTTGTTGCATCAGATCGTATATATCAGGTTTTAGTTACATAGGGTGTGGAGATAAATGCCAATGAATTCGTTGAAACTTTCAAATGTGTATGGGTGATCCAGTATTGCATGCCAATAGCTCTCGGTATCAGTGAACCTTATCACCCTCCAATCAGAAGATCGGGTATGTGCAGGTCTTATTGATTTCCCCTCCCAAAATTCAAAGCAAGTAGGAACTGCTTGATTAGAGGATGGTGATATGGTTTACCCAAGTTTGATAAGCCCATGCATGTGTATAAAGTGTTCCCTCTAAATGCAGCCACATGTACCCACAAGGGGCAGATGTGAAAGATCAAATCATTCGGACAAGTGGACTCCATCATGGAGGTGCCCTGACCCAAAATCAGGCTACTGCAAAATGATTACGTGAGCCATAGTTTATGAAATTTGAAAACCAATGTCAAGATTTTCTAAGCCATCCATTTGTTTCTAACATTTTAGCCCTAGATGATGAGTGTAGCAGCCTGATTTGGCTAGGATGTGCATCTACACGGTGGAACCCACCTGGTGGACGGCTTGGATCTTGCACCCATCTGTCACATCACATGGGCACATTTGGTCGCATATGGATAGGATGTGTGCTTAGTACACATGAGGTTTACTAATTGCAGAAGTTCAATACTGGTGTTCCAACACTAGATCATTTCCCAATAGCATCATTATTGAAAATGGTGTAGTTTCATGAAATTGAAAAGATGAAAAAGAAAAATAATAATAATAATAATAAATAAATAAATAAATTTTGGCCACCCTCTCCTTTTAAATTTTTTATATCTTTCTTTTTTACTTTTTTTTTTTTTCTTTTGAGAGATGGGTGGGGGGAGGCTAATACCTATTTGGATCCGTGGAAAAGAAGAGGAAATGTTCTTCCTTGGGAAGTGTCCTTTCCAAGAAAAAACTAGTGTAAAGGATGTTTTCGCTGTTTATTTTTCAATGATATTTTCAATGAAAATTAGGGCAACTTTTTTCAAATATTTTGTTGGGTGGCTTTATTTGGAAATGACTGTCGAGCGTCCAGATCATACAATATTAGATATATTGAGAAGGTTATAAAGAATAAAAGTTAAGAATGCAATTAGATTATCTTTTCTTCTCTAGTACCAGTCGAACTTGAGTCGATGGAGACCATGGTTCTAAATGACGGTATCGGTCACCATATCGGCCCCACAGAAAAATGATATGATACGGCATCACCTATCAAAATCAGGGCCATATCGACCCGTATCTGTCAGATTTATTTTACTTTATTTTTTTGAAGGAAAAAAAAAAAATATATATATATATATATATGTGTGTGTGTGTGTGTGTGTGTGTGTGTGTGTGTGTGTGTGTGTGTGTGTGAAAAGATATCAGGAAAAAAAAAAAAAAAAAAGAGTGATATTCACGAATCTATCATTTTTTTGTGTTTTGACCGTGTATTCAATGGTATATCGGATCATTCTTTGATGAGAATGTTGTACATTGATTTGACTTGTTGACTCGCCTTTTCCTTTAAACGCAAAAACTGTGTTTCTTAGGGGAGGGGAAAATTTAAGGAGCATGAAACGACGTCTCCCCAAAGAACAACCTCCACAAACAGTAACTAATGCATTTCCTGGGAAAGGACCTTTCCTCACCGTTCCATGAATCCAAACAGCCCTAAGTGAATTCACATGGATGGAGCCTCACAGAATTTCATCTTTTCATTTTGCAGTTAAAACCATTTACTTGTTAGCAGAAGCAAGATAGCCGACTGGGGCATGACCATGTAGCCCATTCTACAAGCTATAATACAAGAAGAGGATAACTGGTCCATGACATCTTCAGCTTGTATTCATGTCGCATCACGTGGGCCCCAATCATGATAGGACTGTTTTGATTGGTCCTTGTTGAGTTTTTTTGGGTTACAAAGGTGTGAAATTAGTTTTAGAATGTTAATTTTGTAAACTTCTTAGTTGAAGTTGATTACAAAGTCCTGTTTTCTTTATATTCTGTCCACGAGTGGAGAAAGAAAAGTTCCACAAAGTTCGAGAAAGTATGTTTGCTTAGGAAAGAAGTTAAAAGGACTGAAGATGGAGTTCACATTAAAGAAAAAAAAAAATCATGATAGACATGCAAGGGCCAGACACCCGCATCATTAGCTGTTTTATTGAATTATTTTTAGATTCTTTTAGCACAATTGCTGTTTTGCATGATGATATCATTCACAGATCAATTATTTCTAGCCGTTCATCTCCTGCTAAACTATATTCATTTCATTCAAACACCATCTTGCTACCTTTCTTTTTCTTTTCTTTTTGGCGATTCGAGTGTTTTTTTCCTGAGGATATTTGTGGCTTTTCAATTGCATCACTTGTATTATAATAAGGTGCATGATGCATCCATCACCTTTTGGGCATTCATCATGAAATGTTATGGACTGGTGGCCCAAAAATCAAGTGGTTTCACTCCCCGAGTGGGCCACTGTGTACAAAATAAATGAATGGTTAATGCAATTTTTATAGCCATCTATTTGATTTATCCACTAGCACTCTTGAGGAGTGAAATGACCTTGCTTTTAGGCCATAAGATGTAAACATTGTGGGGCCTTGTGTTTTCCATATTGCCATGTCTGCTTGCCTGTGTTGGAATCAGCAAACTTTGTTTTTTGTATGCTTACTACAATGGTTTAAATTTTTCTTACTATATACATGTGGTTCTGTAAACTACCATATTATTTCTTTCTTCCATATTTGCTTGTATACCTTATTTGCCTGCACACCTATCATATTTGTGTAATTCTGTTCTCTATAAATTAATGAAATCAGGGGAAGGAAAACGTATCCCCAAATTTCTCTGAAACAACAAAACTCGGTGAGTAGACACAACCAAATTGGATTTCAAATCAACTTTTTTAAAGCAAAAGTTGCCCCAATCAAGTTTCAATTGAGATTTCTCCCAAATTTTCTACACTTTCTTGGATTTTGTAGATATTAGCTTATTTTTATCTTCTTATTAATCTTTGGATTTGATGATACATTTTTCACATTTAAATATAAATATTAAATTACAAGTTTTTTAGTTTCAAGTTTCCGGCGAGTTGGCCAAGACTACCCAAGTCAATGGACTTCGGAGTTGTCTTTGGCTTTCGAACATGGTAGAGATGACTGTCAATGGACTTCGAAGTCGTCTTTGGCTTTCCAACATGGTAGAGATGACTGCCAATGGACTTCAGAGTCATCTTTGGCTTTCCAAAATGGTAGAGATGACTACAATAGACTAAGAGGCCCTTTGGATGGGAGTAAGTAGAGCTAAATGGGGAAAATTCGGAGTAAATTGAAGTAAATGGCATTTGAAGTGTCCTTGGATGGGAGTAAATATGTGGAAATGAAATGAAATGAAATGGGAGTGAATGGGCTTGTAAATGAAATCCTTTCTTTGAGAGAAGATTTGGAAGTAAATGGGGGTGAAATGCCTTTTTGAACTCCTCACCATATATGTGGCACACTAATTGTCACACCCCAAACTCGGGAACTGAGTTCACAAAATTTTCAATCACTGAATAAGTTGTCGACAACCTCCGTAGTACCTCATTCTTAGATATCATCTCTCATAACCCAGATTCCGATCCTGGGATCATGTAAAGAGGATTTTCAAGGTGAAATTTTATTTTTTTTCTATAAAGAAGCATAACCTTAAGTGTACGTAAGTCACAGAACATCATTGTATCAACTAATATAATATTTGAGTACAATGCTAGAATAGGATATATAAGATATAATAAAACTCCAAAAATAAGGTTCATGCTCTTGCCTCAATGTTGTTACAGTGTAGCATAGCCTGCACGTAACGAATGTGTATAACCTTACTACGAAGCTTAGGAAATGCATGTGTGTGTGCGTTATGCATGTACCAAGCATACAAATGTCAAAGTAAGAGAAAATGATGAAGAGTTAAACTGGCAAGTCCATAAATGATGTTAGTCATACCAAGGTTACGCAATACAATGCCTATGTGGTCAAATGTCATATGCTAGAGATGTAACGCAAACATGTTGATCCTTAATGAGTCCACATATTAGAATAGTTTGTCACTAAAAACATCACCAGGGTTTACTACATGCCACACCCATTGTGCACACGACCAAATGAGTGGAAAAGACCTCACTATCTGCTTCGTTAATGGTATGTCAATGTCCACCCGGTTCACCGATAGCGAATCCATTTACGAGCTTGTCAGACTCAACTTACCTTATAGCTCTCTACCATTAAGCGGATAAAGTTACATCCATTTTCAACCAACCACGACATAGTGGGAGACGTGACCTACTGGTATTTGACACTCAGGCACTCATGTTATCTACTCGATATCGACGTTGAAGCATCCTACTGGTACCACAAGGGTTTAGGAACTTTCACTCATGGACATCCTAAGCATTTATAACAGGTATTTTTGGTATCTAATCCGGTCATCCACGATATGCCTGTGGAGGCCATAACCCCGATGTCACTAGGGTGTAAAAGTGATCGTGACATACAAATGCAAAATGCTTGAGTCATACTATCTAAGTCATGCACCAAACATGCATATCGCATGATCATATGGAGCAACCCTATCTCATATGGGGTCCCTTAAATATCTCAAGGCAAAAGACGTATGCTATGATCAATCGTCATCCACAACAGGCATATGAATGGTGCATATGGGCATGATTTCAATTATACTAGACATGTTATCTATGTGTCCTATTAGGTTAAATATATCAGCATGTTATTAGACATATATGAGATAATTAGCCTTAATTGGCATATCATATACAAAAGGTGGGAACTAAACGGCAGGCCCCACTAGAATATAAACATCTATGTGGTGTGACCCACATTAGACTAACATCGACTCCTCATGTAGCCTACAAAACATGGGTAAAATACATACACCAAGGCAAGGTCCATTGGCAGTGATTCAAATGGACACCCACATGTACAACAAGTGTGTCACTAGGCTACCAATGTATTTGGGCACATGGCCGACTAATGATATCCCAAAACAATCAAATTATCAACAGCATCACTTGATTACTTTAATAGGATGATCAGCATTGTCTGATCATTGCTAACGTAAACCGATGAGTACAGATCATTGATTAGCCACTAAGATATGATCCTATGCTTATGACTATCTGAGTCTTAGAATTTCATCATTTCAACCAAGGTATATGCTTCAATGGATTTAATATAACCATAATGTTAACGTTACACACACCCACTAATTAGGGATTTAAATCGATTTAATTTCAAACATTTACAAGTATATTATGCATATCACTTTATGATTATGGGGATTTTAAATACAGGATGCCAAATATAAACAAAATCTAATGGATCCCGAATCCAATGATTTCCAAGTCCAAGGGATCTCAAAACCGAGGATTCCCAAGTCCAAGAGGTTTTTACCCCCACCCCCCCCCCCCCCCCCCAGTTCCTTGTGGTGCGACCTACCTAAGATTTGGATTGGCCTAAACTTTGGGCCGCAACCCAACATGATTTGAAGAAAAAGATGAATGGTGTGGATGGTCCATAAACATCAAGGTGGGGACCCAAGCGCTGCAAAAAATGGGCAACAATACCCGCCCACTGATTCCATTGGTGCGGTCTATCTGAGATTTGGATTAACCTTAAATTTGGGCTCCTAGCCCAAAATGATATGGCCAAACAGATGAATGGAGTGGATAAGACAGATACATCATGGAGGGGTTTGCAAGTGGCCCCTACTTCCACGCCCCTAGCCGTGCGTTCGTCCGCCCAGGGCGCTAGTCTATATGTATATGTGTGTGTTTGTGTGTGTGTGTGTGTGTGTGTGTGTATTTATCATTATTTTTTTTTGTTACATCAATAAAGCAGGCCCGTCTGGATGATCTTCTCTGTTTACCACATAGGCCAGCTCGAGCATGTCCCAATGGGCCCTGATTTGGACTCACAGGGACTCGCAAGCCCACTTTTATCAGTGGATTGTTGGATCCATAGGTTCAAGTCGAACTCATTAATTTTCTCAGGGAGTTTGCCAACTGTTTTGAATAGGATTATCATGAAATGCTTGGACTAGACCAAAACCTAGTCGAGCATATGTTGACAATAAAAGATGGATGTCAACTGCATACACAATTGTATAAGCGAATGATAGCCAAAGTTTCTCAAAAAAAAAAAAAAGAGATTCAATGACCATTGAAGGTAGGATTCATTAAACTATCAAATATGCCGAATTGATCTCCAATGTGGTTCCAGTCATCAAGAAAAACGGTAAACTCTTAGTCTGTATCAACTTCAGAAATTTAAATCAAGGCATACCAAAGGATGAATATCCAATGCCCATGACTGATCAATTGATTAATCAAGCAATTGGACATGACATGTTATCCTTTATGGATGGTCATTTAAGGTACAACCAAATAAGTATTGTGCTTAGAGATGTACTAAAGACGGCCTTTAGATGTCCTAGACCTTTGGGGACTTTTTGTTGGGTGGTGATGTCATTTGGACTTTAAAATGTAGGGACTACTTACCAAAGGATCATGAATGTCATCTTTCATTCTATGATTGACCACTTCACAAAGGTATACATCGATAATGTGGCAATTAAATCGACCAATCTGGTAGAACATTTTGCTCATTTGCACAAATCATTTGAAAAAATGAGAGTCCACAAGCTAAATATGAACCCCCCTCAAATGCGCTTTTAGCGTATCAACCAAAAATTTATTGGGATTCCTAACACATCAAAGCAAATAATGAGAGTCCAAGTGAATGCACTCCTTCGTGTTTTGAATAATACCCACGCATAGCAAATAACGGCAAATTCATATCAATAGAAATGACGTATGCTCTTGGCCATTGACGACATCATGAGATTTGCGTTGGATCGACATAAAGTTGGAATAAGCTTTGCCACTTCTATTTGGAATGACGAAATAATACTTATCCTCCTATGCGAAGTTAGGATAGACTGGATTGCCGAAAGGAGAAAGGTGGGTGAAAGTGTCAATGTCCATTGTTATAGGACTCATGGGACCGCATCTAAAGTGAAAGTGTTGGTCAATCGGCTTCAGAAAGTTGAAGTAGGCACAAGTAGAGAAGTGTCGACTGAATAATTGTGTAGAGAGAGGATGATATATTCGTAGATACCATTGTCTCTATGTATTAACATGATGCGCTTTTACTTGGGCATACCACTGTGACCATCCATTTATCAGTCTCGGCCAGGATCTTGAAGTCTTAAAAGCATTTGTTGGATCTGGAAGGTGGTCAGATTAAATGAGTGTTTCACCTGGACAACCAAGGAAGAATAGTTCTATCGATTGAATCTACTCGTGAGTAATGTCGGGTTGGAAAGTCAATCCAAGCAAAAGGTATACCCAACTTAGATCGATAGGGGTAGTGAAGATGATGTCATTAGTAACCCCAAGAGAAAGAATGTCCAATTCTATCATGAATTCTTCTTGGCTAAATATCGGAGCAGTGGAAGAAGAAGTAGCCATAACGATTGTAGAGGTTCTGAAGGAGAAGGGGGGTTTTGAAACATGTGTGAAGAGTTGTAAAAAAAAAGGTAAAATCGATTTGAAATTGTGAATGTATATAAGTCAGGGGACGTGTGCATTAATATGAAGATAATCATGACTCTTCATACAATATGATTGTATACAACGTGTCACAACGACAACCATAGAGGAGCACAATCACCATTCAGTTTTTGTCTCAATCATGCAGAAGCAATATAGAGTTGACAAGTGAAAAGAAAGATGATAGTATTTAATGCATTGGACAGTGAGCCAGATGTTGCTCTCACCTTTTCGACCAAAGGTAAGCCGACGTAGGGGGCAATGTTGTACCTTATTTCTAACCAATCTTGAAACGACTAATCAAAAAAGGAAACATATCATTGCACGAGAAATGTATAGCATGTAAAAGATCTTTAAAGATATTTGGAGCAATTTCCAAAGAATCATAGCTATCGTTAATTAGATGATACACGCTATCTAATGATAAGCCATAACCGAGAAGTCCAAGAGGCGGAAAGCAATCGAGCACAAAGAGCAATTAGAAAAGGGACATATGTTAAGAGGAGAATGAAGGATATAGAAGACCGGCGTGGCAATGATTTACCTGTCATAACCGTCAAAGTAAAGAAAAGAAATGCCTGAAGAAAATAGTCGCGACATATATCTATAAATAGTAAGAAGTTTAGCAAAGCAAGTCGTCTTATACCAATCCAACAAATCAATCAAATATTTAGCAGTAATCTTTAGCTGTAATCCAAATCTACACACTTACGATGGACTGTATCCATTTCCAGTATGAACAGTTCTTCTTTTAGAAAGGCTTCCTGCAGTGGTTTCCTTTGACCGACTATAAGTATTCCGTTTCTGTTCGATTGCACCCATATAATAAAGTCCTTTCGTACGAAAATTAAGTTGCAGCTCATTTTCGGAGGAAGAACCTCACCCTGCGATAATTGCTTGATCATCTTACAACTATTTTGCCAGTGTCTAAATAGGCAACCTATTTTCTCAAGTCTCAGTCATATAAAATGGCATCCGACATGTCTGTTTATCTTGGCACTTGGGGTCAAGTTATTTGATTTGAATCAAGCCACGCAATCGGTTCTAACACACCCACACGCACTACACGTGACTAAAACCAAACCAAAAGCTAACATCACAACCTATTTGGGAGCGTGGATTTGGAACCCCTTGGATTTGGAATCCTTCCATTGTGTTTGGTGCACTGTATTCAAAATCCCCTATAATTCAAAGGTAGCTATGTCTAGTATATTTACAGGGTTTTGAATTTAATTACTAAATCAATTTTAATATCTCTAGTTAGTGTAGGTATGTAATGTTTGACACAATGGTTGTAATAAATATGTTAAAATATATACTTTGGCTGAAAATGATGAAATTCCAAGTCTTAGATGGGCCAAAAGCATAAGATTACATTCAAGCTGCTAACCAATGATTTTTAACTGTTGATTTACATGCACAATGTTTGGACGGTGCAGATTATCTTATTAAAGCAATTATAGTGATGCACTTGGTAATTTGATTGTTTTGGGAATCATCAGTGGGCCATGTGCCCAATCCTAGTGACACATATTACACATGCAACTCTTGAAAAGATTTTAGATGTAGTAATCTAAGCTTTCACCTTGGATCTCAAACCCCATCTATGAAGATATTTGAAATCCCTTTAATTTGAAACCACGATTACTTTATATTGCCAAACATATATTTAAAATCTCCTCAAATCTCTCAAACCCATGGTACTAAACGACCCTTGGATACTCTGGGAGTACTAGAGCTCTTTTTTTTTTTCTTTTTTTCTTTTTTTTGAAAAGATAACAAAGGTGGTCTGCTAAGAACATGATCGAGTTTGATAGTGGTCGTGACAGTGGGAAACACGTAGATGTATGTGTTGTATATCCAAGCCTGTCCGTCCATTTTACAACTCATATTTTAGCATCCCATAAATAAGAGGGATACCAATCTCAGGTGGATCACACCGTAGAAAACAGAGTGATTGAGGGCCCATTATTAAAAACTTCCTAAAGCTCACAACAGATCACTGTATTTTTTTTTTTTGCCGTCCAACCTGTTAATTAGGTTGAACAGAACTGGATGAGGGGAAAATACAAAGGTCAGCTTGATCCAAAGCTTTTGTGAGCACGAGAAGTTTTTAAATGGTAAATCACGGTCACGTCACTGTCACGATCTGACGGAACTCGGTAAGGTCTTGACCTGACTGAATCCACTCTCTTCGAAAAGGTGAAGTGGATTGGCGGATAGATTTTCGTGAGCCTGGGACGCGAATTTACTGCAAGCTTTCCCCGTAGTTCCTGCGCTGGTAAGCTAGGTGAAGCTCCGTGGTGTTTGTGAGAAATCCACCCCGTTAATTCATTTTTCAGGACATTTTATGATATAACATTAGAAAATCAGGTGGATTCAAAACTCAAGACGGGCTACAGGAGAGGTAAAAGTGGGAAAGAAATGCTCACCGTGGAGGCCTTCTTGGGCTCTGCTTCTATGTTTATATGCCATCCAAACCGTTTATAAGGTCATTCTTACAAGGACGAAATGAAAACAGAGAAGACTTGGATGTTTCAATGGTGGTTAATGAATCTCCATTGTTTCCTCTCCTGTGGCCCACTTGAGTTTTGGATCCACGTCATTTTTATTCGCATTTCCTATGATAAGCTTGAAAAATATAAGCACGGCGGCAACGTGAATATCTCACAACCATGACGGTGGGCCCACTTAAGCATCCCAACAAGCATGAATATACTGCAAAGGTCTTTCGCAGGATATACGCGTACCCGTGCCTAGGACTGTGTCATACCTATACGCAGATTTATGGGAAATCCGCGTTTCAGTGCCTCAGACTGTGCAGGACCTACGGATATTTCTGTTACAAATCTAATCTGGTGTCCGCTCCACCTGTTTTTTGAGACCACGGTCGGACAAGCTTCTAAAAATCAGGTATATCCAAAACTCATGTGGGCCATTCCATACAAAACAATAATGGGAATGGAAAGCTTAAGGGGTCGTTTGGCACCTTTGATTGGAGGAGATTGGAGGAGATTAGAGGGGGTTTCAAATCTCCTTGGTTGTTTGGCAGCAAAAAGCAACTAGGGCAAATACAGGGGGTTTTCAATCCCTCTTTGAGGAGGTTTGTAATCCACGGTAAGAACTTAGATTACACCTAAAATCATTTTAATATTTACAGGTATAAATGTATGTCAATATACACTATCATTCTACTGGGCACATTGGCCCACTAACGATGATCAACACTGTCCAAATATTGTCCAGCACCGTCCAAACGTTGTCCATATTAATCAACGATTAAAAATCGTTAGTTAGTCACTCAGACATGATCTTGTGCTTGCGGCCCATCTAAGACTTGAAATTTCATCATTTTTAGGCAAAGCATATATTTTAGCGGGCTTATCACAACCATAGTGTCAAAAATTATATATCTCACTAATTGGACATCTTAAAGTTAATTTAGTAATTAAATTCAAACCCTCATAAATATACCATGTATAGATATTTTTGAATTAAAGTTGATTCACACTCCAAGGTGCCAAACAAGCCCAGAGGATTGCCAATCCAGGGGTTTCCAATCCTGGGGGTTGTGAATCCAGGGGTTCCAAATCCACGCTCCTAAACACGCCCTAAGAGTGACATGAGTTTTGTATGAGGATGATATTTGTGCCTACAGTTTATCCGAATGGTAATAACCCTATGAACGGTTTAGATAGCATGTAAACATCATGGTAAGCCCCAAGAAGGTTTCAACGGTGGCTGTTTCATTTCTGACTTTTTAATTTGGTATGGCCCACCTGAGTTTTGGATTAGCCTGAATTTTAGAACCCTGGCCTACTGTGTTCTTTCAAAACAGATGGACGCAGTGGATTTGTCAAGGACATCTACGTGGACCCCACACAGTCCCGTGGTCAAAGGTAATCCGCTCCCTGTAAAAGGGAAGAGGTGAGTTATTAAATACTGTGGTGGGGCATAGTGCAATTGTCGATGCATTGACAATCGTAAAATCGTGCACTTTTCACAGTATAACTCCAAACAAACCGTCCAAATTGCGGGGCCCACTGTCGGTAGGTCATAAGGCAAAAATCAGATTGGTTAAACTACTATAATCTCTGATTAATGGTCACCTCTGTAAAAGCCATCATACTCTGTCAGAGTATAAAAGAGTTTCTTCAAATGTCAGAAAGCAAGTCCAGTCAATCTGCAGGTTGGTCACCTTCGTGTAAAAAGCATCTACCATGCGTGAAACTCGGGCGCAGATTCGGTACTACCCCACCAGGACGTAGGTAGACACGGACGGTCATGTCAAGAGCCCTGTGGGGCCCATCTTGATCTATATGTTTTATCCACTCCGTCTATCTATTTTTTCAGATTATTTTAGATTATTATTGTAAAAGGTAGCCAGATTGAAGGCTCATGTGGACCACACCACATAAAGCAGTGGGATTGAACTCTTTATGTTGAAAACATCTTAGGCCAAACCGTAATGTTTATTTTCCATCCAACCTGTTCACAAGATCACGTATACTTGTATGAAGGAAAAATATAAATATCATCTTGATCTAAAACTTCTGTGGTCCACATGAAGTTTTCAATGGTAGGCTTCAAATCCCTACTTCTTCATGTGATGTGGTATATTTGATTCTTTAATCTGGCTTCTTTTTGAGTGTATGCTCTATAATAATCTGTCAAAATAGATGAACGGTGTGGATAAAAAATATAAATCAGCATGACCCCGACAGACCCCCTGACATGACCGTCCGGCTTTAGCTAGTTCATGGTAGGGGTAATACCCAATCCGCGACCGTAAAAGTCATTCACCGGAGAGCAAAAAGCTATTCACCCACACGCGTGAAAAATATTCGCCTGCAGCTTTCCTATTCAACTTCTTATAGCCAGTGTGGGGCTACCTTAGTGGTGTATGCCATCGAAGGGGCGCCGATTAGATACTGACAATGTCAGTAGCAAGGTGGCTACTGAAGTGACGTCATTAAGCTCTGTGGACTCCTCATGATACATGTGTTGTATCCATACCATCCTATGATTTATAAAAATCGTTTTATAGCATTGGAAAAAGAACCAGACAGATCTAAAGTTCAAGCCGACCCACAACAGAATTCCGTGGGATCAGTCACACCCACCGTTGAAACACTTATAAAACCCACTGTGATATAATTTTTAGATATAATCTATTCATGAGTTAACATGGACACAGGTAAAGTGAAAACAAAAATATAAGCTTGATCAGTAATTTTTATGATCTTAAGAAGTTTTGAACGATGGATGTCACTGTACCCACTGTTTTCTATCACGGGTCTTCTTGAACTTTGGATCTATCCCATTATTTTTTTTTACGCCATAAAAAGATCTCTCTGGATGGATACGCGGTGTGGATACAAAACATGCATAATGGTGGGGTCTAAAGTCACTTCAGATTTGGCTACCGACCTTGTCAGTATCTAATCCGCGCGCGCCATCGAGCTGGTGCATTAGGGTGAGACCTACCATTACGATGGGATGCCTAAAAAAATCAGGCCCGTCCATTAATTAAGTTGGTGGCACCACAGGAAATAGTGGAAATCCACCCAAAAACCTCCAACTAGACGTGGTGGCCCCACAATTTTTGGATCGGCCTATTTTAGGGGCGATCGTGATGGACATGTTGGAGGATGCAGACGCCATGGTGGGCCCACACTCAACCCTTGCAGAATAATCTTATTCTCCAGAGATGTGTATCGAAGCTGGACTCCGCAAAAGCAGTTATTGTATTTTTATAATATATAAAACTAAAAAATTATAGAATTATTATAAAGGTTGTCTGCCAATTTTCATCAGCAGATCGATGGGCCACTTATCCTATGCCTGGTTGGGTGTTACCAGGGTAACAATTTAGCGGGTAGTATCCTTACAGTGGGGCCCACCTTATCGAATTTCTTTTGTATATCCATGCCGTCCATCCGTTTTCCCATATCATTTTAAGTATGTGATCCCAAAACTTGAGCAGGTACAAATCTCAAGTGAACCACACCACAGGAAACGGCTGCGATTGAATGTACACCATTAAAAACTTCCTAGGGCCAACAGCATTGCCCACCAGAATTTTTATTTTTTTTTTTTTTCCATCCAACCTGTTGATAAGATCAAAAAGATCTAGATGAAGGGAAAATATAAGGATCAGCTTGATCCAAAACTTTTGTAGCCCACAAAAAGCTTTTAATAGTTATTCACAACTGTTTCCAGAGATGTGGTCCGCCTGAGATTTGGATCCTCTTAAGTTTTAAGATCGTCTCCGAAAATTATATTGGAAAATGGATGGACGTTGTGGATATATAAAAATTCATTAAGGTGGGCACCACACAGTAAGGGTAAAACCCACTACTGACAAGGGCAGACATATCTGAGATCAGGACTGTTCATCAGGTGGGCCTGCCACGTATGTGTGCTTTTCCAGAAATCTGACCCAAATGTGCCACGCGTATCAAAATTGGACAGTTAAACAATGGTCTGCGTTTGTGGTACATGTGGTCCACCTGATCAGCAAACCGGTCTGATTTTTTAATGGGTCACGCACAAGATGTTGCAGACGTGATGAACGGTCCAAATCCAACATAAGTGTGTAACACTAGGATTTGGGCACATGTGGGGTTCTCGCGAAGAATGTTATTGGCTATTCTACCGAAAGTATGGGCTGCTTACCCAAGGGTGCGCACGGGTCGGTTCGGTCCCGTTCTAAGGTAAAGTTGGAACTAAACCGTTCCTGACTGTTTCGGGAAAATTAAAATCGGACCGTAACCTTCCTAGAACCGAATCCGAACCGGACTATTAAAACAAGTTTGATTCCCAATCGGTTATACGGTTGTGGGAGAGAGACAATCAAGAAGAGAGAGAGGAGCATCAGGCACTGGCGAGTGGGCAAACAGTGGGCGGAAGGTGCTTGTCCGGTGGGTGAAAGAGAGGGAGAGAAGAATGGATGGTGGCACCCGCAGCACTGCAGCAGGGGCGGCGTGAATAGTTAAGGAATTAGGTTTTTTTTTTTTTTTTTTTTATAAAAAAATATATGTAGTCCACCTGGAAGGATCAGATACAGGGTTGGGTTCTGTGGATTGGTTCACAGTTCGGTTTACAGAGTTTGGTTCGGTTCTATATATCCCGGGCTAGAATTGAACGGAAAATACATTCTTTGATTTTTTAAATCAGAACCAGTGTACTTTGGAATTGGGTAGGGTTGGTCAATTCTGGTCCAGTTCACAGGTTCCATGTGCACCCTGCTACTTTCCACTGATTGATTAAGGTCAGTTGTTTCCGTTTGCATTAGGTAGTCAGTTTATCCCCACGTGCAGATGCAGCACACGTGCCAACTGAAGAAGCGTGTGGCATTTAACTGGTGGGTTTAATTACCTTTGCTTTGACAGTCGAGATGTAAAGATGAACGTGTGGTAAAACCTATTTTCTTAATGGTGGATTGAGATTGACCCAAAAAGATTCTACATTGGAAGATCCTATCCATTGAATTGTTTTCCATGTTCTGAATCACTGCTAGATCGTGCGGGCCACTGATCAAAAGGCTGGAAACCTCCCGGATATGGGAAATTTCTAGGAAACTCCTATCCCAAAAATGGCCATAAGATCAACGGTCTGGATGATTGGACACGGACCTAACTCGTACGTAACGGCGGGTGAAGACACTATCACGATGCATGAAAAAAGTGAAAGGGACTCGTGCTGAAAAGCAAGACGATACTCGAGAGGTGGCCTTTCCTGCACTTTGTTCCCGTACCACCTCTCCCCTCAGCCTTCCGCTTTATTGTATCATATATATTCGATACACGGGCAGAGTGTGATGGTCTATACTCATTCACTCAGAAAATATAAACATGGCACGAATGCACCTAGTGGCCCTCACTATAAATGGGTCATAACCCAGAAAAACACAATTAAGATTTCATCCTAATTGACCAAACAAATGGGGGGGGGGGGGGGGGGGGGGGCGCGGAGGGAAGGGGGGGGGGGTTTGAAAAGGTGATTTTTGCAATTCAAACCCCACCTAATCCCATCTAATACCATGAGCCAAACGCCCCCTCAATGGTGGTAGTTAAATTATCGGTGTTTCCTGTGCTATGGTCCACCTGATAGCTGAATTTGCTTCAATTTTTTAACCCATGCTCTAAAATCCGGTGGAAAAAATTGATGGACGGTATGAATATACTTAGAAAAAATTAATAAGCGGTGTGAATATACAAAACACACATACACACACACACACACACATATATATATATATATATATATATATATATATATATATAAAGGTAGGCCTCACTGTCATAGCCAGAACCGAACTCGGTGTTACCCCGACCGGACCGAGTCCACTTTCATGACTGAGTGGTGCATATGGCTCTCATACTCTCGCAGCGTGTTCCTCAATTTTGTGATGATTTGTTTACGTATGCTTTATTCGTCGACTATAATGCGCGTTCGTCAAAGCTCTCTAAGTTGTGGCAATTCATTGGATGTGCACATGGTTTACATGCATGCCACTCCACACGGTCCAGATTTGGGCCTCCATGGTAGATGGAGTCAAAAATCCACACTGATCAGATGCTTTAGCAGATCTAATTTCGCCAGTTGAAGTCTGGCTGCCAACAATTTTGACTTTGACTGTTGATTTTATGGCCACGAATTGGTTAGTTAGAATTATCTGGTCAATGCGATTTTCTGGCTGTGTTCATTCAGCAGTGGGTCCCATGATTAGGACCATACCAGATGGGCTGACAAGTACACCATGTGTATGGTGAATGAGGTGAACGCACATATAACTTACAAATTTTAGCCCTTTTATCTTATTTATGAGATGGCGAGGCTGCGGTGATAGTACACCACCATTATTATATGTTAGGGTGGCAGTGGCTTAGCTTGATGCCTGAAAAGTAATCATATGTTAGGAATCATTTCCAAATCCTCTTTCAATGGGGGGTGTCAATGAGCCCGTCTCGGGCTGGCAAAATCAGAATTCTGACTGGGGCTGGCCAGACGGCCAGCAACCGAGGCCCAGCCCGTCGACAGCCCATATTTCAAGAGTTGGTTTAATAGCTCTTAGAACTATAGGTTTATTTGGGAAACAAGCAGCTGTCTTCTAGATAGTGTGTGTGTGGGCACAGATTGCGTCCTACCCCGCCCATCTCCGGCTGGGAATGGGCAAGGCTTTGAGTGGCCACCGTGATGTATGCGTCTTATCTACACCATTCATCCTTTTTTTTTTCCCCTATCATTTTAGGAAATAAGCCCAAAAATGAGGCAAATCTGCATATACATCACACATGTCGAATATACGTCATAATGAGCCTCAACTAAGAGTCGCATATACATCATATAGGTCTAGACAATCGGCCTTGACAATCGAAATCGGTCTTAATAATCGAAATCGACCTCAACAATCAGAATCGACACTCAGAATCGGCCTATACAATCGGCCTCGACAAATCGGAATTGAAATCGGTATCAACAATCGGCCTCAACAATCGAATTCAGCCTCGATAATCAGCCGATCAAGGCCTAAGAAAAGGTTACAATGTGGACATTAAACCATCATTATCCAACAATGTGGTCATTTAACCAACATTACTCCCAAGGAGTAGCCCATACAAGGGATTCATACACAACGTAATGGGCCATACATACATCGTATTGGGCCTCAACCATGGGTCTCGAATACATCACAATGGATCACTCACACGAGCCTAACATATATTAAGTCGGGCCTCATCACATGGGCCTAATATTCATCGAAATGGGCCACTCACACGAGCCTAATACACATCACAATGAGCCGCACCAATGGGCCATAAATACCTCACTACGGGTTGCACAAATGGATGGTTTGGATACAAGGTGGGTGGACGGCGTGGGTAAAACATACATCATGAGGGGTCCACAGCCGCTGGACGATGTGGATATAAACCACATAAATCAAGGCAGGCCCCACAGAATTTGGTGATGTTACTACAGCAGCTATTTAGCTGTTGGGCCAAATACTGATGGATGGTCTGGATTTATCACATGCCCGAGATTGGACCCAAGAGTTGTTGAGTAAATACAGCAGCTATGGACTGGTGTGCTGGCCCACACCGTTCAACAGATGAAAGGTTTTGGATACAAAACATGCCTCATGATCAGGCCCGGCTTGCTGATGTCCTCAAATGGACGGATTAGATGCAACACATACATCATACAGACCCACAGAACATGTGATGTCAATGCAGCAGCTACCTAGATGGTGGCTGCTGACCCACCGTCCAAAAGATGGACGGTTAGGATTTAACAGATACATCATAATGGGGTACCATCAGATGGGTGGTTTGTAACACCATGAAAATCGGGGGTCGTGTATAAACCCAACTCCCGAGTTTCAGACCATCACTTATGCAATAAAAATGATTATGATTCAATGTTGTTTGAGTTAAAGCATTCACATGAGTAAAAGTATACCAAAACTGTAATTCATACTCTAGATCCAGTGATAAAAGCAAGCGGAAGACTAAAGAATATATATATATCACTGTATGGAAAACAAAGTAGATCTCGACTGTCTCCAAAGTATGAATACATCTCTAAGTCTCATATACATATAAATAAACAAAATTAAAATGTCAAAAGTAGTCCCACTGAGAAGTCCCGTCAATCCAGGCCAACTAAGCAAAGCCGTCGTGGTACTGCATATATGAGAACTCGTCCTGGTCCTCATCATAGTCCGGCTCTGCCTCCTGAATCGCTGCCTCACCTGCATCTAAGACAGGGTCTGGTAGGTGTTGCAAACACCATCCCGTAACGTGGGAGTGAGTAGCTAACTCAGTGGAATAATAGAGCAAGGATTAGCATGTTCTCAAATCAATCATGCGATAATAGTAAAGCAGTAAATCAAACATTCCTAATACTGTTGTTAATGCAATATGACATGACATGATGGATGCCCTCACCGACATTCTCTCTCATACGGCACCATCTTACGCCCGCGGCATGCTTGCCTACCGCTCAGTGCTCCACATCTTCTAGGCACATGCAATGTGATGGTGATATGACTATCGAGTTATTATTAGTCCATTCAAATAGAAGAATTGGGAAACTAAGGTACTTCCCTTATATCAATCCCAACACAGATCCTGTCTAGGGTCGTCACTCCTAGAAATCTCATACGATGTATATTTTGTAGGTCGCTGCAAGAGCTGCCAGGGCTGTTGCTCGCATTCGTTGCACCGCTTCCCCATCACCTTATCAATACAAGCCTACTGTACTCTCACTGCTACGGAAGGGTCGTCGTCTCCCGTAGACTCAGAATACGCTCGCGGTCACTACAAAGGACTCGTCGCCTGATCAGTGTACGCCGACAGCAAGAATATAGTGTCTCATACCACCATAATCTGCTCACGAGTCATAGGTGCTCACTGGTCACTATGGGGAGGTTTGTGGCCCCAACGTAGGCGGACAGCTCATCCACGGTGTCTCATACCACCATGCCCGGCTCATGAGTCTTTATGGATCAAGGTACCATGGTTAAAAGGGTTTACAGTGGTAAGTTCAGTACCCTAGGTTCAAGCAGTTATGACTCATACAAGGTGAACATACAATGGCCAGTCGGGTTACTTGACGGGCTCGACTAGCACGAGCGCATCTCAAGTCGAACGACATGAAGTGCGTAAAACACCTCGTGTGGCCTAACCACTGCCGCCAACTCCAAAACACGGCTCGCGTTTATCGACGCGTCGTTCGTGTCAAAGATAAGCCAACCACGAATTTACTCAGTTACCGACTGCCTAGACTAAGTATAGTCCCAAACATTTATGAATTCACATCAGCAATTATGTAAGAGTGATGGAAATAAAATACAACAATGTGAGCATGTTAACATATGTTATAACATACAACTTGAGTGAATCAGCTAACACATGCATTTCATGCATATAATGAAATCATGCATATAGTCAATATGTAGGAAATCATTTATATCAGCATATCATTTGAGAATTCAGTCTCAAACTAATTCATAACACCATTTAATTCAATACATACAAATACAAACATTTATACAAACACTTAGACTACACCCTTAAGTCTACATATAGTATGTCGACTCAAAGTGCGCATTTAGGCGAATCTCTTCGCCAAACTAATTATGCACACATTCCTAATATCCTAATACGACAAGAAGCCATGTCAATCACATCAGCAAAATATGGATGACAACAGTATTTCCTACAAATGACTAAAATGCCCTAAATCTCATATTCTTCGTCTGCTTATGAAACAGGAAATGGACAGCATGTTGTACATGTCAAACGGCGTTGCCGTCGATAATCTACTATTAAACGACATTGAAAGCGTTGGAAACAGTCAATCAAAGCGTCTAAAATCCGCACCTTTTCTCCTATAAGTGTATTGATTCGAACGGAGCGTGTACGCTTCGTCTACGGCAAACCGGCAACCTATTACACAAGATCCATAAGCTACTTCGCTATGGAAATGACGGAACCTCAAATCAGCAAGTATTTAGGATATTTTCTTACCTAGAATCGCGGTGAAATCGCCGGGAAAGTGATTGGATTGCGTGGCTTAAACACGTGCAGCAGGTAGTGCAGCAGCAGGAAAAACTCCCCCACCTTTTCTCACAAACTCTCACTTTCTCTCTCACTCTTGCTAGGGTTTCTAGCAAATTCGGATGGGTGAGAGGAGTGAGGGTTTAAGCCCCTTTTATAACCTAAAACTCGCCCAAAACAGGCTTGGGAACAATGTTTACTTGATATCTAACCAAATCGGGGCTGTTTCGGTCCAAAAAGACATTTCTGGTGGTCCCCTGGCTGAACGCGATCGGACTTAAGTTCATGCACGTCGGATGTCGCTCACATCCCATTTTCAGACCAATAGTGTTCGTAGATCGCACGTGGCGGTCCAGTTTCAGTTCAGCGGTCACCGCACGTAGATCAGGCATACAAGTCTCATGATATGAAATAAAAAAATTACCCAATCCAAGGGTGTAATTTGGCTGAATTCTGACGGTCAGAACGCTTAATACTGACGCGTCAAGTCGTGTGCCAGATTTGAATTTCAAATTTCAAATCTAACCATATTCTCACTCTCTTCACTCCAGGCTCAATGAAATAGCCTGTGAACGTCGGTTGGACTTGATTTTCAAAATGATTGTCAAGTCCAGCTAGGCGGTTATAACGGTCTAAGATTGTAGGTATCGAACTTTCGACGCACGGTCTAGATCCAATACAAAGTTTCAAAGAGGTCCTGAGAACAAACCGGTTTAGAGTTTGATCCGAGGTTTTAGAATATTATAGCGTCATTGGTTCTACTCGCTTTGGGTCTTGTAGAACGTATTTAAAGTGATCAGGGACTATTTTCCAGCTACTATAGCGTTACGCTAGCTATCTTACACTTATTTTCTAAAGGAATTAATCCTACGCGATTTCTGGTCGAGTTGGTACTCGAGTCCAAGTACGGATTTTTTTCCAGGGCGTTACAATCTACCCCCCTTAATAAAAAATTTTATCCTCAAAATTTGTACCTTTTCGTACTCCTCGAGAAGCTGTGGGTAGTTCTTTCTGATCTCAGCTTCTATCTCTCAGGTAGCCTCTTCCTCAGAGTGATGCGTCCACAATACCTTCACAAGGGGGATAACCTTGCTACGCAGTACCTGCTCCTTCCTGTCTAGGATACGCGTCGGTCGCAAGATATATATAACATCCTCTCCTAACTGCAACTGCTCTCATCTGATGATATGGGAAGGATCAGAAACGTATTTCTTCAGCATAGAAACATGAAATACGTTGTGAACGCTCGCGAGAGGCTTGGGTAAAGCCAAACGGTATGCCACTGCTCCCACACGATCGAGGATCTGGAATGGACCAATGAATCGCGGTGCCAGCTTCCCCTTCTTCCCGAACCGAATGACTCCCTTCATATGGAAAACTCATAAAAATACATGATCCCCAACTGTGAACTCTAGCGGCCGCCGTCTCGTTTCGGCATAACTCTTCTGTCTGCTCTGTACTGTGAGAAGCCGACGTCTAATAATATCAATCTTCTCTGACGTCGCCTGCACTAACTCTGGGCCAATCAAGCTACGCTCACCGACCTCTGCCCAGCAATGCGGTGCGCGACAAGGTCGCCCATACAACGCCTAATAAGGTGTCATACCGATACTCGCCTGAAAACTATTGTTGTACGCGAACTCCGCATATGCAAGACAGTCATCCCAACTGTCGTTGAAGTCCAATGCGCAAGCTACAACATATCCTCTAAGATCTGGTTCACCCACTCTGTCTGTCCGTCTGTCTGTGGGTGGAAGGCAGTACTGAACTTTAACTTCACACCCATAGTCTCCTGAATGCGAGTCCAGAAAATAGAAGTAAACCGCGTGTCTCTGTCTGTCCGTCTGTCTGTGGGTGGAAGGCAGTACTGAACTTCAACTTCACACCCATAGTCTCCTGAATGCGAGTCCAGAAAATAGAAGTGAACCGCGTGTCTCTGTCTGACACGATCTCCAACGGAACTCCATGCAGACGCACAATCTCTCTGATGTATAGTCTAGCCAGCTCATCTGCAGAGTTCGTGACTCTGATCGGTAGGAAGTACGCCGACTTCGTCAGACGGTCGACGATCACCCATATGGAATCATGTCCCTTCCTCGTCTTCGGCAACCTTGAAACGAAATCTATGGAAATGAAGTCCCACTTCCACTCTGCGATCGGCATACGCTGCAAGAGTCCAGGTAGTCAGCGATGCTCTGCCTTCACCTGCTGGCAAGTAAGACAACGAGATACGAACTTTGCTATGTGGGTCTTCATACCTTCCCACCAATAGGTCCTCTTCACGTCGCGATACATCTTTGTACTGCCTGAATGCATCGCGAGTCTAGTACAATGCGCAGCCTCGAGAATCTCTCCTCTCAAGTCAGGGATATCTGGGACGCATAGGCGGCCACGATAACGTAAGCCCCCATCCGTGCCAACTCGCCACTCGGCGTCCGCATCATCACTGGCCTGCTCTCGAAGCTCAGTCAGATGTGCATCATCCCTCTGCACCTCGATGACCCGGTCATCGATCTGAGATTGTACCTGCACATGTGCGATGAACTCATACGACTCCTCTATAGTGAGTTTCTGCTCAAAGTCTCGCAAAAACTCAACCATATCCCACTCAGCAACCATCAGCGGAGCCGCAAACTCTATCGCCTTCTTGCGGCTCAATGCGTCAGCCACAAGGTTCGCCTTCCTAGGATGGTAAGAGACTTCGAACTTGAAGTCCTTCAAAGTCTCCATCCATCGCCGCTGCCTTATATTCAAGTCTCCCTGCGTGAATATGTACTTGAGGCTCTTGTGGTCGCAAAAGAGCTCGAACTCCTCTCCATAGAGGTAATGTCTCCAGAGTCTCAGTGCGAATATGACGGCTGCCAACTCCAGGTCGTGTGTAGGGTAATTCTCCTCGTGCTTCCTTAATTGTCTCGAGGCATACGAAATTACCCTGTCCTTCTGCATAAGGACACAACCCAGACCAACGCTATATGCGCCAGTGTATATAGTGTATCTAACCCCTTTCTCTGGCAATACTAGCACAGGGACGGACGTAAGCCTGTCCTTCAGCTCCTGAAAAGCTGACTCCGCCTTGTCATTCCAGGCGAACTTCACATCCTTCCGTGTCAACTGACATAGAGGTCTCGCGATCGTCGAGAAATTCCTAATGAAGCGTCGATAATAGCCAGCGAGACCCAAGAAACTCCTCACCTCAGTGACAGAACCAGGCTGCTCCCAGTCCTGAACTACAACTACCTTAGACAGGTCAACTGCTATGCCATCCTTGGACACCACGTGTCCCAGGAACTTCACTTTCTGCTTCTAGAAGTCGCACTTCTTGTACTGTGCGAACAACTGATGCTGTCTGAGTGTATCCAGGACCAAGCGCAAGTGCTCCTCATGCTCCTCTCGACTCCTGGAGTATACCAAAATGTCGTCAATGAACACAACGACGAATCGATAGAGGAAAGGCCGAAATACCCGGTTCATCAAATCCATGAACATGGCTGGTGCGTTCGTGAGACCGAACGACATCACAAGGAACTCGTAGTGGCCAAAGCTGGTCCTGAATGCTGTCTTCTGCACGTCCTCATCCCTGACGCGCAACTGATGATATCCTGACTGAAGATCAATCTTCGAGAAGTACTGCGCTCCTCTCAGCTGATCAAACAAGTCATCGATCCTGGATAAAGGGTACTTGTTCTTCACCGTGATCTGATTCAGCCTGCGATAATCAATACACAATCGCATCGAACCATCCTTCTTCCTCACAAACAGGACTGGTGCTCCCCAAGGAGATACACTAGGTCGAATAAGGCCAAGCTCCAACAGACCATCAATCTGCGTCCTCAACTCCTCCATCTCACACGGTGCCATGCGATACGTCGGCAGTGAGACGGGCGTGGAACCAGGCATCAGATCGATAGTGAAATCGATCTCTCGTCGAGGCGGCAAACCAGGGATCTTCGTGAACAGATCCCTAAAATCACAAACGACTGGCGTATGCTCAAGCATCTGGGCACCAGCGTCCCGTAGCAAAGTAGCGTAGCTAAGTATGCGGAATGAGAGATTTATCCGCACTGGGAATGTAAAGGATGTGCCTTCTGGCTCGTAGGCAGTCACTATACGAGTCTCGCAGTCAATCTCGGCCCTCGCTGCAGTCAACCAGTCCATGCCAAGAATGACGTCGAGATAAAAAAGAGAGGGGTCGACGACAAGATCAAGAGCCATCGTCTTGCCCCCCAGATCCACCAAACAGCCCTGTAACACCCCAGATTTTGGCCAACCTGGGATTAGATGTCCTTAGGCAATAGGTCAACTAAAATACCTGGAAAATCGCTCAGAACCCAATTTCATAGCCAAAGAAATCACTTAGGGTTAATTCCTTTAGAAACTAAGCATAAGTTAGCTAGCGCAACGCTAGAATAGCTGGGAAATAGTCCCTGATCACTTTAAATACGTTCTACAAGATCCAAAACTTGTAGAATCAATGGTGCTATAATACTCTAAAACCTCGGATCAAACTCTAAACCGGTTTGTTCTCTGGACCTCTTTGAAACTTTGTATTGGATCTAGACCGCGCGTCGAAAGTCCGATACCTACTATCTTAGACCGTTAGAACCGCCTAGCTGGACTTGACAATCATTTAGAAAATCAAGTCCAACCGATATTCACAGACTATTTCATTGAGCCCGGACCGAAGAGAGTGAGAATAGGGTTAGATTTGAAATTTGAAATTCAAATCTGGCACACGACTTGACGTGTCAGTATTATGCGTTCTGACCATCAGAATTCAGCCAAATTACACCCTCGGATCAGAAAAAATTTCTATTTCATATCATGAGAATTGTAGACCTTATCTACGTGCGGTGACCGCTGAACTGAAACTGGACCGCCACGTGCGATCTGAGAACCCTGCCGGACTGAAAACTTGATGTGTGCTAGATCCTGTATGCATGAGCTTAAGTCCGACCGCATTTGGCCAGGGGACCACCAGAAATATCCTTTTGGACCGAAACAGCCCCGATTTGGATATAACTTAAGTAAATATTATTTCTGAGCCTATTTCGGGCATGTTTGGGCTTATAAAATGGGTTGAAACCCTCATTCCTCTCTCCCATCCGAATTTGAGAAAAATCCTAGATTGGGAGAGAGAAAAGGTGACAGTTTGTGAGAGAGAGTGGAGGAGAATTTTCCTGCCGTTGTGCTACCTGTTGCACGTGCTTTAGCAACACGCTTCAATCACTTGGCCGGTGATTTCTTCGCATTTTTAGGTAAGAAAATACCCAAATAAGTTGCTGATTTAGTGTTCCTTTCGTTCCATAGCATGTTAGCTGATAGATCTTGTAAATCAGGTTGTCTAGTCGCCGTAGACGAAGCGTATTCGCTCCGTTCGAAACGATACGCTTCTAGGAGATAAGGTGCGAATATTAGATATTTTGATTAACTATTTTCAACGCTTTCAATGTCGTTTAATAGTAGATTATCGATGGCAACGCCGTTTGATATGTACAACATGCTGTCCGTTTCCTGTTTCGTAAACCAACGAAGAATATGAGATTTAGGGCATTTTAGTCATTTGTAGGAAATACTGTTTTCATCCATAATTTTCTAATGTGATTAACATGGCTTCTTGTCGCATTAAAATACTATGAATGCGTGCATAATTATTTTGGCGAAGAGATTCGCCTAAATGCGCACTTTGAGTCGACATACTATATGTAGACTTAAGTGTATAGTGTAAGTGTTTGTATAAATGCTTGTATTAGTATGTATTGAATTAAATGGTGATATGAATTAGTTTGAGATTGATTTCTCAATTAATATGCTGATGTAAGTGATTTCCTACATGTTAGCTATATGCATGATTTCATTATATGTATGAAATGCATGCGTTGGATGATTTACTTAAGTTTTATGTTATAACATGTGTTAACATGCTCACATTGTTGTATTTCATTTCCAATACTCTCATATGATTGCTGATGTGATTCCATAATTGTTTGGGACTATACTTAGTCCAGGCAGTCGGCAACCGAGTAAATTCGTGGTTAGCCTATCTTTGCCACGAACGACGCGTCGATGAACGCGAGCCGTGTTTTGGAGTTGGCGGCAGTGGTTAGGCCACACGAAGTGTTTTACGCACTTCATGTCGTTCGACTTGAGATGCGATCGTGCTAGTCGAGCCCGTCAAGTAACCCGACTGGCCGTTGTATGTTCACCCTGTATGAGTCATAACTGCTTGAACCTAGGGTACTGAACTTACCATTGTAAACCCTGTTAACCATGGTACCTTGATCCATGAAGACTCATGAGCCGGGCATGGTGGTATGGGACACCGTGGTCGAGCTGTCGGCCTACGCTGGGGCCACAAACCTCCCCGTAGTGACCAGTGAGCACCTAAGTCTCGTGAGCAGATTATGGTGGTATGGGACACTATATTCTTGCTGTTGGCCTACACTGATCAGGCGACGAGTCCTTTGTAGTGACCGCGAGCGTATTTTGAGTCTACGGGAGGCGACGACCCTTCCGTAGCAGTGAGAGTACAGTAGGCCTGTATTGATAAGGTGATGGGGGAGCGGTACAACGAGTGCGAGCAACAGCCCTGACAGCACTTACAGCGACCTACAAAATATACATCGTATGAGATTACTAGGAATGACGACCATAGACAGAATCTGTGTTGGGATTGATATAAGGGAAGTACCTTAGTTTCTCAATCCTGCTGTTCGAATGGACTAATAATAACTCGGCAATCATATCACCATCACATTGCATGTGCCTGGAAGATGTGGAGCACTGAGCGGGATGCAAGCATGTCGCGGGCCTAAGATGGTGCCGTATGAGGGAGAACGTCGGTGAGGGCATCCATCATGTCATGTCATATTGCATTAACAACATTATTAGGATTGTTTGATTTACTGCTTTACTATTATCGCATGATTGATTTGATAACATGCTAATCTCTGCTCTCTTATCCCACTGAGTTGATCACTCACTCCCACGTTACGGGATGGTGTTTCCAGACACTCACCAGTCCCTACTGTGATTGCAGATGATGGCGCGGCCTGTGAGGCGGAGCTGGACTTGATGATGATGAGGAGGATCTCTCCTTTATGCGTGTTCTGATTGACGGGATTACAGGGAGGTTGATTAGATACCTTGACACTTGTCATTTTATGTTTTTAGAGCACTCATGTATATTCTTTCTTTCTCTTTTGAGGTATACATGTATGTATATAACCTGGTAACATGTTCACACTCTGGAGACATACAACAGTTTATATATGTTATACATACTATCACAGTCTTCCGCTTGCTAATTTAACGGTCTCTAGAGTATGATATGATGTTTTGGATTAATCCCACTCATGTTTAATGCATTAACACAAACAACATTCAATCATACACATTTATGTTGCATAAATAACATTTTAAAACTCGGGAGTGGAGTTTTTACTCGACCCCCCGATTTTCGGGATGTTACAAGCCCTCATACATCAGGGTGGCATCTGTAAAGGACCCGTGAGCTGTATAAACTCGCATCTCATCCATCCTAATAGTCGGTAGCCCAATGCGTCTGACTATGGCAAGTGATATCAATGAAATCGTGGATTCTGTGTCCACCATCACAAGAATAGGAATACCTCTGATGTGGGCGGTGACCTCAAAGGCCGAATGCTGAGAAGTCTTTGTCGCAGCTGCCTCAGCTGTCAAGGCATGCACCCGTGCCTGCTGTGGCCGGTTCGGCCGCTGTGCCGTGGGCCTTAGAGGCGGCCTGAACTGAGATACTGGAGGTCTGAAGGAAGGGTGCGCAGGAGCCAACCGTAAAGGCAGTGCTGATATAGCCTGTGAGCATGTACGGTCGATCTTCTGCGGCGATGATAACCCACTGTCCCGCATCCAAGCGAAATAACTCTGTGCCAAATGGCCCAATTTCTCACAATAGGTACACGATAAATCGGGGCGCCGCAACGGTGGTATTGGCGTTGTGGCCCTAGGAGGAGGGTCGGCACGAGGCCTCTTGCCCACAAAGGGCATGTCCTGCAGCTCTGGTCGTGGCCTAGGAGCAATAGGGCCACGAGATCGTGTAAGTCTATCCATATCCTGCTCTGCCCGCATGGACATGTGAATCAGCTCTGCATAGGATGGAATGCTCACGCAGCACATCTTCGACCGAATATCCGGTCGCAAACCCTCAGAAAAGCGCCGTATGAGCATCTGCTCATCTGCCAATATAGTCGGGACGTATCTGCCCAACTCAGTGAACCGATGCTCATACTCAGTCACCGTCATGCCTCCCTGTCTGAGGCGTAGAAACTCGTTCTCCAGGTCATGCCTATACGTCTGGGGATAGTATTTCTTGTGGAAGCGGAACTCGAATGCTGCCCAGGTCCATATGTAATCAGCGGCAACGGTCCGCAACACACTGTCCCACCATAAGCTGGCCTCCCGCTCGAACAAGAACGTAGCCAACTCGACCTGCTCAGCCTCTGAACAATGCAGCATCCGTAGTATCTTTGACATACGGTCGAGCCAATACTCGACCTCCTCGGATCTATGAGAATCCGTAAAAGTGGGAGGCCGTAAGCGCTGGAATCGCTCTAGTAAGCCCCGTGTGTCTGCGGCATTCCCTGCAGGGTAAGCAGGTGGTACAGGATGAACCATGCCCTCATCCTGAACATATGTATCAGCATCCTCAGCTGGATGCGCAGGTGGTGCAGGTAGAGGCACACTCCCACCCTGGGCTAGAGCCCCCACTATAGTAGTGAGGAGCTGCTGCTGCTGCTGCATCATGGCCATCATCTGCTCAAAACTATCTGGAGGTGGAGCAGGCTGTGGCATGTACTGCGTCGAAGAAGATGCGTGGTACTGCTCTCTGACGGGCGGTGTGAAAGGCGGTGGTCCAACTGCAGGACCAGTAGTAGGCTGAGACGCACGTACTGTCTCAGGAATCGGGCTCACAGCAGGGTCCGCATGAGCATCAGACTGAGAAGGAGCCTGATCCATAGGCTCACCCAATGTAAGCCGAGCTGTGCTCCGTGTAGCCTTCAGCGGCACTCCCTATATTCAAAATAGGGCGCAACCTTGTCAGTCTCAATAGCACAAACGCACCGCAATCATTCACATAAAGAGTCAAAGGCATTCCATGCATTTCATTTAATCAAAATTGTCATAATACAAGGGATATCTCCTTACAGGCATCATGACAGGAAGTACATGAGAACTAAGACAGTTAAAGCTACAACAGCAACATAAGTAAAACACTAGCCTTAACAGGCTTACACAACTTAAAGCAGGAAACGACAACTGCTACCAAACAACATCTAAAATCTTATCGCTAGTCTGAGTCGGGTGACGGAGGAGGAGCACTCTTATCCTACAAGCAGCACAGGATCGCCTTTAAGGTGCGAGTCACCTTGTCGAATTTTCTCTTCATAACGGCCTTGGAATCCTCGACCTCAGCCCGAAGTTCTTGAACTTTCCTTCGCAAGGCGACCTGGCTCTCCTCAATTCGGGCAATGCGATCATCACTAGTAGCCTGAGTAGAAGGAGGAGGGCTCTCATCAGTATCCTGAGCCTCCTTTTCTACCTCTTCCTGGACTTCTTCCTCAACTTCTACTCCAGGTTTTCCCTCACTTGGATCCTCTTCATCATCAAAATCGTTCTCGCTATCCTCCTCAAGCTGAGTCTCACAGTACTGAGACCCGATCTTCATCTTGACCATGGTAGACTCATCAATGCAGTAAATTGAAACTGGAAACTCCGGCCCAAGTCTGTAAGCAAACTCAAGCGCGATCTTGCATATGAGTCGGCCAAAAGGAAGCGACTCAGACGTTCTTCTTGATTTCGCTATGAGGATAATCTGTCGCAATACAAAAGTGGCCATACACACATTTTCTCCCTGGGCCACCTGATACAAGAAATCAACCATAAGGCGCGTATATTCAATGCGATTTGTCGACCTGGGATACACGTTGAACGTGCAAATGTTGTGCAGCAGGCGTAAATCATCATACATATGAGACGCCTTGAGGCTATTGTTAGGCTGCCATGGAACCAGACTACCGCATAAGAACCTAGTACGGTGATCTCGCTCACGCCTACTCCTCAAATTCTTCGCACTGGGATGAACATCACCAAGGGGTACGTTCAGAAGTCGCGCTATCAACCGAACATCGATCGTAGCCATCCGGTCTCTACCAAAAGGAATCTTGAACTGCAATGGCTCCAATGTTGGACTCTGGATACGAGCATAGAAGGCACGAACAGTGCTCACATTAGCACGAGAAGGAGCTTCAAATAGCGGACCCCAATGTGCAGCTTCAATGCGCTCGAATAACAAAAATTCGCTGAAGAGTCGTCCTTCCACGTCCACTTCAAACAACACCTTATGGTCAGTATATTCATCGTGAGGCATCTCTGCTAATATCACTCGCCCAAGTTGAGTATGGGGATCCAAATCCAGCTTTGTATGGAACTCTCGGGCTGTGCTTGGACTTGCGGCGGCGCTTGAGCTAGCGGCGCCACCCCTCGGTCTTCTTGATTGTGTAGGGCGACTAGGCCCAGCCTCATTTGCTGCGGTCTTTCTCTTTTTCATCAAAGAGTGGATGGTGGAGAGAGAAAAATCTCAAAATGGCTTCAACAAAAGCCATGGAAAATGTGAGAAATTTAGAGAAATGGCTGCCCAAACAGAAAAAAAAATCTAGGTGTTGTAGAGGGATGCTTCAAGCTCCCCTAGGATGAATTTTTAAAAAAAAAAGAGAAGAAAAAAGGGGAATGGAGCTCCACTCGATTTCAGCACGTTTTGGGGGTTGTAGGAGCTCTAACGGACGAGATCGGAGAGGGAAAGGGTTGCTAATCACGTTGGAGGTATGGAATAGGGTCATTTTTAGCAATGGGATGATTTGGGAGTGATTTGGGGTCACAGTTTGAGATAGGGCAGCAAGAAAACAAGCAATCTGTTTGTGAAGGAAGTGCCCTTTTTAGGGGTTTTCGACGGTCGGCCCATACATGGGAGGGGTGCCCTACCCATAAGAGAGCATGCATCCGAAATTTATTGTAAGTGGGGCCCACCGGACGGCGATGCATCGTCGGCCGGTCATCAATCCGGCCGGTGGGACCCCATGGGTTGGGTCCCCCCTGCCCCAAGGACTCCAAATATGTATGGTCCCCACCCCAGATCATTGTAATTTGACCTAGGGAGGCCCAAACTTTCATTCGGGACTTTTTGGGGCCAATCTGTAAACCTGAATACAATCCCCTATCATGCAGCATATTATTTTGGGATAGAAGGAGCTAATACATCCATCTAGCCTATTAGTTGCTAAATATTGAAAACTTAGAATGGCCTAATGGCCAGTTTTCATGAAATTTTACTATTCACTATAAAATTTTATCGAAGTATGATTTTATATCATTTTCACATTAGGATCAATGCCTAACATGAAAAGAATAATAAAGAATTGAAGAATGGAGTGGTGAGAGGAAGAATTTTGAAGAATTTAGGTGAAACGGGGTTTTTAAGCCCTGACGATTGAATGTAAGGGTTGTGGTTGTCCCACAGCCCAAGGATTTACATTTACGAGTTTAAAACTGTTCAAAGAATGTCTCAACCCACCTACCTACAACTTAGGAGCTACTTAGGTCGCTTCACGCGACCCTAGATGCGTTACGGACTCGATCGCGTGATCGATACGAATAGACCTCGCCTATTGGCGAATCTGCGATCCTATAAGTGTTTCTAGACCTTTCTCGCACCCACCTAAGTAAAAGGAAACGACAGCGTACGTCGCGTGACCATAACTCAGGCCCGGTATAATCTCATTCATGCTTTGATACCAACTTGTAACACCCTGAAATTTAGGGGTCGTGTATAAACCCAACTCTTGAGTTCCAGACCGTCACTTATGCAACAAAAATGATTATGATTCAATGTTGTCTGAGTTAAAGCATTCACATGAGTAAAAGTATACCAAAACTGCAATTCATACTCTAGATCCAGTGATAAAAGCAAGCGGAAGACTAAAGAATATATATATCACTGTATGGAAAACAAAGTAGATCTCGACTGTCTCCAAAGTATGAATACATCTCTCAGTCTCATATACATATAAATAAAAAAAAATCAAAATGTCAAAAGTAGTCCCACTGAGAAGTCCCATCAATCCAGGCCACCTAAGCAAAGCCGTCGTGGTACTGCATATATGAGAACTCGTCCTGGTCTTCATCATAGTCCGGCTCTGCCTCCTAAATCGCTGCCTCACCTGCATCTAAAACAGGGTCTGGTGGGTGTTGCAAACACCATCCCGTAACGTGAGAGTGAGTAGCTAACTCAGTGGAATAATAGAGCAAGGATTAACATGTTCTCAAATCAATCATGCGATAATAGTAAAGAAGTAAATCAAACATTCCTAATACTGTTGTTAATGCAATATGACATGACATGATGGATGCCCTCACCGACATTCTCCCTCATACGGCACTATCTTATGCCCGCGGCATGCTTGCATACCGCTCAGTGCTCCACATCTTTCAGGCACATGCAATGTGATGGTGATATGATTATCGAGTTATTATTAGTCCATTCAAACAGCAGAATTGGAAAACTAAGGTACTTCCCTTATATCAATCCCAACACAGATCCTTTCTAGGGTCGTCACTCCTAGTAATCTCATACGATGTATATTTTGTAGGTCACTGCAAGGGCTGTCAGGGCTGTTGCTCGCACTCATTGCACCGCTCCCCCATCACCTTATCAATACAGGCCTACTGTACTCTCACTGCTACGAAAGGGTCGTCGCCTCTCGTAGACTCAGAATAGGCTCGCGGTCACTACAAAGGACTCGTCGCCTGATCAATGTAGGCCGACAGCAAGAATATAGTGTCCCATACCACCATAATCTGCTCACGAGTCATAGGTACTCACTGGTCACTACGAGGAGGTTTGTGGCCCCAGCGTAGGCCGACAGCTCGTCCACGGTGTCCCATACCACCATGCCCGGCTCATGAGTCTTTATGGATCAAGGTACCATAGTTAAAAGGGTTTACAGTGGTAAGTTCAGTACCCTAGGTTCAAGCAGTTATGACTCATACAAGGTGAACATATAATGGCCAGTCGGGTTACTTGACGGGCTCGACTAGCACGAGCGCATCTCAAGTCAAACGACATGAAGTGCGTAAAACACCTCGTGTGGCCTAACCACTGCCGCCAACTCCAAAACACGGCTCGCGTTCATCGACGCGTCGTTCGTGGCAAAGATAAGCCAACCATGAATTTACTCAGTTACCGACTGCCTGGACTAAGTATAATCCCAAACATTTATGAATTCACATCAGCAATCATATAAGAGTGATGGAAATGAAATACAACAATGTGAGCATGTTAACACATGTTATAACATACAACTTGAGTGAATCAGCTAACACATGCATTTCATGCATATAATGAAATCATGCATATAGTCAACATGTAGGAAATCATTTACATCAGCATATCATTTGAGAATTCAGTCTCAAACTAATTCATAACACCATTTAATTCAATAC
This sequence comes from Magnolia kwangsiensis, assembly GCA_037074715.1. Classification (NCBI taxonomy): domain Eukaryota; kingdom Viridiplantae; phylum Streptophyta; class Magnoliopsida; order Magnoliales; family Magnoliaceae; genus Magnolia; species Magnolia kwangsiensis. The sequence continues at coordinate 86,927,917 of CM073583.1, forward strand.
ATACTAATACAAACATTTATACAAACACTTAGACTACACCCTTAAGTCTACATATAGTATGTCGACTCAAAGTACGCATTTAAGCGAATCTCTTCGCCAAACTAATTATGCACGCATTCCTAATATCCTAATGCGACAAGAAGCCAAGTCAATCACATCAGCAAAATATGGATGACAACAGTATTTCCTACAAATGACTAAAATGCCCTAAATCTCATATTCTTCGTCTGCTTATGAAACAGGAAACGGACAGCATGTTGTACATGTCAAACGGTGTTGCCGTCGATTATCTACTATTAAACGACATTGAAAGCGTTGGAAACAGTCAATCAAAGCGTCTAAAATCTACACCTTTTCTCCTATAAGTGTATTGATTCGAACGGAGCATGTACGCTTCGTCTACGGCGAACCGGCAACCTATTACATAAGATCCATAAGCTACTTCGCTATGAAAATGAGGGAACCTCAAATCAGCAAGTATTTAGGGTATTTGCTTACCTAGAATCGCGGCGAAATCGCCGAGAAAGTGATTGGATTGCGTGGCTTAAATACGTGCAGCAGGTAGTGCAGCAGCAGAAAAAACTCTCCCACCTTCTCTCACAAACTCTCACTTTCTCTCTCACTCTTGCTAGGGTTTCTAGCAAATTCGGATGGGTGAGAGGAGTGAGGGTTTAAGCCCCTTTTATAACCTAAAACTCGCCCAAAACAGGCTTGGGAACAATGTTTACTTGATACCTAACCAAATCGGGACTGTTTTGGTTCAAAAAGACATTTCTGGTGGTCCCCTGGCCGAATGCGATCGGACTTAAGTTCATGCACGTCGGATGTCGCTCACATCCCATTTTCAGACCAGTAGTGTTCGTAGATCGCACGTGGCGGTCCAGTTTCAGTTCAGCGGTCACCGCACGTAGATCAGTCTTACAAGTCTCATTATATGAAATAGAAATTTTTTCTGATCCAAGGGTGTAATTTGGCTGAATTTTGACGGTCAGAACGCTTAATACTGACGCGTCAAGTCGTGTGCCAGATTTGAATTTTAAATTTCAAATCTAACCCTATTCTCACTCTCTTCACTCCAGGCTCAATGAAATAGCCTGTGAACGTCTGTTGGACTTGATTTTCGAAATGATTGTCAAGTCCAGCTAGGCGGTTATAACGGTCTAAGATTGTAGGTATCGGACTTTCGACGCGCGGTCTAGATCCAATACAAAGTTTCAAAGAGGTCCTGAGAACAAACCGGTTTAGAGTTTGATCCGAGGTTTTAAAATATTATAGCGTCATTGGTTCTACTCGCTTTGGGTCTTGTAGAACGTATTTAAAGTGATCAGGGACTATTTCCCAGCTACTCTAGCGTTGCGCTAGCTATCTTACACTTATTTTCTAAAGGAATTAATCCTACGCGATTTCTGGTCGAGTTGGTACTCGAGTCCAAGTATGGATTTTTTTCCAGGGCGTTACATGGTTTGATAAAATACAGGCTCTAAGGTGGGTCCCACCATAATGTTTATTTTCCATCCAATCTGTCCACACGGTCACAAAGGCCTAGCTAAAGAGAAAAAACAAATATCATTGATACAAAACTTCTGTGTCCCCAAAGAGTTTCACTAGTGGATGATCAATCCCCACTGATTTCTGCAATGTGGTCCCTTGATGGACGGTTGGATCTAACACACATTTCACGATGGGTCCCATCCATATGGACGGTCAGGATAAAGAAAATATCTCAGGTGGGACCCACAGAACTTGATAGCGCAAGTACAACAGCTATTTACTGCGGGTACCAGCCCACCGTCCATCATATGGATGGTTTGGATGAAGAACAGATGGACAGTGGGGGTGTTAAAACATACACATCACAGCGTGGTCCACTTGCTGACGTAAACACATCAGCTATATAGCTGGTGTGGTAGTAGACTAGCCAAACCTCATTCATGGTGGGTGGGTCCACGTGCTAGGCACAGTACAGTGTGCTTCCACCTGAGGATTTGCATCTGCCTCAGGATGGGCGGTGTGAATGAAACTCATACATCATGTGCCCCCCCCCCCCCCCCCTCCCGTGCAAGCCATGGGACAGTGTGGATTTGTACACGTGCATGTGATGGCCACGTGGATGGGGTCCACGTCCAGGTGGACTGGACAATGGATCAAAACACTCATCATGGTTGAGTCCACAGCACCGTCCAATAATGTCAGTGCAAATGGACGGTGCAGGTAAAGCATATACATCAAGGTGTTCCTCACCATCCCACCTACTGGATGGTGGTGAGGACCCAACACGTACATCAATATGGGTCCCACGGTGCATCCAGCACGTGTTAGATCCGTCCAAACGGACATTCAGGTGGGTCGTCTGGCCTGTCCAGATAAAACACATAAAGTTAAGGTGGGTCCACATATCCCACGTCTAGTACTATGGATGGCTGGATTCAACGCATACCTCAAGATCAGGGCCATCGAACTTGCTGCGTCAAACAACAGCTATATAACTCCTAGTGGGCCAGCCAGTAGATGGACGGTGATGGACGGTTTGGATCATTGTTGGCCCATTGCAACAGTGAATGAAACATATGCATCATTGGTTCTGCCGTCCACTGCTGGGTGAAGTGGATGCCACACGAGTCAGGCAAGCCCCACCATCCAGACAGCTGGACGGTACATATACAAACACACACCATGTGAGTCCTGTCCCTGTTGGGTGGACGGTTAGGATGAAACACATGGATCATGAGTGACCCCAGTAGCTACTGGACACAAGGTCCAGCAGCATCCTACCTGATTGGACGGCTGGGTTATCAGATACATCATGGCGAGATCCACACAGGTGGATGGTGTGGATCAAACATCATCATGGTGGGCCACATACAAACACACATCCGGTGGCCACACACCTCATTATCACCATAAAATGAGAGAGAGAGAGAGAGAGAGAGAGAGCTAGAAAGAGAGAGGAAAAATGAGCGGTGATGGAGGGACCTCGCTACTATGAGCCCCTCTTTGATACAAAACACACATCAAGGTGGGTCCCACCATATGTGGGATCTTAAATCACAAAATCACCATATAAAATCACCTACCTTTCCTTCTTCTTCCTCCCTAGTGCTCCAAGGCTCCTAAGAAGCTCCTTCAATGATGGAGATGATGATCTAAGGGCCTGTTTGATTTTCCAGTGGAATGGTAAATACCCAGAAAAAGAATAATAATTATTTCCCTACGTAGTTGCCGCACTCTTCCCCGTAACTGATTTGATGGCTACTTTTTGAGGATAAAATGGTAAATATTATAAAACATTTGTGGGTCCCACCATGATGCATATCATATATCCACACCGTTCATCCATTATGTCAGATAAATTTATGGTATAAGCCAAAAAATGAGATATATTCAATGCTCAAGTGGACCATGCAATAGAAATATGTGAATTAAATACTTACCGTTAAAAACTTCATGTGGCCATTGTTTCTTTTGGTACGGGCCAGTTGAGTGTTGGATCTAACTCATTTTTCTTCTAATATCTCAAAATGTTGTGATAAAATGAATGGACGGAGTAGATATATCATATACATCAAAATGGGGTCCTAAAATGCCCACTACTACTTTTGAACCGGTTTCCAAGAAGTAAAATCACCGTGAATATTGAAACAGGTGAAACGGTAATAATCACCCATTTCTTGGGTATTTACCATTTCCAGGTGAAACGATGAAAATCAAACAGGCCTTAAGGGTTGGATGGTGAGGATTGAGGGGGGTAGGGAGTGGGCCACACCTAGCTCTCTCTTGAAAGACTTGGACGTTGGAGTTGCTTGGGGAATGTGAGAGAGAGAGAGAGATGAGAGAGAGAGGTGTAAGAGAGAGAGGGATGGGTGAGTGATGGGGTATGATGGGTGAGTGAGTGATAGATGTGTACTTGTGTAAGAAGAGTATTGACTTTTGGGGAGGGTAATTGTACTTGGGGTGGGATGGAGTGATGGGTTGTACTTTGATTGATTGATGTGATATGTCGTAGAGATTCTCTCGGGATTGCAACATGCGGTGTTTTTCTCAAATTGAACGCTGGTCCACATCTCCTAGCCCGGGTATCGCCTCGATGCGTGAGACGCAGCATCGGAACCGCGGCGACGGTGCGGTCGTAAGGGTACAAGTTTCGGGTTGAGCTGACTCTGGAATGCAAGATATGATTCGGGATCGCACACAAATGTCGATAGCAGATCGCGGGTCGCCGAAATTCGACCAGGAGAGCCGCGGAGGCATATGGAACGGTACAAGCTAAGATACGGGTCTTACATCTAGGATACCATATATAACATACGCACTTATGTAGAGTACGGGAAAGGCACATCGATATCAAGTTGGGCTCGATGATGGAGTCTGTTTATCCTAAAATAAGTCAATTTCCTCGCATAAGATTTTACCAATCTTAACATCATAGGCCTATCCAAGGACATCTATGGTCATAACTAAAGTATTAAGATCCATGGATCACAAATCTCCACTAGCTATTAGTTGTTCAATTATCACAATGCATAACAGAGGATAACTTCATAAAACATAAGAATAAAAATGTTCCACACACATTAACTAACTAATAAATAAATGAATAATCCATGCATAACAATTAGTTAAAGAGCAACTAAACATTAGTCTTTCATTGCATAATCCTAACATGAAGCACATGAAGGTCCAATAGTACTCCATTCACAAGGAGGTCATAAGTAAAGAGGTAGAGTTACTTCACATCTTTACAAGTGACTAAGTAGTGGGTATTTTCACCAAAATACTAAGCATAGATAAGTTTAATATCTTCAAAAGAAGTTTGGGAATGATAGATACAAGTGGTAGATAACAATGATGGAAAGTGTTGAGAATCATTGTCAAGTCCTAATTTAATTAAGATATTTAGTTATAAAGTAAGCTTTAGTGGAGTCGATTAAGAAAGTGGTTGGTTAAGAAATTTCCTTGTTATAGTGTTAGTAGGATTAAAAAATAAAGAACTCACATTCAAATAAAATCTAACTAATAAGCACATAATATATACGTGTGTGACAAAAATAAATAAATAAATAAAGTACACAACATCTATGCAAAGACTCTCTCATCTCTCTCTTACTTTTTGAAGAAAGTAATTTTTTTCCTTTAATTTCTTCCGTTATTCTCTTTTCTCTATATTCTTTCTTTTTGTTTTTTACTTTCTTCTTTTCCACGGATACAAATGACCCTCATTTATATGGTCTTGCTTGGCTGATTTTCTACATCATAAGCATCCAAATCTTATACCACTACATGGAACACAACACAAAAATCAAACTGCAAATGATCTTAACCATATGATTTTACTTGTTGAATCCGAACCATTGATCATTCTATATCAACTACCCATATGACATCAATGAATTGTATAGTTAGGATCTTTTGATGAACTAGAATTTATAGGTACACCCCAATCCACATCTTAGGAACTTTCGCAGTCGAAGATGGATGACCTAGGCTCAACAATTCGCATAACTACTATGGGAGTGGCCAGAAATGACGAGTCACCTCTCTAATCCTATAGGTATAATGACCTTATACACCATCAATGTTTTAGATCATCGAGAGGCAGCATTAGTGGATAAAGGGTATTATTCACCGCTCTATTTTCCATATGGGGAAGCATGCCCACTGAGAATATTCACGGGATTATAAGAGAAGTTCGTTCAGAAGTAATAAGGTTTACCCCTTTAATACTTGATCCCTTTCCCTTATTTCAATTCTTTAAAAAATAATAATAATAAATTCAAATTCAAAATTTGAGAATAAAGAGAAAATGAAAAAAAAGAAAAAAGGAAAAAAAAGAAAATATAGAAAGTGGAATATGAAAGGGTGTGGATTGGGTACTACCCATCAGGACATAGCTAGAGATGAATGGTCCTATTAGGAGCTTTGTGGGGCCACCATGATGTGTATATTTTTTATCTACACCGTTGATTCAAATTTAAAGATCATTTGAAGTCACGAGCCATAACGAAAGGCATATTGAAGGCTCAAGCAAACGACACCACAAGAAGTGGAAATTAAATTACTACTGTTGAAAACTTCTTTGGGGTGTATTTATGTTATCCTTTCATAGAGGTCTACGTTGCCACATGAGCAGGTTGGATGGAAAATAAACGTCCCAGTAGGCCTTCCGTGCCCCTGAAAAGTTTTCAACGGTAAGAATTTAATCCCCACCGCTTCCTGTCGTGCGGTCCACTTGAGCCTTCAATATGCCTCTATTTTGGGCTCATGGCCTAAAATGACCCATCAAAATGGATGGACGGCGTGGATAAAACATATACATTACGGTGGACCCCACAGATCCCCTGACAGGACCATCCGTCTCTAGCTAGGTCCTGGTAGGGGTAACCCAAGCTACGCCGAAGATATCATCAGGAGTAAAATTATAAAAAAGAAAAAAAAAAAAAAAAAAAAAACGTGTGGGATCCATCGAATGGTGGTTGCCTACGAGTGGGCCCCACATGAGCCGCACGGGCCATATCCAGCGACATGCTAATGAACCATCACCGTAGTCTTGTCCATCATAGATGTCAATTTAACACTCGAAACCGGCTTCCTTTTTTGACCGTGGAACGACCGTTGGAGGCATTTCAGTTCAAATGGTGGGACCCACCAAAGCCTTTCTCTACAATCCACACGGTCGGTGCGTGTATCTCAAGGTAAAACGCCCACACCTTTAATCACATCCTTCTTACTTTTGCTAACGTCGTGTTTGAGAACAGATCACAAAAGTTGCCATGTTTTAAGTAATCTCGCCACTGCGTATCTGCACCTAAATCCTACCTAATAAAGGGAAGGGCCTAACACGGCCTTTGGTTGGACCATCTTGTGGGGCCCACCACAAGCAACTGCGGTGAGATCATCTATTTTGGACGTTTCTGGGTGGGCCACGTTTTGCAGCGGCCCTTTTTCTCTTTTTATCTGCATGTTTCCCGAGGAATGGAAGGGAACTGACGGACACGAGCGACTGCACTTTTCTGGCACTCAGTACTCGCACGTGACTACGTGTACAAAATCCAAGCCGCCCAGTAAATCAATGTAGGTGCGGCCGGGATTAACCCGGCACAGTATTTCTCTTAACATCGGGCCCACCTAGACGTATGTTTTGTATATCCACACCGACCATACGTTTTTTCAGATCATTTTAGTACGGAAATGAAGCAGATCCAAATCTCAGGTGGACTGTACTTTAAGAAACAGTGGTCGTTGAACCCTCCACCATTAGTAACTTCCAAAGGAACACCGTAATGTTTCCATAACGGTTACTTTCCATCTAACCTGTTGATAAGGTCACACGAACCTGGATGAAAGTAAAACAATAAATATTGGCTTGATCCAAAACTTTTATGGCCCACAAGAAGGTTTTAATCGTCAATCACCACTGTTTCCTACGGCATAGTCCGCTTGAGACTAATCTACTTCATTTTTTGTATGATGTACTAAAATAATCTAGAAAAATGGATGGACGGCATGGATATAAAGTACATGCATCAAGGTGGGCCCTGCAGTAAGAGACGCACCGTCTTGGGTAAAGGCCGGGCTGCACCTAATCCGCTCCCTTCAATATTTAGAAATAACATCAAGCTTATCTGATCACCAGAGGACAGTCCATCCATCTGTGTACTCGTGGCCCACCTGACTGTCAGACCGGTGATCTTTGATAGAGGGAATACACGCTGTGGGATGCCAGCCACATGTGTGAGAAGCGTAGTACGGAATGATTGCACTCGTGGGGACATTCAAGCACCAGATTTTTGTAGGGTGTCGACCAAATCCAACGGTGGTTGAATGCACACGTGGGTAATCAGGTGGGAGGGGCCCGCAAATATAGATGTGCCGAAGATTGGTTGTAATGAAAAGTGGAGTAATTGCACCAGCAACTGCTGTTTTCACGCGGTTTGAAAAACCAATAGGAGGGCTTCACAGGTTCAATCCTATACAAAGGTTTGTATAGAATAAGCTCATCCTACGACTCTGCTTGTGGGCCCCACTGCAGTTTTTGTATAGAATCCAAACCGTCCGAAAGCTTTTCTTTTCCCACCGTGAAAGTAGGATTCCCAACAAATAATGCAGGCATGAAAATCATGTGGACCACCAAATGAATTTGTAAGTTTTTGGGTGGATGTACATTGATTTCTATAGTGTGACCCATAAAATGATTTTATAGGCCTGAATTTTTGGGAATACCATAAATATCGTGGATTTCAGTTCATGAGAGGTTTAGATGGTATGAAAACACCATGGTGGACCCCACACATTCAGCTGAATACCATTTATAGTAGGTGAATAAGTTTTCAGTATGATCTGACCTCAATGCGTGGATCTTATGGCCATTCAATCAACTGTCCGAAGAAGGGTGACCCAACCAACAACACAAATAGCAAAGCTTCGCTACAGTGAATCCAATGACCATCTAATCAAAGATCCAGACCGTCCAAAAAAGGATTAACTGCTTGGTTAGATCACTTATAGTGGAAATTCACTCTATTTGATTCTACAAGAGACATTCTGAAAGTTCTTTTTTTTACACTCACTCGCGGACGGTGATCAGCAGGCAGGTGGCCCACTTGGCCCCACCACCACCACTCACTCGCGGACCGTTCATTTCACCATCACTGGTAGAATGATTGGTTTCTTCAATGAGAGAAAAAGCAAAGATGTGCAGATGTAAGATGATCAGCATTTCCCTCCTAATGGCCAGCACAATTCAAATAAACTACCACAGCTAGGCCCCTCTTCGACCCAAAAGCAGAAGAACAGAACAGGATTCCCATCTCAACTAATCAAATGGGCCTCGGCATCACCTTTCGGCAGTTCCCATGCACATCTCCAAACACCATCTTCATCAATCTTTCGATTGGTATTAGATAATCTTACAAGGGGTCTGGGCATATGCTCCCTTGTTCCGAAGATCTTTGATAATATGCAAACTCCCATGGTGATCTTTTGGAGCATTGCTCTGCTGTTCTTCGTCCGGACACAAGTATCATGTTTGGATCCTTTCTCGGAGGCGCTTCTCGGCCTGAAATCTGAGCTAGTAGACAGTTCAAATAGCTTGTATGATTGGTCATCTGTTCCTTCTAATGGGAATTCAAATTCTACAGTTCCCGCCTGCTCTTGGTCAGGAGTTAAATGTAAGAAGAACTCGAGCATGATTGTCGGTTTAGATCTCTCTCAAAGAAATCTTTCTGGGTTGATATCGGGCAAAAACATCAAGGTCTTGGTCGATCTCGTTGACCTCAATCTCAGCTACAATTCCTTCTCCGGTCAGCTTCCGACAGACGTGTTTAATCTCACCAATCTGAGAAGCTTGGACATCAGCAGGAACAACTTCAATGGCAATTTCCCTGATGGGATCTCTGCTATCCACCATCTGGTGGTGTTCGACGCCTTCAGCAACAGCTTCTCTGGCCCACTGCCGACGGAGATTGCCCATCTGGAATCCCTCAAGGTACTGAACTTAGCTGGGAGCTACTTCGATGGTCCGATTCCCTGGGAATATGGTTCATTCAAGAGCCTTGAATTCCTTCACCTTGCAGGGAATTTACTGAGTGGCGAAATCCCTCCTGAGCTGGGGAACCTAAAGACAGTGACCCATGTAGAGATTGGCTACAATTTCTACCATGGAAGCATCCCTTGGCAATTGGGAAGCATGACCAAACTTCAGTACCTCGATATGGCCCACGCCAATCTCTCCGGCCCAATCCCCGACTATCTCAGCAACCTGGCCAATCTTCATACTCTATTTCTCTTCAGGAACCAACTCAGCGGATCGATTCCATGGAGCTTCGCCAACATAACGTCTCTCATGAACATAGACCTGTCTGAAAACCAGCTCTCTGGATCCATACCGAAGAGCTTCGCAGGCTTGAAGAATCTTCGTCTACTCAGTCTCATGTATAACAGCATGAGCGGTTCAATTCCAGATGGAATTGCAGACCTTCCGCTCCTCGATACACTTCTAATATGGAACAATCTCTTCTCAGGCCCGCTGCCGCAGAGCTTGGGCAGGAATTCTCAGCTGAAGTGGCTTGATGTTTCTACAAATGGTTTTACGGGGATTGTTCCACCTGACCTCTGTTCAGGAGGTAAGCTGTTGAAGCTCATCCTCTTCTCCAACAATTTCACAGGCGGGCTCTCTCTGGCTCTCTCGAATTGCTCATCTCTCATCCGTCTTCGGATTGAAGACAATTCCTTTTCGGGTACAATCCCACTGAAATTCGACCTTCTTCCCAACATAACGTATGTGGATCTATCCAGAAACAGGTTTACAGGAGGAATACCAACCAGCATTTACAAAGCTGGCAATCTTCAGTACTTCAATATCTCCCAGAATTCGAATCTTGGAGGGATTGTCCCAAGCAGAATATGGTCTCTGCCGCTTCTGCAGAATTTCTCAGCATCTTCGTGTAATATCTCCGGCAATCTTCCTCCATTCAAATCCTGCGACTCCATTTCTACAATAGAACTGAACAGGAACCAGCTATCAGGGACAATACCGGGAGGTGTTCTCCAATGCCAGTCTCTTGAGAGAATGGATTTATCAAAGAATCAATTGATGGGTCAGATACCACCGGAGCTTGCGAGTCTTCCTACCTTGAGTTTCATAGACGTATCACATAACAAACTTACAGGTTCCATACCAGCGAAGTTTGGAAATTCTTCGGAGTTGGTACTTTTGAATGTATCTTTCAACAACATTTCTGGGTCTATTCCACCAGATGATGTTTTCAGATCAATGGGTTCGAATGCTTTTATCGGAAATCCGCAGCTCTGCGGACCACCTCTGCGACCTTGTCCTGATTCAACACAGATTCCACATGTTGCTGGTTTTGGACTAGGTAGCAAGAGTTCAGAGAAACTTGTATGGGTTCTGTCGCTATGCTCGGGTGTGGTTTTACTCATCATGGTATCCATCTTCGGTATTCTGTATATCTACCGACGAAAAAGAGGTCAATGGAAGATGGTCTCATTCATTGGACTTCCTCGATTCACAGCAAATGATGTTTTGAGGAGCTTGAATTGCAGTAATTCAATAGAGATATCACCATCACTATCAGCAGCTTCCTACTGCAAAGCAGTTCTCCCTACAGGGATAACAGTTGCGGTGAAGAAGATCGAATGGGAAGCTAAGAGAAGGAATGTGTTGTCCGAATTCATTAAGCTAATCGGCAAAGCCAGGCACAGGAACCTCATCAGATTGCTCGGGTACTGCAGCAACGAACAGGTCGCTTATCTTCTGTACGACTACCTGCCAAATGGGAATCTAGAAGAGAAGATGAGAATGAAACGGGACTCGCCGATCAGCACTTGGGCAGCCAAGTACAAAATTGTGATTGGGATCGCGAGGGGGCTCTGCCACCTTCACCATGACTGCTATCCTGTAGTTCCACATGGAGATCTGAGGTCGAGCAACGTAGTGTTTGATGAAAATATGGAGCCACACTTAGCTGAATTCGGATTAAAACGTCTGATGCAGATGAACAGCGGTTCAATCCCAAAGAGATCTGGGTCAGGCACAGGTATGTTTGTTCTGTTTCCTTGCAAATTTTCACTGGAACTTGAAATGTTCTAACACGCGGAATCTTCGAGCATTGATAAATTATCATTAAAAGAGCAAAGAACCACAAAATAAACCAGACAGTTCCTCATTTTCTAGTGAAATCACAGAAAACTGCCCCATGAACTGTGAATATTAGTTGGCTTTTTAATAGTGATAGCAAAGTGATAAATCTCGTTCTCGGCTAATCTTGGTGCCACAATTTATCAGTAGAAATTTTCAAACTTGGGGTTTTTCTTGGCGTATTTTCAGATAAAGTGATCACAGAAAGGAGAAATAAATGAACAAGGAAAATGCAAAGAGTCAGCAAAAAAATTGAGTGAATTAGTATGGAAATTTGCAAAAAGATAGAAACAAGTTTGTTTAGATTGTGTGGGGTTGCACAAAATTGTTTAGATTGTGTGTGGTTGCACTAAATTTCATGAAATATCATGATATTTCATGGTTCAATTAGTCTAATTTGGTACAAAATGTCATGATATTTGGTGCTACCAGACTCACCCTCAACAAGACAATATCACAATATCATCCTATTGTCTCTTTCCTGAAAAAAAAATATAATAATAATAATAAATAAATAAATTGAAATGCCACTGATATGTTTCACCAGGGTAGTTAGATCAGTGAAGGTTTTTCGGTTTCCTCTCAGACTCCCCTAACAACAGCTAGAAAAAAAAAAAAAGACACTGGTTCACCAGATCAAAGAGCAACCCCAATAGCATATGCCTATGTTACTTGGACACCAACCGGTATGCGAGTTTAAGACACTGATATAAGTGTCCACAAAAACATTCCAAGGACATCAAAATGGTGCACTTAATAGTATATTTTAATTAAAAATATCCCAAATAAAAAACAATAACAGTAGACCTTATGGTTAATTACTTACATATGAGAAATCTGAAAAAAAACAAAAAAAAAAAAAACAAAAAAAAACAAACAAACAAACAAACAGACCTAAAAACTAGTTACTATACATTAACGCATGTCAGCATCAACAAGTGTTGACATGACATGAAACCCAAAAGGTAACATGCTGTTGTTACATGGGCAGATGCTGGACCGAAATGCAAAACAGGCAGAAATTTTAGTGTCTCAGTCATCTCACTGAATCAGTCGCAACACCAAAAGTTGAACAAAGCAACTGTTAAGATTTTCTCAACGCACTATATAATGGAGATTACTGTTTACTGTTATAATCACAAGAACGACATGAAAAAAGGTTCTAACTGTTTCTTCCAAATAGCAGAACACACAGTCGTGCAAGAAAATCATCGTGTTTTGTCGAGAAACAGCGGTCCACTTCAGAAAAAAGCAGCAGTGTGGTTTGGTCACTAGAGAAGAAAACAGGAAAGTTTTGTTTATTATTGAAACCATAGTTTAAAGACTAAAAGAAACTCAACTAGACTCGGCCGAGTCGAGTCAAATTGACTAGATTTCACCATGACTCAGAAAAACTCTATCTGGTCATGACTCGGTCAAAACTTGTGAAGAACAAAACTTGACTAAAAAAACACAGCAGATCTTGGAAAAGAAAACTCGATAAGACTCAACTGGACTCAGCACAACTCAACACTATTTTATACATTTTAACTATTAACTGAAAAAACTCAGAAACACTTGTACGAGTTTTCAAGAAACTCGCCCAACTTTACAAGTCGACTCAGTTCGCTGGGTTTTTAGTCAGGTCGAGTTTTCATGTTTTTAAACCATGCTCGAATCCATCATGACATAACCCACCCTTTAGTTTCTTCACTGATATCAGTTATTTTAACGGTCCATACAAGATAATCCTACTACCATCTTTATGTTTCTCATACCACAGGTGAACTAGAGACCGAAGTGAAGGAGGAAATACACAGAGATATTTACAGCTTTGGAGAGGTCCTCTTGGAGATTTTAACCAATGGCAGACTGAAAAATGCAGGAGCAAGCATACAGGCTAAACCAAGAGAGGACATCTTACAAGACGTCTACCACGAGAATGAAGAGTGTCCAACAGATGCATCAAGAGAGGAGATAAAACTGGTCCTTGAAGTAGCTTTGCTATGCACCAGGAGCACACCCTCTGACAGGCCATCCATGGAAGATGCAGTGAGACTTCTGTCGGGGTTGAGGCCGAGCAGGAGTAACTAGTCGCTTATCTCTAGACCCCCTACTATCACAGAAGCTAGTGAACTGATGATGGTAACAGTTTGTGTTTGCATTGTTTGATAGCATATTTGTATAATTAATTAAGTTTCTATGCTGTAACATAATCGCTACCAGTGTGTTATGCTAAAGCATCTATTAATAAATGTAAGTATTTGAATTTTTTTTAATCTGAAAGAAGAGCTTTGTTTAAGGGTACTATCAAACACTTAATGTAACTATGAGCTACTTCACGCTCTCGAACTATCAGTGGGCAATCCATGTGCGCTTGTGTTTTTTTTTTTACCCCGCCAGAATCTGCAGATCAGATTTCTCATGCCTCCAGATAGCCCCATGGTGATGAATTTAGTCCGTCCTCATTCACCACTCGGGCATAGACCCAGAAAGATTCAATTCTAGGCTGATTGATAATCCATGATCAACTTCCTTTAGAAGTTCCATCACCTAACCCCAGTGAATTTGAATCCCTTCTGCCTCCTTGAAATAGAGATGTTCTGAACCAGTACATGATAGCAGCAAACTTGCCTGATCGCCATCATAGAAGGAGATTCAAAATTTCTTGTAGTATGAGCAATACCATCAGTTTTTGATTCGATAGTTAATAAAATATTTGAATTTGTAAGGAAAAAAATCAAATAATACATTTTATTTATATAGTGATGAATATTATTACAATTCCATACATTTCAGTTCATCAGTTCTACAATGTCCATGCAAATTCTTCAATTTTAGTTTAAATTCAGGCTCTGTTTGGTTGCCACTTAAAAATGGTTTTATCTCATTTTATTTAACAGTAATTATGTATTAGAGATCATATTCATAGTTTATACAAATTATGGGTTATCAAGATTATTCTTAATTCATATAAACATCTCTAATACATAATTAACTTTAATGAAAATTAGAGACCAAACAAAGTACTAGTCAATATTATGTTGTCATTACCTTAGCTCTATATATTTAAATAGAAACCATCAAATCTCCAACTCACCCAAGTCCTGAAGATTTGATATTTCTATAATATCAAGACTAAAATGGCAGCTCAAATGAGAAACAAAATCTCTTCACATAAATATATGATGCAACAGAACAGAGCACCAAACATGCAAGCATCAAACAGGATGACAAGATAGCTCATACTTCAACAAATGAAAGAGAAATCACTTTCAACTTTGATTGTATAATTCACAGCTGCAACTATACGATATTCATTTCAAGAAACCAAACTGACAAACTAATAGATATTCAAGTCTACTATTACTTTATTAGAACTTCAAAGCTTATAATGTTTTGAACCATGGTACCTATCCAAGCAAGGTACATACTGTTGGATTTTATGCGGCCTATCCGACACAAATCATTTTTCCATCAACTCTGCTCAGTTTCAGGCAGGTTGAGTGAATGATGGTCTTGCCATTGGTTGGTGGTCTAGATTTAGATGTACATCAGTTGATCGTGCGCTGGTTCGCGCCACTCTCTCTTGAGATTCCGCAGATTTCTCTTCTCCTGGCTTTCAATGGGAGAGAGTTTCTTCAAACAGTCAGGAATTCATTATCCTCTCTTTCTATCTCAATATGCCTCGGTAATAACATGATTATGAGCTTATTTTATGGTTTCTATTTCACACTAATAAAATTATGGTTTACTTTACACACATGATATGTTTCACGTATGAACGTTCTTTATGGTATGGCATGCTACATGTGCATATACATATATTGCCGGTAGGCTATGATCCAGTGTTTGAGGACAGGATAGAATCGTGCATATTGATATGCATGTGCACCTCTAGCCTTGAAATAGATGATCAAGAATAGATCTCCATAAGATCGCTGTGCCTTTCTTTATATGCAGCCCAAGTCATTGGAACAATGCAATAAGGAATGGTGATGTCTATAACCTACCCCTTATACGAACAATACTTATGAGCAAATTGGTTTGGTCTTCCTCCTCAACCTCACATGTAGGCACTCTTCAATGAGATGGTCTTGTGCTGAATATGTGAAATGATTTGGGGACTGAGATTCTTATAACCATTGCAAGCTAAAGTCCTAAATGCGGAAATGGAAGACCCCCTTTGAAATCCAACACCATGGAAATTAGCAGGAAAGAAACCTAGAATCAACTGTTTGTTTTGAACTTGGTTTTTCCATGGAATTCAGATTGCTGCACCTTTGGCACTGTTTTGCAAGTGACCTAGTAATAGAAGAGGGGGAAAACACTTTCAGCTTTCTACTGCATCATGTTCTCATACACTTAATACAATGTCTATTTACTGTACAAAAACGCCCTGAAAAGCACTACTTAAACACATGAACCAATCTTTTTTTTAAATGCAAAGTATCCAATATGCTGGTCCACCTTGCACTATAAATAAATAAATAAAAATCCCATCTTCAAAAAAATCACTCTTCTAAAAAACAAATGAATAAAAATACAAATCCCATTGTCAAAGAGTGTCATACATAACTGCCCATTTGAGGCTCAACATAAATACCATTACATAGTTCAGTACACCAATACTGCCATACATATTTATCATTACAGAAACTATGAATCAATGAGATGTAACTGAGTACACAGACAACAGATTCTATCCACATACGTTTGATATTCAATTCCTTCAACACTCAGTTCATCATATGTATCAAGAGGGGTTGAGCATCATCAACCTGTTCAAGAGAGTTAAATAGTTAGTTGAGCTCATTCACAACACAGGTCTAGATGACTGAATGGAAATTATGTAAGGTAACAAGTTCGCCACAGCCATACCATGCTTAGAGCTGAAAACTCGATGGAAATTCTGAAGAGAGACCTACATATTACCTTGATCAGATTTGAACTGATCGACGTCAACATGTTAAAATGAGCAACTGTAAATATATCACATCATAAGCACATAAAAAACAGCTCAAGGGTCAAATAAAAATTGTGCCTGTAACATGTATACAGTAGCTCAAGAGTCGACCATATGCAGCAAAAGACGATGATATGACTTGTTGATGGGGACATCATGTGCACATGCGCACGCACACCACCACCCTTATGTACGTATGTACGCAGAAGAAGGACCCCACTATCAATCTAGCTCGATGACGACGTCCAGGGAGGTCCTCCTAGCTAGAAGATAAGTTTTGGTTCAAAAAAAGTGCGTCCGATAGACAAGAAAAACCCATCATGGGATCTCATGATCGTAGCCCACTCGTCGGATTGATTTTATATTTTAGGTTTTGCTTATTGTTATTATTTAGAACATCGTGAACGTTTTAGATTTCTTTGTTTGATTTTTATTTTAGTTTACTTCATCGCCAAGTAACAGGTTGCGCACATGATGCGAGTTTTTAGAGTATAAGATTTTCCTTATAAATAGGCATCCCTTGTAGTTCTTTTCATTCATTCAAGTTTAATAAAAGTTTCTATTTTATTTTTTTACTTTCTTCATGAGTTGTGTAAGAATTCAGAAGTGGGCGCGAAGCCCTCCCTTTTTCGAAGGGCTAACTACCGCAGTGCGAAGCCACATTTATCCCCATCTGCCCCTGCACTCTTCCATCCATATCTCTCATCTTCTATCATCATTATTGCTTTGAATTTCTCAGCTTTTACAGCTATTTATCCCCCTACAACTAGTTTTTAAATTTTGGACTTGTTGAAGGGGTGAAACTTCGGCGGAGCACTACGCCTCGACCTTACGTCAGATCGTCGCCAAACTTGGAGGGATTGGAGGTCTCCCTTGGCCGACCAAGGCCTAAGTATCACTTTGGGGAGGCAGGCTTCCATCACACGTGCGGCCAGCCCACCCGCACACATGCGTCAGCCCCGGGTCACCATCTGCACGCAGGAGCTTTCTCCGAGTCAGGTTTTTCTCTTTTCATTCATATTTCCTAAACCCTAGCCTTAGTTTGCATTAATCCTAATTTATTTACTCCTTTTTTTCACCCTAGGGTTCCTTAAATTGAAATTGGGAAATTCCTTAGATTAGGGTCTGATTTTTATGCATGGTAGTTGATTTCTATTTTCCTTTGACATCGTTTAGTTTATAATTTTTATTGGTCTAGTCCTAGCCCGTGTCGGCCTGGACCCGCATAGATTCCCATTTTTAATTGAATGATTTGGATTGTCATGTAGGATGTGAAATTTGTGTGACTATTTTTGAATTGGTATGATATAAATATAAGCTTGAATTCTTACATCTCATACTTAAATTTCATGTCCTGCATCAAATTTGGTATCAGAGCTTAGGGTTCTTATAGAGGAATACATTACATGTTTAGGATTAGTTTGTTTGAGTCCATCATGCATTCAGTTCATCATATGTAGCTTTTAGGAGTTCGTAGTTCCTGAAATTAGTTGTTGAAATTTCTGTTAGCAGGAAGTTACCAATTTACATTGCTGTAACTTTCTATTATTCCTTTATTTTGACAACTATATTGTTGGATTTTAGTAGCATTGCGTAGTTTCCCTCATATAGAGTCTCATAGGATCATTTAGTCTCATATGGTCGTCGTAGAAAGTCCTTAGGTGAAGTTGGAAGTTGTACGTCTAACACGTACGGGTCATGGTTTTGGCTAGCACCCTACACTAAACATGGAACGACTGCTAGAGTCACTAAACAAGCTGTCCCAGCAGATCGAGTCTTCGTGTAAGCATTTGGAACATGACATAGATCAACGCCTTGACCAAATAGAGGCCTCCCTCAGGACAAACCCCACCATTAGGAAAGATAGCCAATCTCAGGCAGGTGGCCAGGAGGATAGACCAATAAATGGAGGTAGCCAAGGAATCAGTCATGGGCGTGCACCCATACCCCCACCCCATGAGGGACATCAAGACTATAATTTTAAGGAGTACAACATGTGCGGCCTCGTCGCTAGAGAGAATGCACCAGAGGCTAGTGTAGAGTTACCTACTGAGGTCATTCCCATAGTGGAAGAGTTTCATGATGTCTTTCCTGATGATCTACCAAATGAGTTTCCCCCTAAGAGGGCTATAAAGCACACTAGAACATGGGACACTGTAATACTTACATCCGAATTTGTGTTTGATAGTTCTGTCGATAGGTCCACAAGTCTCAGTCCTTATGAAGTCGTTACTGGTTATAAACCTGAGAAACTTATTGATCTTGTCCTTATATCACTGTCCCATAGGCCGTTAGAGCCTGCAGAGTCTTTTGTGCATCACATTCATTCATGGCATCAAAAAATCAGGCAAAAGATCACTACTAATAATGAATATTATAAATTTTCTGCAGACCAGTATAAATGTTTCAAGGAATTCAATGTAAGGGACTCTGTAATGGTCCGCATTAGGCCCGAGCAGTATCCTCCGAGGTCTGTTCGTAAGTTACACGCACATAGCGTTGGACCTGTCAAAATTATAAAACAAAATGGTCTCAATGCGTATGTGGCAAATCTTCCACCCTCCATGGGAATTAGTTTCACATTCAATGTAGAGAATCTAGTTGCATTTCAAGGGGTCATTGATGCATTGTCCAGCTTTCGCCTGACCATCTTAAATCATCAGACCTTTTCCTTGATCCATGACCCCCTTCCGACCTATTTTTCCAGCCTCTACCTCCCATACATATCCATCCCGACCTATCTTTCTATCTACTACATCTCATACATATCCCTTCCAACCTATTTTTTCAACCTCTACCTCTCATACCTACCCGTCCCGACCCATTTTCTCAGCCTCTACCTCTCATACCTATCTGTCCTGACTCATCTTCCCAGCTACTACGTCTCATACCTACCCTTTCCAACCCATTTTCTCAGCCTCTACCTCACGTACTTACCCTTCCCACAACTAGAAAGGAAATAGAGGATATTCTTGACCATCAAATAATATCCACATCGGACGATGGGTTTCAGAAGTACCTGGTTAAATAGAAGTCACGCCCAGTTTTAGAAAACATGTGGCTCACTGAGGAGGAGTTTCAGAGATTTGATCCTCACATCCTGGATCGGATCAGGAGTTTTATTTCGTCAGTGGTGAAATCTTCGCAGCCATGGAGAATTTATGGGGACATCATGTGCACATGCGTGCGCACGCACACCACCACCCCTAGGCACGTACGTACGCAGGAGGACCTCACCATTGATCTAGCTCGATGATGACATCCAAGGAGGGCCTCCTAGCTAGAAGACAAGTTTTGGTTCAAAAAAAGTGGGCCCGATAGTCAAGAAAAGCTCTTCATGGGATCTCATGATCATGGCCCACTTGTCGGATTGATTTTATATTTTAAGTTTTGCTTATTGTTATTATTTAGAACATCATGAATGCTTTAAATTTCTTTGTTTGGTTTTTATTTTAGTTTACTTCATCGCCAAGTAATAGGTTGTGCACATGGTGCGAGTTTTTGGGGTATAGGATTTTTCCTATAAATAGGCACTCCTTGTAGTTCTTTTCATTCATTCAAGTTTAATAAAAAAAATTTACTTTATTTTTCTACTCTCTTCATGAGTTGTGGAAGAATTCAAAAGTGGGTGCGAAGCCCTCCCTTCTTCAAAGGGCTAACTACCGTGGTACGAAATCACATCTATCCCCATCCACCCCTACCTTCTTTCATCCATATCTCTCATCTTCTATCATCATTATTGCTTTAAAATTTTTAACTTTTGTAGCTATTCATCCCCCTGCAATTAGTTTTCAAAATCTGGACCTATAGGAGAGCTAAAACTTCTATGGAGCACTACGCCTTGACCTTACGTCTGATCGTCTCCAAACTTGGAGGGATTGGAGGTATCCCCTGGCTAACCAAGGCCTAGGTGTCACTTTAGGGAGGCAGGCTTCCATCACATGTGTGGCCAGCCTACCCGCGCACGTGCGTCAGCCCTGGGTCACCATCTACACGCAGGAGCTTTCTTCGAGTCAGATTTTTCTCTAGTTTTCCTCTTTTCATTTATATTTTCTAAACTTTAGCCTTAGTTTGTGTTAGCCCTAATTTATTTGTCCCTTTTTTTAACCCTAGAGTTCCTTAAATTGAAATTGAGAAATCCCTTAAATTATGGATTGATTTTTATGCATGTGTGGTTGATTTCTATTTCCCTTTAACATCGTTTAATTTATAATTTTTATTGGTCCAGTCCTAGCGTGTGTCGCTTGGACCCACATAGATTCTCCTTTTTAATTGAATGATTTGGATTGTCATATGCGATGTGAAATTTGTATAATTGTTTATGAATTGGTATGATCTAAGCCTGAATTTTTGCATCGCATACTTAAATTTCATATCTTGCATCACTTGTCCAATTACAAACCATCACCCAATGATCTTGTTGAAGTGAAATATGAAATGATATCATTTTGATGTTATTTACTCTAGAGTGAAAACTACATGTTTATGATTACAACCAACTGCACCAACAGCGTTTAGCCAATTTTACCCCTGCAATTAGTCATCAGGAGGGGCGTAAACTTTTGAAAAATAGGAAGCGTGGCCCTTCATGTAAGGGTATTTTTATCATTTCAATTCTTTCATGAGAGTAGCCGACTCCCACTATTGTCTCTTCGCGTATAGCTCATATTGATAGTTGTATTGGGGAGCCCATGTAACAAAGGCTGTTTGGGGCCTACCATGATTATTAGTAGAATGTGACATCCACTCCATACATCTGTTGTGTCTTCTTATGCTAGAATGTCATCACAAAAATGAGGCAGATCTAAAACTTGAGTAAACCACAATGGTCACCCATGGTTGAAACCATTCTAGAGCGCTTCCCTTTCCCTCTTTGGATGTAGCATGCACCTATGTTAGGAAGGAAATAGCGTGACACAACAATTCAACCATCTGGTGAAAGCATTAACATATAGTAAGAAGGAAAAGTGGGAACATGAAGGACAGAAGTAATATTGATGAAGAAGAGAAGTGATAGGTCCCTTTTTCCATATTCTCTAGAGAAGGACCATCAACCAGTTTTATCCGACTTAAGGAACTAGAATGTGGTATTTAAAAAATAATAATAATAATAAATAAAACCATTCGCATGGATCGTGGCACTAGAACCTATAATCCAAGACATAGAAGGATGAGAACGGTAAAAGGTGAAATGGATTAACTTACCTGAATAAGCATGTTTGGTAACCAATATATTTATCAACCAAAAAGTAGAAAAGTATATTTGGTTTCCAACATCATAAGCAACTATCCCTCAAGTTTGTTTGGTCCCCCTCATATCCACCATCCATCATAAGGGGCCAACCTTTGATGTGGACCATTCATTGTGTGAACCCTACCTTTGATGTGGTCTGCCTATCATATGGGGCCCACCTTGGATGTGGGCCATTCGTCATTATGGCCTGACCTTTAATGTGCACCATTCATTATGTCAGGCTCACCTTCAATATCCACTACCCATCATGTGGAGCCCACCTTTGATGTGGATTGTCCATCATGTGGGCTACACCTCTTATGTGGGTCATTCATCATGCAAGGCCCACCTTGGATATGGGCCACTCATAATTACGGTTGACCTTTGACGTGGGCCGTCCATCATGTGGGGCCTACCTTGACGTGGATCGTCCATCATGTGGGGCCCACCTTAATGTGGAACATCCATCATGTGAGGTCCACCATTATTAATTGGCCATCATATGGAGTTGTAATGCCCCAGATTTTCATCAACTTGGAATCCAAAAATCCTCGGGCATTACTATTGAAACTTTAAACAAATATAGAATATGCATGACCATATATGGAATTCATGAAAACTTACACATGAAAACATGTTTCTAAGTATCGGACCTTGACAAAACTCTAAAAAAAGCTTTTAGAGATAAATAGAACCATATAAATTTGATTTGATATCCTTAGAAAGCTATCGAATCCGTCCAATCACTTAAACATCGAGTCTAGCCTTGTGATCTAATCATTTAAGGCCCTGATTTAGCAAACTTATCACTGACTAATCAAGACAACCATAACTAAATAAAGACCTACCTAAAGCCAAAATAACTAGAGGCTGGATCTTTATTAACAAACTAAACTAACACAGTTACTCTATTAGCCTAAGAACCAGTGGTTTATGGTGATTAGGATTGAATCACCATTTTCGCTACTTTTGAATAGGTCACACTATGAACTCAGCTAATCCAAATCATAATCGTCATGGCCGAGAAATCCCATTGCTTAACTTATTTCATAAATGCTCGGATTAACCAAACAAGCTTAAACCGCTTGTTAGTGGGCCAC
This sequence comes from Magnolia kwangsiensis, assembly GCA_037074715.1. Classification (NCBI taxonomy): domain Eukaryota; kingdom Viridiplantae; phylum Streptophyta; class Magnoliopsida; order Magnoliales; family Magnoliaceae; genus Magnolia; species Magnolia kwangsiensis. The sequence continues at coordinate 86,950,848 of CM073583.1, forward strand.
TAAACTCGAAACTATAAAAAGATATTCGTCTTAGCGGATTTGACATCCATCATGGATAATTGAGCCGAGATCACGCCTTAAATCGTTCAACTTAGGCTCCCAAGGCAAACACATGAGATGTGTGAATGCCCTTAGAAACTATCAGTAAGTTAAGTTATTTGCTCATCTCCAAACTTTGTCAAAGTTGTAGCTTTCAGACTGTTAGATCACGACTAAATTTAGGGCATCAAGCTAAGTTAATACCTTACACCTAATCTTATAAGTGTGACCTTAATCGACGATCGGTGACTGTTGAACTGACTTTTAATCATCTATATACATCAGTGCATCGAAATGATGGGTTGATCATATCCATACATAGACCATCACTAGGGACAGCTATCCTACAACATATATTGACTCGTACACCTCCATGTGGGCCCCAAAATCTAGAATCAAACTCCCATAGGGTTATCTAACCAAAGACCTAACTCTTAGTTCTAAATAAATAACATTTGGCACTTTAAATACCTTGTTATTGAACCCTTCACCCAAATCCAAATATTCTAGGGTTTGTGAGAAAGAGAGAAAGAGAGAGAAAGGAAGAGAAATAGAGTGAGAGAGAGAGAGAGAACTTAGGGTTGAGTGATTCTTGTTCTAGGGGACTGATTGCTACAACACAATCCTAGGAGCCATCCAATCCTCTGATGAATCCAACCCTCCTTGCAATCAAATGTAAGATTTGCATCCAATCATTTGATTCCATAACCTAATCATAGTTTTTCTTAACTATTGACAAAAATGCCCTGCTTTGCATCAGGAATTGGTATTTTCCCTCGAAAACCCCAACCCTAGTGCAATTAGATCACATAAGCGAACTATTCTTCTAGGTTCCTTTTTATCAACCATTGATAGTGTTAGATAATTATTTTAAGTTATTGTTAGGATTTCATGCTTTATTTGTGCTTTTATTGCTCTTTTATTGTAATCCTAATGTTCCATGTTGTTGGTAGGCAACACGTTTAATAAAATACATGATAATATAAAATTTTTACCATTAGAACCTTTTTATGCTATTTGATAAGTATTGTGTATACACTTTGATTTATATTGATATACATTGGATTGTATTGATTAGTACAAGTAATTTTATTGATATATCCTGTTGTGGCATTAATTTGTGTTATTGATATATGTTAGATTGTGTTGATTGTTCACACCCCAAGTATAGGATTATGATGTAGTAATAATCTCGGTAAGACCGAGGTCGAATCCACAGGGACTGAACCTTATACGTAATCTGAAAGTAACCAGAACTAAAACTAGAAGAGATGAAATGTAAATCAAGTGAGTATGAGGGAATAATGGTGAAATATTAATCTAAAACTTGTAAATTTAAAGGTAGGGAACTAGGGTGTCAAGGTTCCACTTGTAGCAATTGAAAAGTTACCTAGCAATGATTTAAGGACACAACTAGAATCAGAGTCCTATCCTATCCAGTTAGTAAGAAGAGATTTGTCAGATCTCTGAATTTCTCATAAGTCTAATCATCAATAGGTAAGAATGGCAAAGATTTGAAAGTGATTCCGTCACCTAACCATGCCCAGGAGACTATGGCAAACAACAGCAATTTACCAATCTTACAGCCAATCATGAGAGAATTGTGAAAGTTAGGAAGGGTTCCATCACCCAACCATGCCCATGAGATAATGGTGAACAACAGGGTTCCCAAGTTCACAATCTCAATGCATGAAAAGAGAATATCTCAAGCTATCGCAGATCTATTGTAATTTGAGTCACAACAAACCATTAAAACTAAAAACATTCCTTATAATCAAACTAGCATCTATGAGAGTTCAATAAACACAAATCAAAGTAAAGATAACACCCTAATCATGATATAAGCTTCACCTCTTAGCCCTAGCTAAGAAGTTTAGCCGAGCATAGACATGGCAAGGCTAAACATCTTAAACAAAAACATAAAACTAAAAGAAAAACAAACTCTAATCTATCTCTCTATTTCTTTCTCAACCTTCATCGGTGCCCGTTCCTTCGATTCTCTCTCCACGTCTCCTCTCTCTCTCTCTCTTATATAGACACCATAAGGCTGTGGCTGGGAGTGCGTAAGAGGTTACGCACTCCCTGTTGCGGTGGAAGACAAACTGACATAAGCTGATGTTCTTTGGGGCCCATTCTTGAGTTCAGACAGGAGATCCACTCCGCTCACCAGCTTCTCCTTGAAATTTCAGTGGAGACAGTCAGTTTTGGCTGTCTGTCGATGCGGCCCAGGGAAGAATTCATTCCGTCGTTCATCCTTCTTTTAATCACGATTAACATGTGCTCACGCGCATGGGAATATAAGGACACTTAGGCTTGGATGAGAGGGCCCTTGGGCTCCTACTGGTCAGTCCAGATTGAACCTTTGATACATGATGGTGGCCCACAATGAACGTACGCAGCCTTTGTTATGAAACAGAGTCGACGCACGTCGACTCTGTGAAGTGTGATGGCCCATTGATTACTGTCAGGTGGAAGATCCACACCACCCATTGGATTCAAGATGAAAAACCTTCCTGGAAGGGCAATTTGGGTTTGATTTCGGTGTGGCCCACAAACCGTTTTAGTCCACCGTCCATCTTCCGTTTAGACGACTAGATTGCGATCCTCAATATCTTCTGTATTTCTGCCACCTAGGCGAGGGTCCCCCCCCCCCCCCGAGCAAAAGAGGCAGACCCATGTCCGCCCACTGTTCCTGTGCAAGAAGAAAGACAGGTCAGCCTGTCTTTGACCTGGCTGACCGTCTGGTGCGCGTCCAGTGCATGTACATTATGTACATGCATTGTACATGTAGGGTTCACTGTGATGCTTGTAAGAAATTGGCTCCATCCATCCTCTCTCTCATCCGTTTTAAGGGGTTGAGACCAAATTTGAAGTATATCCAGGCATCAGGTGGGCCCAAAATCAATGGTTTATGGGATGATATATCCGTTGGACCACTTCCACAGGGATCCGATGGCTGGAATTTGACGTGTACGGTTAATTTACAGTCCTCAAGCCACATATGAAGTTTCGAGCCGAACGGATGGTGGGAACCCTGTGATCTTCGTATTCTGGATAACTTTCAGACCACTTGAGCTTTAGTTTCTCGATTTTCTCAAATCTTAGCCATATAAAATCATCGATCTCGATCCCCTGGAGTCCGTCCCTTGCCTTAGTGACATCAAAGCATTAAATCCATGCTTTTAGCACCCTATTTTAGTCCGAGCTCATAAATACACCTTGCATCACAAACACGATTAACATGGGCTGTTAAACAGTACCATGTTTGTAAATCCAGGCAATAGCTGGGGTCTAATATGCAATATTTGACCCTCGACACAACCCCTAACCAGCATTTTTCTAGTCCCGAGAAACGTATGCAAAAAATAAGCTGAGAATTATAGGACAATTTCTATAAACTCGAGTGATTTTTGAAAAAACAATCTAGATACTAGAATTCTATGATTCATGAATGTTAGGCATTACTTTCTCATGGACTCAAGCGTATGGTAAATTCCATAGTCAAATTCAAAGTATTAATCCATCAATTAGAAAAATTCTAAACATTGAATTCCATGGGTGTATAGTGTAATCCCGACTTATCATCATTAAGAGATCCAATCGTCAATTTCCATCATAACATTGATGATCCAAAGAGCATTCAGGATAACCAAAACTTAAACCAGAACTTGCTTTACAGTTCTTCTTTCTCTTTTTTTCTCTTTTTTTCTCTTTATTTTTTCATTCTTCCAGCTTTTGATTTTTCCATCGAGGGGGAGGGGAATCGAATCTACACCTATAGGGAGCAAACCTATTGTGAAGATCGTACACCAACCCTTTCCTGATGACAACTGTTTTTTTTAGCTGGGTATTCTTTTTCGTTCTGTCTTTTTTTTTTCAAAAACTTCTTTTTCTTTTTTTTTCTATATTCTTCTTATTGAACATGATGGACAAATTCCCTAGGTTGGTTCATTTCATGCTTAATGATCACCAAGTTACAATTCAATATCGAACTGAAACCTTAATGTGCAAGCGAGATGTGTCTTGTGAAATTATGACTCAATCAATGTTTAAAACTTTTAATCATGGATTAACAATTCGAACTTAATTGTGAAATCTAACAAAAAACTGAATCCAAGAGTCATAAATTACCAGCATCACTTATCTTGTAATTCTAAACCCAAGATGGCCGTCAAAATCACTTCGAATTCACAAAAAATTCCAAAAAAAGTTAAAAAATTTCATAATTTTTGCTCAAGACTAAGAAAACACTGATTAAGTAACCTAATCTTCCACCCCCAACTTAAAATCGACATTGTCCTCAATGTAAAAGATATATGAACATACAATGCACATAGGACAACGAAAGTAAATGAGAAGTGATAGGAAAATAGTACCTGGATAAAGAATCGAGAGAGACTTTTCCATAGAGATCTCATCATGAGAGCGGGTTAGCACGAGATTGAAAACAACTAACTCAAACTATCCTAAAATAATGTAGGAGGCAAACTAACCTAATGGCATAAAACCGTCTATCCTATAATAGCATAAAGTAAACTACCCTAGTCCTATGAAAGCAGGAAAAAACTACTCAGTCATGCCGCAAGGTTCCTCTTCTTGTCAGTATCTTCATAAATTTCTCAGTAAGTTTCTCAACAAGATCATCCAAAATCTCTTTTTGTAATAGGCTTGGATGCCCTAGAGCATGAAATTTTAAAGAAATTTATGTATCTCATTAAAAAAAATTGTTCAATTGCTTGAGGTATCCAGAGTATATATGATTCACTTGTAACAGAAGAAGTTTCAACGTTAGTATCACATGGTAAATCAGAGACTCCAAGTAAATAAAGTTCAGAAAACTTTTCAAGAAGTGATGTAGTCTCAACATATTCCGAAGTTCCAGACTTCAGTTCCATTGTCAGCTCCTCCTCCTTTAATGGTAGATATTTAGGATCTGGGGAAGAAGAGGCTTCAGAATAAGGGTTCTCTCGGTCTGTGATAACTATCAAGATGTTGTCTTGCAAGGCATTCACTATGTCTCTTATCATGAGATCGTTTGAATTTATAAAGTATGTCAAGCAATCATCCAAAGAGTTGGAAAATTTAACTGAAAGTGACTCATTCTTCACATTGAAGTTTTTAATGTGTTGCCCAAGGAATCCATCATCTTTAAAAGTAAACATCGGTATGCTCTCTTGTTCCAGCCCTGCACAGACAAATTGAGGGTCAGTAGACGAAGCATTGATGTGCAGACTCAATTCATTAATACTACTCAAAAGAGGTATTGAATCGTCAAAACTCGACAGTTCAAATGGTGGCCTCAACTGGGTGGTTTCAAATTCTACAGTCGTATCAAGCAACTCGTCCATCTCTCGAATCATATCATCATTCAATTTAGGTGAGTGGTCCAAACATGTCTCATAAGAGATAGAAGGGTTAGTTGTAAGGAGCTCCTCCACTTTTAAATCAGATATGTCAGGTGAGTGGAGTAGCTCATTATGACCACTCACTTCGTGTACTCCTTGATCATTGACCTAGACCAAACTTAAGATTAATTCCAGGGGAACTGGGGCTACACATTCATGATCGTCATCCCAATACTCATCATATTCTAGTTCAGTGCAGTGTACACTTGGGATGGGATCGCTTTCCTCACATTCTATTCCTAAATTGGGTTGAGGTTCACATAAACTAACCTCTTCCTTATCATTACATTTGAAAGACATCCACGTCTCTTAAGTGTGTCAGCATCGAACTTGAGTGTGTCATCATCATTACATTTGAAAGACACACACGTCTCTTGACCATTCTTTTGAACAATCATCGAGATCCACTCATTGGAAAGTTGAACCATATGCTCATTAATGGAATTCAATTCCTCATTCCAAATTCTAGAGTTCTCCACAATCGCATCATGTGAACTCCACTGTTGAATATCTTTTATAAGTTCTTGTAGCCTTTAGAGTGTATTTTGTTGGCTGAGCTCTAGAGTTTAGAAGGAATTTTGATTTGAATTCTCTTGAATTGTTTCCGGTTGGATCATAAAGGTAGGGGATTCAAGAGAATAATCATTACAAAATATTGTTGGTTCATCTTCCCATTTTTTATGTTTTCACTGGTTATAGTCATACTAATCATACATAGGAGAATATGATGGTTGATAATAATCCTCATTCCCATAATTATGATCGTATACGGACCTATTAACCGATGGAACATAACGTTCTAGTCGGTTCTCAATGTAGGTTATTGATGGAGAAAAAACTTGAGGTATACGTTGAATTCCCAAACCCTCAGGCATTCCACAAAACTGCTTATCTATCTCAGCATAGACACGTACCCAAGCATACATGGTGAACCCTAATTTTGAGTCTAATCCTAGAAGAAAATTAAAAAAAATAAAAAATTCCTACAACAATATAGAAAGTAAGACGAGAAGTTAGAAAGGTGTTACCAAATAAGAAGTTCATATATTAAAATACTACAAAACAAAACAAACCAAGTTAGTATCTAAGAGATAAGACCTAATCTAAAGAATAAACAAAGTAAAGAAATTAGGATAAAGTTACCAATTTAAAAGATCTATCAACAACCCTACAAAATAAAAAAGTTAGTTCTCAAAATCAAATAGAAAGAAAAATCTAAAACTAAAGTTATTACAATCCTAATCTTAAACTAATTCTAAAACCAATTAATTTAAGAGAATCGTAGTCGTCAGTCCCCGGCAACGGCGCCAAGTATAGGGTCGTGATGTAGTAATAATCTCGGTAAGACTGATGTCGAATCCACAGGGACTGAACCTTATACATAATCTAAGCAACCAGAACTATAACTAGAAGAAGATGAAATCTAAATCAAGTGAGTATAAGGGAATAATGGTGAAATAATAATCTGAAACTTATAAATTTAAAGGTAGGGAACTAGGGTGCCAAGGATCCACTCGTATCAATTGGGAAGTTACCTGGCAATGATTCAAGGACACAACTGGAATCAGAATCATATCTTATCCAGTTGGTAAGAAGAGAATTGTCAAATCTCTAAACTTCTCATAAGTCTAATCATCAATAGGTAAGAATGGCAAAGATTTGGAAGTGATTCCGTCACCTAACTATGCCCACGAGACAATGGCAAACAACAACAATTTACCAATCTTACAGCTAATCATGAGAGAATTGTGAAAGTTAAGAAGGGTTCCGTCACCCAACCATGCCCATGAGACGATGGTGAACAACAGAGTTCACAAGTTCACAATCTCAATACATGAAAAGAGAATATCTCAAGCTATCGCAAATCTATTGTAATTTAAGTCACAACAAACCATTAAAACTAAAAACATTCCTTATAATCAAACTAGCATCCATGAGAGTTTAATAAACATAAATCAAAGCAAAGCTAATACCCCAATCACGCTACAAGTTTCACCTCTTAGCCCTAGCTAAGAAGTTTAGCCAAGCATAGACATGGCAAGGCTAAACATCTTAAACAAAAACATAAAACTAAAAGAAAAACAAAATCTAATCTATCTCTCTCTTTCTTTCTCGACCTTCACGGCTGCCCATTCCTTCGATTCTCTCTCCACGTCTTCTCTCTCTTATATAGACACCATAAGGTTGTGGCTGGGAGTGCGTAAGAGGTTACGCACTCCTTGTTGTGGTGGAAGACAAACTGACGTAAGCTGATGTTTTCTGGGGCCCATTCTTGAGTTCAGACAGGAGATCCACTCCATTCACCAGCTTCTCCTTGAAATTTCAGTGGAGACGGTCGGTTTCGACTGTCTGTTGATGCCACCCAAGGAAGAATTCATTCTGCCATTAATCCTTCTTTTAATCACAATTAGCATGTGCTCGCGCGCATGGGAATAGAAGGACATCTTGGCTTGGATGAAGGGTCCTGGGGCTCCTACTGGTCGGTCCAGATCGAACCTTTACTGCATAATGGTGGCCCACAACGAATGTACGCAGCCTCCGTTACGAAACAGAGTCGACGCACGTTGACTCTGTGAAGTGTGATGGCCCATTGATTGCTGTCAGGTGGAAGATCCACACCGCTCATTGGATTCAGGATGAAAAATCGTCCGGGAACGGCAATTCGGGTTTGATTTCGATGTGGCCCACAAACCGTTTTAGTCCACCATCCATCTTCCATTTGGGCGACTGGATTACGATCCCCCCCCCCCCCTCTCGGAGCTAATGGATGGCTTAGATCATCCAAATGAGTGAGGGGTGGGCCCCACTAAGTGCAACCGGCTGACCCATGTCCGCCCGATGTTCCTGCATAAGAAGAAAGACAAGTCATCTCGTCTTTGACCGAGCTAACCATCCGGTGCGCAACCAGTGCGTGTACATTATGTACATGCACTGTACATGTAGGGTTAACCCACTATGATGCTTGTGAGAAATCTGCTCCATCCATCCTCTCTCTCATCCGTTTTAAGGGGTTAAGACCAAATTTGAAGTATATCTAGGTATCAGTTGGGCCCAAAATCAATGGTTTATGGGATAATCTGTCCATTGGACCACTTTCACAAGGATCCGAGGGCTGGAATTCGACGCGTACAGTTAATTTATAGTCCTCAGGCCACATATGAAGTTTCAAGCCGAACGAATGGTGAGAACCCTATGATCTTGTATTTTGGACAACTTTCAAGCCACTTGAGCTTTAGTTTCTCGATTTTCTCGAATCTCGGCCATGAAAAATCATCGATCTCGGTCCCCTGGAGTCCGTCCCTTGCCTTGGTGACATCAGAGCGTTAAATCCATGCTTGTAGCACCCTGTTTTAGTCCAAGCTCATAAATACACCTTACATCACAAACACGATTAACATGGCCCGTTAAACAGTACCATGTTCGTAAATTCAGGTAATAACTAGGGTCTGATAAGCAATATTTGACTCTCAACATTGATATATATTGGATTATAATGATTTGTACGTGTGTTAGTATTCCCTGGAGAGGTATTAATTGATGTTAATGATATACGTTGGATTATACTGATATACGTTGATTCATGTTGATTCGCACATGTGTTTAATTGATATACCATGTTATGGTATTAAGTTGTTCTACGATCATGATTATGTATTAAAATTTTAAATTGTTATTATGGTGGATCGAGCCCTGTAAATTGTTTAAGTGGATGGCTCGCTCTGGGTTACCTATCCCAGACTCATACGGTAGACTGAGGTTGAACATAGATGACCGGTAATAGTTTAAATTACATGTGATGCTTTGCACCCAATGTCGATTTTGCCCAGTGTTCCCAGTAGTCGATCAGATCAGTCTAATGCAGCGCCGATCATTCTTATGCTTGGTGATTTATAACATTCGATAAAATATGGAATACCACTGTTACCACTAATATAAGTTCATTCATAAGTGTTAGTGCGTTACGATCCTACAAAGACTCAAGAGCCGAGCATGATAATTTGGGACACTATGTCTGAATGGTTGACCTATGCGGGGGTGACATGTGTTCTATATAGGTAAAACATTAGGTGACAAACCTATTATATAGGTAAAATATTGGGTCACAAGCCTGTTATATTGGTAAAATATTAGGTGATAGGCATTGATCATTCTTATGCTTCGTGATTTATAACATTCGATGAAATATGGAATATCACTGTTACCACTAATATAGGTTCATTCATAAGTATTAGTGTGTTACGATCCTACAAAGACTCAACAGCCGACAATGGTAATTTGGGACACTATGTCTAAATGGTTGGCATATGCGAGGGTGACATGTGTGCCATATTGGTAAAACATTGGGTGATAAGCCTGTTATATTTGTAAAACATTAGGTAACAAGCCTCCCAGTAGTGATCATTAAGCACTAATAAAGGCCACGAGCCTACCGTATTATTGATAGATTTGGGCGATGGGCCTTTGCTATATTCATGTTTGGGTGATGACCCTTACATTATTTGTGATTATCCCTGGGTGATGAGCCCTTATTGTTGTTTGATTGTGTAAGTTGAACTTTTAGGTGATAAACCTTAAATTTGATCAAGGGACACTAGTGAGGAGCCGCTATGTGCCGCAACGAGCCACATAATCCGGATTAGTGAATCATGATATAATGGCGGTATCTCAGCTTTGCCAATTTTGTTGTTTCAATTTGGATTAATAAAGAATTGGCAAATCATGCATATCATGGCATTTGTTGGTAGTAGTCATAAGCCACATTACATTTGGATAAGTACTTTGTGGATGATTATGGGTCGTAGTTGCCTAAGGGTTGTGCTAGTGTTATTGTCATATGGATACTTGGATGAAATTTGGTGCCTAGTTGCCCGAGGGTTGCGCCAATACTCTCGTCGTATGGGTACTTAGATGAAATTAAGTATGTGGTTACCCACGGGTTACGCCAATGCTACTGCTCGAGCTCCTAACATTATTCCTAGGACATGTTTCGCATATCATAACATACATGCATTTAATCAACTAGTTTAGGAAATTGAATGTTTTAATATGTTATGGTTAACTATGCTTGATTGTGTTAATAAAATGTGTAACTTAGAAAACAATATCACTTAGTTACTCACTCTCACTTGATACAGTGTTTTAAAATACCAACTTGATAATATTATTGATGTAGGTACCACCGAGATCTCATATGGGAAGGCTTAGATCGACATGCACTATTATTGTCATATTTTTGGCGTGTTGAGCAAAAATAAAAAACTTCACCCTTTATTCATTTTGGACATATACATATTAGAGTCCCCAGTTGGGTGCACTCCATGGTTTGGTTTTGTTAAATGTATATGGTGGTTTGTGTAGTCCACATATGGGCAGACACCACTTTTAAAGTTGTACATTTTGAATATTAGCCATATACTTTTGGATTTAGTTATCTTTGTTTGTTTTTTTTTCGTTAGCTTGTTAGTACATAACAGTATTAGTTCACACTTCACTGTTAGCCACCCCCACTAGAGAATCGATACAAAGACCTCAATGTTGAAACGAGGTATCCTTCACTCAGTCTATCTCCCCTTAGGGCCTGTTTGGTTTTCCAATTACCACGGTAGTTGGCCGTAAAGACACCATAATTACTTTTGCACATGTATTATCAATGATTGGAGTAATACCAGTATTCTGCTTTATCATGCTTATTTTTCAAAACTTTGAGGGTGTATTAGCGGGCAATACAGTACTAGCGTGTTTGGGTATACACTGTAGTAGTCAAATCAATCTATTCTTTCCCTTATGGTGTCCACTGTATCAGCTATACAACAACTACAATCGGATGTTTGAATTTTACAGCTGCGTTGAATATATAACGTCTGCCAACGATCGCCCAGCAGTGGACTCCGGTCAATGTCCAGTGAGACCCAACCTTTCTCCACTGTTATCCTTCATTCCGTTGATTCAATCGTACCAACCTCTTGGTACGATGTTTTCTTCCATTAGTGGGGGTCATCTATGTAGGTATGAATGTGGGATAATCTCACAGGATATTCTTCCAAGCATATTGTTTGGTCCATATGCCATTGCACCAGGCGTCAATTTAGGATACAGCAATTGATGATATTTCTTCATATTGTCTGGTGCACAACATTAACCGAAATGCACCAAAATGTATTCCAGCCCTATGTGGTGAACCTGTTGTAAACGAACATATGGATTAGTGTTGACATATCAACAACGAAAACTAGATGGCCACTAGCAGTGGAAGAAAAGCTACAACATAGGAGCTTACATGTTCTCCCTAATATAGTGATTGATCAAAACAGTCAGTATGTGATGTAAATGGTCATTCCATAGATATAGTACACTATTATGTCCAGGAGATGTCAGTGACGTTTATAGTCTACCATGTATACAGACAAACATGGATTCAGATATATCAGTGCTAACCAAGCAAATGACAAGTCCAAAATTTAAATATTAACCCTCTGTTTAATCATTTTTCATGACACTATAAAAGAGTTGTAAATCGTTGTCCAAAAACATATCACAAAATGTCCATAAAAATGAAACAAAAACAATCTAGTAGCAGCATGGGAAGAGATGCGTGGCGAGGATAATAATCAAGCAACCGATTATTATTCGTATTAATGCCTCCAGTCCATGCGGCGTTTCTTCAACGCCATCTCCCTCTGTCCCATGCCCGGCACTATTCCGACAGTCATATGATGCTGATCTGGAGCTCCTTATAGGACCGTTGCTGCAACCGGCAAGGCAACACGGTCCTTGTGTTGAGACCATGTTCTCATAATCCACTATCATCTCACCCACTCCTGTATTCTGTTGAGCTAACACATCACAGAAAGTTGTCCATTGAATAAATGCCTCAGACGTCGATTTGTAGCCACAGAAGATCGCCGAAGAATATCCATCAACCTGTTGACGGCACTCCTCCACATGTAATAGATTCCGGGCTGGTGACCTTTGAAAACAACGTACATCTTTTTACCCATCTGAAGATAATGAAATATTGTCATCAGCGTCAATCTATGTCCACAAATAATAGAACAAATTAGGTGAAAGAATATATATATATATATATATATATATATATATATATATATATGTATGTATAAGCACATGAAATTAATGCAGCTATAACGATTTACAACTCATACCTGAAGAGATGAGTGAAACTGTTAAATCTATGTATTTACACTATACACATTGCAAATATGAATAGGATAATCATAATTGAAAATGAAAATAACAGCAGATTTAAACAGGTAATGTAGGTTAATAGGCATCGATGGATATATCATTAAATATAGATCACAATCCATGAAAAATAACACAAAAAAAGATCATCCAAATTAACTCACATTCATCCAGCTAGTGAACAGAACTAGCATGTGTAACCAGAAAAAGTTTTCAACAGGTAATACGGGTTTTTAGGCAGTGAGGAATAAGCATTAAGTACAGGCCCGAATCCATAAAAATAACAGTTATCATCCAAAAAATTACAATCATCCAGCTGCTACTCAGCACACAGCTAGTAGTAAAACAGTATAGTAGAAAAAAAAAGTCTATCTAGCATTTCAACAGCTAGTACACTTCACTAGCCCAATCACAAAATCCAAAATATTGTCCAAAAAATGACATGGCTGATCAGCCATATGAAGATAATATCCCAAAAGAGAGGATTAGTGGATAAAAGATCAGACAAAAGAGATTAGTCCGAAGACTGATCTAGTGCAAGTATCATCAGCACAAAGTCGAGCTTCATAGACTCAGGAAGCGAAAGGAACGACGCAGATTGTTGTTCATCTTTGGATAGGATCCTTGTTGCGCGTAAGACCTCGTTACTTATAAGGACATCAATCTGCTCGAGTACAGGTACAATCTGCTCCATACATATGATGTCTTTCCCTTTGTATATTGTTAGTGCCAGGGACTTGACAGCATCTGCCACCTCACTCATCCTTTTGCCAATTACGTCGCAAAGGCGTTCCAATCTGGCTCGCTTCCTAGAACTAGTTTTGCTGCCTGTGTTGACAGAGTTGTTGTCATTGTGAATCGAACTTCTGTTTGCAATATGTGCACCGTCATGACTTTGAAATGACCATTGCATGTTATGTCCACTATCTCTCACATCGTCACTTGACAGAACAAGTGTTTCGTCATTAAGATCATCTGATACAGTTGGTGTAACATCGTCATCACGAGACTTTCTCGTACCCCTTTATGTATGCATATTTTCAGTCGAAGCACGAAGTCTAGTAGCTCGGTCACTTCCAAATAAGAACATCAGGTCATCATACCTTCTTACCGGTTTCCCACGGACATTTTGGCATAGGGATGTGACTATTCACAAAGACAGAGATATATTGATTAGTAAACCTCAATAGAGCAGATTTGGATAATCTAAATGACATCTAAAAAAATAACATCTCACCCGTATGTAATCATCTCATACGTCATCTGGCGTGATAACTGACTTCTTGTCGTCATCCCATCCGAACCCACTCACGTTCAGGGTGTCCCGAACCTCAAAATACAACCTCTTTAGTGTTCGCAGGCGATTACTGTCACGCCCCAAACCCGGAAATCGGATTCACAGGAATCCCGATCACCGAATCCGGTGCCAACAGCCTCCGTAGTACCCCATTCTCGGCTCCTAGCATTCATATGCCAGATTCCGATCCTGGGATCCTACAAGGAGGAAAAAAAAAATTGTACATTTAACTAGTAATAAGCATAACCACAAGATTACCCAATTCACGAAGGCAACATCATCATCACATATCCACTAATATAATCATTTGAATACAACAGTAAAAGGGAAATACATAAATAGAAAAATTAAGCTCCAGAAGACCACTGCACGCTCCAAGCTCAACACTGCTGCAACCTAACATCATCTGCACGCATCTATCATGCATAAGCTTATGGAAAGCTTAAAGGGTGGTGTAACTGTGTGCACAAGGTAAGTGTCAAGTATTCAATACAATACTATAATCATACAATACCGAAAAACTGGTAATCCATAAACCATACAATGTCTAAATAAGCAAAAACACTGATAAGAACTGGAATTATCAGAGTAAACAGAAATACTGACAAAATTTAAATCACGATAATAGAGTAAGCGAAAGTATGAACAAGTCTATGAGTCAATCAATATCAGAATACGCAATATAGAATAGTTATGCGATGAGGAGTCATAAAGGGCCAAATATCAAATGGCGAGGATGCAATGCAATATACAAATCCTACTAAGTCTGTCTAGGCCATATAAGTGCAGAAACATAGCAACCTAAGATGTCATATGCCAGCGGATGTAATGTAATATGTGATGCGAATGAAATGACCATGCTGGAGTGTGAAGTCGAGATGATAGTACGTAGTATCGCAGGCTCTGGGGTCCACCACAAGGGACTTCTATCTAAACCAGTCCCATACCTAAATTTGGATAGTCAGACTCAACGTGGTAAACTCCTGATCTTAGGTTAGTCGCGCGCCTAACCGAAATTCATGCCATAACGAAGGTACACAACAATTAGTTACACACCACCAGCCCGAGTAGATAGTAAATGGATGAACGAATGAGCATACAACTCCTACTCAGTAAGTCCACATATCAGTACGGTTCCTCTCTGAAAAATCACCGGGGTCTATTACACTCCATACCAAATTATCGCCCCATCGCGCGCAACAAGGTGAGTGGAAGAGACCTCACTATCCGCCTGCCAATATCAGGCCCGGCTCGTCAATAGCGAACCCATTCCTCGAGTTGGTCAGACTCAGCCTAGCATTGCCCCCTCCTCTTGGGCAGGTAAGGCCACACCCCCTTCCAACCGACCACGACACAGTGGATAGCGCAACCATCTGGTAATCGGCACTCGGCGCTCATCTACCCACTCGATCTAGACGTTGGAGCAACCTCTGGAACCAAAAGGGTTCTGGAACTTTTACCCAAGGATATCTATAGCACACCATGTAGAACAGATTTTTGGTATCCCATCTGACCATCCACGATATGCCTGTGGAGGCTACAGCCCTGATGTCGCTAGGGCGTACGGTGGTCATGTCACACAAATGCGAGATGCATGAGTCACACAGTGCAATCATGCATCAATTCTGCGCATACCGTGCACTCATGTGGGGTAACTTCGCCTATCAGGGAGCCCCATGAATAACCTGCCCTATAGCATATGCAATGGTCAATCACATCTCATAAGAAACATGCAGATGATGCGTATGGGCATGTAATTATGATGCTATGCCGTCACATACTCATAATCGGTATCAATAACCGACATCAACAGTAGGCCTCGACAATGTGGACATTAAACCAACATTGCCCCCAAGGAATGGTCACATAGAGCCAAACATATAATGGGCTCATAGCCTCACACAAAGGCGTAATATACAATCCAATGGGCCTTACTCAAAGGCCACATATACACAACCGGTGGACCCTGCTCATGGGCATAATACATATCACAATGGGCCTTGCCCATAGGCCATGAATACATCACAATTGGCCTTACCCATGGGCCATGAACACATGTCATGTGGGCTCTACACATGGGTCTTAAATACATCAAATGGGCCATACATCATGGGCCTAATATGTATCATAATGGGCCTTAACTACGGGTTGCAAGTACAATCGGAATCGGTCACGACAATCAGAATCGTAAATCGGCCACGACAATCAGAATTGATCTATAATCGGCCTCAATACTCGGTCTCGATCACTAATCAATCAATCGGCCACGATAATCATAATTTATCGGTATATAGAATCAGCAAATCAGTCACGTCAACCGGAATCAGTAATCGGCCATGTCGATCGGAATCGATCGATAATCAGAATCGGTAAAATCGGTCACGACAAATCGTAATCGATAATTGGCCTCGATCGATAATCGACAATCGGCCACGACAAATCAGAATCGGTAATCGACCTCGATCGATAATCGGCAATAGGCCACGACAAATTAGAATCGGTAATTGACCTCGACCGATAATCGGCAATCGACCACAACAAGTCAAAATCGGTAATCAGCCTCGATCAATAATAGGCAATCGGTCACGACAAATCAAAATCAATAATTGGTCTCGATCGATAATCGGCAATCGATCACGACAAATCAGAATCGGCACCGATAATCAGCAGATAAACAAAGCGGGGTCCATAGATGATCAGCCGATCAACCATAGTATAAAGATCGGCACTCGGCCGTGGTTATATCAAATCCGATAGCACGGAGCCATCCGTCTACGGTGAATGGGGTCCACTTATTTGGGTTAACCTACTAAGGAAATGATGAGAATGGGCCTAACAAGGCCTAAGGAAAGGTCACAATGTGGACATCCAACCATCATTGCCCATCAATGTGGACATCTAACCAACATTGCTCCCAAGTAGTGGCCCACATAGGGTTAAATATATAATGGGCCCATGGCCTCACACAAAGGCTTAATACACATCGCAATGGGCCTCATACAGGGGCTACATACACATCACTATGAGCCGCATCACATGGACCTCAAATACATCATAATGGGCCTTGCTCATGGGCCGAATCAATTGGTAGGTACAAATGGGCCGGTACACATGGGCCGAAACAGATGGACAGGTATAAATGGGCTGAATCAATTGGGCCAAAACAGATGGGCCGGTACAAATGGGCCAAATCGATTGGGCCGAATCAAAGGGGCGAATCAAGTGGGCCGATTCATATGGGTAGATTAAATGGGCCAACTTGAATAGGAAGAGTCGAATAGGCCGAGTCAAATGCACCATTCATTCATTGTTAAAGATCATTATAGTTCATAAAAAAAAATGAATCATATCCAAGGATCATCTGGACCTTACCACGAATGGTCGTGGTGATAATGATTTCCACCATTAAATTCTAATGAGCCCACCACGGTATTTACTTCCCGTCCAATCTGTGCATAAGGTCACAAGGACCTGGATATAGATGAAAAATAAATATTATATTGATCCAGAGCCCTGTAATCCCAAAGGGGTTTTTTTTTTAATGGTGGGCGTTCATCCCACTGTTCTCTACAGTGTGGTCCTCTTCATATTGGATCTGCCTTATTTTTAGTCTCAAACCGTGAGACGAGTTTGCCAAATGGATGGACGGTTAGTTGTAACACACACCTCAATGTGGGGTCCACGAGCAAGTCCAATGGGTGGACGGTTAGTTATAACACACACCTCAAAGTGGGGTCCACGAGCAAGTCCAATGGGTGGACGGTTTGGATATAACACGTCAAATGGATGGACAGTGATGGTGGTTCCCGCACGTTCAATAGATGAACGGTCTGAATATCAGACCTGCACCAAGATCAGGGCCCACATGGCCTACTGACGTCAGCAACAGCAAGCTGCAGGTACTGGCCCACCACCCGTTAGACCGATGATCTATATACAACAGATGGATGGTGGGGGAAGATCCCATTCAAATGGGCGAATGGTGTGGATGCAACCAAACATCATGGTCGGGCCCACCTGGCCTGCTGACGCCATGGCAGCCACGTGGCTGGTGTGGGGCCACGTCCAGGTAGATGGACGGCTGGACAAAGGCGCATGCATCGCTGGAGTCCCCTGCACCATCCAGACATTTCTGGACGGTGGGGATACAGAACACTGCATCAAGGTGGGTCCCACATGGGGCCCAAATGCATAGTATATAATAATATAATATTAATATAATGTATATATAATAACATCCAGAACTTCTACAACCCAGAAGGGGTTTCAATGGTAGACGTTCAATACACTGTTTCCTGTGACATGGGCCACCTGAGTCACGTACATGGCTAAGTTTTGGAGGGACCCGCTAATTAAAAGGGACCCATCAAATGCACGGTGTTGATGTTCAACGCACATCATGGTAGGGCCTGAGGTGGGGCCCACTGACCCTGTGCCAATCCAAACTGCGGACGCTGCTTGCTGCAATGTCGTCTGGACGCTGACAGCAGCAGCGTCTGCTATTTAATTATTTAATTATTATTTTTTATAGGTGGGGCCCACATCAAGGGAATCTAGTCCGTCGACTGGATTCCTTAGCTCAAGATGAGTCTGACAAGCCTAATATTGGGTAGGTTTGATGTATAGAAACATCGCACTGGGCCCTATCAATTTCTCACTATTAAAATAATTACTTAGACGGTGTGGCCTACTAGAGTTTCGGATTAGGCTCATTTTTCGGCTCAACGCCTAAAATGGGCTGAGAAATAAGGTGGACGGCGTGGATTTAATCTATACATCACAGTGGGGCCTGCACGAGCAATCCACACATCACTGTTTGCCACACCATGTCAGTTCACACTTCACTATGGGGCCACGTCCAGCATCCTTACACGCCAGACAGTTTGGATACCACGCAGCATCATGATGGGTCCCACATGCACATGGCCCACATATAATGTATTTATTATATTATCTTTAAAAGGAAGAAAAAGAGGGTGGCTGGGTGGTAAACACTCCACCGTCAGTTCTCACTTCTCAGTTAGCTACACCCCATTGTCAGTTAACACTACACTATTAACCACCACCATTGATTGACGATGTGGCGTATGCCTCATCAAGGTAGGTCCCACACGGACGTGGCCTACCTGATTTGAATCAATCTGATATTTGTATTTTCCACCACCATGAGGTAGGGTCCACATGATTTGGATGATTGGATAAAACATACATAAAGGTGGGGTCCATCCGAGTGGGCCACACATCACATAAAAAAATGAGAGAGAGAGAGAAGCACCCACTTTGATCACCTATTCCTTCTTCCGCTTATGCACTCTAGAGCTCCAAGAGGACATTTTCAACGGTTGAGATAATGGTCCAAGGGTTGGATTTTATGGTAGGAAGGTGGGCCACACTAGATCTCTCATGGGGAGCTTGGACGTGGCTTGCTTCCATAGGAGTTTTCTTGGAATGATAAGAGAGAAAATGAGAGAGAGGAGGGTGAGGTGGAGTGATGGGATGAGAGGGATGGTGAGTGATGTAAGGGAGTACTTTTGTTGTAAGAAAAGTTAACTTTTGGGGAGGGTGGTTGTACTTGGGGATGGGTATGAGTGATGGGAGTGATGTGTACTTGATTGATGTAACCGATGTGATGTGTCGTAGAGATTCCCTCGATATTTGCAATGCGTGGCATTTCTTCGAAACGAACGTAAGCCCACATCTACTAGCCTAGGTATCGGTTTGGTGCGCGAGTCACGACATTAGAACCGCAGCGACGGTGCAGTCGCTATGATATAAGTTTCAGATCGAGCCGACGTCGGTGTGTGGGACCCGGCTTAGGATCACTCACAAACGTCGGATACAGGTCGAAGGCTGTCAGAATTTGATTGGAAGGACCGCGAAAGCATATGAAACGGTACGGCATAGGATACGGGTCTTACAATTACTAACATACTTCTCCACAACTGATATTCCTAGTGCCCTCTTGACACTTTCCACAACCATTTTGTACGTTTCCTTTTTAAATCTATTCGCACTCTTGCGGCCGTTAGCAACCACATCCATCAATGTATCGATGAGACAATCATCCATTTGGTCTGTCCACCGCATAACACCACCTGACATAACGTACTCATCAAGTAATTTCGATTTGTATTTGCATGGTTTCCTTCTGGGTGTGTCACACCGACCTTGCCCAGACTATTTCGTTGGTGTATTCTGATTGTCACCAATATTTGGGTCCATATCGTCATCACTATATACTTTGATAATCTAAAAATAGCACAATAAACACATTTAGTCTGACAAGTATAACCAAAGCATTGAGGTCGGGAGGATGCATTAACTTAAAATAGCTGAAATATACATACACAAAAACAAATAGCATAATATATAGAAATGGAGATATTCATCATTATGATCATCTAAAAGTATATAGGGATCTTCTACCATAGGCCATATAGTCAAGACAGTACAGTCATGTGATGATATTACCTATTGTAAAAAGTGAAATTACAATTCAAATTTCAAACCATACGACTCATAGGATGAGATTCGTTCCACATCCTAGTGGTAATATTGTCTCGATATGTCGCCCATATGTCTCTCTCCTATTGTGTCACATTGATATCGCATGGAAACAAATCTATACTTTTAGCAATAACTGTAGATGTGGTTTCATCTTCTACCAAACCATCCTCCAGATATACGGATAAAGTTGTGTAAAACACAACATGCGATGACTATCTTCACCTGTCTTAGAAGGTTGTATGGTGGAGCTGATTTGAGGATTGGAAAGTGAGTTTTTAATACCCCAAAAATTCTCTCTATAACGTTTCTTAGTTGAGCATGCCGATAGTTGAATAGTTCTTTCTGGTTGGAAGGATTGCAGCCCGTGCGGTACTCATTGAGGTGGTACCGTACACCACGGTAAAGAGCCATGAATCTCGGTGAATGAGTGTAACGAGCATCAACTACGTAATACTTACCTACAATTAATTGTGATAAATTATTAATCTAATTGGGTGAAAAATTATATTATCAATTGGTTGTCAAACAATTATAAACTCAATACCCGCAGGCAAAGTTAACTGATCGATGGAATGTGTCAAAGCACTCTGTAAGATGCATGCGTCAGAAGCTGATCCCTCCCATCCGGTGAGCACATATACGAATTTTATGTCAAATGTACATGCCCCAAGCATGTTCTGAGAAAGTACCCCTTTCCTGTTACAGTAAGTTGCACTTTTCAATGCTGGTACATAGGCGGGTATATGAGTCTCATTAAGTGCACCAATGCAGTCTTATTTGTATCATGAATAATCAGGAAAACAGATAAAGTATATGACATTGAGCGATATTGCATAATCTGATTTTAGCATACCTGAAAGTAATCACTCCAGTTAGGATTGGCTAGGATCTCGACTAGTGTATCTGCACCAGACAGTTTCACGAACTTCAGATACAATCCGGTAGTAGCATCCACCGCTTTACTAAAACAGCGGCTCACTGTTTCTCCAGATCTTATAAACCGATGCCTAATAACACGGTTTCTAACATTATATCCTACCGTCTGAAGGAACATGACATGTTGTTCCTCCATAGATACATGTTTTTCGTCATGAAGTAAATTTCTATCCCTCAAAAATGAGCATAGGTTGAAAAATGTAGCTTGTTCATGTGGAGTTGTGCTACACACTCATTGTCACCCGCTCTAATAATCTCATTTATTAGCTTCCTTCTTTCAAAGTCTCCAAATCTAGAGGGTGATTTCAATAAAATATTATTGCAATATTCACCGACAGTAATTGTTGTAGTTGTCGCAGCAAGTGTAGCTGCAAATGCAGCCATTTCTTCATTCGTCCATCTATATGTTCATCCATGTTCTGTTTAATTTTCTTGGAAAACACATTGACTATTTGACTGATTTAGCAGCATCAAACATATCAATATTCAGCACCAACTATCTAAATTTGGTTTAGGAAATTTTGAAAGGTTCAATCCAACTTTATTATCCTATAGCTTCTTAAATGAGATTATTATATTCTACGAAAAATCGTGTATTTCTAAGCTTTCCATCGAGGGATTGTTCATCAAACCATTCAGGGTTAGGTTCTACATGAAGGTTCTACATGATGTGCATTTGAACTGTGTGCAATCAGAATCGGCATGGTTAATAGCTATCTCAGTATGTTCAATTAACCAAGGGATAGGTAATACAACAAATGATAGGTAACCATGTACAGATAGTAGAACAAATATCTGTCATGGTTGTTACCTACCTCAGAATGTTCAGTTAACCTTAGCATGAGAGGATGTAAGATATCACCCCAACACACACAGTAGAAATCAATTCATCCATGTTCAGTTAACCAGAGCATGAGATAATGTAAGAGATTAATTAGTTACACAGACATGTGCAATTAGTTCAAGAATGGTCAGTTAAGTAGAGCAGGATCAGATAAGACATTAAATAGCTACACAGACATCTGAAATCAGTCTCAACATGTTTAGTTAACCATGGTAAAGATAATGCAGAAAATAATAGGTAACCATGTCCAAATAGTAGAACAAATATCAGTCATGGTTGATAACTGTCTGTATTTGTTCATTTAACCATGGCAATGATAATTCAAGAAATGATAGGTAAGCATGTCGAGCTAGTCCACCAAATATCTGTCATGGCCGTTACCTATCTCACAATGTTCAGTTAACCTGAGCATGAGAGGATGTAAAAAATCACCACAACACACACAACTGACATCAGTATCATCTATGTACAGATAAGCAGAGCATGAGATTTCGTATGAGATTAATTATCTACACAGACATGTGAAATCAGTCCCAGAATGGTCAGTTAACCTGAGCATATTATGATGTAAGAAATCATAGATACATAGACATGTGAAATCATTCACAACATGTTCAGTCTCACCATGGCTTTGTTAGAATAGCAAATGAGAACTACACACAACTGAAATCAGTCTCAGCTTGTTAAGTTAATCATGGGAAAGCTAATAAACAAATGATAGGTAACCATGTTCAGATTATAGAACAAATAACTAAACACGGTTGATAGCTATCTCAACATGTTCAATTAACCATGTAAAATATTATTACAAGAAGTGGTAAGTAACCACGTCCAGATAGTAGAACAAATATTAGTCATGGTTAATAACTGTCTATATTTGTTCATTTAACCGTGACAAAGATAATATAAGAAATGATATGTAACCATATCCAGTTATCAGAACAAATAGCAGTCATGGTTGATGACTGTCTCTATTTGTTCACTTAACCATGGCAATGATAATATAAGAAATCATAGGTAATCATGTTCACATAGTCCACCAAATATCTATCATGGTTGTTACCTGTCTCAGAAAGTTCAGTTAACCTTAGCATGAGAGGATGTAAGAAATCACCCTAACACACACAGCTAACATCAGTATCATCCATGTTCAGATTACCAGAGCATGAGATAATGTAAGAGAGTAATTATCTACACAGACAGGTGAAATCAGTCCCAGAATGGTCAGTTAACCTGAGCATGTTATGATGTAAGAAATCATAGCTACACACATAATAGAAATCATTCACAGCATGTTCAGTCTCACCATGGCTCTTTTAGAATACCAAATGAGAGCTACACACAGCTGAAATTAGTCTCAGCATGTTAAGTTAACCATGAAAAAGATAATATAACAAATTATAGGTAACTATGTTCAAATTGTAGATCAATTAACTGAACATGGTTGATAGCTGTCTCAACATGTTCAGTTAACCATTGTAAAGATAACGCAAGAAGTGATAGGTAACCATGTCCAGATAGTAGAACAAATATCAGTCATAGTCGATTACTGTCTGTATGTGTTCATTTAACCATGGCAATGATAATATAAGAAATGATAAGTAAGCATGTATAGTTTGTAGAACAATATCAGTCATAGAGGATGACTGTCTCTATTTGTTCAGTTAACCATGGCTATACTAATATGAGAAATCATAGTAACCATGTTCATGTAGTAGAACAGATATTTGTCATGCCTGTTACCTGTCTCTGAATGTTCAGTTAACCTAAGCATGAGATGTTGATGGAAATCACCCCAACACACACAGCTGAAATCAGACTCATCCATGTTTAGTTATCCAGAGCAGGAGATGATAGGAGATTAATTAGCTACACTGACATCTTCAATCAGTCTCAGCATGTTCAGTTAACCATGGCATCGTAGGAGTGACAAATGATAGATGCACACAGATGAAATAAGACGCAACATGTTCAGTTAACCATGGTAGAGATGAAATAACTTCCAACATCTACACACATAGTCGAGCGAGTATCTCATGGCCCTATTGGACTGGAAATGTATCAAGGAAAGAGGCTTGCAATGAACATATTCAACTTGAAAGTAGAGAAAGGAAAACATAAAGCCTGTTCGACTGTCGACACCTATATGATGGCCTACCATTTCTTCTTTTACAGGATCAATGTCAAAATGTGGGCCACAAGTGTCTGAAACAAGCCAGAACAGGACATCAGCTTTTATTTCATAAACACACTGTTAACTTAGTCACGGTCTCCAGACATTCAATAGAGCCACATGACTTACCTCTTCTGGCATTGCCATAACTAATGGCGGGGGGTGGATATCAGTCGCAGACGGCAGAGGATATTTCTGCCTGACAGAGTAAAAGATTAATTACAGCAAAAAAAAAAACTATAGTGGAATAAAGGGATGGAATAGAGGGTTTTCAACCGAATCGTAATACATATAGCACCTGAGTGGGGTATTGGAGAAGATGTCAGTAATAAAAGGCAGATGGATCAAGCCCCGTGGATTGCAATGAACATCACAATCGGGTGACGAAGTCGACAAAGGGAAACCATGACATTCCAACAACATGCAACATAAATGGGATCATAGAAATGGTAATATGCTAGATGGCAGAAGACATGCAGTGACATGCAAGCTACCGAACAAACGGATATCAAGCAAGGTGTGTGATCTGGATGAAGATGAACAAAAACATCACGGCCAGATTAAAATACATTTTTTCCTGTTTCCAAACCTCAGATATTATGAAAATAGAGGATGCGCAAGCGCACGATGTTCGCCAAGATGGGAGCCTTACCACCAAATAGCCATAGAGTAATGAACAACCATCTAGAGGTTTGGACAATAAACACAGGGATGAAAGAATAGACGATAATCGTCACTATCTGGTAGAAGGGTGCATCGTTTACCTGGCCTGAGATCGAAGGCTCTGAAAGGAGACGAGTGCGTTGGTGAGAAGTGGAAGAGAAGGAGACACTTTTAATTTTTTTAAATCTAAAATCATACATATGTAGCACGATCGGTGCTCATGCAGACCACCGAACTACGTTTGTCAGACTCATCCATACTTCGAACTACCGTCAGCAAGAGATGTAAATCCCATCTCTGCCCGATGCATCTTTACCGTCGATTCGAGCACTGTCAGACTGCGTCTGAATCCTCGCTTTTCAAACAGGCGAGCGGAGTGTAATGATGACTTATTACACTGAAATACCCGTAATTGGAAAAACTAAACAGGCGCTTAACTTTTGATGTCACTAATTTAAAGATAGTATGATTATTGATCATGGATGAATGTTAACCAGACTATGCGGCACGTGGAAACTCACCTAAGTGCATTTTTTCTAGGTTCACACCCAAGAACTCAAGATCGGAGTCTCTGTATTCAAGTGCCAAAATTCGGAGCATGACAAGAGCCCACCTTGGGTGTGGATTATCCTTCATGGGGCCCCACCTTCAATGTGGGTTGCCCATCAGGCAGGGCTCACCTTGAATGTGAGTCATTCATCATTAGGGATCGACCTTGGATGTGAATCATCCGTCATGTGGGGTCACCTTAATAGGGTCATACATCAAGTGGGTCGTCCATCATACCTGCCCGCATCCAAAGCGAGCTTTTTTATCATTATGGGTTGACCTTTGATGTGAACCATCCATATTGGGCCCACATTAATATGAGGTCTGAAATTACGCAAGGCGGTGGGCAGGTATATGTGCAAAAACTTGGTGAAGCTATATAATAAATGGATATGTCCTAAAGGGAGTGATTAGGACCAAAAAAATTATACATTTTAAATCTAATTGTCAACTTAAACTAATATGCAAATTAAACTAAGTAATGCAATATAACTCTAAGGCTTCCAAGCCAATAGAGGATCCAATCACATAAACTACAAACCATATTTCAATGAAACAACTAGTCTGTAAACATGATAGTGTACATGTGTGTGTGGGATGTGTTAACTATTAATTCTTAGCATTCATTTAATCATACGTATATATAATTCATCAATCAATTACATAAACATAATTAAATAAGTGATCAAAGACAATCCCAAACACAAGAACATATAGTGGTTCGGTTTCCTACTCCACTCCCAGCGGACGCACTCAACCCATGAGTGTACTGGATTTCACTATAAGGGATTTTAAATCAAGTTCACCTCTCACTTTTAAAGCCCTACACAAGGACCTTGGCGTACACTCCCGTGGGATGCTCTCGTAAGAGACTTCAGTTGGTTTTCTATCAGTTAACTAATATCCTCAGTCTTAATCAATGGATATATGTTTACTCCTGCCAGAGGCTCCCACGGAGACTAACACGTACACACATTATTTGCTGAATTTGGCCCTACACAAATGCCTAGGTCCTATACAGGAACTTATTGAGTTTGGGTCATAAACTCTTATCCTTAATCCCACATAAGGAAAGAGACTATGGACTCACCAATTGACATGTACTTATCAAATTGTGCCCCATTGATGTGCCTTCTTAAGTTGATTATTCAAAGCTCTTCCATGTTTGAATCCCCTCCTCAATTGCTCCCCCGATCATGATGTCAATGATTTAGCTCTAAGATCAAACACCTTGCATGTGATGCTCCGATGCGGTGACTAAGGTGATGTTGTAGGGTGAATCTCCTATAACTAATGAAATGTTGTAATCCTAGAAGATTCACCTAAATAGGTATTCTGAAAAATGGTCGAGTTCAAGCTCATCTTCGAGATGGAGGTTGGAATCCTCATTAGAGTGTTAATCTCAATGAAGATAACTTAGAACTCATTAGTTTATATGCTTACGATGAGAAATATGAACATGGAATCACCTAGGCTTCTATTGCACTAAAAACACATCTAAATGCCCAAGAACCGAATGCCTTTTTATAAGAACCCAATTTGCAATGGCTATAAAATGGCTAGTTAACTACTCTTTCAATGGGATCGAAGGGCCCTTTGATGGGATCAAAGGACTTTCGATGGGATCGAACAATGTGTCAATCACATCAAGAAAATTCAAGAATTTATCCGATGGTTGCTGGACTCATTCTTCGATCTAATTGAGTGGACCTTCGATTGGATCGAGTCTCATCAACAACTTATCGATGGGATCGAAGACCACTCGAAAATCATTGTTTTGGGTATACTATTTCACAAAAGCTATGCACCTCCTCTAGCCTTAATTATCATGTTCTAATTAAGCTTCTAAGGCTAAGTGATGATCAATACGGTTTACCTATAGGGCTAGGATCATCTAGAGGTTCAAGAGTTGTTTTGAGTCAAGGGTTAGGATCACCAGTGCACCTCATTTACTTATTCTTGCTCATTGATGCTCATGTTCTCTTGTGTCTTCAGTCTTCAACTTCCAAGGGCTCAACCAACTACATGCATACGGACTCACGTGATTAACAAATAAGGTGCACAAATAAATGCACTAACAAGGTCATCCATCACGTGGGGCCCACCTTTTATGGGGCCCACTTTTTATATAAATCATCCATCGTGTGAGCCCCACCTTTAATGTGGATAGTCCACCACGCGAGGCCTCCTTTGATATGGACTGTGAGGGAGAGCCTTCTTCGACATGGATCGTGAGAAAAGGAAAAAAGTTATAAGTTAAAAAGCTAAAAAAATTACCTATTAAGATAAGTAGCTTTTAGCACATATGTTACTTTTATAATGATGCTTACCAAACTAACTTAAGTGAAAAAATAAATTCTCATTGACCAACCTGTAGTAGGCAATAATCTAGTCTCCATAATTTGAAAGACCACCTGAAGATTGTTCCCCTTCAACCTCGACACTATTTGCATTACTCTTAGGCTTTGGGCATAGATGAGGATATGAAGATCTAAACACTGGTCAGAAGTTTGGCAACAATGACAATAAGTACAAACCAATTCTTCATTTCCTTATTGTAGTGTTCCAAATATTGGCAATATTATTGATAATATTGCTAGTATAATCAGTATTACTAAGTTGATAAGACCGAAAGTACTTATAGTTAAAAAATTTCTAAGTGTCGCCAATTTAATTAAAAATATCAATGATATTTGGCGATATTATTGAAAATTTCGTTAATATGGCAATATTTTTAAAGTTTAGATTTGGGGAGAAATCTCGACTCAAAAGAAGATGGGTTAAAACTCAAAAGCGACAAGAAAATCTATAGAAACTTCTTTATACACCCTCCCTTTTTTGTTATAAGAGACTAAACCCCCTCTCTTTTTATATTTATAAATAACACCTTCCTTGTGGTTCATAAATCTTCGAACCATCGTTGTTGTTAAATGACGGCTTAACTATAAATGGTTAAGCTATTAGTTTGTTAGCCCAAATACATATGTTCATAAGATTTGACCCATTTATCAGTTCCCACCTTCGCGTAGGTTGCATGCATCTATAGGTTCTAAGCCATCCAGTGGGCTAGCCCTGTCATGCAAGTGGCAATGGTTGTAAGATTTGAGCCATTCAGTGGGTTAACCCCTGTAGACACCCCACCCTAGTAAACTATGCATCTATCTTGAACTATAACAAATAACTTGAGGGCTTGGAACCCTTAGGAAACAAACCCAACCAACCTAAAGCCTACATCCACAATAAGGCCCAAGATCCCATAGGGCCATCAAATGCCACAAGCAACTTGAATGGAAAATTCCACATGGACAACAATAATATTGCCTCCCAGGGCTATTCTAGCAGTTTGAGGACACAACAAATCATCACAAAATTGCCTCAAGTTGTTGTGATCAATTAATAAAGGCTCAAATGGGCAGCGGCAATATCGCTGCCCAGGGGTCACTGAGTTGAAAATTGTAAAAATTATGTGAAGGCGGTAATAGTATTGACGAATAATTCTTTACAAATCTGGAAAAATCTCAAGATCTCTCCCAAGATTTCCCTGGACAACTGTAGAGAAAAGTCAAAAGTTGGGTGGTAATAATATCCCTGCCCCAGGGTAAAACTGAAAATTCACACGTCTTGTAATGGGATTACCACGATTGCATTGCAGATGCTATGTGAGGCTACTGAATGAAGGCTAAGTCCTATAGAGAGAGTGATTAGGACCAAATAAAAATTTCATCTTTTAAATCACAATTAACTACTTAAGCTAATATGAAATTAATCTAAGCAAGGCAATTAACTCCAAGGCTTCTAAGCCAATAGAGGGTCCAATCACATAAACTATGTGAAATAGCTCTATGTGGTGGAGCTCATGGGAACTTCCCATTAGGTCGAGCTATGTGGGCCCCACCATGATGCGTGTCGAACATCAACACTGTGCATTTGATGGGTCCCCATTAAATGATGGGATATCCCAAAAATCAGCCATATAAGGAACTTAGGTGGGCCATACCATCTAAAATAATATGAAGACATGCCTAAAACATATAAAAGAACTTGGTGGGGCCCACCTAAAATTTGGACGCATCTAAAACTTGGCCTGACCCCTCTTCCAAGTGGGACACACATAATGGATGGGCTGGATTCATGAACCACACCTCGGTGGGCCCAACAAATGATTATGAATGTTTTAATGGGAGGATAACCCCTCTCAACTTTTGTATGTGGTGTGGCCCACAAAAGTCATGAATTGACTAAAATTTTAAGCACGAGGCCCACCATGGAATGTTGTATCTGGCTGATGGGGTAGATGTTTGGCACACATCACGATGGGGCCCGCACAGCTCAACCTCGTGGGAAGTTCCCAAGAACCATTTCCACACACACACACACACACATATACAATAAGTGTTTGTTAAAACTTGATTTTTAGTGTTTTTAGGAATAGTCCCATATCCGAAAGAAGAGAATAAAATCTTATGTTTATATATAGGGTGTTGAGTACCTCATTATTTACTTCTTTTCTTTTTTTTTTGGTTAGCTTGTTAGTACAAAACCATGTCAGTACACACACTCCATGTTAGCCACCCCCTCTAGGGATCGATACTACCTCATTATTTACTTGGTGGATCCGTGGAGTACCGAGACTTCCATGTTGCACTGGAACACGAGTGCATGGGCTTGGGCTTAGGCTTGGGCTCGATATGAGGGCGTGGCATGGGCATGAGCATGTGAAGCAGTGTAGCTGTAGAGGCGCTAGTGGCACACTTTAAAAAAGATTTGTCCATCTTATATAGAGACTGGAACTAGCCGTTTAAGAGATGGTGTAACTGACGGCTAGCATGCAGCTAGTTGTCCCATATGAAAAATGGTCAGAAAATGCCAAATAACGGATAGTTTCTCACCAACCACTAGAAATTATCATGTGGAGTTATGACCCTAGACCAAAACATCCAGCAATCCTTGCCTATATAAATAGTGTTTGGGTGGTTCATTGGACCACCAACCACTTGAACCACTATCCCATACGACCCAACAAGAACAACTTTGGTGCTTTCTGATCAAGTCAACAAGGTTCAATACGAACCTTAGCCAGTAAGTCCTCAAGAAATAGACCACTGTAGTGGTCTAAGCTAGCTATTTCATTTCTAATATTCTCTCTGATATGAGATTTTTCTTTACGTCTTTATCTGCTAAAAAACTATGTATACATAGTTTCATTAAAGGTTTCTTCGTGCTTGTTGAATGCAGAACTACATACATGCTCGTCGTATCTTAGAAGCTATTTTTCTACAACCTGTCAGCAGTCTCAATTACTTTGAGAATGGATGAATAAATCTATAATTTGAGAATATCAGCTTTATAATAGTAAAAACTAAAGGCATGTTCAGAATGTTAAGAATGTGGAGCCACATCTAGGCCGCCTTCGACCAGTCATAGGACGTCTTCGACCGGTCGTAGGGGCCCGTTCGACCGGTCATGGACCGGTTCGACTCAAAGTCCAGTGTGCTATTTTTTTAGTGTCCAGGTTCTAGGACTGGTCGAAGGGGTCCTTCGACTGGTCGTAGCTCTCCTTCGACCAGTCGAAGGTTATGCAGATTCGTTTCTGAATCTGATGCGGACTATGGATTTTGGTGTCACCTTTCGCAAGGGTGCGGAAGGGAAGTTACCTAAACTATAAATAGGGATTCCTAGGGCTTTTCTAGGGTATTATGAATATTGAAAAATAATTCTAAAGGTGTGGGCTAAGAGTTTTCTATGTACTTCCAAGGGAGAGGTTAGTATTTTACCTTGTAATCTTTATTTTTCTTCATAGTGAAAGTTTGCATCTGTGATTTTTTACCCTAATTTGGAGTTTTTTCATGTATATCTTGTCTTGTGGTTTGTTTGGATTGCTTTGATCTATTTCTAGTTTATATTTTCATCCGTTTATCGTTTATGGGTGAGGCCTAAGATTGGATCTCGGCCCACTGCGTTGTTGGCGTGCTGCGCAACAACTGGTATCAGAGCTATTGGTTTAGTTCTATTGGGAGCGATGGCGAAAGATGAAAAAATTAGAATTAAAAAGTTTGATGGTTCAAACTTTTTCTTCTGGAAGATTATCTGTATCAGGACCTCTACATTCCTCTAGAAGAAAAAGAGAAGAAACCAGAAAAGATGACAGATGATGAATGGTTTTTACTGGATAGGAATACTTTAGGAACAATTCGATTCTCTTTGTCAAAGAGCGTCGCCTTCAACATATCCCAGGTAAAAACGACAAAAGAATTAATGGAAGCCCTAGCCACCATGTATGAAAAACCCTCAGCATCCAACAAGGTTCATCTTATGAAATAGCTATTCAACATGAAGATGTCAAATGGTGGGAGCGTGGCTGAACATCTAAACAAGTTCAATACAGTCACGAGCCAGTTGGAATCCGTTAGCATTATTTTTTAGGATGGGGTCAGGGCGCTATTAATCTTATCCAGTCTGTCAGACAGTTGGGATGGTTTGGTGATTGCTATGAGCAATTCTTCAGGGTCGACAAAGCTAAAATTTAATGATGTGGCCGGTCTAATTCTCAGCGAAGAATTTAGAAGGAAGGCATCAGGAGTTTCAGGGGACTCAGGGAATGCTCTAAACGTTGAAGGAAGAGGAAGATCACTGAATAAAGGAGGCAATAAATACGGGCATTTTAAGTCGAGGAAGAAGTCCAAGGGACAGAAAGATAAAGACGGGTGTTGGAATTACGGCAAGAAGGGGCACATGAAACGAGATTGCAGGGCACTCAAGAAACAAGAAGGAAGCTCTCAAGGCAGGAAGGATGCAGTGAATCTGTCTGAGGAGAGTGACACAGAGGCGTTGATCTTGTCTCTTGATGCGAGGAATGAGTCTTGAGTTATAGACTCGGGTGCTTCGTTTCATGTAAGTTCATGTAAGGAAGTTCTGTGTGATTATGTGTCGGGTGACTTTGGGAGAGTCTACCTAGGTGATGATGAGTTGTACAGTATTGTTAAAAAGGAAGATGTTCAGTTCAATCAGAAAGATGGAACAGTTTTGAAATTGAAGGATGTCAGACATGTACCGAGCTTGAGAAGGAATCTGATCTCAGTGGGGCAGTTGGCCGACACCGGTTATGTGACGACATTCACCAGTGATTCCTGGAATATCATAAAAGGTGCCTTGGTGATATCTCGAGGCAAAAAGGAAGGCACTTTGTACGTGACTTTAGGATCGTATGGTTCACTCTCAGTCACATCAACTGAAGTGAATGGGCAGTTATAGCATCAAAGGTTGGGACATATGAGTGAGAAAGGGATGAAAGTGCTGTTGTCAAAAGGGAAGCTACCAGGGCTGAAGTCTCTTGACTTGGAATTCTGCGAGGACTGCGTATATGGCAAGTAGAAGAGGGTAAGCTTCAAGAAGACAGGACACGCTCCAAAGACGCATCTATTGGAGCTTGTACACACTGACATGTGGGGACCAGCATAGGTATCATCTCTTGGTGGCTCACGTTATTTTGTTTCCTTTATTGATGATGCTAGTAGAAAACTATAGATTTATTTCTTAAAGCATAAATTTGATGTATTTGATGCATTTAAGAAGTGAAAAGTTATGGTAGAAAATAAGACAGGTAAAATAGTAAAGCGTCTCAGATCTGATAATGGGGGAGAGTATTGTGACAAGAGGTTTGAGGAGTATTGTGCAGCAAGTGGAATCAAACACCAGAAAATGATTCCAGGGACACCGCAGCAGAATGGTGTGGCTGAGCGCATTAACAGGACCATCCTTGAGTGCACCAGGAGCATGAGGTTACATGAAGGGTTGTCTAAGACCTTTTGGGCAGAAGCTGTGAATATTGTTGTATATCTTATCAATAGAAGTCCCTCAGCACCATTGGATGGTAGGCTACCAGAAGAAACGTGGAGTGGGAAAGAAGTGAACCTTACACATCTCAGAGTGTTCAGTTGCACTTCATATGTTCACTGTTGAGGGTCAAATATTACATATCAGAACCCATTTATTACTTGAATTTACGAGCATAATATTGTTTAATGGCTCGTTTTAATCGTGTTTGTGTTGCAAGGTGACTTTACGAGCATAAACTGAAAAAGGGAGCTTAAAGCATGGATTTAACGCTCTAATGACACCAAAGGCAAGGGATGGACTCCAGGGAACCAAGATTGACGGATTTACACGGTCAGAAATCTAATAAAACTAAGAAACTGAAGCTCAAGTGGCTTGAAACGCATCCAGAATGCAAGATCACATGGTTCCCGCCATCCGATTGACTCGAAACTTCATACATGTGATAGGGGCCATAAATTAACCGTACATATTAAATTTAAGCCATTGAAGATCTTGAAAAGTGAGCCAATGGACAGATCAGCCCCTTAATTCATTAAGTGGGGCCCATATGCTATCTAGATATGCTTCCAAATTATCCTTGACGGCTTAAAGAATATGAGAAAAAGGATGAACGGTGCAGATTTCTGATAAGCATCATAGTAGGTCCTGTATATGGTGCATGTACATCACATACATTGTATGTACCTCGAGCACCAAGACCGCCTTCCATATTAAACAGAGCCTGCCCGTGCATGAAACGGCACTTGCCGTTTTCAGCTGCGCAACGAGCGGCCGCAGGCTGTTTTTGCAGACCTCTGTGGGACCCACACGTCACTCGTACGAAAAATCTGACCCGTTCATCTTGTAGAGGGCATCAAATACTACAAAAATATGCTGATATTTCACATCCATGCATGCACACGTGTATGATACAGGGGCCACAAGTGGACCGTTGTCACGCCCCAAACTCGGAAACCGGGCTCACAAAATTATCGATCGCCGAATCCGGCGCCGACAGCCTCCGTAGAACCCCATTCTCGGCTCTTCGCTCCCATTCGCCAGGTTCCGATCCTGGGATGCTACGAGGAGGATTTTCAATGTCAGTTTGATTCGTAATAAGCATAACCAAAGGCATAACCCACAAACAACAACCAAGAACTCCATTACATTTCCACTATGATCAAAAACTTTACAAGTACAATGAGCATAAAGGGAAATACAATGGTAAAGGACAAAAACTCCAAAATGCTCTGCAACGTGCTCCTCCCTCAGCGCTGCTGCGGACCAACGTCACCTGCACGCAACGGTCGTGCATAAGCTTGCAGAAAGCTTAAAGGGTGGTGAAAGTGTGTGCGCAAGGTAGTAATATGAACATGCAATGTCAGAGTAAAGCGGAATATGCAGATGGATCTATAATATCATGAGTCGTACCAAGGCTTATGCGATGCAAGACATGAATGGTATCGGCCATCCCAAGGCCATGCGATATGCAATGCAACTCAAGCATACAAATCCTCATCTATGTCCACACATCAATACAGCTCAAATATGGAATATCACCGGGGTCTAGTACACTCTAAACCAGATTGCCGTCACATCGTGCGCAATAAGGTAAGTGGAAAAGACCTCACTATCCGTCTGCCAATATCGGGCGCGACTCGTCGATAGCGGACCCATTCCTCGAGCTGGTCAAACTCAGCCTAGCATTGCCTCCTACTCTCGGGCGGGTAAGGCTGCACCCCCTTCCAACCGACCACGACACAGTGGAGAGCGTAACCGTCTGATAGTCGGTACTTAGCGCTCATCTACCCACTCGGTCTAGACGTTGGAGCAACCTCTTGGTACCATAAGGGTTTAGGAACTTTCACCCAGGGATATCTATAGTACCCCATGTAGAACAAGATTTTCGGTATCCAATCCTGTCATCCACGATCTGTCTGTGGAGGCTACGGCCCCGATGTCGCTAGGGCGTACAATAACCATGTCACACAAATGCGGAATGCATGAATCACGCTATCTAGTCATGCAACCAATCCTGCGCATATCGTGCGCTCATGTAGGGCAACACCGCCTAACCGGGAGCCCATAAACAACCTGCCCGAAGGCAAATGCTATGATCAGACAACTCTCACGTCAAGCATACATATGATGCGTATGATCATGAGGCATGGAACTGTACTAAACATGTTATAATAAAATGAACTATCTTACAATGCAGATGGACCTGGACGGCCTATACACGATAAGTACGGCCCAGTAATGGACCCTAAGGAGAGTCGTAATATGGACATCCAACCAACATTACACTCACAATGTGGACGTCAAACCAACATTGCTCCCAAGGCACGATC
This sequence comes from Magnolia kwangsiensis, assembly GCA_037074715.1. Classification (NCBI taxonomy): domain Eukaryota; kingdom Viridiplantae; phylum Streptophyta; class Magnoliopsida; order Magnoliales; family Magnoliaceae; genus Magnolia; species Magnolia kwangsiensis. The sequence goes on from CM073583.1 coordinate 86,986,630, forward strand.
TTTGTAAACATCAATACTTAGTCTGTAATGGATTTACACATTGCAATGGACCGTAGGTTGTCCCCCTTGGACCTTACATATATATCAAATGGGCCATATCCTATGGGCCTTTTATTCATCAGATGGGCCACATCAATGGGTCTTATGTGCATTGCAATGGGTCAAAACCCGTGAGCCTTAGATTGCATCAATTGGACCTAGTCACATGAGTCTAGTATGTATCAAATGGGCCACACCAATTGGGCCCCCAAATGTATATCAAATGGGCCTCAACCCAGAGGCCTTATATGAGTCGAATGGGCCTAAATCCCTAGGCCTTAAACAATTCAAATGGGCCTAATCCATGAGCTTGCATGCATATCAAAGTGGGCCTAATCCCATGGACCCTTTTATAATCAAATGGATTTCGTCCCATGGGCCTTACAATATATCAAATGGCCTACTTCCATACGCTATTTTTAAATTTTCAACAAAAAGGTTCAATCACATGGGCCTTGAAGTACATCAAATGGGACTAGTCCCATGGATTTGCAACACATCAAATGGGCCGAGGATCTTAGGCCTTAAGTGGATCCAATGGGCCTAGCCCATAAGCATTTCATAAACCAAATGGGCCTAGCCCATAGCCCTTTTGAAATTCAAATGGGCCTAGCCCATAGGCTTGTTACAAACCAAATGGGCCAAACCCATATAAGTGGCCCACCCATCTAATAATTCATGCATTAAAATGATCTCACTAAGTGGATGGACGGTTTGGATGCATTACATGCATCATGGTGGGTCCCACTGTCCAATGGACAGTGCGGATAAAAATACATACATTACACAGGGCCCCACCGTCCGCTGGACGGTGGAGGCTCACAAGCAAAGGGGGGGGTGCCACTGCAGTGAGTGCCACCATCCGCTAGACAATGGACTTGGCACATATATCCATGTGGGTCCCACAAATGTGGCCCACCGTAATATTTATTTGTAATCCAACCCATTCATAAGGCCACTTAGACCTGGATGAAGGGAAAACATAAATTTCAGCTTGATTCGAAACTTCTGTGGGCCTCGGAAAAGAATTTAATGGAAGGCGTTCATTCACACTGTTTCATGTGATGTGGGCCACCTGAGTTTTAGATCTGTTTCATTTTTGAAGGGGGCCCACCTGAGGATGGGACCCACCTCATGAACGGATTGAATGGCAAACAAACATTACAGTGGGGCCCACGAGCAGGGCCGTGGGTGGCCAGCGGCCGCCCGCTACGTGCAACCCTCCTGCTGCTGACGCAAGCCAGAGGCTATGCCTCTTATCAAAAATTAGGAAATTTGATTTTCCTGTAGTTTTTCATGCCATGGGTGCCGCTAAAATAAAATCCACTCCGGCCATTGCGTTCAGTGGCCCGCAACAGTCGAAATGAGTCCAGAGTTTGAATTTTTTTTATGCTTGGAAGAGAAATAAAATAAGAAAATAGAGTTTGAATGGTGAGGGCGCAATATTTGACGCTATGGCCCACCAGGTGATTGGATCAGCTCCAAACTTCTACCCAACGGCTACAATGTCGTGGGCAAGAGGATGGACGGCTTGGATCGAACATAAACATTAGGGTGGGGCCTATGCAAGTGGGCCACCAAAAACCCCCTTTTCTTCTTTCCTTTTTCTTCTTTCATTGAAACGTCCAGCGTCCCAGACGCTGGACGGTTTTGATTTTTTTTTTTTTCTTTCTTTTAAAAATGGTGGGCCCTGATGAAGTGGGCCACCACATGATGGGTGACATGGGTTTAACTTTTAAGGTGGGCCCCACTTGAATAAAAATAATTATATCAAAGTGGGATCCATTCAAGTGGGCCACACCATCCTATTGCAATAAAAATAAATAAAATAAAATAAAATAACAGAGAGAGAGAGAGTCATGGAGAGTGGGACACGGCTTGTGATGGAGGGACCCAGACATTATGGGCCTTCCCTTACAAGAAAATTAAACAATAAATGGATCCCTTGCACATGGGACTATTGAAAATGTAAATCAACGATGGAGATCCATTCTCCACCGATATAGATGGTCTAGATGACCTTTCTAAATGAAAATAAACATCATGGTGGGGTCCATGGAGAATGGCCCCATCATGAAATGATCATATGATCCAAGTGGTCCATCGGCCACGTATTAGGGTCCCAAGTGAGATCCACACCATGGATCGGTTGGCCTCACTTGGTCCACCATAAAAATGAGTAAATCTACCCTATAGAGGCACCCACCGTCCGATCTTCTTGCTCCTAGAAGTTCCTTGGCACCATAGCTTCAACTTCAATGGTTAAGATGAAGAATGGAGGGTTGAGATGGAAGATTTTTGCAACACCCCGGATTTTGGCCAATCTGAGATTTGACGTCCTTAGGCAATGGGTCAACTAAAACACCTGGAAAATCGCTCAGAACCCAATTTCATAACCAAAGAAACCACTTAGGATAAATTCCTATGGAAATTTAGCGTAAGTTAGCTAGCGCAACGCTGGAGTAGCTGGGAAACAGTCCCTGATCACTTTAAATATGTTCTACAAGACCCAAATCGAGTAGAATGTATGATTCAATAATACTCTATAACCTCGGATCAAACTCTAAGCGGGTTTGTTCTCTGGACCACTTTGAATTCTTGTATTGGATTTAGACCGCGCGTCGAAAGTCCGTTACTTCCTATCTTAGACCGTTAGAACCGCCCAGCTGGACTTGACAATCATTTCGAAAATCAAGTCAAACCGATAATCACAGACTATTTCATTGAGCCCGGACTGAAGAGACCGCGAATAGGGACAGAATTGGAATTTCAAATTCAAATCTGGCACACGACTTGACACGTCAGTATTGAGCGTTCTGACCGTCAGAATTCATCCAGATTACACCCTCGGATCAGGAAAAATTTCTATTTATTATTATGAGACTTCCAGCCCTGATCTACGTGTGGTGACCGCTGAACTGAAACTGGTCCGCCACGTGCGATCTGCGAACCCTGTCGGACTGAAAACTTAATGCGCGCTAGATCTGGTACGCATGAGCTTAAGTCCGATCGCATTCGACCAGGGGACCACCAGAAATGCCCTTTTAGACCGAAACAGCCCCGATTTGGATATACCTCAAGTATACTTTGTTTCCAAGCCTGTTTTGGGCACATTTGAGCTTATAAAAGGGATTGAAACCCTCACTCCTCTCTCCCATCCGAATTTGCAAAAACCCTAGATTGGGAGAGAGAAAAGGTGAGAGTTTGTGAGAGAAGGTGGGAGAGCTTTTCCTGCTGCTGCTGCAAATGCTTAAGCGGGGTATTCCAATCACTTTGCCGGTGATTTCTCCGCGTTTCTAGGTAAGAAATAACCCTAGAAGTTGCTGATTTGGCATTCGTTCCGTTCCATAGCATGTAAACTGATATAACTCGTAAATTAGGTTCTCTATTCGCCATAGACGAAGCGTATACGCTCCGTTCGAACTCTCACCCCTAAAAGGGAAAAGGTGCGGATTTTAGACGCTTTGATTGACTGTTTCCAAAGCTTTCAATGACGTTTAATAGTAGATTATCGACGGCATCGCCGTTTGACATGTACAACATGCTCTCTGTTTCCTGTTTCGTAAATTAACGAAGAATATGAGATTTAGGGCATTTTAGTCATTTGTAGGAAGTACGGTCTACATTCATATTTTGTTGACGTGATTGACATGGTTTGTTGTCGCATTAGAATGCTAGGAATGCGTGCATAGTTAGTTTGGCGAAGAGATTCGCCTAAATGCGCACTTCGGGTCGACATACTATATGTAGACTTAAGTGTGTAGTGTAAGTCTTTGTATAAATGCTTGTATTAGTATGTATTGAATTAAATGATGTTATGGATTAGTTTGAGATTGGTTTCTCAATAAATATGCTGGTGTAAATGGTTTCCTTCATGTTAGCCATATGCATGATTTCATTATATGAATGAAATGCATGCGCTTGATGATTCATGTAAGTTATATGTTATAACATGTGCTTGATGATTTCCTTATGATTTAGTTTGAGATTGAATTCTCAATTAATTTGCTGATGGAAAGGATTTTCTATATGTTGGCGATATGCATAATTTCATTATATGTGTGAAAGACATGTGTAGGATGATTTACTTAAGTTGTACGTTATAACATGTGTTAACATGCTCACATGGTTGTATTTCATTTCCAATGCTCTCACATGATCGCTGACGTGGATTCATATGTGTTTGGGACTATACGTAGTCCAGGCAGTCGGTAACCAAGAAATATCGTGGTTAGCCTATCTTTGCCACGAACGACGTGTCGATGAACACGAGTCGTGTTTAGAGTTGGCGGCAGTGGTTAGGCCACGCGAAGTGTTTTACGCACTTCATGTCGTTCGACTTGCGATGCGCTCGTGCTAGTCGAGCTCGTCAAGTAACCCGACTGGCCGTTGTATGTTCACCCTGCATGAGTCATATCTGCTTGAACCTAGGGTACTGAACTTACCATTGTAAACCCTGTTAACCATGGTACCTTAATCCACGAAGACTCATGAGCCGGGCATGGTGGTATGGGACACCGTGGTCGAGCTGTCGGCCTACGCTGGGGCCACAAACCTCCCCGTAGTGACCAGTGAGCACCTAGACTCGTGAGCAGATTATGGTGGTATGGAACACTATATTCTAGCTGTCGGCCTACACTGATCAGGCGACGAGTCCTTTGTAGTGACCGCGAGCGTATTCTGAGTCTACGGGAGGCGACGACCCTTCAGTAGCAGTAGAGTACAGTAGGCCTGTATTGATAAGGTGATGGGGGAGCGGAGCAACGAGTGCGTGCAACAGCCCTGGCAGCCCTTGCAGCGACCTACGAAATATACATCGTATGAGATTACTAGGAGTGACGACCCTAGACAGGATCTGTGTTGGGATTGATACAAGGGAAGTACCTTAGTTTCCCAATCCTGCTGTTTGAATGGACTAATAACAACCTGGAATTCATATCACCATAGCATTGCATGTGCCTGGAAGATGTGGAGCACTCTAGGGAGTGTGGCATGCCGCGGTCGTAAGATGTTGCCGCATGAGGGTGATCGTCGGTGAGGGCATACATCACGTCATGTCATAATTGCATTAACAACAGTATTAGGAATGTTTGAATTACTGCTTTACTATTATCGCATGATTGATTTGATAACATGTTAATCTTTGCTCTATTATTCCACTGAGTTAGCTACTCACTCCCACGTTACGGGACGGTGTTCCTGGACACCCACCAGACCCTTTTGTGATTGCAGATGATGGCGCGGCCTGCGAGGCGGAGCTGGACTTGATGATGATGAGGAGGATCCCTCCTTTATGCGTGTTCTGATTGACGGGATTACAGGGAGGTTGATTAGATACTTTGACACTTGTCATTTTATATTTTTAGCGCACTCATGTATATTCGTTTTGTCTACTTTTGGAGTATACATGTATGTATATAACCTGGTAACATATCCACACTCTGGAGGCATACAACAGTTTATATATGTTATACATACTATCACAGTCTTCCGCTTGTTAATTTAACCGTCTCTGGAGTATGATATGCTGTTCTAGCTTAATCTCACTCATGTTTAATACGTTATCACAGACAACATTCAATCATACATATTTATGTTGCATAAATAACATTTTGGAACTCGGGAGTTGGGTTTTTGCTCGACCCCCCGATTTTCAGGATGTTACAATTTTGGGGTAGGAAGGTGGGCCACTTAGAGCTTAGGAGGCTTTGCAAAATTTCATACGTATGGAGTTCCTTTGCTTGGAGTTTTGCAAATGAGAAAGAGAGAAAGAGAGAGAGTGATGTAAAGGGAGAGAGAGAGACTGATGGATGGATGTGGTGAGTGATGGTTGTGTAAGAAAAGCTTGACTTTTGAGGCTTTTGTGTAAGAGAGGTATGGGTGGTGAAGACTTTTGTGGCTTTTTGTGTAAGAGAGGTATGGGTTTGGGAGACTTTTGTGGTTGCTTGGGAAAAGGGATGGAAGTGATGTGTACTCGACATGTGATGGATTGATGGGTGATTGATTGATGGGATTGATGTGATTGATGTGACACATCGTGGAGATTCTCTTAGGTTTCGCAACGCGCGGTGTTTTCTCGCACCGAACGTTGGCCCATATCTCTTGACCAGGGTATCGCCTCGGCGCGCGAGTCGCGGTATCGGAACCGCAACGACGGCGCGGTCGCTATGGTATTGCTCGCGGGTTGAGTCGACTCGGGTTGTCGGCACATGAATCAGGGTCACGCGTCGATATCGTTTAAGGGTCGAAGGTTGCCAGAATTCGACCGGTAAGACCGCGGAAGTGTACGGAAAGGTACGGACCAAGATACAGGTCTTACAACCGCCCTGCAGCGTTCAAATCTAATTTTGTTGTAATTTATTCTCTGGACCGCGTTAATAAACATTCAAAACCACCTATTCTTGACTAAAATTTCATTCTGAATACAATGGACGGGGTGAATTTCTCAGAAAATGCTTCTGTGGGGCCCACCGATCACAACAGCGAAATGGTGCGAAAGGTTTTGTACATCCGCAAAAATCGACTTTTGTAGGCAGTTGTGGCCCACCATCTTTGATCATATGACAGATCTGAACCGTCTATCATATAGAGGACCCAAGAAAGTCCTAAGAGATGATATTTCTTTGAAATTTCAGCAAGGAAAGTAGTGATTTTTGAGGCACTGAACTTGGCTGCGAAGAGGCTTTCGCTGCGCATGCGATAGCTTTCCAAATCCGATTCAAGTTCGATTTTCACCACTCCAGCAGCTATATAAGGAGGTTTTGGACATGGGGAGCAATTATTCAGACCTTGGGAGGAAGATCCAGATCTTGGCTGGGTTGGAACGTCAGGTGAAAGAGAGAGAGAGAAGAGCTTTGGTTTTTTTCTTTTCCTTTTCTTTTCCTTTTCTTTTTCTCTTTATTTATTTGGATCTAGCCCACTTCATGTCTGGCTAAACCTCTTAGCTAGGGCTAAGAGGTGAAGCTTGTAGTGAGATGGGAGATTTTTATGTATGTTTTCAATTTAATTTTAATTCATGAATTGACTTGATTTTAGTTGATTATTATGGGAATGTTTTTAGTTCTTAATGGTCTGTTGTGACTGAAATTACAATGGGTCTGCAATGGCTTTGAGCATGTCTCTTCTCTTTTATGTTTATGACGTTAGAGAGCCCTGTTGTTCACCATAGTCTCCTGGGCATGGTCGGATGACGGAACTCTTCCTAACCTCCATACATATGATTGGTTGGTAATTAGTTTAATTCTGTTATTTGCCATAGTCTCTTGGGCATGGTTTGGTGATGGAATCCATTCTAATTCATATACCTTTCATCTCTTTGAAAACTAGATCAACGGCAGTTCAGTAAATTCCATAATTCTTGAAGCAGGCATAAGATCTCCCTGATCTCTACAAGTGGATCCTCCGAATCCCTAGTTACCCTTCTCTGATATCTCCTTAGTTTTAGATTAATTAACCTATAATTATTTCACAATTGCTACTTGATTTAGAATTCATCTTATTCTAGTTCAAATCCTACTTAATTTTAGATTACGTACAGTTTCAGTCCCTTGGGATTCGACCTCAGTCTTACCTAGTTATTACTACATCACAACCCTGCACTTAGGGAGTGAACATTCACATTGATGCAGAGCACAGAAACAAGCTGGATGCAAAGTCCAAGAGGTGCACGTTTATAGGCTACGGGCAGTATGATTTTGGCTACAGGTTTTGGGATGCAGAAAATAGAAAAATCATCAAAAGCAAAGACGCAGTCTTCAATGAAAAAGTGATGCATAAGGACAGTGTGTAAGAAAATAAGACCGAGGAAAAGAAATTCGTAGAGTTGGAAGAGTTACCGGACATGGGTGTTATAGCGTCACAGGATGATCATGCACAGGAACATTATGAGACAAAGCCACAGTCACCGGTTGTGAGGAGGTCTACTCGGGAGAGGAGACCCATGGTCCGATACTCACCCTCCTTACATTATCTACTGCTGATAGATAATGGTGAGCCAGAGTGTTTTGAAGAGGCATTACAGTCAGAGACATGGGTTAAGTGGGAGCAGGCCATAGATGAGGAGATGGACTCTCTTGAGTCTAATCGTACATGGGAGCTAGTCACTCTACCTAAGGGTAAGCAAGCTCTTCATAACAAGTGGGTTTACAGACTGAAGGAGGAGCACGATCGTTCGAAACGTTACAAGGCTAGATTGGTTGTAAAAGGGTTTCAACAAAAGGCAGGTATCGATTTCACTGAAATATTTTCACCGATAGTGAAAATGTCTACGATTCGCATGGTCTTGAGTATAGTGGCTACAGAGAACTTACATCTAGAGCAGCTAGATGTTAAGACAGCCTTTCTTTATGGGGACCTTGAAGAAGAAATATATATGCATCAGCCGACAGGATACGTAGCACCAGGTAATGAGAACAAGGTGTGCAGACTGAAGAAGAGTCTATATGGCTTGAAGCAGGCCCTGAGGCAGTGGTACAAGAAGTTCGATAATTTCATGTCGGGAAACGGTTTTAGGAGATGTCATGCAGACTACTGTTGTTACTTGAAGAAGTTTGATACGTCGTACATCATCCTTCTTCTATATGTTGATGATATGCTTGTGGCCGGTTTAAGCATGAAGGACATCTCAGATCTCAAAAAACAATTGTCTAGAGAATTTACCATGAAGGATTTAGGAGCTGCAAAATAAATCCTAGGCATGAGGATAAAGCGTGACAGGAAAAATAAGAAACTGGTTTTGTCACAGACAGAGTACATAACCAAGGTACTTGTTGATTCAATATGGGAGGTGCTAAGCCGGTTAGCACTCCATTAGTCAACCACTTCAAGCTATCTAAGGAGCAAGGTGCAAAGATGCAGGAGGAACGGGACTACATGGCTAAAGTCCCATACGCGTCAACCATTGGGAGTCTCATGTATGTCATGGTGAGCACAAGGCCAGACATTACTCAAGCAGTGGGAGTTGTTAGTAGGTTCAAGAACAACCCCGGAAAGGAACATTGGGAAGTTGTGAAGTGGATCCTCAGATACCTAGTGGGTACTAAAGATGTAGGGCTGTGTTATGGTGGATCAAAAATCAAGCTATAAGGCTACGTGGATTCAGATTTAGCAGGAGATATCGACAGTAGAAGAAGCACTACAGGTTATGTCTTTACTCTAGGCAGTGCTGCAGTCAGTTGGGTCTCTCAGTTACAGAAGATAATATCTATCAGTACAACAGAAGAAGAATATGTTGCGGCCACAAAAGCATGCAAGGAGCTGGTGTGGATGCGAGGTTTTATAGAAGAGTTGGGTAAGAAGCAAGTAGATTGTAAGCTGTACAGTGATAGTCAGAGTGCAATACACTTGGCTAAGAATTCAGCCTTTCATTCAAGGACCAAGCATATTGCCACCAGATATCACTTCATATGTTCGTTACTAGAAGATGGATTGATTGTTCTGGAGTAGATTCATACAAGTGAGAATCCTGCAGATATGTTGTCCAAGACGGTCACAAGGGAGAAGCTGAAGCTCTGTTCAACTTTAATTGGTCTTCAGGCATGAAGACGGGGAGGTGGTGTACTCCGAATGAAGAAGACGAAGGTTTTGACAATGTGTCTCCAAGTGAAAGATTGTTGAGAATGTGGAGCCACATCTATGCCACCTTCGACCGGTCATAGGACGTCTTCGACCTGTCATAGGGGCCTGTTCGACCGGTCATGGACCGGTTCAACTCAAAGTCCAGTGTGCTATTTTTTTGGTGTCCAGGTTCTAGGACTGGTCGAAGGGATTCTACGACTGGTCGAAGGGGTCCTTCGACTGGTCGTAGCTCTCCTTCGACCAGTCAAAGGTTACGCAGATTCGTTTCAGAATCTGATGCGGACTACGGATTTTGGTGTCACCTTTCGCAAGGGTGCGGAAGGAAAGTTACCTAAACTATAAATAGGGGTTCCTAGGGCTTTTCTAGGGTATTAGGAATATTGAAAAATAATTCTAAAGGTGTGGGATAAGAGTTTTCTATGTCTTCCAAGGGAGAGGTTAGTATTTTACCTTGTAATCTTTATTTTTCTTCATAGTGGAAGTTTGCATCCGTGGTTTTTTACCCTAGTTTGGGATTTTTCCACGTATATCTTGTCTTGTGGTTTGTTTGGATTGCTTTGGTCTGTTTCTAGTTTATATTTTCATCCGTTTATCGTTTGTGGGTGAGGCCTGAGATTGGATCTCGGCCCACTGCGTTGTTGGCGTGCTGCGCAACATGGAATGTGGGATTAGGTAGTATGGAATTGTATTTGGTTCAACATAAATTACATTTAATATTTGGAAATGCTACGAAGGATTGGATTACTGTAGTTATCATATCAACCAGAGTCTTAGCAGGTGAGATTTTTAGTAGATTTTAAAATTCGCCTCATTTGTGGCCCATGTTAATTCATGTGTTTTCTCCACGACGTCCATCCATGTGCGCATATGTATATACGTTATCGGCAGCATTTGTAAAATTTGGTATGTTGATTACAATTTCATGATCCACCAAACACAAGTTTCACTTAACCGTTTGATATTCAATTTACCTTGGTAAACGCAGGCAACTAGGTAATGATGACTTTCTCCATCTAGTTGAGATAGAAATTGACGAGTATTCTCCTTGAAAATTGGTTTGAAAAATTTTTTATTAGTACTAATTTAAATTTGTTGGCCCAACCATGATTTATGTGATTTATCCATGCTTTCCATCCAGTTTACTAGCATATTTTAGGACATGAGCTCAAAATTGAGGCAGATTCAAAGCTCGAGTGGACCACAACTTAGTAAATAATGGTCCTAAAGATGTCCACCGTTGAAAGTTGTTTCCTCCCTAGGGCCCATGTTGATGTTTATTTGTTATCTAACTTTACACAATTAGGGAAAAAGGGAAAACAAAAAAAATATATTAGCTTGACCCTAAACATATGGGACTACCAAGAAGTTTTTAACTATAGGTGTTTAATTTCCTATGTTTCCTGTGGTGTGGTCCACTTGAGTTTCGTATCTACCTCATTTTTAAGATCATCCATAAAATGAGTTGGTAGAAGGGATGGACATCGCGGATAAGAAACATACATCGCAGTGGACTTCACAGATTTAATGTTTTCCTTGAGTTATATGATAGAATGATTGCCCCAATGTCACCTTGGAAAGCCAACAGGAATTACAAAAGTAAATAACTATTCCTTATTTATGAATTACAATTAGAATTAATAAATAAATCAAATAGCCTCTTAATATAGTGTTTATACCAAGGAAAGAATTTGATCCCCGAAGTTCCGTTGGATTATCAAAATACCATGGTATAATAATAATGTTAATTCCACCTAATGCAATTAAATACAATTTAATCCTACTCCAAACAGGCCTAAAAGGCTCTGATATGCATGGGCTCAAACTGTCTGCCTTGTTATTCGGATAACACCTTAGTGGTTGTTGCCCTAACTGTGGGCCAACCTTGATAAATGTGTTGTATATCTATGTTATTTATCTATTTTTCAAGCTTATTTAAGGACATGATGTAAAAAAATTAAAAAATTTTGAAGTAGATCCAAATCTCAGGTGGCCAATGGGAAACAATGGTGATTGACTGCCCCCCATTAAAATTTTCTTGGACCACAAAGTTTTATATGAAGCTGATATATTTGTGTTTTCCATTCATCCACATATGTGTAATTTTATTAATTAATTTGATGTTAAATAAATATTATGGTGGCCGTAATAAGATTTTAATTTCGAAACCAATAGTCAAAGGACACGGATTGTATCCTACCCCCACCAATCTCCAACTGGGAACGGCAGAGCTTTGAATGGCCATGGTGATGTTTGGGTTTTATCCACACTATCCGTCCATCTTTTCATGTCATTTCAAGATACAAGACTAAAACTAAGGCAAATCCAAGGCTCAGGCAGACCACACAATGGGAATTAATATTTTATTGTTGAAAACTTTTTGAAGGCCACACAAGTTTTGGATCAAGCTAATATTTGCTTTTTCTCCTCACACATATCCGTGTAACTTTATGAATAAGTTGGATGGCATATAAACATAAGGGGGCCTCTAGAAAAGTTTCAACAGTGAGAATCATTGTCACCATTTAATCCCATGGTGTAGTCTACTTGAGCCTTCCATCAGTATAACTTTTGATCCCATCACATAAAATGCCAAGAAAAAAAATGGATAGAAAGTGTGATAAAACAAATACATCACAGTAGCCACTCAAAGATCCTTGTTCCCAGCTCGGGATGGGTGGGGGTTAGACATCATCAGCATTCATAGTAAAAGGAGATGGAAAAACTGATGGACGGCGGGACACAGATTTCCTAAGAAAGCCTTTCAGGAAGTTCCCACGCAAGGATTTTGTGTGGGGCACATCATAATGTTTTTGAGAAATCTATACCATCCATCCATTTTACGAGATCAGCTTAGGACGTGCGACCAAAAATGAGGTGTGTAGATACAAGAACCTAGACCACCCTCTTCAGACCTCTGAGCACCTGCACAAGAGAAGAACAAAGCTTAGCTAAAGCAGGGGACCCTTCGATGCCAAAGTCAAGCCAAAAATCTAGGTTTAGTTGTGTTGAAGGGTTTAAGGCGAGAGATTTTGCATACCTTATCGGTGAGGGCTAATCCTTTATTTATAGTGTATATATGGTAGGGTAGTTCGCAATCTTAGGCACAACTTCAGTCATTGGGCAAAATGTGCACAACTGATGATTGTGGGCAGTTACCATTGAATCACACGGAGGACGGTTACATGAGAGGTGGGCGTTGGCGGTCACTTTTGAGTTGTGTGTAGTTGAAGAGGGTTATTCACTGATGAGGGTCAAATATTGCATACTAGACCCCAGTTATTGCCTAGATTTATGAGCATGATACCGTTTAACGCCCTACTTTAATCGTGTTTTTGATGCAAGGTGTATTTAGGAGCTTGGACTGAAAATGGGCATTAAAAGCATGGTTTTAGCACTCAAGATTCACCAAGGCAAGGGACGGACCCTAAGGGACCAAGATCGACGAATTTACATGCCAGAGATGCAAGAAAATCAAGAAATTGAAGCTCAAGTGGCCTGAAAGTTAGTCAGAATGCAAGATCACAGAGTTTTCCCCATCTGTTCAGCTCAAAACTTCATACATGGCATGAGGATCCTAAATTAACCGTACACGTCAAATTTCATACATGGCCTGAGGACCTAACGGATAGAACAGCCCATAAAACTCTGATTTAGGGCCCATCTAATTGCTAGATATACTTCAATTTTGGTCTCAACCCCTTAAACTGGGTGTCAAATCGAATGGACGAAGCGGATTTCTCACGAACATCATGAAGGACCCCACATGGGGATCTGTGCGCATCCACCGCGTGTGCATGGGAGGTGCACTAGATCAAGAACCAGTCAAAGAGCTGGCCCGATCCTCAGAGACAGCGTTCGCACGCTGTCTCGCTAACTGATCACAATAGGCAACATCCATCGCCCAAACAGACGATCTGAACCATCTATTTACTCCATAGGGTGGCTAAGACCTTGTCCAATGTCTTCTTCTGTTCCCATATGCGCGCACACGTAACTCATAATCAAACACACGACGAACGACTAGAAGATCTGGTATGTCACGCCCCGAACTCAGAAACCGGGCTCACAAAATTTTTGATCGCTGAATCCGGCGCTGAAAACCTCCATAGTACCCCATTCTCGGCTCCCGACACCCATATACCAGATTTCGATCCTAGGATGTTACAATGAGGGTTTCAAACATGATTTAATTCGTAATGAGCATAACATAAGCATAACCCATAAACAATAACCATAAAAATACCATCACAAAATTCACTATGATCAAAAACTTTAGACACAATGCGTAAGAAAGAAAAATACAAGATAGTGACAATAACAAAAACTCCAAAAGCTCGGCTGCACGCACCAACGATGACGAGACTAAGGCTGCGTCCTGGCGTCACTTGCACGCATCAATCGTACATAAGATTATAGAAAGCTTAGAGAGTGGTGTAAGTGTGTGCACAATATAAGCGTGCTCAGAATACAAGGTCAGAGTAATGCGAAATCATGCCGATAAATACATTAATACAATCAGTCGTACCAAGGCTATGCGGTGCAAGATATGAATGCTATCAGCTATATCCAGACCATGTGATGCGAGATGCAACTCAAGCATGTCAATCCTCATCATATATCAGTACAGTTCTCATCCTGGATAATCACCGGGGTCTAATACACTCTACGCCAGCTTGTCATCCCTATCCGAACTCACAACCAGGAGAGCGGAAGACACCTCACTATCCACCTGCCAATATCGGGCCCGGATCGTCGATAGCGGACCGATTCCTCAAGCTAGTCAAACTCAACCTAGAAGTTACCCCCTCACTCAGGCGGGTAAGGTCACACCCCTTTCCAACTGACCACGATATAATGGGAGATGCGGCCTACTGGTATACGGCTCTCGCACGCTCGTGTATCCACTCGGTCTCGACGTTGGAGTCATCCTCTGGTACCATCGGGATTAGAAATTTTCACCCAAGGACATCTATGGCGCCCGTATACTAGAACCAAATATTTTCGGTATCCAATCCAGCCACCCATGATGTGTCTGTAGAGGCTATGGCCCTGATGTCGCTAGGGCATACAATAATCATAATCACACAAATACAAGTGCATGAATCACTCTACCAAACATGCAACAATCCTGCGTGTACCATGCGCTCATGTAGGGCAACTGCGCCTATCAGGGAGCCCATAAACAATCTGTCTGAAAGCACATGCTATGATTAGTCACTCCTCATATCAGGCATACATATTATGCATATGATCATGAATCATGGATCTATACTGAACATGTTATGTGGTAATGGGCCCTGTGCATAACTAAGATGGGCCTAGACGGCCTTCACACTACAAGTATGGGCTTATCAGTGGGCCTTAGGGTGAGTGATAATGTGGACATTTAACCGACATCATCCTTACAATGTGGGCATCTAACCATCATTGTTTTCAAGGTACTACCCATCATAAACATCATTATATACACCACGGAGGAATCACAATTGCAATGGACCTAATTGCATCCCATTGGCCTTAAGTACATCAATTGGGTCGTATATATGGGCCGCACCAATGGGCCTTACGTACATTGCAATGGGCCATCACCCACGGGCCTTAGAATGCATTAATATAAGCCTAACCACATAAGCTTTATGTGTATCAAATGGGCCTATTCATATAGGCCTTATATATATCAAAGTGGGCCTCAACGATGGGCCACAAATACATCAAATGGGCCTCATAACGTGGGCCTATATATATCCAGATAGACCCCAACAACGGGCCTATAAACACGTCAAGATGGCCTACATACATGGGCCCATATATACCAAAGTGAGCCTCAACATTGGGCCTATATACATGCCGAGGTGGGCCTAAATATATCGGCCCATATGCATCCAAGTGGGCCTCAATAATGGGCCCAAAAATACATCAAGATGGGCCTAAATACATGGGCCCATACTTACGAAAGTGAGCCTCATGTGAGGCCCGTCATAATGTTTATTTTTCTATCCAATCTGTTGATACGGTCACATAAATAGGGGGCCCTCCAAAATGTCTATTTTCCAGCCAACCTATTAAGATGGTCACATGGACCAAGGGGCCCACTGTAACGTTTAATTACAATCCAACTGTACATTAGGTGACGTGGACCAGGGCAGGGCCCACTGTAATATTTATTTGAATCCAATCTGTTGGCAAAGCCATGTGTACATGGGGCCAACCGCGATATTTATCTACCATCCACCCTATTCATAGGACCATACGGTTAAAGAGGGGGCCCACTGAAATATTTATTTGCCAAACAACCTATTAATAAGGTTACGTGGGCCAAGGGCCCACGGTGATGTTTATTCCCACCCAACCTGTTGATATGGTCACTTGGTCCTTGGGCCCACTGTAATATTTATTTATCATCTGACCTGTTGGTAAGGTCACGTGGACCAGGGGGTCCACCATAACGTTTATTTTCATCCAATCCATTCATAAGGTCCCTTGGACCAAGGGGGCCCACCGTATTGTTTATTTGTCAGCCAACCTGTTTATAAGGTCACTTGGACCTGGGGGGTGGGCGTGGGGCCCACCGAAATTTGGTTCACAAATTTAGCCCACCCATTATGTGTGTCCCACCTGGCTGAGGGTTCAGACCAAGTTTCAGCCATATTCAAAATTCAGGTAGGCCCCACTAAGTGCTTTTATATGTTTTAGGCATGTCTTCACATGATTTTAGATGGTATGGCCCACCTGAGTTCTGCATACGGCTGATTTTTGGCAGGGGGGCCACTACCTTATGGGCCCACCCAATGCACGGTGTAGATGTTCGAATCGCATCACGGTGGGGCCCACAACTGGGACCCGTGGGTCAGCCCAGACCGGCCGCCCGCCTGGCGCTGGCGCTGCCTGCTGCGCCTGCAGCAGCAGACGCTGCTGCCTCCTCTTCTTTCTTTCTTTTTCTCAGGGTTTTTCCCATGTGGGGCCCGTATTCAAAAAATTCAACCCGTCCATTGGATTCCACGGCCCCTGATAGATCAAATGAGACCAATATACAGCGTGTTTTTGGCTAATAGAGTAGTCAAGATGGGTTTTAATGGTGGTACCGCTATTCCTTTGGTATGGCCTACTCAAAAATAGGATTAGTCCCAAATTTCTACTCAACGCCTGAAATGAGCTAAGAAACGGAATAGATGGCTTGGATTGAGCACATACACCAAGGTGGGGCAGGCATGAGCGGCCCACTAAAAAGGAATTTTATATATATATAGGCAGTGTTTTAACACTGCCAGTCCAGCGTCCAGAGACACTGGACGGCATGCATGAGCAGACACATCCTTGTGGGTCCCACAAGGACGTGGTCCACCTAATGTATGTATACATACATACATATGTATATGTATGTGTATATATACATATATATAGACATATACTTATATACATATATAAATACAATGTACTGTAGCATTTAGATCACCTCACCTAAAATGTGATGGGTCACCCATTTGATAGACGGAGCCGATTTACCACAATTCGGTGAGGCCCACTACATTTAAGGGAGAGAAAAGAGAGAGGTAACGAGGGATATATGGTAAGATAGAGAGAGATCGGTGGAGTGGAGGGACTCCGCCACTATGGGCTCCTCTTAATCACATACATTGAAGTGGGTTCCATCATAAGTGGACCTTTAAATGGAAATCAACGGTGGATCACCCACCTCTAGGCCTCTTTCTTGTTCCCCTAGCTTCTTTAGCTCCTTGCCTTCGGGTTTAATAGTAGATGATGAGATCTTGATGGTGAGGAAGAGAGATGGAGGGTGGGCTACACTTGTTGTTGTTGTTTAGGAGAGAAGGGAGGTTGGACGTGTAAAATTTTAGGTTGCTTGGGAAGATTTGAGAAATGAGAGAGGGAGTGAGGTGATGGGAATGATATGCATGGGAGGTTATGGTTTGGTTTGATTTTTTTGTAAAAGAGGTATGCTTATAGTTAAAATTTTGTAAAGAGGAATGGTGAGGTGGAGAGAAAATATTGACTTTTGAAAAAGGAGGGATGGGTTGTTTGTACCTAGGGCATGGTGTGTACTTGACATTGATTGATGGGACATCTTGTAGAGATTCCCTCATAATTCGCAACGCGTGGTATTTTCTTTGAATTGAACGCGGGCCTACATCTTCTTCCCTGGGTATTAGGTTGGTGCGCGAGTCACGGCGTTAGCGCGGTCGCTAAAGTATAGGTTTCAATTTTAGCCGACTTTGGTATACAGGTCTCGACTTAGGATCGCGTGCAAACATTAAAAAATGGTCCAGGATTATCGAATTTTGACCGGAAGGATCGCGGAGGCCAACGGAATGGTACGGACTAGGACACGGGTCTTACATGGTACCATGGGCCACATCAAACGTGAGACAAATCAGCCTGTCCCGAATGGTTTTCCAAGGAGAACGCAATGGACGGGGTGGATTTCTCGTCTGACACTGATTCTGGACCCCACCAACTTTACAGCATGAGTCGCGTAGGCTCTATTTCGCAAAGTAGAGCCTACGGACGAATCTTGTGGGCCACCACCGTACTTCAAGAGTCTGATCTGAACCGAACATTCGAAGCATACAAGGGTCTTTACCAAGATATGGTGATTCTTGGTCTGAATAATGCCAGCAAGAGGATGCAAAGTGTGTTGGACGACAGAACCATGACACAAGATTAATCAGATGGGCCACATCAACGGCATTCCAAATCACTCCATGTCTGACTGAAATGAAGCGACAAAGCTGATGGACGATGTGGATTTATTCTCTGATATCGATCAGGTGCCCCACCAAACATCAGCACAAGAGCCCTGTTTACAGCCTACGCACGCCCGAGAAAAACAGCCACTGTTGGTTGTTGTGTGATTCCGATGAGTGTCGGATCGGTAATCCAGGCCGTTCATCTGAAAGCTACACAAAAACTATCCGTACGGACGTTTTCTTTTTAAAAAAACTGAGCCCAACGTAGATTGGTTGCGTTGTTTTTCTATTGCCTAAAGGATGATACGCAAGCCCCAGCCGACCTCTCTGCTATGTAAAACTTCCGCATGGAGTGCGGAAGCTCTCCACCAACCTTGCTGGAGCTTATAAAATATAGAAGTAAGAGAGAGAGAGAGGGTGAGGAAGTTGTAGGGAACATGGAAGTGAGAGAGACGGTGGAAGGCGTTTCAACGGTTCCTTCTTCCTTTTTCTTCTTTAAATCCTTTATTTTCTTTTATGCTTTCTTTTTCTAAGGGATTTTAGCTTCATTATGTTTATGTGTAGCTAAACCTCTTAGTTAGGGCTAAGAGGTGAAGCTTGTAGTCTGATGGGAATACGTTTTGGTTGTGCCTTTTATTTAGACTAATTGAACTTGATATTAGTTTGATTTTAAGGGAATATTTTTAGTTTTTAATGGTCTGTTGTAACTGAAATTACAATGAGTCTGCGATAGCTTTGAGTATGTTCCTTTCCTTTTTATGTTTATGATATCAGGAAGTCCTATTGTTCACCATCGTCTCATGGGCATGGTCGGATGACAGTACCCTTCATAACCTTCATACATTATTGATTGGTTGGTAATTAGTTTAATTTTGTTGTTTACTTTGTCTTTCAGACATGGTTTGGTGATGGAATTCATTCTAATTCATATACGTTTCATCTTTTTAAAACTATATCAAAGGAAGTTCAGTTTAATTTTCATGGTTACACCCTTCAACTGGATGAAGATGGACTCTAAGTCCAGTTGAGTTTTTGATGCAGGCATAAGATCTCCCTGATCTCTACAAGTGGATCCTCTGAATCCCTAGTTTCCTTTCCCTGAATTCTTCTAATTTGAAATTAATACTTTCAACATTATTCATTAAATTTCATTTGATTTAGATTTCATTTTAGTCTAATTCTAATTTTACTTAGTTTTAGATTACGTACAAGTTCCAGTCCCTTGGGATTCAACCTCGGTCTTACTGAGTTTATTACTACATCACAACCCTATACTTGGGTTGTGAACATTCACTAGGCCGAGGAGGTAGGTCGGCATGGTATGAATCCCTCTTCGTTTGACAGGAGATGGGCTAAGTTAAACTGATCCAAGCTGAATTCTATCGGTACACCGGAGATAGGTCGAGCTGAATTAATCTGAGCTGAACTAATTCCGAGCTAAATTGATCCGAACTGAACTAAAAGGGGCTCGGAAGTTCTACCTTGGTCGTCTGGGCTATCGGCTCTCTGAACCAAAGGTTGGACCAATCTTCCTATCGATCTCATTTGTCCTTGATGAGCTTGCGCTCAACTTCACTGAGCCAAACCATTGCTTGGGCCTGCCCAGAGCTAAGCTGGGCTAACCAAAGTGCTTCAGGATAGTCCTTGTGAGGTACATAGGTGGAAGCTCTGAAACGTGTGCCGTAGATGGCTGTGCTCAGGGATGCGAGCTCTACCATTTCTATATGAGATGGTGCGGGAGTGTATGCTCGTCAGCCCGAGCCAACCTTGAGAGTGGTCGGATCGTATTTTTCCATAAAAAGGTGTATCCAACACTCATGTGGGCCATATAAGAGGAAACCGTGGGCATTCACTGAGCAGCACTGAAGCATTTTTATGGCCATAAAATTTTTGTATAAGGCTATACTTTTGGTGTTTTCACTTCATCCAATTGGGAATGACCTGTTTAACATCAAGGTGGAGCCTAGGAAGGTTTCAACCTTAGGAATTTCTTTCCTCAATTTTTCCTCTCGTGTGACCTACATGAGTGTTATATCCACCTCTTTTTTTTGGTAGAATGTACTAAAACGATTTGCAAAACAGATGGATGAAATGGATTTCTCACATACATTTCAGTGCGCCCACCCAACATCCTTGCGCAGGAACTTCCTGGGAAAGCCTGGACTGCGTGGACACAGAGGAAGCGGATTGGCTGGTGTACCACACACCAGCTATATAGCTGTTGTAAGTACGTGTTGTGTGAAGACGAGAAACTGATTGGCTACTCCCCCTACCACCAGCTCGGTGGTTGGTGGTCGGTGTTCTGTAGGCCCCACCATGATGTATGTATTTCATCCATTCCATTCATCCTTTTTTAAAGATCATTTTACGGCTTAATCTCAAAAATGAGAGGGATATAAATCTCAGGTGGACCACACACGGGAAAATAATAGTGATTGGATATCCACCATTAAAATCCTCTTAAGGCCCACTGTACTTCTTATTTGACATCTAATCTGTTGATTAGGTCATATAGACCCAGATGAAGGGAAAAAACAAAGATCAGCTTGATCCAAAACTTTTATGGACCCCAAAAAGTTTTTAATAGTTGACGTTCATTCAACACCGCTTCCTGTAATGTGGTCCACTTGAGATTGGGGTATATCTCTATAACACTCCGGATATTTTGCCAACCTAGAGTTAGACGTCCTTAGGCAATGGGTCAACCATAACACCTTGGTAACTTCTCATAACTCAAATCCAAAGCCAAAGAAATCACTTTAAAACTCATTTTCTTCAAAATCTCACCTTTCACCACCTCATTCTTCAAAGTTCTCCAAGTACTTTTATATTAGACACAAATCCTAAAGTTTAAATGGTGAAGAACTATATTTAAACTAAAATTTATTGTAAACGGTCGTCGAGATCGGGTCCGTACACACCCGTGATCATGTAAAATGATCCCAATCTACTTCTAGACTGTCAATCGATGGGTTTAGACCATGTATCATTCCATTCCAGCCGTTAGAAAATGATAAATATGAATATGTATCAGGTTCAATTCAAAATGACCCGTAACGAGTCGAAACAGAGTAGGGGCCCAATCGGGGCACTTTCAGGGGGACCCAGGGTGGAACCCATACCTTTTTAGGACCTAGGGGGCAGGAGGACCTTGCCCCACTAGCGAGCCATCGTCAGTTAGTCCAGAGACCGGCGAGGCCTCACCGCCAATCGAGCCAAATCGGACGGGCCGGCGCGGGCTGACTCTTCTAGGGTCCTGTGTGGCCCAATGGTCCATGGTTGGTTGAATAAAAACCCTCCTACAACATCTTTCCTTCACAAACCACCCCTCTAAGCTCTCAAATCTTCTAAAAAAAACTCTTCAAGGGCTTCCTTCTTCCATTTTCGTGCATCCTCACTCTACCCATTTCAAAATCCACCTCCATTGCTGAATTCCTCCTTCTTTTCCTTCCATTTGAACATTGAAATCCCACCTCAAGCAGAAATCACTAAGGGCTACATCCTTTAGAACTTAAATGAGAATTAACTAGTGCTAGACTAGATTACCTATGGAATTATCACCAATCACTTTAAATACGATCTGCAAGATCCAAAACTTGTAGAAATATTAACGCTATATTATCCTGAAATCTAAGATCCAACTCTAAACCCAGTTGCTCTCGGGAGCATTCAGAAACTCCGTGTCAGACCTGGACCGCACATCGAAAGTCCGATAGCGACAAACTTAGACAAATATGGTTGTCTTATTGAACTTGACAATCACCTCAAAAATCAAGTCCAGATGATATGCTGGGATTATTGTCTTGAGTCCGGAGCGAAGAGTGTGAAAAAAGTGAATATATTCAGAAATTAAATATAAATTTAAGTAATCTGAGTCGTGTCGCTTGCAGGCCGATTATAAGCGTTCAGACCATCAGATTCTGACCTAAATTCACCCTCGGATCAGGGAAGATGGCCTACACATGTTAAAATACTTGTGGCCCTGATCGAGTTTCGATGACAGTTGAACTGAAACTGGTCCGCTACGGTCGATCTGGAAACCCGATCTGAACGAAAAGTTAACTTGATCAAGATCCTATATTAGCGAGCTTAAGTCTGACCACATTCAGTAAGAGGACCTCCAGAAATGTTCTGTTGGATCGGAACAGACCCGATTTGGTTATAACCCAAGTATACCTTGGCCCTGAGCTATTTTCGTTAGTTCTGGGCCTATATAAGGACCTTAAACCCTCTCTCACAAATTCTATACGAATTCTTAAACCCTAACTAAGAAAGAGAGAAAAAAAGAAAGAGAAAGTGAGAGAGAGTTGGAGTTTCTTCCAGGGATTCTTCCCAGTCTTACTACATGCCTAATCCACCTATCTGAATCATTATTCAAGTGATTTTAATACCATACAAAGGTAAGAAATCCTAACCCTAGCCTGTTCTAGGGTTTTCAATAGTCTAAGTAATGATGTAGCTAATCTATTTCATATTCTAAGTTGTCAATCCGCCGTTGACGCAGACTTATCGTTTGAATCATATCCGTTACGCATTTTTTGGTTAAAGGTGCGGACTATATACGTTTAGGTTATGGTTTTCAAGACTTTCAATGTCTGATAATGATTTATTATTGACGTGGACGTGCACTATCTATTTTGTTGTACGTATATGTGTAACCTATGTTGTAAATAGAGTATTTCATATGTTTGTTAAAATGTCTGTGTGCATATGAAATCTGATGATGTGCTTGTCATAATTAATTATCATTATTACATGATTGTTATGTATGCGATAACTTCTTGGCTAAAGGATTTGCCCTATAATATGCAATACGGTCGACATATGTGATGTATGTTGAATAGTATAGTCTAAGTGTTTGTAAAAATGCCTGAATGAGTTAGTAGTTAGTAAATTGTGATTTATAAGGGAGTTGAGATATGAATCCCAACTACGTTAGCTGTGAGTATGATTTCATCCATGTACTGTATATGATTCATGTTTAGCTGTATGATTTCCTACATATACTGTATATTCATGTTTCCATAGTATGCTCAAATGATTATAGGATGGACTTATTTATTTATTACTGCTTTGACAATCTCATATGCTTACTTGTTGTAATTGCATGTGGTTGGGACTATATCATAGTCCAGGCGATCGGTAACAGGCCTCGAACTGGTGGCTGAGGTTATTTTCGCCACACAGGATGTATTTGATGAATCTGAGCCGTACTTGGGATGTCGGCAGTGGTTAGGCCACACGGAGTGCTTATGCACTTCATGTCGATCAACTCAACGTGCGCTCGTACTAATCGAGCTCGTCAAGTAACCCGATTGACCCGATGTATGTTCACTATGTTTGGACGTTACTGCTTGAACCTAAGGTACCAAAATTATCAGTAGAAAAGCCCCTTTAACCTTGGTACCTCAATCCTCTAAGACTCATGAGCCAGGCATGGTGGTATGGGACACCGTGGTTGAGCTGTCAGCCTACGCTAGGGCGACGAGCCTCCCCGTAGTGACCAGTGAGCAACCTAGACTCATGAGCCGATTATGGTGATATGGGATACTATATTCGAGCTGTCGGCCTACTCTGATTGGTGATGAGCCCTTTGTAGTGACCTCAAGTATACCTTGATACTGCATTAAGGCGACAAGCATTATTGTAGTAACTAGGGTATAACTAGGCATTCATTGATTGGTGACGAGCCCTTTGCAGCGACCTAGAACCATAACATCGTATGAGATTGTCTAGGACTGACGATCCTAGAATGGATCATCGTTTGGGTAATGATATATGAGAGGTACCTTAGCTTCTCAATCCTTATGTATGAAAAGGACTAATAATAACTCGGTAATCACACTCATAACATTGCACTACATGTGCCCCGGGTTAAAGAGCACAGAGGGAAGAAAGCATGTCGCGACCGTAAGATGGTGTCGCACGAGGGAGTGTAGGCGAGGGCATACATCATAAAAATATTTCATTCTTGCATTAACAAGAGTATCTAGGACATGTTTGATTGTACTGATTTATCATTACTGTTTGATTGAATTGATAGCATGTTAACCTTTACTGTATAGTTCCACTGAATTGATTACTCATTCCCACGTTACGGGACGGTGTTTAAACACCAACCAGTCCCTGTTTTAGTTTCAGATGATGGCGATGCTTGCAAAGCGGAGCCGAACTTTTATGATGATGAGGAGGGTTTCTCCTATATGCAGCTATCAGGCGGGTCTTTGTAGACCATGTTCTGATCGACAAGGTTACAGGGATGTTGATTAGATGCCATTACACTTGTTATTTCACACCGATGGGAACACCCATGTATATTCATTTTATTCATTTTAGAGTATACATGTATATATTTAACCTAGTAACATGTTCACACTCTAGATGCCTACAACAGTTTATATATATTATATATCTATCACAGTCTTTCACTTGGAAAATTTAACTATCTCTGGAGTATGATATACTGTTTTGGTATAATCCTACTCATGTTTAATGTACTAATGTGAATAAAATTCAATCATAATTATCTATGTTGCATAAGTGATGCGTTGGAACTCGGGAGTGGAGTTTATGCTCGACCCCTGATTTTCAGGGCGTTACAAGATGGTATCAGAGCATGATTTGAATTAAACTGGACCTGGGTTATGGTAACATGACGCACGCTGACGTACTCTGATTTAGGAAGGGGGCGATGGAATCTAGAGACGACATTAGGATCCCAAGTTTCGTCGATCGGCGAGATTAACTACCGTAGTATAGCCCATACGTAACCGAGACCATGTAAAATGATCTCACATCCCTACTTCTATTCACTCAAGCTTCTGTCTTCTTTTACATCTTACACTCATCCACCACTATTACCCTAAAACTACTCTGTATAACTCTCCACCTTCCTTATACCCCCTCATTTAGGTACAAAACCCACATTTTTGTGTCCCATAACCTGCACAACCTCCAAATGATGGGACATTTAGGGCCCGTTTGACCAACTGCATTAGGTAAGATTAGGGCGGATAGAATTGTAAAAGTAATAATAAATGCATGTGTGACAAGATTGGGTGTATCCTATGGTTTTCAATACCATGTTTGGAATATATGCAATTAACAGTAAATCTCGGGATTTCCTTTCAAATTATACTTGAAAATTCATCATCATGGGATTTGGAAATCCCATCTCACACTTTCCAACACAAGGCTCATTTTCCAAAGCCTATAAAATTAAATTTTAATCCCATCCCACCCTCCTTCCAAACATGTCATTCCCAAATCCCGAGGTGGGATTAGCAGGTATAGTCCTATGTATAGTGCTCGAGCGTAATCACATTTAAGTCCGGAAAACTTTTTAAAAAAATCATCTAGCGTATAAACATAGACTTTAAAATACAACTAGTGGATTACCGCTACTCATAAGTTAAGACTAGGCTAGTAGTTATACTAAGTAATGTAAACGACTAATTATGCTAAGGTAATTGAATGATAGACTTAGTTAGTCGGCTCGATTAGCTTGGAGTGGGGCCTCATTCTTTCGATGAATTCCCTTGATACTTAGGGAAGCTGTTTTGATTTAGAAACTATTCATGCATAAAGAAACTTATATATCCCTCGGATTGAACGTTAGGACAAATCAACAAACCCCTTAGACTTACCTTCTTAAGGCCTTGTTATAATCGGGAACACGGAATAGAGAAACTATATATAAGCGATGTATTCACGGTTTGAATCGCATTCTCAATCCTGGTAGATTACCAATGAACTCTATGCACTGATCAAGCAAAAGGTCGGGATCGACTAGGATTAAGAACTGATATGACAAATTTTCTTTCCTAGCTAGGCAGAAGGTCTATGTATCCGGCTCAGACCCACTACACAACTTCCTTCCGTGTTGGCCCGACCGCTTACAACCAAAAGTTTATTACTTCATCTTTGAGAAGTGTTAAAAACCTATAGCCAATAGAGATTTTTCTTTTTAGGCCCAAGAAATGTCTTAAATTTGGTAGAATTAGGCATCTTACCACCAACTCACACCCGTCCCTAAAATCAACCACAATAGAGATTAGGCTCATTTCCATAAACATAGGTATCAATGTCATAGTACACATCATCAATGAAAGGAAGACCAATGTATTGGGAGATCGTATCCCATTCCATATCAAGGATAGGTCATAAATCATACTTTGTTCCAACATATAGATCAGGACATAGATTCTTGAGCCTTGAGCGTATAAATAATTTTTAAGGGGAGTAGACCATTATGAGCCCAATCTAGTTAGGTCAGCTAATACAACCATTGGATCAAAGTGGCGTAGCGAAAGCATGGTTGGCCCCTTCTCCACTGGCCCAGGATCGAAGGAAATTGATTCATGTTATATGTAAGGTTAGGTCATTAAATAGGATCTGAATCCTCCTTAGAATCTCACTAATGAAGTCTTTAAAGGGAAACAATTAAGACTTAAGTGTTGAATCCATTCATATTAAATCATAGGCCTAACAATGGGAACGAGCGGAGGTCAATGTATCCAAAAATCTACTCGTTAAATACGAACATAATAGAAGCCTTGGCCAACTCTATACAATTAGAAATCCTTTTAGGATGATCTATTAAGGTGCTTATTAACCCCTACCTCGGACATAGATTCAGACGAGGACTCTCCTAGACCAAGACCCAAAGGGCAACCTTATAAATAGAAAATTTAAACCTTTCAGTGATGGGCATTCCCTAAGCTTTTCAAGTGATTAGACTACGGAGTTATTGAAATATACAATTGCAAAGAATTCGCGGCTTGACCTAATTTTCAATCCTAGGCGACTACCAATGGACTCACTGCTTTGACCGAGTAGAAGACTAGGATCTACCAGGACTAGGAAGGGATACTATGAGCCTTCTACCCTGGTCAGGTAGGTGATCGAAGTATCGGGATCAAGCCCACTATAACCGTCTCTCCGTATTGGTCGACCATTGAAAACATATATCTTACTCTAATTAGATGAGAATCGTCGTCAAGACTCCAAATAAATAAAGAAATAAATTACAGCAAACCATCAGGGTATAAGCAAGAGATCAAGAGTAAGTTTTTAAGGAAGGTAGACTAAAATGGGCCAGACTAGCATAGATAGTATACACCCTACCACGCATATAAACTTGAAATCAGAAAAGCTTAGGCAAAAGGAATAATAGAATCTTTACTCATTACCCTTAACTAATTTCGGGGACGAAATTATTTTTAAGGGGGGTAGATTGTAACACCTCAAATTTTTTGTCAACCTAGAGTTAGACGTCCTTAAGCAATGGGTCAACCATAACACCTTGGTAACTTCTCATAACTCAAATTCAAAGCCAAAGAAATCGCTTTTCAACCCATTTCCTTCAAAATCTCACCTTTCACCACCTCATTCTTCAAAGTTCTCCAAGTACTTTCATATTAGACACAAATCCTAAAGTTTAAATGGTGAAGAACTATACTTAAACTAAAACTTACTGTAAACGGTCGTCGAGATCAGGTCCGTACACACCCGTGATCATGTAAAATGATCCCAATCCACTTTTAGACTGTCAATCGACGAGTTTAGACCATGTATCATCCCATTCCAGCCATTAAAAAATGGTAAATATGAATATGAATCAGGTTCAATTTAAAATGACCCGTAACGAGTCAAAACGGAGTAGGGACCCAATCGGGGCACTTTCAGGGGGACCCAGGGTGGGACCCATATCTTTTTGGGACCCAGGTGGCAGGAGGACCTTGCCCCACCGGTTAGTCCAGAGATCGGTAAGGCCTCGTCGCCAATCGGGTCGGTGCGGGCCGACTCTTCTAGGGTCATGTGTGGCCCAATGGTCCATGATTGGTTGAATAAAAATTCTCCTACAGCGGCTTCCCTTCACAAACCACCCCTCCAAGCTCTCCTTTCTTCAAAAATCTCTCAAATCTTCTCAAAAAAACCCTTCAAGGGCTTCCTTCTTCCATTTTTGTGCACCCTCACTCTACCCATTTCAAAACCCACCTCTATTGCTAAATTCCTCTTCTTTTCCTTCCATTTGAACACTCAAATCCCACCTCAAGCAGAAATCACTAAGGGTTGCATCCTTTAGAACTTAAACGAGAATTAACTAGCGCTAGACTAGATTACCTATGGAATTATCACCAAACACTTTAAATACGATCTGCAAGACCCAAAACTTGTAGAATTGTTAACACTACATTACCATGAAATCTAGGATCGAACTCTAAACCCAGTTGCTCTCGGGAGCATTCGGAAACTCTAAGTCAGACCTGGACCGCACATCGAAAGTTCGATAGCGACGAACTTAGACTAATATGACCGTCTTGTTGGACTTGACAATCACTTCGAAAATCAAGTCCAGATGATGTCCTGAGAATATTGTCTTGAGTCTGGAGCGAAGAATGTGAGAAAAGTGAATATATTTAGAAATTAAATATAAATTTAAGTAATTTGAGTCATGTCGCTTGCAGGCTGATTATAAGCGTTCAGACCGTCAGATTTTGATCCAAATTCACCCTCGGATCAGGGAAGATCGCCTACACATGTCAAAATACTTATAGCCCTAATCGAGTTTCGATGACCGTTGAACTGAAATTGGTCCGCTACGGTCGATCTGGAAACCCGATCAGACTGAAAAGTTAACTTGATCAAGATCCTATATTAGTGAGCTTAAGTCTAACCGCATTCAGTAAGAGGACCTCCAGAAATGCCCCGTTGGATCAGAACAGACCCGATTTGGTTATAACCTAAATATACCTTGGCTCTGGGACTATTTTCGTTAGTTCTGGGCCTATATAAGGACGTTAATATCCGTTAATAGTCTGATATAGTCCGATATAGTTCGCACTATTATCGTCTGAATCATATCCATTACGCGTTTTCTGGTTTAAGGTGCGGACTATATACGTTTAGGTTATGGTTTTCAAGACTTTCAATGTCTGATAGTGATTTGTTATTGACGTGGATGCTATTACACATGTCAAATGCGCTATCTGTTTTGTTGTATGTATATGTATAACCTATGTTGTAAAAAGAGTATTTCATATGTTTGTTAAAATGTCTGTGTGCATATGAAATCTGATGATGTGCTTGTCATAATTAATTATCTTTATTACATGATTGTTATGTATGTGACAACTCCTTAGCTAAAGGATTTGCCCTATAATATGCAATATGGTCGACATACGTGATATATGTTGAATAGTGTAGTCTAAGTGTTTGTAAAAATGCCTGAATGAGTTAGTAATTGTAAATTGTGATTTATAAGGGAGTTGAGATATGAATCCCAACTACCTTAGCTGTGTGTATGATTTCATCCATGTACTGTATATGATTCATGTTTAGCTGTATGTATGATTTCCTACATATACTATAGACTCATGTTTCCATAGTATGCTCAAATGATTGTAAGATGGACTTATTTATTTATTATTGCTTTGACAATCTCATATGCTTACTTGTTGTAATTGCACGTGGTTGGGACTATATTATAGTCCAAGCGATCGGTAACAGGCCTCGAACTGGTGGCTGAGGTTGTTTTCACCACACAGGATGTGTTCGATGAATTCAAGCCGTACTTAGGATGTCGGCAGTGGTTAGGCCACACGGATTGCTTATGC
The DNA here is from genome assembly GCA_037074715.1 of Magnolia kwangsiensis. Taxonomy (NCBI): domain Eukaryota; kingdom Viridiplantae; phylum Streptophyta; class Magnoliopsida; order Magnoliales; family Magnoliaceae; genus Magnolia; species Magnolia kwangsiensis. The sequence goes on from CM073583.1 coordinate 87,016,565, forward strand.
ACTTCATGTCGATCAACTCAACATGCGCTCATACTAGTCGAGCTCGTCAAGTAACCTGATTGGCCCGATGTATGTTCACCATGTTTGGACGCTACTGCTTGAACCTAAGGTACCAAACTTACCAGTAGAAAATTCCCTTTAACCTTGGTACCTCGATCCGCTAAGACTCATGAGCTGAGCATAGTTGTATGGGACACCATGGTCGAGCTGTCGGCCTACGCTGGGGCAACGAGCCTTATTGTACTAACTAGGGTATAACTAGGCATACATTAATTGGTGACGAGCCCTTTGCAGCGACCTAGAACTATAACATAGTATGAGATTGTCTAGAACTGACAACCCTAGAATGGATCATCGCTTGGGTAATGATATAAGGGAAGTACTTTAGTTTTCTAATCCTGCTATATAAAAATGACTAATAATAACTCGGTAATCACGCTCATAACATCGCACTGCATGTGCCCCGGGTTAAAGAGCACAGAGGGAAGAAAGCATGCCACAACCGTAAGATGGTGTCGCACGAGGGAGTGCAGGCGAGGGCATGCATCATGAAAATATTTCATTCTTGCATTAACAAGAGTATCTAGGACATGTTTGATTGTACTGTTTTATCATTACTGCTTGATTGAATTGATAATATGTTAACCTTTGCTGTATAGTTCCACTGAGTTGATCACTCACTCTCACGTTATGGGACGGTGTTTAAACACTAACCAGTCCCTATTTTAATTTCAGATGATGGCGCTGCTTGCAAAGCGAAGCCGGACTTTTATGATGATGAGGAGGGTTTCTATTATATACAACTATTAGGCGGGTCTTTGTAGACCATATTCTGATCGACGGGGTTATAAGGATGTTGATTAGACGTCCTTACACTTGTTATTTTGCACTGGTGGGAAGACCCATGTATATTCATTTTGTTCATTTTGGAGTATACATGTATATATTTAAGCTGGTAACTACAACAGTTTATATATATTATATATCTATCACAGTCTTCCACTTACAAAATTTAACTGTCTCTGGAGTATGATACGCTGTTTTGGTATAATCTCACTCATGTTTAATGTACTAATGTGAATAACATTCAATCATCATTATCTATGTTGCATAAGTGATGCGTTGGAACTCGGGAGTGGAGTTTATGCTCGACCCCTGATTTTCAGGGCTTTACAACCTCATTTTTTGTCTCATACTATAAAATGATTAATAAAAATATATGGATGGCATGGATGAAACACATACATCATGGTGAGGCCCACAGAGCACTAACCACCAGCTATTGGCTGGTGGTAGGGAGAGTAGCCAATCCGTTTCCGTGAAAACGAGTGCGGACGTTCATTGAGCTTCGAGTTGTATGAACAGTTCAAAGGAGATCAAAGTTACATGGCTCCACACCCAGATCCATAGCTCAAGTAGTAAACTAAGTGAAAGGATACCTTGTTTCAACGATGATGTCTTAGTATCGATGGGTGTACTAACAAGCTTTTAAAAAAATAAAATAAAGTTACATGGCCCGTCGGTGACTTCAATTCATTTTATAACATTATCCAAAAAATAAATCATATCCAAAGATCATCTGGACCACACCACAAATAGAAAATGATTTTCACTGTTAAACAGTGCATTTATTTTCCATCCAATCTATTCAGAAGTTCACAAAGACATGAATGAATAGAAAAAAAAATCATATTAATCCAGAACTTTTGTTACCCCAAAAAGGGTTTCAATGATAAACGTTCAATCCCCCGCTGCTTTTTGCAATGTGGTCCACTTGATAGTTAGATTTATCTTATTTTTCGTCTTAACCCTTGAGATGAGCTCACCAAATGAATGGTCGATTTGGATATATACCTCATGATCAGACCCGCAGAACTTGTTATTGTCAATCCGCTTCCGGACACAACATGTTCATCAAGTGGACCCGGCAGTCAGGGCAACACTTACGGAAACAGATTGGCAACTCCCCGTACCATCAGCCATTGGCTGATGGTCGGTGCTCTGTGGGCCTCACCATGATGTATGTGTTTCATCCATGTTGTTCATCTTTTTTTATAGATCATTTAATGGTATGAATGAGAAAATGAGGTATATACAAATCTCAAGTGGACCACATTACAAGAAACAGTGTTGAATGAACATTGACCATTAAAAACGTTTTGAGGGCCATAAAAGTTTTAGATCAATCTGACATTTATTGTTTCCCATCATTTGGGTCTTTATGACGTAATCAACAGATTGGATGTCAAATAAACAATACATTAAGCCTTAGGAGGATTTTAATGGCAGATATCCAATCATTTTTTTTCCCTGTGGTGTGGTCCACCTAATATTTATATCCCTATCATTTTTTGTGTCAAGCCCTAAAATGATCTGCAAAAATGGATGAACGGAATGGATGAAACACATACATCATGGTGGGGCCCACAGAGCACCGACCACTAGCCACGGGACAGGTGTCAGGGGGAGTAGCCAATTTGTCCCCCTTTTTAACTTGTTACCGGAAGCAGAATGGTTGGTGTACCACACACCAGCGATATAGCTGATGTAGGTACGTGTTGTTCGATGATGAGTGCAGACGCTCCTGGAACTCTGAGTTGTACGAACGGTCCAAAGGAGATCAAAGTTGCATGGGCCCCAAAATGTTGTACTTATTATATCCACACCGTTAATAAATTTTTTGAGATCATTTTAGTGCATGAACCAAAAAATAAATCATACCCAAAGGGTTAACTGGACCACACCACAAATAGCAGTGGAGATGATGATTTTCACCATTGAAACATTTGTAGGGCCCACCATAATGTTTATTTTCCATCAAATCTGTTCATAAGATCACAAAGACCTCGACGAAGAGAAAAAACAAATACCATATTGATCCAAAACTTCTGTGACTCCCAAAATGGTTTCAATGGTTAGGCGCTCAATCCCCCACTTCTTTTTTTCAATGTGGTCCACTTGATCTTTATATCTGTCTTATTCTTTGTATCAAGCCTTAAGATAAGCTCAAAAAATAGATGGACCCTTTGGATATAACACATACCTCATGATGGGACCCACAAAACTTGCTCACGTCATTACACTAGGTATATGGGTGGTGTGTGGTACACCAACTAATCCGCTTCCTGGGGTAGTCGATTGGTTGGTGTACCTCACATCAGCTATATAGATGTTGTGTAGCCTGTAGGTACATGTTGTGCAAAGATGAGCACGGACGCTCCTCGAATTTTGAGTCATACGAACGGTTCAGAGGATATCAAAGTTACATGGCTCGGTCAGACTCTAATGAGTTTCAACACCCGGTCAAGGGTTCGAGTACCCATAGGTGGTGAAATTCTACTGACATGAGTAGGGGTGCACATTTAACCGGTAGAACCATGGAACCGGACCGGAACCGACCAAATGGTCCGATTTGGTCCAGTTCTAGAGTGCACCGGTTCCGGTTCCGGTTTCAAAAATCAAAGAATCGGTCACATCGGTTCGGTTCGGTTCTCGGTTTGGGGGTATGTAGAACCGAACCGAACCATGAACCGATCCGTAGAACCAAACCGTGGATCCGATCCGTAGAACCGAACCGTGGAACCGAACCTGGAACCGAACCAAGAATGCTTTGATTATTTCCATATTTGACTCATGATTTATGGTTTATAATGCACCATTTAATTATTTTCATAAATATATTTTTGCACACCTTATAAATATCTAAACCATTCATCAAATGGACTACAACATGGATGGACATGGGCTAGATAATAAAATTAAACATGCAATTGGGCTAGATTATAAAAAGCCTAAAACCGTGGAACCGATTCGGAATCAAACCAGTTTTAACGGCTCAGTTCCGATTCGGTTCTAGGGTGCCAACGGTTCAGTTCCGGTTCCGAATATCATAGAACCGTTACAAACAGTTCGGTTCCGGTTTCACCCCAGAACCGGACCAAACCGAACCGTGTGCCACCCTAAACATGAGTGTGTGGGGTGTGTGCATGTGTAAAAGAAATTAATAAAAAATAAATATATATATATATATATATATAGGCTCCACAATGATGTATTTATTATATCTATACCGTCATTTTAAAGCATCAACCAAAATGAATCCTATGCAAAGATCATTTAGACCACACCATAAATAGTAGCTGAGATAATGATTTTCACTGTTAAACAAATTTTAGGGCCCACCATAACATTTATTTTACATCTAATATGTTCATAAGGTCAAAAATACCTGAACGAAGAGGGGAAAAAAATTCATATTGATCCAAAACTTTTGTGACCCTAAAAAAGGTTTCAATGGTAAACGTCCAATCCCTCAATGGTTTTTGCTGTTTAGTCCACTTGATAGATAGATCTATATTATTTTCAGCCTTAAGCCTTACGACAAGCTCAAAAAATGGTTGGATGATTTGGATATAACACAGACCTTATCATCTGACCCGAAGAACTGGCTGACGTGAGGTACACTAGCCAGCCCGAGCTATATAGCTGGTGTGAGGTACACTAGCCAGTCCGCTTCTTGTTACCGGGGTCACATCTAATCCGCTCCCTTTCGAGATCGCATTCTTGACTAAGAATAATATCCTCGTGTTAATATGGTGAGCCAACCGAGCAACCTGCCCTTTTGATCGGGCCAGTGTTGTGTACATGTGGGGCCCACATTTTAGTGATCATGATCGTTCATCTGGTGTCCTTGATTACAGATGAGCAACATGTTAGAAAATTTCCAACATCTGACAAAATAGGCTCTCCTTCCCCTTGCATTTGAACGGTCACCTACATTTCCTCTGCCTTTCATTTTCAGGATTTTTTTTTATGGTGTGTCTTTCACTCAGGTGTTTGATACACGGTGTTCCCACCAAATGAAGGGACTAGATCCCTGAAAGGTTTCGTATCACATCAGGTATTGCTGGCCCAAACCAAAAACTGACTTCGTCCGGCTGAGCAAGATACCTAGAAAAGGTTAATGGATTAGGTGCGGCCCCGGCCTTACCTAGACAGTGTAGCCATTACTGTGGGGCTGACCTTGATGTATTTATCCTATATCCACACCGTCCATAAGATTTTTCATATCATTTTATATAATAAAATTAAAAATTGAGAAGATCAAAGCACAATTAGACCATATTTTAGGAAACAGTGATGATGGAACGTCCTACCGTTAAAACTGCCTAAGCCTACAGTAATGTTTCTGTAACGTTTATTTTCCATCAAAATTTCGATAAGGTCACATAAAACTAGATGAAGATAAAAATTTATATATATATCAGCTTGATCCAAAACTTTTGTGGCCCATTAATGGCCAATCGCCACTTTTTCCTCTGCTATAGTCCTTCTAAGAATTGAATCTTCTTATTTTCTATAGTCATACCCTTAAAATATCTGTTAAAAAAAACGGATTTACGGATTGGATTTATATTAAACACATCAAGGTGGGCCCCATGGTAAGGGCCTCACCGTCTTGGGTGAGGCCGGGGCCGCATGTAATCTGCTCTCCTTTTATAGGTCCATGGGCGGCAAAACCTACCTGTGCGATTAGGAAGGAGCAAAAATCTACCGTATCCAATCGTCTCATCATGCATCTACACAGTTCATAACTCTTTGATATCAAAAAATCTAATACGTTCATCAGATAAGCCTAGTCCATTTACGAAGAAAGCAGACGAGCAATGAAACGCGACTAATCGTCAAAATTCGAAGAAAATCTGTACCTCGTATAACTGATAAAATTCAAATATACAATATAAATAAATCATTAAAAATCATATGAACGGCACAGATATTTCACATGGGTGGCACCACAACGCTTTCCTTCGCGAGTAGAATTATAATTATACTCGCGCTATTGCACGTGCTTTGAACGTTATTGCTTGGAACCAGAATTTCTCGGAAGGAAGCAGATTACGTCCTGCCTTCGCTTGGACTGAACTCCGTTCAGTCAGTGGCCTTGTGAGGCCCAAAATAATTTATGATTTCTATCCACGCCGTCTATCCATTTTTTTCAGATATTTTAGACTGTTATACAAAAAATATATTAAATCAGAATCTTAATTGGACCACACCACAGGAAGAAGTAGTGATAATGCCACCCACCGTTGAAAACTTTTTAGGGGCCACCGTGATTTTTATTTTCCATCAAACCTGTTCATAAGGTCATATAGATCTGGATGAATGGAAAAAATAAATATCATCTTGATCTAAAACTTCTGTGGTTCCCAAGAAGTTTTTAATAGTGAGAGTTCAATCCTCAGTCTATGGTCCAATTGAGCCTTGGATCTATCTCATTTTTTGTATGGTAACCTAAAATGATATGAAAAAGAAAGGTGGACGGAGTGGATAAAACCCATAAATCACGGTGGGCCGTCAGAGCCCTACCTGGACGGATTAACGTCCAAGCCGAAGCAGTACGCAATCCGCTTCCTTCTCGGAAAACGCCCATTTTCCATGCGTTATCATATGGCGCAGGAACCAGTGCAGAGAGGATGAGATAATGCCTCTATTTTGGAACTGAAACCAACGAAACTCAACTGAATCGAACTCTCTCTATCTTCAGAGGTGGGATTGTTTGATCCTTCCTCTCTTTTTTCAGCTTCTTTTCAATTTATTTCCAAGTATCTCTCTCTCTCTCTCTCTCTCTCTCTCTCTCTCTCTCTCTCTCTCTCTCATCTGATCATTGCATTTCATGTTCTCAATTTCTCTTCTTGGGTATTTGATTTCTGAGGATTTATTCAAGATCAAGCATTTTTTTTCCAATTCTGCCATGTTGGTTTCTTGCATAGTATCTGAAAACATAATCTAATTGTGTTCTATGCCTCTTTTGGAGATGTTGCTTTATGCATTTGAGATGATTTATGCATTTGAGATGATGATGGACTGATTCTGTTTGTTAAATGGTAGCTGAAATAGTATACTTTCAGGGGTCGTTTGGATGCCTTTTAAGTTTTATCAGTTGTGAAGGGTTTACATGTAACTCACTTACATCATGTTGGTTTCTTGCATAGTGTCTGAAAATATCGTCTAATTGGGTTTTGTGCCTCTTTGGGATATGTTGCTTTATACATTTGAGTGATGATTGAGTGATGTTGTTTGTTAATTGGCTACTTGAATAGTAGCTGAAATAGTATGCTTTTAGGGGTTGTTTGGGATGCTTTTAAGTTTTATCAGTTGTAAAGGGTTTACATGTAATTCACTTATTTAGAAAATCTGTGTAGTGTTAGTGGGCCCATGGTCTGTTGATGTGTGCCACCATGAGTGGCCCATGAACCAAAAAATTCCCTAATTGGAAGATTCCATCCCTTGAATTTTGGCCCTTTTTTTTGTTGAACATGGACTTGCTGTAATTTCCATTTTAACTGTCTATTTAATGGGCAACAAGAGCTAGGATTTTCCCATCTTGGAGTTTTATAGTTCGGGCCACAGTGCAGCCCATGATGCAAACAACTTTGATCATTGAATCATGCCCCACTTGTACAAGTTGAAAACTTAGGTGTATTGTCCAAACTCCTGGCCTTGGCATTATCTCTACATTTAATAGGTGATCTATGTAATCATGGCTCACTTGTACAAGATAAAAACTTAGGTGTACTGTCCAAACTCTTGGGCTTGGCATTACATTTATATTTAATCGGTGACCTATGTTCATGATGTTGGGACTCGCAAAAGCATACGTATAAAAATCAAGCAAAGTAATCTCAATCGCACAAATAAACCTAACAAGAATGCAATCCGAATTTTATGTGGAAAAACTTTTGGGAAAAAAAATCACGGCGAAAAGCCACAAATAATGAGCCATAAAAGCAATATTACAAGAGATAGATGATCTTACCAATTCGAACATCCATTGAATCTCCTTTGAATCCCTAACTATACCCATAAACCATTTAGAATAACTTAGAAAACCTTAATCCCCTCTAATCCTTGCCCTAATCCTAATTACACCAGGTATATATACTACCCAATCAGAATAGGAAACAAATCATGCAATTACGCAAAACCGCATGCACTTTCGATGGGTCCTTTGATAGCATTGACAAACATCATTGACCAGTTGATCACATTGAAGATCTTTTGATGCCATCAAGTAGCAACCTCCGAAACTCTCCACCAATCAATTAGGATTTTTTTGAATTTTCTTGATGGGATCGAGCAGTTTATCAATGGCATCAACATACCTTGTTATAGACAAATTTAAGACATTTGACAACAATCTCTACCATGTCTTTAATCTTTAATCTTCATTGCTCATTTGTCATCACCATTTCTAATCGCATTCCATCATAGTTTCATCATCGCTTGTCATGCACACTCCATCCTCATTAAACCTTTACCAAGTGCATAGAAGTTGTACATAATTTGAATTTCTCTATAGGAACCACCTCCGTAAGCATGCCAACCGAATTCACACTTATATGTATATCTTCTCAAGAGTCACACCTCCTTCCTCAAGCATATGTCGGATAAAATGATGACTCACATAAATATGTTGAGTACGTGAGTAATAAACAGAGTTCTTCGTTAAATTAACCATGCTTTCACTATCACAATTAACTACCACGACCTCCTGTTGAAGCCATAAATGATTTATCATTCTCATTAACCAAATCGCTTCCTTGAATGCTTCCATCACTATTATATACTCAGCTTTGGTTGTGGAAAGATCCACCACAAACTAAAGCTTCAACATCCAACTAATTGCTCCACTCGCTAACAGAAACGAGTAACCGAAATTTGAGCTTTTATTATTCATACTGCCCACATAATCTGAATCCATATACCCTACTAACTCATCTCCTGATTTTTCAATTATCAAGATATAGTCCTACATACCTCGAATATATCGAAATAACCATTTCAGTGTCTCTCAGTATTGTTTGCCGAGGTTAGACATATATTTGCTAACAACACCCACTGTATGTGAAATATCTGATCTCTTACAAACCATAGTATACATTAATCTATCAACCGCACTCAAATAAGGCACATAAGACATAACATGCTTTTCTTCATCCATTTCAGGACACTATTCAGAAGAAAGCCTAAAATGAACCGCGTAAGGAACTCTAACTGGCTTTGTCTTTTCCATCTCATACTTCACCAATATCTTTTCAAGATATTCTGCCTGAAATAACTATAGTTTGATCCTCTCCTAGTATTTGTGTATGTCAATCATGAGAGCCATCTTTGTAGCCCTCAGATCTTTCATCTCAAATGTCCTTAATAGCTGAGTCTTTATTATGTCGATCTTAAATATGATATAATTGACGATAATCATGTCAACAACATATAATATCAAGATAATAAACTTCTCATCACTCATTGTCGTATAATAAACACAATGATCATACTCACTCTTGGTAAACCTCTTACTCACCATGAAATAATCAAATTTCTTATAACACTACCTAGGCGACTATTTCAGACAATACAACAACCTCTTGAACCTGCAACCCTTGTTCTCTACCCCTTGTATTTTGAAATCATATGGTTACTTCATATAAATATGTTCTTTCAATTTTTCATGTAAGAAAGCAGTTGTTACATCCATCTGTTTCAACTCAAGATTGTATTAAACAACCAATGTTAATACGAATCTGATAGATACTTAATTCACTATAGGTGTGAATATGCAATGAAGTTAATACATTCTCTCTAAGCATATCTATTCACTACCAGCTTGTCTTCTACCTATTATGTTTTTTTCTTGAAGATCCACTTACACTCAATTACTTTACGGTTAACGGGAAGCTTCACCAGCTCACGTATTTCATTCTTGTACTAGGAGTCCATCTCGTCATGCATCACCGTTTTTCACTTTTTAGCATCTACAGCATTAAAAGCCTCCTGAAAAGTAGACGAATCTCCCTCATTTGTAATGAGGGTAAATGCAACATTCAAGTCATCATTGTATCTCGTCGATAACCTACAATCCCTTGACGGATTACTTCTCACATGTGGTTGATAAACCTACTCTTGTACCTCTATCTGCGTCTTAGTATAAGCATTAGGGCTGTACACAGACCAAGTTAGCTCAATTAACTCGCTGGACTCGACTCGAAAAAGCTCGATTCAACTCAATTTAAAACTGAGTTCGAGCCGAATCGAGCTTATTTTTGGAGCTAGAAAAATTTTCGAGCTGAGTTCGAGCTTGGCTCAGTTCGAATCAACTCGGATTGAACCTCAAATCGAATCGAACTAGTTCGGTGACTTAGTTATTTTAATATTAATGTTGCTCACCAAGTATTTGATGAAATGACTTTAACAAAGTGTTGTTTTGGGTGGATACATTCTCTTTGGGATCGGCCGGTCGCGAGGAACGTATATGGATATGAAACAAATCACTACCCAAAAATTAAACATTACATGATAAAACTACCATTAGATCTTGATTTTGATGCAACTTACTGAGTGTTTGATGAAATACCTGTAAATTGTTGTCGTTGTCTTACAAACTGTGAGAGATTGAAGGTCCACTTCATGTGTTTGAGAAAATGTCACACATGCTTGAACTCGACTCGAACTGACTCGAGCTACTTACCGAGCCGAGCCAAGTTTGAGTTAGGGTCAGCTAGTGGCTAAGCTGAGTTGAGTTGTGCCAAGCTCGACTCGGTTCGACTCATGTACAGCTCTAATCAACATGTGTCGACCCATCTCTGTCTATCCGATCGACATGCACAACTAACTTTTTATCCTCCTTGTGTTCATTCTTATGGAACAATGATCCTTCATTGAATTTAATCTTACGACTAAGGATGATTTTCTATGTAACCTGGTCATATAATATATACCATTTCACACCATTTCCATAGCCGACAAAGGCATACTTTTTAGCCCTTTAGTCCAGCTTATCTCTCTCAACTAATGATACGTGAGAGCAAGCATTATAAGCAAATACACATCTTGAGTAATCAACTTGCTGACCACTCTACACTTCCTTTGAAATTTTACAATCTATAATCATAGAAGAGGACTGATTTACTAAGTAACAAGCTGTATTAATGGCTTTAATCCATATTTACTTGCCCAATCTGGCATTACTCTTCTTGCATCTGGCCCTCTCTAAGATTCTGATTCATCTTCTCAGCAATATCATTCTACTCTAGTGTGTGGCACAGTATGTTGTGCCTCAGATCCCTTAATCCTTATAAAATTGATTGAATTCCCCATAAGTAAATTTCACGCCCTTATCTATTTTTAATATTTTCACATTTTGCCTGACTGTTTTTCCACCATCACCTTCTACTGTTTGAAGTTGGTGAAAACCTTAGATTTACTTTTTATAAAATAAACTCACACTTTTATAGAGTTGTCATTAATGAACATAACAAAACCATGACGATCCTCCACCAGAAACTTCAAGCAACGACCCCCATACATCAAAATGCACATAATCCAAAACCTCCTTACATACATGTTTCACAGACTTAAAAGACAATCTTGACTATTTATCATATATACAATGCTCACATATACTAAAATTAATGCTTTTAAAAATTAGAATCAAACAAATGTCATAAAGTACCTTCATGCCTCACTCGCTCATGTGGCTTAGTCACGCATGCCACATACGTGCAGATGTGAAATCCACTATAGCCGCTACAACTATACTTGATAAAGTGCTTCCAATTAACCTATAAAGGTTACCATTCATTTGTGTCTCTATGACTACGAATGCCCCCTTTGAAACTTTAAAGACGTGACCAAAGTGGGTGAATTTGCACCCAAGTGCCTTAACTGCACCTAAAAATATCAGACTCTTCTTCAACTTAGGAATGTGTCTCACATGTATCAAGATAAACTCCATGTCATCAAACATATTGATGCGCACCGATCTAACACTAACCATGTTACAGGCATTGACATTGCCCATAAATACCTGGCCACCATCGTACTTATTGTAACTGGTGAACCAACTCCCATGAGGGGTCATGTAATACAAAGCCTCCATATACAAAATTCATTTATCGTTGAAATACTCAAATTTTGATGCGGTCAACACGTCACTACCACTTACTTCCTTGCTAGATTCTGTAGTGTTGGCCTCTCTAGAAAACTCTCTGATTTCTCCTTCCTCGACTTAAGATTTTGATAATCCTTCTTCTTATACCTTATTATACCACAATTCTAGCACTTCATATTATCTTTACCCTTACCCTTAGATGATATTGATCGCAAAGATCTACTAGTCCACTTAGAATTCATCCCCCTCGTAATAAGTGCATCTATAAAAGCACTCATGTTATTGCTTCTATTCCTTATCACCATTGATTGAAGTGTTGATGTAATAGTCTCAATGCTAATGATCATCCTATTAGTGCACAAAGAGTCTTTAAACAACTCATATAATTCTAGAAGAGAATTCAATAAAATACATGTTTTCATCGTCCCATGCACTTCCAGTAATTTACAAATGAGCCTATTGAACTAACTGATATGGGCCTCAACGTAAGCCCCTTCTGTCATCTTTATATTGAACAACTGTAGCATTATATACAAGTAATTTTCAATAGACTTTTTTGGATAGATGTTCTCTAATTTCACTTATGTATCTATTGCAGTTTTCTCTCTCATAATATTATAAAGGACTCCATTTGTTAGACACAACTGGATTGAGATATTAGCTTTCTTATCTAACTTGTTCTATTATTCTTCTTTCATGATTTCTGGTTGCTTTTCAAGGAGTACATCTTTCAATCCTTATTGAATTAAGATGCCATTCATCTTAACTTTTCATAATTCAAAATTATTTTTACCAGAATACTTCTTTACATTGAACTTCATGTTAGATGTCATTAATATCTTACTTTCATATTCGATATATTTTCCAACGTTCACTCGAATACCACTTGTTGAGACTCGCAAAAGTACACTGAACAGAATCAAGCAAAGTAATCTCATTTGGATAAACAAACTCAACAAGAATGCAATCCAAATTTTACCCTTACTAGAAAAAACCATGCTACAAGGCGACAAGTAATCCACTGTGAACGTAATATTACTAGATATAGATGATCTTACCAATTCAAACAACCCTCGAATCTCCTTTAAATCCCTAGCTATACCCTTGAACCCTTTAGAACAACTTAGAAAGTCATAATCCCCTCTAATCCTTATCATAATCTTAATTACACTCGGTATATATACTATCCAACCGAAATAAGAAACAAATCACACACGTAAAACTACGCGTGCCTTTGATGGGTCCTTCGATGGCATCAAGAGACATTGAAGACTAGTCGATGACATTGAAGATCATTCGATGCCATTAAGTAACAAATTCCAAAACTGTCCAGCAATCAACTATGATTTTTTTAAATTTTTTGGATGGAATTGAGCAGCCTGTCACTGACATCGACATACCCTATTACGAACATATTTAAGACATTCGGCAACACATGATTCTCTGCATACACAAAGATTTGGAGCAGAAGTACCTTTCTTACGTTAGCAAGCATACGGTGGATTTGGAAAATTTCTTGATTAGTACTTTGTAAAAATGCTTGATGTTGTTAAAATGTGTTGAGGATGTTTTTGAATCATAGTTACCTAATTTGTTGTCCTTTCGATATATATGTTTCATACTTCATTGCATTCCCAATAAAAATAAGAGAGGAATGACTTAAACTATGCCAACGATGGATCCAAGGGTTAGTATGCAATGCTAGCCAGAAAGATCATATTTTATACACAGGGCTCGCACATCTAGAGGATCTCCCATACATGAATATCCCAACCCTATAGCTGGTAGCTAGGGTTTCAATATTTGGTGGATAAGAAACATACATCACAGGCTCCACAGTTTTAATGTTTTATTCTCTTCAATTTCACCAAAATTACAAAAGTAAATAATTATTACCAATTATAGTTGTAATTAGAAAATCAAACAACTCCTTAGCTAATACATTGATTTTCCCTGCGGAGAATTTGGATTACCAAAAATACCATGGTATTTCCATACATATAATCATTGTATAATAGTGTATTAATTCTCAATTAAATATATTTAATCCATTACTCATGACCCACCTTAATGAATGTTAGTATCCATGTTGTCAATCCATTTTTCCAGCTTGTTTTAAGGCTGGTCAAAAAATGAAGCGGATTTAAATCTCAAGTGGACCACACTATAGGAAATGGTCAAGATTGAACGTGGACCACTAAAAACTTCTTCACCACAAAAGTTATACATTAAGCTATTATATGTGCTTTCCCTTCATCCATATCCGTGTAAACGTATCAATAGGTTTGATTTTAAATAAATATTACGGTGGGCCGTAGGAAGCTTTTAATGTTTGGTGGTGTGGTCCACCTCAAATTTGGATGTGGTTCCACGTTAGAAGGGCATGGAGAAATTGATATAGCGTGGATATATAATACATTAATCAAGGTGGGCCCCACGGTCACGGAAACACTTACTAACGTTTTGCCGGGGTCACACACCAAACCCGATCCTTTCCGGTCAGCGTTCTTGACTTTGACGCTCCCCATGCGAATATGATGAGCCAACCGAGTAACCTGCCCTTATGCTCTGGCAAGTGTTTTTTATATTTGGGGCCCACATTTTAGTGATCATGATCGTTCATCTGGTAGAATCAATTACGGATGAGCAATGAATCAGAAAATTTCCTCCATCTAACAAACCAGGATCTCCTTCTCTTTGCATTTGAATCCTCACCTACATTTCCTTTAAATTTCATTCTCAGGATATTTTTATGATATTTCTTTCACTCACATACTTGATACATGTTAGTCCCACCATATGAACGGACTAGATCCGTGATAGGTTTTGTATCAAATCAGATATTGTAGGCCCCAACTAAAAACTGGCTTGTTCCGGCTGAGCAAGATATCTTTTCTAGGTCCGCGCCGGCAAAATTCGCATGTGCGAGTAGGAAATAAATCCTGCTCACGAGCAAAAATCTACCATATCCAATCGTCTCCGCATGCATCTACACAGAGAGTGTGTGTGTATATATATATATACACACGCACACACGCGAGAAACGCTCACCTGGGAGCCGGTTTCGTATGTTTTATATATGGAATTCTTTGAGAACTCATCATATCTAATAAGTATTGAAAATCTAAACGGTCCACGTGAAGTATAACCTCATGAAACTCTTTGGTATGAAATTTTACTTTGATCCAAAACTTTAGTGGGCCATGAAAAATACAAACAGTTTTTTCTCTTAATTTGAATTTCTCTTTGATATAGCCACCAAAATCTTAGTTTGCTGTGAAAGTTAACCTCCTAAAGTTTCATGAGATTCTGCATCTATTGAACTGTTCGGATTCAATAAGCATAACACGTGTGCAAAGTTGTGAACGTGTGTAGGCGCATAGGTAAGCTGCCTCTATATATATATATATATATATATATATATACACATATATATATATATTCAGTCCTCTCATCAGATAAGAGCAGCCCATTTATTTATGAATAAAGAAGGTGATCAAAGAAACACGACTAGTGGTCAAAATTCGAAGTAAATTTGTAACTCATATAACTGATAAAATTATAATATATCAAATAAATAAATCGTTTAAAATCATATGGACGGTGAGGATATTTCACACGGGTGGCAAAACAACACTTGCCTTCGCGAGTATGATTCTAATTATACTCGTGCTGTTGCAATCTCTTTGAATACGTTTGTTTAATACCGGCGCTTTCTCGGAAGGGAGCGGATTAGTGTGACCCCGGCCTCACCAAAGACGGTACGGCCCTCACCGTGGGGCCCACGTTGATATATGTATTATGTATCCACGCCGTCCATATATTTTTCCTGATTATTTTAAAATATTATTCCAAAATTCAATCAGATTCAATTATCAGGTGGACCATACCGCGGGAAACAGTGGAGATTGACCATTAATAGGTATAAAGTCTTGGATCAAAATTGTATTGGCCTTTTTCCCTTCTTCCAGGGTTAGGTGACCTTATAAACAGATTGGATTTCAAATAAACATTACGTAAATATTAAAGTTTTCCCTAACAATTTTTTAATGGTAGGGTGTTCAGTCACCACTGATTCCTGTGGTGTGGTCAACAGGATAATTGGATATAATTAATTTTTGGTATAATATCATAAAACGATATTTAAAAATTAATAGACAGAGTAGATATAAAATAAATACATCAAGGTGGGTCCCACAGTAAGGGCCGCACCGTCTTTGGTGAGGCTGGCGTTTCACCTAATCCGCTCCCTTCTCGGAAAAACGCTTTCCAACCGCCATTGCGTTATCAAATGGCGCAGCACCCAATGCAGATTGGATGAGATAGTGTTTCTATTTTTGGAACTGAAACCAGAGAAATTCAACGGAATCGAATTCACTCTATTTTCAGAGGTGGGGTGGTTGATTCTTCCTCTCTTCTTTCAGCTTCTTTTCAATTTCCAAGTACATCTCTCTCTCTCGCCTGATCATTGCATTTCATGTTCTCAATCTCTTTTCTTGGGTATTTGATTTCTGAGGATTTTTTTTCAAAATCAAGCATCATTTTTCCAATTCTGCCATGTTGGTTTCCTGCATATATAGTATCTGAAAACATCATCTAATTGTGTTGTATGCCTCATTTGGAGATGTTGCTTTATGCATCTGAGATAGTGATTGACTGATTCTGTTTGTTAATTGGTTACTTAAATGGTTGCTGAAATAGTATGCTTTTGGGGGGTTGTTTGGATGCCTTTTAAGTTTTATTAGTTGTAAAGGGTTTACATGTAACTCATTTAGAAGATATGTGCAGTGCTGGTGGGCCCATGGATCAGTAATCCAGACTGGTGATATGTACCACCACTCATGGCCCATGAACCAAAATCCCCTTAATTGGAAGATTCCATCTCTTGAATATATATATATATATATATATATATATATATATATATATATAGAGAGAGAGAGAGAGAGAGAGAGAGAGAGAGAGAGAGAGAGAGAGAGAGAGAGAGAGTGGTCACCTGCGCAACTTTGCACAAGTGTCATGAGAGTCTAATCCAGACGGTCCATGTGATGCAGAATCCCATGAAACCTTAGGGGCCAATTTTCACCCTGATCTAAAACTCTGATGGGCCATAGAAAAGATAAATGCAAATCAAGGGATTAAACAGTTTCCTTTTTTTATGGCCTACAAAAGATTTGGATCAAAGTAAAAGTTGGGCCGTAAGGGTTTCATGGGCTGCTTCATCACTTGGACCGTTCAGATTTCAGACTCACATCATGTATGATGGGCCCACCAAAAAGTTTGCACGAGTTATGTGAGAACTGGTGCGCAGGTGAGCATCCTGTCATATATTATATATACGTGTGTGTGGGCACCTTTTAACATTTTCACACGTGTCATGGGCGTCTAATCCAAACGGTGCATGTGATGTAGCATTCCATGAAACCGCAAGGTACCAATTTTCACCCCGATCTAAAACTCTGGTGAGCCATAGCAAAGAGAAATGCAAATCAAGTGAGGAAAGTGTTTTCTTTTTCATAGCCCACTAAAGTTTTGGATCAAAGTAAAAGTTGGGCCCTGAAGGCACATGCACCGTTGTTCTAATTATGGATCTAAGGGTTAACAACACTTGCACTGAGAATTTGTAGAGTTCTCTGAATTTCATATTTTTTACACATGGGGCTCCTGTTTCAGTGGTAGACATTGTTGATATTATTGGCCCGATCAAGATTTGCCCATCCAGGGAAAATCTCCCGTACATGGAGATCTTAACCCTTCAACTGGTGGCTAGGGTATAATGGCCTGGGCTTGGCCCGACTAGTTCAAAATCCAAGTTGGAACCAACCCCAGGACCGCCTGTTGGCAGCACTACTGTGGTCTGTGGGCTAGCAAACAGTCAGTTAAGCACAAAAACACAGCAAAGAACCACATTTAGTGAGGAAAAAGAGCAAAGATTCACCACTTGGATATTCAAATCTGGGTACTTTTAGTACATGGGCCCACCCGAACCCTCCTCGTGGGCCCCACTTCACATGGGTTCCGCTTCATGCGAGCCACCCATCTCATACAAGTGTGCCCCTATATTAATCACCCCGACATCCCTCACTGATACTAATATAATGCGGTATAATTAACCAATTGCTCTAAAAGCTTAAACTGATAGAGCATGGCGAATCAATTCCTTTATCTCATAACTCAGGTCCCACATCACATGGGTTAGGACCTTGCCCAAACCCCCTCTTCACATGGGTTCCGCTTCACACGAGCCACCCTCCGGGCTGTCTCACACGGGCCACCCATGATGCAAGACAATTAACCACTTGCTCTAAAAGCTCAAACTGTTAGAGTATGGCGAATTAATCCTTTTATCTCATAGCTCAGGCCCCACATCTCATGGGTTAGGACCTTGGCTGAACTCCCCTCGTGGGCTCGTGGGTCCCAAATCACATGGGTCGCCCACCCCGAGTGTGTCCCCGCAACCCACGGGTTACCCCACTTGAGCCCGGTGTGAAATGCCCCGCATTAATCATCCCCGACAAGGAGTCTCGAACACAAGACCTCCCACGTGGGCCCCAAATCAAATGGGTCACCCACCCTGAGTGTGTTCCTACATCCCACGGGCTACCCCACTCGAGCCCGGTGTGAAAACACCCCTACATTAGCCCACCCCGAGTGTGCCCCTACATCCCATAGGCAATCCCACAAGAGCCCGGTGTGAAAATGCCCCTGCATTAAAAGTACTATATCAAAGACAAAAAAATCTCATGTGCTTATTCCAAGCACCTCATTAGGCATTTTCTGTTGTAGTCGAAGTCAAAGTTTAACTACTACTCCCATGATCTCTATCTTGTGTTTTGGATTGTAATGAATTATAGGCATAGTATAGAAGCACCATAACAGTCTGCCATAACAATCAATTGCCATTTCCAATGTTTGCTGGATGCGCGAGGCCGACTTTGAAGTCGTGTAGGGAATGCTTGGGTGCTACTACAAAATTTCATCTCATCTTAGCTAACATCAAGAGATCATGGTTTATGAAAATTGTTGGTTAAATCTATAACCCATATGAAGAAAGTTGCTCTCTAATATATAGTATCAATTAAATGGTTGAGATAAACTCATTTTTAAGTGGCACCCAATCAGCCCCTTCACCTATAGACATGTAATATGCATCCATTATCTGTAGCTCCTACCTTTGTTAAGTCAAAAGACTCAAACCACAGTCTCAATGGGATTCCATCTGGATGTGTACTTCACTTATATTTGTAGTATTGTTGGCTCGCATGGTTTTTTTTTTTATATATAAAAAAAAATAATAATAAATAAATAAATAAATAAAAACCATCTATATGAATCATGAATTGTTGTTTTATAGATTCAACTCAAATTTCAGTGTCGTTGGAATATAGCACTGGAGGTTTGCTAGCCTCACATTCACACTCCAAATATGCAGCAAAGGTGCTAGCCTGGCTAATGTGTAGGACATATGATCAGTGGCTAAGGCGGATCTCACTAGAAAGTTAACCTAGCACTAAAATCAGGCTGTTCAACTCATCATTTGGGACACCCTATAAATAAAAGGACATGATTTTTAAAAAAGAAACTTTCACTAGTTCACATTTTTTACATATATACAAAAGTGGCATGCCTCATGAACAGACCCCTCTGATTTTTGCACCATTTCCTCATCATGGTAAATACTACCTTACACGCCACTCCGTCGCTCCGATTTCCCACAATGTTTCCAAGCTGGCATATGTGCTGTGTATAAAGGAATGTGGGCTAGAAACCTCATATCATCTGTCATTTGAAATTTTAGATTCTAAGATTGTATATCTAATTGTAGACTGCTTTCGTTAGCCAAGTGTGTGTATATGTTTGTGTGAGTTTTTTCATGTGCCTGCACATAATCTGATAACTCATCATCATCTGATGTTATGCTTCTGAGTTTTATTGTCCTGTTTGGAAACTAGAATTATCGGTTTGTGTAGTTGTGGCAGAATAGGTAACAGAGACCTTGATTAGATATATATTGAATGATCCAGTGTTCGAATTATCTCCGATATTATCAAAATATCTATGATATTATCTTTATCTCCAGCTCAGCGATTCCGATAACACTGGTAGCGATACCAATAACGCTAGTAGTATCAAAAATTCTAGGTATTAGTAATGTATCGCTAAGTATCACCAACTTGTCAATATTGCTAATGTAATCGTCACTATTTTCAACTATGTAAATTCTAGGTGTCACTTGTATTGCCGATGCATTAATATCGCCAATGTATCGCCAATATTTTCGACTATGTAAATTCTCGGTAATGCTTGCATCATAAGTGTATCGACAATATTTCAATAACATTGCCAACGTATTGATAGGGCTGTTCATGAGTCAAGCTAGCTCGAAAAACTCGCTCAACTCGGCTCGAGTCAGCTCGGATTGACTCGGCTTGAATGGTCGATTCGAGCCGAGCCAAGCTAATTATTTGAAGCTCGAGTTGAGTTCAAGCCAAGTTCGACCAAGGGGCATTTCAACTCGACTCGACTCGAACTTGACTCGAAGCTCGAACTTGAGCTCGACTCGGCTCGATTAATAATATATATATATATATATATATTAATATTATATAATATAATATAATATATATATTATATTATATTAATATAAGTTTTAGGTTTAAACTTAAAAATAAAAAAATAAAAAACAAACCCTAGAGTCTCTCTCACCCAACAAGCTTGAGCTCAACTCGACTCGAGCCACTAGCTCGACTCGAACTTGACTCGACAGCTTTGGCAAACAAGCCAAGCTTCAATGATGAGCTTGAGGCGAGAACATCATGGACAAGCCAAGCCAAGCTTGGCCCACCTCGACTTGACTCGGCTCAATGCCCACCTCTACGTATTGATATCATCAAAATTTTGTTTATTAAGAAATTTTTAAAAAAAATAAAATTTCATGCGCACATAGTTGTATGTAGTATTTAATTTTTCATTAATAATATTGATAATATCTCGATATTATCGATATCATAACATGCAAGATATTGAGACCACAATCTTTCATTTCATTTCCAATTATTGGAGATTTCTTGATGAAATATCATGTGTTGTTGATATTTTGCAATATCAATGGATGCTTGGATGAAAGGTTGGATGGTTAAATAGGCCGAAGGGGATGGTTGGACTGATTTCTTACATCAGCACATGTTTTTAAGGTCCCATTAAATGGACACTTGTTATGTATGCATTCTTTTTGTAATTTTTTTATTTTTAAATAAGCAAATATGTACATTTTAACATCTCCTGAAGTTTTGTTGAAAATTTCACCGTTTTTCTTATATTTCCCTGCATTTCCGGTTATTAGCGATATTATCGACGATATCGATATTGTTTCCGTATTCCTAGCCAGCCAAATTTGTAGCGATACCGATACTTCAAACACTAATTGCATCTAACGATTCATTTACATTAGGTGGTAACTGCAGGGACATGGCTGCCTCAGCAACTGCAGAACTTTGTGATGCGAACACCACGCTTTTGGCCAGTGGGGAGCTGCGAGTTCTTCAACCGATCTTCAATATCTATGGACAATGCCGAGTGTTCTCTGGCCCTATTGTCACCGTTAAGGTGTTTGAGGACAATGTATTGGTAAGAGAGCTTCTTGAGACTAGAGGGGATGGAAGGGTTCTAGTCGTAGATGGTGGAGGAAGCATGAGGTGCGCCCTAGTAGGGGGGAACTTAGGACAGTCAGCCCAAAACATGAGGTGGTCTGGTATTTTGGTGAATGGGTGCATTAGAGACGTTGATGAGATTAATGGCTGTGATATTGGAGTTAGAGCCTTGGCATCTCATCCATTGAAATCCAACAAAAAAGGCATAGGTGAAAAACATGTTTCTGTTCACATAGGAGGTGACTGGATTCACGATGGAGAATGGCTATATGCAGACAGTGATGGTATTCTGATTTCAAAAAGAGAGTTGTCTGTGTGAAAGTTGCCTATCATGGCTGTAGAAGGTAATTGGGCCTAATAAGTACAATTTATTCCGAATTACCAACTTCTCCTTTTATGTGCATTAACTTGTATAGCAGTATGTCAATGCAAGTATAAATAAATCTAGAGTGTTGAAATTTCATGTGTCATCAATGTGCAATTTTCAAAATTTGCAATGTTTAACATGATTCTGAGACACATTAGCGTAGCTATTAGAAAAGAGAAAATCTTAGTTTATCTTTTATTCTTGCTTCCAGGTATAACTCATATAATTTCAATGCATTGGACATGTTCAGATCTGTTTGTTTGTTTCGTCTGCTTATTCTAAGTAATACTTGTATGCTAAGACCTATCGCTCTGATACCACTTTGATGCAGGACAATTAATCACTTGTTCTAAAAACTTGAACTAATAGAATATGGCGAATCAATCCCTTTATCTTACAGCCTAGGCCCCACATCCCATGGATTAGGACCTCGGCTGAACCCCCTTGTGGGCCCCACTTCACATGGATTCCGCTTCACATGAGCTACCTGCCTCACATGGGCCGGCCACCCCGAGTGTACCCCCCCCCCCCCCCCAAAAAAAAAAAAAGTCTTTACCCATAAGAAATGCGTGTCAATTCACATTCAATGAGAAAAGGCTAAACATTCCATGTCATAGGATCTGGGGGTTTTTTGGGCACATGGGCGACCAGTAGGGAGGCCCACCACAGATAGCTTAGATATTTGAAAACTGAAACATACTGTACAAATGTTAGAACCATCATACATACGGGAGCTCCATTTCAGAAAAGTTTTTGAGAGCTATAATCGAATTTATGTATAATTTTGATAAAACCTAAATGAGTTGTTGATTTAATCTCATTGCCTAAGAGGATATTCTCTCCTACCCTAAAATATGACTTTTTAGTATAATTAAATATCAACCGACTCAAGGAAATTGCTTAGATGGTTGGACTTATCCCATGAAAGTAATTTTTCTTCCAAGAGTGAGGGAGAGATGGACAATCAAAGATGGCATTGTATGATAGACAATGGTTATGCCTTTTCTGGTGTATATAATATGGATTGCCCATTTCCTTGCCTTTGGTTGCATGGTGATTTGGAACATCTAATCAAAAGTAATTTTTGGGAGAAATTGATGATCAAGGCATGCCTCACATGATGGATGGTCTGGAGAATGATGGAACTTTTCTAGTTTGATAGATATTAATTGCCTAGTTCCTATCCAGTGATTAGATGGTTAGGATCACCATTTCAGAACAACAGAGCATGTAATACAGTGATCTGAACTGTTGATATGATTGGCTCAATCTGGATGCCCAATAGAACATGTCAATCCTTCAATTATTCTTTGAGATGTGTAATCCCTAATCCTTCAATTAGGGGTCATTTGGATGCCTGTAAAGTCCTTAAGTTGTAAAGGGATTACAGGTAATCTAATTATAGGGGCTGTTTGGATGCATGTATTTGCCTGTAAAGGCTTTACAGGATGTAAACAAATTACAGCTAAAAGTTGCAATACAAAACCTGGTAAAAAGCCATGTTTCAAGTTATAGGTAAAAGTCTTTAGGCTAAAAAAAAAAACATTATACATGTTAAAACACGATGGTTAATATGGACTTATGATATGTGGGGCCTACCGTAATGTGTATTATAAATCTAATTCGTCCATCATGTACTTCCCTTGATACTCTCCTGTGGTCTTAAAAAAACAACTCGTCCATTATCAAATGGACCACACAAGGGAAAGATCGGACGTCCACCATTAAAAACTTCTAGATTGCATTCAGGGCCCACTGTGATGGTTGTAAGACATCCAATCAATTTAGTGTGTGCATGCTTTAATGCTCTCTTAGTGCCCTAAGAAAAAATCAAGCCTTTTTTATACGATTTGTAGATTTTGGAATGTTCACCACCCAAGCTCTTTGGTATGAATACTTACTTTATTAATTGTAAGCACTTTACGGGCTAGCCAAACACAATTTGTTTACCTGTAAATAGATTACCACTTAAAAGCCCAACGGAATAGCATGTAAACCGATTATACCTAAAACTCTTTTTAGGTGTGATGTGTTTACAACTTTAAAAATTATAGGCATCCAAATGGCTCCTTAGTTGTCAGAAGATAAGCAATTAATTAAGAGAAGGCCAAAAATGTGACAACATTCTACATTCAATGAAGAGAAGGCCAAAGAAAAAAAAAAATGGCTAGGAACATTTACAATCATATCAACCGTTGATATCTTTGAAACATGGGACCCAATTGTGCAAAATGAAAATCCAAGCTCACTAGAAAACTCTCAGTTATTCAAGGTACATGATACTTAAAACGAAAATTCATGGAAGCCCTCCTAGGCATATACAGTAAAGAAATTGCTTTCTATTTCAATTTTCAACTAACATATTAGAGGCAGACAATGGATACAGTGAAATAAGTCAAACATTAATTGAACTGTTTGTGCGAGTTAAAGTATAAAACATATATCAAATATTAGCACATGGTTCCATATCGAAAGATCTGTAACAAAACATTCAAGAGAATCCTCTTGTTACAATTATAAGATATCATCCAAGCATGTCGTCACCGTCTAGTCACCATTCTTCACTCCATCTAGGCACTTTGCACATGCAGGTCATCACACTTTCTGTTGTGAAAGAAGAAAAAAATATGGAAATGAAATTTGTGTCTAAAACCTGAAAGTTATATGCTAGAATTTGATTATTTAAATCTATAAAAGAAGCCAAAGCATATACCTAACTTTAGAAACTAATCATGGATAAAACAGAGAGTATAAGCTCCTAGTGCATTCAGTCCAAGTGCCTTAATGTGTGTTACAAGTGGGATAGTAGTTCTGAGATCCAAACTTTGATTTGATAGGCTCCGCCATTGATGGAAGATGCTCCACAAGTCTTACATATCAAAGCTCCTAATCTATCAATCAATGTCCTGCAAAAGACAGATAATAAAATAATAAATCAATTGCCAGGGAAAAAGATGGCCAAAGATTGGGAACTCTCAATTAGATTTGCTTGGATAATAACAAATAGATAACTTTTTGTAAGAATATTACTAACATGAATAAATTTTAATCTCATCATGTGAAATTATTTTATTTTATTTTTATTTTTATTTTTTTACACGCACCCACACAGGCCGTAGTGCGATTTCACCACCTATGGGTATCGAACCCAAGACCTTGTATTGAAACTCATCAAAGTCTACCACTGAGGTAAGGACTCAAACACGTGAAATTACTATACTCATCCACTATGAGCTTCAAAGCATGGATTGAACGCAAATGGATCCAGACACATTGGCTACTTGATGAGTTCTCTATGCACAAACAAAAACTAAGCTACTGCAATTGAACATTTATACATGTTGAAACGCCAACTATCATATGGGACCAAACAAGTCCGAAACCATATGAAATAAACATAAAATAGAGGTTAAGCCCACATGCATATGGAATCATGTCTATCCACATGTAGCTGCACATGCCACTTTGGATCATGTGTTAGATCCTAGCTTTTCATTAAATGAGACACGCAAGAATCAAGCTTTTCGCTCCTGAAGTCGGGCACAATATACAAAAGAAATGAATGACTAACACAACTCTTTCTAAACATCCATTTATTTCGTATATAGTGGTTTACCTGAGGGAAACACCTGATTTTTTAGTTAGAAGTTCTAAAAAATTTAACCCACTTGATGGAAAGCTCTTATCTAACACTCTTATGTTACATTGGTGCCTATGGCTATATTTGGTTGGGCAATGCTCCACACACTTTGGGCTTATGAAACCTCACCAACAACTTATGCTTCGCCCAAGAATCAAGTTGGAATGCAAATTAGGTGAGCCAATAATATGCAAAAAAACAAAAAAATAAAAACAAAAAAATAAAAATAAAAATTCAAGCATACTCAGAGGCTTGTATTTTGTATAAGGGAAGCTATATAGGGGCCCTCACCTGATGAGCAGCTTAGTCAAGCATACTCATAGGCTTTCTCATCAATCACTTAAATGCGAAAAGTAACATCACTTATAAAATCTAGACACTATAAATCAAATCTTTGGTCAAAGCCTAGAAATGTTGTGAAAACTATTATGATACATTTATTCATACTAAAGCAACTCATCATCAAAATAGAAGTACATGAATGTGAAAACTATCATAATGCATTTATTCCATCCAAGTGGGGTTGGTGATACTTCATACCTCAAACTGGAAGTTCCTAATCCTTCAACTGATGGCCAAAGATTGAGGGATAGGAACTTCCACTTGGGTCAAGTTCCAATAAAATGAGAATTAGTAATTGTAGACATGTTACAAATGCAAATTAATTTTCATTCTAGATAGGATATCACCATTTTCATTCAATATTGGCTTGAATGTATAGGCTGACCATAAAATTCAATTTTCTTGGCTCATCAATGTTCTCTGTAAATAACAAAAAATTAGGGTACTACCACTAAAAGGAACAAATATATTTTAGAGTTATGGTCAATCCCCTCCACTTCATAAGAACTCGTCCTTCTTCAGTTCACGATACTTGGTCAGGTGCGTCCCGTAACAATACCTGGATCAAAAGTTATGGCCAATTTACGATTCATCTTCTTTTAGTCCAACCATGCTAGGAATTTATCGATGCCACATCCTACATTAGACTCCTCCACTTGGAAAAACTTTTTCCTCGAGTTACTCAAGAGACTTGGCTTATGATACTCAAATAATTTTTTATGTTGATGTTTATGAGTCATTTTTTTGTACTTGGTATTAGGCTCTTGAGCTAACACAATACATGTATTCGTGCTCTCCTTGACTTGATTAGTATGGATCAGTTCCTTCACTTGTGTCTACAAGATCTCACATTCTTTCTGATAATGTGGACAATTAGGCAGACTTGCCCTGAGACAAGATAAATGTGGTTTTGTATATCTCGCATGTGAGACAATTTATTAAAGAGTTCATTGAGCATAATTGTCTTGAACTCTTGCAACAATAGTTTTAAATCCTCTGGGGTGTTCACAGACTCCATATATTTCTCGTTTTCAACTAATGTATCTACATCTCTTGTTTCCTCATATTGTCTAACAAAATCTTGTTCGGTTATGAGAGACTATCTCTCCACTTTAGAAGATTGGGTTGGTTCTCCGTTTCCATAGGGACGAGGATAATCTTTTTACTATTTTTAATAAATGTAAATACGTTATCCCGACTTCTATGCATAGCATCAATATTATATAGTCACGATCAACCAAGTAACATGTGACAAGCTTCCATGTTAACTACATTACACATTATTTCATCCTTATAATATTTACCAATCGAAAATGATATACGACATTGTTCGGTTACCTCTGTTTTATTGACCTCCTTAATCCATCCAATCGTGTACGGAGATAGATGCCTTTTTATTTTCAGTTATAACATTTCCGCTATTGTTTTCGACATGAGATTCTCATTCCTCATGACATTGATGATCGTATTACAAACTTTTTGGTGTATAGTGCACCTCGTTCGAAAGATGTCGTGCCGCTGTAAATTTATCTCTACCTTTGACATGTATAACGGCTTTCTCATTATCAAAGCGACAACCTACGATTCACCATCATTGGTGATGCTCTGTGAAAATCAAGGTTATGTCGTATAGCGACCAGAGGTGGTTGAACATCGCATTGGCCTTGAGACGGAATTAGTGCATTTGCAATACGGTCGAGGGTTGCCTACAGCCCTTGCATGATCAACTGACTCTCTCAGTGGAAAGCTTTCATTCTTTCCAAAAGAAAATGAATCCCTCACTGTCCACGGGATTTTAATCCATACCTTCGTTATTTGTCATCAGTCTGAGGACTATGTGAGTCCTTGCTCTGATACCAATTGACGCAAGGATTGGCGTGATGAGGTTAATCACCGTCTTCCTCAAGGGGATAACTACTCCGAATCCAAAGAGCTTTTTTGGACTCCTCACAGAGATACCTCAAATCCATGAGAAAAAATAAGAAAATAGAAATAAATTCTAGAAAATTCAAAATTTCGTTGGTAGATAATAAAAACGAATTTACAATCATTTAAATAGTGATGTCAAACGTTGGAAGAAGTTTCAAAATCAAACTCAAACTCAAACTCCTTCAAATTTGTAACTTACTATAAATAATAAATTTAATATTTATAATAAGTGTCATATCTGGTTTAACAACATTATTCTCCTAATTTTTCTAAGCACTTATCATGTTGGACACAATTCCTAAAGCTTAAAGGATGAAGAGTTATAATTAAACTAAAATTTATTATAAATAGTAAAAATGGAAATAAAATAAATTTTCAATTGTTGATCTGATGGAATATCGCAAATTCGTCATGAGCAACCCAGCATAGTCGGGTTGGTTGGCTAAAGTAGCTTCTCCTACCCAAAATCATATACGGTACGTCCAGTAACTCATTTCGGTTTACAAGATACACATATTGTAACGTTATGACGATTCAAATCAAGTCCGCCTCTAATCGAGCCTTCTCTGGTCCATGTTAGACATGAAAGTGTCCACAACCCGATCTACATCAAATGGCCAAACCTTTGACATCAAGACCAAAAAACAAGTATTGTAGCTAATGAACGCAGGTGCAGCTTATGTATATGGAGTCGTTTCCCTTGTGGAAGCAGCAGTCACTTTCACAGGTACCATTGCAAGTCAAGCAAGAGATTCTCTTCCAAAATTTGGACTAGGTTTCATTTAGGGCTGTTTGATTTTTGTGTAGGTCATTATTACCTTTTTACTTAATTTGAAATTTCAAATGTATTTTCATCTCGAAGATTGGTCCAAAAAAGTTGAAATAAATTTGTGGACCCACTGTGATGTGCATGACATATCTATACCATCCATCTGTTTTATAAGAAGATTTTAGGGCCTAAAGCCCCGTTTGTTAAATCTGAAGTCTAAAGCCTGAATCTGAAATCTGAAATCTGAAGCTGAAATCTGAAGCCTGAATCTGAAATCTGAAGTAAAAAAAACTTGTTTGGTAATTATAGTTGAAGTCTGAAAATTAAGTATTGAATTTGAAACAATTTGTTTGTGGACAAACATATGAATTGCCTGAAATATGTTGATTTGACACATTTGCCCCTATTTCCTTTTTGAAAATATTTTACATTATAAAGAAATTATTTTTTATTAAATGAAAATAAAATTATTCTATTTAATTCAAATAAACTATAAAATACTTAATAGAAAATTAAAATATCATTATTCATGAATACAAATTGCAAATTAATGATTTGTATATATAAGTGTGGTGGATTTTTTTGGGATAGAGATATAAAATGACATGTAAAAAATAAATGAACTGAATGGATGAAACACATACATCATGGGGCCTCATAGCACTGACCATCACCCACCAGGCTGGTGGCTAGGGGAGTAGCCAATCTGTTGATACGTGGATACGTGTCGTGCGAAGACGCTCCTTAAGGTCCGCCTTGTATGAAGGTTTCAACGGAGATCAAAGTTACATGGGCCCTACAATAATGTATTTATTATATTTGCATCGTTCATAAATTTTTCAAGATTATTTTAGAGCATTGTCCAAAAAATGAATCATATCCAAAACTCAAATGGACCACACCAAAAATAGCAGTGGGATAATGATTTTCACCGTTAAAAATTTTGTATGGCCCACTATAACATTTATTTTCCATCTAGTGTATTTATAAGGTTAAAAATATCTGAATGAAGAGGAAAAACAAATTTCATATTAATTCGAAACTTCTGTGACCCCAAAAGGGTTTCAATGGTACACGTTCAATCCCCTACTACTTTTTACAGTGTGGTCCTGTTTATCTTTATATAGTTTTATTTTTCAGCTCAAGTCTTACGACGAGTTCGCAAAATGGATGAACGGTTTGGATGTAATAAATACATCAAGATGGAACCCACAGAACTTTCTTACGTCAATACACCAGCCAATCCGCTTCCCAATCCAGTCCCTGACTCGGATGAGGATTCCTCGCGGAAGGCATTCGCATCAAGTTCCTGTGCTAGGAACTTAGGTGGGGTCTACCGTGATATTTGTGAAAAATGCACTCCATTCATTCGTTTTGTGAGTTCATTTTAGGACATGAGGACAAAAATGAACTGTATCTGATACTCAGGGGGGCAAAAAATGTGAGTCTTGAACGTCAACAGTTGAAATATTTGTGAGGCCACAGAAGCTTTGGATCAGGATAATATTTTTGTTTTCATTTCATCCCAGTATGAATGGCATTATAAATGGTATAGATGTGTAACGTCCTAAAAAAATCCATATAAAGACCCGAGTACCACCTCAAACAGAAATCTCTAAGGACTAAATTCTTTAGAAATTAAATGAGAATTAACTAGCGCTAAACTAGATTGCCTGAGAAATTAGCACCAATCATTTTAAATATTATCTGCAAGACCCAAAACTTGTAGAATTATTAACGCTACATTACCCTAAAATCTAGGAGCAATCTCTAAACCCAGTTGCTCTCGGGAGCATCTGAAAACTCCGTATCGGACCTAGACCCCATGTCGAAAGTCCGATAATGATGAAACTATATGATTACGACCATCTTGTTCGACTTGACGACCACCTCGAAAATCAAGTCCAGATGGTATCCCATGACGATTTACTTGAGTCTAGAGCGAAGTGTGTGAGAAACGTGAACGTTTTTAGAAATTAAATCCGAATTTAAGTAATCTGAGTCGTCTCGTGTGCGGGCCAGCTATAAGCATTTAGACCGTCAGAATCTAACCCAAATACACTCTCAGATCAGGAAAAGTGTCTCACACATGTCAATGTACTTGTGACCTTGATCGAGTGTCGGTGACCGTTGAACTGAAACTAGTCCGCCACGGTCGATCTGTAAACCCGATTGGACTGAAAACTTAGCTTGACCAAGATCCAGAGTCAAAAAGCTTAAGTCCGACTGCATTCAGCAAAGGGACCTCCAGAAATGCTTCGTTAGATCGGAACAGACCCGATTTGGATATAACCTAAGTATACCATGGTCCTGGGGCTGTTTCCATCAGTTCTGTGCCTATATAAGGGTCTTAAACCCTCTCTCATTCACTCCATACGAATTTGAAAAAAACCTTAAGAGAGAGAAGAGAGTAAAAAGAGAGAAATGAGAGAGAAGTTGGCAAAGATTCCTGGGATTCCTCCTTACTAATCCACCTACTGAAATACTAATCTCGTGTAGTTCTTTCGGTATTTCCAACAACGTACTTGGGTAAGAAAACCTAACCCTAATCCGTTATAGGGTTTCAAATAGTCTAAGTGATGATATAGCTAACCTAATTTATGCTTTAGGTTGCTGATCCGCCGTTGATGAAAACTAAACGTCTAAAACAAATCCGTTACGCGTTTATAGGCATAAAGTGCGAACTATATACGTTTAGGTTATGGTTTTCAAGGCTTTCAATGTCAGTTAATAATTTATTACTGACGTGGGTGCCATTATACATGCCAAATGCGATATCTGTTTCGCTTTACGTATACGTATAAACTATTTTGTGAATAAGGTATTTCATGTGTTTGTTGAAATGTTTGTATGCATTTGAAATCTGAATTTGTGATTGTCATGATTAACTGTCGTAGGTACATGGTTGTTATATATGCGGCAACTCCTTGACAAGAAGATTTGTCCAAATATGTAATATAACCAACATATATGATGTATGTTGGAAGATGTAGTCTAAGTGTTCGTAAAAATATCTGAATGGGTTAGTAGTTAGTAAAGTATGATTTATAAGGGAGTTGAGATATAAATCCCAACGACCTTAACTGTGTGTATGATTTCCTCCATGTACTGTATAGCCTGTTTATTCATGTTTAACTGTGTGTATGATTTCCTCCATGTACTGTGTATTCATGTTTAAGTTATATTCCATAGCATGCTCAAATGATTGTAGGATTTGACTTAAGTATTCATTACTGCTTGATTATCTCATATGCATATTTGTTGCTATTGCACGCGGTTGGGACTATATCATAGTCCAAGCAATCGGTAATAGGCCTTATTTTGGTGGTTGAAGTTATTTCGCCACACAAGATGTGTTCGATGAATCCGAGCCGTACTTAGGACGTCGGCAGTGGTTAGGCCACACGGAGTGCTTATGCACTTTATGTCGATCAACTCAACGTATGTTCGTCCTAGTCGAGCTCGTCAATTAACCTAATTGACCCAATGTATGTTCACTATGTATGGAAGCTACTGCTTGAACCTAAGGTACCAAACTCACCAGTGAAACCCTATTAACCTTGGTACCTCGATCCGCTAAGACTCATGAGCTGAACATAGTGCTATGGGATACCGTGGTCGAGCTGTCGGCCTACGCTGGGGCGACGAACCTCCCCGCAGTGACCAGTGAGCAACACAGACTCGTGAACCGAATACGGTGGTATGGGACACTGTATTAGAGCTGTCAGCCTACACTGATTTGGTGACGAGTCCTTTGTAGTGACCTCAAATATACCCTGAAACTGAATTGAGGTGACGAGCCTTTTTGTAGTAACTATGGTATAACTAGGCTTGTATTGATCAGGTGACAAGCTCTTTACAGCGACCTAGAACCGTAACATCGTATGAGATTTACTAGGACTGACGACCCTAAAATGGATCATTGTTTGGGAAATGATATAAGGGAGGTACCTTAGTTTTCCAATCCTACTGTATGAAAAGGATTAATAAGAACTCGGTAATCATGTACATGCACCGCATTGCGTGTGCTATTTTGCGTTAGGCAGAGCACTGAGGAAGTAACTGACATGCGCGACCGTGAGATGAAGATCACAGAAAGAGTACAGGCGAGGGCATGCATCATTACTACATCTCATTCTTGCATTAATCAGAGTACTTAGGCATGTTTGATTATATTGCTTTATTATTACTGCTTAACTGAATTGATAACATGTTAACATTTGCTGTATAGATTCACTGAGTTGATCACTCACTCCCACATTTTGGGATGGTGTTTAAACACCAACCAGACCCTGTCTTAGTTGCGGATAGTGATGCGACACAAGAGACGGAGCCTGATCTTTACGATGACGAGGAGGCATTCTCGTGTATGCAATTCTCGGGCGGATTCTTTTAGGCCGTCTTGATTGACGAGGGCTATGGGGTTTACCACATGTATTTGGTTTTGACATTTTGTATTTTGATTTGTACATATGTATATTCGACTCAACACTATACTCATACTCTGACGACTATCAGTGGTCTACACATCTTATATGGATACACACATGTCATAGTCTTCCGCTTGCGTTACACACTGTTTCTGGAGTATGATTTACTGCTTTGGTTTAATCTTACGCATGTTTATAGCACTAATACAGGCAACAACTTAACCATACTCATGCACGTTGTATAAGTGATGTTTTGGAACTCGGGAGTTGAGATCCTTCTCGACCTCCAATTTTCAAGGCGTTACAAGATGGTATATAAACATCACTGTCTATGCCAAGAACATTTCAATGGCAAGAATTTTCTGATACACATTTTCCTTTATTGCGGCCAACTTGAGTCCTGGATCCTTCTCAATTTTTCTCTCAAGTCCTAAAATGATTTCAAAAAATCGATGGACAAGATAGATTTCTCACAAACATTACAGTAGGCCCCACCTAAGTTTCTAGGGCAGGAACTTCCTGCGAAAGCCTTTTGCAAGAAATCCGCGTCCCCCTGACTCAAGACGGATTGGCTACTCCCTGGTTGGTGCTCTGTTAGCCCCTCCATGATGTATGTGTTTCATCCATTCCATTCATTCATATTTACAGATCATTCTAGTGCTTCATCACAAAAATTAGAGGGATATAATTCTTAGGACCACACCATAGGAAAACAATAATGATTAGATATGCACCGTTAAAATCCTCCTAAGGCCCACTGTACTGTTTATTTGACATCCAATCTTTTTATTAGGTCATACACGCCTAGATGAAGGGAAAAAACAAAGATCAGCTTGATCCAAAACTTTCATGGCCTCCAAAAGGTTTTTAATGGTCGACGCTCATTCAACACTATTTCCTATATGTGGCCCACTTGAGATTTTGATATACCTAATTTTTTGTCTCATACCATGAAATGATATGAAAAGATAGATGGATGGCATGGATGAAAAACATACATCATGGTAGGGCCCACTGAACACCGACCACCAGCCATTGGCCTGTGGCAGTGGGAGTAGCCAATCCATTCCTGCCTTGTGACGCGGATTGGATACTGACAGGTTGACCAGCCAGACGGGCTACTGACGTGACGTCTGAAGTTTTGTGGGCCCCACCATGATGTATGCAGTGTATCCACGCCGTCCATACATTTGGAGAGATCATTTTAGGGAATGGGCCAAAGAATGAGGCAGATCTAAGGCTGGGGTGGACCCCACCACAGAAAACAGTGGGGAGAGTGACTCCCACGGTTCAAACCTTCCCAAGGTCAATCGTGATGTTTGTTTGAGATCTAACCTGTTCATGTGTTGCCGCAGACATGAAAGAAGGGAAAACACAAATATTAGCTTGATCAAAAACTTCTGTAGCCCTTAGAACTTTTATTGATGAGCATCATTCTCACCCACTCTTTTTTATGGTGTTGTCCTATCGAGCTTTAGATTTGACTCATTCTTTGTATCACCTCCTAATATGATCTCTCCAAATTGTTGGACGATATGGATACAAAACACACATCATGGTAGAACCCACAGAACTTGGTAACGTCACTTCAGTAGCTAGTCAACCTGTCAATAGCTAATCCGCACAGGACGAGCGAGGATTGCGTACTACCCCCGCCCATCCCTAGCTCCGAATGGGCAGTTCTATGGGCGGGCCCATCGTGATGTATCTGTACATCCAAACCCTCAATCTTTTTTCTTGTATTATTTTAATGCATGAACACAAAAATGAGGCAGATCCAATGCTCAAATGGACCACACCAAAAATAGCAGCGGGATAGTGATTTTCACCATTAAAAAAACTCACAGGTCCACTGTGATGTTTTTTTACCATCCAACGTATTCATTAGGTCATGTAAATGTGGGTGAAGTGAAAACACAAATATCAGCTTGATCTGAAATTTCTCGAGCTCTCAAGAAGTTTTTAACAGTGGACGTTCAATCCCCACATTATGGTCCAATTAATCATTATACTTGCTTCTTTTATTGGATCACACCTTAAATTATCTGAAAAGGTTGATGGACGGTGTGAATCAAACACATAAATCATGGTGGGGCACAAAGAAGTTTCACAGGTTAAAGGTTGGTTTGTATTGCGCAAACAATTTAAAAGAAAAAAATTCCGTGATAACTTGAAAAGGGATACTTTTGGAAGTAAAAAAATTTTATTTAATGAAAAATCACAAAGCGCATTCCGCGTTCACTATTAAGCCAGACTCCAGAAAGAATTCAGTGAAAAACCACTTAGTACTTTCCGTCTTCCGCATTAACAAACACCACTAAACACGAAAAATTTTTCTCATTCCGCGTTAAGTGCAAAAATTCAGCGTTAACAAACACGGCCTAAGTCTAAAATCGAGATATATGCAATGCTCAAGTGGCCCATACCACAAGAAACAATGGCCTTAAACGTCCACCATTGAAAGTTATTTTGTTTATCGGCCTCACACTAATGTTTATTTGTCATCTAGCCTGATCGCGAAGTCATAAAAACATTGATAAGAGGTAAACACAAATATGAGCTTCATTCAAAACTTTTGACGGCCACATAATTTTTTATACAGTAAGCATCCAATTTCCACTGTTTCCTATGGTGTGGTCCACTGGAGCTTTGGATCTGCCTCATTTTTGGGTTCATGCCCTAAATGATGCTGATATATAAGATGAACGGTGTTGATACATCACAATGGGCCCTACATTCACTTGGCAGTCATCCTCGGTTCTAATGCCAAAAAGTTAAGCCATCAACGTATGAAATGATGTAGTAATTACCTGGGTAATTAATTATTACCCATTTACTAGGTAATCATCTCTTATGTGAAAAATCAAATGGCCCTTAGAAAAATTACATGAAATCTATATTAATTAGACAATGACATCTTTGTGTGTTGTATCTTGTACATTTCATTAAAAAAACAAAAATAAAATTAACAAATAACTCATGGAATTTATTATTTTTTTGCAAATTAAATAGGAGAAAATGTTATCTAGAAGAAAAAGTATTTTCTTATCCTCTTAACCAAATGGAAGCAGATTGTGTCCAGCCTTTCCTTGGGTCGAGATAGGGGATCAATGGAGCCCACCGGGATGTATGGTTTTTATCTATATATCTGTATCATTCTAAGGTATGAGCCCAAAAATGAGTCATACCAGTGCTTAAGTGGACTATGGGGATTGAATGACCATCTTTAAAAACTTTTTGACAGTCATGGAAG
This sequence comes from Magnolia kwangsiensis, assembly GCA_037074715.1. Taxonomy (NCBI): domain Eukaryota; kingdom Viridiplantae; phylum Streptophyta; class Magnoliopsida; order Magnoliales; family Magnoliaceae; genus Magnolia; species Magnolia kwangsiensis. The sequence continues at coordinate 87,052,898 of CM073583.1, forward strand.
ATTTGATCAAGTTATATTTGTATTTTCCATTCTTCAACGTCTACATGACCTTAGAAATGGATTAGATGATAAATAAACATCACACTAAGTTTAAAAAAAATTAAGTCTCATTATGACTGCAGCCTACTATAGCGTTGTCCACCTCAGTCTTGGATCTGCTTCGGTTTTGGACCGTACATAACTGGTCTGTTAAATAGATATACGGCATAGATAAAACCCATACATCATTTTGGGCTCCACATTACCCTTCTCAGCTAAAGTCGTCGATGCAATCCTCTTCCTAACCATCCCATTTCCGATTCAACTACTGGGGCGTCCGCTAAGTAGGGGTGTCAGTGGGCAAGTTTCGGGCCTGAAAAATAAGAATTTTGAATATGCCGCCCCACAGCTCCGCTGAAACAGTTCAAAATCCGGGCCGACACGTACCCTAGTCGCGGCCCATCAACAACAACCCCACAGCTAAGCAATCTCTCAATTTGGTGCGTTCCAGGAGAGGACAGGTTATAACAAAGAAGTGATTTGCCATACACGTGTCAGAGTGGCTTGAATCTGTGAGATCAAGTCCATCCCCCAGGTGGGGTTCAAAGAGAAAATTTCCTTTGCCAAAACCCTTGCTGTTTCACTCATCAGTTGGGACACAAGTGTTTGCTGAATACAGGTTATAACAAAGAAGTGATTTGCCATACAAGTGTTTGCTGAATACAGGCTTTCACTTTCTTCATGATACTGTGGTTCACGCAGCAAGCGTACAAGACTCTTTGAAGCAATCGAGACTTAACTGTCCGTCCAGATCATGCGCGCGTGTACCGCAGTTCACTTCGTCGATCTGTTATGGTCCCATCACGCAGCACTTCTCCACACCTCGCTCGCTGAGTCGCCCTGCAACTCAGGCGGAATGGTTATGGTAGGGGTGCGGATTAGATGCGAGTGCGGCCCTGACCGTGGGGCCCACCTTTATGTATATGTTGTATATCCACGCTGCTCATCCGTTTTTGCAGCTCCTTTTAGGGCATAAACCCAAAAATAAAGTCGATACAAATCTCAGGTTGACCACACTAAAGGAAACAGAGGCGACTGAACGGCCAACATTAAAAACTTCGTGGGCCCAACGTAATTTTATTTGCTATGTCCAACCTGTTGATAGTAACAAAGACATGAATGAAGGCAAAACATAGATATCAACTCGATTCAAAACTTTTGTTGCCCATGAGAAGATTTTACTGGTCAAACACCACTATTTACTGTGGTGTGGTCCACCTGAGATATAAATACACTTTATTTTTTGTTTGTTTGCCTAAAATGATCTGGAAGAACAGATGGTCGGCGTGGATAAACAACAGATACATCAAGGTGGGCTTCACGGTCTGGGTGGCACCGTGTTAGGTGAGGCCGGGGCCGGATCTAATCTGCTCCCCCATGGTTTGGACTTCCGCCGTGCGTCTCGGTTCGTGCGCAGCACCCCTATTTTAGCCGGAGCTTTGGCCGAAATCCCACTGATTTAAGATTGGTACCTATTTGATTTTCCTTACTGAATCCGGACTGTTGATCCGTTCCTTTTAACCGTCCATCTATTGGCCACGAAGCAGGTAGTTAAAATTGCCCGATCAGAGTGGTTTTAACGGTTTGGATTGAATTAGCTTTAGGCCACGTGTTCGATTAGTGGGTTGCTACTGCATTAAATGGTAACCAGCACATATAACAGGCAGCTTGTGAAAAGGAGGGATTTTTATTTATTTATTTATTTGCATTATACGCCCTTCCATTTTTGTTATAAGGGATTAAACTCCCTCTTCTTTTCATATTTGTAAATAACACGTTCCCAGTCATGCATAAATCTCCAAACTGTCACTGCTGTTAGATTATGGCTTGACTAGAGTTAGTTAAGCTATTAAATTTCAGTTGGTTAGCTCCAATGGCATATGTTCCCATCTAGCAATTCCCACTTTGGCATGGGTATGCAGCTACAGATCTAAGCCATTCAATGGGTTAGCCCTGCCATGCACATGGCAATGGTTGTAGTTTGTCCTCTAAAATTCATGGCAACTAGCCTACCTTAATGGGGACATTGAATGACTTAAAAGACTACAACTCAGGCGAAGTGTACGGAAAGCATGGTATGATTTGGGGGAGCATATTAGGCGACCGTGGGGCTACTTTGATGTATATGTTGTATATCTATACCATCCAATGTTTTTTCACCTCATTTATGGCATGAGCACAAAAATAAATAAAGCAAATCCAAATCTTAGGTTGAACCCAAAAATCATGATGATCCATAACTCATGTAAGCCATGCCATAGGAAACGTTTGGGTTGGAACACTAATAATTAGTTTTTCACGGGCCTTACCATGTTGTTTATATTTCATCCAACTCGTTCATCTAACTCGCCTTAATACAATTAAAGCTATTATGGGTAAAAATAGATTGACCAATAAGATGAGGTTAGGTCGGACAATTGTGTGTATCATGAGGTCAGTCAACGCCAATTATGACCAAGGGACTCTTCAACGGCCAGAAAGCGGCAATACACTATTGAGGAAACAGCTTACCATTTGAGTTCGGCCGCCAGGAGATGGACCTCGGTCTCAAAGTTCATACAAGGGCAAGTCTGCCATCTGCTTAAAAGCTCAACTGTAGTTCACTAGAGAAGTCGGGTCGGTAGACTACTCTTCCAAGCAGCCGCGTAAGCCACCACCGACTCTCTACCTCAGCCATCTGCCACATGCCTCCGTTAGTTTTGACCTGACTCCGACCGACCTTATCCGAGATCCCGGCCAAGGATCTCAGAAGTCGAACACGACACGGATCCCTCCGAAATTTCAGTCGAGGATCTCGGCGGATATCCGTGGCATTCCCAAATACAAATCCCTCTGCGACTGGGGATCCAAATCCTTACTATAAATACGAACGCCTTTAATGAAGAAAGGTATGCAAAATCCTAAGCCTAAAACCCTTCTCTCTACTAGACCTAGATTCCCTACCTAACTCAGGCATCAGAGGGTCCCCCACTGCAGCCAAGGTCTCCTTTGTCTTCTCTATGTACAGGTACTCGAAGGTCTAATGAGGGTTAACCAGATTTCTGCATCAACAAAAGCAATTCCCAATACTCACACTATTTCAAAACTCAAGTAGTCCGCAACATATGGATTTAGAAGTTTTAGGTATAAGTCCATGTGGTATGGATCACCTGAGTATTGAATGAGCCTGTTTTTGGCAAGCCAACTAACATAAGATGGATCTCATGCACATGAAGTCATATTTCCATTGTAAAAACAAGCATATTATTGCATGTCATTGCAAGCAAAGTAAGAGTTTTAGTTTCGAAGATTGGATTAGATTTGATTTAGAAGGAAAAGTCAATTGAAATTCGTATTTATTAGACAATGACATCCTTGTAACTTGTACCTTTCTCTTTATAAAAGCATACATGATGTGGTTATTGTGGAAAAAGAATATTTTCTTGTGATAAGGGATTAGGTGTCATTTGGGTAACACATTAATGAGTGTTTCCTTGACCGTGGGGCCCATTTTGATGTATGTGTTGTCTATCTAACTTGTCCATCAATTTTTCTAGCTCATTCTAAGGTATGTTCTAAAAATACGAAGCAAGCTCAAATCTCAAGTAGACCACAAAATAGGGATTGAATGCTCACTGTTAGTATTTTCTCAAAAGCTATCCAAGTTTTAGATCAAGCTAGTATTTGTGCTTTTCCTTCATTGGGCTTTACCTGACCTTTTTCCTTGCTTGGAAGATTGTTGTTGGAAAAAAATAGATCAACTTATGCAATGGACCAATTCTACAAATCAGCACGGACCCAATAAAACTTGTTCCTTAAGATGTATCTGTCGGCAAGGAAAGGTCGACTTTCAAGTGAGTCGATACAACTGTAAGGCCACTTAAATAAAATGCAACTGTAAGTTCACTCAAATGGCCAGTCACCGACCTAAACCATATGTCGGATATAGTTTGGTCATATGTCGACTACAGGTCAACCTGATATAGCTCGGCCATAGCTCTGCATAACCTTTGAACAAGATAAATATTAATTTGATAGAAGGCTTGGTATTATTTACATATACTATATATGGCGCCTTTGTCATCCGACCTTTTCCTAGACCAACAGTATGAGAATCCCTCCGACGGTTCGAAAATCTCTCCCGATATTTCCAGGGGATCAAATCATATCCTGAGGACCCCGGATAAGTATAATCTCGAGAAGATCCCAGGCGAATCCGAAAACCTGTGTGGAAAGGTCTCCTATATATCAGGAAAGACTCCCTACGGCATAGTCTTCATTCTCCTATGAATAGAGGTGCCTCCAGCCAATACAAGGTACGCATACACACACCATAATACTTAACTAGTGACTCTTTCTCTTAAGATTATAACCTACAAAATACGCAAGATCTTGACTTAAGTATTGGAGGGTTTCCTGTACAAGTCAGGGTCTCCTTTGTTTATTGCTTTCGTTTATGCTGATCTTGAAGGGTTAATCAAGGTCTACTGGAAAATTGCATCAACTATTATTCTAACGTGGTCTTAATATTTAGATGTGCTTTATTTTTTAGAACATGTGCATGACATGGGAAACACAAGTGTTATCCCGATAAGAGAAATTTAGGACTGTGGACCCCACCTTTTATCCAGCTGTTTTTACGAAACAATAAAAACTTTGTTTTGCAACTTAGATTTGCGCATACGGACAGCGAATTTGACGACGAAAATACCCCTCCCTTTCGAAGTTGAGCGCTGATGCTCCTCCAGCCGAGAGTTGTACGAACATCTTAAAAGAGATCAAAATTACATGGCCCCACAACTATGTATTTATTATATCCACAACATTGATCCATATTTCGAGATCATTTTGGAGCATTATCCAAAAAAAAAAAAAAATTCATCTCCAAAGATCAATTGGACCGCACCACAAAGAGCAGTGGGAAAACCGATTTTCATCGTTAAAAATTTTGTAGGGCCCAGCACTTGATAGTTAGATCTGTCTTATTTTACGTCTCAAGCTTATATGAGCTCGCCGAATAGATGGACGGTTTGGATATAACATGGACCTCATGATGGGACCCACAAAAGGCGGTGGAGTTTACAACAACAAAATAAAAATAAAAAAACCAGGAACCTATAGCTATGGATTATAACCGTAGCCCTAGCTGTAGCCCCTACTTTTTTGACATGTATCGAAGGTCTTTTGATATATCGAAAAAGGTTCCGAACTGTCCAGCGAGTTTGCCTTAAAATTCCTGCAGTTTTACCTATGGCTACGAATTATAACCGTAGTCATAACTGTGTCCGTTACAATTTGTGCATTTTAAAAAAAAAAAAAATTTTTTACATGGAGAACTTTACTCTACCTACAATATTCTCTAATACATATTTATATAAATATGTATATATAAGCATATAAAAAAAAATTTCTCTCTTTTTGTTTTTTCATTTCTTTCTTTATTCATTTAACAAGAATATCTTCTAAACTAAAATTAGTTACTTGACGTACCCTATATGATTTTGGGGTAGGAGAAGCTACTTTAGCCAACCAACATGGTTATTTTTCAAGATTCCATCAAGTTGATGGTCGAAAATCCATTTCATTCACTTCGCGGTCAATTTCATTCATTTCATTTACTTTGCGATCAATTCCATGCATTTCAAGGACAATCCCAGCGATTCCCCTTCACTTCATGGTCAATTCCATGCATTTCATGGTCAATTCCCTTCACTTCACGATCAATTCCCTTCATTTCGCAATCAAACAAAAATTGAGCAGGGCAAACATAAAATTGAGCGGGACAAACATGAAATTAAGTGGGGCCAACGAGAAATTGAGCGGGGTAAACATGAAATTGAGTGGGGCAAACATGAAATTGAGTAGGGCAAACTAGAAATTGAGCAGGGCAAACATGAAATTGAACGGGGCAAACATGAAATTGAGCGGGGCAAACTAGAAATCGAGTAGGGCAAACATGAAATTAAACGGGATAAACTGAAAATTAAGCGGGGCAAACTAGAAATTGAGCGGGGCAAACATGAAATTGAGCGGGGCGAATTATAAATTAAGTGGGGCAAACATGAAATTTAGCGGGGCAAACTAGAAATTGAGCGGGTCAAACTTGAAATTAAGCAGGGCAAACTTGAAATTGAGCAGGGCAAACTAGAAATTGAGCCCATTCGTTTTTCCATCTTGATGTATGTGTTTCATCTAAGTTGTCCATCCATTTTTCCATCTAATTTAAAGGGTTGAGCCCAAAATTGAAGCATATCCAAAGATCGAGTCGATCATGCCTGGAAAAAAAGTGGGGATAATGATTTCCACCGTTGAAACCTTATTAAGGCCCATAGTGATGTTTATTTGTCATCCAACCTGTTCATAAGATCATACATACATGGACGAATGGAAAACAAAAATATAAGCTTGACCCAAACTTATGTGGCCCACAAGAAATTTTCAACAATAGAAGTTCAATTCAACTGTTTCATGTGGTGTGGTCCATTTGAAGCTAATATAGATACGTGTCGCACGAAGACAAGTGTTGATGCTCCTCGAGCTCCGAGTTGCACGAATGGTTCAAAGGAGATCAAAGTTATATGGCCCCACAATGATTTATTTATTATATCCACACCCTTCATCATTTTTCGAGATCAATTTAGACCATGAAACAAAAAATGAATCATATCCAAAGCTCAAATGGGCCACACCAAAAATAGCAGCGAGGACAATGATTTTCATCATTAAAAAATTCGTAGGGCCTACATAACTTTTATTTTCCATCCAATCCGTTAATAAGATCACAAATACTCAAATGAAGAGGAAAAACAAATTTCATATTAATCGGAAGCTTCTGTGACCCCAAAAGGGTTTCAATGGTAGGCGTTCAATCCTCAACTGCTTTTTGTAGTGTGGTCCACTTGATCTTTATATCTATCTTATCTTTAGGCTAAAGCCTTAAGACGAGCTTGCCAAATGGATGGACGTTTTGGATATAACACATACCTCATACCTCATGATGGGACCCACAAAACTTGTTAACGTTAATACACTAGCTATATAGCCCGCTCGATTTCTAGTTTGCCCCGCTCAATTTTCAGTTTGCTCCGTTCAATTTATAGTTTGCCCTGCTCAATTTCGTGTTTGCCCTACTCAATTTCGTGTTTGCCCTGCTTAATTTTCAGTTTGCCCCGCTCATTTTCTAGTTTGCCATGTTTAATTTCATGTTTGTCCTGCTCAATTTCATATTTGCCCCACTCAATTACTAGCTTGCCCCGCTCAATTTCTAGTTTGCCCCGCTCCATTTTCAGTTTACCCCGCTCAATTTCTAGTTTACCCTGCTCAATTTTCAGTTTGCCCCGCTCAATTTCTAATTTGTCCCGCTCGATTTCATGTTTGCCCCGCTCAATTTTTATTTTGCCCCGCTCAATTTCATGTTTGCCCTCGCTCAATTTTTAGTTTGCCTTGCTCGATTTCATGTTTGCACCGCTGAATTTCTAGTTTGCCCTGCTCAGATTCATGTTCGCCCCACTTAAAAGAGATCAAAGTTACATGGGCCGCACAATTATGTATTTATTATATCCACAACGTTCATCCATATTTCAAGATCATTTGAGAGCATTATATATATATATATATATATATATATATATATATATATATATATATATATATATATATATATATATATATATAAAGAATCATATTCAAGGATCAATTGGACCACACCACAAAGAGTAGCGGGAGAATTGATTTTCACCATTAAAAATTTTATAAGGCACACCAGAACTTGTATTTTCCATCCAATATATTCATAAGGCCACAAAGACCTAGATGAAGAGGAAAAATAAATTTCATAATGTTCTAAAACTTGTATGACCCCTAAAATGGTTTCAATAGTAGATGTTCAATCCTCCACTGCCTTTTACAGTGTGGTCCACTTAATAGCTAGATTTGTCTTATTTTTCATCTCAAGCCTTAATACGAGCTCACCAAATGGATGGATGGTTTGGATATAACACATACCTCATAATGGGACCCACAAAATGCCGTGGGGATTATAACAAAGAAAAAATAAATAGCGAGTTTGGGTCCTTGGGATCCTATAACTACGGATTATAACCGTAGCAATAACCTAGCCCTTCTTACGATTCGATATAACAAAGGTCTTTTGATATTATCGAAAAGGTCTTAAACTGTCGAGGTCTTATAAAAAAATCTTGCAATTTTCTATGGCTACAAATTATAACCGTAGCAAAATCCTACTCAACCACCTTCACTTACTTTAGAAAGCAGAGGTGTTTTTTTTTTTTTTTTTTTATGTTGCTTTCGTGGGTCCCATCATAAGGCCTATGTTATATCCAAACCGTCCATATATTTAGCAAGATCATATTAAGGCTTGAGATGAAAAATAAGATAGATCTAACAGTCAAGTGAACTACACTATAAAAGGCAGTAGGGGAATTGAACGTCTACTATTGAAACCCTTTTAGGGGTTACAGAAGTTTTGGATCATTATGAAATTTTTTTTTCTCTTCATACATGTCTCTGTGACCCTATGCATAATCTTAGAGGGAAGATTTCTCACAAACATCATAGTGGGCCTGCTAAGTTTCTAACAGTTGACACTCATTCAATACTGTTTCCTGTAATATAATGTGGTATACTTGAGATTTGGATATACTTCATGTTTGGTCTCATGTCATAAAATGATGTAGAAAAATATATGGACAGCATGGATGAAAAGCATACATTATAGTGAGCCCACAGACCACCGACCATCTGCCATTGGCTGGTGGCAAGGCAGAGTACCCGATCCGTTTCCGTGAAAGGAGGGATATTTTCGTCCTCAAATTTGATGTCCGTACGAGCAGGACTAAGTTCCCAAGCAAAGTTTGTATTATTTCATGTCTCGTAAAAACAGCTGGATAAAAGGTGGGGTCCACAGTCCCAAATTTCTCTTCCGGTAATGCGGAACATGCTTCCCTTCCGATTCTAACTTTGAGCGTCCAAAAAGCAACCTACAAAAGAGGACAGGTGATAATAATGAAGTGATTTTCCATACATGTGTCAGAGTAGCTCGGATCTGTGAGATCAAGTCCATCCACCAGGTGGGGTTCAAAGAGAACATTCCCTTTTCCAAAAGGTATGCCCTTCCACTGATCAGATATGACACGAGTGTTTGCTGAATGCAGGCTTTCGGCTGATTTACTTTTGAACCGTTCACTTTCCGTATGATACCGTGGCCCACCCAGAAGGTGTACCCAGAAGGTGTACAAGCCTGGTTAATGGCCCAGAGAATCTTCATAGCCACCTAGACTTAAACCGTCGGTCCAGATCATGCACAAGTATATAAAAAAAATGGCATGTTTACCACAGTTCACCTTGTCAACCTGTCATGGCACCTATATGAGCAGCACTTCTCCCCTCCTCGCTCGCCTGTTAAATTCGAACGGTGGAGTGCGTCCTGGCCCCCGACTGGACGGACTCTATCCAAGCAGGAGTTCCGTGGGGTCCACCGTGATATGTCTTTTATCCTTACTGTCCATCTATTTTTTTAAATTATTTCAGGGCGTGAGCCCAAAAAGAGGCATCCAAGGCTCGAGTGGACCACGCTACATAAAGCAGCGGTGATAATGACCTACCGTTGAAACCTTCCTAGTGCCCACATATACTTTCAATCCCTATTATGTGTTTTAACCGAGCCTTGGATCTGCCTCATTTTCGAGATTTTAGACTAAAATGATATGGAAAAATGGATGGACGACACGGATAAAATACACACACGATGGTGGGCTCCACAGGCCCCTGCACCGTCGTAAGAGGGGCAAGACACAATCCCCGTTCGTTGAAGTCGTCGCAGCAACTTGCCCACCGTAGCATGGACTTTGTATGACTTTGAAAGCTGCTGCAACTCAGGCGGAATACATGGAGACCACGACGTGATTTAGCCTTCCGCCGTAGGTCTTAGCTCGTATGAACTTCAATCCTAGCAACCCTACTTCTTTATTCCTTTTAACCGTCCATCTAAATGGCCACAAAGCATGTATTTTACATTGCCCGATAAGTGTGGTTTTTATCATATGTGCTATCCATAAGTACTCTCATAATTTTAACGGTTTGGATTTAATATCTTTATGCCACGTGTTCGATTAATAAGCTGTTGCTCCATTGAATGGTAACCAGCACATGCACCAATGAGCTTGAGAAAAAGAAAAAGGGCTTTCCACCCTCCCCCTTTTGCTATAGGAAACAAGCCCCCTCTCAATTTCATATTTGTAAATAACACCTTCTAATGCTGCATAAATCTCCACACTTGTCTTCTTGACTAGCTTAGTTAAGCTATTAAATTTCAGTTGATTTGCCTGATGGCACATGTTCGGAAGATTTAACCAATCTAGCCGTTCATGCAGTGGTTGTTAGATTTGAGCCATTTATCAGGTTACCTAATGATCTATCTCTGCAATACCAGAAACATTCAATGTGTTAGCCTGTTCAGGTACATGGTCAACATGATACATATGTGAATAACACCTTCCGCTTTGGGCTATAATAAACTTAAATCCCCTTTTCTTTTTATATTTGTAAATAACTCCTTATTGGAACATAAATCTCCACATTGTAGGGTTAATTAAGCCATTAAATTCCAGTCGATTAGGCCCGATGGCATGTGTTGGCAAGATTTTACCCATCTAAGCAGTTCCCACCATGTTCATAGCAATGGTTGTAAGATTTTAGTCATTTATCTTGTTATGTCCATGATTTATCTATGCAATATTTGAGCCATTCAATGTGTTAGCCCCATCATGTAGATGGCCAAGATGGTACGTGTTGTGGGTAAAAATGGATTGATCAGGATGACTCAAGATGAGAGGATGACTTCCATCAAAAGGATTGCTAAACCACGACTCACTCGACCTCAAAATCGACCCAGATTTAGCTAATATCAACTATAGCCTCAATTTAAGTCCGACCTCGACCTCAGTTTGACTGACTTTGACCTCAGCCTTCCCGACCTAAACCTCGATATGTTCGCTCTCGGGCTCAACCTTAACTTCAATTCGCTTAAAATTAAGGTCAAGTTCAACCTTACGCCCCGACCTAATTAATTGCCTACCACCAAAGAATCTACTAGAAAGTCCTCCCCTAGATTTTCTCAAGGGATCTTAAAGGAACAACCGTGTATCTACAAAATTAGCTTCCTAGTATAATATGGTATCGGGTGGCGGATTCATTGCTATACTCGATACCACTTCTAAAGGACTTATATATACATACCTCTTCCGTCAAGAAAGATATGCAGAATCTCTCATCCAAAACTCCTCAATATTACCTGATGTAGATCGGGTCGCGGATATTTTCATGGCCAAGATAGATCAGAAAAGGTCCGGTCGACGACAGAAGTGATCTGGATCGTCGGACCTTAGATCGGGCGTATCTCACAATCCAGAATGAGTTATCGGGCGTAAAATATATGATTTTGGGGTAAAACGAGCTACTTTAGCCAACCAACCCTGCTATGCTGGGTTGAGCAAGCCGGATTTGCAAAATACCCTTGGATTGACGGTTGTTTCACTATTTTAATTTCGTTTTTACTATAAATAGTAAGTTTTAATTTGATTATAACTCTTTATCCGTCAGGCTTTAGGAGTTACCCCCAATGTAAAAAGAGCTTAGAATAATAAGGAGAACGATTTAGTGAAGCCAAATAAGACACTTACTATTTTTGGCTGAAAACCTTGCGCACTAGTAGACATCACGATTGTCTATAAATAGTAAGTTTACTATTTATAGTAAGTTGCGAATTCTATGAGTTTTAGTTGTAGTTTGCTTCCGATTTCTCTCTCATTGTTTAGTATCCCTATTTAAAGGGTTGTAAACTCGTTTATTTCATTCGTTAATCAATTTCAAAATTTATTAGAGTTTATTTATATTTTCTTGCTTTCTTTCCTCGTGGATTCGAGAAGTCTTTCTGAGGAGTCTAAAGAAGCTCCGTGGATTCGGAGTAGTTATCCTTGAGGAAGACGGTGATCGACCTCATCACGTTCATCCCTGCATCATTACCAAACATAGATCCTTAGCCTGACTTTGGCATTGGAGGGTCTCTTATTTAGTAAGGTTCTCATTTGTTTTCTCCTTGTGTAGGTACTCAAAGGTCCAAAAAGGGAGGACTAGATTTTTGCATCGACCATACGTATGTGAAGACTATTTATTTCATTTTATGGATCATGGCCCACTTGATTATTATATAAGGTTAACTATGGTGTCACTGCAGTATCTATGTCTCCCATTTCAAGACACCAATCTGCATAATCTTGTGTTAGGGCCATCGATTAAGCCATTTTGGGCCATCCAATGTTACTGAAGATTAATCATATGCCCTATTAGATGTGTGGTTGGGATCATTCATTGTGCTATGGACCATCAATGTTGATGACCTATAATTTAAAAGTCTTGATCGATACAATAATTGTAAGGTGGGTCTACCTTGAAGATGGTCCTGACTTAATAAGGATGTTCCTCTCACCAAGTGATTCATGACACACATTAATGTAGTGTGTGCAAGATCTAGGCCATTCATCAAATAACAAATATCAAATGCATGCCTTGATTGAAAATTACAACTATCGAATGATCCTAACCATCCAATCATTTGCATGTAAAAAGTGACTGTGAGAGGACAATAAAAAATGATGGCAACCATGCGATTAATGGATTATATAGAAGTATAACAAGAGAAAGTGACCAACATTTAAAGGTTCAAAATATAAAACCCGGGTATCAAGTCAGATTGAGTTAGGGCTAACCCGACTTGACCTGATTTTGAAATAGACATGACCCGAACTTGACCTAACTAAGTATGCCTAGCTTGATTCAAGTCTGTGTATTGCTTGGACAAACCTGAACCGAGTCCAACCGGTCATAGATATCGAGTTAGGTTCGGTTATGGTGGGTATATGTGAGCTAAAATCACAGCTCATATCCTAGGTGCACCCGCCTGAATTGCAATCTCTCCATCTGCTATATGACATCTCATATCTAAAACATCAAATATGAATTTTCTTTTTTATATACAAGTCGGGTTTTAGATCGAGTTGGATTTTGGGTTGAGTCGAGTCAAGCTACTGGGTGACCCGAATTGCAATCTCTCCATCTGCTATATGGCATTTCATATCTAAAACATCAAATCTGAATTTTCTTTTTTATATACAAGTTGGGTTTTAGATCGAGTCGGATTTTGGGTTGAGTCGAGTCAAGCTACTGGGTGACCCGAATTGCAATCTCTCCATCTGCTATATGGCATCTCATATCTAAAACATCAAATCTGAATTTTTTTTTTTATATACAAGTTGGGTTTTAGATTGTAAGACCCGTATCTTGGTCCGTACCTTTCCGTACACTTCCGCGGTCTTACCGGTCGAATTCCGGCAACTTTCGACCCTTAAACAATATCGACGCGCGACCTGGATTCATGTACCGACAACCCGAGTCGACTCAACCCGAGACCAATACCATAGCGACCGCGCTGTCGTTGCGGTTCCGATACCGCGACTCGCGTGCCAAGGCGATACCCTGATCAAGAGATACGAGCCAACGTTCGGTGCGAGAAAACGCCGCGCGTTGCGAAAACCAAGGGAATCTCAACGATGTGTCACATCAATCACATCAATCCCATCAATCAATCACCCATCAACCCATCAAAGGTCAAGTACACATCACTTCCATCCCTTTTCCCAAGCAACCACCAAAGTCTTCTCAACCCATACCTTTCTTACACAAAAAGCCACAAAAGTCTTCCTAACCCATACCTTTCTTACACAACCATCACTCACCCATCCATCCATCACTCTCTCTCTCTCCCTTTACATCACTCTCTCTCTTACTCTCCCTCATTCCAAAAAAATCCAAGCAACAAAAATTTGCAAGGGTTCCATACGTATGGAATTTTCCAAGCCCCTCTAAACTTCAAGTGGCCCACCTTCCTACCCCAAAATCCCCCATCTCAACCCTCCATTCTTCATCCTAACCGTTGAAGTTGAAGCCAAGGTGCCAAGGAACCCCTAGGAGCGAGAAGATCGGACGGTGGGTGCTTCTATAGGGTAGATTTTCTTGAATTTATGGTGGACCAAGTGAGGCCCACCGATCAATGGTGTGGATCTCACTTGGGATCCTAATATGTGGCCGATGGACCACTTGGATCATCATGATCGGTCCATGATGGGGCCATTCTCCATGGACCCCATCATGATGTTTATTTGCATTTAGAAAGGTCATCTAGACCGTCCATATCGGTGGAGAATGGATCTCCACCGTTGATTTACATTTTTAACGGTCCCATGTGCAAGGGACCCATTTCTTGTATGTTTCATTGCAAGGGAGGGCCCATAATGACGGGGTCCCTCCATCACAAGCCGTGTCCCACTCTCCATGTCTCTCTCCCTTTTATTCCTTTTATTTTATTTTATTTTCAATTATATGCTAAGGGAGTTGTGTGGCCCACTTGAATGGACCTCGCCTTGAGGTATTTATTATGTGCAAGGATTCTTCAAGTGGGGCTCACCTTGCACGTCGTACCCCCACCATCCATCAGTGGTGGCCCACTTAAAAAGGCCCACCACAGTGTATCTTTAAATAAAAAAAAAAGGGGCCCATCGTCCAGCGTCTGGGACGCTGGACGTCCCTTTTCAAGGACAAAAAAAAAAAGAGAAGAAAGAAAAGAAAAAGCAAGGTTCTTTGGGTGCCCCTTGGATAGGCCCCACCATGATGTATTTGAGTAATCCAAGCCGTCCATCCCCTTACCTACTGTGTTTTAGCCGTTGGGTAAAAGTTTGGGGCTTATTGGAAGACCTGGTGGGCCATAATATCAACGAATGCGTCACTACCATTCAAGATTATTATTTGGTTTTATTTTACTTTCTAAGCATCCAAAAATTTCAAACTCTGGACTCATTTGGACGGCCTCGAGTCGCTGATCATAATGACCGGGACGGATTTTAGTGCAGCAGGCCCCAAGCACGAAAAACTGCAGAAAAACATTTTTTTTCAGATTTTTGAAAGAGGCAGACCTCTGCACCTGCCACGGACAGCAGCCAGCGCTGCACGCTGCTGCGTGCAGCCGTCCAAGGCGGCGGGCGGGCGTCCAGCGTGGGACCCACGGCCCCAGCCGTGGGCCCCACCGTAATGTTCTTTTGTCATCCAACCATTCAAGAGGTGGGTCCCCTCCTCAGGTGGGCCCCCTCCAAATTTCGGTCAAATCCAAAGTTCCAGTGGCCCACACCACATCAAATAGTGGGACTGTATCCCTAGCCTTGAGAACCACTTTTTGGCCCACAGAAGGGTTGGATAAAGCTGAAATTTTTACTGTCCCTTCACACAGGTCTGAGTGACCTGATGAATGGGTTGGATTTCCTGATGGTGGGCCCTACTTGTGAAAATCCTCAGAATTTCTTTTCTTTTCAAAAAAAAAAAAAATTCTCAAAGAATGAGGCAGCGCCTCTGCCTTGACCGTGCACGGCAGCAGCAGGCGCTGCGTGCACGGTCGTCCGTGCAGTCACCCACGGCTGCTGCCGTGGGCCCCACATGATGTATATGCTTTATCTACACCGTCCATTAGGTGGGTCCCCTTCTCAGGTGGGCCCCCTCCAAATTTCAGGTCAATCCAAACTTCAGGTGGGCCACATCACATGAGACAGTGAGGTTGAGCATCTAACATTGAAATCTTTCTGGGGCCCTGTTACATGTGATCTACGCACGCCGTCCATCTGATTCTAATGCTGGGCCCACTGCCAGCTGCCCTAGTAATTTTTGTGGGACCCACCAATATATACATTTATGTATGTTATGTAGTTTATAGTATATAGTTTATAATATGAATATTGTAGTGGGCCCTACTCCATGTGTCTTTTTGACTAGTTTGGATGAAAATAAGTATTTTATAAGGCCCATGAGTTGGGACCCATCTGAATTTCAAAAGGGCATGGGCTAGGCCCATTGGGTTTATAAAATGCTTATGGGCTAGGCCCATTTAATTCATGTAAGGCCTAGATCTAGGCCATTTGATATGTTCCAAACCCATGGGACTAGGCCCATTTGATGTACTTCAAGGCCCATGAAATTGGGCCCATTGTTGCATTCTTAAAGCCCATGGAAGGAGGACATTTGATATATGTAAGGCCTAGGGGTTAGGCCCACTTTGATATGTATACAAGGCCTACAGGTTAGGCCATTTAATGAACCATAAGGCCTAGGGGTTAGGCCCATTTGAACCCATGTTTAGGTCTATGGGTTGAGGCCACTTGATCTACTTATAGGGTCAAATTGGTGTGGCCCATTGGTCAGATATAAGACCCATGTGACTAAGCTCATTTGATGTAATTCTAAGGCCCACGGGTTTGACCCATTGCAATGCACATAAGACCCATTGGTGTGGCCCATTTATGTGGCCCATCTGATGAATAAAAGCCCATGGAATATGGCCCATTTGATATATATGCAAGGTCCAATGGGGACAACCTACGGTCCATTGTAATGTGTAAATCCATTATAGACTAAATACGATGTTCACAACGATCGTGCCTTGGGAGCAATGTTGGTTTGACGTCCACATTGCGAGCGTAATGCTGGTTGGATGTCCACATTACGACTCTCCTTAGGGCCCATCACCAGGCCGTACTTGCCGTGTATAGGCCGTCCAGGCCCATCTGCATTGTAAGATAATTCATTTTATTAGAACCTGTTTAGTATAGTTTCATGACCCATGATCATACGCATCATATGTATGCTTGGTATGAGGATTGACTGATCATAGCATATGCCTTCAGACAGATTGTTTATGGGCTCCCGGTTAGGCAGTGTTGCCCATCATGAGCGCACGGTATGCGTAGGATTGGTTGCATGACTGGATAGCGTGATTCATGCATTCCGCATTTGTGTGACATGGTTGTTGTACGCCCTAGCGACATCAGGGCCGTAGCCTCCATAGACGCATCGTGGTTGGCAGGATTGGATACCGGAAATACTTGTTCTACATGGGGTACTATAGATGTCCCTGGGTGAAAGTCCCTAAACCCTTATGGTACCAAGAGGTTGCTCCAACGTCTAGACCGAGTGGGTAGATGAGTACGGAGTGCCGAATACCAGTTGGCTGTGCTCTCCACTGTGTCGTGGTCGGTTGGAAGGGGGTGCGGCCTTACCCGCCCGAGTGTAGGGGGCAATGCTAGGCTGAGTTTGACCAGCTCGAGGAATGGGTCCGCTATCGACGAGTCACGCCCGATATTGGCAGACGGATAGTGAGGTCTCTTCCACTTACCTTATTGCGCGCGATGTGGCGGCAATCTGGTTTAGAGTGTACTAGACCCCGGTGATATTCCATACTTTGAGCTGTACTGATATGTGGACATTGATGAGGATCTGCATGCTTGAGTTGCATTGCACATTGCATGGCCTTGGAATGGCCGATACCATTCATGTCTTGCATTGCATAGCCTTGGTACGGCTCATGACGTTTTGGTTCCATCTGCATATTCCGCATTACTCTGACATTGCATTCATATTACTACCTTGCGCACACACTTTCACCACCCTCTAAGCTTTCTGTAAGCTTATGCACGACCGTTGCGTGCAGGTGACGTTGGACTGCAGCAGCGTTGAGGCAGGAGCGCGTCGCTGATCATTTTGGAGTTTTTGTTATTTACCATTGTATTTCCCTTTATGCTCATTGTACTTGTAAAATTTTTGATCATAGTGGAAATGTAATGGAGTGCTTGGTTGTTGTTTGTGGGTTATGCCTTTGGTTATGCTTATTACGTATCAGACTGATGTTAAAAATCCTCCTCGTAGCATCCCAGGATCGGAACCTGGCGAATGGGAGCTAGGAGCCGAGAATGGGGTTCTACGGAGGCTGTCGGCGCCGGATTCGGCGATCGGGAATTTTGTGAGCCCGGTTTCCGAGTTTGGGGCGTGACAGAAGTTGGTATCAGAGCATAACTTGGGAATAACCGAGAACAACATTACATGTTTGCTATGAGTGAAGAATGGCTAAGTTCTGAAGTTCGGATAACTTTACGACCTTCCGAATCAGACCATTAACATGCGTACATTCGAGAGTTCTGGAAGTTGATAGGCGCTTTCGCTCTTTCCTGTAGGGTATGGCGCCTGTTACTCGATCGACTCCCGCACCACCACCTGAGGATTCTACCTCACCATCGGAGACTCCAGCTCTACCACCTGCGTCTCCCATCCCACCCTCAGAGATCCCTGATTCCTCCCATGAGGATGACATTCCTCCACCCGAGACTGATGAGGAGCCGACTGTGACTGTGAGTGCCTCTCAGTTACAGCAGATGTTGCAGGCTGTGACAGCTGCACTACAGGGACAGGGTAGACGCCCAGCTGTTTCACCAGCTCAGGCGGAGCAGGAGCGCGCGAGCGCCGTACTTCGTGAGTTTAGACGGCATGATCCCCCTCGTTTCCAGGGCGAGCCGGATCCGACTGCAGCCGAGAGATGGCGCTCCGATGTGGAGAAGATATTCGATACCATGTTGTGCACGACCGAGCAGCGCGTCCGGTTAGCAGTATTTCTCTTCCACGGTGAGGCCGAGCATTGGTGGACCTCTGTCGCCCGTGTCGCCGGGCCTGACCATGTCTGGACATGGGAGGACTTTGTGGAGCGATTCGAGGAGCAGTACTTCCCTGACCACATCCGTCGTCAGCGAGCCTTAGAGTTCGAGACTCTGGTACAGGGAGACATGACCGTGGCACAGTACGCGGCCCGTTTCATGGCACTATCGAGATTCGCCCCCTACATGGTTGATGATGAGGGGCGGAAGGCCCGCCGTTTCGAGCACGGTTTACGTTACGGCCTTCGAGGTCGTGTCATTGGGCATGAGCTTCCTACCTTCCAGGCAGTAGTGCGGAAGGCTCAGATATACGAGACTGAGTGGGCCGGTTCTCAGTCTGATCGTGGTCAGAGGGGAGACCGGAAGAGGCAGGCTCCTTCCAGTCATTCCCAGCAGGGTCGACCACAGCAGCAGAGGCGCACTGGTCGCCCAGCTTTCCGTGCACCATCAGCACCATCAGCACCTCCACCACCACCTCAGAGACAGTTCACCGGCACTTGCTTCAGGTGCGGTGCGACGGGACACCGTTCATGGGAGTGTCCCAGTCCCCAGCAGCAGCAGAGAGGTCCACAGCAGCAGAGACCTCCACCGCAGCAGCAGAGACCCCCACAGCAGCAGCGACAGCAGCAGCGACAGCAGCCTCTACCACCGAGGCCACCTCAGCAGCAGCATCAGCATCAGCACCAGCCTCAGAGGCCACAGCAGCAGAGGCAGCAGTTTCGACCACCTCAGCGACCCCAGCAGCAGCAGCAGCACGTTCAGAGGGGACAGGCACCTCCCCAGCCAGCTCAGGCTAGGTTTTATGCGGCTCAGCAGGATCCGCAGTCATCTGGGGGAGTCGTTGAGGGTATACTGCCAGTTTCTGCATGCATTGCACGTGTATTGTTTGATTCTGGTGCATCACATTCTTTTGTGGCCGAGAGCTTTTGCCGATCGGCTGGCTTACCGTTGGAGTCTGCTGATGTGAGCCTATCAGTGTCGACTCCCTTGGGGAGGACTGCAGCGCTAGGACGACTTTGCTCGTCATGCCCCGTTCTAGTTGGGGATACCTTCCTGCCTGCTGATTTGTTTGTTTTACCGATGTCCGAGTTCGACGTTATCTTGGGCATGGATTGGCTCGCTGAGTATTATGCCATTTTAGACTGCGCCGCGAGGACCGTCACATTTTGTATACCCGGCGTGCCTCAGTTCCAGTTCGTTGCAGAGGCCAGAGGAGAGCAGTTGTCTTGTTTGATGTCGTGCGCCATAGAGGAGCATGTCGCCGTTTGCATCGACCATTTACCGATAGTTTGCGATTTTCCCGATGTATTCCAGGAGATTCCGGGATTACCACCTCGTCGACTCACCGAGTTTCAGATCGATCTTGTGCCCGGTACCGCGCCTATTTCGAAGGCTCCGTATCGTATGGCACCGTTGGAGTTACGGGAACTGCAGAAGCAGTTGGACGAGTTGCGTGAGTTGGGCTTTATCCGTCCGAGCAGTTCTCCGTGGGGAGCACCGGTACTCTTCGTGAAGAAGAAGGATGGTTCGTTGAGGCTCTGCGTTGACTATCGCGAGCTCAACAAAGTCACGATCAAGAACAAGTACCCGCTCCCTAGGATTGATGATTTGTTCGACCAGCTGCAGGGTGCACAGTTCTTTTCGAAGATTGACCTGCGTTCTGGTTATCATCAGATTCGGGTCCGAGATGAGGACATTCCGAAGACAGCATTCAGGACGCGTTACGGTCATTTTGAGTTTCAGGTCATGTCCTTCGGACTGACCAATGCACCCGCGGTCTTCATGCAGTTGATGAACGAGGTTTTCCGCCCATATCTAGATCAGTTTGTTGTAGTCTTCATCGACGACATTCTGATCTACTCGAGGACCCGTGAGGAGCATGAGCAGCACTTGGAGATCACTTTACAGACCCTCCGTGCACACCAGCTGTATGCGAAGCTGGAGAAGTGCGAGTTCTGGCAGGAGGAGGTGAAGTTCCTCGGTCACGTGGTGACGAGGGAGGGTGTCGCAGTGGACCCCTCGAAGGTCGAGGCAGTGCGTCAGTGGGGCCAGCCCACGACTGCGACAGAGATCCGTAGTTTCCTTGGTTTGGCGGGCTACTACCGGCGTTTCATCGAGGGTTTTTCTCGTATTGCAGCCCCGCTGACCAGGTTGACTCGGAAGGGGGCAGAGTTTATTTGGAGTGACGCCTGCGAGCGAGCATTTACGGAGTTGAAGGACCGTCTGACGTCCGCTCCTGTCCTCACTCTTCCCTCTGGGAGTGATGGCTTTATTGTATTCACCGATGCCTCGCATATCGGTTTGGGTGCTGTCCTGATGCAGCACGGGAGACCAGTGGCCTTTGCGTCTCGTCAGCTCAAAGTCCATGAGCTGAACTATCCTACACATGATCTGGAGTTGGCTGCCGTTGTCTTCGCACTGAAGGTGTGGAGGCACTACCTTTACGGGATTAGGTTCGAGCTCTTCTCTGATCACAAGAGCTTGAAGTACCTCTTCTCGCAGTCTGAGTTGAATATGAGACAGAGGCGCTGGATGGAGCTCCTGAAGGACTATGATTTCGACCTTCAGTACCACCCGGGCAAGGCGAACGTGGTGGCAGATGCCCTCAGCCGTCAGCCACGAGGCCTAGTGGCGCACATGATGATTCAGGAGTGGCGGATGCTTGAGGATATTGCTGCGTATGACTTTGAGTTCGGCCTGCAGTCTTCTATAGTACAGTTATCGAGCTTGTCGATTCAACCCTCTCTTGTTGCTAGGGTGATCGAGGCTCAGCAGGCTGATGAGTCGTTGCAGAGTTATATGGCTGAGGCGGCATCTGAGGGTCAGGTTGATTGGCAGATCGGTACAGACGGTGGACTTCGCTTCAGAGGCCGATTATGTGTCCCGGATATCCCAGAGTTACGCAGAGATCTTATGACCGAGGCACATCGATCGCGATTTTCTATCCACCCGGGCTCGACGAAGATGTACCGTGACATGAGGCGACAGTATTTTTGGGCGGGGATGAAGCGCCAGATCGCCAGTTTTGTGGCCGAGTGTGACACGTGCCAGCGTGTCAAGGCCGACCATCAGAGACCTCCTGGGTTATTGCAGCCGTTGAGCATCCCGATGTGGAAGTGGGAGCACGTGTCGACTGATTTCATCATGGGTTTGCCGAGGACTCAGCGCGGTCATGACTCCATTTGGGTTGTTGTGGATCGTCTGACGAAGTCGGCACATTTTCTTGCGATGCGTGCGACTTGGTCTATGGACCGGCTTGCGAGACTGTTTATCGAGGAGATTGTGAGACTGCATGGTGTTCCAGTCTCGATCGTTTCTGACCGAGACTCGAGGTTCACGTCTCAGTTTTGGGGGAGCTTCCAGCGTGCGATGGGGACTGATTTGCAGCTCAGCACCGCGTACCATCCGCAGACCGATGGCCAGACCGAGAGGGTCAATCAGATACTTGAGGACATGCTTCGGGCCTGCGCGATTGACTTCAGGGGTAGCTGGGATGAGCATCTGCGATTGGCTGAGTTTGCGTACAATAACAGCTATCAGGCGACCATCGGCATGACTCCTTTTGAGGCACTGTATGGCAGACCATGCAGATCACCGAGTTGTTGGACCGAGGTTGGAGAGCGTCGTCTCCTAGGTCCCGAGCTTGTGCAGGAGACTTCAGAGGCTATTGACATCATCAGGCAGAGGATGCGCACAGCTCAGAGCCGACAAAAGAGTTCTGCTGATCGTCGGCGTCGTCCCTTGGAGTTTGATGTAGGGGACCATGTGTATCTCAAGGTCTCACCCATGAAGGGCGTAGTTCGATTTGGAGCGAAGGGCAAGCTTGCCCCGAGATTCATAGGACCTTTTGAGATCACTGGGCGCGTTGGCGCCGTGGCCTATCGGCTTGCCTTACCATCACAGTTGTCTGGCGTCCACAACGTGTTTCACGTCTCCATGTTGAGGAAGTGTGGGTCAGACATAGTTCCCGTTATTGATTGGCAGCCGTTGGAGGTTCGTAAGGACGCTTCTTACATTGAGCAGCCAGTCCGTATCCTTGATCGGAAGGAGCAGGTCCTCAGAACCAAGGTCATTCTGTTGGTGAAGGTGCAGTGGGGTCACCATTCGGTAGAGGAGGCTTCTTGGGAGCGTGAGGCTGAGATTCGAGAGCGATATCCTCATCTCTTTGATGGTTGATGATCGTGTATTGTATTTTGTACGTTGTCCCTGATTCTATATGATGACGTTATGTTTCTTATTCCTCGCGAGTTATGCTTAGTTGCGACGCTTGTGTAAATTTCGAGGACGAAATTTTTATAAGGAGGGGAGAGCTGTAAGACCCGTATCTTGGTCCGTACCTTTCCGTACACTTCCGCGGTCTTACCGGTCGAATTCCGGCAACTTTCGACCCTTAAACAATATCGACGCGCGACCTGGATTCATGTACCGACAACCCGAGTCGACTCAACCCGAGACCAATACCATAGCGACCGCGCTGTCGTTGCGGTTCCGATACCGCGACTCGCGTGCCAAGGCGATACCCTGATCAAGAGATACGAGCCAACGTTCGGTGCGAGAAAACGCCGCGCGTTGCGAAAACCAAGGGAATCTCAACGATGTGTCACATCAATCACATCAATCCCATCAATCAATCACCCATCAACCCATCAAAGGTCAAGTACACATCACTTCCATCCCTTTTCCCAAGCAACCACCAAAGTCTTCTCAACCCATACCTTTCTTACACAAAAAGCCACAAAAGTCTTCCTAACCCATACCTTTCTTACACAACCATCACTCACCCATCCATCCATCACTCTCTCTCTCTCCCTTTACATCACTCTCTCTCTTACTCTCCCTCATTCCAAAAAAATCCAAGCAACAAAAATTTGCAAGGGTTCCATACGTATGGAATTTTCCAAGCCCCTCTAAACTTCAAGTGGCCCACCTTCCTACCCCAAAATCCCCCATCTCAACCCTCCATTCTTCATCCTAACCGTTGAAGTTGAAGCCAAGGTGCCAAGGAACCCCTAGGAGCGAGAAGATCGGACGGTGGGTGCTTCTATAGGGTAGATTTTCTTGAATTTATGGTGGACCAAGTGAGGCCCACCGATCAATGGTGTGGATCTCACTTGGGATCCTAATATGTGGCCGATGGACCACTTGGATCATCATGATCGGTCCATGATGGGGCCATTCTCCATGGACCCCATCATGATGTTTATTTGCATTTAGAAAGGTCATCTAGACCGTCCATATCGGTGGAGAATGGATCTCCACCGTTGATTTACATTTTTAACGGTCCCATGTGCAAGGGACCCATTTCTTGTATGTTTCATTGCAAGGGAGGGCCCATAATGACGGGGTCCCTCCATCACAAGCCGTGTCCCACTCTCCATGTCTCTCTCCCTTTTATTCCTTTTATTTTATTTTATTTTCAATTATATGCTAAGGGAGTTGTGTGGCCCACTTGAATGGACCTCGCCTTGAGGTATTTATTATGTGCAAGGATTCTTCAAGTGGGGCTCACCTTGCACGTCGTACCCCCACCATCCATCAGTGGTGGCCCACTTAAAAAGGCCCACCACAGTGTATCTTTAAATAAAAAAAAAAGGGGCCCATCGTCCAGCGTCTGGGACGCTGGACGTCCCTTTTCAAGGACAAAAAAAAAAAGAGAAGAAAGAAAAGAAAAAGCAAGGTTCTTTGGGTGCCCCTTGGATAGGCCCCACCATGATGTATTTGAGTAATCCAAGCCGTCCATCCCCTTACCTACTGTGTTTTAGCCGTTGGGTAAAAGTTTGGGGCTTATTGGAAGACCTGGTGGGCCATAATATCAACGAATGCGTCACTACCATTCAAGATTATTATTTGGTTTTATTTTACTTTCTAAGCATCCAAAAATTTCAAACTCTGGACTCATTTGGACGGCCTCGAGTCGCTGATCATAATGACCGGGACGGATTTTAGTGCAGCAGGCCCCAAGCACGAAAAACTGCAGAAAAACATTTTTTTTCAGATTTTTGAAAGAGGCAGACCTCTGCACCTGCCACGGACAGCAGCCAGCGCTGCACGCTGCTGCGTGCAGCCGTCCAAGGCGGCGGGCGGGCGTCCAGCGTGGGACCCACGGCCCCAGCCGTGGGCCCCACCGTAATGTTCTTTTGTCATCCAACCATTCAAGAGGTGGGTCCCCTCCTCAGGTGGGCCCCCTCCAAATTTCGGTCAAATCCAAAGTTCCAGTGGCCCACACCACATCAAATAGTGGGACTGTATCCCTAGCCTTGAGAACCACTTTTTGGCCCACAGAAGGGTTGGATAAAGCTGAAATTTTTACTGTCCCTTCACACAGGTCTGAGTGACCTGATGAATGGGTTGGATTTCCTGATGGTGGGCCCTACTTGTGAAAATCCTCAGAATTTCTTTTCTTTTCAAAAAAAAAAAAAATTCTCAAAGAATGAGGCAGCGCCTCTGCCTTGACCGTGCACGGCAGCAGCAGGCGCTGCGTGCACGGTCGTCCGTGCAGTCACCCACGGCTGCTGCCGTGGGCCCCACATGATGTATATGCTTTATCTACACCGTCCATTAGGTGGGTCCCCTTCTCAGGTGGGCCCCCTCCAAATTTCAGGTCAATCCAAACTTCAGGTGGGCCACATCACATGAGACAGTGAGGTTGAGCATCTAACATTGAAATCTTTCTGGGGCCCTGTTACATGTGATCTACGCACGCCGTCCATCTGATTCTAATGCTGGGCCCACTGCCAGCTGCCCTAGTAATTTTTGTGGGACCCACCAATATATACATTTATGTATGTTATGTAGTTTATAGTATATAGTTTATAATATGAATATTGTAGTGGGCCCTACTCCATGTGTCTTTTTGACTAGTTTGGATGAAAATAAGTATTTTATAAGGCCCATGAGTTGGGACCCATCTGAATTTCAAAAGGGCATGGGCTAGGCCCATTGGGTTTATAAAATGCTTATGGGCTAGGCCCATTTAATTCATGTAAGGCCTAGATCTAGGCCATTTGATATGTTCCAAACCCATGGGACTAGGCCCATTTGATGTACTTCAAGGCCCATGAAATTGGGCCCATTGTTGCATTCTTAAAGCCCATGGAAGGAGGACATTTGATATATGTAAGGCCTAGGGGTTAGGCCCACTTTGATATGTATACAAGGCCTACAGGTTAGGCCATTTAATGAACCATAAGGCCTAGGGGTTAGGCCCATTTGAACCCATGTTTAGGTCTATGGGTTGAGGCCACTTGATCTACTTATAGGGTCAAATTGGTGTGGCCCATTGGTCAGATATAAGACCCATGTGACTAAGCTCATTTGATGTAATTCTAAGGCCCACGGGTTTGACCCATTGCAATGCACATAAGACCCATTGGTGTGGCCCATTTATGTGGCCCATCTGATGAATAAAAGCCCATGGAATATGGCCCATTTGATATATATGCAAGGTCCAATGGGGACAACCTACGGTCCATTGTAATGTGTAAATCCATTATAGACTAAATACGATGTTCACAACGATCGTGCCTTGGGAGCAATGTTGGTTTGACGTCCACATTGCGAGCGTAATGCTGGTTGGATGTCCACATTACGACTCTCCTTAGGGCCCATCACCAGGCCGTACTTGCCGTGTATAGGCCGTCCAGGCCCATCTGCATTGTAAGATAATTCATTTTATTAGAACCTGTTTAGTATAGTTTCATGACCCATGATCATACGCATCATATGTATGCTTGGTATGAGGATTGACTGATCATAGCATATGCCTTCGGACAGATTGTTTATGGGCTCCCGGTTAGGCAGTGTTGCCCATCATGAGCGCACGGTATGCGTAGGATTGGTTGCATGACTGGATAGCGTGATTCATGCATTCCGCATTTGTGTGACATGGTTGTTGTACGCCCTAGCGACATCAGGGCCGTAGCCTCCATAGACGCATCGTGGTTGGCAGGATTGGATACCGGAAATACTTGTTCTACATGGGGTACTATAGATGTCCCTGGGTGAAAGTCCCTAAACCCTTATGGTACCAAGAGGTTGCTCCAACGTCTAGACCGAGTGGGTAGATGAGTACGGAGTGCCGAATACCAGTTGGCTGTGCTCTCCACTGTGTCGTGGTCGGTTGGAAGGGGGTGCGGCCTTACCCGCCCGAGTGTAGGGGGCAATGCTAGGCTGAGTTTGACCAGCTCGAGGAATGGGTCCGCTATCGACGAGTCACGCCCGATATTGGCAGACGGATAGTGAGGTCTCTTCCACTTACCTTATTGCGCGCGATGTGGCGGCAATCTGGTTTAGAGTGTACTAGACCCCGGTGATATTCCATACTTTGAGCTGTACTGATATGTGGACATTGATGAGGATCTGCATGCTTGAGTTGCATTGCACATTGCATGGCCTTGGAATGGCCGATACCATTCATGTCTTGCATTGCATAGCCTTGGTACGGCTCATGACGTTTTGGTTCCATCTGCATATTCCGCATTACTCTGACATTGCATTCATATTACTACCTTGCGCACACACTTTCACCACCCTCTAAGCTTTCTGTAAGCTTATGCACGACCGTTGCGTGCAGGTGACGTTGGACTGCAGCAGCGTTGAGGCAGGAGCGCGTCGCTGATCATTTTGGAGTTTTTGTTATTTACCATTGTATTTCCCTTTATGCTCATTGTACTTGTAAAATTTTTGATCATAGTGGAAATGTAATGGAGTGCTTGGTTGTTGTTTGTGGGTTATGCCTTTGGTTATGCTTATTACGTATCAGACTGATGTTAAAAATCCTCCTCGTAGCATCCCAGGATCGGAACCTGGCGAATGGGAGCTAGGAGCCGAGAATGGGGTTCTACGGAGGCTGTCGGCGCCGGATTCGGCGATCGGGAATTTTGTGAGCCCGGTTTCCGAGTTTGGGGCGTGACATAGATTGAGTCAGATTTTGGGTTGAGTTACTAGGTGACCCGAACTCGATTCAATTTGAGTTTGGATTGGACAAAGTCTACTTGATTTAGATAAACTCACCCACTCAATTAGAGTCAACTTGGGTTTGAATGAATCGGACGAGTAGAGCCTGCAGAGTCGAGTCATCCCATGCCCAGCTCTATATATAATCGATGAAGAATATGGAGAATGTAAATGCAGAAAATGTGGACTCTACAACAATATTTATAAGGCTTTACCATCTTAAAAGGCATGCTATACCGTTTAAAAGAGTAAAATCATGGTTTAAACAAGCTTATAACTCAAAGGCATGTCCTTTGCACGTCCTCATGTCATTTGCGGATGGAATTTAAAAGAGAGGGTTTTACACAAAAATACATAAAAGGTAGGGTGTTATTTACAAATATGAGTATGAAAGTGTGTCGTTTTTAAATACAAATATGAACGTACGTGTTTTTTTCTTGTATAGATAAAAAGGGTTGCATGTGGAAAAACTCAAAAAGAAATGGCAGACCTGGACTTGACTTCGTCACCCAGCTACCCTGGATTCGCAGGGGCCAAATAGAGGAACAAAATTCCTAAATACGCTGTCAGAAATAGCTATTCAAACTCGCGCATCCATCCTCCGTACACGTGGCATCCAAGTCTCTTAATGAAAATGAAAATGGCCTAAAAAGTAAATCAAATAGAAATACGTAAATCAATAGATCTCAGTAATCAAAGCACAAAATTTTCGAATAAATCTAATTTTAAACATTTGATACATCTTAACTTTCTCCCATAAATTGAACGGTCATGCCAGGTGTGCAGCATGTTCAGGGATTTTTTGGCTTCATCCTCGTGTAGCGAAGAACCAATAAATACAAAATATTTCTATTTTTTAAACTGCTTTTACCTAAAGATAAAGATAAGAATATTTTTGTCCAAAGCTCTGTTCCCTGCCTTAAGAATCAAATTTCGGAGCCTAAGTTTTCAAGCGTTCGACGGTGTTAAAATTTTCAAAGCTTATTGTATAGTGAATTAAAATAAACTTTTTGGGCCCACCGTGATGTATAATTCGTTATCCATTCCGTCCACCCGTTTTTTAGGATCATTTTAGGGAACGGTACTAAAATTTATGCATATCCAAATCTCATGTGGACCACACCACATAAAATAGTGGGTATAATGATCTTCACCATTTAAACCTTTCTAGGCCCTACAGTGATTTTATTGATCATCTAACCCGTTCATAAGGTCACAAAGACGTTCATAAAGGGAAAAAAATATCAGTCTGATACAAAACTTCTATAGACCGCAACAAGTTTTCAACGCAGGCGTTCAATTCCCACTTTTTTGTTGTGAGGTCTACTTGAAATTTTTGTATGCTTAGATTTTGGGAACACGACATAAAAGCATCCGAAAAAGAGGATGGACGGCATGGATAATGACAAATACATCAAGGTGGGCCCTACAGAGTTTAGCGTGGTGAGTAACTCAGTACATCATCCGCGTACCGAAAAGATGCAAAAGAGCCCAAGGTAGACCCCACTAGTGTACGTAAGTAGCGTGCTCACGCGCTCTTTTACTTCCCTCCTCAGCATTCGTCTTTTAGGCCGGCTTCCCACTCAAACAACGAAAATTACCAAAATTACCCGTCGCTCCTCTCTCCTACAAACAGACCAAAGGCCTGCTTGCAAATCCAAACCTGCTCTCTCATGGCCGACTCCGATTCTTCCGAAACCCTAGAACAACCAAGCTCATCCGCCCATGACCCAGTAAAAGATCCCAGACTTATTGCTAGAAAGTAAGATAAGTAGCATTTATGTTCCTTTTTTTTTTTTTTCAATTTTTTTTTCTAAAATTTCTTTCAGTAGAATCATAGTCAGAGAGCAAGAGAAGTAGAATTTCTGTTTGTTTTTTGAATTTTTCTGGAATTTTTAGATTTTCTTGTCCTGTAAGAGAAGTAGAATTTCTGTTTTTTTATTTTTTATTTTTGGATTTTTTTATCAAGTGGAAGTTCGACTTTCTGTATGTTTTTTTTTTTTTTTTTTTTTTTTGCAGTTATCAGTTGATGTTGTGTAAGAAAGCTGTAGAGGAGAATATAATCGTTTATTTGGGGACTGGGTGTGGAAAGACACATATTGCGGTGCTGCTTATTTATGAGCTTCGCCACTTGATTATAAAACCGCAGAAGAATGTATGCGTTTTCTTGGCACCGACAGTACATCTTGTTCGACAGGTGAGCTTCCTTTTTTTTTTTTTAAAATTTTTAAATTTGTAATTTTTTATTACTATTTTAGTTTAGGTTGGGTTATGGGTGATTGTTATAGACGTTGAACTTGTTTAGTACAAGGGTTGGATTAGAATGTGTGTTACATGCACGGGAATCTAGACCGTCGGAAATGTGGGGCCCTCTGTGGACTACTGTCTGAGTTTTGACGGGTGCAATGTGTGCCTCATTGTGGATGTAGCGTGGCCTGAAAAATGTGCTGATTGGCCGGTGTTAAACATATAATTCTGGCCATTTAATTTGGACCAGTGACAGTTTTCTTTAAAAATGTTCATTGGATGGAGGCTAATCGGACGGTTTGGGTTGTCTGATTGACATGGTTTTTGGGTGAGGTTACATCCACTACAAGGTCTATGATGTTGATGCTTTGCATCGGCGTGCATGTATGCCATGTGTATTGTAGATGAGTTGTCAGCAATTTAGTTCTTCCTTGGAAAACACTCATTGGTATCTATCACTTATCATGATGTCGCCATGTTGGTTTTTCGGCCTGTTATTTTTATGGTGAAAGGACATTGTAGAGAATGTTAGTCGTGTACCTGTAGACGAAAACAGGTGAGCAGAGTGTTTATAGTATGATAATACATTTCTTGGGTTTTTGGATGGTTGTGTGTATTAAATTGTTCGTGCACCCTTGTCATTAATAATGTACACAGATTTATGCATATTGTGTAACTGATCCAATAACATATTAACTGTAAATTATCAAAGGATAATGCCAACCCAATTCACTTGACTAAAAAATCCTCACTTTTTTTTTTTTGTGATGATTGGTTAAGTACCCATGTGGGAACCATTCTTGTTGTTGACATGTTCCCAAATTGCCCCTGCCATTATCACTGTTGACACTCTTTCAAATTGTCTATGCTATTATCACTATCAACAGATTTCCAAATTGCCCTTGCACGTGGCCATTCGAACAATTATCACACAACCAGCTGAGGGCTTCGTAGTAAGCATTTCTCAAGTATAATGCCGGCCTTTTCCTTTAGGGCTTGCTTATTTCACCAATTACCCCAACAATGTAAAGGAAAAATGTCATCATTATGATTTTACTATTGTCAAACCAAACATAGGAATCGTCAATCAAATGCAGATGTATTTAGGATATAAAGGAATTTATAATCATTGCACTTTTTCATGGCATTACCATGAAAATCTAGAATCCGAACAATAATATCAGTGTATTTTGGCAATGGTTTGGCATTAAAGTTGTTAGAGTACATTGGAGTAGATTAGGGTATCTAATTAGATTAGGGATATTTCTATATTTTTTTAGATGGGCATCTGTTATGATCTTTAGATCTCTATAGATCTCCTATGTCCTTTATATATATTCATGTCATTCTCATAGAAATTACTATTCCAACTTCCACAATGTAGTACATGTGGTTTGACATGGTATCAGAGTGGTACCGATCTGCAAGGTATTCCGTATCGCTATAGGTTGGCGTAACGGTGCTCACCGATACCGATACGGATACGGGGGTGTAACGGCGATATGGGGGCGTAACAGCCCGTAACGGTGTAAATTTTTTTTTGCCAAAAAAAAATGGATTAAATCTAAAATATTCTAAGCATTCCAAATATGCATTCATTTATAAATTGGAACATGTCATGGTGGTGTAACGGTCGACTCTTTGGTGAGGAGTTGTATCGGACTGTCTGATGAATTTATGAACCAAACAATCTGGATTTGACTGCAAAACTCATATATTTAATTTTCAAACTATCTACTATCAATGGTAGATATATTAGAATGAATGTAATATGAAAATATCTTACATGTGTAGGTGTTTGCAATTATTTTTTCATAATTTATTCTATATTAAGTTATTAACAAGTTAACATACCTGCCGCTGTGATTGTGATTCCTGTCTTGTGACCTGTCATCCTCAAGTCAAGAATATTATGTAATTCATATACCTAATAATTTGATATCATTTTCTCCCATGAATCTTTAAAAAAATTAAAATTAAATTGAGGTAAATTGTGTTGTCAATTCGGGGTTGGTTTGGGGACCATTTGATGCCCCAAATTAGCCTTAAATTAATGTAATCTAGTGGCACTTATTCCACTAATGGATTGGTGGACATTTATTGGACAGTGAAAAATGAAAAATATCAAATGGTCCTATTTCAAAAAACAAGTGTATGCAAACTAATGGTAAAATTGTAGGAGTTATTTAATTTTTGGATTGTGACTTAGCAACAATGGTCCCAAAATTTAATTGGTTAATTTTAAGTTGATATATACGTCATGTATAAATTTTTAGGGCCATGTACTGGGGTCCACTCGATTTAAGGGCATTGGAAAAAAATAAATCCAGATCTCAAGTGGACCACTAGTGGGCTAGGCTATGTGACCTTATGAACAGGTTCAATGGAAAATAAACATTATAGTGGACCACATGGATATTCAACACATAAATCAAGGTGGGGCCACTTAGCAAAACAATGGCAAGTGCGGAGGCGGATTGTGTACTGAGTAACCCAGTACGCTAAGCGTAATGAGTGACTCAGTACGCTAAGCGTAATGAGTAAACTCTGTGGGGTCTACTATAATTTATGTATTTTATCCGATCCGTCCATACATTTTACCAGAGGATTTTAGAGCCCTATCTCAAAAATGAAGCATATAAAAAGCTAAAATGGACCACACCACAGGAAACAGTGTGAATTGAATGTCTACCGTTGAAAATTTCTTAGGGGCCATAGAAGTTTTGGATCAAGCTTATATTTGTATTTTCCATTCATCCATGTTTGTATGATCTTATGAGAAGGTTGGATGACAAATAAACATCACTGTGGGGCCTAGCAAGGTTTCAACGGTGGAAATCATTATTTCCACTGTTTCATGTGGTATGGTCCACTTGAGCTTTGGATAAGCTTCAATTTTGGGCTCAACCCCTAAAATGAGCTGAAAAAGCCGATGGACAATGTGGATAAACCACATACATTCACTGTGGGTGCAATCCGATTTCCGCAAGTGTAGTGTGCATCGTGCACCGTAGGTCCGCCAAACATTTTAAAAAGAAATTTGAAGTGCGTGGCTGTTTCACAGCCACGTAGTCCATTCGTTTTTCAAGAACGAAATGAAAAGAAGAGAGAGAGGGAAACCGAAGAAGAAGAAGAAGAAGAAGAAGAAGAGAGGGAAACTGAAATCGTACAACGATCCTGAAATCGTCTCCATTCCCCATTGCCACGCCACCATCCAATACGCCACTGATTGCTTGCATCTAGGTTGTCCGACAACCATAAGATCTTAGTCATTGTTTTCCCTTCTTAGCCTAGTGCATGCTAACTATCATTGTTCGTCTCTGATGTTCATCTTCTTTTGCAATAGAACCAGTAGACCTGCCATCTCCACCTCTGCTTCCTCCTTCACAAGCACCATTGCAAGCCCAATCTATGGCTAGATTCATAACCAACATTATCAATACCATCGAACTTGACGTCGAAACCATGCTTGCTGCCCTCTTCGCCATTTTCACCTCCAACCCACCATATACTAACCGACCCTTATTCTCGAACCCATCTCTGGATCTCGAACTTGTCAGAGGCGACCCCATCTCCATATGTCGCAAACCCTGCCGTCGTTGAAAACCCCTAGATTTGGATCTGGTTAAAACCCATCATCATCTCTGGTGTTGATCATCTTTCATCTTTGGGCCGAACCCACTTGTTGCAACCATGACCAAATTTGCATCACCACCGGAAACTCGCTAATCAGATCTGCCATCGCCATTCCCACTGCACTGCCCTCCTCAGCGTTCTCCGACACACCAGTGCTGTCTGAACCCATTGTCGTCGTGACCAGTGCCGTATTCTCCGATCTGAAGCCATGTGCATTATCTTCTCTGGCACCATTGTGCATTATCTAAATCGGAACCTATCGTCATCAGTGGTGAGATATGTAGCCCTTATCCTTGTTTCGGCACCACCATTAGCACCATCTTCATCTAAATCTGCCGTAGCCATTGCCGGATTAGTTGTCAAAAATCACCTTGATTGGAACTCATCACTAGTGCGGCCTCCACTGTCAAATCCGCTGCATATCACTATATCCGGTGCCAACCCCATTTTTGGTAGCCGATCTCCATCATTGCTAGCCTCGATTTCTCAAACCCTAAAGAAATAAGAAAAGAAAAAAAGGAAAGAAGAACCAAATGGAAAGAGGAGAAGAATCAAAATTTTCTTATCTCCTGGTTTTCTGCAGGTGTAGCTAATTTGGGTGCACCTTACCCATCCAAACCACAATCAAGCACTTTTCTATTCTTATAAGCTCAAATCTTGTGGTTTGTGTTTTGTGGGAGCACGAGTGGTAGTGTACGTTTAGATCTAGTGTGCACTCCCTTCATCACCTCTATTCATCAACCTCATGGGCCTTGATCAATCATATCCGCAATACATTTTTTTGAAAGATGAGAATTTTATTGAGAATGCAACAACAAAAACAACATAAAAACCAAAAACTTAAAAAGAAAAACAAGAAGCAACAAGAAAACAGGGAAAGAAAAAAATGCAAAAGCTACCCTATAGCAGTGAGAGATGAAAACCAGAAAAAAAAAAAAAAACTTACGGAGCCCAATCTTAGAAGAGAACCAAAAATCTAGAGAACGCCTTGCGGTTGAGATTGACAAATTCCTAAAGCATCGGTTATTACGTTCCGCCCAGATGGCCCAGATCACAGTTAGAAGGATAATCCTCCATTTCCTCTTGCCCAAAGCTCCTCCTGGCTCCGCGTGCCAAACACAAAACAGATCTTCTAAAGAGCTCGACATAACCCAAGAGACATCGGTGAGGTGGAATCAAGGTGTTTTGTAACGGTAACGGTGGCCGTAACGGCCACCACCATTACCTTTACGATATGGGTCGTAACAGCTGTTATGGCCCCTGTAACGACCGTTACGGTCTCTTTTTTTATTGAAAAAAAACTGTATTTGCCCCATAATGTTGATTAAAAAGTATGAAAAACTTATATTTGGCCCATAACAGACAATTATAGGACTGTTATGGCCTTTATAGGGGACGTAACATGTTGTTAACGGCAATTACATGCCATTTTTTTTTCCATAATGGCTGTTATGGCCATTATGACCCCGTAATGTGTAACGGTTGCCACCGTTACCTTTACGTAACGGCCTTTACGACACACCATGGGTGGAATACACTCCACCAAATATCGGAAGTGAAAGGACAATGCAAAAGGAGGTGGTCGACAATCCCTTCTGCTTGAAGGCACAACACACACACACACACACATTCGGGAGCTGCATTCCTCTTTTCTTCAAATTATTGACTGTGAGGATTCTTTTCCTACCTGCAAACCAACCAAAATCAGCAACTTTAGGTGGAACTCCATAGGACCACACTAGCCCGATGTGGCACGGAGAGGAAAAGGAAGAAGCGGACATGGACTTATAAAAAGACCACACTAAGAACGACCCTGAAGGCGACAACAACCAGCGCAAAGAATCCTCCATCGACAATGGGAGAGACATGGGGACACCCTGCAAAAGGAAAAGCAGAAGAGTAAACTCCTCTACTTCAAAATCTGAAAAGTTTCTTCGAAAGGAAGGGATCCGAGAGCGTGGCCACCATCAGGACAAAAACAATCCCTAATTGTGGCCTTTGGGTTCGAGGAAATCGCAAACAGAGGAGGAAAAGATTCAGCAAGGGATAGATCCCCATACTAGATATCTAGCCATAATCAAATTTTGATGCCATTGCCCAACGTGAAAGATATTCTTTCAAACATAGCAGGGGCGGCTTTAGCCATACCTTTCCACAAAAACGAGGCACGATAAAGGGAGGAGTTTAAAGTCCACCACTTGGAGTTAGACACACCATAATTAGCGGAAATAAGATCCCGCTAAAGGCCGCCTTCCTCATTACCAAACCTTGGGATCCATTTGCCCAAAAGGACCTCGTTAACTAGCGAGAGATCCTTAATGTTAGCTCCCCCTTCCTCGTAAGGGGTACAAACCTCTTTCCATTTTAAGAGAGGGAACTTATCTTCCTTCGATTTGCCTTGCCAAAGGAAGTTTCTTCTCAATTTATCAATTTTAAGAATCACTGATTTAGGACATCTAAACAACGATAAGAAATAGATGGGAATGTTGGAGAGGGACGCCTTAATAAGGTTCAGCCTTCCCCCCCAGAGATAGTAGATTCAGATTCCAAGAGGAGAATTTCCACTCCATTCTTTCAAGGATTTTATTCCACAGCTTTATGGGAGGCTTTCCCAAGCATGAAGGTAAACCTAGATAACTGGTAGAAAGGTTACTAACCTTACAACCGAAAGAAATAGCCAGAGAAGAACAAACCTTCGCCTCTAGGCTAATACCATAGAACTCTGATTTGTCCAAATTGATCTTCAGGCCATAAACAACTTGAAACCAACACATGGTCATACTTAGATAAGCCACTTCAAATTCATCTGCTTCACAAAAGAGTAGAGAATCAACTGAAAAAAGCAAGTGGCTGATCGGAAAGTCATAATTTTCCACCACAAAACCTTTAAAAAGACCCACCTGTTGACCACGAAACATCATACCACTAAGGGCCTCAATAGCCAACACGAAAAGGAAATGAGACAAAGGGTCTCCCTGATGCAGACCCCTAGACCCCTTGAAGAAACCAAAAGGAGAGCCATTGATGAGAATGAAAAATTTAGCTGACCTCACACACAATTTCATCTAGGCTCTTCATTTGAATCTGAATCCTAATCTATCAAGCATGTAATCCATGAATTGCGAATCAACATGATCGTATGCCTTTTCCAGAACTAGCTTGCACATGATGCCCGACAATTTGGATCTAGCTTGGGAATGCAGACATTTATTGGCTATAAGGACAGGGTCAAGGATTTGTCTCCCCTCTACGAAAGCATATTGAAAAGGAGACAATCTTAGGGATGGCAATCCTCAGCCTCTGAGACAATTTTAGACAATCTTATAGGGATTGCTAATTAAACTAATAGGCCGAAAATCCTTAATGTTCTGAGCCCCATCCCTTTTAGGAATAAGCGCAATGAAAGTGCTGCCCAGTTTGGTAACCAGCCTATTAAACTCAAAGAAGTCACCAACGAAACTCATCAATCAGCCTTGACGAGATCCCATAAAGACTGGTAAAACGCAATTGGGAAACCATCAGGGGCTGGGGCTTTGTCCCTGCCTAAGCTCGAAACAGCGTTGTTCCCCTCCTCGATTAACATCTTCCTCGGAGATACACCTGAAATGAAGATCATCTAAAGACGGTGTAACAACCTCTTTTGCAGAGAGAAGATTAGAATAAAAATCAACAATGGAGGAGGATATGGAACTCTTATATGAAAGAACCACATGCACCGTACATTTTCTACGATATAGTTTCTTTAAATTAGGCATTTTGACAAGATGTGTTTTCTTTTCTTCTTGATTTGTGCTGAGCATGTTGGATGGGACTTGCGTTTATGCTGGGCGTATGGACTGGACCTCGTTACCAATCGTCATTTTGATGTGACCTGTTTTGTTTGTTGTCAGAACATCTAGAGCTAGCAAAAGAGCAACGATTGAACTCCCATCCATCGGAAGTGTGTATCCACAGGAAGAGCAATGGGTGAAATCTTGGCCATTAGATAAGTCGTCCACCGTTTGAAGTGTTATTTGTTCAATCTCAGAAATTGTCAAAAAGTGCCTACTCGCTTGAAGCAATTTGTCGTTTCATCGGCATTCATTGTTTCATTGCCTTGTGCTACAATTGTAGTTTTCTTTGTGTTCCGAGTAAATGTTCATCGGACCTTTCAAACTCAAAGTTACTCCTTTTGGAGCACCTTGAGGTGTTAGAGTACATTAGAGTAGATTAGGGTATCTAATTATATTAGGGATATTTCCATATTTGTTTAGATGGTCATCTATTAAGATTTGTTTAGATCTCTACAGATCTCCTATCTCCTTTACCTATTCATGTCATTCTCATAGAAATTAATATTCCAGTTTCCATAGTGTGGTCCATGTTGTTTAACAAAAGTAATGTAAAAATGCCGCCATTACAATATCACCTCCGATAAACCAAACACGGGAATTGGCGATCAATTGCAGAAGTCGTCAAATAATGTAATTAAATTGTAGCACATTTCTTTTACATTGTTGTGGTAATCAGAGAAACAAACATGCCCTTATTATTTTTTTTTTTTTCTGTAATTTTCCCCCAATTTTCTTTTTTACTCTCTTGCCTATTGGAAATAAATTCGGTGAATGCAATTAAAAGAAGGTAAATTTATGGACGTGGATAAATTAATGTAATAGATTTAAGGTGGAGCTAGGGTCTAATATTGTATACAATTGAGAGACAACAAAATTTTCTGGTATGCTTGCTGAGTATTTTTTACATAGTTGATGAAAAATGAAGATACGCACCATTGGGGCAAGCATCTTCCATAATAGAGTTTCTTGGTGTAGCATCACTAGAGGTACTTTCTCTTGGTAACTTGTTATGAGAAATTTAAACAAGAAATACAACATGCCATAAGCTGTAAAAAAAGATGAGCTAATACTAAGATGAAGTCTGATGATTCCCTCCTTGGCAAGAGTGTTGGCAAGGTCATTGTCCTCGTGCTTGTGCCAACAATTTCATTTCATCCCCCACAAGCGAAAGCATCCATGGTTTGATACAACTCCTAGAAGAACAAGAAACAACATTTCTAGAGTCTCTACAATGACATGCTTGGACCGTGATTCCTTAAAGACATTCAACCTTGTGAAGATGGCTTCTATCTTTGTAAAGTTTGAGTCCTTGGAACCTTGAGGACTGGAAAAAATCAACTCGGGGACGTTTGGAGATGGGGAAAATTTTGTCACTTGATGAAGACCAAAAAAGTATCCCAGATGAGTTTTGTTCTGTAGAAATTTT
Organism: Magnolia kwangsiensis; assembly: GCA_037074715.1. Taxonomy (NCBI): domain Eukaryota; kingdom Viridiplantae; phylum Streptophyta; class Magnoliopsida; order Magnoliales; family Magnoliaceae; genus Magnolia; species Magnolia kwangsiensis. The sequence goes on from CM073583.1 coordinate 87,091,609, forward strand.
GAACATTGCTTGGTAAATGCTGTTTTTTTATCTGGAAAAACTTTGAACTTTATTTGGCGGATGAATAGCACGTGCTATTCTGGAATTGAATTTGAACACCAAAAATATTGTCCATTAGATATAAATCTGCCCTTTTAAGATGTCATTTCATTTTATTTGTTAGTTTGTGGTCCATCCAATGTGGGCCGATGATATGGATGGTTTAATCCTGAGTTACATGTTTGTGATTTAGGATGACCTAATCCAACCTTTAATGAGCATGGTATATGAAAGTGGCAGATTTATACAATCTTAAAAAATAAATAAAATATCAGCCTTATATATCATAAAACAAGAAAGAAATTAGGTTAATATAGTATTGATTATGGCCATCCATCACAAACATGAAGTATTGAATCTTAAAATCTGAGTTTAGTTGGATCCGACGAAAGATAGAATTTTTGTCTTGCAATAGGTCCTTCTAACAATCCAAGTGGATTTTCTAATCCAATAAAATAGGAATTTCCTGGATTGAGAATTGTGGAAAATTCAGAAAAGAATTGGTGGTTCTTTAAATTTAGATTTGGGTGATGAGTTTTATGTGGGGATGAAAATCTTTTGAGATATAATGATTTAGATAAAAAGAAACAAGATTTGACTTCTAAATCTAAAGATTCTAGGAGAAAAGGAAGAGAATGGGGTTAAAGAAAAAAGAATCTTGAGAAAAGAGAGAAGGAGAAAGAAGTAGAGGATGAGAAATCGTTTACCTGGGCCTCATGCCCTCTTCTAATCACTGGAAGTTGAAGACGAAATTGTCAGAAGTAAAAAAGCTCACTTTTTTTTTTTTGATAAAACATAACATAACATGCTATAGGTTTAGGGCAACTCTTATAAATTTGTAATTACATGAAATTACCAAAATACTCTACTAAAAAAAGTTTAAAAAAAAATTCGCACAAAATTGTGCACAAATTGTCTTATAACTGAAATAAATCAAATGTTCATGAACTAAATGCAAATTTAAGATGCCCGATGGGCCCCGATGATAGCACTGTGAAGGTGGCGTAATGAAGGTGGGTCGTGATGATCCAACGGTCTGATCACACCATTCTCGCGATCCAACGGTGCAAATGTCTCCTTTAAGCAACTTACACATGTCACGAACACATGTGTAAGGTTTTCAACCTCTAGAGACCCGACCCGTATCCATCATCTAATCACATTGACATAGGTAACGCAAGCCTCCTGCGTTGATATACTTTGAATGGCCTGGTGTCCGCATCAACTCCCCTCGGCTGAGAAGATCTCGACTCCGGCGAGATAAAACTCTTGTGCTTTTCTAACAAATCTGAATCTAGTCGCTGCAACTCTGCTTCCGTTAACCATGTACAGTCGGATGATGGTCTGTTCTTCCACTTCACTCAGTACCTCTGAAATCTACCGTTCCGAGTGGAAACAATTTGCTCATCCATAATTCCTTCAATTTCTTCTCTTTTCTCAGGTATAGTAGGCATAGGTGGTGTAGGTTGGGAAGAAAATTCAGAAATTGGCCAACGGTTTGTGACAAAATTAGGGTCTATGGGATGGCTTGAACAGGGCATTAGATCCTCCACATTGAATGTTGAACTAATCCCTATACGAGGTGGAAGATCTATCACATACGCGTTGAATCCAATCTTTTTCAGAATCTTAAATGGTTCAGCACTGCGTGCTTGTAACTTCTTAACTGTACCTTGTGGGAACCGTTTTGGCCTCATCCTAACCATTACATAATCACCCTCATTAAATTCTTAAATTCTACGATGTAAGTCAGCTGAAATTTTGTATTGTTCATTACTAGCATTTATTCGCCTCCTAATCTTTGCATGTAACTCATGAATGTGATGAGAAAATGCATCGGTTGACTCTGAGGTCCTCTGGGTGACTGACATAGGTAACAAATCTATGGGTAGTCTAGGTTTATAACCACTAATAATCTCGAAGGACTCCTACCCGTAGACCTATTAACTGAACTGTTATATGTAAACTCGGCGACTGGCAGGACTAAGTCCCAAGTTTTAATGTGTTCACCCACCAAATAGCGTAGTAGATTTTCGAGACTTCGATTCACAACCTCAGTTTGGCCATCAGTTTGAGGATGGTAGGTAGACGAGAACTAGAGTCCCGTACCCATCATATGCCATAATGTCTTCCAAAAATAACTAGTAAACCGAACATCCCTGTCAGACACTATGGTCTTAGGGAAACTATTTAATTAAACCACCCCCTCAAAGAAAATCTTAGCTATGTTGGACACATCTGAGGTTTTAGAATAAGGGAGAAAGTGGGCCATTTTTGAGAAACGGTCCATGACCACAAAAATGGAATCGTGCTTTTTAATTGTCTTGGGAAGTCCAAGCACGAAATCCATACTGATGTCTTGCCATGATACGTGTGGCACTGGCAATCGCGTGTACAATCCAGTATTCTGCTTCTTCTGTTTTGCCAGTTGACATGTTCGACATTGCCCTAAAATTTTGGCTGCGTCTCAATTGAGACTTGGCCAATAAAATCGATCCTCCACTAGGGCGATGGTCTTATCTTGATCAAAATGGCCAGCAATACCTCCAGCATGAAGCTCCCAAACAAGAAAATCCCGTAGGGAAGTGCGGGGAATACAAAGTCAGTCTGATGCGGACACTAGGCAATTCAAAGTATATCAACGCAGGAGGTGTGCATTACCAGTGTCAATGTGGTTAGATGACGGATACAGGTCGGGTCTCTAGAGGTTGAAGACCTTACACATGTGTTCGTGGCATGTGTAAGTTGCTTAGAGGAGACATTTGGACCATTGGATCGCGAGGAGGGTGTGATTGGACCGTTGGATCGTCACGGCCCACCTTCATTATACCACCTTCACGGCACTATCATCGGGGCCCATTGGGCATCTTAAATTTATATTTAGTTTATGAACATTTGAATTAATTATGTTTTAAGATAGTTTGTGCACAATTTTGTGCGAATTTCTTTTTTTTTGAAACTTTTTTTTAGTAGGGGTATTTCGGTAATTTCATGTAATTACGAATTTTATAAGGGTTGCCCTAAACCCATAGCACATTATGTTATGTTTATGAAAGAAAAAAAGAGAGCTTTTGACTTCTGACGATCTCGTCTTCGACTTCCAGTGATTGGAAGAGGGCGTGAGGCCCAGGTAAATAATTTTCTCATCCCCTACTTCTTTCTCCTTCTCTCTTTTCTCAAGATATTCTTCTCTTTAACCCCATTTTCTTCTTTCTCCTAATCTCAAAAGATTCTCATTCCCTTTTCATCCCCACATAAAATCCATCACCCAAATCTACATTTGAAGAGCCACCATATATTTTTTTTTTTTTTTTTTCTGAATTTTTCAGATTTTTAATCCAGGAAATTCCTATTTTTTTGGATTAGAAAATCCACTTGGATCGTTAGACGGACCCATCGCAAGATGAAAGTTCTATCTTTCGCCGGATCCAATTAAATTTAGATTTTAAGATTCAACACTTCATGTTTGTGATGGATGGCCCTAATCAATGCTATATTGATTTTATTTCTTTCTTGTGTCTATGATGTATGAATCAGGCTGATATTTATTTGTTTTTCTTAAGATTGCATGAATCTGCCCCTTTTCAAATCCCATGATCATTTGAGGTTAGATTAGGCCGTCCTACATCAATTTTGGTATCAGAGCCTAGGTTCTTGTATTGGGTCGTCTTAGATCGAGTTATCAAGGTCTAGATTTTTATTTTTATTTCTTATCATTATTATTATTTTTTTTCTAGGGTTTCATGCATCGCATATAGAGTCTAGATTTGAAATTTTCAGATTTGCACAAAAAAAAAAAAAAAAAGAGTCGAGATCTGAATTTTTTCCACATTTACATCATTCTAAAGGTTAGGATCATCGGTGTCTATAGTCTTGTGCCAAAAAATCTCCCAGAGTCGTGTTTTAGGAAACCTAAGTTGAGTCTTATTGTGTATGCCCACTCGGACTGGTAGAGGATTTGGTCTACACCCTCTTTTCAATATGGAACAGTTGACTGAGATGATGAACACGATCAACCAACGTTTGGCCGCCATTGAGACACAATCTAGGAACACGAATACCCGTATGGATCAGATAGAAGCGTCCCTAAGAGAAATCTTCGACATTGGAGTGGATGAACAGTCTCACGTAGGGGGAGTAGTTGAGGAACAGGTAGGAAATCGTGGTAGAGGTCGTGGAGCACATGGCCGAGGGGTAGGACGTGGAGGGGCGCGAAATCCGCAGCCCACTGTCGAGTATCAAGACTGTTATGATGTCGATGAGAGGGTCTTAAAGAGTGTTAAAGTAGATGCTCCTAGTTTTGATGGGCGTCTTGACCCAAAAGCATTCCTTGATTGGTTAGCAGATATGGACCATTATTTCGAATGGTATGAGATGTTTGAGAATCGACAGGTGCGGTTTGCAAAAATGAAACTTGTGGGTCAAGCTAAATTGTTTTGGACAAATATGGAGCGTAGGATCGAGAGATCAGGAGGTGTCCCAGTCGCACATTGGGTAGAGATGGAATTATTAAAGGAAAAATATCTTCCTCTCTCTTACCGTCAAAAGCTCCTAGATCAGTGGTAAGCATTACGCCAAGGATCTATGTCGGTTGCAGATTATATCGCAAAATTTGAGGAGTATATGATGCGGTGTGATATTCAGGAGGATCCCTTGATGACGCTGGCGCGTTTCAAGGTGGGTCTTCGCATGGATCTGCAGCGTGAGCTTATGACCCATGCAGTGAGTGACTTGGATCAGGCTTACCAAGTTGTACAAGAGTTAGAGCTTTATCTAAAGTCTCCTGTCACAAGGCGCTTTGAGTCCCGAGACTCTACTGGTAGATCTGGTTTTCAAGGAACCAATCCTAACATTAGAAGTCAACCTAGGGTGCAGGCTAGTGCACCGCCTAAGCCTAAGGATGATAAGGGTAAAGGTGTCCTTGGTGCCAATCCTGACAGTGGTAGTCACTTGAGATGTTATGAGTGCGGAGGTACAGGTCATTTCGCATACCAGTGCACGACAAAGACTCGCGGGAAAGCCTTAGTCATAAACGAGTCAAATGAAAATGCGGATGACATGGGTGATTATGAAGTTGAGGAATATCATCCAGAGATTGGTACTAGTGATTATGAAGAAGAAGAACCAGAGACTGCACCACTAGCTGTAGTTAGATGTGCTTTAGCGCAGGCCAAAGAGAGTGATGATTGGCGCAAAAGCACAATTTTCTACATGTTTATCAAGAGCGGTGACAAAAATTGCAAAGTCATCGTGGATAGTGGTAGTTGTGCCAACGTGGTCTCAGCTAGCACAGTCACTCGTTTGGGTTTGAAATCCATCCCTCACCCTCAACCCTACAAGGTTTCTTGGGTTGACACGTCTTCTATGCCTGTGTCCCAGCAGTGTTTAGTCCCCATCCAAATCGGTTCATATAAAGACTTGTTGTGGTGTGATGTTTTACCTATGGATGTAGGTCACATCATTCTAGGGAGGCCGTGGTTATACGATAGAGATGTCATGATTTTTGGTCGCTCGAACGTGTGTACATTCACGTATGAGGGCAAGAAAATCAAGATTAATCCATTACCACCCAAGACCCACATGGACAAGGCTAGGGATGTGAAAACAAGTGAGTCAAGGAAGGATGTGAGGAAATGTATTCCGAAGTCTCTACATATCATAAATGCAAAAGAGTTTGAGAAAGAGACAGGATGATTCGACGGTGTACGCCTTAATGGCTAGGAAAGTTACACTCGAGGTTCATGTAGAGTTACCCCCTGAGGTGACTTCGGTTTTTGATGAGTACAATGATGTATTCCCTGAGGATTTACCGGATGCGCTTCCACCTATGCAGGACATCCAGCATGCCATTGATTTCGTCCCGGGGTCTACTTTACCGAACCTTCCTCATTACAGGATGAATCCTGCAGAGCATGCAGAGTTGCATAGACAGGTAAATGAGCTCCTGGAAAAAGGTTTCATCCGTGAGAGTATGAGTCCATGTGCCGTACCAGCGCTATTAACGCCTAAGAAAGATGGTACGTGGCGGATGTGTGTGGATAGTAGGGCCATTAATAAGATCACGATTAAGTATCGGTTTCCGATATCGAGGCTTGATGATATGTTAGACATGATGGCTAGATCCACAATTTTTTCCAAGATAGACCTCAAGAGCGGGTATCACCAGATATGCATACGCCCTGGAGATGAGTGGAAGACAGCCTTCAAGACGAAGGATGGGTTGTATGAGTGGTTGGTCATGCCCTTTGGCTTGACTAATGCACCCAGTACTTTTATGCGTGTGATGACCCAGGTTTTGAGACCCTTTATGGGGAAGTTCTTAGTGGTTTATTTTGATGACATACTCATATATAGTACCACTAAAGAGCTGCATCTCGACCACTTGAGGCAGGTCTGTAGTGTCCTGAGGGCGGAGAGGTTATGTGCGAACCTTAAGAAATGTTCATTCCTGTCTGATAGGGTTGTCTTCTTAGGGTTCATAGTGTCGTCTATAGGAATGCGAGCAGATCCAGAAAAAGTTAAGGCCATAGCTGACTGGCCTGAACCACGGAACATACATGAAGTGAGAAGCTTTCATGATTTAGCTACATTTTATCGTCGGTTCATTCGAGGGTTTAGCACTATTATGGCTCTCATTACTGATTGCATTAAAAAGGGAGAGTTCATATGGTCTAAAGCCACAGCTAAGGCATTCAAAGATATTAAGGGCAAGATGATAGAAGCTCCCGTCATGCGTCTTCCAGATTTTTCTAGTCTTTGAAGTAGCGTGTGATGCTTCAGGCGTAGGTATAGGAGTACTAAGCCAAGAGGGTCATCCAGTTGCCTATTTCAGTGAGAAACTAAATGAGGCAAAAAAGTATTCCACCTATGACAAAGAATTTTATGCGGTTGTGCAGTCGCTACGTCATTGGCGTCATTAACTTCTATCGCAAGAATTTGTCTTGTTTTCTGATCACGAGGCTTTAAGGTATTTGAATTCCCAAAAGAAGCTTAACCCAAGGCATGCCAAGTGGGCAGCGTTTCTTCAGGAATATTCATTTGTCTTGAAACATAAAGTCGGGATTGAGAACAAACCAGCCGATGCCCTTAGTAGGAGAGTGGCATTGCTCAACTCCTTGAGTGTAGAAGTTGTCGGGTTTGAGCAATTGATAGACGAGTATCCCAGGTGTCCGGATTTTGGGGGTACATACGTGTCACTCTTAGGTGCCCAGCATAGTTCAGGTGAGTTCGTGCTGAAAGATGGTTTCCTTTTCAAAAGAGACCGACTTTGTATTCCCCGTACTTCCCTCCGGAATTTTCTTGTTTGGGAGCTTCATGCTGGAGGTATTGCTGGCCATTTTGGTCGAGATAAGACCATCGCCCTAGTGGAGGATCGATTTTATTGGCCAAGTCTCAAGCGAGACGCAGCCAAAATTTTAGGGCAATGTCGAACATGTCAACTGGCAAAACAGAAGAAGCAGAATACTGGATTGTACACGCCATTGCCAGTGCCACACGCACCGTGGTAAGACATTAGTATGGATTTTGTGCTTGGACTTCCCAAGACAATTAAAAAGCATGATTCCATTTTTGTGGTCGTGGACCGTTTCTAAAAAATGGCCCACTCTCCCTTGTTCTAAAACGTCCGATGCGTCCAACATAGCTAGGATTTTTTTTGAGGGGGTGGTTCGATTACATGGTTTGCCTAAGACCATAGTGTCTGACAGGGATGTCCGGTTTACTAGTTATTTTTGGAAGACATTGTGGCATATAATGGGTACGAGACTCCAGTTCTCGTCTGCCTACCATCCTCAAACTGAAGTTGTGAATCGAAGTCTTGGAAATCTATTACGATGTTTGGTGGGTGAACACATTAAAACTTGGGACTTAGTCCTGCCAGTCGCCGAGTTTGCATATAACAGTTCAGTTAATAGGTGTACGGGTATGAGTCCATTCGAGATCGTTAGTGGTTATAAACCTAGACTACCCATAGATTTGTTACCTATGTCAGTCACCCAAAGGACCTCAGTCAGCCGATGCATTTTTCCATCACATTCATGAGTTGCATGCAGAGATTAGGAGGCGGATAAATGCAAGTAATGAACAATATAAAATTTCAGTTGACTTACATCGTAGAATTCAAGAATTTAATGAGGGTGATTATGTAATGGTTAGGATGAGGCCAGAACGGTTCCCACAGGGTACCGTTAAGAAGTTACAAGCACGCAGTGTTGGACCATTTAAAATTCTGAAAAAAATTGTGTCCAATGCGTATGTGATAGATCTTCCACCTCGCATGGGGATTAGTTAAACATTCAATGTGGAGGATCTAATGCCTTGTTCAAGCCATCCCATAGACCCTAATTTTGTTTCAACCCATTGGCCAATTTCTGAATTTTCTTCCCAACCTACACCACCTATGCCTACTATACCTGAGATAAGAGAAGAAATTGAAGGAATTGTGGATGAGCAAATTGTTTCCACTCGAGACGGTGGATTTCAGAGGTACTTAGTGAAGTGGAAGAACAGACCATCATCCGACTGTACATGGTTGACAGAAGCAGAGTTGCAGCGACTAGATCCAGATTTGTTAGAAAAGCACAAGAGTTTTATCTCGTCGGAGTCGAGATCTTCTCAGCCGAGGGGAGTTGATGCGGACACTAGGCAATTCAAAGTATATCAACGCAGGAGGCGTGCATTACCAGTGTCAATGTGGTTAGATGACGGATACGGGTCGGGTCGCTAGAGGTTGAAGACCTTACACGTGTTCGTGGCATGTGTAAGTTGCTTAGAGGAGACATTTGGACCATTGGATCGCGAGGAGGGTATGATTGGACCGTTGGATCGTCACGGCCCACCTTCATTACACCACCTTCACGGCACTATCATCGGGGCCCATTGGGCATCTTAAATTTATATTTAGTTAATGAACATTTGAATTAATTATGTTTTAAGATAGTTTGTGCACAATTTTGTGCGAATTTCTTTTTTTTTGAAACTTTTTTTTAGTAGGGGTATTTTGGTAATTTCATGTAATTACGAATTTTATAAGGGTTGCCCTAAACCCATAGCACATTATGTTATGTTTATGAAAGAAAAAAGGAGAGCTTTTGACTTCTGACGATCTCGTCTTCGACTTCCAGTGATTGGAAGAGGGCGTGAGGCCCAGGTAAATAATTTTCTCATCCCCTACTTCTTTCTCCTTCTCTCTTTTCTCAAGATATTCTTCTCTTTAACCCCATTTTCTTCTTTCTCCTAATCTCAAAAGATTCTCATTCCCTTTTCATCCCCACATAAAATCCATCACCCAAATCTACATTTGAAGAGCCACCATATATATATATTTTTTTCTGAATTTTTCAAATTTTCAATCCAGGAAATTCCTATTTTTCTGGATTAGAAAATCCACTTGGATCGTTAGACGGACCCATCGCAAGATGAAAGTTCTATCTTTCGCCGGATCCAATTAAATTCAGATTTTAAGATTCAACACTTCATGTTTGTGATGGATGGCCCTAATCAATGCTATATTGACCTTATTTCTTTCTTGTGTCTATGATGTATGAATCAGGTTGATATTTATTTGTTTTTCTTAAGATTGCATGAATCTGCCCCTTTTCAAATACCATGATCATTTGAGGTTAGATTAGGCCGTCCTACATCAAAGTCACCTTTGAAAAGGAAACCATCTTTCAACACGAACTCACCTGAACTATGCTGGGCACCTAAGAGTGACACGTATGTTCCCCTAAAATCTGGACACATGGGATACTCGTCTTTCAATTGCTCAAACCCGACAACTTCTACATTCAAGGAGTTGAGCAATGTTACTCTCTTACTAAGGGCATCGGCTGGTTTGTTCTCAATCCCGACTTTATGTTTAAGGACAAATGAATATTCCTGAAGAAACGCTGCCCACTTGGCATGCCTTAGGTTAAACTTCTTTTTGGAATTCAAATACCTCAAAGCCTCGTGATCAGAAAACAAGACAAATTCTTGCAGTAGAAGATAATGACGCCAATGACATAGCGATTGCACTACCGCATAAAATTCTTTGTCATGGGTGAAATACTTTTGTTTGGCCTCATTCAGTTTCTTACTGAAATAGGCAACTGGATGACCTTCTTGGCTTAGTACTCCTATACCTACGCCTGAAGCATCACACGCTACTTCAAAGACTTTAGAAAAATCTAGAAGATGCATGACGGGAGCCTCTATCATCTTGCCCTTAATATCTTTGAATGCCTTAGCTGCGGCCTTAGACCATATGAACTCTCCTTTTTTAATGCAATCAGTAATTGGAGCCATAATAGTGCTAAATTCTCGAATGAACCGATGATAAAATGTGGCTAAGCCATGAAAGCTTCTCACTTCATGTATGTTCTGCAGTTCTGGACAGTCAACTATGGCCTTGACTTTTTTTGGATTTGCTCGCATCCTTACAGACGACACTATGAACCCTAAGAAGACAATCCTATTAGACAAGAACGAACATTTTTTAAGGTTAGCACATAACCTCTCTGCCCTCAGGACACTACAGACCTGCCTCAAGTGGTCGAGATGTAGTTCTTTAGTGGTACTATATATGAGTATGTCATCAAAATAAACCACTAAGAACTTCTCCATAAAGGGTCTCAAAATTGGGTCATTACATGCATAGAAGTACTGGGTGCATTAGTCAAGCCAAAGGGCATGACCAACCACTCGTACAACCCATCCTTCGTCTTGAAGGCTGTCTTCCACTCATCTCCAAGGTGTATGCGTATCTGGTGATATCCGCTCTTGTGGTCTATCTTGGAAAAAATGGTGGATCTGGCCATCATGTCTAACATATCATCAAGCCTCGGTATCGGAAACCAATGCTTGATCGTGATCTTATTAATGGCCCTACTATCCACACATCCGCTACGTACCATCTTTCTTTGGCGTTAATAGCGCTGGTACGGCGCACAGATTCATGCTCTCACGGATGAAACCTTTTTGCAGGAGCTCATTTACCTGTCTATGCAACTCTGCATGCTCTGCAGGATTCATCCTGTAATGAGGAAGGTTCGATAAAGAAGACCCTGGGACGAGATCAATAGCATGTTGGATGTCCCGCATAGGCGGAAGCTCATTCGGTAAATCCTTGGGGAATACATCACTGTACTCCTCAAGAACCGAAGTTACCTCAGGGGGTAACTTTACATGAACCTCGGGTATAACTTCCTTAGCCATTAGGGCGTACACTGTCGAATCATCCTCTGTCTCTTTCTCAAACTCTTTTGCATTTATGATATATAGAGACTTCGGAATAGATTTCCTCACATCCCTAGCCTTGTCTGCGTGGCTCTTGGGCGGCAACAGATTAATCTTGATTTTCTTGCCCTCATGCGTGAATGTACACACGTTCGAGCGACCAAAAATCGTGACATCTCTATCGTATAACCACGTCCTCCTTAGAATGATGTGACCTACATCCATAGGTAAAACATCACACCATAACATGTCTTTATATGAACTGATTTGGATGGGGACTAAACATTGCTGGAACAGGCATTGAAGACGTGTCAACCCAAGAAACCTTGTAGGATTGAGGGTGAGGGATGGGCTTCAAACCCAAATGAGTGATTGTGCTAGCTGAGACTACGTTGGTGCTACCACTATCCACGATGACTTTGAAATTTTTGTCACCACTCTTGATAAACGTATAGAAAATTGTGCTTCTGCGCCAATCATCACTCTCTTTGGTCTATGCTAAAGCACATCCAACTATAGCTAGTGGTGCAGTCTCTGGTTTTTCTCCTTCATAATCACTAGCACCTATCTCTGGGTGATATTTTTTAACTTCATAATCACCCATGTCATTCGCATTTTCATTTGACTCGTCTATGACTAAGGCTTTCCCGCGAGTCTTTGCCGTGCATTGGTATGCGAAATGACCTGTACCTCCACACTCAGAACATCTCAAGTGACTACCACTGCCAGGATTGGCACTAAGGACACCTTTTTCCTTATCATCCTTAGGCTTAGGCGGTGCACTAGCCTGTGCCCTAGGCTGACTTCCAATGTTAGGTTTGGTTCCCTGAAAACCAGATCTAACAGTAGAGTCTCGGGACTTAAAAGCGCCTCGTGACAAGAGACTTTAAGTAAAGCTCTAACTCCTGTACAACTTGGTAAGTCTGATCCAAGTCACTCATTGCATGGGTTATAAGCTCACGCCGTAGATCCATGTGAAGACCTATCTTGAAACGCGCCAATGTCACTAAGGGATCCTCCTGAATATCACACCGCATCATATACTCCTCAAATTTTGCGATGTAATCTGCAACCGACATAGATCCTTGGCATAATGCTTGCTATTAATTTAAGAGCTTTTGACGGTAAGAGAGAGGAAGATATTTTTCCTTTAATAACTCCATCTCTACCCAATGCGTGACTGGGACACCTCCTGTTCTTTCGATCCTATGCTCTGTATTTGTCCAAAATAATTTAGCTTGACCCACAAGTTTCATTTTTGCAAACTGCACCTGTCGGTTCTCAAGACATCTCATACCATTCGAAATAATCTTCCATGTCTGCTAACCAATCAAGGAATGATTTTGGGTCAAGACGCCCATCAAAAATAGGAGCATTTACTTTAACACTCTTTAAGACCCTTTCATCGACATCATAACGGTCTTGATACTCAACAGCGGGCTATGGATTTCGCGCCCTTCCACGTCCTACCCCCTGGCCACGTGCTCCATGACCTCTATCATGATTTCCTATCCCTTCCTCAACTACTCCCCCTACGTGAGACTGTTCATCCCCTCCAATGTCGGAGATTTCTCTTAGGGACGCTTCCATATGATCCATACGGGTATTCGTGTTCCTAGATTGCCCCTCAATAGCGGCCAAACGTTGGTTGATCGTGTTCATCATCTCAATTAACTGTTCCATATTGAAAATCGGGTGTAGACCAAATCCTCTACCAGTCCGAGTAGGCATACAAAATAAGACTCAACTTAGGTTTTCTAAAACATGACTCTAAGAGATTGTTTTGATATAAGAATATAGACACCGATGATCCTAACCTTTAGAATGATGCAAATGTGGAAAAATTCAAATCTAGACTTTTTTTTTTAATGCAAATCTGAAAATTTCAGATCTAGACTCTATATGCGATGCATGAAACCCTAAAAAATAAAAATAAAAATTCTAGACTCTTGATGACTCTATCTAAGACGACCCAATGCAAGGACCTAAGCTTTGATACCAAAAATTGATGTAGGATGACCTAATCCAACCTTAAATGAGCATGGTATATGAAAGGGGTAGATTTATGCAATCTTAAAAAACAAATAAAATATCAGCCTTATACATCATAAAACAAGAAAGAAATAAGGTTAATATAGTATTGATTATGGCCATCCATCACAAACATGAAGTATTGAATCTTAAAATCTGAGTTTAGTTCGATCGGGCAAAAAGATAGAACTTTCGTCTTGCAATAGGTCCGTCTAACAATCCAAGTGAATTTTTTAATCCAAGAAAATAGGAATTTCCTGGATTGGGAAATTTGGAAAATTCAGAAAAGAATTGGTGGTTTTTCAAATTTAGATTTGGTTGATGGGTTTTATGTGGTGATGAAAATCTTTTGAGATATAATGATTTAGATAAAAAGAAACAAGGTTTGACTTCTAGATCTAAGATTATAGGAGAAAAGGAAGAGAATGGGGTTAAAGAAATGAGTATCTTGAGAAAAGAGAGAAGAAGAAAGAAGTAGAAGATGAGAAGTCGTTTACTTGGGCCTCACGCCCTCTTCCAATCACTGGAAGTCGAAGACGAAATTGTTAGAAGCAAAAAAGCTCACTTTTTCTTTTTCATAAAACATGACATAACATGCTATAGGTTTATGACAAACCTTATAAATTCGTAATTACATGAAATTACCAAAATACCCCTACTAAAAAAAGTTTTTTTAAAAAAGAAATTCGCACAAAATTGTGTGCAAACTGTTTCAAAACTTAAATAAATCAAATGTTCATAGACTAAATGCAAATTTAAGATGCCCGATGGGCCCCGATGATAGCGCCGTGAAGGTGACGTAATGAAGGTAGGCCGTGACGATCTTACGATCCGATCACACCGTCCTCGCAATTCAACGGTCCAAATGTCTCCTCTAAGCAACTTACACATGTCACGAACATGTGTAAGGTCTTCAACCTCTAGAGACCCGACTCGTATTCGTCATATAACCACATTGACACAGGTAACGCACGCCTCCTGCGTTGATATACTTTGAATGGCCCGGTGTCCGCATCAGTTTGCCAAGTGTACTTGTGTTTGAACAATCAAAATGTGCAAGAGTATCCATGTTTTCCTCAACCATCATCCTTGTCGTTGTCTTCACCACCACCACCATCTTTATATTCTTACAGCCAAACCCATTTTCGTCATTCTCACCACCACCACCATTGCCATCACCGCAACCATCATCATATTTCCATCCTTGAAACAAATCTGCCCGTTGGCCATACAATGGTATGGTAAATGGATGGTGAAGGATTATTTTTTGATGAATCAAGAACTTTGGTGGTTGTAGACCCAGAATGAGAAGGAGCATCATTATTTGGCAAAACAAGAGCTTCGATGGTCATAGGTCAATCCCTATCAAGTTTTATGATTGAGACCTCATGAGGAAGTGTTGAATTTAGTAGGAGAAATTTGATAGCAAAGATATTCTTGTTTTGCAGTTTTGCTCCTTCCAAGTCCCCTATGACAAGGCAAAAGGGAGTGGACCTTGAAGAGCTCTTCCCTTGTGATACAAGCACATGGCCAACTTAGGCCCACCATAGGGCCCAACCCACTTGGGCCCATTGCTGGGCCCAACAAGGCATAGGTCCATAGCCCACTGTTGGGCCCTACATGTGCTGATTTTTGAATTGTTTATTTATAGATTTGGGGGCCTAAATCAAGGATTATATTTCGTGAGATATGGGAGCTAATTGAAAGATGTGTTTAATCTAATTGAAGATATGAAGGAGATGTGATTGAATATATAGTGCTGATTTGGAGATATAAATAGAATTATTTTCTATATTTGCTTTAGTATTGTTAAGCTTTTACCATTTTTTTTTTTGTTTTGTGGGGGGGGGGGGGGGGGGGGGGGGGGTGCATTCCAGTGTGTTTCCAAGTGTGAGTTTTTCTTAAGTATTGTAAGAGAAGAAGTTGGGTATTAATAAAATTATTTCTCCCTCTCTACTCCATTATTTTTGTGGGTGTAATTCTGGTCCACTTATTTGCGATTCAGTGTTGATATCTCATTGATTCAATAACCGGGTTGCACCACCTTGGGGTTTGAGGGGAGGTAAAGATCATCTACTAATACAATCAGAGACCAAAGATGGGAACAATGAACAAGTACCAATTACCGAATAGGTTATTGAAGTACATATTTTGTTGGTAGTATTTGGTTTATGCTCTTCTAAGAGCATTATTATCCTTTCTACTGTTGGTGGCAATTTTGAAGTAGACTAATGGGACCTTTGACGGGTGCTCATGCATGACTCTTCTTGCTCACATTCTCCCTTAATCGATTTCCTATTTTGAAAGTTAATTTGGTATCAAAGCAATAAGAAAACTCTATGCAAACATCTTAAGATCTAATATAAAGGTTCTTTATTTACCAATCAAACTAAAGAACCAAGGAGCTAATTCTTTAATGAAATACATAGTTCTTGGTGGTAGATCCATATAAATGATGATGGTAGTCCATATAGAGCTTCTATTTGTAGTCTAAGAAGAAATGATCAGCCGATTCTTTTGTATATCAACACATCTTTGGAAGGGAAAGATTCCGATGGTGTCCACCGTCAATATTTTGTCTAGCTGTTGCCATTTTCAATCAGAACTTCCCTCAACTTTGCAGCCTCGACTGCTGGAAACAAGCACTGAAGAAAGTTTCAGAAGAAAAACCTTTGTGTATGGAATGTTCCCCATCTTTCATGCATATTGTTTAGTTGTATTCTTTCTTCCCCTAGGTTGCCAAGCAATTATTATTAGAGGACAACTTCAGAATCCCTCAAAAGTTTCTAATTTGAGTGTTCCATAAAATTTCACCTCCTAGCACTCCACACAATTATAACATCCTAGCTAGGGGTGTACACGAATCGAGCTAGCTCGGTTAGCTCGCTCGACTCGACTCGAAAAAGCTCGATTCGACTTAGTTCGAAGCTGAGTTCAAGCCGAGTCGAGCTGATTTTTTGAGCTCGAAAATGAGTTTGAGCCGAGTTCGAGCTGGCCTCAGCTCGACTCGACTCGGATTGAACCCAGCTCGAATTGAACTTGGATCGAACCAGTTCGGTGACTCGGTTACTTTGATATTGATATTGCTCACCAAGTGTTTGATGAAATGACTCAAAGAAGTGTGGTTGGTGGCAAGGAAGGTATGTATATGAAACCGACACCCTTTTTTTCTTGATTTTTATGTTGCTTAGAAAGTGTTTGATAAAATACCCGTAAAACCATTGCTGTTGTCTCAAATATAGTGAGATTTTGAAGGTGCAGTCCAGGTGTTTGTGAAAATGCTGCAATGGCGAACTCGGCTCGAATTGGCCCGAGCTGCTGACCGAACCGAGCTGAGCTGGCCAGTCAAGCTTGAAGACCGAGTCAAGCCGAGTCGAGCTCGACTCGGTTTGACTCGATGTACACCCCTAATCCTTGCACCTCATGGCACTTCGCAGTTAAAATGTTCTTCACTGTAGATATGCTACAAATTGTTGGAAATAGAAGGCTAAGGGGTCTCCCCTAATCAATGAACCTCTAAGTAACTCACATTTTCTCCTTTCTCCATCTTGAATCTAGTGCCTTTAGCACGGGTACAACCTACTACCTCAGACCCATGCATGAGATGGTTTCAAAATCTAATGGTTTCTTGAGATATATTTGCAAAAATCTCATAGAAAAGAGATACAAAAAACAAAAAAAAAAGTACAAAAAATCACTAAATGGTAAAAAAGAAAAAGAAAAAGGATATCATGAATGAGAAAAGAGAGGGAGGGCTCGGAAAAGATTGTGCTTGGAGAAAATACGAAGATGTAGACGTTTTAGTCAAAAGAAAAAAAGGGGGAAATATCACAATATTATTGGTTATTCAACAATATATGATTTTTTTATAAGTATCATTTGTTGAAGTGAAAAATATAGTAATAATATCACTATATTTTCAAAATTCGAAAGAGATTTGTTACTATGCTTCCATAGGCCATAGGGTTCTTATGGCCTCATTGGAGGGTTTGTAGTTGCCAATTTTCCATTAAAGTTTACATTTAGTCATCCCTTTGGGGCTTAACATTTGTACGGGGTTTAGGCTTTAATACTATAGTGGATGCAATAGACAATCCTGTTTGCACTTAGTTAAGACAATGTTCTCTTGTGAAACATGGAGGGAATTTGTTCCCTTTGATGCAATTTTCTTCTCTTGCAAATTTTGTTATCTATTAAAAAACATGGTTGATGGGAAGTGCATTATGATGCATTCAATATTGTTCCTTTGGTTATTGTTATAGAGGATTGCCTTAAAAACCAAAAAAGGTTTTTGGGCTCCATTCGTTCTTGATAATCATATTGTTTAGAGGTGTTAGATGAAAGAACGAACTTGGGAAGAAAAGAAACTCAAGGAGAGACTTGGATGTCCAACCCTCTCTCTCATTTTATATTAAGTGAATGGCAAAATTACATTAATTACCCTACTTAAAAAAATTACATAAATTAACCTTAGAAAAAATGGTAAAAAAAGGAATATAAATATAAGAGAACTGATAAAAGGGAAATAAGAGGCCCATAGCCACAACCCAAGTCAGGCCCAAGTAAAGGAAATGGCCCATGGCCTAGAGGGATATGGCCCAATTATGTTAACATCTCCCCTCGAGTGGAGGCATAAATATCAATAATGCCCAAGTTGCCTTGAATATGTCGTCTCACTTCAATTGAAAGAGCCTTAGTGAAGTTGTTCAGTAGAAGGAACAAAAGTAATAAAAATTATGCCACCAGCAACCTTCTCATAAATAAAATGACAACCTGCTTCAATATGTTTTTTGCGTTCATGAAAAAGGGGATTTGAAGCGATATGAATGTAGTCTGATTGTCACAATCCATGGGCACATGAGTATTCACTGGTAATCCTAACTTAGCGATAAAACCTTTCAATCACAAGATTTCACATATAGTATTTGCCATAGTGTAGTAATGCAGGGGCATTTTCACATTGGGCTCGAGTGGGGTGGCCTGTGAGACGCGGGGACACACTCGGGGCGGGCGGCCCATATGAGGTGGGTGGCTTGTGTGAGGCGGAACCCATGTTATTTGGGGCCCACGAGGAGGGTTCTGCCGAAGACTCAACCCATGGATGTGGGGCCTGAGCTATGAGATCAATGGATTAATTCGCCATGCTTTATTAGTTCAAGCTTTTAGAGGAAGTGGTTAGTTGTCCTGCATCAAATTGGTATCAGAGCGGGAGGTCTCGTGTTCGAGACTCCTCACTGGGGGTGATTAATGCAGGGGCATTTTCACAATGGGCTCGAGTGGGGTGGCTTGTGGGATGCGGGGGCATACTTGGGATGGGCGGCCCGTGTGAGGCGGGTAACTCATGTGAGGCGAAACCCATGTGGTTTGGGGCCCATGAGGGGGTAGAACCTATGTGATTTGGGGCTCATGAAGAGGGTTCGGCTGAAGACCTAACCTATGGATGTGGGGCCTGGGCCATGAGATAAATGGATTAATTCACCATGCTCTATCAGTTCGAGCTTTTAGAGCAAGTGGTTAGTTGTCTTGCATGGGCTATGAGATAAATGGATTAATTCATCATGCTCTATCAGTTCGAGCTTTTAGAGTAAGAGGTTAATTGTCTTGCATCATGCGGTACTCAACCTTTGCACTGGAGATTGTGCAACAACGGTTTGCTTATTGGTCTTCCATGTAATAAGATTTCCTCCGAAAAAGTAATAATATTCTGTCATAGAATAACGATCATCATGAGATCATGCCTAGCCTGCATTGGAATTACCGTCAATATTCAAATTATCGTGACAACTAAATAGGATGCCACAACCTAAAGAAGACTTGATGTAGTGAATAATGCGACGAACAACTTCAAGATAGCTAGAGTGAAGAGCATGCATAAATTGACTCATCGGACTGGCTGCATGAGATAAGTCAAGATCAATGTTGTCAAAATCGTTATCATATCCTAGATCGTAATAAGGGTTGAATCATATTTGAATCGCAAATCGTAAGATTTTCTTAAAAATATGAAAAGTATAAATAAATAAAAAACTTAAAACTTAAACACTATTATGACACGGTATTACTTAAAAATTAAATGACTCTTATCTTTCTCTTTATTTTTTTTTTTGGTCTTTCAAGAAATTTTCCTTTAAAAAACACACAAGGATCCTTTAATAATTTATGTTCTTGTTACCTTTCTCGAATGTAGAATCGCATTGGAAAAGCAGTATTTGATTCGGTAGACTGACGAAAAAAATATTTTGATTTCTAACCATCATTCCACAATACATACAAGTCAACATGATTGTAAGCATCCATCGAAAAACATTCCAAATAAGTCATACATCAATTTAGTGTTTTGACCAGTTAAGAAGTAAGAAATTATAAAAAAACTCTACAATTTAACATTGAAGAAAATATATATCGTTTAATTTCTTATAAAGAGCAAAATAAAATAATTTACCTTTTCTAAACGATTTTTTTTCCTAAATGATTCTTGAAGCCCCAACCAATTTAAAAATATAAAATGAAAGCCAAGTAAAGCTTAAATTAGAAAAAAACAAGTATAATTTGAATCGTAAATTGTAGGATCCAAATCATAAATCGTAGGATTCATATAAAAAGAGATTCAAAGGTTGGATTCAAATTGTTTTGCTTAAGATTCTACTCAAATTGTAAATCCTAAATCGTAGGATTTTGACAACACTGGTCATGATGAGTAATAGTGAAATATATCAACTGACCAGCCAAGCGCTGGTACATGTGAGGATCATCAGCGTAGATCTTCTTATCAAGCTTTAAGGGGGAATGAGGAGGTTTGATACCAAGATTACTAGTGGTGGTAAAAAAATGACGAGCATATTTTCACTAAGACAAAAATTCCCTTCTTCGAATGACAAACTTCAATGCCAAGAAAATATTTTAACAGACCTAAATCTTTGATGTAAAAAACCTTGCTTAGATAGATCTTCAATTTAGAGATCCTACTAGCATCATCACTGGTAACAAACACACCCAAAGACTGACAATAGAATTTCAGAGATAGAGTAGATTGCTAAGAAATATGGAATAGGAGACTAACCCCCCCAAGAACTGTTGTAGGCAAACAATTAATTAAATAGTAGGCAGCAAGAACATCCGACAAAAAAACTTGAGAACAGCCATTGCAATGAGAAGAGCACGAGTAATTTCTAAGAGGTATCTATTCTTTCTTCAGCAATGCCATTTTGTTGCGGGGTGTGTATACGAGTTGTTTCCTTGATTGGTTTTGACTGCCTGCAATGTATTCCTAGTCATGTATCAAGTTAAGCTACCTGTGGAGCCTCATCTTCAAGCACTTTATTAGTGAGAAGGATTGATCTTGCAGTTGTGGAATTACGGCTCATCCTTGGTTGGTTTATTGTATGGATGGGGTTCTAGGTTATGTTTTGTCATGCACCACATGCATGCCTCGTTGTTCTAATTGATAGATGTGGTACTACATTTTTGTAATGCTTAAATTGCACTAGGTGAGACAAATGAGCAACCATTCATTTGGCCATGGCCTGCTATGTTTAGGTAATTGTTATTTTCAGTCATTGTTGAATGATCCTTTTGTTCATTACTTGGCCGTTGGACCTATACATGCTGTCTATTTCCTCATGTCATCATTTGATGATGGGATGCGCTAATTACACTTCTTTCCAAATTCCAACTCAGAAGATTTTGTTGTATTCATTGCTTTGGATAAGAATTTATGTATATGTTTTTGAAGCAAGCCATGGTCATAGAGGACTCCACTAATTTCAAGGTTGGGAGCTACTTTGGCAATAGTAAGCGTTTGAAGAACCATCATGATTGGGAAAAAGAGATTGAACAACATGAGGTTAGCCACCTTTATGCATCCTTTCGATCTGTAATACTTGTGCATTTTCTTTTGGATTTGATAATCCTTCATAATGAAACTAGAGCTGTCTGTATACAATAATTTTGCAAATAAAAATTATCCATCACATGTTTGATAATTTCAAGGCAAGCATGTTTAGAGTTGCTTTTAGAAGGTATGATTGTTTTCTTGTAAGAAGTTGAAAGTTGAAACTGGACATTTACAATATTGAATGCAGTTTGGAATGATGCTTATACTATGACTGTCAATATAATAACTGCAATAATGGATTGCCTAAGGCAATCAAAATGTTCCCTGCGGATGTTGCTGAAGAGCGTACCTCTCCCCCAAACATATGCCTTTTGTGTTGGGAGGAGGCAGAATCGGACAATTATCTGATTTCTTCCCAATTGGTGAAAGACCTCATTAGCAGGTCCTTTCTCAGATATATGAAATATGAATAGTTCTGTGGAAAATTCTCCCTTGTGCCATCATGTGGGGACTTCAGGAAAGAAAGAAATGAGAAAGTCTTTGACAGTGAAACTCGATCAGTTGACTTCATCAAGAGCAGTTTCGTGGCTTCTTTGGCAGAATGGGCTTTGGTGAGGCTGGAGTTCTGTGATGTTCCCAAGGAGTTGCTTCAGAGCTGGAGAAGGTTTTGCTGGGGATAAAAAATATCGATCAGGAGCATGGTGTTGGGATTTTTTACTTTTCATTGTGCTTACTTTTGTATTGGGGAGTTCCTTCCATACAGTTGTAAAGGTTTTTAGTGTCGTTGGTGGGGTTGTCCTTTTTGGGTTTTAGTGATGAGGGTCAGGCACTTTGGCTCTTTGCTGGGCATCTTTACTCTCTCTCTCTCTCTCTCTCTCTCTCTCTCTCTCTCTCTCTCTCTCTCTCTCTCTCTCTCTCCCTTTTTGTTTGTTAGTTTGTGCCTTGCTGCTCCTACTCTTTTCTGTTGAGGCTGGAGTTTCAGAAAGTTCCCAAATTGAGTTGCTTCTAGCTGGAGAAGTAAGGTTTCAGCAGGGGAACAAAGATATTGATCTAGTGCGTGGCCGGGATCTCTAACTTCTATTGTTCCTTCTATTATATTGGGGATTTCCTTTTGTGTAGCTGTAACAGTTTTAAGCATGGATGACGGGGCTTTCCTTTTCGGGGGTGAGTGGCGTGAGGGTCACTGGCTTTATATGCTCTTCGAGGCCATTTTTCTTTTCTTCAGTTTCCTTTTTGTTTCTGCTTTTCTTTTCCTGCTCCTTTTGCTTAATAAAATTGTTGTGTTCTAATAAAAGATTTTCTAACTATTGAAGGTCAATCGTGTTGCAGAAATTCGCAGGCCCCAAAAAGCTTGGATCTTAGTTGAACGATCCTTCTAGCTAGATGCCGTCCCCTGCTTTGAATCATGACTTGGACTCAAGTTCTCATTGTCTGACTGTTTTACTTTTTTTGCTATCATTTTAAAAAAGACGTTTCCCTGCTTCCTGCACCCAATTATGTTGCCACTTCCCTTCACTCTTCGTGCAACTATAGCTCAGAATAGGCTAGGATCATGAAGATGAATCCAGTCACACAAATGTTATCCCTTATCAGCAGCTACCTGCAGAGACTTGGTGTTGCCTTTAGGTTTATGCCCTCATGCTCTAGCTGGTTGGAAGGGTTATAATTATAGAGCACCTGAATCTACAGCTTGCTGTTGTTTCTTATTTGCTGTCAGCATGCCTCTTTCTAGTTTCTAGAGGTAGGGTTAGAGTATGCATCTTTTTTTTTTTTTTTGGTTTGTGAGGGGCACCGGCGTCCATCATCAATTTGTGGATGGCGAATGTTCTTTGCCTTTGTGAATGCATAGCCCAAAGAAGTCTTTATTTTTAGATTTTTTACTGGTAGACAACTAGCTATTGTAGGGTGGTATTTGGTAAACTGAAAAATAAGGTCTGAAAATTAATACAAGTACTGAAAACGTGAAGTGCTGAATTTTAATACTGAAAAATCTGTTTGGTAATTTGTCTAAAAAAGGTCCTGATATCTGAAAATAAGCACTTTTTTCACTAAAAAACTTGTTTGGTAAACACAAATGAAAATGTCTGAAAATTGACAATTTGTCATATTTGCCCTTGATGTCTCAATTTCTTTTTAATTTTAATTTTTTTTTTATATAATTTTTTTAAATTTTAAATTTTTTTTAATTTTTAATTTATAAAGTATAAGATGAAACATTTTATTGCCCATCCCAATTAGCCCATTGACATCATACCCTGTCCAATTTAGTTTTATCCACCTATTTTACAGCCACAAAATGAATTGTTAGATCTCTAGATGACCTTGATTTTGTGCCTTTGATCCATTTACAACGGAACCCACAACTTGGATGGTCTAAACGGATATACATCTATGTAACGCAACTTGTATGGTAGACAAGTTGCCACCATTTTAAACATTGTGGCAGTATCAAAGTCATCTTCAACGAATGTGGATCAAGCTGCAATATTGCGACCCAGCCGGGTGGGTGCGAACCATGGGGCCCACCTTGATGCATGTGTTATATATCCACTGCTGTCCATCTGTTTGCCAACTCATTTTAGGGCATGAGCCAAAAAATGATGCAGATCCAAATCTCAGGTGGACCACACCACAAGAAACAGTGGTGATTGACCATTAAAAACTTTTTGTGGGCCACAAAAGTTTTGGATCAAGCTGATATTTGCGTTTTCCCTTCATCCAAGTCGTTTTGTGTGACCTTATCAACAGGTTGGATGGCAAATAAACAGTAGGGTAGACTGTAGGAAGTTTTTAATTGGGGGCAT
Source organism: Magnolia kwangsiensis (assembly GCA_037074715.1). Classification (NCBI taxonomy): domain Eukaryota; kingdom Viridiplantae; phylum Streptophyta; class Magnoliopsida; order Magnoliales; family Magnoliaceae; genus Magnolia; species Magnolia kwangsiensis. The sequence goes on from CM073583.1 coordinate 87,115,534, forward strand.
TCAATGACCATTGTTTTGTATGATGTGGTCCACCTGAGATTTGTATCTGCTTCAATTTTAGGACCATGCACTAAAAGCTGGAAAAATAATGTATACATCGAGGTGGGTCCATTTTCACGGCCGTACCCACCTGGCTGGATTAGGTGATACCTGTTAGTGGGTGTTACCCTGATTGTGGGGCCCTCTTCGATGTATGTGTTCTCTATCTATGCCATCATCAGTTTTTACAGCTCATTTTAGGCGATGGTCGCAAAAATGAAGCAAATCCAAATCTCAAGTTAACCAAAAGTAGGGATTGAATGCCCACCATTAAAAACTTTTCATGGGCTACAAAAGTTTTGGATCAAGTTGATATTTGTTGTTTCCCTTCATAGTCTGTGTGACATTATCAATAGTTTGGATGGCAAATAAACATTATAGTGAGCCCTGGAAAGTTTTTAATGGTGGGTGTTCAATGACCACTATTTCCAGTGGTGCAGTCCACTTAAGAATTGAATCTTCTTCGTTAATGGAACCATGGCCAAAAGCGAGATGTAGAAATTGATGGGTAACGTGGATACAACACATGCTTCAAGTTAGGCCCCACAATTAGTGTAACACCCTGATTCTCAAAACCTGAGTATACTACTCGTTTTCCGAAAACCCGAGTGTTAACTTTTGAAGATAGTTCAAATTTCACGTACATTTTTTTTTTTTCTTATCAGAGTGAGCAGTTTAACTAAAAATTGAACAACTAAATGACGAAAGTAAGCTAGAATTTAGATCCGCATGATCATTGAGCTTTTCGTGTTTCACGACAGAGTCAACCTACACATTATCCACATATCCTGCACCCACTGAATATGGTTTGATAGAGTAGAGAATGATTTGATGAGGATAATGTGAAGAAGAGATGAGAATATTGAGAGAGGAGGAAGAGAGTTTGGGAGAGATGATGTGTTAGGCTTGCTTGTCCTAACACATAATATTTTATTACGACAAAGCATATAGTACACCCCTGGAGAATAGGGAAGTGTGCACATGCACTTATACTAAAAGGGGCCCACTAACCACACACAATACAAAATACAATACACTAGCATTCTCTATACTCCCCCTCAAGTTGGAGCATAGATGTTGATCATGCTGAACTTGTCACGAACACGATGAAGAGCATCTCGACTCAAGGACTTTGTAAGAACATCAGCAAGTTGATCCCCAGATCGAACAAAAGGAGTGGCGATTTCCTTAGAAGCGACTTTCTCCTGAATAAAGTGACAGTCGACCTCAATATGCTTGATTCGCTCATGGAAAACTGGGTTACGAGCAATATGGATGGCCGCATGATTGTCACAGTGAAGAGGAATAGGATCTGAAGGAGGATAGCCAAGTTCTTCAAGAAGATTGCGAAGCCACACGAGTTCACACGTCGCATGAGTCATAACACGATATTCTGCTTCAGCTGAGGACCGGGCAACAACTGGCTGCCTTTTGCTCTTCTAGGTTATAAGATTGCCACCTAGGAAGGTACAGAAGCCGGATGTAGAGCGGCGATCAAAAGTACTACCTGCACAATCAGCATCGAAATAGCTAGAAAGATGAAGATGCCCATGCAACTGAAAGCGGAGGCCAAAACCTGGGGCTGATTTTAAATACCGAAGTATGCGGTAGACAGCCGTGAGATGAGAAGTACGGGGAACTTGCATGAATTGGCTAACAACCCCCACCGCAAATGAGAGATCTGAGTGAGTAATAGTCAGGTAAATAAGTCAGCATACAAGTCGTCGATACATCTTGGGATCAGTAAGGAGAGCACCATCATCTGGTTGAAGCTTTTGTGAAGTATCCATGGGAGTGGTAGCAGGCTTGCACCCTAACATGCCGGTCTCCATGAGAAGATTGAGCGCATATTTTTGTTGTGACAAGACCAATTTGGATGATGAGCGAGCAACTTCAATTTCGAGGAAGTAGCGAAGAGGACCAAGATCCTTGATCTCAACTTGGTCTTCAAAAAATCTTTGACCTCCCTCATTCCAGCAGAATTACTACCGGACAAAACAATATTATCCACATAGACAATGAGAACCATGATGCCTGTCGATTGACGAGATATAAAGAGAGAATGATCAGCATGACTACGAACAAAGCCAAACTCCAAGAGAGCCTGACTAAATTCTTCGAACCATGCACGTGGAGATTATTTGAGTCCATAAAGAGCCTTCTTCAACCGACAAGTGCAGGGTTGTGAGAAACAATAAAGCCAGGAGGTTGATGCATGTAAACTTCCTCTGCAAGATCCCCATGGAGAAATGCATTCTTAACATCCAGCTGAAACAAGGGCCATAATAAATTAACGGCCAAGGAGAGCACAACGTGAATCGAATTAAGCTTAGCCACTGGAGAGAATGTCTCGAAGTAATCCACACCATGAGTCTGTGTGTAACCTTTAACAACAAGACGGGCTTTACAGCGATCAATTGAGCCATTTGGAAGAAACTTGATTGTATAAACCCATCGATAGCCAACAGGTTTATGGCCTACAGGAAGTGGCACAAGATCCCAAGTATGATTCTTCTCAAGAGCAGACATTTCTTCTATCATCGCCTTTGTCCAATCAGGACTTTGAAGAGCATGTGAGAGAGATCTAGGAATAGTCTGTGATGAAAGGGAAGCTGCAAACGACTGAAAAGACGGTGAAATATGATCATATGAAACGAAATTACTAATGGGGTGTTGAGTATAAGATCGTAACCCTTTGCACAAGGCAATGAAAAGATCTAAACTCGAGTTAAGAGAGTCACCTGAACCAACATCCAAAGTGAGCGGAAGGGTGGATGGCTGAGCTTGTGAAGATTTATCTCGACGATGATACACCCGCAGAGGCTTAGGCTCACCCATATCACCAACAAGATGCTAAATAGAGGGGAGAAGTTTTCTCATGATCACTAGTGGAAAGAGGATAAGAGTCATACTCCCCCTGACTCGCAAGAGGATCACAGAGGGATCAGCCTGGAGAGGAGAAAAAAGAAAGATCCTCAAAGAAGGTGACATCGGCAGAGACATATTTCTTGCGAGTTAATGGGTTAAAGCATTTATACCCTTTCTGACTTCGAGTATACCCTATAAAGACACATTTAATCGCCCTTGGGCTAAGTTTATCATTACTCCCATCCAAAATTTGAATAAAGCATGTATAACCAAAAACTTTAGGTGGTAGAGGAAATAGATTATCATGAGGATACAATATAGTAAATGAAGATTTGTAAGACAAAATACGTGAGGGTATATGATTAATAAGAAAAGTAGGAGTTAAAAGAGCATCACCCCAAAAATGTTTGGGTAGATGCGTACCAAGCAGAAGGGTGCGAGCAACTTCAAGAAGATGGCGATTCTTTCGTTCTGCAATACCATTTTGTTGAGGAGTGAAAGTACATGATGTTCTAGACAATACCACATTCCTGCAAGAAGGACAGAAACGCAGTAGACATATATTCTCCCCCATTATTAGAATGGAGGGATTTGATGGAATAATGAAATTGAGTGCACATTTCATGATAAAACACTTTAAACGCATCAAACACTTCACTTTTAGATTTCAAAAGATAAATTTAAGTCATGCGGGAATAATCATTAATAAAGGTAACAAAATATCTAAATCCAAAAGTCGAAGTAACCGGAGCTGGTCCCCAGACATCCGAGTGAACCAGAAGAAAAGGTTGAGATTTCCTCCCAGAAGAGCTAGGAGGAAACGTAGCACGATGATGTTTAGACAATTCACAAATATCACAACACAATGGTTTAGTAACAGATAAGGAGGGAAACAAATGTCTCAATCTAGCAATGGATGGGTGGCCTAAGCGGCAATGCCACCGAGTCATTGACTCTCGATCTAGAGAAAAGGTACTAGAAGCGGCAACGGGTGTATCATCAAGAAGATAAATGTCTCCTCGCTCATGCCCCCCACCAATCACTCTCTTCGTCTGTAGGTCCTGAAACAAACAATAAGAAGGAAAGAAGGTGATGGAATAATTGAATGATTTAGTAAGAGAGCTAACAAACAATAAGTTTAATGGAAAACGAGGCACATGCAAGACTGAGGACAGACAAGGAAGAAGAGAGAGGGATGGAACCAATCCCAGAGATGGGAGATTGGGTTCCATTTGCGATTGTGACATACTGAGTGGGAGGAGAAGGGGAATAAGAAGAAAAGAATTGCAACTTACCAGTCATATGGGAGGAAGCTCCAGAGTCGATGACCTAGGAGATAGGAGATGATGACACAAGAAGGGCAGTACCTGACTGGGCCGAAGCCGCGTGAGAAGGCTCAGGAATATCCCAAATGTGAAGCCGCATAAGGACATCATATGCCGCCCGATAAATGATAAGAGACTACCCTGAAGTATACTGCTCAGTTGTTGGGGTGGAAGACTGTCTCAGAAGCAACAGTGGAAGCAACAGAAGCAGTGGCATACGTAGGACGACCATGTAGCTGCCAACAATAATCAACAGTGTGATTAGTTCCACTACAATGTGAATAAATGCGGGAACCATCACGTCCTCGTTCACGTCCACCACGACCACGAAGACTACGGCCGCCACGACTGCGATTTCCTTCGTGGTCTCTACCACGACCACCAAAACCAGAAATGCATCCTGAGCTCAAGGAAGGTACCCGAAGACCAAGGGAGGACTGATCGCTAGCAAGATGTGCCGAATGCTCGGGTGGCACAAATGAATGAGAAGGAAGAGTAGAGACTGTAGCATGCTGACACATGGCATAGACTGTCGTCAATGGGGGAAGATGATCTTGCATAACAACCTGATCGCGAACGTGAATATAATCAGAACTCAACCCAGCGAGGAACTGCATGATACGAGTATCATCCCGTTGCTTATGAGCATGTTCATGATCCTCTTTACATTTGGAAGGAAGAGACTGATACATATCCAACTCATCCCACATACCCTGAAGCGTCGAATAGTAGTCTTTTAAGGATCTGGAGTTTTGTTGAAACCGACCAATTTCTTGAATAAGTTGGAATACCTGTGAAAAATTTTGAGATTCCGAGAACATAGCATGCAGCGAATTCCAAATGCTTTTAGCCGAGGATAAAAACATCACTGAGTGGCTAATCGAGGAATCCATGCTATTCAACAACCATGCAATAACTTGATAATTCTCCTTTGTCCAAGACTTGTATGTAACATCTGTAAAGCTTGGGGGATCATCCAAAATATACGACAACTTGTCACGGGCTCCTAAAAATACTTTTATAGATTGTGTCCATTGAAGATAGTTGTCACCATTCAACTTAATGGAGGTAATTTGCAAGGGGTTGGATTCAATAGACCCTATGCCAAGAGATGAGGGCCCTTTGTCAGCCATAGTGGAGTCCAAGAGAGATAAACCTATGCCAAAAGACCCCCTACGCCAAGAAAGATTGATTCAAACAACTCTACTCACTCAATCCTTCAAGATAACAAGAGATAAACCTCAAACAAATATCAATCTTCCAAAATACCACGAAACGCAGTCAAAAAGGGCCTGACCGAGTGAAAAACGGCCCAGCCGCATGCCCGTTTGAGGTTAAAAACCTCTCAAACATTGATATTAAGTAAAAAATCCACCATGAGTAGCTTGGGAGGAAGATTTCGGTCCATCTTGAGCAAAGAAACCAAAGAAAAGCTTACCGATTTGAGGTAGATTGAAGAAAAGCGGAATCTGAGACCGATTTTTGAATTTCTCTATTTCGCCCAAAATACCATGAAATGAGGTCCTATAAATTCTGAAAAAATCGTGACAAATCTTCTAAAATCAAGATCTATCAAACCCCTAAACTTTTAGCTCAAACGGAGTCCATTCGTTCGTACAACGCTGACGTCAGCATGGTGACATGTCGCCTCTCAACCTGTTGGATGTAGAATGCTTGGATCTTTGCTCTGATACCAAGTAGAGAATGATTTGATGAGGATAATGTGAAGAAGAGATGAGAATATTGAAAGAGAAGGAGGAGAGTTTCGGAGAGATGATGTGTTAGGCTTGCTTGCCCTAACACATAATATTTTATTATGATAAAGCATATAGTACACCTCAGGAGAATAGGGAAGTGTGCACATGCACTTGCACTAAAAGGGGCCCACTAATCACACACAATGCATAATACAATACACTAGCATTCTCTATAGATAGCATCAATGGCTATTCTAGTGAGGTATAACCCCAAAGATTTATCAAACACCATGATGATTAAGCATGGTTATCAAGAACAGTCTAAAATGAATATTTTAAAATGACTATCATAGTAATAGGACAGAGTTCATCAGATGCGAAAATGCTAAATAAATTTCATAATGATATTCTTGTTTGAATGCATGAATGCATGCCCATGCTCACAGATTTGGGGATGCACATTCAGCTGGCAAAAAGGTCGCCCAAGGAGAACTAGTCACTCGGAAAAGTGTACAAAAGTACGCCCTAAAGAGAACTAACCCCCTGGAAAAGACCATACAACGAGGACACCTAAGATGAACTAGTCTCTTGGAAAAATACTCAAAGGTACGCCTTAAGGAGGACTAGGCACCCAGAAAAGTCCATGCGACAAGGACAACCCATGGTGGTTCGAATGCATGCGATGATAACTTAGGATCACCCGGTAAAATACTCTATGGTACAGCCTGTAGTGACTCGAAAAAAAGCCCCGTGTCTTACATCGACCATCCGATAAGGTCTGTATGCCATGAAAATGCATGATTAGCCCAACCATTATTATTCTGATTTCAAACAACCATTTTAAGGAAGCTCAAAGGTCACTATGAGGGGCTCGTCACCCAGCATAGGCCGACATCTCGGGCATAGTGTTCCATACCACCATCCTCGGCCCATGAGACTCCAACATTAGGATGTTTAATGGTATCCTCTTCAACTAGTGGTCAATCATAGTTCATCAGGCGGAACTTACCATCACATAGTTATACGAAAATAATCCATCAAAGCCATATAGGGCAATTATTCCACCAAAGCCGGAAGGGACAATTATTCCATTCAAGGATGCGGTAAAAAGAGTTGATTCGCAAAAGCCACACATGCATAAATAATTCATAAGACGGTAAGTTCACAACAAACATTCCATTTAATTTATTAGGCAAAATGACCACTAGTTCGAGGGCCTCTAAAAACACCATCAAGTAATTGCAAGTGGTAAAACAAGCCACACACAATATCAATAACACCTACACATATAAAGTGTTCATTTCAAACCAGAATAGAGATATTTGAGTTCCATTGCATGTTCAAATACTTGAATTTAATCCGATCATCAATCATTTATAAAGAGTCACTCAATTAGAAACTAACATTTATTATAATTTCCACTTGATACTACATTGAGCAATCAATACCATAAATGAACATGAATAAATGAACAAAGCTAACTATCATGATGTAGAAAAGCTTGAAGTGTGATCGTCACCTCTCAAGTCGGGTCTACTTTTCAATGCTCGTTGGAATTCACGTGCACACTTTAGGATTGAAGCATTAGTCGACTTGGTAGCTTGACTCGGCGATTCGACTCGTCCCCGAACTTGGCAGAACATGGTTTGCCTCGATCGATCTTGGCGTAAATTCCATGTGAACAAGTCGGAGAGCTTTTCTAATTAGCTACAGTTGTCACTAGCGATTTTCCAGTGTTGCCTGACCTAATTGACCCGAACCTAGGCTGGGCTAGGTTCAGGACTCGGCGGGACGACTCAATTATAGCCGACTAAGTCGATTATCCTCCTTCCTCATCTTTTCTTCTTCTTCTTTCCATTTCTTCTTTCTTTTCTTCTTTTCTTCCACTGTTGTGGAGTTCCAGAAAGGTTTGGACTTGACCAAACAGTGAGTTAGCGACTTGGCTCGGTTTTGAACCGAGTCGACTTAGCGACTCACCCCACTTCCTCTCCCTCTCTCTCTCTCATTCCTTTCTCTTCTTGCTTTTCTCTTTCAAACCCATGTCCACAGGATGGCTGGGTCAAACCAGACTCACTTGACTCAGCTCAGCTTGACTCGGTGAAGACGGGTCGAGCCAGCGAACCGCAACTCGGACTGAGTCAAGCTCGTCCTCCCCTGTCTGTCTTCCTCTTCTTCTTCTTTCTTTGTGCTTTCTTCCTTTTCTCTCCATTTCCTCTTTCTATTTCTGGAAGTTCAGAAATGCTTGGACCCGACCTAACTTGACTTGGTCTAGACTCGGCTCCTCGACTCGCTCGAGTTGAGCTAGCGTGGCAAGCTGCACTCCCTCTCTCTCTCTCTCTCTCTCTCTCTCTCTCTCTCTCTCTCTCTCCTCTCTTGCTTTCTATTTCTGGAAGTTCAGAAATGCTTGGACCCGACCTAACTTAAATTTTTTTTTCACTCGTTGCCAAACCAGAGCGAGTCTAGATTTGCTGCCAACGTGCGACTCGAACTGGGTTGACCCGTCTCTGGGCGGCGGTTTGAAACTCATTTACCTCTCTTTTCAATTTTTCTTTCTATTTTTGGAATGGGCTGCCCTAAAAGGCAGCCTTTAATTGGCCCTACTAATCTCGTTCTAGACCTTTTGAATGCTAACTAGTCACTAGATTAGTTAGCCGAGTCGGTTTTGAATCTAAATGCAACATGGTGGCAATCTGATGGTTCATATTAAAATAGGTTGCATGGCTCTAATCAGCCATACGGGATTGATTTTTGGGTTACCGGCCCACTAGATGACCGCATTAGATCATAAAATGGGGCTCATTGCCCCATGATGGGTTTTTACAGTCGGCGGAGAAGACTGTGAGGTTGATCATGGCAACCATCCACTCGATGGTTGATCCTTCGATCCATGAGTTATAGATGGGTCGGATTGGTCCTCTGAATCTTCTGGGACCCACCAAATGGAGAGATTTGCCCAAAAACTCGATGGGTTCCGAGATTTTTGGCCGCGGCTATTACTCACGCACTCACGAGTTTTTCGCGAGAATTCAAATCGGTGTGAGATGGCCTTGTTGGTTTCCCTAACATCGACGGTTGTGATGCTCTCAGAGGTTTCTTAGAAGAAATCCAACGACAGGAATTGTGCTAGCAACAAAAGGGCAAAGATTCCTTCCACCGTTTATGTAGCTTAGGAAACCCTAAAATGCAGAATAGATGAAGGGTTAGGATGCGTCGGGTTAAGTGGCTAGGATTGAGAGTGAGAAGCTTTTATGGATTGCCAGCGGGGCAACCTAAAGAAGAAAATGGAAACTCCCGTCTTCGTAAAACGTTGCACACACGCCCGCTTTGTGTTAGTGATTGTAAGCACGCACATGTGCTTCTAGGTGTGTGACCACCCTTGTTTTGGTCGGGACCCTCACCTGTGCACGATGGATGGTTCAGATCGTTGATCGGGACTGACTTGGTGGGCCTGGTTTCAAATCTACTGCTAGTGGGAAAAAAAACGAAGGAGTGAAAATCTCCTTTTTCTTATTTTTATCGCGTCAACATGGTCACCGTGTTGACGGGCTTAGTGTGCTGCAAGTGCATGCACACTTTGCATACACGCAGCGAAGGTGGGGTCCACATTGGTGTTCATGATGAGATCTACTTAGTTCATTCTGTTCTACTGCTCCTGATAGGTCATTATGGCAATCTTCTAGTAGATACAGTAGTTAGATGGGGCCATAAATCCAGATTTTTAGTTATTTAATTGTATTTTTGCCATTCCGATGGCCAGATTGTATTCAATCTGATCATTAGCGGTTACTAGGATTCTAGGGTCTGCCTAGATGAGATTTAACAGTTGAATTTGTGGTCTGATGGCCTAGGTGTGATGATTAAGTGATGGATCGGTAGATTAAGGGTTGTGGGTCATATTTTTAGATCTGGGTATTTAGTTATGGATTCTCGTTGATCTCATGGCCAGATTGTGGTCAAATATAATCATCAATGGTGATTGACGACAGTTGTCCATTTTAGAGTCAATTTCATGATCATTTCTATAGTTAGCCGTTCCTACATCTCAATTGAATGAATGATCGTGAATCTAAACATCTGAATCATTTCAGGACAGATCCACAATTATCCAAAAGTCCTTTAAGGTCTCCAACTGAATCTAATAGCTGTTTTCGATGATTAGACCCATCATTATATGATGTGACGTCTTGACTAATCTCAATCCAATGATTGATCGACAATTTTAAGAATCGGTTGGTGGGATTCAACATGAAATTGTCGTAAAGGCGTTTCTCGCCAGTTATAGGGATCCTAAGGCCTTTGTACTTGAGAATCTATCTTTTGGTTTATATTTAGATAGTTAAGTAGCTCAATCTATGGGTGGTGTTTCATGATAACACCTAAGTACTAAAAGTACGGGGTGTTACAGTTAGGGTAACACCCACTAATGTGTTATCGGGTTATCCCATAAAATGCTCCTTCCAGATCCAGTTTTGGCTTCGATTCCTAAGCATAGAAATTGCACTTAGGTTGCTCTCGTGTTTACGCGGCAAAGTTCTGTGGGCCCCACCATGGTATATATCTGTTATATCCACACCGTCCATCCATTTTTTTAGATCATTTTAAGGCATGAGCCTAAAAATGAGGCAGATCCAAAGCTCAAGTCGACCACACCACAAAAAATACTGGTGATTAAATACCTACCATTGAAAACTTCTTAGGACCACTGAAGTTTGGATCAAGCTGATATTTGCGTTTTCCTTCATTTAGGTCTGTATGACCTCATGAATGGGCTGATGGCAAATAAACATCATGATGGGCCCTAGGAAGGTTTCAATGGTGGGCGTCATTGCCCCACTACTCTGTGTGGTGTGGTCCACCTAAACTTTGGATCTGCCCCATTTTTTGGCTCATGCCCTAAAATGATTTGGTAAAATGGATGAATAGTGTGGATGTAACACATACATCATGGTGGGGCGCAAGGATCTTTGCCATGTTAGAGCTTTCACGAGTCACTTGAGAAAGGTCAAAGCTGTCATTTAGCAAATGTTTTAGGGATATTGTAGTCAAAATTAGCAATTTTTTAAAAATGCAAATCACTTGCCGCATTTCGTGTTTAGTGTTAAAGTCAAACGAGGGAAGCTTTAAAAAAAAACTGTTTTTCCAGTGAAAATCCAAATTAAGCACTTAATTTTTTGAATTTACTAAACGATCTGAATGAAGGAAAATCACTGAAAATGGCTCGTTTCAGTGATAAGTGCTGAAAATAAGTTTTAGCAAACAGGCCCTAGGTTGGACCATGGAATATGATCATGATCCACAGATCTCAACCCACATGAGCAGTCTGAAAACTAATATATATATATTTTTTAGCAAATAACAATAATATGTTCCACAATCACAAAAGCCAGCAAATAACAAATTTCCACAATCACAAGAGCCAGCAAATAACAAATTTGGATTTAATCACCAAGAATAATAACTAACATCCTAAGTGGCTTATGACTCTTTCTTTAAGGAAGGCTTCAAAAAACAAATCTTATCATTTCTAGCTTCTCTATGAGAATTGAGAAATGCTTTGAATCAATCCTCAGGTTTATTCTACCTGGTTTTCAGAGATTTCTTGTACATTTCGTTGAAGTTTTTTTTTTTTTTTTTCATGATTTTGTGGGGTGACACATTTATTTTCACTCTCTGGAAACGTTTCATTCCATTTATGAGAACTGATCATCTACAGGCAAGGTGCCGCAGCTCATGTTACTATAGCATCTTTCCTGCAAATGTGTCACTTGTGTAGGACATCATTACCATGAAAGCAGTAGGCACCACCATGAAGTTGGAACTGGAGCAAAAATGAGACAGTTCCACTTGTTAGGTGAGCCTCACCATTGGGAAAGAAGGTATGGTGCCACAAGTTGTGGTACTGTTACCTTTATCCGATCAGTTCTATTCCTTCCTTGTTGATTACCCAATTGAGTTTACATAAAATCCTAAACTCATATAGTTCATTGTTGCCTATTCAAAAGTATGCTAATTCTCATAAGCTCATAATAGAAGCATGATTTTTTGGTAATATAGAGGATTTACAAAGTAAAAGAGGATAAAAGAAGAAGAAAGTTGAAAGAGAATGGAAGAAAGAAAAAGAATGAGAGTTGGGGTTGGGTGATCCCCCTCTCCTCACTTTTGCCAAGGACATACACTGTATGCCCACTACTGATTATTGTGCTTACCGCTTTTTCCTTCTTTGCTTCCTTGAAGTTCTATTTTTTCTTGATTTTGTGGGCAGGAGGCCATTATATATTATACCATTGGGAAATATATCTTCAGCCATACTTTTTACTAATTAGAGGCAATCTTTTGTCATCCTTTATTCATTGAATATTGTTTGACCCTTGTTGCTTTGATTTCTTGTGATACTTTGGAGTTTCCTTTGTGGTTACTATTTTTCTTATGTTCTTTACCTCTTCTTGATTGTAGCTCTCTTTTTTATTGCCTTGTGATCTGTTGTTATTATATTCGGCAGAGATTTCACTCTATTTAGATATATATATATATATATATATATATTTTTCCTGAGAAAATTTAGAGAACAATCATGGGGCTTTCTTATAGGTCATTATTCACCCATTTTTGGTCTATAATATGTTGTCTGCTGTGTTGAGCTGTGCAGGTTCTTGTTATGACCCCCCAAATACTTCTCCGTAATTTAGAGCATTGTTTTATCAGGATGGAGATAATTGCGCTTTTGATATTTGATGAATGTCATCATGCACAAATACAAAACAGGCATCCTTATGCACAGATCATGAAGGTGTGTATGTGGTTGACAATGAAATGTTTATTCGGCTCAAAATATTTAGGATCAGTAGCTTGATTTCTTGACATGGTATTGCTGAGAACAATGTAGGAGTTCTATAAAACAAACAACACGAAGCGTCCACGCATATTTGGCATGACTGCATCTCCGGTGATAGGGAAAGGTAATAAAATTTCTGTCTCAGTTGTTATCAATTACTCACTTCTCATTGAGAAGAGTAATTTTTTATTTTATTTATTTATTTTTTAATTATTTCCTTTCTAAGAAGTCTTTTTGACACATTACAAAAAAAAAAGAAGAAAAAAGAAAAAAGTAAAAAGAAAAGAAAAGAAAATATTTTTAATGGACTGATGTTAGAGATTGTGGCATTTGAGGTCTGAAAGTAAACCTTAACCTTAAATGACATTGACATATTAAATTACAAGACACCACTTTATATTGATCATAGTCTGAGGCCACTTGGGACAAATAATCAATGTGCAGCAAACCTCATAATGCAATATAGTGATGTAAGAAGACATGGATACAGTTCTAAAACAGAAAAATTGGGTATGCATCCTTAACAATCTCCCACAAATCACAAACGTTTTGCTGTCATCCTTCTACAACAGAAGTTGAACTGATTCAAGTTCTATGGAAGAAATACCTTGATGCATCAAGCACCAAAAAGCAGGGGTGGCAATGGGCTGGGACAAGCGCATGCTGTATTTGTCCCAACATGGAAGGTAGTAGGCTTAAGCCTGTAAAAGCTCGAAATAGTAAACTGAGCCCCACCAGAATGAAATTGAGATGGCCTGAGCCCGGCTCCAGCCCCCTACAGGCTTGATTATCAAGCCCAAACCGCACTTGAGTTAGGTCATAGGTGGGACTGGCTATCTGGCTCATTGCCACCCTTTCCCCAAAATCTCAAAAAAGAGAGAAAGAAAGAAAAATAAAGGAAGTACAAAAGTGCTTCTTGAACAACAATTCTGAACTGAGATGCTGTGAAACAAAAGTGTAAAAACCAATGAGATCCCTCAACAAATTCACTGTTGACAGATGGGTACCTAAGAATGGAATGAGAAGTGTAAAATGTAGGCATGCATGAACATCCTGTTCAAAAGTGCACTTAGTTTAACTTTTTCTTCATATCGTTTGTCCTTTAGCAATCACACCATAGTATAATTAACCATATTTGAAAGATTTCTCATGTAAAACTTAAAACACTACAAGACAAATGAAGTGTCAAGAAAAGGTACACTAATGACAACTTGGCTGCAAATGTCCCTGCCATATTTTGTGTCATACTAACAAACAAGCCCTTAATCACACATACAAGGAAAAAAGAAAAAAAAGGCCAAGCTGCTTAGTTAAAAAATTTGACGAATTTTTGAGGTTATGCTGATCATAGTTTGAAAAGCTTGAAAACTTGGATTTATGAGGTTTTTAAAAAAAAAAAAAAAAAAAAAAACCCTTGAAAACTCGAATTGAAAGTCCATCTGTTCAAGCTAAAATCGAAGACAGACAAAACTTGATTCAACTTGAAAGCTAACAAACGAAAATGAAAGAAAAAATGGATGCTTAGGAATGGATGATCAATGTTCTATCTTCGACATGTGTTACCCACCTACTTAATGGATTAGCCTTTTCTTTGGGGCAAAGGCATGTCATGATGGGCCCCACTAGATGAACGGCTTGGATTTCCCGTAAATGTTCCATATTGGCAGGTGTGCTCCAAGGCCTCTTCTTCCACTAAAAGAGGCATTTGGAGTTTGTATGGTAGGTTTGTGTGTAAAGTTTGTACAAGTCAGACCCCATCATTAATTGATCTAAACCACTGATGCTATGGCTCCATTATGGCTGATCTATGCACCAAAACCTCCCATGTAGGGAAATCCTAAACCTACAATTGGTATTTTTGGCTAGAAAAATATACGACTAGTAAAGAAAATACTGCAAAGATCCGCATTCAGGATACATGTATCTTCCAACATGGTGGGTTTTTGGTGCATGTGTAACTCATGGTTGAGACCATCATGTCAATGGTTTGGATTGCTGAACCATCAGTCTCACTTGTATTGATAGGGGTAAGATCACTTCATATAAATGCTCCATGCGGGATCTTAATACAAAACTTTCACATTACAACTATAGACAGCACTAAACCATCCATGTAGTTGCATCTTTAATATCAATCACCATGGGACACCATATATTGATTTTTCTGTATTGCTCGTCAAAACTAGTTTTGAAACAATCATTGTAATTCTTAGGTGGGCTACTTCTTCTTCTACCCCAAAACTCTAGAACAAGTATGCAAAATTCCCTCCAGAAAATATTAATTGGTTGGAAACATGTATTGGAATTGAAATCAAACTTGAAATCCTTAAGTTCTGTTTGGATAGGGTGAATCCAAAAGGTGGAAATGGAAAAGAAAAGTGGAATATGAAAGCATGTGTTCCCTAGGTAAAACCACTGAATTTTCATTTCCTTCCCACCTGTTTGTAATGCTGCAAGAGTTGCTGTGGGAAATATGCAATTCCATTCCCTTTCATTTGTTTGGATTGGCATGCAAAAGTGAGGAGTTCTAGCTGAAATTTATATGGTGCTCCACTACAATTGTGACAATAAAATACACCTATGCTACAAGTAATGCCCCGTGTTTTCAGGACCCGAGTATATGATTCATTTCCCAAAAACCCGTGTGTTAACCTTAAAGGATGGTCAAATTCGAGTATATATATATATTTTCAAACTATTAGAGTAAGCAGATGAGCGTAGAATGGACAAGCAAGCATAAAGGAAAATTTTTATTTCAATTGGAATATATAAGAAGCTGCCCATAATGACTTGTACAAACCAATGCCCCCATTCTTTCAATTACAAAATGAAATAATATTACATGTGAAATAAAATAAATTACAACAATCTTGAGATGTGAAATCCTATAGCAACCCTTAGCAAGTGCAATTATGCACCCTTGTCAACCATAGCTTGCTCCTCACCAATATGAATATGAACATCATCTGGGCCACCTGTGCTACCTGTACGGTTGTATATTTGATGTATGAGTGACCAACTCGGTGTGAATTCCCCTCAAGATTACACACCGTCGCATTAGGTGAACATAGTTATAAAACAACAGCGCAATCAAAACAACACATGATGCAGTCTTTTTAAATGCATGGATGCGTGAATGCAAATTGACCTGGGGATGCTCATCCAGTCGGAACTTGGGCTCGTCACCCATGCAAATCATCAACCTGGGAAAATCATCCAGTTGGAATAATAGATCGATAGTTGGTGGTCTGGAAGCTAGCGAAACGATACCCCGATAATCCTAAAGGCACGTGCTACAACATCCAAAATTAGCCACCTGTCATCGCAATATGCTATGGATGCATGATTAGCCAAACCATTATTAGTCCAGTTACAATCAGCCAATTTAAATAAGCTCAAGGTTACTACGGGGGCTCGTCACCAGCGTAGGCCAACAGCTCGGGCATAAGTCCCATACCACCATCCCTGGCTCATGAGACTACCACCTTAGGATGTTTAAGAAATCCATCGACTAGTGGCCAATTATATTACAGTATATGGGGCTTACCATCGCATGGTTGCACAATATAAAACATCAAACCTATATAGGGCAAATACCAAAACAAAGCCACCTATGCGAATTTCAAAACTAAGCCACATAAGGCAATTATAAAAAACTAAGCCACATAGGGCCGATAGCAAAACCATGTCGTAAAATATTATCCTTAAGACCACTTAGACACAACAACCCCTGGATGGTAGGCCCACATCAATATTCAATTCAAGCCACTATTCAATAACCAGTAAGTCGTAGGTCCATTACAATCACATTCAATCGAGTTACATCCCAAGTATGGGTGCACATTTATAAGTGGAAGTTTTTCACTGATGTACTAGGTTAAGTTCTATAAACAATCTATAAGTAATTCATAAGTATGAGAAAATGTGCAGGATAGATATCATGCATGTAATCTAGTAATTCGATTCCAACAATTAGCATAAAAGATATCAATTATCAACTGAAGTCTTAAATAAAAACTATCACTTGAGCTAATGGGAAAATGAAAAACTTAAGGGGAAGAATCATCAACTTATTTATCGAATTGTCGACTAATGTCGTTAGGAAGTGCGTACACCCTTAGACCTGGATCCTACGTCAACTCAGTAGCTTGACCCGGTAACTCGACCATCGCCCCTAGCTTGATGAAGTCATGAGTTAACTTATGAGGTTGATGAATGGAGGTTGACTCAACCTAATCGGATTTGATTCTTTACAACATGAGAAGTGTATTAAGTCGATGACTCATTAGCTCAACAATGCAAGGAAAGTAACGGACTCAACTCAGTTCTGAGTTCAAGAATGAAGAGCCGACCAAAATTGAGTTTCCTCTTATGTAGTTGGATGAGTTAATACCACACTTGGTTGTTGCACCAACTGGAGTTTGGACTAGGTTACCATGTACGAATATATGCTTAATTCAATCAATTATTATTATTATTATTATTATTTGTATAATTTACTATATATGATAATGTACATAGCATACATATTTAATTTTATTGTCAGCAACCAACTTACTAAGTACAATACATATGAAATACTTTGATATATATATATATATAATTATTTTAGTAAATTTTATTATTATAAATATATTATAACTAATACATATATAAATGCATTAATACGATACTGTGATTTATAAATTATTATATTTATTTTATAACAAAATTATATATACTATATAAATCTTATTATAACAAGAAATAATATATTATATAAATTACAAATATTTTACAACAATTATTATAATATATTCCTACTCACCTTTATACTTGCCAGCAACGATACTTGGACAACAGGCCCAGCTTCGCCCAACAATTATTGCCCATATGTGGCCCAAGGACTGGGCTGAGCTGGAGTGGTAATGGCCCAGTTTCGTGGTTTCAATGGTAGCCCAGAAAATGGGCTGGGTTGACTCTAGCCCAGCTATAGCTGCATTGGGTGCGGCCCATCGTGATGTGGCCCACTGAGCTTCTACACAGGTGTCGCAATGGTTGCAACAATAGTAGCAGCATTACCCCTCAACCTTTCTTTCCTTTCTTCTCGCCCTTTCTCTTTCCTTTCTCTTTTCTTTCTCCATTTCTTTTCCTTTCTTTCATGTTTCTCTTCCTCTTTCCCTCTCGCTTCTCCTCTCTCTCCAGACTCTCGCAATACGCCAACTGGATTAGAACTGTCTGGTTCAGACCGAGTTTGGTGCGGTGGGATGGCGAGGAAGAAGAGCCTCTGTTAATGGTGAATCACCGTCTGACGGGCCTTTTTTCAAAGTGGAGCTTCAGGGTGGTTGGGATTTGTGCACAGGAGCTTAGGGCTTCTCCGAGAGGATTTGGCTGGTGGGTTCGTGAGTGGGAGGAAATCGGCGATTTTCGATTCACGGCTGCCAGAATGGAGGGCGAGCTCCTGTTGCTTGATCCAACTCCTATTATTCACTAACCCTAGCCTCACAGAGCCATCCGTTTCATAGTAAACGAACTAGACCTGATCTGGTGGAAACCGTCCATCAAAATAGTGGATAGGGATTGAAAACCGGCCCTGGTTTCAGTTGGAACGCCCTAAGAAAATCGGACGGCCGCGATCTCTCCTAAATGGAAGGCTGGGATTGGAGGATCCCTCCCACGCGTATTGCCAGTCTTGACAGCAACAATTTCAATTTTTGGAAATATTGGTTTTGTAGGGCCTGTTTGCGCCGTAAACTGTGCTCACACACACGCACTTCAACACATGATATGAGTTGGGTTTTCGTGGGGCCCAATCCCTGGACACGATGGACGGTCTGGATTGTCCAGGTGGGTGATCTTGGTGGGCCACGGGCGCCTTCCGTCGGTGGCAAAAACAAAGGGAGAGAGAGAAAACTCTCCCATTTTCGGTGAAGCATGGGTCATCGCAGTCTGACCCGTCTGGAGCGCCTGGTGTATTTTAGGTGCATTGCACTTTGGTGCACGTGCACCGCTAGTATGGGGCCCATAGTGATGTTTGTGGCTAATTCACACCGTCCATTCATCTTGGGAGGCCCTACCATGGGCCCCTGTCCGAAGATTGGTCAGATCCAAAGCTGAGGTGGGTCAGAAGGGCTAATTCCTAGCTCTAACAGTGGCTCCCCGTTGATCTAACGATTGGGTCATCTCGAGACTGAACGACAACGGTTAAAAGGCCCTCATGGGTCATTCCTCCATAGATTACCAACCCATCGACCAATATTAATATTAATTCTATTATTACCGTCTACTAATATCATTATTTTATAAAATTTCATTACTAAAAGTAATAATGTAATTTGTTATATATATAATTTATATTTATAGATTGTTAACTATATGGATATTAGTGAAAGGAAACAAGGATCCACACATATTATTTGTGTATTATTTATATGTTTTAGGTTTTAATTTTATATAAAATCTTAAATTTCTTGGAATATGCTATCTACCATAGATTTTATTAATTTATGTAGTATCGATTTTTATGATTGAGATTCATAAAAACAATGCCACAAGTGTACGATGTTAATGTGGATTGTCATTACATATCAACGTACTATGAAGTTTTAAATATTTATGAAGTGTACAAGTAACATTTTGTAGTGTATGTATTTAGATTGTATTATAGTATTTATTTAAGCAGTTAGATCATGTAACATATACTAAGTTATGTGTATATATCTATGTGTGTGTGTGTGTGTGTGTGTGTGTATCTATTTGATAATTATTAGATTTGCACATCCTGAATTGGATGACTAATTTGCTGATCGGCTAAATTCTAGTATTAACCTCAAGCGCACCCATTTGCTTCATATGGATGGGAAATGTTCTTCAACGGTTGGATTTTGACTGGAATGCATGTGAATGTTTGCTTGAGCTAGGTTCGTACTTATACTAGGTAGGGTTACTCGGTAGCACCTGAGTACCGAAAGTACAGGGCGTTACACATATTGATGCTAGAAGAAAATTCTACAGCCACATGGACATAACTAGACTCCAATGTACAAGTCAGGTGTTGTCAGCCTTCTGTCAGTATAAGTGGGATGCACTTATCTACTTGCTGTACCTTCAAAGTTCTGTACACTATTCCTACTGGAATATATGATGGCCCACCGAATGAAATTGCTGAACATATATCTTGCTTTCCACCTCATCATCATACGACAAGTGAGACACATCATAGAAGAGTAGTGGCGACCACCCAAACCAGATACTTCACATGGAGGGCCACCTGATAGCTGGATCTGCTTATTTTTTGGCTACAAGAATTGGAAATGTGTTGGATTAGATCATTCATCTGGTGGACTAATAACGGATGTGCTATGGACTATGGTCCTTGAGTTTATGCAGACTGGATGATCATAGTCATCTGATTGACAACCTGATAGCAGATCAAAAGAAGATTTCAAATGGTTCTCATTCAATAGAAAAAAAGGTCCCACAGTCAGACACCATGCACTCAGATGGTGGTCCCCTTGTGTAACCCTCGTAGAAAAGTTACAAGGACTCATAAAGGAACTGACCTCTTCACATAAAAAATACTAGAAACAAAGAAAAATACTGACAAAATAAAGCAAAAAATAAGAATACTTAGACAACCCACAACATGAACCCATTGCACATGAGACTGAGTGTTCATGTGTTAAATCCATGAAATACAGTGAGATCAGCAGCAAGAATAGCTTCGAAAATGATGGATTTTGGAAGAATTTTCAACTTATTTCAGGATTTTTGCAAGTAGGTAGAAGCTGTACATCAATTTTGGTTGAAGAAGGATCTAAAGTGGGAAGCAATGATGGTGCTGTCTAGTGTATCTAAACATGACAGCAGGAGATTGAGTGCAAAGAGGTCACTTGATGCAGCAACAGGGTACCCTTGGTGTAGAGGCGTTTGAGAGCTTGGGCGACCTTGAGAGAGTACAAATAGAAAATGGATTTGGTAGTAGCTGAGGGTTTCATGGGGTGATAAACCTGGAGGAATGAATCATCACCTACCAACTCTATCCCCTAATGTACAAGCCGAGAGGTGAAAAGATGTGACACTTTTTGTTTTTCCATAGTTAAGGTGGAAAGCAAAACATATTTCCATGGTTGGTTGCATTCACAATTGGGTGAAACTGTCCCATCAGGGAAAACTCTTTCGATTTCCTCTCTTTATTAATATATTCATCCTATCCAAACAGGACCTACTGGAAAAACTAGTTCTTTTTGAAACTGGATTGTTACTATTCTGCTTCTTTTTAATTTATCCCTGAATGGTAATTTCTCTTGGCTTTTTTTAAAAAAAATGGAAATATCAGATTTTTCATTCATTCATTCATTTTTTTGCCTTCTTCTTCCCTTTTCTAAATCCAGTGAATGGATTTGATATGTTAATTCATACATATATACATACATGTATTTATATGAGTGTGTATCCATGTGTGCATTTCTCTGTCTCTGTGCGTGAGCGTGTGTTCGACTAGTTGAACTGCTAGGTTATGGTCCATCTTCTGGGTAACTGGCAGTAAGTCTTGTCTGTATGGCATCCAACTCATCCAAAAAGTTGTCCCCACCATGAAGATCACTAGGTTCAAGAAAAGCTTAACCCACTCATCAAGTGGGCCCCACTTGTACTTTGGATCATATTGGCAGCTGTCCATTATTTCTACAGTGTGCACCCATGGAGTGGATCGCCTTGTTTTTTGTGTGAGGTATTGTTCACGTACAGGCCAACCTTATGGATGGGTTAGATATCATTTAATGTTGACATGTTGGCACTTTTACTCTAGTTGGACAGTAACTTATTGTCCAACTAGTGAGCATTTCACATTCACACGTATAACACCTTCACATGGATGTTAACAATACTCTAAAAGCTTTTAAATTCCATGCGGATGGCCAACGACCGATCTAGACTGTTTATTCGCTTCATACCACTGTTAGCCAGCCATGATGCAAAAATGCACAGATCGGGTGATCCTAACCTTCCATTCAGTAGGTTCAATTGTGGATTACTTATAATTCTGAACAAGCACTTCGGTTAGATGATGCTAACCATCCAATCTATGGCTCGTAAAAATGGATGGTTATGAAAAAAAGACCAACATTCAAGGGTTTAGGATCATCTGATCAGCATGATTATTGAACCATCTCCTGTCAATTACTATGGAACAAAAGGATAGTTCAGATTGATACTGGCTGCCCGGGGATGCCATTATTGTCCCCATGGTGGGAGTTCAACATTTCCCCTATGACACAAAAGCTTAATTGTTTTGAGTTATTTAAGCAGATTCATTGCTCTTATAGGTGGATCAAATCAAGCTAATTATTCCAAAAGCATCAACAGTCTGGAAAATTTACTTGATGCAAAGGTGAGCTCTGGACTTCGCTGTTGGTTTAAGAAAACTAGTTCTAGAGGCTTCTTCATTCAGTTATGTATTTCTTAAGATAATAATTTTAGTTGTTATCTGTTCTCTCCCTCCCTCTCTCATCTCTTCTCATAGGTTTGTTCTGTTGAAGACAAAGAAGAACTGGAAAGTCTTGTGGCCTCTCCACATGTGAAGTTTTATTGCTATGATTCCACTGCTTCAAGCTGTATTCTAAAATGTATCAAAAAACTTGAGGATACAAAATTCCAGGTTTGTTATCATCATTATTTAACAGTCTCAGTTTTCTTTCAATCATCCTTTCACTGATTTCTATTACTACCTCTATGGTAGCAGTGTATGGCCATGTTCAGAAAGAACATTGATGATCACAAAGATCTTCAGAAGAAGAAAAAGCTGCTTTGGAGGCTCCATGAAAATCTAATTTTTTGTTTGGTAAATCTTGGTCTTTGGGGAGGGACACAAGTAAGCTACTACTGAGTCCATTTAATTATGCTTACAAATTCATTGATTGGTTATCATTTTCGAGTAATGGTAGATGCAGTCTTTACTATATAAGCAACTTTGTCTCTGCATTTTCTGTTGTCCATGAATGTCGTAGGCATTCGCGCACACCATTTAATGCCTCCACATTTCCTTTGGGTGTTTCATATTGTTATTCATTCTCAATTGTTCCCAGAATTTGTGCTCTTTTTAATTTTATGGTCCATGGGTATGGAAATGACAAAAAGACACGATTCAAGTGGCGTTCTTATTAGTTGAATGACTATCAAGCTCTTGCATGATATGTTTAGAAATACTGCAAGTTTTCTCTCGGAGTTGGAACTAGGAACTGGGCAATACTTTTTTCTTCCTTCGAAGAAGGGAGGGATTCGCATCCAATTAGTTTTCCACAACTCTGAGAATTAGAGAAGCAGGAAAGCACAGAATTTTATTCATTATCTTCAATGAGAAAAAACTAAAAGGGGTTGCCTATGTATAAGAAAAACCTATACCCAAAAGCCGCGCCATGTGCACACCTTATTACTTAGAGACGAAGTAACAAAAATAACAACTAATCAAAACAATCTAAACCGTCCATGATATTTCTAATAACAATAATAAGCAAAACTCAAAGTACTATATCATCTAGAGCAGTGGGCCACGATCATGAGATCCAATGGTGGGATTTACATGACGATCGGGTCCACTCCAAGGAACCAAAACATAGTCCTCTAAGTAGGAGGCCCTACCTGGATGTCGTCATCGATCTAGATCAATGGTGGGGCCCTCCTTGCGTACGTGCGTAAGGGGGGCGTGCGTGTGCACGAGATGTCCCCATCATTGCCATTCACATGGGTAGCATGCAGTGATGCATGCACTGATCGTGGGAACGGTCAACAGAGGTAACGAAGAAGAGGAGGAGGAGAAGGAAGAAGAAACATGGAGGAAGAAGGAGAGATGTGAGATGAGATAGATGAGAAAGGGAGGATCGTGAGATGGGAGAGAGAGAACAAGAGTGGGAGAGGGACGTTCTAACCCTAGAATGTCTCTCTCTAGGTTTTATTAGAATGCAAAAATATGAAAGGCTGGGCTGGCCCAGAATTGCCTCAGCACACCCAATATGCATATAACTCTCAACAAAAATGATCATTTGAACTAGAGACAAAAGTTTTAAGTATCGGTATTGTCCAATACAGTCCTGTGATAGCAGCAATTTTTTTTTTTTTTTTTTTTTTTAAATTTTTTTAAATTAAGAAAATATTTCAAAAATATTGGAAAAATTCCAAAAAATATGACGCTTCACCAAATATTGGAAAAATTCCAAAAAACGTGTGGCTCAATTTCTTCTTCTTCTTCTTCTTGTTCTTTTTTATTTTATTTTATTTTTCTTTTTGTTTTTCTTCCATTTTTCCCCCTTCTTAACATGCACTTTATGGAGTAACAGGGGTCGGTTGCTTATTTAAAGTCGAGTACTAAGTGGCTGACTGACTCTGAAATTCTTTATGTATAATAATCTAAATAATATCAATACATAAGATCAGAAGTATGCAGATGAATAATGGTGACAAAATTACACAGGCCACAAGTAATAAGTATAATTTATGTAAACAGATAAGCTGATAAAGTGATGTCAAAGTATCATCTCTCAAGTACATATATATACCGAATCTATATAATCCATTTTCCTCAAGAAATTTGAGGAGATAAAAAAGATCAGATTAATAATGTCTGCCCGATTTGGGTTACACTTGAATGGCCCGAAAACGGCAAAAAAATTGTGCAATCTATGGCATTCCTCCCACTAATGCATATCCCTAATCCATATATACCATTTCCCTCAAGAAATTTGAGGGACAAAATGGATGATTAGCATCGGCCTGATTCAGTACACTTGAACAACCTAAAAACAGGCCAAAAATATGTGAAATCAGTGGGATTTGCCCCACTAATGCATGTACCTTATCTATATATCCCACATTTTTTTTGAGAAGAAACACTTGAATGGCTTGAGAATGGCCCAAAATTCATGCAATCCATAGGATTCATCCCACTAATGCACACCCTAATTTATATGCACCATTTCCCTCAGGAAGTTTACCACCCAAAAATCATGCAATCCATAGGATTCATCCCACCAATGCACATCCCTAATCTATATACACCATTTCCCTCAAGAAGTGTAAGGAAGAGAAAAAAAATCTAATGAATAGTGCACATTTACTATTTATTTTCTTCCTAAGAGTATTGATTTTGCATTGATTTTCACAAATCAGGGACACAGGCCCCAATTGAACACAAATCTAGCATGATTTGTAGATTGGGGCCTATTATGTTTGAATCTAACAAAAACAATAAGGAAAAACAAAAGAAATGGTTGGTTTATTGATTTTTTTGATTTTCACAAAATAGAAAAAAACCACTTTGGGCATTCAATTCGCACTCAAATCCGCTCTTTTGATCTTGTATTGAGGCAACACAACAAATCCTCTTATGTTTTCTTGAGAGAATAGGTGGATAAAGAAGAAAAAAAATGAAATTGAAGGGGTCTTGGAGGTGTCACACTGATGTGCCATTGCGGCTCATGTGTAATGGTTACAATTGCACCCTGTAGCCCCCCCTGTTTTGGGAGACTGCAGGTTCACCCCTGAAGTGCATAACAGGGTGACTGATACAGCCGTAATGTTACTGGTTTCTTTTTTCTCTTCAAAACCTCGGAAGAGACATAAGGCAATAGCAATGCTAACTCAA
Organism: Magnolia kwangsiensis; assembly: GCA_037074715.1. Classification (NCBI taxonomy): domain Eukaryota; kingdom Viridiplantae; phylum Streptophyta; class Magnoliopsida; order Magnoliales; family Magnoliaceae; genus Magnolia; species Magnolia kwangsiensis. The sequence goes on from CM073583.1 coordinate 87,140,911, forward strand.
CAGATTGGTGGCATACAATTTTGTTAACTAGTGAGCAGTTCCTGTTTGTTGCCCCAACTATTGTTTAACAAGGTGAATAATTCCTACATGTGGCCCCAATTACTGCTGTAGAACACATTTCTGGTCATTATTTTAAATAAGAATAGAGAAAATGCTAACTATAGGTTTTTTTTTTTTAATTTCCTCTTTCATTTATTTCTCTATGCACCATGGCATGATCTTTGCTTTACCTCATCTCTCCTCTTTCAATGCTTGACTTACACCTCCATATCTGCATTCATTTCAAAGGCTGTTCGTATCCTTAAAAAAGATGATCAGTTTGGGCTAAGAGAAATGATGGAGACGGAAGGCATTGGCAATGATAACTTAACAGATCTATATTTAACTCAAGCTGCCAAAGTTTTGGATTCTGATTTCATGAATGGTATGATTGTGTCCCGATTTTTTGTCAACATTTTTTGATAAATGTTGCTTAAGGTAATTGTTTTTCTTTATTTTAGTATTCCAGCAAATGCCGAGTGCAAGTATATTGAGTGCAAACTGTGTGCAGAATGGATTTTCTTTGCATATTTTTGTAGTTGCTCTTACTTTAGAAAAAGCTTTAGTCAAGAAAATGTTTGTTCATGTTTGAGTTCTCTCTCGCTCTCTCTCTCACTGTTTTTTTTGGAATTCCCACTTGCTGCTAATTCTATAATAACTTCCTGCACCCTCGATCATCTTTCTTCTTCTTTTTTCTTTGGAATGATTCTTGAATGCCTTCTTGTTGGTAACTTACGTAATAAATGTCATCACATTGGTATCTATTTATAGTTACTTGGAATTGGAAGTCTTAGTGCAAAATATGCTATTACTTTCAAGTTCTTGACTTTTGGGTCTGATGAGTGCATATTTTGAAGCTCTAAGATCTTGTTATCCCAAGTTTTGTTTTCCTTCCAATAAAATAGTTGTATGCTTATTGGCCATGCTGGATGGTTGGGGCCAATGTTCGAAATATCAACATCACGTTACATATCTCACACTTGGGATATGGATACAGATCGGTTATCGCATGGGATATATCGGTTGTATCGCATAATGTATCGCTGTTGTTGGAAACATAAGGAAACATTGGGAAATTGGTCGAAATTTTCAATGAAACTTCAATGATTGTTAAAAAGATATCAACACTTATAAATCAAAACATTACAAAAAACAAGTGCACATAATATGTTTTCTTTGTATGGGGTCCTCTTTTTTTTTTTTTACGCCCACACTCAAACCCCACGCACTCACACCACAGTTGTTTTTCACCACAATGGGTACTCGAACCCATGACCTCGTGTTGAAACTCTTGTGAGTCTACCACTGAGGCATGATTAAGGACCCAAAATCTATTCATATATTGTCTAACTGAATTGATGCAAGTATTTTGAAAGTCAATGAATATAATTCATAAATGTAAGAAGACGTGTGGAAACACAAGCAATACATTCAAAAGCAAAAGTAGAATCACTAGATTTGGTTACACAAATGTTTGATTTTTTATGTTTGGACACAAATATTGCAACCAATTTGTGAGAAATTAGAAAATTTTGTTTTTGTTTTTTTTTTTTTCAATTTTCCGCAACTCCGCCCATCTCCTCCAGATTTCGAAATCGAAGCTCCCAAAGCATGAAAAATCATGGATTTGTCACAATTTGGCATCGATTTAACATTATTTACAGGAAAAAAGAATCGAAAATAAAAAATGCTCACCAAATCGAACATGTGGGATATATCCCACTACTTGTGTTTCGTATCGCATGGGTGGGATACAAGATATATCGTGGGATATGTCGGCCGATATCGTTGATACTTAAAACACTGGTAGGGGCAGCCAACTATGAATCATCCAGAACTCAGCTACGCTGTGTGGGTGGTGTGACACTTATTTTGTTTGGTTGGTGAAGTAGAAGAGGCATCAAGCTTGATATTGAACTGTATCCATCGATAGGAATATTAGTGGTTGAGAGGGTAATGTTAAGGAGATTATTGATGGCGATGGATCTTTAACAGGTTTGAAAGCACCTACACCATGAATGCATTAACAGCAACAACAGTGGGTCCTTTGAGGATGATTAGCATCCAATAGTGCCTTGGGCCCCGATGTGGACAGTGCACGCTGTCCACATTCATCCACTGGATTAGAAAATGGAAGAAGTGGAGAGAGCGAGAGAGAGGGGAGGGAGGGAGGGAGATCTATAACGCAAAAGGGCCCAAGCCCATTATAGAAAGAAGGCCCTACACCCATTACAAAATAAAAGCTCAGGATCAAGCCCATTACAAGAAAAACGACCAAACACAACACAACTTGCACACATACACACACGTTTCAACACTTCCCTTCAAGGTGGAGTTTAAATATTGATCATGTGCAGCTTGCTGCATAATTATGGACTTTATATGTGGGATAAGGGCTTAGTGAAAATGTCTGCTAATTGAGCTTTAGAAGAGACATACTACATGATGATCTCCTTGGAGACGATCTTCTCTTTGATAAAATGGCAATTCATCTTTATGTGTTTTAGCTGTTTGTGAAAAATTGGTTTGCTAGCTTTGTGAGTTGCTGCTTAATTGTCACAGTAGAGAGACATTGGTCCACCCTTGAATAACTGCAGCTCTTGGAGAGGAGCTCTAACCCATAATAGTCTGCAGACGGCATGGCCCATAGCCTTGCAATCTGCATCTACACTCGATCTAGCAATCATTGTTTGCTTCTTGCTCTTCCAGGTCACCAAGTTTCCTCCAACAAACATGTAGTAACCAGACGTAGACTTTCTATTTGTCACCGACTAGGTCAAGTTTGCATTGGCATAGGATTCAACCCAGTGATTTCCATCGGATCTATAAACAAGTCCTTGTGCTTGGGCGTTTTTCAAATAATGTAGAATACCCAAGACAACGTCCTAGCGCTGGACCCTTGGCTTGTGCATAAATCTGCTAACAACACCAATCGCAAAAGAGATACCGAGCCAAGTAATCATTGGGCAAATTAACTTACCAACAAGCCTCCTGTACTTTTTTGGATTGTTAAGCAAATTGTTTGTATGATCTATCAACTTGTTAGTTGTTATTTGGATCCATCGGGGTATCACATGGTATGCGCCCCATTAATCCAGTTTCTTTCAATAGGTCTAGGGTGTATTTTCTTTGAGAATAGTTGATCTAGGTTGAGGAATGGGCTACTTTAATCCCTAGGAAGTTCCTTTGATGGTCAAGATCGTTGGTTTGAAAATGATCCACAATCTTCATGTCTCTCATCATTTCCAGTGATAATTATGTCGTCTACATAAATGACTAATGCCACAATTCTGTTGGTGCTTTGCTTCGCGATCACCAAGTGATCCACGCGGCACTTCCAAAGTTCATCAACACATGACATGACTGAACTTGTCAAACCATGTCCTAGGAGACTTCTATAGCTCGTAATAGCCTTCCAAAGCTTGCACACTCTTCCCTTAACCCCTAAACAACAAACCCAAGAGGTTGCTCCATGTACACTTCTCTAGTAAAGTCGCCGTTGAGAAGGCATTCTCAACGTCCAGTTGGTAGAGTGGCCTCGACCTATTTGCCGTGACAAAAATCAAAACTCGCACTGAATTCAGTCTAGTAGCATGAGAGAAGGTTTGTTCGTAATCTAGCCAAGAAGTTTGTGTGTAGCTTTTGGTGATTAGGCGTGCTTTCAAGTGTTCAATTGAGCCATTTGGTTGGTATTTAATCGTATAAACCCACCGACAACCAACTATCCGCTTTCCATGAGGCAGAGAGACAAGGGTCCACGTGCAAATGCGATGCATAGCCTTTATTTCTTCTTCCATGGCTCTCCATCACCTAGGATGGGCTAGTGCATCATGGTGGGGGGCGGGAACCATCTCCTTAGATAAGGCCAAAGCATAGGTATATGATGTGAAGTTGAGATGGTGGTAAGATACAAAGTTAGATGGGGTGTAAGGTGCAATATCAGGTCCCTTTTTGTAGAGCAATGGGAAGATAAATGTCTGAAGGTGATTGCATTGTAGGGATTGCAGGCAAAGGCAATGGTGGAGGAAGTGAGTTGGATGATTTGGGACTATCACATTTAACCGTTGGTGCAGGAGGTGACATGAAGATTGTGGAATCCATGGGGCAAGGAGTCGCATCGAGAGAACTAAACGCCAACACCCCCTCATGAGAAGATGTAGGAAAGTATGGAACCTCTTCGAAGGTCACATCAACACGTGTATACGGTTTGTGGTAGGATCAAAGCATGTGTAACCTTTTTGCCTTCTAGAATAACCTATAAAAACACACTTAATGGTACTTGTCTAACTTATCTAAGCAATGCATCTATACACACGAACTAGCAAAGTTTATGGTGGTTTACTTGGAAATAATTCAGAAAAGGGCGTTTTACTGTGGATGATGGAAGATGGTTGCTGTTTAATGAGATAACACGTGGTAAGAATCACATAACTCTAGAAATGTTTGGGAACGTTCGTGTGAGTTAAAAGTGACGTTGCCACCTCGAGGAGGTGATGATTTTTTAATACAGGGGCATTTTCACACTGGGCTTGAGTGGGGTGGCTTGTGGGATGCAGGGGCACATTCGGGGTGGGTAGCAAGGTGTCCCGTATCGGTATCGGTTAGCATAACGGTGACTTCCAAAACCGATACGGATACGGGGGCGTAACGGCGATACGGGGGCGTAACGGCCCGTAACGGCGTAAATTTTTTTTTTTGCTAAAAAAATATGAAAAAATATGGATTAAATCCAGAATATTCTAAGCATTCCAAATATGCATTCATTTATAAATTGGAACATGTTTATGGTGGTGTAACGGTCCACTCTTTGGTGAAAAGCTGTATCGGACTGTCTGATTAATTTTTGAACCAAGTAACCTGAATTTGACAATAAAATTTATATATTTAATTTTCTAAATATCTATTTTATATACCTAACAATTTAATATCTTTCTCTCAATAGTTCTTTAAAAAAATGAAATTAAATTCAGGTAGATAGCGTTGCCAATTTCGGGCTGACTTAGAGGATCAATATATGCTCCAAATTAGCCTCAAATTCATGCAATTTATTCTCATTATTCCACTTATGTATTGGTGGACATTTATTGGACAGTGAATCATGAAAAAAAATCAAAAGACCCTATTTTAAAAAATAAAAGTATACAAAATAATAATTAAATTATACAAAATAATAATTAAAATTATTCAAATAATTTGATTTTGGCATTGTGAGTTAGCAATTGCAGTTTATAATTTAATAGGTAAATTTTAAATTAATATGTCTCGTATACAATTTTTTAAGGGCCCAAATTAGGTGAGACTTGGATCAGAAAGTGTAACACACATGTTAAAAATTTTTGGGCCCCATTCATGATGAATGTGTTATATCTAAACCGTCCATTCATTTGACGAGATTGTCTTAAGGCTTGACACGAAAAATAATACAGATCTAATTATCAAGTGGACCACACTGCAAAAAGTAGTAGGGGATTGAACGTCTACCATTGAAAACTTTTTTGGGATCATAGAAATTTAGATCAATATGAAATTTGTTTTTCCTCTTCATTCATGTCTTTTTGACTTCATGAACAAATGGGATGGAAAATAAATCTTACGGTGGGCCTACGAATTGTTTAACGGTAAAAATCTTCATATCGCTGCTATTTTTGGTGTGGTCTAGATGATTTTTGGATACGCTTCATTTTTTAGCTAATGCTCTAAAATAATATTTAAAAATAGATGAACGGTGTAGATATAATAAATAGATCACTGTGGGGCCCGTATAACTTTGATCTCCTTTAAACCGTTCGTACAACTCGGAGCTCGAGGAGTGTCAGCGCTCGTCTCAGCGCGTGACACGTACTTACGGCAGCTTACGCCCGTAATAAAAAAAAAAAAAAAAAGAAGAAGGGGGAAATCGAAAATAAAAAAGAGGGAAAGAAAAGAAGAAAAAAAGAGGGAAAGGGAAAGAACAGATAGAGAGAGAGAGAGAGAGAGAGAGAGAGAGAGAGAGAGAGAGAGAGAGAGAGAGAGGAGAAGAAGAAGGAGGAGGAGGCTGCGGAGCAGGGCCGCAGCCGCAACCGCAGCCGCAGCCGCAGCCGCAGCAGGGCCGCAGCAGGCCGAGAAGAGGAAGAAGAATAAGAAGAAGAAGAAGAAGAAGAAAGAGAAGAAAAGGAAAAGAAAGAAAAAAGGTAAGGGTTTTTTTTTTTTTTTTGTTTTTTTTTCAAGCCCGTAGCAGCCGTTACGGGTCAGTAACGGCCGTTACGCCCGTAACGGGACCGTAACGGCCGTTATGTGTACAAAAACGGGACTCGGCCGATACGGCCCCGTATCGCGTAACGGGTACCACCGTTACCGTTACGTATCGGCCGTTACGGCCGATACGTAACCGTTTTGGGACACCTTGGTGGGTAGCTCGTGTGAGGCGGGCCCCACCCGTGTGAGGTGGGTGGCTCGTGTGATGTGGGGCCTATGAGGGAGGTTCGGCCGAGGACCTAACTATGAGATGTGGGGCCTGGGCTATGAGATAAAGGGATTGATTCGCCACGCTCTATTAGTTCTAGCTTTTAGAGCAAGTGGAGAGCAAGTGGTTAGTTGTCCTGCATTATTTTTCCTTTCAGCAGGGTGTGTAGGCACATGACGTTTGATGTGTGATACCAGCGGACATAAGGTGCTTACGAAAGGTGTTCGATAGATATTTGAAGGCATTATTAGTTGAAAACATTGAATTTTAGTTTTGAATTGGGTTTTAACCTCATTATGAAAAGACTTAAACATAGTAAACACTTCAGACCTATTTTGCATAATAAATACTCATGTCATGTGAGAGAAATCATCAATAAAAGAACAAAGTACTAAAAATTTATTCAAGCTGGGAACCCGAATGGGTCCCCATACATCAAAATGTATCAAGGGGGCATGACTATGATTAATAGGTCTAGGCAAGTAGGTTGACTGTGTTTAGCTAATTGACAAGCCTCACAATTTATTAAGTTCAACAGAAGGAACAAGTTTCTTGGGAGAGTCTAAAGACGGATGTCCATGCAAAACACTCTTGCCTTCACAAACATTTAGATGTGTGATGTTGCTCCTAGTAATAGGAAAAAAGGGACACATTGCATGTTACATGATTGTGGTCTCGGAATCAATCACCTACGGTGATGAACCAGAGGATAAATTTGCCAACAGAAAGTAAACTGAGGGGAAAATTGGATCCATAAAGAACGGGTGTCAAACTAATATCTTTACTGGATGAAACTGTTACTTTACCAAGGACTTTCAAGGTCCTGTTAGCTAGAGGCACAGGAGGGTAAGAAACTGTACTGTTAATGAAGGAGAAAAGGGACACATTACATGTTCTATGATCGTGGTCTTGGAATCAATCACCTACGGTGATGGACTAGAGGATATGACTAGTGCATTACCTCCAGTTTCCTTTGTGTATTATTTTCTGCCTGTTAGCGCACTCTTAATAAATTTTCAGTTGCCTCTCAAAACATAATTTGAATATCCTTTTTTTTTGGGTACCATGTTTAAATGCCTCTACATCTATGGTACAAACAGATTAAAGATCATCCAAGAAAGATAATTCATGCCACAAACCACACGTCTTAACATAATAGTCATAAACCGAATGCTCATCTTATCTCAAATTCCTAATTTCCTGGTAAATATTGCAAAGCTAAGCTATATTATTTTGATTAGCATACAATTCATGAGTCGTGAACTAAATATGACAACAATAGATAATAGGGAATGTCCTTCACTAACTTTTGGTTCCAAAGAATTCAAAAGTCAGGACGTGACAAGTTATTTGATTTTCAATCTTCATAAGAAGAATCTCACAGAGCAGGTCCTGGTGTCCTGCTATCTGTTTAATCCAACTTATGTTTTCCTCCAATAAACATTTTAACTGCATTCGACCATTTACGATAATTAGTCGACTCAAGCTTATAGGTTGTAATCTGCAATTCCTGATTTTCAGAATGAACAATCAACCTTTTCATCTTAGAGTTGATTGAATCAATTGTCTCAAACCTCTACAAAGAGTCCACATTTAAACCAAACACTATGAATCAAACCAAATCTAAAAGAAATAAAAAAAATTCAACTCACTATTCATGAAGAACCGAAGAAGAGATAGAGGGGAAAGATCTTAGGACTGAAAAAAAAAAAAAAAACAGATCTGAATTTTGAGGGTGACCACAGTCTGGACATGAGATTCCAATAATCTGTCTAAATAATAATCATCACCAATCCCTTATCACTGCAAACACATTCCAATAATTCTGAAGAAAAATTGATCAAAAAATCTGATGAACACAAACTTCCGGAAAAAATGCAACAGTTGTTGGTTAGTTTCTGAGAAATCTGGAAGGCAAGTTGATTCAGGACGGTCTAAACTAGAATGCATGTGTGAGCACAAAAATGATCCAACGTAATTGATGCAGGACATGAAAATTTAGATATGCTATGCAAGATTCCAGGCTTTTGATAATACTAGTTCAGAAACAATCACACAAAATTTCACTTCTTGCATAAAGTCAAGCATTCAACAAGGGGAGTCTATGCAGGTCCAGGCCTACACATGCTAGGGCTGGATCAATTAAAGTTATAGACTAAACAATGCTTAAAGGAGAGTAAATTCATCCACACATGCACATAAATATTTCCCTAATCCAAGGGGTTCACGTATTTCAATTTGGGGAACCCTAGGGTTGCAGAAAAGGGCATAAAAATTGAGGATTTAGGACTATCTAGGGTTGGGGTTAGGAAAATCAGGTAAGCGAGGAGTGAAAGAGAGGAAAGAGTACTCTTGAAGCCGGCCCGCGCGTGGACAACAGGCTACACCTTATGCACATGTGCTGAGGACTGCCAGCATGTGCGTGGGGCCTACGAACCCAAAAACCCCCTCTTGGGGTTGGTCAGCCAGGGCTGGACTACAAACCCCCCCAAGTTTCAACCCAATTTGACGTATGGTTTGTGCGTGGTGCTCTGCTGAAGTTTCAGCTCTCCTGCCGGGCCAGATTCCAAAAATCTGCAGTAGAGAAGGAATGAGTGCAAAATAACAATAGATTTATAGGTGGAATGACTGTAGGAAAAGAGGAATATGGATGACAGAAGATGGGGGCAAGTCGAGATGGGTGTGGCTTCGCACCACGGTAGTTAGCCCTTTGAAGAAGGGAGGATTTCGCATCCAATTGGATTTTCACAGCTCAAAGAGGAGTAGGAAAATGCTGAAATTTTATTCAATTTTCAATGAAAAAAACGCTACAAGGGGTTGCCTATTTATAAGAAAAACCTATACCCCAAAAGCCGCGCCATGTGCGTATACTACTACTTAAAGACGAAGTAATAAAAAATAATAACTAATCAATGCAATCTAAACCATTCATGATGTTCCTAATAATGGTAATAAGCAAGACTTAAAGTTCTAGGTCACTTAGGGTACTGGGCCACGATCATGAGATCCAAAGATGGGATCCACATGATGATCGGGTCCACCCCAAGGAACCAAAACACAATCCTCTAACTAGGAGGCCCTCCATGGATGTCGTCATCGATCCAGATTGAAGGTGGTGCCTTCCTTGGGTACGTGCGTAAGGAGGGCATGCGTGTGCACAAGATGTTTCCATCAATTCTCCCCGACTGCGAAGATTTCGCCATTGGCGAAACAAAACTCCTAAGCCGCTCCAAGATGTCAGGATTAAGTCTTCGAAGCTCCTCCTTAATGAGCCACATACTGTATGATGCTGGGCGTGACTTCCACTTGACCAAGAACTTTTGAAATCCGCCGTCTGACATCGATATTATCTGATGGTCCAGAATATCCTATCTTCTCTTTGGGTGTGGGAAGGGTAGGCATGAGAGGTAGAAGCTGGGAATATTGGTCGGGAGGGGCCATGGATTAAGGGAAAGGTCTTGGGAATCAGGATGGTTAGGTGACAGGCTGGACAATGTATCAGTGGTCCCCTGAAATGCAACTAGATCCTCCACATTGAATGTGGAACTAATTCCTATGGAAGGTGGAAGATCTACCACATACGCATTGAGACTGTTTCGTTTTATAATTTTGAATGGTTCAGTGCTACGCGTGTGTAATTTACGAACGGCTCCCTAAGGGTACCGTTCTGGCCTGATGCGGACCATCACAGAGTCCCCTACATTGAATTCCTTGAATTGTTTATGTTGGTTAGTAGAAATTTTGTAATGTTCATTACTAGTATTGATCTTTCGCATGATTTTTTGATGCAATGAATGAATGTGATGTGCAAAAGACTCTGCAGACTCTGATGGCCCATGGTACAGGGATGGACAAGATCAATAGGCTTCCTAGGTTTATAACCAATAACGACTTCAAAAGGACTTAAACATGTGGATCTATTGACAGAACTATTAAATGCAAACTTGGCGATAGGTAGTGCAGTGTCCCACATATTGGTGTGCTCCCCCACTAAACACCTGAGCAAATTTCCCAGACTCCTATTGACTACCTCAGACAGGTTTGGTAGAGTCACCCTAGGGACTAAATCAATGGCGTGCTGTATATCCCTCGTAGGGGGAAGCTCATCCAGTAGATCACGGGGAAAGACATTACGAAACTCATCCACTACTGGAATGACCTCAGTGAGTAACTCTGCACTAGCCTTTGGTGCACTTTCTCTAGCCACAAGGGCATATCCCATCGAGTCCGACTCAGTCTGTCGCTCAAAGTCTTTGGTATTTAGAATATGGAGAGGCCTAGACTTGGACTTTGATTCCTCAACCAACTTCAAGTGATAAGAGAAATGAAGGTATTTTTCCTTAAGAGTTTCTTTCATTTCTCCCAATGGACTCTTGGGGGTTCCCTCAACCTCTCTTTCTTTCGCTCCACAGTAGCCTAAAACCTCTTTGCTTGACCCACAAGCTTTATCTTGGCGAATTGGACTCGACGAGCATCCGACATGTCACACCATTCAAAATAGTGGTCCATATCCACCAACCAATCTAGAAAAGCTTTAGGGTCCAAGTGGCCATCAAACGTGGGCGCATCTACTCTAACTCCCTCGAGAAGTTGTGCATCGGGGTTATAGTGGTCTTGATGTCCCTCACGGGGTGGGTGCACAAGTGCGCGCCTATAACCGATTCCTTGGCCACCTCCATTCCTTGGTCTATCCTCTTGACCACCTGCCTGAGATTGGGTATCTTCCCTAACGGTGGGGTTTGCCCGGGTGGAGGTTTCTAATTGGGTAATGCGCACATTAATTTGTTCAAGGCGATGGTCAATACATTGTTCCAAGCGCTTACCCAAGGACTCAAATTGCCGGGCTAGGTTGTCCATTGATTATTGCAATTGCTCCATGTTTAGCGTAGGGTGCAAACCAAAACCGCGACCAATACGTGTGGGCATGCAACTACTCCCTAACTTAAAGACTCTCTAATATAGCTATATGTGTCTAAGTGAAACTAAATGATCCTACAAGACTATATGATGAGAATTAATGCAAACTAGACGTGAATAGACTAAACCCTAAACATGCAATGCATTCCCTACAAGAACCCTAGGCTCTGATACCAAATTTGATGGAGGACATGAAAATTTAGATATGCTATGCAAGATTCCAGGCTTTAGATCATACTAGTTTAGAAACAGTCACACACAATTCCACATCCCGCATAAAGTCAAGTATTCAACAAGGGGAATCTATGTGGGTCCAGGCCTACACACGCTAGGGCTAGATCAATTAAAGTTATAGAACAAACAATGCTCAAATGAGAGTAAATTCATCCACACATGCACATAAATATTTCCCCAATCCAAGGGATTCATGGATTTCAATTCGGGGAACCCTAGGGTTAAAGAAAATGGCATAAAAATTGGGGATTTAGAACAATCTAGGGTTAGGGTTAGGAAAATCAGGTAAGAGAGGAGTGGAAGAGAGGAAAGAGTACACCTGAAGCTAGGCCGTGCGTGTGAACAATAGGCTACGCCTGATGCACGTGCACTGAGGGCTGCCCACACGTGCGTGGGGCCCACGAACCCAAAAACCCCCTCCTTAGGGCTGGTCGGCTAGGGCTGGGTTACAAACCTCCCAAGTTTCGGCCCAATTTGATGTACGGTTTGTGCGTGGTGCTCCGCCGAAGTTGCAACCCTCATGTAGGACCAGATTCTAGAAATCTACAGTAGAGAAGTAATGGCTGCAAAATAACCATGGATTTGCTGGTGGAATGACTGTAGGAAAAGAGGAATATGGATGGCAGAAGATGGGGGCAAGTCGGAATGGGTCTGGCTTTGCATCATGGTAGTTAGCCCTTCGAAGAAGGGAGGGTTTCACACCCAATTGGATTTTCACAACTCAGAGAGGAGCAGGAAAACACGAAATTTTATTCAATCTTCAATGGAAAAACCCTATAAGGGGTTGTCTATTTATAAGAAACAACTATACCCCAAAAGCCACGCCATATGTGCATACTATTACTTAAAGACGAAGTAATAAAAAATAATAACTAATCAATGCAATATAAACTATTCATGGTGTTCTTAATAACGGTATTAAGCAAAACTCAAAGTCCTAAGTCACCTAGGGCTCGTTTGGACGGATGGATTGGAAGGGATTGAATGGTATTAAGGTGGATGGCATGGATTTCAAGGCAATGATGGTGTTGTCAGTGGATTGTCTTAAGATCCATGGGATTGCTATATCGAGTCTATTTGGCAAGCTCGGCCAATCCTGGGATTAAACCTTTCCATCCCTTCCAATCCCTCGAACCAAACACGTCCCAGGAAAATTTGAACGGATTAGGGTGGATTGGATGGGATTTAAAGGTAATGATGGTGTTGTCAGTGGATTGTCTTAAGATCCATGGGATTGCTATATCCCGGGATCAGATCACCCAATTTGTTTGGCACGCCTGGCCAATCTCGGGATTTAACTTCCAATCCCTTCCAATACCATCCAATCCCTTCCAATCCGCTCGGCCAAACGGGCCCCTAGGGTAGTGGGCACGATCATGAGATCCAATGATGAGATCCACATGATGATCAGGTCCACCCTAAGGAACCAAAACACAGTCCTTTTAACTATGAGGCCCTCCATGGATATCGTCATCGATTGAGATCGAAGGTGGGGTCCTCCTTGCGTATGTGTGTAAGGGGGGCGTGCTTGTAACAAAGGCTTTTGGGGCCCTCCTGGGAATCGCCTATGACGAAGGCTTTTTCTTTGCTCTTAGTGGGACACTGAGTTGCAAAATGACCAGTATTTCCACATTCGTAACATCACACATTCTGTCATCCACCTGGACCAGCACCAAGGACGCCTTTTCCCTTGTCATCCCTAGGCCAGGCGGAACATTCGCCTGCGCCCTGGGTTGATCACCAATATTGGGTGTAGTTCCCTGAGAATCAGTCCTAACATTAGAGTCTCAGGAATTGAACCGTCTTGTGATAGGAGTCTTCAGATGTTGCTCTAATTCCTGCACCACTTGGTACATATCGTCCAAATCTGTCATGGGACGAGCCTAAAGCTCACGCTGAAGATCTAATCGAAGGCCTATCTTGAAATGCGTGAGCGTTACTAGAGGGTCTTCCTCAATGTCACACTGCATCATAAATTCTTCAAATTTTGCAATGTATTCCGTGATAGGCATGGATCCTTGGTATAAAGATTGCCATTGTTACAGGAGCTTCTAGCGATAAGAGAGAGGGAGGTACTTCTCTCTTAGCATAGTTTTCATCTCGCTCCATTGGATAATGGGAGCTCCTCCCACCCGTTCAATCATACGCTCTTTATTGGTCCAATATATCTTTGCTTGCCCCACAAGCTTCATTTTAGCAAACCGCACTTGTCGGTTCTCTGACATCTCATGCCACTCAAAATAGTGATCCATGTCAGCTAACCAATCAAGGAATGCTTTGGGGTTAAAACAAGCATCAAAGCTCGGGGCATCAATCCCGACATTCTTCATGGCCCTCTCGTCAGGATCAAAGCGGTCCTGATATGCCCGTTCTTTACCCACATGCCCGCTATTGGTGGGGGCTTGTCTAAGGGCTGGCTCCTCACTAACACCACCCACCTACGACTGCACATCTCCCCCAACAGTGGGGTTCTCCCTTTGGGATGCCTTTAATCGCTCAAATCTAGCTTTGGTGGTGGTCAGTTTTTGTTCGATAATTTTGTTGGATGTCTTTATGGCAGTTATCTTTTGGGGTAATTGAGCGAGGTGATCGCTTAATTGCTCGTTGCTCATGATGGGGTGTTGGCCAATACCCTTACCACTTCTAGTGGGCATACACCAAAAAACTCGAACTCAATTTTCCTAAGCCTGACTCTAAGGTTTGAACAGACCTCAATATGGATGTATGATCCTATTTCTATACGATGCATGAATGCTGCAGATTTTTAGATTTAACTACAATGAAAACATAAATCTAGAAATTCATATTTATATCTCACAGGATTGTGAATCTAAAAAATTAGGTTAGCAATTTCTGTGGCATGTAGATTTGAAATCAGGTTAGCAATATCTATGGCATGTATATCTGGAATCAGGTTAGCAATTTCTATGGCATGTACATCTGGAATTATCGAGGCAATCCTAAATGAGAAAACAGATGATCAAAAGTTCAGATAACTTGAACTAACAAAAACCATGCAAAACTTAAGGCTTTGATACCAAATTTGATGTAGGACGGTCTAAACTAGAATGCATGTGTGAGCACAAAAATGATCCAGCGAAATAAACTAAGCAAATCAATTGAAATATTCATATTCCACATCATAGTAAAGATAATAATAAAGGGAACATGCAATGGTTGCATACCATCATTACAATCTTGCGGTACCGTATTCAAACCATGCGTGGATTGGATCCGGCGAGGGATGTGACCTCCTGATCTTGCATGGTTTCAATCCAACAATCAATGCAGCTTCTCTAGTCCAAGAAATCAAAAGATTTCTGGAATAGGGACGGCTGGAAAATCTGAGAGAGGGTTGGGATCAATTCTTAGATTTTCAAGGTCAATAGAAAAAAAAAGACTAGGCATAGAAAGAGAAGAAGGTTGGAGGGCTAGAAATAGAAGTTAGAAGAAGAGAAGAGATTAAAGTTACCACAGAGAGAAAGGGGAAGGAGGCACCAAGCTTTCATTAAAAAAAAACGTTCTTAAGTTTAGGGTAGAAAGCACCCTATTTATAAAATTCTGATTTAAAAGAAAATGACTAAACTATCCCTACAAAAGGAAAAAAAAGAACGTGCAAAACAAAGTTTTCTAAATAAAAATAAAAAATAAAAAATCATGCATAGCAAATTAGTCTTCTAACTCATCCTACATGTATCCTCCTAATGTGGGGCCTTCAATTAATCCAAGGACACGTGTAAGGTCTTTAAAATCATCCTTAGTTGTGCAATTAATCAGATATTCAGAATCATCCTTAGTTGTGCAATTAACCATATTTTCAAAATCATCATTGGTTGTGCCATGAACCATCATCGAGCCATAAAGATGTATTCGTCGGCTGCTTTCGTCTTTAATAAACTTTGAATGGTTTGATGTCCTTATTAAAAAACACTTTGAAGACTTGATAAAATCAGACTATCTGGGAACACCTTCAACCGGACAACAATGACATAGTTGTACAACTTCAACCTCACATCATCAAATGAGAATATCCAGCTACCCGTCAAGTGGACCACAAAAATCCTTAAGCTACAAGTCTCCCCCTCACAAATGACATCAAATCAGTGAGTAAAACTTACGAATGTCAAATTGAGGTGAAAAAAATATGAAAAAGGAAGCAAAAGAAGTAGAGAAGAGAAAAGAAGAGAAAGAAAGAGAAACTAGGATCAAGAATGGAAGAAGGGAGACACTAGGAACAACTTTGCTGTAATACCATGTAAAATAAAGAGTTTTTGAAAGGAAGAGTACTAGGTTTGGACGTCCAACCCTCTCTTATTTATAAGACTATGGGATTCAAATTAAATGAAATACCCTTAAGATAGATAACATGCCCTAAGGCTTAGGGCCAAGCTCCCATTTATAATATGATAAATATTATTGGTGATTCCGGCCATATTTTTGTCTCTAGACAATAGAAAAGTTCCTTGGTATTGGTGATATTAGCGATAATATCGCCAATCCTTGAGGACACTACTATCGAAAGCGTCAGAAGTTTGAGAGAAAATTAGGAAAAAAGTCCCAAAAAATAAGAAACATTTGTTTTTTGTGGGATGTTTTTGGGGATTTTGCTCTTTAGGTGATTTTGACCAATGCTTTTGGTTTTTGTTGAATCAGGGCTTGAATTTGGGGGAGAAATCTCAACTCGAAGTGGAGATGGGCCGGAACTCGAAGGTGACAAAAAATTCATTGAAACTTCATTTTTTTTTTCCCCAAATGTTAACATGGATTATAATTTCTATACATGATTCTCATGCATTGACATTAATATGTGGTGAATAAATCAACATTGGAGTGAGTGAATTGAGGAAATTTGGAATGTATGTTTTATTACTTCCATTGTATGTTATTTGATCGATATGAACTCACTTGTATATAATTGCACTGCTTTCTTCCGATAGCACATGGTTTGGATCCCTGTAAAATAGACACTTATTATGTATGTGTTTGTGTGTGTGTCTATATATATATGTATATATATGCAATATTTTGATTACTAGATGTGTAAACATGTGCCTTGTAACGTCTCTTGAAGTTCCATTGAAAAATTCCCTCTTTTTCCTAATGCTTACTGAATGTTTCCCTTAGTCAGTGATATCGCAATATGTTTTTGCATCCCCGATCATTGATACATGTAGCGATACCAATACTCTAAACACTTGGTGCAACAACACCAACACATCAAGAGTCACACCACCACTAAGACATGCTTTTCCAGCCATCTGATTGGGAACGTATACTCTATCATCTTCTTCACCTTGCTTATCTCGTTAGAGAAGTCGTGGATGTGCAAATGTCCATGGAATTCTAGAATTCCCACCTTAATTGTTGACTCTGTCATTTTTTATTAGGACCTTGGTGAGGACTTCTTGATGTAGGACCAATGCATGAAGTGAGTAACATGTGAGATCAAATAGCCAAATGAAGATATTTAATAAAAAAATACAAACGTCGCTATAATTATCACAAATATCATGAAAATCAAAAGAAAACCATGCATAATTCTAGCCTAAGCTACCAACATTGTAATTCAAGATCATTAAATAAAAAGAAACTAGGATCTAATGGATGTAGGAACATCTAATTTGCATAAGATATAGTCCATTTCAAAAATAGGAAACATAATACAACCTAGGGTGAAAATTAGGGTTTTGGTAATTTGGGAAAGTAGGAAATTTAGGTTTAGGGTTATGGTTTTAGGGATGGAAGAAAGGGATTTTGATATAATGATGGCGGGAAACCAAAATGTGAAGGTGGGTTTTACACGTGGTCGTACGATCACACGTGTGGCGTGGGAGGATGGGTTTAGGTTGGTTAGGGTTTGGATTGTGGATGAGTATGAAAAAGTTGGGTTTGGGAGAAGATGAAGATTTGGGATGAGAGAATTAAGAATGTAAAGAAAATACCTAGATGTGGAAGAAAAGATAAGATGGTATGGGATAAATGGAGACCTCGCAACTCCGTTGACGAAGATTAGCCTCACACTAATCTTCATTCCAAATCGCATGAAGATGTGAAAAGAAAGCGAGAACTTTTTTATTTTTATTTTTTAAATCACGAAATTCAATGGGAGAGAGGTCACATGCCCCCCTCTTTTTATAGATCTAAGAGTTTCAAAAATTATTAAAATCCTCATCTTGTGAACTTTAACAAAAATAACCTTGGTCTAAATAAAATCAACTAAAACACTCATAATGGTCCAAATATAAAATAATTAAAAACTAAATCCTAAAATATGATAAAGTCTAAAACTGCTGTGGATGATTAACGATCAATGGCTCGATCATGTGATCCATGCGATCCAATGACCCGATCGTCGCGTCCTTTCGATCCAACAGTCTGGATCATTCCATAAAGTAGGCCATGTGCATCTTCCCAGTGTGGGGTCTTTTAGATGCTCGCACATGCACATGGGGTCTTCAGCACGATCACCATTACTCACTTAGCCACAGGGAAATTGGCGTGGCCCGTCTCCTTCTCTGATATGTACGTAAGGGTGTACGTGATGTGATATCCTCATCACTTTTCCTATGCGTCCTCATGCTCTAACTTCAATCTTTTACTATCTTTCACACAAGGAGCTCTCTCACTTGATTAATGAGCTTGCCTACCATATGCGTGAGTTTTGGTCATGCGTTCGCTGATCAATTGGGTTACTTGATCAAACTCTTCTCGTGTCACCCCCTTCGAAGCCATTAGTAGATGATAAAGGGTAAAAAATCCTGATGCAGGACATGAAATTTAAATATGATATGCAAGATTTCAGGCTTAGATCATACTAATTCAAAAATAATAACATAAAAATTCCACATCCTACACAAAAGTTCAAACATTCAAGCTAGGGGAATCAGTGCGAGTCCAGGCCTACACAGGCTAGGACTGGATCAGTAAAATTATGGACTAAACAATGCTCAAAGGGAAATAGAAATCATCCACACATGCACAATAATGTCCCTAATCCAAGGGATTCACGAATTGCAATTCAGAAAAACCCTAGCGTAATAAAAGGGGCAAACGAAGTAGAAATCACGCAATCTAGGGTTAGGGTTATGAAAAACTGGTGTGAAAGGGGAAAATAGGAAGAAAACCTGAACCAAACGACAGCTCCTGCATGCGGACTGCGGCCCGGGCTTGACGCATGTGCGCAGGAGGCTGGTCGCACGTGCACTGGGGGGTTCAAATCCCAAAACGGCCTTCTAGGCCCTTGTCGGCTGGGGGGGGCATCTCGTGGCGATTCGATGTGCGGTCTAGGCGCAGTGCTCCATCGAAGTTTCGGCCCTCTTGCAGGGCCAGATTCTAGATACTGGCTGTAAGGAGAAGAACAACTGCAAAAATTGGTGGATTTAAAGCAAAAATGATTATAAAAGGTGAGAGATATGGATGGAAAAAGGTAGGGGCGGATTGGGATAGGTGTGGCTTCACACCACAATAGTTTGCCCTTCGAAAAGGGAGGGCTTCGCACTCACTTGAATTTTCCACAACTCAAAACTCAGAGCGTAGAGTAAAAACACGCAGGAATTTTTATTTCTTCAATGAATCAAAAGAACTACAAGGGGTGCCTATTTATAAGAAAACCCTATACCCTAAAACTCGCGCCTTGTGCGCAACCTATTACTTGGCGATGAAGTAAACCAAAAAAAAAACTAATCAAAGAAATCTAAAGCATTCATGATGTTCTAAATAACATAAATAAGCAAAACCTAAAATATGAACTTAATCCGACTAGTGGGCCACGATCATGAGATCACATGATGGACTTTACTTGACTATCGGGCCTACTCTTTTGAACCAAAACTTTGTCTTCTAACCAGGAGGCCCTCTCTGGACATCGTCATTGAGCCAGATCGACAGTGGGGCCCTCCATGTGTACATGCGTAGGGGAAGTGACATGCGTGCACGTGATGTCCCCATCAAATCCCTAACAACCACCAGCTCTGTTACCAAAATGTTGTAATCTAGTTAAAGAATCAATGAGTTTTGATACCTGAATCATAAGAATAGATGAAGAACAGACCCACAAGAATGTTGGAGTAGATAGGGATAAGCAACTTTCAAAACTTGGAACTTCATATAAAGACTAAAGCTAAAACTCATGCACTTAGAAAATTGGAATCCTTACTCCTACACACCCCTTTCTATAGACACTAAAAGTCGATCCTCATGTATCTTGAATTAGGATCTCCTAACTGTTAGATTGATTTCAATTAGATTGACGTGAAATCATTCTTATCTATCTAAGATGACAACAAGTCCTACAGAGATTTGGCCATGGCCAAAAATAAAAAAAAATCAACATAGCAATAACTCTCAAAATCTTCGAAGAACATAAAAGAGTACCTTCAAAATCAACCCCCAATCTTCCAAAACCAGTAAACACAGACTCCAAAATTTAGTCCCCAAAACTAACTGCAAACAGCTGAAAATTCAGCACAGTTTGGACCCCATGGTGGAGCTTGGGCCTATAGCCGTGTTTGGACCATTCTGCGTCTTTGTCACTAATTTGGTCAAAGTGCAAATTGCCAAGACTGGGGATTCCATCCATCATCAAAAAGGAGATATGGATAGAAGACAGTGATTGTAGTACAACTTTTGTTCTTTTCCACCATTAAAGTATGGATCTTGTTCTGCGATATCCTTGCATTCAGGATCCCACGGAAGGATTTCGTGTTTTTGTTCCCTTGAGTGAGAATGCTGTAGATCTTTGTCGCCACTTGATTTCCTCCTCTCTAACTTTAAGTTTGTATGAGCTTTAGGGAGTCCCTTTTGAATAAATGTCAGTTTGTATCCCAAACACTTTAGTCTCAGGAGTCTAATTCATGTATTTCTAACCTTTTCGTATTTAAACACTGTAATGCTTCTTGTATTACTAAACAATTTCATAGTGAACATCTGTTTTAGTGTATTTTTTATGTTTCTCTTGAGAAGTGGCTGCTCATTCCTTCCTATTTGTAACTTGGATCACACTTTTTTCATGTGGTTTTGTGATCATATTGTTCTTGTCACTTCTTGAAATTCATTGATGTATAGTCAGTGCTCATGATATTTCAACTCTTAAAACTCCATTTTTTATGGGAATGCAAACTAGCTCTCAGACTACTTCAGTTATCTTTCATGACAACACTAATGGCAGTTCCCTAATGGTTATAGATGGTATTGGATGCAATTCTTTCCATTTTGAGGCTTTAGAAGAACCATTTTTCTCTGAAAAGTTATTGGTTCTTATCAGGATTCTCTCCACTTATAGGTATGAATCTCTCAACCATATCATTCTTCTTAAGATTATCAGGCATGTTTTGTGGAAGGTCTGATTTGTTCTTTGTTTATAGCAGTGAATTTTGCATGCATGATTTTCTAGTTATTTATTAATGAACAATCACCTACAAATCGGCATTCTATAGTTCGATCCCTTTAATTGATATTGTGTCCTATCTACTAAGTTTTTTGATAACCAGTAGCCTTAGATTGTGGAACGAGAATATGAAAAAAAACTCAAAGGAGAATAAACAAAAGTGCGACATAAATAGTAGTCGCTAATCAGAAGCATGGGTGAATCGCGGAGAAGAGGCGGAGTGTGAATCATGGAGTGGAATCATCTTGATTCGCGTACAAGTATGGTCAATTTGTGAAACCGACCATGAAGCAGAGCTGAAAGAGTGGAGCAATCCCGTGGGAGGAAGGGCCGTAGCGAGCAAAGTTCTTCCTAAGGGAGCTATATGAATTTTCCCTAAAGGGAAAAGTGTATGGCTCCAAATCAGAGCCTTACCAGTTACCACTCAAGTAATGTGGGGCCCACTCACTAGCGTTTCCATAAAATGTGCCCCACTTTTGTCTCACATCCAATACCTCCCGCTTGTTGCCGTATGGGGTGGGAAGTCTCAAGTTGCAAAGATCAAAATCAATTTGACATAGATACTACATCTCTAACACAAGTCTAAGTATATTAAGCTGCCATTCTACTAGCATACAATATCCCAAGCTCTGATATGCTTGCTCTAGACATGCTTGACCACAACAAATGAACTGAACTCCTGATTCTGTGTATGAACTTATGCAACTTATCAAGAAAATCATGTTTCCTAAACCAAAATTTTGGCTTTTCATGAACATATAATTTCCTAAGTATAACTTTAAAATAAGTTCCACAAAAACTTGATGGTGATCAAGCGATTAAGCAACATAGGTATGTACTAGGTCTCCTAGGATCAGTGTTGCTATCAAGAGATCTTTCCCATGCAAATATTCCATATAGAGGTGGCTAGCTTAGGACACGAGCTACCAACGGTACTGGTTGCTCTCACAGTGTACTAACTAATCAGATCAAATAATTGTAGATCATGGCCATGTCATGCATTAGTTAAAAGCCCGACCATAGTGTAGACCTTATTTCCAGGATCCTTCTAAGTGCCTCTCCTGCTTTGAATCCCCATAGTGCAGGAGCATTTTCACATCAGGCTCGAGTGGGGTGGCTTGGGGGATGTGGGCGCACACTCGGGTTGGGAGGCCCGTGGAACCCATGTGATTTGGGGCCCATGAGGGGGCGGAACCTATGGATTTAGGGCCCACGAGGAGGGTTAGGCCGATGACCTAACCCATGAATGTGGGGCCTGGGGTATGAGACAAAGGGGTTAATTCGCCATACTCTATCAGTTCAAACTTTTAGAGCAAGTGGTTAATTGTCTTGCATCACCCCACTTTGGACTCTCACTCTCACTTCCGATTTCTACATATTACTTGTTTATATTTTAAAAGAGATGCTTCCCCATTCCTACACCTGAATTTGTTGCTGCTTCAATTCACGCTTCGTGCAACTATAGTGTGGACAAGTGAATTGCAAACATCTAGTGTACAATACATAGGTTCCAGCAAATACTTCCAAGGGATTGCCTCCAACTAGTGCCTCCATGAACTTGCCCACAATATTGGTGATGACGCCTTGCCAGGAACATAACTCAATCAATAGTGCATCATTCGACCCCATGTAACATCTACAAGCTCATCCTTGACCACTATAGTAACTAGAGGCGGTAGCACCTGGTGCGTACCTATCTTCGGCAAGATAATCACATAAGGTGACCAGACCTCATGTTGTCTCATCACGAGCACACCTTAGTGCATATCAAGGTTGGTCCAACTGTGTGAGTGGGGAACCTTTCTGCCGATGAATAAATTGTTGTATTTACACAAAGCTCGTCTATCCACAACAAGAGGTTGCATTAGCATAAATCCCATTTAGGACTGGTGCTCACATTAGCGTAAAGCTTATCGACAACCACCGTTTGCATTGGCATAAAACCTGTCTGCAATCCACAAATACAAAGCAATTGTTGCACATCCAGTTGAATGAGCAACTATCCAAAATGTGCTCAATTAAAGGGTAATTATAAACAAAATTCATGCATGTAACTTCAAAAGAAACATGTAGGCATCTTAATTGCAAATGTACAAAAAATAAAAATATGCTCCCACATTCGTGAAAGAATCTAAGTATTTTGTATGTCCCTATTCACATGTGTGGATGTGATTGTTTTGTGCATGCAATGATGATATATGCACATTATTCCCTAGTGTGGCTAAACAATGAAGACTGAAGAATGAAAAAGATCCAAGTCCTATTTCAAAAAACAAGTGTCTGCAAATTAACGGTGAAAATTGTTTAAACAGTTTAATTTTGGGATTGTGACTTAGCAACAATGGTCCCATAATTTAATTGATTAATTTTAAAGTTATTATACGTTTCATGTACAATTTTTTAGGGCCATGTATGTAGGACCCATCTCGATGTATGTATTTTCTCTCCATGTTGTGCATCCATTTTGCCAACTCATTTTAGGGCATGGTAAAAAAATGAGGCAAATCCAAATCTTAGGTGGTCCACTAGTGGGTGAGGCCCTGAACGTGGGGCCCACCACAATGTATTGGTATGTACATGTTGTCCATATGTTTTGCCAAAAATTTAAGGCATGGTCCAAAATATCAGGCATATCTTCATCTAAATCTCAGGTGGACCATTAGTGAGTGATGCCTTATGGATTTGTTGTATACCCAGCCGTTCATCCCTTTTGCCAACTCATTTTCTAGGACATGGTCCAAAAAATGAGGCAGATCCAAATCTCGGGTGGACCACACAACTGGGATTGAATTCCCACCATTAAAAACTTCTTGAGATCAAATGTTTTTTTTTTCTTTAAAAGAAAAAAGAAAAAATCAAGCTGCTATTTGTGTTCTCCCTTCATCCAAGTCTATGTGACCTTATCATCTGGTTCGATAGCAAATAAACATTATAGTCGGCTCTAGGAAGTTTTTTAACGGTGGGCATTCAATCCGTTTTGTGTGGTCCGTTTGAGATTTGGATGTGCTTCATTTTAGGGACCACGCCCTAAAATGAACTGGAAAAACTGATAGACGACATGGATATACAACACAAATAAAGGTGGGCCCCACATAGCGAAATAGTGCAAGTGTACTGAGTGGTGTACACCGCTTCGTTTTTCTAATGTGTGTGTGTGTGTGTGAGAGAGAGAGAGAGAGAGAGAGAGAGAGAGAGAGAGAGAGAGAGAGAGAGAGAGAGAAGCTACTGTAACAGTCGAAGAAGAAGAAAAAGAGAAGTAGAATCAGGTATGTTTCTTTTCATTTATTTTTTATTTTTATTTTTTCTGTTTTCTTTTAGGGTTGTTGGTTGTAACAACTGTTACGGGGTACTGTAACGGCCACTATGCCTTGTAACGGTTACGTCCATTGTGGTTTGATTTTTTGGAACCCCTCATTTCAGCTTTGTATCGTGTAATGGTAACTACTGACACTGTTAATAACTGATATGTAACCGATTTTGCATACCTTGAATACATCGAATATTATTTATAATATCGTCAATATTATTTGCATCACCAAGTTAGCAAAATTGAAACTATTGACTATTGAAAAATTTCCAATTATCGCCAATATTTCGATAATATTGGCGATATTCTATGATATTATTGATATCAACAATATTATGAGGAGAACACCTTAGAAAAGTTCCCTGGTATCTGATGCAGGACATGAAATTAAATATGAGGTGCAAGATTTCAAGCTTTAGATCATACCAATTTCTAAACAATCACGAAAGAAAAAAAATCACATCCCGCATGCGTTCAAACATTCAACAAGGGGAATCTACGGGAGTCCAAGCCTACAAACGTTTAGGGCCGGATCAAGTAGAATTATAAACCAAACAATACCTAATGAAGTGTAGATTCATCCAATTTTGCAAAGGACTGTTCCCCAATTCAAGAGATTCACCATGTTTCAAATAGGGAAAAACCTAGGGTTTGCAAAAGTTAGAAATACTTAGGATCTGGGATTTTCTAGGGTTAGGGTTTGGGATTTAAAGCGAGAGGGGAGAGGAATAAAGGAGAGAGAAGAACATGAGAAGGATCCTGCGTGTGGACCGCAGGCCCACCTGGGTGTACGTGCGTGGCTGTCTAGCCGCACGTGTGCGAGGTCCATGAAACTGGAAAAGGACTCCTTAGGTGTAGTCGGCCAGGGGAGGCCCACCCTCACACCATGTTTCGTGACGATCCACCTTCCGGTGTGTTAGTGGTACTCCGCCGAAGTTTCAGCCCCTCTGGTGGGCCAAAATCTGGAAATCTGCTGTAGTGGAGAACTTGGGCACAAAAAAAGATAAATCTGAAGAAGGGAGGGCTGTGGAAGATGGTAGATGTGGGGTGGAAGAGATGTGGATGATTTGGGATAGTTGTGGCTTTGCACAATGGTAGTTAGCCCTTTGAGCAAGGGAGGGTTTCACACCCAATTAGCTTCTTCAACTCAGAGGAATGGAGAAGAAAAAACGTAAAATTTTATTTATAAACTTCAATGAAAAAAAAACCTACATGGGGTTGCCTATTTATAAGAAAGCCCTAAACCCCAAAAGCGGCGCCATGTGCGCACATTATTACTTAGAGACTAAGTAATAAAAATAACAACCAATCAATGCAATCAAAACTGTTCATGATGTTTCTAATCACGATAATAACCAAAACTCAAAATCCTAGATCATCTATGGTAGTGGGCCACGATCATGAGATCCAATGGTGGAATCCCTATGATGATCGGGTTCACTCCAATGCTCCATAGCACGGTCCCCTAACTAAGAGATCTTCCATAGATGTCGTCCTCGATCCAGATCGATAGTGGGGCCTTCCTCCTTGAGTACTTGCGTAGGGTGGGGGGGGCGTGCGCGTGTGCTTGATGTCCCCATCAGTATCTTTAATACCATTGATAATATCTCCAATATAAGGAAAACATCCATAAATAGACGAAAATTGAGAAAATTCCAAAAACCCAAATAATTCCCTTTTTTTTTTTAAAAAAAAAAAAAGCATATTTGTTCCTTAGGTGGTTTCAGTCATTAATGGTTATTAATGAATTAAAGTTTAGATTTTGGGAGAAAGCTTGTCTCGAAATGAAGACGAGCAGAATCTCAAAGGTGGCGAAAAATCTATTTAAACGTCTTTTTTTTTTTTTTTTTGTTGCAACTTGCAAATCTTAGCATGGATTATAATGGAAATCCCCATGTCTATGCATGATTGTCGTGTATTCACATGTATTTAGAGTGAACAAATTAGGATTTAATTGAAAAATGGGGAGAATTGGTGAAATCCTAATTTTTCCATTTTTACACTGGAGAATGTGTTTCTCACTGTTAATTAATGTGGAAACTATATATATATATATATATATATATATATATACATATATATATATATATATATATATATATATATATATATGGGCTA
Source organism: Magnolia kwangsiensis (assembly GCA_037074715.1). Lineage (NCBI taxonomy): Eukaryota > Viridiplantae > Streptophyta > Magnoliopsida > Magnoliales > Magnoliaceae > Magnolia > Magnolia kwangsiensis. Next base: position 87,167,353 of record CM073583.1, read on the forward strand.
CTGATTGGCTAGAAATTTTTATATATTTATGTTATACTAATTTTTTTTGACAATATATGCCCCTATTAAATGGAAATTTAATATGTATAGGTGTTATTTTCAATATTTTGATTCTTACAAGTGTAAACATGTGTCTTTTGACATCTTTTGAATTTCAATTAAAAATTTCACCCTTTTTCCCAATATTTCCCTCGGATAGCAATATTTTCCTAGTATCAGTGATACTAATATATGTTTCTGTATGCTTGGTCGTTAATACACGTAACGATAGTTGCAATACCGATATTCTGAACATTGGTGATAACCAATGTTTTAAATATCGTTATCGCGTAATGTATCGCACCCTTGGGATATGGATACATATCGGTTACCTCATTGGATATATCGATTGTATTGTGTAATGTATCATTGTTGTTGGGAAACATGGGAAAATTGGGAAATTGGTTGAATTTTTCAATGAAACTTCTGGGATTGTTAAAAAAGACATTAATACACTTTGAAATCAAAATATTACAAAAACAAATTGCACATAATGGGGATTTCATTTATATGGGGTCCTAATATATGCGCTTTCCAACTGAACTGATGTAAGTATATTTATCTAATTTATAAACGTAAGAAATGTATGGAAACACAAGCAATACATTCAAAAGCAAAAGAAAAATCACTAGATCAGGTTATATAAATGTTTAATTTTGTGTTTGGATACAAAGATTACAACTAATTTTGAGAAATTGAGAAATTTTGTTTTTTCTCAATTTTCTGCAACTTGACTCATCTCCCCTAAATCTCGAAATCGAAGTTTAAAATCCATGATTTTTCATGGAAAATATGAAGAATCATAAATTTGTAACCATTTAACATTGGTTTAACTTGTTTTACAATAACAACATATATCAAAAATTGAAAATGATCACTAGATCAAATAGGTGGGATATATTGGCAGTACCTGTGCATTTCGTATCGCACAAGTGGGATACAAGATATATCGTGGGATATATCGGCTGATATCTTCGATATTTAAAACATTGGTGATAATAATGCTTGTTAGTCCAAATCATTGTAAATAAGAGGAATATCATCCATATACAAAGATGTAATGTAAGTCCCGTATCCTAGACCGTACCGTTTCATAGACTTCCGCGGTCTTACTGGTCGAATTCCGGCTACCTTCGACCCTTAACCAATATTTGTGTGCGACCCTGATTCATAAGCCATCAACCCGAGTCGACTCAACCCAAGACCTTTACCATAGCGACCGCGTTGTCGCCGCGGTTCCGATGCCACGACTTGTGCGCCGAGGCGATACCCTAGTCAGGAGATGTGGGCCAACGTTCGGTGGGAGGAGAACGCCGCGCGTTGCGAAACCCAAGGGAATCTCTACGACTTGTGACATCAATCCCATCAATCAATCACTCTTATCAATCAATCACCTCACATCATGTCAAGTGCAACATCACCTCACACCCCATCCCCAAGCAACCCATAAGTCAAAAGTTTCTTCCACACCCCATACCTTTCTTACATCACCCCCTCCCTAAAGTCAACGAAGCCTTACACACCCATCTCTCTTCCATCCATCACCCCATCACCTCACATCTCCTTACAACTCTCTCTCTCTTTCTCATTTCTCATCTCATTTTCTCAAGCAACCAAAGCTACACACGTCTAACCATTTCGAGAGAGAAAGAGCCACAAGTGTGGCCCACCTCTCCATCCCAAGATCTCCCATCCTAGCCATCCATTCCTCATCTCCTCCATTGGAATCAAAGCTAAGGTGCTAAGGAACCCATAGGAGCAAGAAGATCGAATGGTGGATGCTAGATAATAGTAGTTTTTCATGTTTTTTTAAATGGACCAAGTGAGGCCAACCGATCAATGGTTTGGATCTCACTTGGGACCCTAAGATGTGGCCGATGGCCCACTTTAATCATCATGATTATTCCATGATGGGGCCATTCTCCATGGACCCCATCATGATGTTTATTTCCTTACATTAAAGGTCATCTAGACCGTCCATATTGGTGGGGAAAGGATCTCCACCTTTGATTTCGATTTTGGTGGTCCCATGTGTTAAGGGATTCATTTGATGTATGATTTGTTTTACAAGGGAGGGCTCATAGTGGCGGAGCCCTCCATCTCAAGCGTGTCCCACTCTCTATCTCTCTCTCTCCCTCTATTTCATTTTTCCCTTTTTGAGATCATAATAGGGTTGTGTGGCCTATTTGAATGGACCCCACCATGAGGCTTATATTCTACCCAAATCATCAAGTGTGACCCACTTTGTGTGTGATGTATCTACACTATTCTCCATGAGGTGGCCTACCTAATCAGGGCCCACCTCAATACATATTTTAATGTCCAACCGTCCAGTGTCCCAGACGCTGGACGTCTCTGCAAAAGAAAAACACAAATATAAGCTTGAGTTTTTTTTAAAGCTTTTGGGGTGATCCACTCTCATAGGCCCACCTTGATGTATGTATTCAATCCACGCCGTCCATCTCATTCCTTGGATCATTTTAGGCGTTGAGCCAAAGAATGATGCTGATCTGAGCTTCTAGCGGGCCATAGCATAGCAAATGATGGGTTTCACCGTTGAAATCTTCCCTGGAATTTCTATACATAAAAAATATACCCAATATTAGACTCATTGGATTTGTTACAAGCCATAAAATCCTATGGCTGGAGTGGATTCGCTTGGAGCGGGCCCCACACTAAAAAAACCTCAAAATAAGGTTTCAAAAAAAAAAGAAAAATCAAGAAGAGGCAGCGCCTGCTGCCACTGACGCAGCAGCAGGGCTGCAGCGTTGATGGGCTGGCGTCCTAGCAGGGAACCCACGGCTCCAGTCGTGGGCCCCACCATGATGTTCATTTGTCATCCAACCGGTTCATTAGGTGGGCCCCTGCGTGAAGTGGGCCCACTCTAAAAACTAGCCTGATCTAAGACTCAGGTGGCCCGCAACATAGGAAACAGTGGGATTGAACATCTGCCCTTGAAATCCTTTTTCTGGGCCATGGGAGTTTTGGATCAAGATGAAATTTGTTTTTCCCACTTATCTCGGTCCAAGTAACCTTATCAACGGATTGGATGACATTTAAACATGGTGGTGGGCCCCCACATGGGACCCACAGTGATGTATGTGTTTTACATCCACCGTCCAGGCGGACGGTGGTACCCACCATGATATATTTGTTTTATTTACGTCATCCGACCAGCGGACGGTGGAGCCCTCTGTGATGCATGTGTTTTGTCTGCACTGTCCAGCGATAGTGGGACCTGCCATGATGCATGTGATGCATCCAGACCGTCCATCCACTTGGAAAGATCATTTTAAGGCATGAGTTGAAGAATGAGACCGATCTATGATCAAGTGGGCCACCTATGTTTGGATTTAGGCCCATTTGACATATAAGGCCTATGGGTTTAGGCCCATTTGATATATAAAGCCTATGGATTTAGACCCATTTGATATGTATAATGCCTATGGGTTTAGGCCCATTTGATTTATATAAGGCCTATGGATTTAGGCCCATTTGATATATAAGGCCTATGGGTTTAGGCCTATTTGATTTATTTAAGGCCTATAGGATTAGGCCCATTTAAGACATAAGGTCCATGTGATTAGACCCATTATGATGTACTCTGAGGCCCATGGCTTATGACCCATTGCAATGTACCTAAGGCTATTGGTGAAGCCCAGTAATGCGGCCCATTTGAAGAACGTAAGGCCCACTAATGTATCCCATTTGATGTAATGAAGGCCCAATAGGATGTACTTAAGGTCCATTACAATGTGTGAACCCAATATGGTTTGTGTAATGATGTTTACTACGGGTTATGGCTTGGGAGCAATGGTGGTTTGACGTCCACATTGCAAGTATAGTGTTGGTTAAATGTCCACATTATGACTCTCCCTAGGGCCATTGATAGGCCGTAATTGTTGTGTAGGCCGTCTAGGCCCATCTGCGTTGTAAGGATAATTCATTACTTTGTAACATGCTTAGTATAATTCCATTACTCATGCCCATACGCATCATATGTATGCTTGATATGAGGAATGTTTGATCATCGCATAAGCCGTCGGGCCGAGACATTTACGGGACTCCTTATGAGACGGAGTGTCCCACATGAGCGCATGGTGCGCACGAGATTGTTGCATGATTGTATAGTATGACTCATGCATCTCGCATTTACGTGACATGTGACATCAGGACCATAGCCTCCACAGGCATATCGTGGTTGGCAGGATTGGATACCGAAAATCTTGTTCTACATGGGGTGCTATAGATATCCCTGAGTGAAAGTCCCTAAACCCTTATGGTACCAAGAGGTTGCTCCAACGTCTAGACCGAGTGGGTAGATGAGCGTTGAGTGCCGATTACCAGATGGTTGCGCTCTTCATTGTGTCGTGGTCGGTTGGAAGGGGGTGCGGCCTTACCCGCTCGAGTGTAAGGGGCAAAGCTAGGCTGAGTTTGACCAGCTCGAGGAATGGGTCCGCTATCGACGAGTCGAGCCCGATATTGGCAGACGGATAGTGCGGTCTCTTCCACTTACCTTATTGCGCGCGATGGGGCGACGATCTGGTTTAGAGTGTACTAGACCCCGGTGATATCCCAGAGTTGAGCTGTATTGACATGTGGACTTAGATGAGGATTGTATGCTTGACTTGCATCTTTCATCGCATAGCCTTGGTACTGCTCATGATATTTATGGATCCATCAGTATATTCCGCATTACTCTGATATTGCATGATCATATTACTACCTTGTGCACACACTTTCACCACCCTCTAAGCTTTTTATAAGCTTATGCATGACCGTTGCATGCAGGTGACGTTGGGGTGCAGCAGCGCTGAGGCAGGAGCGCTTTGCAGATCACTTTGGAGATTTTGTTCATCATCATTGTATTTCCCTTTATGCTTATTGTACTTGTAAAGGTTTTGATCATAGTGGAAATGTAATGGAGTTTTTGGTTGTTGTTTGTGGGTTATGCCGTTGGTTATGCTTATCACGAATCAAATTGATCTTGAAAATCCTCCTCATAGCATCCCAGGATCGGAACCTAGCGAATGAGAGCTGGGAGCTGAGAATGGGGTTCTACGGAGGCTGTCGGCGCCAGATTCGGAGATCAAAAATTTTGTGAGCCCGGTTTCCGAGTTCGGGGCGTGACATATAATTAAAAATTTCTTTCTTGCTTTCTTCATATAGAGTCATAGACACAATGGTCTTCCAAGTTCAACGACCAAGGAATAATTTCTCTTTCTTGAGCGATCCAATTGTTGGATCGTTGACATGGCTCTCGATCTACCGTTGGATGTGCTCAACGACCAATATCTCCAGATGGCCTGATCATGGGTTGAACGTTATGGATACTGATGAGATGGTGATGATGTAATCCACTTGATTGGTGAACAATAGGATCCACACAAATGCACGTGATCATTAATGATGTCTAGCCATGGTCATCTTGGTGGGCACCATGAGTGCCGGTAGAATGGTTTTCTGGGGTCCATGATCATGGCATGGCACCATGTGGTTCACAATAATGGTTACAGAAACATCAGGCCTTCCGCGTGTCTAGCAAAGTGTGCAATAGTTGCAAGTTCAAGACATAAACATAATGAGTTTGTGTGGTATACATGTACATGCACGGCTTGCTAACAGCAGTGGCCCTTGGTAGTGGTCTTTAGAGAGTGTCCTTTCATGCACTTGCACTACTCCCAACCTTCCATAGCCCGGTCACCTCTTGGTGTTTGCATAATTTAATATAAGATCTTGAATGGGCTTGAATATGCACATGCCATGAGGCTAAGATGCTTGTGCCCTAATTTGGGGCCCACACATACCATTTGACCATTGGATCGGGCTGATTCCCAGGGCCTCCCATCATCATTGTAGGGCAGACCCCTAGTGGACAGGTTGGATGGTACGTAGATAGCATTGTGGGCCCCACAACATAGAAAAATGCCTATATATACAAATTCAGGTGGTGGGGCCCACATGATGGTTTGATTGGGCTGTCTATTTCAGTGTCAAATCTGCATGGTGGGGCACACTTAATGGATCAGTTGGATGACATGCACGACCTTTATGGGCCCCACAATGAATCCAATGCTTTTCTATGGGGGCGTCTCCTCCCATCATTCCCATGGTGCCTATGGTGTGGCCCACTTGATCTCGATGATTGGATTGGCCTGATCCCCCCTCCCACCCGCACACAAGTTGAGTTTAGAATTTTTGGAATGAGGAAGGAAGAAAGAAAGAAGGGAAGAAGTATTGAGAGAGAGAGAGAGAGAGAGAGAGAGAGAGAGAGAGAGAGAGAGAGAGAGAGAGAGAGAGAGACGTGTGTTGTGTATATTAGCCTATTTTGACTAACACACACACATGTATAAACTTGAAAGAGATATATAATGCTCCACAGGAGTATAAAACACACACACACAAATACAATTATATGTATCTCAACACTCCACCTCAAGCTGGAGCATGGATATCGATCATGCCCAACTTGAAATACATACAAAGAAGACGATTGTGATCAACATAGGCTGTTGCTCCCCATTAACCACAACATAACAAGATACGGGATCTTTGATTGTTGGTTGTCTATAGAAGATAGCTTGAACTTTCTTTGTCCATTAAATCTTCTCTTTAAATAGGAGGCCATAACCAAACTTGACAACCATTGAGTCACCAACACATCATCCACATGCAAAATCCTCTCACAAACACGTGCAACATTGCACAATAAATGAGACTATGCTCACAACACTTGAGAGAATACACACACAATAGCATATGAAGGCATGGGTGCAACACGTGCAACATTATGTTAGTGAATTACACTCACAACTAGCAGCAAGGTCCTAATAAAGAAAGAGATGATGAACGGAAAAGGAAAGCTCCACTACTTGTAAAAATTTCCATGTCAAGTTGAGTCAAGCATTACGTCGAACTGTTTGTGTGCACAATACCTCCAAGCATGAAATGAGAACATCAACTACACAATCAGCATCAACATGATTCTACATTGCATTTCACAGCTCCATAACATTAGAACGTGAACAAATAAAGAAATTCCAGCAAAAACCCATAAACAAGGGCTAACGACACCCATTTCTTACAAAAAAAAAATGTCATAGCACAGTCAAATCTCGATGGAACTTCACGATTCTTGTTTCTAGCGACTGCACATGATTAATTGCATATGCTCCATGTAGAAAATCTACACAAAAAAACTTAAGAAAAACAGCACAGTTAGAATACTGAAATCTAAACTTTTTTTGATTTTTCTCTATATTCGTTGAAACACCATAAAAACATGTACAAAAATTATAGAAAAATCACCATTATTCTTCTAAAATCGTCTTTCATGTCCTATCTTTTTTCTGTTTCAAAAGGACTACTTGGACATACACCTGTATGTACAAATGACGTCAGTAGTGAGCCCCACTATCATAGGCTGTGATCAGGTCCCGACTATCGTATGCTCTTATGCCAAGTTGATTTTAGAAGGTTTGGAGGGGGGGGGGGGGGGGGGGGGGGAGCTTGTGTTGTGTGTTAGTCTATTGACACACACATACACATTAACTTAAAAGAGACATACAATGCTGCACAAGAGTACAAAACATACACACACACACAAACACGGTTACATGCATGTCCACAACACATACACAAGGTGATGGAGCACACTTGTTGGACATCATAGATGTCATACACAAGCGTGGTTGGGCCTATGGTCTACCATTTTCACCGGAACAACTGCAGTGAACACATTTTCATTCCATGCATCCATCGCATGCATGCATATGCACATCCATCATCACGCATACATCCATCTGTCCAGGCACGCATACAATCATCCAACAACTAGAATCCCTCTATTTCTTAGGACATCGACTGTAGTTACCCGAGGTCCTAAGCCTCGGTGGCACCTCCCCATAAGAAAGAATTAGCCCATTAATTTATACATAAAGATTCCAAATACTTGAAATCTAGAGATTGGCAGTTTGTCCCTCAATTTCATTTTGCTTCAGAAGGCTGTCTTGACCCTTTTGAATAGGTAATCAAGTTTTTGTGTAGCTCGTTTAGAAATTATGATTCATAATATATTTGTGGTATCTGCAGAAAAGTACATAGTGTTCTGTTTGTCATCATATTTCCATGATATCTTTCGAGGGAATTCATCTTTATTTATTTTTTCTTTGTTAGGTCTAGAGCAGGCATGAAATGTATAGTTTTTGTGAAGAGAATCATTGTTGCAAGATCATTGGCCTTCATCCTTGGAAGATTACCCTCACTGACTTTCTGGAAGTGTCAGTTCCTTGTGGGAATGCACTCTGGACAAAAAAATATGTCGCGGAAAATGATGAATGGCATTGTTGAAGATTTTCGGTCTGGAAAGGTACTGCCATGGTATTGAATGTCATCAAGCAATCAAAATTAATTCATGATTACCACAAGATATAGACCTATTGGTATCCTTTCTTTTTATTTTTTTTGCTATCCTGCGGTATTTTGTACGAGATGATATCCAACAAAAACTTCATATAATTTCGTGTTTCACCAAAAAGACTTATACCTTCTTACTTATTCAAGAGAACTATGGACAAACAGATCTTGAAAAGTAGTTTTAATAATGAAGAAAAATGTTGAGGATTGTACTTATGCCTAACAAAAGTAGCCAAATGTTTGTTAATAGGATATCTGACAGCTGTAAATATGTCATAGTTAGTGGCATTGTTGTACTCTTTTTGGTACTTTGTGGTGGCTTTAAAAGTTAAGATGCAACTGTAGAGTAACTGTATAGAAGTCAACTCCAAAGCCACCAGTGTTGCGGACTATCTTCTGTGCTACATATGATGATCATGTTGGAAAGTGCATTTCTTCAGATCCTCCAGGTAGAGGCAAATCGTAATATCCAGACTGAGAATTGAATGTTGGAAATTAGGTGAGAAACAGATGTGAGACATTTTTGAGAACATTTGTTGCAGTTGTATGCAACTGCTTGAAATGGATGGTGGGAGCTGGAAGCGAGTACCTTAGGTATTTGCACAGGGCAATGGATTTCCCTGAACTATGAGCCAAACTACTTCCTATGGGTTGACTCAGTTTGCTTCTTGTCAGGTGGGAATGTTAATTCTACTGTGAATAACATGATTTTAAGAGAGCTTCCCACGCAGATTGCCAAAAATGAAGCCATGTCTAGAAAATGTAAAAGAATATAAATAGTAGGTATTATCTTACTCTTGGCTCATTATCTCAATGCTGAATGAGACCCATTTATCTCACAGTTGCAGAGTTTGGATTGTGTTGATAACTGTCAAGCAAGGAAACAAAGGTACAAATACTATCATTGAAGAAAACTGACAACAAGTCTTGTTTGAGGAAATTTGCCTGCTCATGCATGTGGGAAGAGCAAGGTATATTCAATAACGGTATTGGCTGGCCGTGATACCTTTATGTTATGGGCTGTTACAGTCTTGTAACAGTTTGTAACAGCTGAAATTTGTCAAGGAAAAAACGTAAAAAATAAAATAAAATGGAAAAATTGAAAATTTGAGAAGATTCCAAATATGTATTCCTTTTTTTCCCCCTTCATTCGAACATGTTTATGATGATGTAATGGGCCTTTCTCTAGTATGAATGCTATCTTGGGCTGCCTAATGATTTTATTAACATGAGATGCTTGGATTGACTTCAAAATTCCTATATTTAATTTTATAAAAATATCCAATTTCAATGATTTAATATCAATAAGATTATATGGGAATGAATATTACGATGAGACAATTATATATTTATATTTATATAACCATTTTACCACAAATAACCGAAGTGTATTTGTATAGGTCTATAAGATGTTAATACATGAAGTGATGTAAACGGATAAAAATAAATATAAATGCATTAGGGACCAATCAAAACACCACCAAAAAGAAAATCTTTGTCCGTGGCTGCTCAACATCATATCATCCGACTGTGGTTGTGAAACGGGTGCCAAATGATAGCTAGAGAGGAAGACTATGTCAATGAAACCCAATGATGACTGATCATGATCACTATCACCATTAGGCATCTACCATGTCGAACCCAAATAAGAATAGTCATCAGTTATAGCCATAGTTTTACCCATACTGGCATGGTGTGCCTTAAAGGTCGTCACGGGGCCGTAAAGGGTGTTATATAAAGGTAACAGTGGCAACCATTACATGTTACGGGGTCGTAACGGCCGTAACAACTGTTATGAAAAAAATGACATGTAACTGCCATTTATGGTCCGTTACGCCCCCGTAAAGGCCGTAACAACCCCGTAATGGTCTGTTATAGTGCATATCTATGTTTTTCGGATTTTTTTTAAAAACATTATGGGACAGATACATGTTTTTCGGGTTTTTCATTTCAATAAAGAAAGAGACCGTAACAATTGCATGACTCTCTTGCTAGCTTGAACGAAATGATGGGTTGTGCACCTTGACTTCCTCACCGTCATGTTCAGCTTGTTTCTTCCTTTGTTCCAACCAAGGCAGAAGTGGGTCAAATTCATTGTAGATGTTGTCGAGTTTATTGGACAAAAGCTAACCTTTAATCAGGCTCTCAATTTAATATTGTAGTGCATGTAGATGATCTGATTCAATGTCATGGCTTGCAACATATGAATTAGTGCAATACATTTCTAGTTCATCTCACAGCTAGAGGAAGTTCTCTGGCTCAAAAATAATTTCTACGATTATGTTAGTAATAAAACATCAGTTTCTTACTCAGATGTCTGAAAAATTTGCCCTTCACACAAGTGGATCTAAGAAATATATGTTAAATTCGATTATATAACAACCGTAGCATAATGGTAATAGTAGAGAATGGTTTGATGATTGTATTTTGAAGAAAGGAGGAGAGGGAGAGAGAAGAAGAAAGATGAGAGTCTTGGGAAAGATGTGTTAGTCTTTGCATGCCCTAACCTAATATTTTATTATAATAGAGCATATAGTACACCGCAAGGGGAGGAAAGTGTGCAAATGCACCTACATTAAAAAACACACTAACATTCTCTATACTCCCCCTCATGTTGGAGCATAGATGTTGATCATGCCCAGCTTGTCACGAACACGATGAAGAGCATATCGACTCAAAGACTTTGTAAGAACATTAGCAAGTTGATCTCCGAATTGAACAAAAGGGGTGACGATTTCCTTGGAAGCAACTTTCTCCCGAATAAAGTGACAGTCGACCTCAATATGCTTGGTTCGCTCATGGAAAATCGGGTTACGAGCAATATGGATGGCCGCTTGGTTGTCACAATGAAGAGGAACGGGATTCGAAGGAGGATAGCCAAGTTCTTCAGGAAGGTTGCGAAGCCACACGAGCTCACACGTTACATGAGCCATAGTACGATATTCTACTTCAGCCGAGGACCGAGTAATAACCGGTTGCTTCTTGATCTTCCATGTTATAAGATTGCCACCTAGGAAGGTACAAAAGCTGGATGTAGAGCGGCGATCTTAAGTACTACTTGCACAATCGGCATCAGAATAGCCAGAAAGATGAACATGACCATGCAACTGAAAGTGAAGGCCAAGACCCGTGGTTGATTTTAGATACTGAAGTATGCGGTAGACAGCGGTGAGATGGGAGGTACGGGGAGTTTGCATGAATTGGCTAACAACGCCCACTGCAAATGAGAGATCTGGGCGAGTAATAGTTAGGTAAATAAGCCGGCCTACAAGTCATCGATACATTCCGGGATTAGTAAGGAGAGCACCATCGTTTGGTTGAAGCTTCTACGAAGTATCCATGGGAATGGTAGTGGGCATGCACCGTAATATGCCGGTCTTCATGAGAAGATCGAGTGCATATATTCGTAGTGACGAGACCAATTCGGATGAGGAGCGATCAACTTCAATTTTGAGGAAGTAGCGAAGATGACTAAGATCCCTGATCTCAAACTTGGTCTTCAAAAATTCTTTGACCTCCCACATTCCAATAGAATCACTACTGGACAGAACAATATCATCAATATAGACAATGAGAACCATGATGCTCGTTGATCGACGACATATAAAGAGAATGATCGGAATGACTACAAACAAAGCCGAACTCCAAGAGAGCCCGACTGAATTTTTCGAATTATGCACACAGGGATTATTTGAGTCCATAAAGAGCCTTCTTCAACTGACATACAAGTGCAGAGTTGTGGGAAACAACAAAGCCAGGAGGTTGATGCATTTAGATTTCCTCTGCGAGGTCCCTATGAAGAAATGCATTCTTAACATCAAGTTGAAACAATGGCTATGATAAATTAATGGCCAAGGAGATCACAACGCGAATAGATTTAAGCTTAGTCACCGGAGATGGAGAGAATGTCTCGAAGTAATCCACGCTATGAGTCTGTGTGTAACCCTTAGCAATAAGATAGGCTTTGTAGCGGTCAATGGTGCCGTTTGGAAGAAACTTGATCATATAAACCCATTGACATCCAACAAGTTTATGCCCTAAAGGAAGTGGCACAAAGTCACAAGTCTGAATCTTCTCAAGAGCAGACATTTCTTCTGTCATCGCCCTTTTCCAGTTAGGACTTTGAAGAGCATGTGAGAGAGACCAAGGAATAGTCTGTGATGAAAAAGAAGCTGTAAACGGCTGAAAAGACGGTAAAAGATGATCAATATGAAATGAAATTACTAATGGGGGTGTTGAGTATAAGATCGTGACCCTTTTTGCTAGGCAATTGAGAGATTTAAACTCGAGGTAGGAGAGTCACTTGAGCTAACATCCAAAGTGAGCGAAAGGGTGGATGGTTGAGCGTGTGAAGATTTATCTCGATGATGATACACCCGTAGAGGCTTAAGGTCACCCAAATCACCAATAGGATGCTGAACGGAGGGGAGATGAGTTTCCCCATGATCACTAGTGTAAAGAGGAAGAGGATAAGAGTCATACTTCCCCTGACTCGCAAGAGGATCACAGAGGGATCGGCCTGAAGTGAAAAAAAAAAAATCTCAAAGAAGGTTACATTGACAGAGACACATTTCTTGTGGGTCAATGGTCAAAACATTTATTCCCCTTTTGACTCCAAGTATACCTTAAAAAGACACATTTAATTGCCCTGGGGCTAAGTTTATCATTACTTTCATCCAAAATTTGAATAAAGCATGTGCAAACAAAAACTTTAGGCGGTAGAGGAAATGGATTATCATGAGGATACAATATAATAAATGAAGATTTGTAAGACAGGATACGTGAGGATATACGATTAATAAGAAAAGTATAAGTTAGAATAATATCACCCCAAAAATGTTTAGGTAGGTGCATACCAAGAAGAAGGGTGCGAGCAATTTCAAGAAGATGATGATTCTTTCGTACTACGATATCATTTTGTTGAGGTGCGCGAGCACACGACGTCCTAGACAAAATTCCATGTTCTTGCAAGAAGGATAAAAAGGCAGTAGACATGTATTTTTTCCCATTATTAGAATGAAGGGTTTTGATGGAACATTGAAATTGAGTACACACTTGATGATAAAACACTTTAAACACATCAAACACTTCACTTTTATATTTTAAAAGGTAAATTCAAGTCATGCATGAACAATCATCAATAAAGGTAACAAAATATCTAAGTCCAAAAGTGGAGGTAACTGGAGTTAGTCCTTAGACATCCGAGTGAACCGGAACAAACGGTTGAGATTTCCTCCCAGAAGAGCTAGGAGAACACGTAGTACGATGATGTTTAAACAATTCACAAATATCACAACATAACCGTTTAGTGATAGATAAGGAGGGAAACAAAATTCTCAATCTAATTATGGATGGGTGGCCTAAGCGGTAGTGCTACCGTGTCATGGACTCGATCCAGAGAAAGGGTAGTAGAAGCGGCAATGAGTGTATCATCGTGAAGATAAACGCCTCCTCGCTCATTCCCCCCACCAATCACTCTCTTTGTTTGTAGGTCCTGGAACCAACAATAAGAAGGGAAGAAGGTAATGGAACAATTTAATGATTTAATAAGAGAGCTAACAGACAATAAGTTTAATGGAAAACGAGGCACATGCAAGACAAAGGATAAAGACAAGGAAGAAGAAAAGAGGGATGGAACCAAAACTAGAGATGGGAGTTTGGGTTCCATCTGCAACTGTGACATATTGAGTGTGGGGAGGAGAATAAGAGGAAAAGAATTGAGACTTACCAGTCACTCCCCAAGTATAGGGTTGTGATGTAGTGATAAACTTGGTGAGACTGAGGTCGATTCCCAAGGGACTAAAACCTGTATGTAATCTGAAAGTAACCAGAACTAGAACTAGGCTAAGATGAAATCTAAGTCAAGTGAGTATGAGGGAATAATAATGAATATTAATTTACAACTTGTAAATTTAAAGGTGAAAAACTAGGGTGCCAAGGATCCACTTGTAGCAATTGGGAAGTTACCTAGCAATGATTCAAGGACACAATTGGAATCAGAGTCCTATCCTATCCAGTTGGTAAGAAGGGAGTTGTGAGATCTCTTAACTTCTCATAGATCTAATCATCAATAGATAAGAGTGGTGAAGATTTGGAAGTGATTTCATCACTTGACCATGCCCAGGAGACTATGGTAAACAACCACAATTTACCAATCTCACAGCCAATCATGAGAGAACTGTGAAAGTTAGGAAGGGTTCCGTCACCCAACCATGCCCATGAGACGATGGTGAACAATAGGGTTCCCAAGTTCACAATCTCAATTCATGAAAATAGAATATGTCAAGCTATCGCAGATCCATTGTAATTTGAGTCCCAACAGACTATTAAAAACTAAAATACTCCTTAATAATCAAACTAGAATCCATAAGAGTTCAATAACCATAAATCAAAGCAAAGCCACCTTCCTAATCATGCTACAAGCTTCACCTCTTAGCCCTAGCTAAGAGGTTTAGCAACCCATGGACATGATTGCACTATACCTCAAAATAAAAACAGAAAAATAACAAAAACCTCTGCTTCCTGTCTCTGCTCACACGTCCACCTTCCTTGGCCTCCACGGCTCCCCAGATGATCTTGATCTCACGTTCTCTCTCTCTTTTACAGACAGGTAAGAGGTTGGCTGTTTGCATAGTCGGTGGATAGCTTTACGCAGAGGAACCTTTGAGACTTTTTCTTATGCAAGTCGTTCTTGCATTGACCCTGATCTTTGCACACAATTGTGTTTTTGTGAAAGGCTGGCGTCCCTGTGGTAGTTTTTGAATGATCTAGAAGATGAACGGCCTGGATCAACCATTTGATCGGTGATGGTGGCCCACCAGGATTAACTGTAGCTCTATTGCGAAACAGAGCTTGCGTGTCCTACGTTGTGAACATCGGTGGGCCCCATGTGTGAAGCTATCTGCAAAATGCACCCTGTCCACCAGTTTCTTCTTGAAAAACCCATCGGGAATGGACGGTTCTTGACTGATTTCGGTGTGGCCCACGTGGTTTTCTGCTCTGCCATCCGTCTTGCATTTGGACGGTTGAAATCCGATCCACGATATTTTCTAAAATTTTGTCACCTAGGCTTGAATCATATGGCTTTTGGAAATCTAATGGACGGTCCAAATCTTCACGTTACATGATGAGTGGGGCCCACTGAGCAGACCTGACGTCAGACAGCGTAAACGCTGTTGCGTTTTTAAATTTGGAAGGAGTCGGTTAGCGCGGACTTTGGCTGTAATGGTGCATGGCTGGTGCACGTGTTCCCTATGCATACGCAATGTACGTGTGGGGTCTGGCATGATGTTCTTGAGAAATCCGCTCCGTCCATCCTCTTTGTTGCATCATTTAAGGGGTTGAAACTGAATTTGAAGCATATCCAGATATCAGGTGGGCCCCAAATTAGGATTTTAGGGGATGATCTATCCATTGGGTCACTTCCACAAGGATCCGATGGCTGAATTTGACATGTATGGTTAATTTATGGCCTCAGGCCATATATAAAGTTTCGAGCCGAACATAAGGTGGAAACCTTGTGATCTTGCATTCTGGCTGACTTTCAGGTCGCTTAAGCTTCAGTTTCTCTATTTTTTTTGGATCTCTGGCATGTAAATCTGTCGATCTTGGTCCCTTGGAGTCCGTCCCTTGCCTCAGTGACATTAGTGTTAAAATCATGCTTTTAGTTCCCTGTTTCAGTCCAAGCTTGTAAATATACCTTGTAGCATAAATACAGTTAAATTGGGTCGTTAAACAATACCATGTTCGTAAATCCAACAATAACTGGGGTCTAATATGCAATATTTGACTCTCAACACCAGTCATATGGGAGGAAGCTCTAGAGTCTGACCCTGGAGGTAGGACAGGATGATGTAAGAAGAGTAGTACCTGACTGGGTCGAAGCTGCGTGAGATGGCTCAAGAATATCACGAACGTGAAGCCGCATAAGGGCATCATATACAGCCTGAGAAATGATGAGAGATTTTCCTGAAGTAGACTACTCAGTTGTCGGGGTGGAAGATCGTCTCATGAGCAATTTTGGTTGCAACAGAAGCAGCGACATGCGTAGGACGACCATGGATCTGCCAACAATAATCAACAGTGTGATTATTTCCACCTCAATGCGAACAAATGCGAGAACTAGCACGTCCTCGTCCACGTTTACCACGACTATGAAGATTACGACCGCCACAAGTGCGATCTCCCTTACGGCCTCGACCACGTCCACCATAACTAGAAATGCGCCCTGAACTCAAGGATGGTACCCGAAGGCCAAGTGAGGACTGATCGCTAGCAAGATGTGCCGAATGCTCTGGTGGCATAAATGAACGAGGAGCAGAGACAGTAGCATGTTGGCACATGGCATGGACTGTCGTCAATGGGGGAAGAGGATCCTGCTTCACAACCTGATCTCGAACATGAAGATAATCGGAATTCAACCTAGTTATGAACTGCATGATACGAGTATCATCCTGCTACGTATGAGCATGTTCATGATCCTCTTTACATTTGGAAGGAAGAGGCTGACACAAGTCTAACTCATCCCACATGCCTCGAAACGTTGAATAGTAATCTTTTAACGATCTTGAGTTTTGTTGGAACTGAATAATTTCTTGAATAAGCTGTAATACCCGTGAAAAATTTTGAGACTCTGAGAACAGATATGAAGCGTATTCCAAATGCCTTTAGCCGAGGATAAAAACATTATTGAGTGGCTAATCGAGGAATCCATACTATTCAACAACCATGCAATAACTTGATAATTCTCCTTTGTCCAAGACTTGTATGTAACATCTGTAAAGTTTGGAGGATCATTCAAAATATACAACAACTTCTTATAGGCTCATAAGAACACTTTTACAGATTGTGCCCATTGAAGATAGTTGTCCCCATTCAACTTAGTGGAGGTAATCTGCAAGGGATTGGATTCAAGAGACCCCATGCCAAGAGATTAGGGTCCTTTGTCTGCCATAAGAGACTTCAAGTAAGAAGGATTGATTCAAACAACTCTATCTCACTCAATCCTTCAAGGGAATAAGAGATAAACCTCAAACAAATAGCAATCATTCAAAATAACACGAAACCCAGTAAAAAACGGCTTAGCCGCACGTCCATTTGAGGTTAAAACTCTCTCAAATATGGATCTTAGGTAAAATGAAAAATAAAAAATCCTCCATGAGTAGCTTGGGAGGAAGATTTCGGTCCACCTTGAGCAAAGAAACCAAAGAAAAGCTTACCGATTTGAGGTAGATCGAAGAAAAATGGAAGATGGGCTTGATTTTCGGACTTCTCTATTTCACCCAAAACACCATGAAAGGAGGTCCAAAAAATTCTTAAAAAATCATGACAAATCTTCTAAAATCAAGATCTATCAAACCTCTAAACTTTTAGCTCAAATGGAGTCCATGCTTCTGTACAACGCTGACACTAACAAGGTTTGATGCGGAATGCCTGGATCTATGCTTTGATACCAATTAGAGAATGGTGTGATGATTATAGTGTGAAGAAAAGAGGAGTGAGAGAGAAGAAGAAAGATGAGAGTTTTGGGAAAGATGTTGTGTTAGTCTTTGCATTCCCTAACATAATATTTTATTATAATAGAGCATATAGTACGACGTAGGAGAAAGGAAAGTGTGCACATGCACTTGCATTAAAAAACACACTAACATTCTCTATAGTAATAATAGTGTGACCCATTAAGGGCCTGTTTGTTAATGCTGAATTTTTGCAATTAACGCAGAATTTGGAAAATGTTCCATGTTTAGCGTTGTTTGTTAATGCAGAAGAAGGAAAGCGCTCCACCATTTTATGCCGGATTTTTTCCGTGACAGGAGTCTAGCTTAATGGGGAATCAAGAATGCGCTTCGTGATTATTATTATTTTTAATCCAAAATTGTCCTTTGCGACAAAGATTTTCTCCCTTGCGTTATATACATCCCGACTTTTAACATGGAGCACTTCTCTGAACCCACCATTATTTATGTATTAGATCCACACCGTCTATCAACTTTTCTATATCATTCTAAAGCATAATCTGAAAAAAGATGCACATCCAAAACTCAAGTCAACCACACCACAAAGTAGTGGGACAGGAACGACTGCCGTTACAACCTTCCTGATGTCCACCGTGAAGTTTATTTGCCATCAAATCTCTTTATAAGGTCACAATTGTTTCATATGGGTAAATGTGTCAAATCAATATATTTCAAACATTTTAGATGTAAGTTAACAAACAAGTTATTCTAGATTCACTATTAGTTTCTCCGACTTCAGATTCAGATTTCAGATTCAGACTTCATATTCAGACTTAAGATTTCAGATTTAACCAACAGGCCCCAAGTGATACGAGGGCATAACAGGGCACCCTAAAAAATGCACTATAATGGTCCACTAGGGAGGCATACGTAATGGCCCATTACGGTCCATCAAAACTCTGCACAACGAAAACCCATTTTTGGCATTAAAAAACCTGAAAAATGATTAAAAAATTCCATTTTCCAGAGAAGCAGAAGGCAAAAAAAAAAAAACCTTTAAACTCTTCTCCTCGTCCTCTACAAATTCAATCTCTCTCTCTCTCTCTCTCTCTCTCTCTCTCTCTCTCCTGTGTAACGACGCAAGAAAACCCATTTTCGAAAAAAAAAAAAGAAACCTGAAGGAAAACTTGAAAATAACCTTTAAACTCTTCTTCTTTCTTTTTGTTCTCTGCAACTGCAACTTTTTATCATGTTTTTGTTCAAGGGCATATTTTCATTGAGACAAAACGATGCCCTTTTTGAATGAGAGACTTTAATTTCTAGAAAATATTTTAGCGATCTCAAATCTTTAATGCAAAAACCTTGTTGAGGTAGAGTTATTATTCAGAAATTACACTAGTGTCATCACCTGTAACAATGATATCATTCACATACACACTCACAATGATGATACCTCATGCATGCTACTTAACAAATACAAAATGGTTAGTGAATGCAAGTAAATCCAATGCAAATTAAGGCCCCATTACACTTCTCAAACCAAGCTCAAGGAGCTTGCTTCAAACTATATATAGCCTTCTTAAGATGACATACCTTTCTTTCCTCTCCCAATCTAGCAAAACCAGGAGGGGGAAGCATATAAATCTCTCCACCCACATTACCGTTCAAAAAGCCATTCTTTAATGAACAATTCAAATTAGCAGCAGGAGAAATGATCACTCGTACCGAAATCATCTTAGCAATTGGAGCAAAAGTCTCAGAATAATCCTAGCCATATGTTTGTGTAGTTCCTTTAGCTATAAGATGAGCATACACGCAACGACAATCAACAAGATTATTCTCAATTGGTAAATCACTCATCTCCCATGTATGATTCCTCTCAAGGGCAGCCATCTCCTCAATAACTTGCCGTCATATAGGAGAATTAAGAGAGCTTCTTTAAGATTTTTAGGAATAGTGGTAGAAGAACACTTAAGGGCAGAATCAGAGGATTTGTGAACGGGAGATAGAATGATAGGAAACAAAATGTTCAATAAGATGAGAAGTTCATTGTCTTTTGGCTTTTCCGATAGCCGTAGGCAAATCCGAGGATGAGTCTAAATATGGATAGCTAATAGGAACACCATTAGTACCTGTTGCCAAAGGAGCATGCTTCGTCGCAACCTAAAGAGTAAATAAAGTACGAACATTCCTTCTTCATACACCTTCAAGTCTGGTTTAGTCGATTGTGAATTGGAAACAACCTTATCTTTAATACTATTAGGTTTAAAAGGAACAAAAATATTCAGACCAAACTAAAAAACATGAAGAAGAGGAACTTAGATTTGTGCTCCCCCTGACCTATAGAAAAATATGGAGCGTCTTAAAAAACCTCATCTTCTTTTTAGTGATTGGATCAAAACACTTAAACTCCTATTGTCCTAAGAAAATACATTTGATTGCCCAATTTAACAATTTATTTCAATGAGGATCAATATTGTAGACATAACAAACACACCTAAAGACCCGCAATGGGATTTCAGGGATAGGATAGAGCGTCCAAAAATATGTAATAAGAGACTAATCAGAAATAACCTTAAAAGGCAAATGATTAATCAAATAACATGTAGTAAGGACAACATTTGACCAAAAAGATTTAGGAACAAATATATCAATGACAAGAGCATGAATAACTTCTACGAGATGCCTATTTTTTTTTTCTTTTAGCAATTTTATTTTGTTGTGAGGTATACGCGCAAGTGATTTGATAATTAATACTATACTCTTGAAGACAAAAAATCGATTTGTACCAATATTTGAATTAAATTGATTTTAATCCAACTATGAAATATTTTGAAAATGAGAACAACCTCATCTCTATTTTTCATCAAATAAATCCATGTCATACGAGAAACATCGTTAATAAATGAGACAAAAATACTTAAATCCATTAGAAACAATTGGAATTGGACCCCATACATTAGGAAGAACCAAAGAAAAAATTAATACTACATTTTCTCTCCATAGGAGGATAAGTAGACTTATGATGTTTGGCTAAAACATAAGTGTCACATTGTAAACTCTTCATATTTGGACTCAACAGACTGAGGTGACAAAGATGGTAAAACTAAACTAGAAGAATGACCAAATCGACAATGATAAATAAAATTAATCTTTTTAGACACTAAGACATTTACTAAACTGACTTGAAGAATTTAAATAAAGAATGTGCCTTCTCATGTCCACTACCAAGTAACTTATTGAAAATGTTGTCAAATTGCATATGCCATCATGTGCGACTACATATGCATATGCGCATATGCAATTGCACAATTGCATATGCGACCGCACGTATTTTAAAAAAATTGAAAAAAAGAAAAAGAAAAATAAGGGAAAAATAATAAAATAAAAATTGTAAAAAATATAAGAAATTAGGGGAAACTTCCCCAAGTGGTTAGATAACTTATTTTACATATTTCAACTTCGTTTGAGAGAAATAAAATTAACTAAACAATGAATGAAGTACATCAACATTCAACAACATATTTAACAAAGCACTCAACAATCTATTTAATGTACAAATATAATTTACAAGTTACAACTTAACGTTTATACACTACTTACAATATAATACTAATAGTTTAATACTATATACATTGATATACTTGCCATTGTGGCATTTAATCACCACCGTCACCATCGTCTTCGTCATTAGAGATGTCTCCTTCATTACCATATACTTCATCTTCTTCTGCTTTGTCATTCTCTATATGCACTAGTATTTCATTAACATCCAATGGTTGATCTTTATCTTAATCATCTCCTTCTTTCTCTTCCATCTCTTACACTGGCTCATTGCTACTGTTTAGCCCCCCTCTGCCCTCGCTAGTAAAGACTGGATCCTCCGTCTCTACTAGCTACTCATTATCTGCATTCAGATAATGTAAGTAGATAGGGTCATAGAAGCTGGGCTTTTCTTGCCTAGCCTGTAATTGTTCTCGTAACTTCTGATTATATTGGACAAAGATCAAGTCATTAAGCTTCTTTTGTTTAAGATGATTTTTTTTTTTCTTTGTGAATCTACATGAAAGAAAGTGCATTAGCTTACTTGACTTAGTTATAACTTTTAACTCTCTAACTCCAACGTTTTCCATGGACGTCAACACTAAGGAGTGAATTGCCAAATTTATTACCTCAAACTTGCTCCAATTGTGCTTGCAACTACTGGCAGAATGCGTGAGTCCAAGAATCCTCATGGCTAGCTTCTTTAGAGTTGGATCCTTCCTGTTCGGCTCTACTCCATTGGTAGCCCACCATTTAGCTAAAAAAAAAAGTTTAAGTAGGTTAGACTTTGTAGATTAGATTGTAAAAAACTATTTCTAAATTACTTAAATGATTAGACATGCTAAGAGTAAAAAATGTTTATACTTGGCAATTTGATTGTCCTATGCCCGATGACTACATATCTTTAGAATATACCCTCACTTTTCATATAAAGTCTAGTAGGGTCGGAATCTTGTCCTATTGGTGGCTTGTCATCTCTGTATACCAATCGCAACACAGTGAGTAGGGGTTCAGACGCTTTTAGTGCCTTATTTACTTGTGTCTAAAAAGATAACGAAAGGGTGGTTTGTTGGACTAGCTTCCCTTCAGCCTTTTTTGACCAAGGCCCATTAATCCAATCGGCCGACATTACAAAGTTCTTAGTTCGGATTTTTGTTAATATAATCTTTGTAGTGTTAAAAAGGCTTTAGTGAGATTGGTGACAGCTGGACATAGTAAGTTACACCCAATGTGTTTTTTCATTTGATGAAGAATGACATGTTTATACATAAAGACCGTGACTCTTTTAGCGCTTGGAACCACTTTTAAGTATAACCTACCTATGTTTTCTAGTATAAGATCAACATAATGTGCTGCACAAGGGGTAAACGATATCTCTTCTCTATAAGAAGATAACAGACGGCTACATGTGAGGTTGTGTTGTCTATGATTACCTAGACATTGTATTCCTCTCCTACTTTCTCAAGTATAATATCTAATAATTTAAACAAATAATCTACCGTATGAGGATGGCCTGATGCATCCATGAACTTCCATCACATTGTCCCAGTTGGATAATTCACTAGAAAGTTTATTAGAGTTTGACCGGATTTATCGGTCTATCCGCCGGCCATGAGTATACAACCATAGGTTTTCCACGATTCTTTATATTCGGCTATGAAACTTCGTGTATAATCAATGTTGGCTTTATATCATATCTCCCTCACTTCGTGATATGAAAGAGGCTTAAGCACATGTCCAAATTGACCTATTGCCTCAAGTATTACCTTGAAGTTTTTTAATTTGATAGTGTTGAAAGCATCACTGGCTTGGTATAAATTTTTAACGATATATTGATTGAATTGTGGTTTTCCGATCTTTTTGCTTATATCGGTTTTTTAATGTGGATTGAGCGAGTCCTTTGCCTTGTCCCCTTTGGTGGAATACATCCTTGGGGTGTGGTCTACACCATTTATCCATGGGCCCATGCCCACGAACTCTTTTTGAGGCCGGTGGTCTAGACCGGATTGTTGATGTAGGGGGTAGCGCTAGGTTCATCTACATTAACCACATTTATATTCTCATAAGCTTTTTGTTCCGTAAATTCCTCTCCAAGTACGATACTATCATGTTTTTTTTTTTTTTTTTTTTTTTTTGTAAACTAAATTGTTTATCCATGTACTCCAAGATTTCCTTTCGAATTTTTGGAGTAATATTGCGATATGCTCTTGCATTTGATCCTGGTGTATGTGCAAGGTGTCGCTTGTGCCGTGCAATTCTACCGGCACTTACAAACCTGCATAAGTCAGACACTAGATTTATCTATAATAATATTCTGGTGTTACTAGACATTGGAATGGGAACTGAAATATACACACTCACTTTTTGTTTGCCTTTGTCAACTATGGTGTTAGAATAGCGCCACAATTAGAATATTCAAGCAGCTAAACTAGAAGGGTGTGTTTGCAAGAAAAATACGTGTAGCCATTCCCTGTTAGTTAATAAAGCGATAAACTTAGAATTTTGAGTTTCCTTTATAGTTTATACTTGTTGATTCTGTATCATGTAAGACTCCTCTTCAGAATTCAGTTGGTAAAATTTCTTCTGTTGTTTGATATTGTAGGTCAATCTACTGGTTGCAACCAACGTGGCAGAAGAAGGACTTGATATACAGACCTGCTGCCTTGTAATTCGGTTTGATCTACCAGAATCCGTCACCAGCTATATACAGTCTAGAGGCCGCGCACGCATGCAACAGTCAGAATATGTGTTTTTGGTGGACAGGTGATGCTCTAATCTCCCTGCCAATGTTCTAGAAAATTTCATAATGGCCATGATAACAGGAGTGGTTGCTCTACCTGGTGTTATGTTATGAAAATACCTTTTAAATAACCAATGCTATCTTCATACAACGCCAATTATGTAAAAGAATAATGGCTTTTTTCTACATGGCATTTTAAAATATAATGCCGTTTTTAGGTTAAGAAATTGCATTTACCTTCCCAGTAACTTTTCCATGGGTTTGCCCTTTTGCGATTTCCATTTTCCCATTTTTCTGTTTCATAATGGCCATAACTGTTGCATAATAGTGCCAGCTGGCAGATATTAGGTTGTAACACCATCTGTTAAGCCTTTGTGTATGCTTTCCCTGCAGTCAAACATTTGAATTCTGCATCAACTTCTTTTCTAAACTAGTTCAATTTTGTCAACCTTCTCAACATTGCAGAGGAAAGGAGCTTGAGATGAACAAAATCAATGATTTTATTTCTGAAGAAGAGCTTATGAACAAGGAAATTGCATGTAGGTCATCAAGTGAAACTTTTGATGGTTTGGAGGAGAGGAGGTACAAAGTTGAGACCACTGGTGCCTCGATTAGTACTGGTTCTAGCGTTTCATTACTCTATCATTACTGTTCGAAACTCCCGCGAGATGAGTACGCTCTCACTCTATTTTTGCTTTCATTTCATGATCCTAAATCCCAGGTCTTGCTGGCATTACTTGCGATTAATGCTAGTTGCTCATACTTCTCTAACATCTCCAACTGTGCATGTGGCAATCGTGATTGTAACTGATGATGAAGTGGCTGTGGGACTGGGAATTATAATCTACCAGAGACAGTGATTGGACAGTCCTATATGATTGTTAATTTGTTTAAGTATTTCAGTCACCAAATGTAGACTGGTGCTCATATTTTTGTTTTAACTTTTGTAAACCGCCTGTTGCATGCCAGTGATGAGACCGATAAGTACTTCAGTAATCCATTATATCTGGGCTAGTACCTGCCAGATCAATGCTTCCCATCGCTCTACATGATTACCACAGTACAATGGAAATACTAGACTTGGGTGAGTAACCATCTCTTGCAGTACTTGCTAGAAATGCTGGCAAACATTTTCAGACTTCTGTTACCTTGGTGAAATCTCTCCATTCTTTTGTTATTTACTCTTCTACTACCTGATCCAGTTGAAATGCAACATTTTTTATCTCAGATATTTCACCCCTAGGCCAGAGTTCTATTACATTGATGATTTAAATGGGACTCTCTGCCGCATAGTTCTCCCTCCCAATGCGCCACTTCGTCAAGTTGACAGCTTACCCTGCCTTTCAAAAGATGAAGCTCAGAGAACTGCATGTCTGAAGGCATGCATAGAATTGCATGCACTGGGTGCTCTGACAGACTATCTTTTGCCTGGCCAAGATGATGAAAACAATGAAGGACAAGTGTTACAGCCTTCAGAGTCTGATGACAGTGAAGGTTTAATTATTCAGGACACTACACACACACACACATTGCCTTTACGTTCTTCATGTCACTGCCTGCAGCTATTATTCTAATAAAGTATTTTTATTGGCAGATGAAATTTTGCGAGAGGAACTTCATGAAATGCTAGTCCCTGCTGCACTTCGAGTTCCCTGGTCTATTACTGAGAATCCTGTCTGTCTTCATTTTTATTTTATTCAATTTATTCCTATCCCAGATGATAGGCTATACCAAAATTTTGGGCTTTTTATCAAGACTCCTCTACCTAAAGAAGCTGAAACCATGGATATTGATCTTCATCTAAAACTTGGTAGAATTGTTAACACCACGCTTCTTCCTTCAGGATTGATTGAATTTGATAACAACGAGGTACATTGCCTGCCTACAAATAAAATTCTCCACTTGTTTTATTATTTTTTAGTTGTTGTCTAACAGAGTTTGATGCTCGTACAGATTATCCAAGCTCAGAATTTTCAAGAAATGTTTCTTAAGATCATCCTCGACAGAGAAGAGTTTTGTTCTGACTTTGTTCCTCTGGGTAAAAATGCTTCACCAGAGCTAAGCTTATCAACCTTTTACCTATTGCTTCCTGTCAGGAAGCATGAACATGACGATAAAATGACTGTTGACTGGGAGACTGTTAAGGGCTGTTTAGCTTCACCAGTTTTCAGATATCCAACTGATGTGACTGACCGAAGTGCTTTTCCTGTGAGAAACTCATTGGAATTGATTAGTGGCCCCGTCAGTGTGGCCGATATACCAAACAGTTTAGTGCTCACTCCACACAATGGAACAATGTTCTTTGTGGTTGATATTCTTCATGGAATGAATGCAAACAGTCAATTTAAGGATGCAACCTATGTGGAGCACTACATGAAAAAGTAGGTAATTGAGACATAACATTCGTACTTCATGTTTGAGGCCTTATTTCATTATCTTTTCTTCTCTCCTTCTTTTGTACTCCTTGTGCCTCTCATGTAGTGGTCCACGCCATTAGGTTAGTGTGTCTTCTGGTGGATGGAACAATATATCCCATTGATTGGATATCTTCCACATCCATAGAAGGAACTGTTAGAAACCATTGTCCACATTTCAATGCTGTTATCTTTATGGTGAGAATCTCTTATCAATAGGATTCTTTTCCATGTGGCCAATGACAATGGGCATTGCTAGATGAACAGTTTAGATCATCATGTTGCGAGGGGCAAGGGGAAAGCAACAAATGGAGAGAAGGTAATGGCGAACAATCTTAGGAAAATTCTTACATATATTTTGGACTTTCCAATGATAGTATTTATTGTATACAGAGGCAACCACTCACTTCTTCATATTCTTCTGCAATATCGTCCTTAAGAATCATAATTCTACTATAAACTAAATTACGTAGTCACATCACTTTAGTTTTTTCTCATAAACAGTGGTCAATTGTCTGCTCATAATCCCGAAATTAATCAATTATTTGTTGTAGGATCAACAAAAATGTTTCTAATTGGTGATTTGATTGAATAAGTACTCAAGGTTCCTCTATATGATAGCCAAAATCACGTAGTTTAATAATCACAATCAGCACAGCCTTGTCCTGATAATTTGGGGTTGATTTTATGAATCATGCTCTGCCAACGAATCTGAAGGCCCTATCCTTGATTAGTAAACGAGCTTTCACATCCCATCTCACCACTTCAATTCAAGCCTTGTATGTCTTCCTCTAATGCTTTTTCTTGTTTTTCAACCCGAATAAACGATCCCCTTGGAAGCAGTCACAAGACTTTGTTGCACATGCCTAAACCATCTCGATCTACACTCCATCATATCATCTCTTTCTGAAACTACTGTTGGACAGCTTCAAACGCCCTTATTATTAATTTTGTTCTTCCTAAACTTCACACACACCCATCTCAAGTGTTCAAGTTGTCGGTATCGTTATCGCTGATAATATCACCAATAACTAAAATGCATTTAAAACAAGGGGAAACATGGAGAAAATGGTGGAATTTTTCAATGAAACTTTAGGAGATGCTTAAATACACATTTATATATTTAGAAATAAAAAATTTACAAAAAAATGCATACATAATAGACTTTTGATTTGATGGGTGCTTAAAAACATCTATTATTGCCATAAGATGGTGTGGTCGTCTGAGATTTGGATCTGATTCATTTTTCAGTCCATGCCGTAAAATGATCCAGCAAAATGGATAAAGATAGACAACATAGATATATAACTCATACATTGAGTTGGGCCCCACAATCAAGTCCCACCGACATCTCTGGGTTCGGGCGTGAATTAGCTGTCACATTGGAGCATGACTTCCCTACGACCTGGATCAACGATGTGGGTAGGACACTAACCTTAGTGCCCACCTCGATGTATGTCTCATATATCCTTGCCATCCATCTGTTTTGCCAGCATATTTTAGGGCATGATACCAAAAATGAAGTGCATACAAATTTTAGGTGGACTACACCACAGGAAATAGTGGTCATTGAATGCCCACCATTACGAACGTCATAGGGTCCACTGTAATGTTGATTGACCATCAAACCTATTGATAAGGACACAAACCTGGCTGAAAGGGAAAAAATATTTGATTGATCCAAAACTTTTGTGGGCCCACAAAAGGTTTGTAATGGTCAATAATCACTATTTCTATAATATGGTCCACCTAAAATTTGTATTTGCCTTATTTTTGGGACCATGCCCTAAAATAAGGTAACAAAATAGATTGACAGCATGGATATATTGTAACATCCCGGAAAATCGGGGGTCGAGCATAAACTCCACTCCCGAGTTCCAGAATATCACTTATGCAACATTTTCAATGATGGATGAATGTCGGCTGTAGTAATGCATAAAACATGAAGTGGATTAAGCCAAAACAGCATATCATACTCCAGAGACAGTTAAATTACTTAAGCGGAAGACTGTGATAAATATATAAAATGTATAATTGATTGTAAGTCTCCAGAGTGTGAACATGTTACCAGGTTATTTATATACATGTATACATGTTACCAGGTTAGCTATAACTTCATTAGGACTATTCTAGGCTTCAAAACAGGTTAGGGTTTGGGTTTTCTTACCTAGGAACGAAGCCGGAGTCGCCGGAAAAGCGATGCAGAAGGGTAGATGAGGCACGTAGAGAGACTGAGAAGAATCCTAGGAAGCAACACCAACTTCTCCCTCACTTTCTTTCTCTTTTCTCTCTTCTCTCTCCTAGGGTTTTCCCCAAATTCGTATGGGAGGAGAGAGTGAGGGCTTAAGGCCTTTTTATAAGCCCAAAAACGACGGAAATAGACTTGGGGCCAAGGTATACTTAAGTTATAACCAAATCGGGTCTGTTCCGATCTAATGGAGCACTTCTGGAGGTCCTGTTATCAATTGCGGTCGGATTTAAGCTCACTAACATCGGATCTTTAGTCAGTTAAGTTTTCAGTTCGATCGGGTTTTCAGATCGTCCGTGGTGAACCTGCTTCAATTCAACGGTCATCGAACTTCGATCAAGGCCACAACTACTTGGACATGTAAGAGCAAATTTTTCCTGATCCGAGGGTGAAATTTGGTCGAATTCTAACTGTCAGAACGCTTAAAAATAACGCGCAAGTGAAACGTTCCAGATTCTAATTTATTTTCTAAAAATCTTCCTTTTTTTACTGTCTTTACTCCGGACTCAGCAGAATGGTCTTAGGACATCGGTTGGGCTTGATTTTCGAAACGATAGTCAAGTCCAACTAGGCGGTCATAATGGTCTAAGTTCATCGCTATCGGACTTTCGACGCACGGTATAGAACCAATACAAAGTTTTCAAATGGTCCTAAGGTCAACTGGGCTTAGAGTTGGATCCTCGATTTCAGGGTACCGTAGTGGTAACAATTCTAGAGGTTTTGGGTCTTACAGATCATATTTAAAGTTATCGATGCTAATTTTGCAGGTAATCTAGTTTAGCGCTAGCTAATACATGTTAAATTTCTAAAGAATTTGGTTTTAATTGGTTTCTTTGGCTTTGGAATCGAGTTCTAAGAGGTTACCAATATGTTATGATTTACTTATTGTCTAAGGATGTCTAATTCCAGGTTGGTAAAAATCCGGGGTGTTACAATCTACCCCCCTTAAAAAATAATTTCGTCCCCAAAATTGGCTAAGGGTAATGAGTCCCTAGAAAGACTTTAGTATTGACATTCTAAGGAAGGTTCAAATCCTATTTAATGACCTAACCTTACATATAACCTAAATCAACTTCTTCGATCATGGGCCAGTGGAGAAAGGGCCAACCACGCTTCCGCTGTGTAGTTCTAACTCAACTGTTGTATTAGCTGACCTTACTAGATTGGGCTTATAAGGTTTTACCCCTTTAAAAATTTAGTTCTTCTTAAGACTCAAGAATCTATGTGTCGATCCGTATATCGGAACGAGGTGTAACTTGGGGCCTATCCTTGACATGAAATGGGAAACAACCTCTCGCTACATTAGTCTTTCTTTCATTGACGATGTATACTATGACATTGGCACCTATGGTTATAGAAATGAGCCTAGTCTCTATTACGGTTGATTTTAGGGGCAGGTGTGAGTTGGTGGCAAGATATCTAATTCTCTACTGGCTACTCTATTGGCTATATGTCCTTAACACTTCCCAAGGGTAAAGCAATAACTTTTGGTTGTAGGTGGTTGGGCCAACACGGAAGAAAAGTTGTGTAGTGGGTCTGAGCCGGATACATAGACTTTCTGTCTAGCTAGGACAAAAAACTTGTCGTATCAGTTCTTAATCCTAGTTGGTCTCGATCTTCTGCTTTATCAGAGCATTGAGTTCATTGGTAACTACCAGGATTAAGAAGTCGATTCAAATCGCGAATTCCTCGCTTATATATAATTTCTCTACTCCGTGTTCCCAACTGTACTAAGTCCTTGAGAGGGCAAATCTAAGGGGAATTCTAAGGGGCGTGCTGGTTTATTTTAAGTTCCATCTGAGGGATTTATAAGTTTTCCCTGAGAGTGAATGGTTCTAAGTTAAAATAACTTTCCTAAGGGTTATAACAGAAGTCTATAAGTATTAAGGGGATCTATCGAAGGAATGAGGTTCTAGTCCAACCAAATCTAACCTACTATTCCTTAGCATATACAGGCTTTATACTACTTAATATAACTAATAGAATAGTTTGTAACTCACTAGTTGTAATCCAAAGCCTAAGCTTATACGCTAAATGGTTTCATACCATTTTTACTATAGGGAATTGTTCTATCGCTTAGAGTCAAGATTATCTAATTGAAATTGGATTTCCTATATCGTCAGATCTTTCAAATCTAGGAGTACTAACTCTAGGTCCAAAACTCTAGATGTCCTAGCACTAGATGGTCACTGTCTATGGACTAAGCTACTGCATTTGGTCTCGCCCGACGGTAAGGCATAAAGATCGAGAAGATGGCTAAAACTAGTTCAAAAGAGCCATGGAAAGTGAAGGAAAGTGGAGAAAGGGCTGAGATCTCTAAGTCTCCATGGGTTTGTGTTTGAAATAGGAGTGTAATGGGTGAAAGAAAGGGAAAAATAGAAGAAAGAAAAAAATCAAGATAGGAGAGGTTAGGGCTGGCACGTTTTGGAGCTTCAATGAGAGCTTTGGGAGCTCAAATCGAAGAGAATGGAAAGAGGAGGTAATGGGGATGGTTAAGCATGACGGAAGAACGTTAGGCTTGAAGGAAAATGGAAGAAAGAAGGATTGGAAGGGCGATCTGCGAGAGGTAGGGACGGTTTCAAAGAAAAAGGAAAGCTTGGGGGTGAGGTTTGCGAAGGAAGTCACTGATTTGGGATGAAAGGAGGGTCGAACCATAGACCATTGGGTCCCATTACGCCCCAAACTCGATTGGCCCGAAGGCCCGGGCCGTCCGAGCCCGACCGTCGGCGAGGTCCTCGCCGGTCTTTGGACCTCCCGGCGAGGGCTCGCCCACGGGGCAAGGTCCTCCTGCCCCCTGGGTCCCAAAAAGGTGTGGGGCCCACTCTGGATCTCCCTGTATGTGCTCCGTTTGGCCCCCGACTCTGTTTGAAGTGTTTTCGGGGCCAATATGCAAACCAGAATGAGTTTATGCGACGTATAGCATATGGTTTTGGGGTAGGAGACGCTTATCCATCCAACTCACCCATTTAGTTGGTTAGATTCCAAAAGGTTAAGGGTCAAATCCCATTTTATCCATTTATTTACTATTCACAGTAAGTTTTAGCTTTGGTATTGTTCTTCATCATTTATATCCTAGGCTTAGTGTGTATAATGAATGTGTTTAGAAAACAAATGAAGAATATAGTGGCGGAGGGTGAGATTTTGAAGGAATTGGATAAAAAAGGGTTTTAGGCTTTGAGATTGAGTGTAAAGTGTTGTGGTCGACCCACAACCTAAGGACACTCATTTCTAGGTTTGGAATTCTTCAGGGAACGACTCAAACCCGTCGACTGACGGCCTAGAGGTGACTTAGGTTGCTTCATGCGACCAAAGATACGTTATGGACTAAATTACCGTATAGTCTCACCTGTCGGCGAAACTTGGGATTCTAATATGGTTTCTAGGTTTTATCGCCCCCTTCCTAATTCAGAGTGCGTCAGAGTGCGTCGTGTTACCATAACCCAAGTCCAGTTTAATCCAAATCATGCTCTGTACCATGTGTAACATCCCGAAAAATCGGGGGTCGAGCATAAACTCCACTCCCGAGTTCCAGAACATCACTTATGCAACATTTTCAATGATGGATGAATGTCGGCTGTAGTAATGCATAAAACATGAAGTGGATTAAGCCAAAATAGCATATCATACTCCAGAGACAGTTAAATTACTTAAGCGGAAGACTGTGATAAATATATAAAATGTATAATTGAT
This sequence comes from Magnolia kwangsiensis, assembly GCA_037074715.1. Lineage (NCBI taxonomy): Eukaryota > Viridiplantae > Streptophyta > Magnoliopsida > Magnoliales > Magnoliaceae > Magnolia > Magnolia kwangsiensis. The sequence continues at coordinate 87,199,897 of CM073583.1, forward strand.
TGTAAGTCTCTAGAGTGTGAACATGTTACCAGGTTATTTATATACATGTATACTCAAAAAAATGGAGTAAAAGAATATACATGAGTGCTTAGATAAAATGCAAAATACCAAGTGTATTGGCATCTAATCAGTAACCCTGCAAACCCCGTCGGCCAGAACCTGTATATAGGAGGAATCTTCCTCACCATCATCAAGTCCGCTCTGCTTCGCAAGCAACGCCATCATCTGAAACTAAAACAGGGACTGGTTGGTGTGGCCAACACCGTCCCGTAACGTGGGAGTGAGTGATCAACTTAGTGGAAACTATATACAGCAAAGGTTAACATGTTATCAATCCAATCAAGCAGTAATGATAAAGCAGTACAGTCAAACATGTCCTAGATACTCTTGTTAATGCAAGGATGATATGAAGAATGATGCATTCCCTCACCACAATCCCCTCTGCGACATCATCTAACGATCGCGATATGATTCACTTCCTCAGTGCTCTATCACCAACATCGTTAGCACATGCAATGCGATGAAATGAGCATGATTACCAAGTTCTTATTAGTCCTTTTCATACAGCAGGATTGGGAAGCTAAGACACCTCCCTTATATCAATTCCCAACATTGATCCATTCTAGGGTCGTTAGTCCTAAGAAATCTCATACGATATTATGGTTCTAGGTCACTGCAAGGGCTGTTGCGCGCAATCGTTGCTCCTATCCCCCATCACCTTATCAATACAGGCCTAGTTATATCCTTAAGACGACAACAGGACTCGTCGCCCCTATACAGTGTCAGGATAAACTCAAGGTCACTACAGAGGGCTCATCACCTATCGGTGTAGGCCGACAACAAGAATATAGTGTCCCATACCACCATAATCTGCTTAGAGTAGGGTGCTCACTGGTCACTACGGGGGAGGTTTGTGCCCCCAGCGTAGGCCGACAGCTCGACCACAGTGTCCCATACCACCATGCCCGGCTCATGAGTCTTAGGGGATCTTGGTACCATAGTTAACGGGAGTTTCACTGGTAAGTTCAGTGCCTTAGATTCAAACAGTGGTGACCAAACATGGTGAACAAGCATTGGTCAATCGGGTTAGTTGATAAGCTTAACTAGGCCAAGCGCACGTTGAGTTAAACGACATGGAATGCATAAGCACTCCGTGTGGCCTAACCACTGCCGAACATCCCAAGCACGACTCAGATTTGTTAAACTTATCCTACGTGGCGAACAACCTCAACCACCATTTGGAGTATGATTACCGATTACCTAGACTATACAATAGCCCCAATCACGAACAAGCTCAAATACAGGCATATGATTCATATCCTACTTTCATACGAATATTCATGAAATATAACTTAAATGTAAATACAGTACATGGAGGAAATCATACGCACATGTAATATTATTCATCTAGGTTAATCAATCCATGGAGGAAACCATACATACAATTTACATGGATAATATGCGTTACATGATTCATGAAGGAAATCATACACATCATTAGAGTGGCTGAGAATCCTATCTCAACATCCATTTAAAGAACAGTTTACAAGTATTTATTCATATAGACATATTTACAAACACTTAGCATACACCTTATATTATACATGGTATGTATTAGTTAACATACGTATTAGGGCGAATCCTTTCGTCAAAGGGTTATCGCCTATACAACAACCATATATCCATGACAGTTAGTCATGGCGAGCACGAAAGCTAATTCCATACTCATTCAGTCATTCTTACAAACACTTAGAATACATACATTATCATACCTGTGTATGTTGGTTATACATGTATTAGGCCAAATCCTTTCACTAGGGAGTTGCCCCATATACCGCTTGCATATACCTACGATGGATAATCATGGCATGCATGAATCCGGGTTCTGTATTCATTTAGATATTTTCACAAACACGTGGGCTACACACTTTAACATATACAACGTATATTGGCCGTGGCGTGATTTAGGGCAAGTCCTTTCGCTAAGGAGTTGTCACACATGCAACACGCATATATACATGGTAAATAATCATGTTGAACACAAATCCAAATTTTATACGTATACGGTATTTTCTACAAATACGAGGAATACAGTATATTCAACATAATTAACGTATAACTGAAAAACGAAACGGACAACACTTTATACATGTGAAATAGCATCCTAAGCAAGAATAAATCATTACTTAACATTGAAAGTCTTGGAAACCATAACCTAAACGCATATAGTCCGTACCTTAAACCAGAAAATGCGTATAAGAGGTGATCAGACGATAAGTCTTCGTCAACGGTGGATACGCTACCTAAGGCACGAAACAGGTTAGCTATAACTTCATTAGGACTATTCTAGGCTTCAAAACAGGTTAGGGTTTGGGTTTTCTTACCTAGGAACGAAGCCGGAGTCGCCGGAAAAGCGATACAGAAGGGTGGATGAGGCACGTAGAGAGACTGAGAAGAATCCTAAGAAGCAGAACCAACTTCTCTCTCCTAGGGTTTTCCCCAAATTCGTATGAGAGGAGAGAGTGAGGGCTTAAGGCCTTTTTATAAGCCCAAAAACGACGGAAATACACTTGGGGCCAAGGTATACTTAAGTTATAACCAAATCGGGTCTGTTCCGATCCAACGGAGCACTTCTGGAGGTCCTGTTATCAATTGTAGTCGGACTTAAGCTCACTAACATCGAATCTTTAGTCAGTTAAGTTTTCAGTTCGATGAGGTTTTTAGATCGTCCGTGGTGAACCTGCTTCAATTTAACGGTCATCGAACTTCGATCACGGCCACAACTACTTAGACATGTAAGAACAAATTTTCTTGATCCGAGGGTGAAATTTGGTCGAATTCTAATGGTCAGAATGCTTAAAAATAATGCGCAAGTGAAACGTTCCAGATTCTAATTTATTTTCTAAAAATCTTCTTTTTCTTACTCTCTTTACTCCGGACTCAGCAGAATGGTCTCAGGACATCGGTTGGGCTTGATTTTTGAAACGATAGTCAAGTCCAACTAGGCGGTCATAATGGTCTAAGTTCATCGTTATCGAACTTTTGACGTGCGGTCTAGAACCAATACAAAGTTTCCAAATGGTCCCGAGGTCAACTGGGCTTAGAGTTGGATCCTAGATTTCAGGGTAACGTAGCGGTAACAATTCTAGAGGTTTTGGGTCTTACAGATCATATTTAAAGTTATTGATGCTAATTTTGCAAGTAATCTAGTTTAGTGCTAGCTAATACACGTTAAATTTCTAAAGAATTTGGTTCTAATTGGTTTCTTTGGCTTTGGAATCGAGTTCTAAGAGGTTACTAATATGTTATGATTTACCCATTGTCTAAGGACGTCTAATTTCAGGTTGGCAAAAATCCGGGGTGTTACATATACAGTGCATACATGGAGGTGGGCCTTACGGTCACCTATAGTCCCACCCAGATCGTTGGTTCTTGGCTAGTAGCCAAGTCCCGCTCGGGGTTTGGGGTGCGGAGGACGTGGATTGCCAAGTGAGAGCCTTCAGCACGAGCTTCTTAATGGGAAGTCAAGAAGTTAGGCGAGGCCCACAGTCATGCTTGTGAGAAATCCACCTCGTCCATCTGTTTTTTCATATCATTGTAAGACATGGGCCCAAAAATAGGCAAATCGAAAACTCAAGTCAGCCACACAACAGGAAACGTTGAGAATTCAACGTCCTCCATTGAAACATTTGTGGGGCCATAGAAGTTTTGTATCTGGGCCATTAAGTGTGTGTGTGTGTGTATATATATATATATATATATATATATATATATATATATATATATATATATTCAGTTCATCCCAGCAAGAATGACCTTATGAACAATATTCATGGCATATAAACATCACAGTGGAGCCCATGGAGGTTTCAACGGTAGGCATTTCCCTATGCACTATTTCCTATCGTACGGTCCACTCGAGTTTTGGATTTGCTTCATTTTTGGGCCTAGGTCCTATCATTATCTAGCAAAATAGATGGATGAGATGGATTTTTGATGGACATCATGGTGGGCTCCACAGACCCCACCTAGCATTTTGTGTAGGAAGTTCCCGCGAGAGACTTTCAGGCGTCATCCCGCGCAAACATCATGAGTGGGATGACACCTGGCCGTGGGGCCCACATCAATGTATGTGTTGTATATCTACGTCATCCTTTCATTTTGTTATCTCATGTTAGGGCATGGGCCCAAAAATTAAGCAAATCCAACTCTCTAATGGACCAATTACCGTACCACAAGAAACAACGGTCTGTGACAGTTTACAAACTTTTGTGGGCCACAAGTTTTAGATCAAGATGATATTTGTGTTTTCCCTTCATCTAGGTCAGTGCGACCTTATGAACATCTTGGATGGGAAATAAACATTACGGTGAGCCCCAGGAAGTTTTTAATGGTGAATGCTTAATGACCACTATTTCTTGTGGTGCGGTCCACTAGTGTTTGAAATATCGGTATCATGTTACATATTGGACCCTTAGGATACAGATACATATCGGTTATCGCATGGGATATATCGGTTGTATCGTGGAATGTATCGTTGTTGTTGGAAACATGGCGAAACATTGGAAATCGGTCAAATTTTTCAATGAAATTGCAGTGATTGTTAAAAAAGGCATCAATACACACTTACAAATCTAAACATTACAAAAAACAAGTGCACATAATAGGTTTTATTTGTATGGGGTCCTAATCTATGCGTTGTCTAACTAAATTGATGCGAGTATATTCAAAGTTTATTCATATAATTTATAAATGTAAGAAGACGTGTGGAAACACAAGCAATACATTCAAAAGAAAAAGAAGAATCACTAAATCATGTTACATACATGTTTGATTTTATGTTTGGACACAAAGATCGCAACCGATTTGTGAGAAATTGGGAAAGTTTTAACTTTTTTTTTTTTTTTTTCCAATTTTCCGCAATTCTGTCATTCTCCAAATCTCAAAATTGAAGCTCCCAATCCATGATTTTTCATGCAAAACATGAAAAAACATGGATTTGTAACAATTTGACACTGATTTAACATGATTTACAGAAAAAAGGATCGAAAATAAAAAATGCTCATCGGATCGAACATGTGGGATATATCCCACTACTTGTGCGTTTCGTATCACACAGGTGGGATATATCGGCTGATATTGTCAATATTTAAAACACTGGGTCCACTTGAGATCTAGATATGCTTTGTTTTTCGGTCCATGCCCCAAAATCACATGGCAAAACGAATGGACGACGTAGACATACAAAGCATATATTGAGGTGGGCCTAGAAAGTCCTCGCATCTCGCAACTTAAAGTTGTGGTCATATTAAAAAAGGAAAAAAGACAACCTTATTTTTTTAAACCATTCATAAACAAAAGGAAAAAGGAAATCCTTTCCTCTTCTAGCCCTAAAATCTATCCATCTTGAATGCCATTCTTTCTGTGAAAGCGGCCAACGGAGGAATTTTCGATGGAAAATCCCAGCAAGATTAAGAAAATCTTATCAAAATCCTTTAAATTCATTACTCTAATGAAAGATTTCTAGTTTATCTCGTAACTTTTGAGGATCAGCCTATCAATCTGCAACTAACTATAATAGGGAAGGGATTTTTTAATTTTTATTTTTGGATTATTCAGTATTTACGTTGGATATTTGCTTGATTTTGTGGCCGATAATCATCGAAAATGTTGACAATTTCACCATTTTATCGGGGAAAAAAATAAAATTCGGCGAAATCTCGCCGATATCCAGTAAAGATTCGAAATTAATGAGTTCCGGTGTCGCCAGCTTGGTGACACTGATCTTATCGGCGATATTATCGATTTCTCGCTGAAATTTGAACACTGATCTCAACTTCCTCATTTCCACAACACTCAATCTTTGTTGATTCTACTTGCTAATACCTAACATTTCGCTCCATATAGCTTAGACTTTCCCTCAAGTTTCATAGGCATGCCTCAATCTCATAACATTCTAGAGGAAAAATCCTCATAGGTCTCACATAATAAAGCCTAGGCAATGAAACACATCATTTTGAAGAATCTCTTGACTATCGATTTTAATTGAAGCCCCGCCTCTATAACTTTTGGGTTCCTTTTACAAAATGAGGATGGAATATCGATTGAGAGGAGGTTGCTCTAGAGGAAGATCAGTAAGGCAATCTTGGGGCCGAACTCGTTAGAGGGTGATTCAGGAGTAATTTTCATCCTAATCTAGGGAAGTAGTTGGTAAGAGAAGAAGGCTGAGAGATTGGGAAGGAAGTTGGGTGGTGCTAAATACTCGAGTTTCTCAAGGGATGAAAGGAGTGGAAAGGATGATGCAAGGGTTATTAGGAGATATGAAGGTAAAAGGGAAAGGTAAGCTGATAATCGAAGATGGGGCGGGAAGAGTTAATGGAGGAGTTGAGGTGCAATCTCGTGGAGCTAAGGTTGCTAGCTCTTGAGTTGGGGGAGATGCAAAAGGGAAGGGTAAGCTTATAGACGGTGAAATTGGTAAGGTGAAGGTTGGTAGCTAAGGTAAATCTCAGAGGGGTTTGTTACAGAGGAAGTTAGGGAAGGGGAATGGACATGGGTGGAAAAGAAGTGGAAACTAAAGGGGGCAACGCAAGCCAAAATCATCAACCCCTTGTCCAAGTTTCCAACATTGTTTGTTGAAAATTTCCCTCCCTACATTGGATAGAATACATTTTTAGGAGGGCGTTTAGAAGGGTATGCTCGTTGAAGGAGGTGATCATTCCCAAGGTGTCCCAAATCGGTTACGTAACAGTAACAGTTATAACCGTTAACGCATTATGGGGTCGAAACGACCATTACAGAAAAAACAGGCCGTAACGGTCTTGTAATAGTTTTTTTTTTTTTTTTAGAAAAGACTTTAATAGTCGTTACGACCCGTATCATAACAGTAATGGTGGTGGCTGTTACGACCACCATTACTGTTATGGGACACCTTGATTCCCAGGGAAAGGGGTTCTTTGTAATAAAGGGGGTTTGCTTTCGTTTGGCGTGAGAATCCAAAATAAGTTAGGAGGGTGGTGGCGGAGATGAACAGGAAGGTACTTGGAAGGCCGGAAGCTATCGGTGTTGAAGGTGAGGTATGGTCCCAAGGTCATCAACAGGCTAGTAGACAAGGAGGAGGATGTGGCTGTTGAATATTTTCTAAGAGGGGGAAGCGGCCTGGTGGAAAATAGGGAGGAGAAGAGAGGGAAGAATAATCCTATAAGGAGGTAGTAGCTGGTGGATCTACTAGGGCTTAACAGAGCAAGGCAGAAGCTGGTAGGAAGGAGCAACTAAAAGGGGGAGAAGATTGCAATGGGGTAGGAGGAGGGAGACGAGGAAAGATGGCTATGGAGGGAAGATGATGATGATATCCTAGGAATCAGGGTCCACCTAAGAGTGGTGGAAAACATGTGGAGCATCCTTCAATGGAGCTTGTCGTTGAAATGAGGTCAGGGACTTCCTTGCTTGGGGTTACGTAGTGGTGAGGTTGAAAGTAGGCCTTATAGAGGGGACCTACAAAATCAAGCCGTTGTTGGAGCTAAAAGTTTGGTTATTGTTTTGGTCACTAAAGGAGATGGAGAATGTTGCAGGACAAGGGATGGCATAAGTAGATGGGCTGGTAGTGCGTCTTGGCAGATGGGCCAACTGATCATAGTTCAGATGGGAGGTGTTGTTTCAGGTGAGGGGGTTGTCGCTCGAGCTTATGTTCTTTGACATTGTTTTAATGGTGGAGTCTTGCCTTGGTGAAGTGATGGAAGTAGATCCAACGACTATAGCTCGAGAGGAGGTCAAAGTGGTCTAAATCCGAGTTAAGAAGACAAGAAGGGTGAAGGCACTGGCAAAGATTACGATCATTGTGGGGGAGGTGAAGGTGTTGCTGGAGGTTGGAAAGGAAAATGTGGAACCTCTAAGGAGGATAGGGGCTTGCAGAGAGGTGGTGGCCATGGGAGGAGGGGGGCGGAGAAGGATGAAGGTGCTCACTACCAGCGGCTCTTGAGGTGCACCAGAGGGGGGAGGGACATAGTGCTCGATGTGAGGCGGCATGACATTAAAAGGCAACAAGGGGTCTAGTAGGGATATGTGTGACCCTACCGCAGAGTTGTCAGGTGGCACGAGTAATGAATCGGTGACACCATCTGTTCGGTGGCACGAGTAATGAATCGGTGACGCCATCTGTTCGGTGGCACGAGTAATGAATTGGTGGCGCCATCTGTTCGGTTTGATGGCTTCTCAAAACGTATGGCAAGAGTGAGGACTAACCCTGCGACATGAAGGCATAGGAGGCAGACCTAGGTCAGGCTTTAGTGCTCACTTTGGGACAAGTATGAGGAGAAAAAGGCGACAGGTGTTGCCTCGGTGGATAGATTTGATACAAAGGCAGATGCTCTCAGCGATGTGTGTACCGGCTTTAGGCCCGAAGCTGTAGGGCTAGTTGTGAATGGTGATGAGAGTCTGCCACTTGTAGAGATGTATGTGTCTCCCCGGTCATGTGCGATTTTTCAAATTTCTGTCTCTACGTAAGGGTACTTAATCATTCTAGCTCAAGTTATTTTGACTCCTGTGCAGAAAGAAATCGAGGAGCTTCAAATGGTGACAATGGAGAAGGATGAGATCACTCGGGGGCAAAGGAGCAAGCATCTTGGAAGAAAGATTCTTTAGGGAAGTTTGAAGGGTTGATTGTCCCAATTGCACTAGAGGAGGTACCTTGTAACGACTTCCAACCCTGCAATGAAGCTATGCTAGAAATCCTAGAGGTGGAGCTTTTGCAGGTGGCAACTGTTGTTGGGAATGGAAGGGATGACATCTCGGAAAACATAGGTACGTTCATATTGGGGATGGATGTTTGAGCGAAAGTTTCATGTTGACAACAGGAGGGAAGAGATGGATCAAAGAAGCTCAAGTACACTTTGGAAAAATGATCGAGGTAATTTTTGGTGACTAGGATGAGGACTATTACATGCTTTTTCAATTTGTCAAGCAACGTGATAGCCAATATGAGAGCCCCTGACTTCTGAGGAAGAATGATAGGTCCCCAAAAGGGAATCATGAATTTGTAACCCTAGCCTCAATTGTTAACTATGACTTGGACAGAATTGTTGAAGTGAATACAATGGGCAAGAGTGCAAGGTCTCTGTCTAGATGATGATACTAAGGTGGAATGCGAGAAGGTTTGGAGATGGGCAATAGCTAGGGCAAATGAAAGTAATATGTCGGAGATCGATGGCCCAAGTTGTTGCTTCGCAGGAGACTAAATTGGCTGCCTATGATAGGTTTCTGTTGGATTTGGTGTGGGGATGCAGATCCAAGAAAGAAGTGGTTGTTAATGTGGTAGGGACTACAGAAGGGATTATGTTTGCATGGAAATCGAATATGGAGATGAAGGAAGATTGGCGAGAAGGAAGTTATTATGCATCCGTGTTGTTGAAAGAGATGTCGTCAAATTTTAGATGGTTGTTTATGTATGAGCCGAACAATGTGTCAAGAAGGCAAGAATTTTAGGTTGAGTTGTCCTAAGTGTGGGGAAGATATGACATGGCATGGTGTGTGGGGTGACTTTAATGTAACAAGATTTACGTTTGAAAAATTTAATGGGGGTAGAATAACAAGATGTGTGAAGGATTTTTGGGATTGGGTAACCTCTCACAATTTGATTGATCTCTTGATGGGGGCAGTTAAATATACATGGTCAAATGGAGAGGAAAGGTCAATTATGTCCAAAACTTATAGGTTTTGTCACCAAGTTGGGTGGATAAATTCCTACTAGTTTCTCAAGGGGGATTGTCGAAACCAGTTTTTGATCACTATCCCATTTTGCTGAAGGCGGATGAGAGTTGGGGGATGTGGCTGTTTAGATTCTAGCTAGCACAGTTAGAGGTTGAAGGTTTTTTGGGGCTAATGGAGTTGTGGAGATCTTTCAAGGTCAAAGGCTTTGCCGGATTCAGACTTCGCAAAAAATCGAGAATGCTAACACGTAAGACTAATGGTTGGAAGGTGTTGATGAATCGGGAGGCAAAAGTAGGAAACATCCTTCCAAGCATCCATGAGATAGACATAAGGGATCGTTTGACATTATGGAAATTGTGGTAAATGGTGGGAATTGGTGGTCAAGGCATCATGGTGTGCCGTAAAGGCCGTTATGGGGCCATAGGGGCCGTTACGTAAAGGTAACGATAGCAACTGTTGCACGTTACGGGGTCATTATAGCCATAACAATCATTATGGGAAAAATTACCAATAACCGCCGTTAACGGCCCGTTACATCCCTTGTAAAGGCCATAACAACCCTGCAATTGTTTGTTACGGGGTAGATACATGTTTTTCAGACATTTTTTCAATGTTATGGGACAAATACGAGTTCTTTTGTTTTTCTTTTTTCAAAAAAAAAAAGAAAAAAAGAACACCGTATTGCCTGTTACAAGGGCCGTAAGAGCCATTACAACTCGTATCATAAAGGTAATGGTGGTGGCCGTTACGACATCATTACCATTACAGAATACCTTGAAAGGCATCAAGTGTGTTTGGTGAGTAGTATAGTGGTGGTAAATGGAATTCCGTTTTTGAATTCCTTGCCTAGAGGTATGTTTTCAAACCCATTACCACCCTTTACTATGGATGATGTCAACAACGATGTCAGCACCAAAATGATACGTGTGCTTGCTTCAAAAATTGGTGGGCCCTGTTGTGATGTTATGTGAAATCCACATCATTAAGTTTTTCCTCTTAATTTAACTGTAGAGCCCAAAAATCAGCTCGGTGTGTGATTCGGGTTTGCCATACTAAGGGAAAACCTAGAAGAGGGACTCCCACCCTTGATTTTTTTAGGGCCCACCATGGTGATTATATGAAATCCTCTCCAACCGTTAGATATAGAGTTAAAATGTAGGTCTAGGGACAAAAAATCTGCCCCATCTTCAATTTATATGGGCCACACGAAAGAAAACAGTTTGGACAGTGAGGGTTATTGTTTCTTTTTGTATTGGCATGGCCCACCTGAATCACAGAGTAATCTGATCTTTGGGACCTACGACTAAAATTAAGCGACACACCTGGTGATCAGGGTGGATTTTACATAAACATGATGTGGCTATATCGCACAACATTTTTAAGGCCTAGATGGGTTCAACGTCTCTCCATGAAAAACACTCTATGGCTTTAAAAATTGGTGTTATCCACCTTAATGCTTACGTCAAATCCACCCCGATCACTAGGTGTGCCACTCCAATTTAGACGTAGGGCCTTGAAATTTGCCTGATTTATGATTTAGGTGGGCCATACGAAGAGACATTTGGGAGAGGTATGCGCTGACTTTTGGGCCCTATGGCTAAAATGGCCTACCTGAATCACAGATCGAGTTGACATTTGGGCCCTGCGGCTAAAATAGAGTGACACACTTGGTGATCGCGGTGGATTTCACATAAACCCTATGGTGGGCCACTATTGAGACTTTATTAAAATGCATGTCATGCATGTAGAAAGATGCCAAACATAAATTTTTTGATTCACAAGGAATCCATATGCATAGTGCCAAACACCATTGAGTATTCCGGTTCACATGGATTCCATGGTAGTTGTGATTTGAATTCCCAAGTCACATGGAATGCATGCTACCAAGTGACCCCTAAAAGAAGGGTTGGAATTATTGGAGGATGGCAAAGCTTTAATGGTAAGATTAACTTAGGATTATACAAACTAGTTGAAGGAGGAAGAAATCAACTGGTGTCAATGATCCAAAGCGTATGGCTCCAAGATTGGAATGGAATAGAAACATGAGGTTTTTTCATGCATTGTTTGAATTATCTACGATATTATCGAAATACCTCCGATATTATCATTATCTTTAGCTTGGCGATGCCGATAACACTGGCAACAATACCAATAATATTAGAAATTCCAGGCATCATCAATGTCTCGCTAAGTATTGCCAACTTATCGATATCGCCAATATTTTCAATTATGTAAATTCCAGACATCGCTTGTATTGTTAATGCATCGATATCGCCGATGTATCGCCAATATTTTCAACTATGTAAATTCTAGGTGACGCCATTGTTTGAAATTCCAGACATTAGCAATGTAAATTCTAGGTGATACCGATAACACTAGTAGCGATACCGATAACACTAGTAGTATTAGAAATTCCTGACATCAGCAATGTATATCTAAGTATTGCCAACATATCGATATTGCCAATATTATCAATTGTGTAAATTACAAGAATCGCTTGTATTGCCAATGTATCGCCAATATTTTGGACTGTAATGACGCTTGTATCACAAATGTATCGGTGATATTTCAATAATATCATCAATGTAGAGATATTACAAAAATTTGTTTATTAAAAAAAATTCTATTTCAAAATTTTTTTATGAGCATATTGTTGTATGTAGTTTTCAATTTATCGTTGCTAATATCGATAATATCTCAATATTATCGTTATCGCAACATGCTCAATATCAAGATCATAATCTTTCATTTTATTTCCAGTTGTTGATGATTTCTTGGCAAAATATTGTGAGTTGTTGATATTCTGCAGTATCAATATATGTTTGGATGGATGATTGGATGGTTAAATGGGATCGATGGGATGGTTGGACTGTTTCTTACGATGACACATGCTTATAAGCCCCCATTAAATGGAAACTTAGTGTATGCATTCTTTTTGCAAATTTTTTATTTCTAAATATGCAAATATATGTATTTTAGCATTTGCTGAAGTTTCACTGAAAATTCTACCATTTTCCCGCATTTCCGGTTATCAACATTATTATCAACGATATCGATATTGTTTCTGTATCCCCGGCTAGGGAAACTTGTAGCGATATCGATAATTCGAACACAATTTGCATGCATGTGGGCCAAGAGTAGCAAGATTAATAGCATGGTGGTGGATGGGAGGAGATTAGAAGAGTGATAAATTGTCAGAGGTAGTGGTACAATTTTATGAAAGAATGCTCATCGGTGTGGGATAGACCAAAGTTAGATAATTTAGACTTCGGTAGGTTGTTAAGCGTGTATCCTAAGTTAATTGAGAAACAATTTATTGAAGAGGAAGTTAAAGCAATTGTGGGTTCTTTAGGAAGGGACAAGACATTGAGCCCAGATGGATTTCCAATAGGTTTGTCCCAGGTTTTCTGGGATTTGTAAAAGGTGATGTAATGTGTTTTATGTCAGAAGTTTTTGGAAGGGGCCGATTTTTTGTGGATATTGGGGCTTCTTTTATTGCAAACATCCCAAAGGTGACTTGAGCCGAAAGCATAAATGATTTTGGATCAATAAGCTTGATAAGTAGCTCGTACAAGATCTTAGCAAAAACCTTAGCCACCAGATTTAAGGTAGTCTTAGCAAGTGTCATCTCTTGGAATCACTATGCATTTGTAGTAAGAAGATGAATTATTGATTGTGCTCTCATAGCTCACGAATGCATCAACTTGTCTACAAGGAAGGCTCAAAAAAGTTGGATATTGAAAAGGCTTACGAACTCATCGATTGGGTTTTTTTGGATTTCATGTTAAGCAGGATGGGATGTGGTGAGAAGTGGAGAAGGTGGATTGAGGGAGTTTACTAGGTCAACGACATTTTTTGTACTAGTTAATGGTTCTCCAAAAGGTTTACTCCCAAAGCTCGGAGGTAGGCCTGAATTGTAGGTTTAAGGTTCATAGAAGCAGTCCCCCGATTTCTCATCTTTAGTTTGCTAATGACATGATTATCTTTTTTGAGGGAAATTCAAAAGTAGCGGACAAGCTAAAAATGGTGATAAGGTGTTTCGAAGTGGTGTTTGGGTCGAGGGTGGATGTTAGAGGAGAGAATTTGAGAGAGAGAGAGAGAGAGAGAGAGAGAGAGAGAGAGAGAGAGAGAGAGAGAGAGAGAAGCTCATAGGGCTAGGATGTTCAGCCCTACTTTATTTATGACAATATAAGGGTACAATTACATGTAGCCCTTATTAGGTGGAAAAAAACTAAAGAAAGACATGGGAAAAATAAGAAATGCATGAAAATAAAGATAAAATAGGAAAAAGGCTTAGACTAAAGTCCATAACACACAAGGCCCTTGTCGCCCCTATCATAGGCCTACATGCATATATACCTACACTCCCCGTCAAGCTGAGGCATGGATATCAATCATGCCCAGCTTGCCAAGAATGCTTTGTCCAACTTCAATTGTAAGAGCCTTTGTGAAGATATCCACCAAGTGCTCGAAAGACAGAACAAATGGAGTGAAAATAACACCTGCAACAACTTTCTTATGAATAAAGTGACAATCAGCTTCAATGTTTTGTATGCTCATGAAAAACAGGATTAGAAGTAATGCGTATAGAAGCTTGATTGTCACAATACATCGACACCTGAGTCTTCTCATGAAATTCCAATAAAAAAATGAAGCTTTTTAGCCACAACTTCACATATCATATTCGCCATAGCAGGATTCTCTACCTCAACACTGGATCATGCTAGAATTGTTTGCTTCTTAGTCTTTTAGGTGATTAAATTGTCGCCGAAAAAGTACAATTGCCCGATGTAGAGCGATAATCATATGTGAACCTAACTAATCAGCATCACCTCAATATCAAGATTATGATGATGATAAAAGAGTATACCATGCCCCGGGTTGTAGCTCAAGATGCAACAAACGACTTCAAAATGACTAGAGCGGTGTGCATCCATGAACTGACTAACCAATCTCATTACATGAGACAAATCTGATCGAGTAATCTTCAAAGATAAATCTTCCAATCAAGCGCTAATACATACGAGGATCATAAAGAAGTTCCCCGTCATCTGCCCCAGTGTTTTAAATATCGACGATATTGGCCGATATATCCCACAATATATCTTGTATCCCACCTGTACGATACGAAACTCGCAAGTAGCGCGATATATCTCTCATGTTCGATTCAGTGAGCATTTTTTATTTTCGATCCTTTTTTTTTCTTCTGCAAATAATGTTAAATCAGCATCAAATTGTTACAAATACATGGTTTTTCATGTTTTGCACAAAAAGGCATGGATTGGGAGCTTCAATTTTAATATTTGGAGGAGATGGGCTGAGTTGCGGAAAGTTGAAAAAATCAAAATTTCCCACTTGCTCTTAAATCGGTTACAATCCTTGTGTCGAAACATAAAATCAAACATGTATGTAACCTAATCTAGTGATTGTTCTTTTCCTTTTGAATGTATTGCTTGTGTTTCCACACGTCTTCTTATAATTATACATTATATGAATGAACTTTGAATATACCTGCTTCAATTCAGTTAGACAACGCATAGATTAGGACCCCATACAAAGAAAACCTATTATGTGCACTTATTTTTTGTAATGTTTTGATTTATAAGTGTGTTGATGTGTTTTTTAATAGTCGCTGAAGTTTCGTTTAAAAAATTGACCAATTTCCCCATGTTTCCAACAACAACGATACATTACGCGATACAACCGATATATCCCATGCGATAACCGATACGTATTTGTATCCCAAAGGTGCGATATGTAACACGATACCAATATTTCGAACCCTGATTTGCCCCTAAGCTTCTTATTAACTTCCAATGGAAAATCAATAGGTTTGACACCAAGTTTCCAATTGAAGCCAACAAATCAAGAGCATAGTTTCGTTGAGACAGAATTATGCCCTTCTTCGACTAAGAGACTTCAATTTTAAGAACGTATTTTAATGGTCCCAAATCTTTGATATCAAAAACCTTGCTCAAATGTAATTTCAGCTTTGATATGCTATTAAATCATCACCTGTAACAAGAATGTCATCCACATACACACTTACAATGATAGTCCCCTTCATATGCCGGTTGACAAACATAAAAGGATCGGAATGGATGCGAGTGAAACCAATATGAATTAAGGCCCCACTAAACTTTTCATGCTATACACGAGGAGCTTACTTTAACTCATATAGCCCTTTTTTCAGACGACATACCTTACTCTCCTCTCCCTTTTGAACAAATCCAGGATGAGGAAGCGTGTAGTTCTCCTCATTTAAATCACCATTCAAAAAAGCATTCTTAACTTCCAACTGATGAAGGGCTAATTTAAATTGGAAGCAAGAGAAATAATCACCCGTACATAATTCATCTTAAAAACAAGAGCGAAGGTCTCAAAATAATCATCACCAAAGGTTTGTGGAAACCCTTTAGCTACAAGGTTCACTTTATGGCGGGTTATATTTCCAGCAGGATTGTGCTTGAGAACAAATACCAAACGACAACCTACATGATTCTTCTCAATCGATAACCTCTGAATAAGATAAGTGGTACACTGTCTTTTTGCTTTTCTGACAACAAAAAGTAAATCTAAGCCATGTTTTAAATAAGGACTATCATAAATAAGCAATTGAGTAGGAAAACTATTAGTACCTATAGTTGAAGGAGCATGCATCATGGTGTCTTGAGAAGTGATGTGTTTACGAATATTTCTTCGTTCATATACTTTCAAGTTTGACTTAGTGGAATCAGTACCAACCTTATTTCTAGCATTGTTAGGTACAGAAGGTGTAGACATGATCTGATCTGATTAAAGAACAGGAACAAGAAGAACCTTAGAATGTCTACTCCTTTCTATTAGAAAAGTAGGGATTATCTTCTACAAATTTAACATCCATAAAGACAACGCTTTTTGGTAAGAGGATCAAGATTTTTATACTTGTTTTGTGAAGATGAATAACCCAAGAGAATGCATTTGACAGCTATATTTGACAATTTTTTCGTAAGAGGATCAATGTTATAAACATAACATATTTACCCAAATACACGTATGGGGAATGTCAGAGATTTGATAAAAGTATAAAAAATATTGAATGGGCGACTTTCCAACAAGAACTTTAATGGGAAGACAATTAATCAGATAGCAGGCTTTAAAAACATCATCTAACAAACAAGATTTGGGAACAAACATTCCAACAAGAAGAGCTTGAGTGACTTCTAAAAGATGTCTATTCTTCCTTTCAGGCGTACCATTTTGTTGTGAGGTAACATGCACATGCAATTCGGGAGTTAATACCATGCTCCTGAAGATAAGATATCATAGGATGGGAAATGTATTCTTTTTCATTATTTGTACGAAGATGTACTAGTACTCACATTAAATTGATTTTTAACCCAACTATGAAGCACTTTGAAAATTGAGCTAAGCTCATCAAATAAATCCATGTCATACAAAATGCATCATCAATAAATGAAACAAAGTATATAAATCTATTAGAAACAGTAGAAACTAGACCCCAAAATCTGAATGAAACAAAGAAAAAGTTCTATTTGAATTTTGAAGGTTTCTTCACAGGCGGATAGACAAACTTATGGTGTTTGGTTAAAACACAGGCCTCACACTTTAATTTTAACATTAATAGGCTCGACAGTTGTTGGTAATAAAGACTGCAATAATAGACTCGAAGGATGTCCAACCTACAATGTCAGAGGTAAAAGTCTCCCTTTTGGACACTAAGACACTCACTTGAAGCATTCAAACGATAAAAGTATAAACCATCCTTCTCATGTCCACCACCAAGCAGCTTCTTTGTCTTCAGATCCTGGAAAACACAATGATTATGATAAAATGTCACATTACAATTCAAGTCCTTGGTTACCTTACTAATAGATAATATATTAGACATAATGTGAGGCACCAACAAGATGGATGACGGGGAAAAAGACGGGGAAATAGAGGCAATACCCTTCTAATAGGAGTTAGAATATTAACTATCAGTTTCACATGTCCTAAACTAGAATTGGAAGTAAATGAAGAAAAAGTAAGCTAGATGTACCTGTCATAATATTGGTAGCCTAGCCCCTAAATCAATGGCCCAAGGGCTCGACATGAGAGTAGTAGATGTATTGCCTGTTTGGGTCAAGGAAGTGGATGAGGAGGCCTTATTTTGAGTGGCATATCTTAAGAAAGCATCACACTCAGATTTTGAGAGATAAACAGTAAGGAACCATGTCCTCACTAATAGTTTGAGAATCTCTTTCATCTGAAGTTGCATGGTTAGCAGCTCAACTTGGAGATCTACCATGAAGAACCCAAGAATAATCCACAATGTCCCTGTTTACCATACTGGATAAACAATTGATCTATGCCACGACCATGGTCACAACTATGACCATGGCCGTCGTCACATCTTCCTCTTCCTGACCCTCTACGACGACCACCAGTAGCACTGTCAATTTCGAAAACCTGTCAATACAGTAGATTTTTCAACCACAATCGATCGCATAGTGCGACGCTTCTCATCATGCAACAATAGTGCATAGATGCTATTAAGTAATGGCAATGTTTCAAATAGCGCCCGTGGTGTAGCGGTAGCGTATACTACGTAGTGTACCGTGGCTGTAGCGCTACGTAGCTTCCTAAATAGCGTAAATCCCCTGTAGTGTACACTACAGGGGTCGTAGCATACGCTACAGCTACGTAGCATAAGCTGCAATGTTTTTTTTTTTTTTAATTACTTTTTTCATGTTTTCTTTGTATCTAATGTTGAGGAATGTGACACTTGTATTGTACTGATAATTTAACCTATGTGATTTTTATTTCTTTTCATAATTGTGACTTATGGTTTCAATCAGACATTATTAATTAAAGTGGTTTCTTAGAAAATTGTTGATGTGATAATTATTTGATTTGGCTTATATATGTGGATTGGCTTTTGATAAATGATAACTAATAAATCATTTGAACATGCTTATAATTAATAAAATGAATCATCTTTTAGGCATATATATATATATATTCCTTTTTTCCAATATTTATTTTATTTGTCCTATTTTTAAATTAAAAAAAAATAGAAGTATCTTGTAGCTTACGCTACACGCTATAGAGGGTTGAGCGCCACGCATCACGCTACTGCTATTTAAAACACTGAGTAATGGTAATGAGAGTAAGCCAAGAATCTAGGCACAAATTGTGTCTAACTTTATATTAAGGCCTACCAATAACTCAAAAATTCTTTTCTTCTCAATGCTTTTTTTATATGCCTCTGCATCTATGGAATGCACTTACTGAAGATCATCAAGAAATGATAATTCCTGCCACAAACCACACATTATGGAATAATTGTCGAACACTTATCGCTCCCCCGATCTTAGATTTCCAATCTCCTTAAATATTTATAAATCCGAGCCATATTATTGTGATCTGCATACAGTTCATGGATTGTCTTCAAGATCTCACGAGCAGTAGATAATAAAAGAAAGACCTTCGCTAACTTCTGGTTCCATTGAATTCAGAGCCCAGAGCATGACAAGCAAGTTACTTGTTTTCTTGTCTCCATATGTAGGATTAAATAGTTGAGGTTCTGTGATACTGTCATCTATATACCCCAATTTTGTTTTCCTCTAATAAGTATCTCAACATGTTTCAGCCATTGAAGGTAATTATTGGACTTTAGTTTTCATGTGGCTATCTGTAAACCAGAATTTTCAAAATGAATAATCAGTCGTTCCATCTTATTGTTAACAATATCAACTACCTCAAAAGTTGATGAAGAGGCCATATGTAATCTCAAAAAATAGTGAGACAACCAAGGAGGAGAGGAAGGGCCTTACGGTTGGACAAACAAATTAGAAAAGCGACCCAAACGAAAATAACCAACAAACTCTTACTGCTGCAAATCGGATGTTGAAAATCTGAAGAAAAAAATGACTTGAAATAGCCGTCTAACCCAGACTTCCAACAATACCTCTATCCATTCAGCAAAAGAAGAAGAAAAATAAATTTCCTTTAAAAAGGGAATAAAATAAGAATTTTCAGCGACGTCTTCAAGCTTCAACAACATATCAAAGAGGCTTCAAATCCAGCAACACGTGATTCCAAACCCTAAAAGAAATCCATCCACGAGCCACCCCCTTCTCGCAAATAACAATGAGTCAGTGAGGAAAGGGCCTCGCGACTCTCAAAATAGAAAAAAAAAATTGAATGAAAAAGAAGAAAGAACAGTGAAGGGAAAAGGGTTAATAAGAAGTTGTGTAGAGGAAGGGAACCATTGAAGATTAGAAAGAGAAGGGAAACACTACTTGTTGAGCAAGATTAGAAGAAGAGGAACGAAAGAAAAGAAAATTAGAAAGGGAATGAAGGGGACCACCAAAGATTAGGAAGGGAAGGAAGGCAAACACCACTTGTTGAGAATGATTAGAAGAATAAAACTAATAAAATTAAGAGGAAAAAGAGGTGGAAAAAGAAGGAGAAAAAAAGAAGAAGAAGAAGAAGGAAGGAAACAAGAAGAAGAAAGAATCCTAGGATAACTTTGGCTCTGATACCATGTTAGAGGAAGAAAGAATTTGAGAGAGAAAAGAAGCTCATAAGGCTGAGATGTCCAGGCTTACTTTATTTATAAGAATAGGAGATGAGTACAATTACATACATGCCTTTATTAGGAGGAAAAAACTAAAGAAAGATTAGGGACAAATAAATAAAGTATAAAAATAAAGATAAAAAGCAAAAATGCTAAGACAAAGGCCCATAACACACAAGGCCCAGGTGTATATACCTATGGGCCTTGTAATAGGCCCACACGCACATACACCTGCAATGAACATTGCAAAGAGTGAAGTATTGTGAATTGGAATGGAGGGAGAGGAAAGAAATATAACTATAAATAACCATCTAAAATTCATTACTTCTCGTTTCTCCCAAATTTATAACCAGCTTAAGTATGCACTTAACTCTCATCAGGGCTTAAACAGTTAATTAACATGTTATGTAAGATTAAGTGAGATTGCCCATAACTATTAGTTGACGACTCCAGGTCTCGAACAGATAGTCTTGTTGATTCCAACACAAACAGTGTGTAAGGTGGGTTGCGATGTTGTCCACAGGCAGATCAATGTGAAGTAGCAGGAAGTCATCTTTAGGACATGCCTTGTTTAGATTTCGGAAGTCAATGCATATTCGAACCCATCCATCCTTCCTATGCACGGGGATGTGAAATCCAATCAGAATAATCAGAGGCTAATAAAATAAAATAAATTAAAAAACCTCTGATCATTTCCTCAATGCAGGTCTCCTTGCAAGCCACCTCTATGCTGTGGGATATGGAAGTCATGTTTCTCATGTGTGAAGTATACTTCATTTTCAATTCCGATAATTATTTGTCCTGACTACCAATCAAACCGTGTGTTTTCGTGGTATATGATAATACATATGTTTTGGTGGTGAGATGGCCTCAATCCTATATCTAAAGTCTCTAATGCCCTTCATATAAAAGCCTGTTTGGAATTGTCACCCGAAAGGAAATAATGTCTAAATTATCTCCAAATACAACATTACTATCAAAGTTGAAAACAACTGGTTTTGGTCACCAACTTAGTCGGCCCCGAGTTCCAGTATTATCACTGATGTTGATATAACCTGGATGAGTCACCTCAAGTTGGTCCGAAGTCCGGGCTTGTTTGGAATTGTCATCCTAAAGGAAATAGTGTATAAATAATCTCCAGAAACAACATTGCCATCATAGTGGTAAGAAAACTGGTCCAGGTCACCGACTTAGTCGGCCTCGAGTTCTAGAGTCATTGTTGTAAGGCCTAGATAAATGAAACCGAGTCTGTCCAAAGAGTGTCTAAATCATCTCCGGATACATATTACCACAGTTGAGAAAAACTGGCCTGCTTCACCAACTTAGTTGGTCCCGAGTTCTGGTGTTGTTGTTGACAATGTTTTAAATATCGACAATATCGGCCGATATATCCCACAATATATCTTGTATCCCACCTGTGCGATACGAAACGTACAGATAGTGCCGATATATCCCACATGTTTGATCTGGTGAGCATTTTCAATTTTCAATTCCTTTTTTGGTTGAAATTATGTTAAATCAATGTCAAATGGTTAAAAATCCATTGCTTCTTCATGTTTTGCATGAAAAATCATGGAGTTGGAGCTTTGATTTCGATATCCATTGGTTCTTCATGTTCTCCATGGTTTATTTGAAATTTTCCTTCAACCAATTATCAGTTGAGAGTAATTTTGAGTGTAGGTGGTCCAATTTGGGGAACATTAGGGAAAATTCGAAATTCCCCAATTTCTTCCAAATTGCTCGCGATGTTGCACTGTAAACATGAATCAAGCAAGCAAGCATGTATGAGAGTTGATCTACTGATTTGTTAAGTCCTTGTCAATTTTCGAAAACTAAAAATCATTTTTATTTAAAAATTAATAAAAAAATTATTAAAATATTATTTTTTTCAAAATTTCCCTTTTTTCAGTTGTTAATTGAGACTAATTTCGAAGTATTTAGGAGTGTTGGATGAAATGATCATCACATACAATCTAAATATTATATATTCAATTTGAATATAGGTGCACTAGTTCAATCAGACAGCACATAGCTTAGCTAGCTTAGAACCCTATATGAAGGAAACTTATTGTGTGCAATTCTTTTTTGCGATGTTATGATTTAAAAGTGTGTTAAGGTCTTTTTTAACAATCTCTGAAGTTTCATTGAAAAATTTGACCATTCTCCTCATGTCTTCCAAAAAGAGCAATAAATTATCTGATACAAACAATATATCCCATGCGACAATCGATACGTATCTATATCCCAAGGGTGCGATATTAATATGACCTAGATGAGTCACCCCGAGTTTGTCCGAAGAGTCTTTTAATTAGAAAATTAAAAAAAATTATAATAATAAATATCAGAAAAATATGAAAAAACTTAGAAATCACTATCCATGATGATCATTGTTTCATGCTAAAAAATAAATTTAAAAAAAAAAAAAAAAACACAAAGAAAGAACATAAATAATAATAATAATAATAATAATTTCACAATTTCATAAAAATAATTATACAACACTGGGATCTATTTGGATATATTATTTGCAAGTCTTTTAATTCCAATGAGACAATTCATGCAAAAGGATTAAAGGAATTACCTTCTCTATGAAAACCCTATTATTACTGTTATTTGCAGATGAGCTCTTATTTGCAAATCCACTCATAATTCATATTTTTCCTTGCAATGGATCAGAATGGACACCAGGAAATAATGGAATCCTTTGTATTTTTGGTAAAAAAAAAAAAGTGAAAGGGCAAGGGGCAGCTAGTGGCAGCTCTTTTGGGCGTTTCCTTTGCTGGTTAGGAGTGAGTTGGTACAAATTGAAGGCTCTAAAAGGGCAAGGGACTGCAACTGTGTTTGAATTTTGTTCCATGGATGAAAGAATGGACTTGTAGTCAATATGGACTTCAGTATTTCACAGCATGCATATTGATTCCATCCATTTAATTATTTAAGTATGCACTTGGTAATCGTCCTGTTATTATTTTGTAAATCAGGTTCAGCATTCATCTTTCATATCCAGAACAACCACTTTTGAAGGCAAAGCAATTATTTATTTTGAGTAACTTGCTGCATAATGGATTGCAAGCGAATACAGGTATTTCTTCTATAGGCTTGTGCATTTGTTAAATGTTTGTCTTCTTCCAATGACTTCTTTGGTTCTAATTGTTCACTGCCCCTTACATTGCATCACTTGTAATACTGAGCTATCATGACATTTGTGAGAGCTTATTATTGAACAGTGTTGTACAAGTTTGGGTATTGTACATTGATCATTGTTCAACTACATCGTTGTGAAGGTATCTTATGAACACCACCACCACCAGTACATTGTAGCCTTATCCCAGCTACGCAATGTCAGTTTTACAAATCTTGTATCACCAATATTCTTATCCAAGGCCCTGTCCTTGGCAAGTAAACAAGCTTTCATATTCCTTCTCACCATCTTGATCCAAGTCCTTGAAGGTCTTCCTCGCGTTCTCTTTTTAGTAGGGCCGTCAACCGGCCACGTTCAAGTATTGGTGTACCATATTCAGGGTACTGAAATACCTATTGAGTACCCATAAGGTCATAGGGAATAGATTGATTGATAGATATGTTGAGAGGGAGGGTTTATCTCATGATCATGATCATCATAATCATAATCATTCAAGTCTTATCCCAACTAATTGGGGTCAGATACATGTCCTGTTGGGCCTTCATCAAAGCTTTACTAATTCCTTATTTGACTTCTATGATTACTAAAATTGTACTCCATATATTCTGATTGATTTTTTAAAACCATAAGATTTTAAACAATCCCTCCATAGTTCCAGCTTTACATTTACCCTCTCTCATCTTGTCAATCAAAACTGTCATCTACAAACAATATATGCCATAAGTCCTCTTCGTGTAAATGCCTTGTTACTCTTTCGTAATCCACGTAAGAAGATACAAGCTCATTGCCAAGCCCTATTTTAAGCGATAGTAATCGGAAGCTCACCAGTCTCTCCACTGGTGGTCCTAACGTTTGTTACCATAAAATAGTGGAAAGAGAGATGGAATAGATAAGAAGAAAGAGAGAAAAGAGAATGGGTTGAAGTTAGCGCTCCCCCTTTATATTATGAAAGTCTCATAAATTCAAAAATGCCATTAATAACAACAGAAAAATCCCCTTTATATCCTAAACCATAATAACTCATTGAAGTGGGCATATGTAAGCCCATATCTCCTCAAGCTGGAGCGTAGTTATTATCTATGCCTAGCTTGGAATATATATGTGTAGCCTGAGTGGAACAAAGAACCTTGGTGAATACACCAACAAGTTGGTCCTGAGATTGAACATATGAAGTCACCACTGGAAACTTTCTCATATATGAAGTAACAGTCAACTTCGATATATTTAGTTCTTTCGTGATAGACTAGATTATTTGTTATGCATGTAGCAGGCTGGTTATCACAAAATAACTGTTTAGGTGGGTGCAGTTAGTGTTCGAGTTGTCAATATCACTATAAGTTTCGTTGGTCGGAGATAAAGATACAATATCGTTATCATCAATAATATTACCAATAACTGGAAATATGGGAGAAACAAGAGGGGAAATGGGGAAAACGGTGGAATTTTTCAGTGAAACTTCATATGATGCCTAAATATACATATTTGCATATTTAGGAATTAAAAAAATTGCAAAAGGAATGCATACATATTAGTTTCTATTTAATAGGGGCTAAAAGCATGTGCTATCATATAACCAAAATGAGTTATATGATAGAAGTATAGCTACTATACAATTACTAAGACATGCAAAAATAAATGAAACTTTATTTTTTTTATTTTTATTTTTAAAAAAAAAACACTAATCTGACACTGCTTAACACATTGGCAGTATTGTTCGTAGGTCATCCTTTGCTTGTACCAATCCATCCAACCATCGAGTCCATCTAACTATCCAATCCTTCCTATCCATCCATTAATCCATCCTTCCATCCATCACACCATCCAACCATCAAATCCACATTGGGTAACTAATTAGGACTATTCAATTTCACTACTTGTATACTACATGTAAAAATTCTAAGAAATTTCTGTGTTCGCGTATCATCCATTACACTTTACCAGAGGATCAAAGTTTGGCCCATGGGACATGCATACTGCTCCCCCACCGGACCTGAATTGCTTGCTATGTGGGCCCTACCATGATTATGTGTTTTTTCCACGCCATCCATCCATTTTTCCATCCCGTTTTAGGGAACGAGTCCAAAAATGAGGTAGATCCAAATCTCATATGGACCACACCACAAGAAACAATGGTGATTGAATGTCCACCATTAAAATCTTCTCAGGGGCCACAAAAGTTTTGGATCAAGCAAATATTTTTGTTCTCTCTTCCACCAGGTGTGTCTAACCTAATCCACAGGTTGGATGGTAAATAAACATTATAGCAGGCCCCATGAAGTTTTTAATGGTGGGAATAAAATCATCATCGTTTTGTTGAGGTGTGGTCCTCCTGAGATTTAAATCTGCCTCATTTTTGGGCTAATACCCTGAAATAATGATGTAAAATGTATGGATTGCGTAGATAAAACACATACATTATTTCGAGGCCCACAGAGCACCGTCCAGTAGCGGCATCACAATAGGCATCGTCAGTATGCAATCCGTGTCCCTTGCAAGGTGTCCCGTATCGGTATCGGTTGGCGTAACGGTGCCCTCTGAAACCGATACAGATACGGGGGCGTAACGGCGATACGGGGGCGTAACGGCCCATAACGGCGCAAATTTTTTTTTTTGCCAAAAAAATATGAAAAAATATGGATTAAATCTGAAATATTCTAAGCATTCCAAATATGCATTCATTTATAAATTGGAACATGTTTATGGTGGTGTAACGGTCCACTCTTTGGTCAGAAGTTGTATCGGACTGTCTGATGAATTTATGAACCAGATAACCTGAATTTGACTACAAATTTCATGTATTTAATTTTCTAACTATCTACTATCAATGATAGATATATTAGAATGAATGTAATATGAAAATATCTTACATTTAGGTGTTTGCAATTATTTTTAAGGGCCAAAATTCATGCATAAATAGAAAAAAATGTAAAAATAAAAAATAAAATGGCACCCCAAATATATAAAATGCACATTAACATGCTCTACTATGATTAACACATCACATGGCATCATTAAAACAGCAAAAGAATCATTAAAAAATGATTTTTCGAATTTTCAAAAAAAGGGTCAAAATAAATGCGTAAATAGAAAAAAATATAAAAAAAAATATAAAATGGCACCCCAAATCTGTAAAATGCACATTAACATGTTCTACTATGATTAACATGTCATATGACATCATTAAAACAGCAAAAGAATCATTAAAAAATAATTTTTCGAATTTTCAAAAAAAGGGCCAAAATAAATGCGTAAATAGAAAAAAATATAAAAAAAAATATAAAATGGCACCCCAAATCTATAAAATGCACATTAACATGTTCTACTATAATTAACACATCATATGGCATGATTAAAACAACAAAACAACTATTAAAAATTGATTTTTCGAATTTAAAAAAAAAGGGCCAAAATTCATGCGTAAATAGAAAAAAATATAAAAATATATATAAAATGGTACCGCAAATCTGTAAAATGCACATTAACATGTTCTACTATGATTAACACATCATATAGCATCATTAAAACAGCAAAAGAATCATTAAAAAATGATTTTTCGAATTTTCAAAAAAAGGGCCAAAATAAATGCGTAAATAGAAAAAAATATAAAAAAAATATAAAATGGCACCCAAAATCTGTAAAATGCACATTAACATGTCCTACTATGATTAACACATCAAATGGCATAATTAAAACAACAATACAACCATTAAAAAATGATTTTTCGAATTTTAAAAAAAGGGGCCAAAATTCATGCATAAATAGAAAAAAATATAAAAAAATTATTAAATGACACCCAAAATCTGTAAAATGCATATTAACATGTTTTACTATGATTAACACATCATATGGTATGATTAAAACAACAAAACGTATTAAAAATATATAAATACATATTTTTGACAAATTTCTGAAAAATCGCCCATCGAGCTTTGATTCAAGAAAAATCATAATATAATGTGTTTTTATCTCAAATACTCAGCCAAAGTTGGTCGAAATTAGTAGTAAAAGGAGTAAGAAATAGTTTGGAAGCAAGAGGTTTCAAAAAAACAGCAAAAACAAAGCTTAAAATGGAAAAAGGTTGATACGGGCCTGTTACGGGCCTATAATGGCCCGTAACGGGCCCGTAACGGCCGATACGCCCCGTATCGGGCCCGTATCGGCCGATACGGCTACAAAAAACCGTATCGGCCGATACGACCCCGAAACGTGTAACGGTTACCACCGTTTCCGTTACGTATCGGCCGATACGTAACCGATTTGGCATTCCTTGGTCCCTTGCATGTGTGTTATGCAAAGCACTGCTATGGTGGGGCCCTACCCTTTTCGTAGGGCCCACCTTGATGTATACATTGTATATCCACATCGTCCATCTGTTTTGCTAGCTTATTTTAGTGTATGGTCCTAAAAAAATGAAGCAGATACAAATTTCAAGTGGACCACACAACAGGAAAAAGTGGTCATTGAACGCCAACCATTAAAACGTTCTTAGGGTCCACCGTAATGTTTATTGACTATCCAACCTATTGATAAGGTCGCACAAACTTGGATGAAAGGAAAAAACAAATATCAACTTGATTCAAAACTTTTGTGGCCTGCAAAAGGTTTTTAATGGTCAATAATCATTGTTTCTTATGGTGTGGACCGTGTGGTCCACCTGAAATTTGTATCTGCTTCATTTTTTTGGGACTGTACCTTAAAATAAGCTGGCAAAACAAATGGACGAAGTGGATATACAGTGCATACATCGATGTAGGACCTACGGTTAGGGTCCCGCCCACATCGTTGGTTCCACTATTGTACTAGCTTACGCGACCCTAAAAAATCTGCCCGAGTAATTGTTTCATGAATTTCTTGTGATAGGAAACTATATGGGGCCCATCGTGATGTTTGTGAGACATCCATCCGTTGTGACAGATCATGTCAGGAGATATCCCCAAAAATGAGGCAAATCCAGAACTCAAGTGGGTCAAATGATAGCGAATAGTGAGGATTGAACGTCCATTGTTGAAACATTCATGGGGCCACAAAAGTTTCCGTTCATGCTAATATTTGTGTTTTCAGTTCATCCTAGTAAAGATGACCTTATGAATGATTTGGATGGCATATGAACATCACAACGGAGCCTAGGGAGGTTTCAACGGTAGGCATTTCACTACCCACTTTTTTCCTATCATGCAGCCCACATGAGTTTTAGATATGCCTCATTTTTAGGCCCATGTCCTAACATGATTAGGCAAAACGGATGGACGGGGTGGATTTCTAACAAATATCACGATAGGCCCCACGGCCTCGCCTAGCTTCCTGTCTCAAGAACTTGTGAAAGGGTTTTGCATGTCGCCCTGAACCAACAATGTGGATGGGACCAAGCTGTGGGCCCTTCTCAATGTATGTGTTGTATATCTATGTTGTTCATCCGTTTTGCCAACTCATTTTAGGGTGTGGGTTGAAAAATGAAATAGATCCTAATCTTAGGTGGACCACTAACCACATCACAAGAAACAGTGGTCATTGACCATTAAAAACTATTTGTGGGCCATAAAAGTTTTGTATCAAGCTGATATTTGTGTTTTCCCTTCATGCAAGTTTGTGTAACCATATGAACAACTTAGATGGAAAATAAACATTTCGGTAGGCCCTAGGAAGTTTTTAATGGTGGGTATTCAATGACCAATATTTCTTGTGATGTGGTCCACTTGAGATCTAGATATGCTTCATTTTTTGGCCTATGCCCTAAAATGACATGGCAAAATGAATGGATGACATATATATACATAGCACACATTGAGGTAGGCCCTGCAAAGTCACATGCATCACACGGTTGCGAGGTCGCAACTTAAGTTGTGTTGTAAACAGAAAGGGAAAGAAGAACCTGTGTTCTTTAAACCCTAAAATCCTGTTTTGCATCCGTAAATAAAACCTCGATTTTTTTTTTTCCCTAAAATCACGTTTGAAGCATCTTCAAGCACGCAATGCTGATTCTTTTTAGGGAAATAGCATGAGAGGAATTTTCAACAAAAAATCCCAACAAGATTAGAAAAAGCTCGCCAAAAGCCCTAGATTTTTTAGGTTATTTCATACTTCTGAAGAAATTGATCCACAATCCAATCATCGAAAGAGGTATTTCTAGTTTTGATTTTTTTTTTTTTCAATATGTACAACTCGATTTTGTCAATGAAAATTTGAAAAAAAAATAAATAAATTCAATGAAATCGGCAAAATCTCGCTGATATTTAGTAGAGAAGTGAAATTTTGGGTTTTTGGTTTTAAAGGGCTGGCGATAGCGAAATTATAGGCGATAATTCGATATTTTCGCCGACAATTTAAACACTTGGTGCGCTATGAATTCCATTTCTTGTAACAAATTCTTAATCCACATTAACTCACAGGGAGTATAAACCATTGGTTTGTACTCTATTTTGGCACTCGATTAGGCCGCCGCACTCTACTTCTTGCTCTTCCATGTGACTGGATTTCCTCCCACAAATGTACAATATCCATTAGTGGATCGTTTATCTACTAAGGGACATGTCCAGTCTACATCTAAACATCTTATGATCGGAAGATGACCATTCCATTTATACAAAATTCCTAGACTTGTTGCTCCTTTCAAGTAACACAAAATTCAAATAGTTGATTCCATGTGAGGTACACTTGGAAAACACATGAATTGGCTTACTATGCTCACTACATGAGATATGTCTAGTCGAATAATAGTAAATAAGTTTTCAACCAATCTTCTATACTTCCTTGGATCCTCCATTACATCTCTTTGATCACTTACAAACTTGTAATTAGGATCCATTGGAGTGTCAACTGGCTTAGTCCCATGAAGACTTGCCTCCATGAGTAAATTCATAAAAAAATTCTGTTGAGATAGATTAACTACTTTGGATTTGGCTACTTCTATACAAAGAAGTATTGAAGATAACTAGATCTTTTACGAGAAAATGCTATTGAAGATACTTCTTTAGTTCTTCAACCCCCTTGTTCTCGCTTCCAATAACAACAATATCATCCACATACTACAAGAATAATGAACCTGAAGTACA
This sequence comes from Magnolia kwangsiensis, assembly GCA_037074715.1. Lineage (NCBI taxonomy): Eukaryota > Viridiplantae > Streptophyta > Magnoliopsida > Magnoliales > Magnoliaceae > Magnolia > Magnolia kwangsiensis. The sequence goes on from CM073583.1 coordinate 87,230,354, forward strand.
CTTGGAGAACTCATGAATTGGCTTACTATGCTCACTGCATAGGATATGTTTGGCCAAGTAATAGTAAATAAGTTTTCCAACCAATCTTTTGTACCTCCTCATATCCTCCATTACATCTCTTTGATCACTTACAAGCTTGTGATTAGGATTCATTGAAGTATAAACTGGCTTGGCCCCATGAAGACCCATCTCCACGAGCAAATCCATACCATATTTTCATTGAGATAGATTAACTACTTACTTGGATTTAGCAACATTTATACGAAGGTAGTATCAAACATGAATAGATCTTTTGTGAGAAAATGTTGTTGAAGATAATTCTTTAGTCCTCCAATTCCCTTGTTATCGCTTTCAATAACAACAATATCATCAACATTACTACAAGCATAATGAAAGTTGAGATACCCTTACATACAAAAACAGAATGATTAGCATGACTTTGAACAAATCCATAGTTACATCCTTGTTGAACTTGTCCAATCGTGCACGTGGAGACTGTTTTAACCCACAAATTGCTTCTTTCTTTTTTTTTTTGCAATTACTTAGTCATACGCCCCCTAAGCAACAAATTTAGGATGTCGCTCCATATAAACTTCCTATATAAGATCACCAAAAAGGCTTTTATTTTTTTTTAATGTCAAGTTGGAAGAGACACCAACTATGATTAACAATTACAGATAGTATGACTAAAATGGAATTCGACTTGGCCACAGGAGAGAAGGTTTCATTATAATCAACACCAAGTGTTTAAGCATGCCTCTTAATGACTAGGCGAACCTTCCACCGTTCAAACATACCATCAGGATAAAACTTGGTTATGTAAACCCATTTGCTACCCTTAACACATTTACTAATTGGAGTAGTAAGTTCCCAAGTGTCATTCCGATAAAGTGCATTTATCTCTTCCTCCATAACTTGCTTCCACCCCTTATTTAACAGAGCTTCTTCATATTACTTTGGAACAAAGTGAGAAGATAAGGACATGGTAAAGTTGTGGAAATTTAGAGATAAGTGATGAAATGAAACATATTTAGAGATGGGATGATCGGTACACACATGCTTTTCTTAGGACAATAAGAATATCAGATGTATCTTGAGAACTCATTAGACCACAAGTCTCTGAAGAAGATATGTTGGGCAGCATGTCATGATCGGTTGTACGATATGTCCGTGTAGACCGTTAGCTAAGGCATAGTGGGAATGAAAGAGGCGGTGCATGATAAGGCTGGAATGTCTTCATTGACCGCAATCTCTTGATACAGTTTTTGTATCAAGAGATTTGTCGTATTTTGAGAACAACAAGGTAAACTTTCAAAAAAGTAACATTTACACACATTGTCTTCTAAGTGATGGACTATTACAACAGTAACCCCTCTATATGGGAGTATCTAAGAAAAATATATTTAATTGCTCAAGGATTAAACTTATCATGACCAGAATCTAACTGATGGACAAAAAAACACTTCAAAAAATCTAACAGTTAAAGGAAACAACAGAGTATTTGGGAACAAAACTTTAATGAGATTGTTGACCCTTTAAAATAGATGAAGACATCTAATTTACCAAAAAACATATTGTGAGTGTTGCATCACTTCAAAAACTCCTAGGAACATTCATGTGAATTAAGCGAGTATGAGTTATCTCAAGGAGGTGATGATTCTTCCGTTCTACAACCCCATTTTACTATGAGTTGTGTACGCATGATGTCTAATATAAGATTCTTGTTTTAGAAAAAAATAATAATAATAACTAAAAGATTGGCACATTTACTCCTTGACATAATCATATTGAAACACGGACACTTTCAAATTAAACTAATTTTGCACTTCAATGTAAAAAGTTTTTAAAATAAAAAATAATTCAGATTTATCTTTCATTAAATAAAGCCATGCTATTCTCGAACAATCATCAATAAATGTAACAAAATACTTAAACCCAGACCTACTAGATATTTTAACTATACCCCAAACATCTAAATGAACTAAAGAGAAAGGAAGTAAACAACGCTTCTCAACGTGTGGTGGAAAAGTAGCACATTGATGCTTACTCAACTTCCACACATCAAACTCTAGATGATATTGATAACAAGAGATGACACCCTTAAGAATCTTCAATGATAGATAGCCGAGACAACAATGTCACTGATAAGCTGAGATGTCTGTTTGTGTTAGTGTGCTTACAATATCATGATCAAAATAGTACAACCTATCATACTCATGTCCTACTCCAATCTTCTTCTTCGTCTTTAGGTCTTGGAAAACACAATGTGAATGATAGAAAGTGACATAATAGTTAAGTAATTTGGTAAGTTTACTAACAAACAAAAGGCTTAAAATGAAATTTTGGAACAAATAAAATAAAGGATAATGAAAAAAGAGGGATTTGTATGAACGGTACCAATTCCAAGTAGTTTGAACTGGGTACTATCTCCCAAAGTGACAGAAGAGCCTATTAATGATTCATTAATAGACGAAAACACACTAGACTGACCTATTATATGGTCAGACACTCCAAAGTTAATTACACACGAAGTATGAGACTTGGATCCTATACAATCCATACCCGAGGTCACATATGTAGCCGTAAGGGGGGGAGTAGCTGCAGAGGTAGTAGGAACAGACTGATTCTATAATTGTTCAACAACTTCGAATATTCTTCTCGAGTAAAAGTAACCATCTCACCAGTCATAAGTCATACGTGTCTGTGGAGCAGTAGATGTAGAATTAGCTAGAGGAGACCCATCGCTCTTCTCTAGTATAAGAAGCTTGGTTAGCCTCTAGAGGTCAAAAATGATTGGAGAGCCCACAATGCGTGCACTTCCTAGGTCCACAACCTCTGCTACGGTCGCCTCCCATGTCACTACGGCTACCTCTTCTACCACGGCCAGCACTGTGGGCCCAACCTTAGAATGATATTAGAGCTAAGTTGCAATTGGCTCTACTTGTATAGCGTAAAGAACAGGCCAGACCAAAAGCAAAAAAATCCCATCTATACCCTAGACTAAAATAATCGATTTAAGTGGACCTATGTTGGCCCATATCACATTCAATAACAGTTACCATTCCCTCTACATATCCTTAATCATTTCAATGTATCCTCTTAAGACTTCATTCCTAACACCCACTAGATTATCTTTCTAGGGATACTATCATGTGCTTTCTCTGAGTCAATAAAGACCACGTGGAGATCCTTCCTCCTCTCTCCACATTTCTCCATCAGTTGTCTAAGATGGAAACTAACCTTAATGGTTGACCTTCCTAGCATGAAACTAAATTGGTTTTCCAATACATTCGTCTCATGCCTTAATTGCTTAATCACTCTCCTCCAAAGTTTTCATAATATGACTCATAAGTTTAATTCCTCGATAGTTAGTGCAATTCTCTATCTCCATTTGTCCAGTACTTTCTTTGATCATACAATCTTGTTGAGCAACTTTGTCAGCCACAATAAACCAGTATCTCCGATGCACTTTCAACATCTCTAGTATACAATCCAGTCCTAAGGCCTTTATTGCCTTCATCTTTCGCAAAGCTTCTTTCACTTAAAATATCATAATACTATGAAAATATCTATTTCACTTCAGATATCATAATTCTATGAAAGTATCTATGGTGTCTAATCTAATTTGAGTTTATGATTCCTTCTATCCTAAGCTCTTAGAGTGGTGGTAATTTAACAAGCTAGGGAAATAGCTTCCCCACCTTTCATTGATCTCATCTTCCTTAACCAATACCTCTAGTCATCACTCTTAATGCATTTGACATGATCTAGGTCCCTCCCCTTTGTCTCATTCTTGCAAGTTTGAGGACATCTTTCTCACCTTCTCGTATTCCTAGTCTATTGTAATGCCTTAAGTTTATCCTTACTACTTTCTTAGGTTCTTTCTTGTGTTTCTATATTCATCTAAAATTTTCTCATTTCAGTTCCTTGTCGGGCTTTGAAACATGATCGATTCTTGGAAATAGCCTTGTGGACGTCACTTTCCTAACACACTCAACAGTCTCACTCCACATAACATTAACTTCCTCTTCAACATTCCACTTTCCTTAATTCATCAATTTATTACTAAATAGCATCAATTCCTCTACCATCACCTCATTTTTGGACACCTATTAGTTTCGTTTTCTCTCTTCTATCTTGTAATGTAAAATCCATAGTCATTAACCTATATTAAATTCTCTGTTAGCGTAGTTGTATGGTCCTTACATATGGATTGTTTTGCCTAAGTAAAAAGAAGTCTGTCCGGCATCTATATAATTGACTTTTATAGGTTATAAATGTCTATCTCTCCTTTAAAAGTATGTGTTTGCTAGAGCTAGAGCTAGATTGTATGCCTTAGCAATATTAAGCACAACGTCTTCCTTCTCATTTCTTCTCCCAAAACATATCCTCCATGTAACCATTCATGTCTTCTATTATCTTTTCCAACATGACATTTTTAAACTCTTCTTTAGTCCTACGAATGTACTCTCTCTATTTAGAATTCCTTGCATGAATCCGTCCATGCCCTCCTAGAATTCTCTTAATTCCATTTTTTGACCCTACTCGTGGTGCATATGCACTAGTGACATTGATTATCTACTCTATAAAACAAGATTTATTAGCCTATCTTTATATCTACAACTTTATTCTTTAAATTTTTATCTTATTAATACACATGCCTATTTTTATTGTTGCCCTTTCCTATATGCTAAAGTTTATATTCATTAATTTCTCTAGTTTTTACCCCTTTCCCGGTGTTTTAAATAGCTTACACTATGTAGCGTAGCTTAGCCTTAATGTTGCGTAGCTTATGAAAATAGCTTAAATCGCATGTAACCTATATGCTAATCTATATACACTACACGCTACATAGCATAGGCTATATGCTAATTTACATACGCTACACACTACATAGCCTATGCTTCACGCTACATAGCTTCCATTGCAAGTTATTTTTCACTAAAACAACAAACAATTAATGTTTTCAATGATTTGTTACGTTTTTCTATTTTTTTCCTATAAAAATTAATTAATGTGTTCAACAACAATAGTATTAAATCAGTTTTGTTGCTCTTTCTTTATCTTTATATTGAATCTTTGGGCTATTTTTCCTATTATTTTAGGTTATGCTTGGTTGTACCAGATATCATGAAATTTCATTATTATTTCGTCTAATTTGGTGCAAAATAAAATTTCATGATATCTGGTGCAACCAAGCATGACCTTAATAAAAAATCTAGAAGTAGCATATAGCTTACGCTATGCACTATGTAGCTTACTCATCACGCTTCATAGGAGTGAATGCTATGTTAAACGTTATTCTCTATTTGAAACACTGCTCTTTCCACTTGGGCTCCTGTATGCAAGATATGTCTACTCTTCTCGTCTCATCTTATCCACAAACTCCAAACTCTTATTTGTCAATAGTCTTACATTCCATGCGGCAAGACAAATCTTATTCTTTTGGGTAGCTTCTTTACTCACACTCTTCCAAAATGGTGTGGCACTATTGCCTACTTCTCACCACAATCAAGCGTCGGTGCATCTTGTTGCTTCTAGGGGATGCCCTAGGTCTAGCCCTTTCCCAGTTCTCATTGCACCTAGGTGTTGCTACAACATGTCGCTTAGGGAATGCCCCAGCCAACATATCAGTTACATACCGACAGTAATGACCAATACGTGATGGTAACGGCCGTAACCGTCATGCAATATGGGTATGAAATGATGAGGGTAGGAATTTCCAGAGCGTAACAGCTGTTACAGGGTATAATGGCCGTTATGGTTCCTGTAACAGTCGCCCATGGTTGTTACACATGGTAACCACTAGAAGGAAATGGGGAAAAAAAAACATACATCTTTTTTTCTCCTCCTCCTATTGTTGTGGCAATGTACTTGCACATTTAATGGAACCGTGGGGCCCTCCTTAATGTATGTGTTATATATCCACACCATATCAAAATTTTGAGCTCATTCAAGGACTATAGCAGATTCCAATCTCAAGTGGACCACGCCATAGGAAATAGTGGTCATTGAATGCCCAACACAGGGCTGAATGTCCAACTTCCTAGGGCCCACTATAATCTTTATTTGCCATCCAACCTATTGATAAGGTCAAACAAACCTGGATGAGGGGAAACCACAAATATCATATCGATTCAAAACTATTGTGGCCCCAAGAAGTTTTTAATGATTGGCATTCAATCCCTCATGTGTGGTCCACTTAAGATTTGGATTTGCTTCATTTTTGGGACAATGCCCTAATGAACTAGACAAAATGATGGACGATGTGGATATACAACACATACGTCAAGGTGGGTCCCACGGTCAATGCAATACCCACTAGTCTAGCAGATTATGAAGCTTGATACAAATAAAATTTGTCCACTTGGCATGTATTAGACAAATTTTGGGTGTATGTGCGTGTGGGCACATCCCAGCCCCACGTGATCTCTTTCTCCCAAATTCTCTCCTTAACATAAACTAAATCCATTAAAATGTGGGGCCGGTCGTTGCTAAGTCAAAATCAAATTTTGTGAATGATGTTAACCATAAATCATTTGTCATTTGTTTGTTGAAATAGGACCATTAGATATTTTTAATTCTTCACCATCCAATAAATGTCAAATGATTTGATTTGATAGTAGGATGAAGAAATAAACATAAGTTTCGGCCAATTGCATAAGTTGGGAACTTACATATTTTTCATTCTTCACCACCCAATAAATATCTACCAATCTAGGATTGATTGTGATGCATGACACATAATTTAATGCTAGCATGCAACATAGAGATTATTAAAGAGTCCATAAAGTAATCCAAATAGTAAAAGATAACCTACCACATGATTAAGAGTAAATAATAGGAAATAAAATCTGATTTAACCTAAATCACATGATCGCATGCTATGAAACCATATAAACCAATTAAAATTAGTCCCAATGGAAGGATAGGACTTCCAACTTAGCATAGGCACGATCCACATTCAAGGGTTTGACTAGTAGATTCTAAGACTATGGTTAGGGGGGAGAAAACTTGAGATTTGGGCATTTAGGGTTCATGAGAATTGGGGATTTTGGGATTAGGGTTTTCAAAATTTGGAGAAAATATGAATTTGGGAATCTAAGGTTTCAATTAGGGTTAGAGGATTTGGAATCAATGGGTTTTTTATGAGAAAAACTAAGGGGAATCAAGGGGATTAAAGGGTTGTCCGTACAGTCAACCTTGGGCTCTCACGTGTGCTCGTGCAATCACACATGTGGGTAGTTTGGGTTCGGTTGGATGATGAGAAGATGAAGAAAAGGATGATTTGGATGGGAAGTAAAGAAGAGAAGATGGAGTTTTAAAGAAAATACGTCTTCTGGATTTTTTTGTTTTAAAAGAATAAGAAGAAGAAGATAGATGGAAGCCTCGCACCTTCATTGAATAAGAATGGAATCACACCACACCTAATTTCTAAACCACATTGAGAAACCTTCAAATCGCATGAAGAAATAAGAGGAACTTTGAAATTTTATGAAACAATATCATAGAGAGGTTCACCCACCCCTTCTCTTTTATAGTCTCAAGTACAAAAATTTACAAAAATAACCCTACTCATTGTTTTTTTTTTTTTTAATAAAATACTCCTAAAACTATAATAAAACATAAAGCATATCTCACAAAATGTCCAAATTGTCAAATAAACTAAATCCTAATAAAGTCAAATAAAATTTAAGACACTTAAGTCCTAAAGTGTCCACGATCGAGGCGGGCTACGATCAAAAGTGGTCAAACAGCCCAATACGGGCGATCCAACGGTCTAATAGACGTGTGCACTGGATCCAATGGTCCAGAGTCCTTAGGAATGCAACCCACATGAATCTTCCTAGTGTAGGATCTTCGAAGATGCATAAAATGCCACATAGTGGACATCTATCCAGAGGGAAACTGATGATGATCTCCTCCTCCTCTAGTAGACCCTGAATGGTGCTCTGATGTCCTCATCAAATTGCATTTGCGGGATGAGTACTAATAGATTGCATGAATTTAAGGCTAATTTGGGGCATCGAGTGGTCCCCCAAATCAGCGACACTATTCATCCGAATTTAATTTCATTTTATTTATTTTTTATTTTTATTTATTATTATTATTTTTTTTTGGGGGGGGGGGGGGGGGGGGGGGGGGGGGGGTGGGGGGGAAATGATGTCAAATGGTTAGGGATATGAATTAGTGGAATGGGTGTCATAGCTTGCATGGATTCGGGGCCCGCCCAAATCAGCAAGATTATTCATCCAATTTTAATTTTAATTTTTTTATAATAACTCGGGAGAAATGATGCCAAATGCCTAGGGATATGCATTAATGGGATGAATATAATACATTACATGAATTTTGAGACCATTTGTGGACATTCGAATCATCCCCTAAATCAATGACAGTATTCATCCGAGTATAATTTCATTTTTTTTCTTAAAATTTCTTTGGGAGAATTATGTTAAATGCTTAGGGATGTGCATTAGTGTGATGAGTGCTATAACTGGCATGAATTGTAGGCCAATTTGAGATCAATCTAGACTTGTCGGATTCATAAATTCAGTAGACAGCCCAATACAACGTTCTCGCAAAAGAGTGGACCATTATGCCATCATAAAGAAGTTTTTTTTTTTAAAGGAAAATATATTTGGAATATTCATATTATTTGGGATTTTGTAGATATTTTTTCATATTTCATTGGGCAAAAAAAAAATGACTGATTCAGGGGGTGTAACAACCGTTACACTCCCGTATCAACTGTTATGAACAATACATATATCAGTAATGGTGGTGATCAATACAGCCATTGTTACCAATAGGGAAAACCTTGGCCTTAGCCAACCTTGTCCATTTCTCATTGCACCGAAGTGTTGGTGCAACAAGTTGCTTATAGGGAATGCCCTACCATGAGCTAGAAATTTTAGATTGTCGAGATCCATGAAAAAAAGTTGTGGTCACAGTTCAATGTCAATTGTCAACTTGACACAACCCTCCTTCATTCGGGTTGGGACCGGCAATGAGAGTGCAAAATTCCCACTGGTAGATTTAGTTTGTCTTTATATATTATTAATGTTTATTAAAAAGCACAGCCAATGGAAATCGAATTTGGTACCCCACCCGACTTCAATTTTAAACAGGTCCAATTTGATAGCCCTATTCTTTAGGCCGTTCACTTCTAATTGATGTTCCCCTCATTACTGGATTTGCCTCTAATCTTCGTTGCACATGACCGAACCTTCTCAATCTACTCTTCATCATTTTCTCTCTTGTTACTTGACTACTAAGCTTATTTTGATGACCTTTTTTTTTTAAAAATAAATAAATTCTATCCTTGTTTTACTGCACATCCAATCAATATTCCTATCTTTGCAACACTCAATCTTTACTCATGTTGCCTTCTAATTGTCCAACACTCTACTCTATATTGCATAGGTGGTTGATCAATCGTCTTTGAAAGATTTGAGTCTCATACATGGTGTGTCGTAAAGGCCGTTACGTAAAGGTAACAGTGGCAACCGTTACATGTTATGGGGCCGTAATGACCATAACAAACGTTATGGAAAAAATGACCTGTAATTAACAGCCCATTACACCCCCTGTAAAGGCCATAACAGCCCCGTAATGGTCTATTGGAAGGAAAATACATGTTTTTTAGATTATTATTTTTTTCAACGTTACAGGGCAGATATAGGTTTTTCGAGTTTTTTTTTCAATAACAAAGAGGCCATAATGACTGTTACGAGGGTTGTAACAGTCGTTATGATCCGTTTTGTAAAGGTAATGATGGTGGCCGTTACAGCCACCATTACCGTTACGGAATACCTTGGTTTCATAGGCATGCATCGATAAATACAACACTCTAAAGGGACATCTCCACTTCATCTGTCGAGTTCTAATTCTGTTGGAAACATTCTCATCAATCCCCATCCTTTTGAGCTGAGCCAACATGACAAAACAAGTTGCTTCGAATTTTATGAATTTTATATCATGGATACTAGGAAACTAGTTTCCCTTTGAAATAATCATGTTTCTTGGTTCACATTTCCTTCATTTGTTTCAGTCATTTTCATTACTATAATAAATGCTGCAAAATGAAGTGTTTCTTGCATCCATTTCTCACATTGTTTCTTGTATCTCTTGATCTGGCAACTATGGGTTAATATTCCAAATTAGTCATGTTCTGTTGCATTCTTTTTAAGTGAATCTTATGAAGCATGTCCAATCTCGTTTATAAATGATACCATGATAGCTATGTTCAGTGGCATACCTGGAGAGGGGAGGGAAAGAAATCTTTTATATTCAACCAAGGAGACCATAGTCATGGTGATCCAAGGGAAATCCTTCTTTGCTTTTACCTTCATCCAAGCTGGAAAGAACACTCTGAGCTCCAAGGGAATATCAAGAAGTAAAAATGCCTTTGTATGCAGTATAGGCTGATGAATTAGACTGAAATGAGGGTTTCTAGTATAGGGCTTACTGAATTGTGTTTACTCGATGCTTCAAGCTTAAATAGTTGATGTGTTCATTTGATATGTCTTCTTTGTTATCCCGAACTGGTTATTTAATTTTTTTGAAGGAACTTTTTAACTGTATCTAATTTATCATGTGATTGGCAAAAGCAGAGGTCCGCGAAAAGCCGGAACACTTTGTGGAGTTACCTCCAGAACTTTGTTCATTAAAGATAATAGGTTTTTCAAAAGATATAGGGAGTTCCCTATCGTTGTTACCTTCTATAATGCATCGGCTGGAAAATTTACTTGTGGCAATTGAATTGAAGAACATGTTATCAACTTCCTTCCCAGAGGGGTCTAAAATTACTGCCAACCATGTAAGCCCTTCTCAATTAATATTTCATATGTATCTCTTTACAACAATATGCGTTTTAGAATTAGTGATACAAGAAATACACACTATATATCAGTTATGGCTGTAATGGAGAAAGTGGTATTGCAGGTACTGGAGGCACTCACTACTGAGAAGTGCTTGGAACGCTTTTCTCTTGAAAGGCTTGAAGTACTTGGTGACGCTTTCCTTAAGTATGCCGTTAGCAGGCACCTTTTTCTTTTGCATGAAGGCCTGGATGAAGGGCAACTGACCAGGAAACGTTCTAGTATTGTTAATAATTCACATTTATATGAGCTGGCAAAAAAGAATAATTTACAGGTAATACATGCTTAAAGAAATCTTGAGTTATAATCTAGATCACGTTAATGCTAATGCTTCTATATTTTTCTTTTAACTGTGACAACTTTTTGAGTAACGATTGCCGTATTTGCAATTCAGTTATTTTAGTTGTATATTTGTGGAATTTTATGCTAAATTGGTAGAAGCAAGACAGTATTTGGAATGTAACCTCAGTAGCAACTGTTACATAGGTGAGGCTTCAGTTAAAATTCATGATCAAGAGATTCCTCAAAAGTGATTTGTTTCGTTATCTCAGCTCTGTTTTTCAAAGGGATGGAAAGATCGATAAGGATATTTCCACTAGAAGTAGAGCTGGATGGATGGAGTAGAGACGTGCCTCTAGAGTACCATGTGATCCTCACATGCCTATGAAATTGATGCAAATGAGAAGGAAGAGGGCGAGACGCATCATGTGCTGGCCCGAGTCTCTATCTGAAAGGGAATTGGGATCTGAAGTGAGCCCAAAGTATTGCTGAAAGGGTCTCAACTGTCAATCCAAAAGCAGCACAGTGCCATATTTGGCCCTTGGAGATAAACGTTAAAAAGGAGTTCAAGCTGCTGGAAGGAGAAGACTTGTTTGATCTATTTGGAGGCCAAAACAACAACTGACAATGCTGATGTCATCAGGAGCAACTGTGAATGGCATGTGGGGGTCTTGTTCGACAAAAGAGTCCATTGTTGGTGGTACATGGGCTGTGGCTCTTATTGCTTAGGAATGGAGACGAACAACCAGTTTTTTTTTAAGGCTTTGGAGCCTTTCATTGGTTTAGACATGGAACGAACATATTACTGTAGGTTTTATTTTAACTAATAGTAGGATTCTTGGTTGGAATTGTTGTGACAGTTAGGATTGAATGACTTAGTAGCTGAGATTAAAAATGTGAGTTCAGGGTTTATTTATATTTTCCTTTCGAAGTCTTGGTTATGGGAATCATAAGGGCTGGAGATTAATTCAGCTTTTGAATTAAATTTTAGGGTTTCATTTTTGTGTTATTTTTATGAATCATTTTAGGGTTTTATTTCCCTGTATAAAAGGTGTTTTGTCCTCCGTATGATTGGTGATGGAGCTCAACTGACATTTTTTAGTTTCTTCAAATGTAAGATAAAACATGTGGGGAGGGCTAAAAATCATAATTCTGCTTCATTTTGAAGATTATACTCTCCTTGGTATGACTCTTTTATTTCATGAGTAGCTAGAATTACTCGATATAGCATTCTTTCGACAAAAGGGAAAAATGAGAAAGAATTACCTGATATTAGTATAGCTCCAGGATATCTAGAATCTTCCCCTCAAGTGGCTGGATATGTATTGGAATTTATGTAGATTGCTGGAATGGTGGTTTGGGGTTGGGTTGTTGAATATGCCTGCTGGAAATGACTTCTTGTTTGCTGGGAAACATATAGTTTCTGGAAATTGGCAAGTCTTGCTGATTCTCATTTTATATGCCCTAAATATACCAGTATATTGTGTTGGAATTGGTAGGGCATATCTAATATCATTGGACCTATGTTTGCTACCGATTCATGGTTTTCAATCGAGTTCATGGTGAAACTAATTGTTACAATGCCTGTCTATCAACTTGTAGTCATCCTTGCAGCTGTTACATTCATGTCAAATAGACAACTTTGCTCATCCATAGCTTCATAAAGCAAGTCCACCGTCTCTGTCTTGTCAGTTTCTTCACAACCAGAAAATGTTACCTTTCAAGATTTTGTTGTATAACACAATTTCTGTCATACAACTGGAATCTGGTAAATAGTGTTGTTTCTCTCATGACCTTTTTTTTAAAAAAAATTTAACTCATTGTTTATCTCCATATTTCAGGTATATATACGTGATGAATGGTTCTATCCATCTAATTTCTTTGCACTCGGCCGTCCTTGTAAAGTAATTTGCAATCAGGACACAGAAAAAGATATTCATGCCCAAATAGGTTGCGGACAGATAGCAAATGGTGCAGGTGCCAGTGTTGTCAAATGCAATAAACGCCACCATTGGTTACACAGGAAAACTATTGCAGATGTTGTCGAGGCCCTTGTTGGTGCATTCATAGTTGACAGTGGGTTCAAAGCTGCAACTGCATTTCTCAGATGGATGGGAATACAAGTGGACTTTGAAGAATCAGATGTTTCTAAAGCTTGCATCGCTAGCAAGAGCAATTTATCACTCACTGGTAATATAGATATTGCTGCCCTTGAAAGGTTGATAGGATACAAGTTTCTGCATAGAGGTTTACTTCTACAGGCATTTATACACCCTTCCTATAACAAGCATTCAGGAGGTTGCTATCAGGTGGGTATTTCTGGTCAGATATATTTTCCTCATGTTTTTCTGGAAGAAAAAATATGGTCCTCAGCCTGAGGATAGGAACATGTATCCCTGGGTTTTTGTTCTAGCTGGACCCATGGACTATTCCCCAATAATCTCCATGGTGGAACAATGCTCACCCTTCAATTGGATGCCTGCAAATGGACAATTAAGGAAAGAATAAAGCAGCAATCCACATTCATCTGAAAGAAAGACCAAGGAGAGGATTGATAATCTTTCGATATGGGAGATACTTGGAGCATGACCATCCTTGGCAGGGCTCATCAGATCCAACGATTTGCATTGCAGAACATGAACCGAATTGTACAAATGGGAAACCCAAGGATACCATGCATGTCGCCAGGTCGAGGATCACACAATTTCCTCTTTTCTGTATGCGAAATTAGACAAATCATGAATTCTTCTCATGAAACAATACAAGCAAACTCTGAACAATGAATACATATTTTATCTTATAAATTATATCTTTTTTTGCCTCTTTACCCAGAGATTGGAGTTTCTTGGAGATGCAGTGGTGGATTATTTGATGACATCATATCTATATTCAGTTTATCCTGATCTGAAGCCAGGCCAATTGACTGATTTGAGGTCAATGGCTGTAAATAATAATTCCTTCGCTCATATAGCAGTGTGTCAATCCTTCCATTCATATCTTATTAGCGATTCTAGTAGCCTCTCTGAGGCAATAAAAAAATTTGTGAATTTCATCAAGTTACCTGCCTCAGAAAAGAACCTGCAGTTGGAGCCAAAATGTCCCAAGGTATTTACCTTTCACCCATTCCTTGTGTACTCTTTTGATTTAGGTGTGCTGTAAAGTTAACGGTGGCCGTAATGGCCACCACCATTACCATTACAATATAGGCCATAACGGCTGTTACGGTCTCTTTAAAAATAAATAACTGAGAAAAACAACCTATACCGGCCCTGTAAACAGACCATTACGACCGTTACGGGGCTGATAGGGGTCATTTTTTCCTAACGGTTGGCACCGTTACCATTACATAATGGCTGATACAGCACCATAATGGCCATTATGGCACACCATGCTTTTGATACATACCGATATGTGCTACGTGGTAACTCTTTGTTTCTAGTTATTGAATTTTATTCTTTATATATATAATCTGTATGAAACTGAATTTTCTTTTGGGGTTTTGACATATAGCAACCTCCCTTTTCTCCCAAAGATAAATAACACCCTGCCTTGTGTATCCCCAAATATTTCCATTTTCGGTTAAAAACAATCCGTGGTAAGCATCCATGGTAGTACGTGACAGAACCATCTCTTAGCGGTAATAGTTGATGACTGTGGACTATAGAAAAAAAAAGACCTTTGTACCCCTGGTCCAGATTTATGGTTAAGGTTTTAGGAGAGGGTAGGTTAGGCTTAGGGTTTGGGATAAGAAAAAAGAGAGGTTAGGGTTGGGGTTTTGGGATTTGGGAGGGGTAATACTGTCATGTTTTCTAAATATTTAGCTAACCTAACCATGGTTAGTTTTTCCTTCAAAAAAATTAACTGCAGGGTGGTTTCTTGCCATATTTGGAAAACAAAAGGTGTTATTTGGGAAAACACAGAGGATGGTGTTGGTTGCAAGGTATTCCATAACAGTAACGGTGGCCATAACAGCTATTATGGCCCCCATAATGGCCGTTACGGTCTCTTTTTTTACTGGAAAAAAAAAAAAAAAAAACCTCAAAAAACTTATATCTTCCTTGTAACATTGGAAAAAAATATCCTAAAAACCTACATCTGCCTCGTAACGGACCATTATGGGGCTGTTATGGCCTTTACAGGAGGCGTAATGGACCATTGACAACAGTTACAGGTTAGTTTTTCCATAACGGCTGTTACGGCCGTTATAACCCCGTAATGTGTAACAGTTGCCACCGTTACTTTTATGTAACGGCCTTTACAGCCCCGTAACCAAAAGGGAAGGTGCTATATGTTTTACCTCTTTTCTTTTTTGTGTAGTTGTGAGTACGTTCGGCTAGAGCTATGTTTTGCTTATTATAATGTTATGCTTGTCATGCTTATGTTTCAGATATTTTTGTAACAAATGGTGGAGAAAAGAGAAGAAAAGGAGAAGAGAGCTTAGAATGTTCGACATGCCGCCACATCTCTTTTATTATAATTAGGGCAATCACTTAATACAAGAAAATTACAATTATACCTCTCTAACTAAAAGATTAAATGAATGATAACTTATGAGCCTAAAGACTAAAGAATAACAAAGGCCCAACATAAACCCAAACATATGAGGACCACATAAGTGACTAGGTCGGCACACACGTGATCATAATGCATCAACACGCCCCCTTAAGCTGGAGTATAAATATCATGGATGCGTAGCTTGACTAAGAATTTGTCCATATGAGCCCAAGTCAAAGCCCTTGTAAACATGTCTACAACTTTATCATGGGACTTACAAATGGCATGCATATTTCCTTGTTAGCAACATTCTCCCTAATGAAGTTACAGTCAACTCCAATATGCTTGGTTCTTTTGTGATAAATTGGATTGTTGGTGATGTGAGATGTTGCTTGATTATCGCAATACAATCTCATAGGCATATCTACCACGAACCCGAGCTCACATTAATGTTTTCAATGAAACAAGTTTGCAAGTTGCATGGGCCATAGCCTTGTACCTTGGACTGAGTGACAACATTTTGCCTCTTGCTATTCCATGTAACCAAATTTTCTCCTACCAATGTACAATAACATGTGGTTGACTGCCTATTAGAAGGAGAGCTAGCCCAGTCTACATCAAAAAACCTTTCTACTCTAAGATGTCCATTTCACTTGTAAAGAATTCCATGGCCAAGAGCTCCCTTTAAATATCTAAGTGTGTAAAGCACAACCTCCATATGAGACATACAAGGAGCCTACACAAACTAACTACACTGATTTGATAAGCGATGTTCAGTCATATAATAATTAAATAGATCAAATTTCCAACTATTCAGCGATATCTTCGTAGATCATCAAATGGTTCCCCTTCATTTGTACTCAACTTTGAATTAATATTCATGCGAGTTTCAACTAGCTTAGTCCCCAGCAACAAGCTAATTCATCACACCTTCGACCTTGCTACCTATTGACCTAGAAAGTATCGAAGGCAACCTAAATCTTTTCTGCAAAAGTGTTGCTACAAGAACTTGATTAACTCATAAGTATCTATACTATCACTGCCATTAAAAATGATATCATCCACATGTAAAACTAACATGATAGTACCTATCTTGCTTTTTCAAACAAAAACTGAATGATTTGCCTGACTACATTTCATCCCAAACTGAAGCATCACCATACTAAATTTGTTGAACCATGCATAAGGAGATTGTTTTAATCGATAAATTAATTTCTTTAAGTGACGGACTTTATCCCACTCCCCTTAGCAACAAAGCCAGGCAGTTGCTCCATAAACACCTATTCAAGCAACTTCTTATGAAGAAAGGCATTCTTCACATCAAGTTGGTATAAATGTCAATCTAAATTTGCAACAATAGAGATCACCACATGTAAGAAATGAAGCTTAGCCAGAGGAGAGGTGGTCTTAGAGTGGTCAACTCCTAGAGTCTGTGTGTATCCCTTCACAAGTAATCGAGCCTTTAAATGATCCACTAAGCCATTAGGATTGTACTTTATTGTATTTACTCATCGACACCACATTTTCTTGCAGGTAACTCACTTAAAAGTCCAAGTTTGATTTTAATGAAGTGCAACCATCTCTTCTTCCATAGCTTGCTTCCACCCATCATTGTTAAAAGTCTCCGGAAAAGAATGAAGAACAGAAAAAAAAAAAAAAAAAAAAAAAAGGACAGACAAGCACACTGTCGAAAAGAAGAAGATAAGCCATCAAAGGAAGCATAATTAGAGATACGATGTTGCATACAGGAACACATACCCTTATGGAGAGCAATGGGCAAATCATGTTCATTAGACAGTATTAGCAAAGATGCAGGAGACTGATCTTTAGATGGGGTGGCTAGATTGATAGAGGAAAACTTGGTATGTGTTTCATCACCTCACTTGGAACATCTAAAATAGACCTATAATGTTGGCAAATCTGAACGTTTCACGGGAACTTGTTCTATGGATGTTGTCTGGCACTATAGAAAGAGTGATAGAACTTTTTGCAAGTTGCAATGATCTTCCTCCCTGATAAAAATATGGAGTACTTTTAAAAAAGGCAATGCCAGTTGACACATACCGTCTGTGAGTGACTGGGATTATAACACTTGTAACCTCGCTGAGTATAAGAGCATCCTAGAAAACACACTTTACATCCTTCGGTTTAAATTCATCAGAAACATGGTCAAATTGATGTACAAAGAGGAGTTGAAAATGGATGACATTTGGGGATATATGATGGAAAAAGGAGCTTTACCACCTAAGACTAGTTAAAGCATCCGGTTTATGAGATAACATACAATCAAAACTACATCACTCCAAAAACCTCTCAGAGCCTTCACATTTAACATCAATGCCCTAGCAATCTTAAGAAAAGGACAACAATGAGTTGTCGTCAAGTAAATGAAGACAATGGTCAGATTGATGTACAAAGAGGAGTTGAAAATGGCTGACATTGGGTATATATGACAGAAAAGGAATTTTACCACCTAAGACTGATGAAGGCATTCGGTTTGTGAGATAAACATGCAGTCAAAATTGCATCACTCTAAAAACCATTTAGAACCTTCATATTTAACAGCAATGCCTAGCAACCTCAAGTAAATGACGATTTTTATGCTCTGGGAGGAAAAATGAGTTTCACCACCTAAGACTGATGAAGGCATCTAGTTTACATAATAACATGTAGTCAAAACTGCATCATTCCAAAAACCTTTCAAAACCTTCATATTTAATGTCAATGCCCTAACAACCTCAAGTAAATGACAATTCTTACTCTTTACAACTCTATTCTGCTATGGTGTGTGTGCATGTGATGTTTGATGAATGATGTCATGGGATAAAAGATAGAAACGAAAATGGTTCAATGTATATTCCTTGGCATTGTCAAATCTTAGAATACACACTTTAAAATCAAACTGAGTTCGGGTTTGCATATAAAATTCTTTAAAACACATAAATACTTCAAAACGGTCTTTCTTCAAATACAGCCATGTCATTCTAGAGAATCATCCACAAAGATAACAAAGTATTTAAAATCAGGTAAATTGGAAACACAAATTGGACCTCAAATATCTAACTATATCCAGTAAAAGGGTTTATCACTAACTTTATCCCCACATAAAAAAGAAAAGACCATGATGCTTGCTTAACTCACAAGCTTCACACTCTAGTCTAGACACATACGACAAAGACGGGACAAGACTCTTCGAACTATTTAAAAATGGGTGACCAGGCTTGGAATGCCACTAATGAGGAGAGACGTTAGTCTACAATGCAGCTCCAGTCTCTATTATTCCACGATTAAGGCAATATAGTTCATTTAATTCATGTCCTCCACCACTCATCCTCCCCGTCTTTAGTTCCTAAAACTCCAATAAGAATGATAGAATTTGACAAAACAATTTAGGGCTTTGGTTAGTTTATTGATAGATAATAAGCTTAAAGGAAACTTAGGAATGTACAAAACTAAGGATAATGAGAGATTTGGTAGGACAGACCGTGCCCACCCCAAATACACAAGTTAATGTACCATTAGCTAGTTTTGTGGATATTTTGCTTACCGGTCATGTGATCAGAAGTGCCAAAGTCAATAATCCAAGCAACACTCTCAAAAGAAAAAAAACAAGATGTACCTAACTAGGCAAGAGTAGTTGTAGAGGAAGAGGCATGGGTGGAGTGATATCTCAGAAGTTTGGTATATTCTTCTTTTGACATAGTAAATGGGTCACATCAAGAACAAGGTGTCCCTTATCAGTATTGGTTGGCGTAACGGTGCCCTCCGAAACTGATACGGATACGGGAGCGTAACGGCGATACGGGGGTGTAACAGCCCGTAACAGTGCAATTTTTTTTTTTTTGCCAAAAAAATATGAAAAAATATGGATTAAATCCAGAATATTTTAAGCATTCCAAATATGCATTCATTTGTAAATTGGAACATGTTTATGGTGGTGTAACGGTCCACTCTTTGGTGAGAAGATGTATCGGACTGTCTAATTAATTTTTAACCAGGTAACTTAAATTTGACTACAAAATTCATATATTTAATTTTCTAAATATGTAATTTATATACTTAACAACTTGATATCATTTCTCTCAATAGTTCTTTAAAAAAATGAAATTAAATTCAGGTAGATGGCGTTGCCAATTTGGGGCCGACTTGGAGGACCAATCTATGCTCTAAATCAGCCTCAAATTCATGTCATTTATTGTCATTATTCCACTTATAAATTGGTGGACATTTATTGGATGGTGAATCATAAAAAAATAATCAAAAGGCCCTATTTTAAAAAATAAAAGTCCACAAATTACCAATTAAAACTATTCAAACAATTTGATTTTGGCATTGTGAGTTAGCAATTGCAGTCCATAATTTAATTGCTAAATTTTAAGTTAATATATGTCTCATGTACAAATTTGTAAGGCTTGAATTAGGCGGGACTCAGATTGTGAAGTGCAGCACACGTGTCAAAGTTTTTTGGGCCCCACCCGTGATGAATGTGTTATATCCACACCGTCCATCCATTTTGCCTAATAATTTTAGGGCATGAGCCCAATAATGAGACACATCCAAAGCTTAGGTGGACTGCACCATAAGAAACAATAACAATTAAATGTTCACCATTAAAATTTTATTGAGGGCTAGAAAAGTTTTAGATCAACTGACATGTGTGTTTTCCCTTCATCCATGTCAGTGTGACCCAATTAATAGGTTAGATTGAAAATAAACATTACAATGGACCTTAAGAAATTTTTAATGGTGAGCATTCTATAACCACTATTTCCTATGGTGTTGTCCACCTGAGATTTGGATATTACTAATTTTTTGAATCCTGACCTAAAATGACGTGACAAAATGGATGGACGACATGGATAAAATATATACATCATGGTGGGGCCCACTTGAGTATGATCGGATGGAAAATAAATGTTACCGTGCACCCTACGAATTGTTTAACCTTGAAAATGATTATTTCCGCTGTTATTTTTGGTGTGGTTCAGATGATCTCGGGATATAATTCATTTTTTGGCTGGTGCTCTAAAATGATCTCTGAAAATAGATGAACGGTGTAGATGTAATAAATACATCACTGTGGGGGCCATATAACTTTGATCTCCTTTGAACCGTTCGTACAACTCGAAGCTCGAGGAGTGTCAGTGCTCGTCTTAGCGTGACACGTACCTACAGTAGCTACCGCTGCAAATTAAAAAAAAAAAAAAAAAAATAGAAAGGGAGAGAGAGGGAAACCGAAAAGAAAAAAGAGGGAAAGAAGAGAAGAAAAAAGAGGGAAAGAAGAGAGAGAGAGAGAGAGAGAGAGAGAGAGAGAGAGAGAAGAAGAAGAAGAAGAGGAAGAAGGTTACGAAGAAGAAGAAGAGGAAGAGGAAGAAGGCCGCAGCTGCAGCCAAGAAGAAGAAGAAAAAGACGAAGAAGAAGAAGAAAGAGAAGAAAAAGAAGAAAAGAAAGGGAAAAAGGTGAGGTTTTTTTTTAAATTTTTTTTCTTTTTTTCTTTTTTTTCTTTCAAGACCCGTAACAGCCGTTACAGGTCCGTAACGGCCGCTATGGCCCATAACGGCCCCTTAACGGCCGTTACTGGTACAAAATTTCGTAACGGCCATTTCGACCTCGTATCACGAACGGGTCCCACCATTACCGTTACGTATCGGCCGTTACGGCTGATACGTAACCGATTTGGGATACCTTGATCAAGAAGGCTTACGATCATATAGACTGGGACTTTTTGAACTACATTCTCCATAGACCGGCTAGCAAGTGGAGGGATTGGATTGGTGCGTGTCTTCACTCTGCTTCCATCTCTGTTCTTGTCAATGCCTCTCCTAAAGGTTTACTCGGTGCGTCTCGAGGTCTGGGCTATGGTAGCAAGTGGAGGGACTGGATTGGTGCATGTCTTCACTCCGCTTCCGTCTCTGTTCTCGTAAATGCCTCTCCTAAATGTTTTCAGTGCGTCTCGAGGTCTAAGGTAGGGAGATTTGATCTCCCGAGTGAGAGAGAGGGAGCATTTTACTCACCTGCAGTATGCTGACAACACGATGTTTTTCTTTTGCGATGTGAAGGTAGAGTCTGTGGATAATTTACGCAAAATTATGGTGTGTTTCGAAGGGGCCTCAAGTTTGAAAATTAATGTCACCAAATCAGAGATGTTGGGAGTGCATGTGGGAAAGGATGAATTAAGTCGTCTGGCTGGTACTTTCGCTTTGTATTGGGAAACCGCCTAAACATCTTTGGGATAAAGTCATTAAGAAGATTGAATGGAAACTCACTGCCTGGAAATGCCAAGATCTTTCTTTAGGAGCCTGTGTCACTCACCTAAAGATCGCTTTCTCCAACATGCCTATGTATTTCATGCCTTTATGTGCTCGATGGCGATGCTAAATAAACTTGAAAGGTTAAGGAGGGACTTTCTTTGACAAGGAAACAACAAGGGGAGGAGATTTCATCTCCTAAGGTGGGAGGATGTGTGCAAGCCAATCAAAGATGGAGGAGCTAGTTTGAAACCTCTCGTAGACATGAATTTGGCCCTTCTAAGTAAATGCAAAGCGATTGCTGCCACTGAACATATAGTTCATTGAGGCATTTTGCTCAGCCTTGGAAACAGAAAACCCATTCGTTTTTGGGTTGATTAATGGTGTAGTGACAGGACGCTTCAGGATCTGTTTCTTAAGGTGGCTCGCCTTGTGCCCAAGCGTTTTGTTGTTGTGGCTAAGTGTTACACGATTGATGGGAGCCTCTTGGTCTCCTCCCTGTTGCAAGGATTTGATAGATGAGGAGTTCAATGAGTTTGTCGGTTTACTGGACTTCTTAAAAAATCTCAGGCCTAATGCTCATTCTGAGGATCGTATCATTTGGGGAAAGCATCGTTTGAGGAAGTTTTCTGTCAAATCGTTATGCAGTTTGATAGTGGAACCGTTGAGCGAGTTGTCGACATCCCACCCCTTTCATCACTGGTTCTACAATGCCCCCCCTGGGGTGGCGATGTTTGTTTGGCTTGTGGGTATGAAGATAATCCTAACCGTTGATAATCTTTGGAGGAGAGCCCTTATCCTTCCTGATGTTTGTTTGATGTGTATGGCAAAGGAGGAGACGATCGATCACCTTTTAATCCATTGTCCATTTGCAATTAAAGTGTGGGATCAATTCCTGTTCTCCTTCAATATTAGTTGGGTGATGCTGGCGTTTGTTGAGAATTTCTTGTGGGCTTGGCACGGTAGAGGAGTTGTGAAAGCAAGCAAACCTGCATGGAGGCCGACTATAACAGAGATCTTTTGGGTCATTTAGGGGTCTCGTAATAGTTGTTTCCGTAATAAGCCAGAAAGTCATGTAGAAGTTATTGCCAGAGTTAATAAGCTTATTCTGGATTTGGAGATGTATGCTTCTTAGCTTTGTTGATTTTCTTTTCTGGCTTCTTTTTTTCTTTTCTTTTTTTCTTTTTTGTTGCCCCTTTTCACTTTGTGTGAGTTCTAATAAAGTTTGGTTATCTTTAAAGAAAAATGTGTCACCCAACGTACTCAATTCAACAGGAGTGGCAGACTTGGGTACATACCCTTCAAAACCATCATCCAATGAGCGGACTTTATTAACCCAAACTGGCTTTCCCACTATGTCCCAACATGTATCAACTGTGTGACTGTTTAGGCCACATTGTGTGCAATATCGATTCGCACAACCACAACTGCATCGGCTCCTCCATCACGTTTTGCAGATGCAGATATAAATGCAGACCGATCAAATGGTGAGGAGCCCTCTTTCGTCATTCTAGTTGTACCTTGAACTCTAACAAAAGCCTCTGTAACTAATGGGGTCTCACTTTCTCTAAGAATTTGAGCTATCATAGGTTCGAATTCAAATCGGATGCCAAATAGGAATTTGGAAACATGGAATTCCTCCCTCTACATTCACAGTGTCAATGTTTGTCGACATCGACTGATACACATTCAATTCTTTCCACATGCCCCTTAAGGCAGAATAATACTCTCCCACAATCTTATCTCCTTGCCCTGGTGTTCCATATCCGTTACGATACAACTGTAAAGGCCGATATGTATAGGTAACAGTCGTAACCATTATGCGATACAAGGGTGAAACGAGGCAGTTGGTGTTTTGGGACCATATCGGCTGATACGGGCCATAACGACCATTACTCTTGTAACGGCCAAAAAACAACCACTTTTTATATTTAAATCTAATTTTTCTCCTCATTTTCCACTTTTCTCATTCTAAAAACTCTTACAAGCCACTTGACAATAGATGTTGACCACTCTTACTATAGTTTTTAGGATTAAAGTCGTAGATTGAAGCGATTTGAGTGAATAGAAGCTCCGAGGGCCATTTTTTCCAAAAAACAAAAAACCAAAAAAAAAGAAGGTGATATTTATGCCTTCTTTCTGATTTCTAGTTCTAATGCTTGATTGTGATTTGTAACATTAGAGACATATAACCATGTTCATAAATTTATCAAACGGCCCAATACAATACTCTTATGGAAGAGTGGACTGTTATTCTCAATGTTCGAAGTATCGCTATGGCTACAAGTTTTGCTGGCTAGGGCTACGAAAACAATATCGATATTGCCGATAATATCGTTGATAATTGGATATGCAGGGAAACATGGGGAAAATGGTGGAATTTTCAGCGAAACTTTAGGAGATGTTCAAATGTACGTTTTTGCATATTTAGAAATAAAAAATTTACAAAAAGAATGCATACATAACAAGTTTTCATTTAATAGGGCATTAAAAGCATGTGTTGCTGTAAGAAATCAGTTCAACCATCCCATCCGGCCTATTTAACCATCCAAACATCCATCGATATTACAAAATATCAACAACACGTGATATTTCACCAAAAAATCATCAACAATTGGAAAAGAAACAAAATATTGTGGTCTCAATATCACACATGTTGTGATATCGATAATATTGAGATATTATCAATAGTATCAGTGACAAATTGAACACTACATACAACCATGTGCCCATAAAAAAAATACAAATAATTTTTTTTTCTAATAAACAAAATTTTGATGATATTAAACATTAGCGATATTATTGAAATATCATCGATACACTTATAATACAAGCATTACCTAGAATTTATATAGTCGAAAATATTGGCAATACATTGGCGATATTGATGCATTAGCAATACAAGCGACACCTAGAATTTACATAATTGAAAATATTGGCAATTACATTAGCGATATTGATATATTGGTGATACTTAGCTATACGTTGCTAATTCCTGGAATTTCCGATACTACCAATTTTATCGATATCGCTGATCTGGAGATAAAGATAATATCAGAGATATTTTGATAATATCGGAGATAATTTGAACACTGTTTACGCTAACATAAACATGCTCAAAACAATAAAATAAAAATAAAATAAAAATAAAAAAATTACGTATTTACAATATTCTGGATTTTCTAGAGATTTTTTCAGAATTTTTTGGGCGAAAAAAAATAATAAAAAAATTTCAACCATTACAGGGATCGTAACGGTCATTACACCCTTGTATCAACCGTTATGGCCAATACCCGTATCGATAATAATGGCGACTATTATGTCCACCGTTATCGATATGCAATACCTTGCTCCCTGCCATGGAGCAGAATATCGGTATTGTATCGGCCGATACGACCAGACGGATACGATATGCGATACAGGTCTATATCGGCCCATTATTTTATTTAAAAAAAAAAAAACGATACTGTATCGGCCCGTATCGGCCATATCGGTACCAATATTTTATAGCCGTATCGGTTTCAACCGATACAACTAAAAAATACTTCTTTTTAACTTTTTCTTTGATTTTTTTTCGTTTTTCTCCTCTTGTTTATTTCTTTGTACATAGATTGTTTTAAATGCATTTCCAACCATATCTAGATCAAATTAAAAGATCGAAACTTGTTTTTTTTTTTTTCCATCAAATCGAAGCTCTTAGGTACAGTTTTGCAAAAATCGAAAAATAAAATAAAATTGTGTTGCTTCAATTTAAAATCCCATCAAAATAACAATATAAACTATTTCAATCATACGTTGGTTTATTTGATATGGATTTGGGGTGTTTTCCTTTATAAAAAAATATATTTACACAACTATTTTCTGAAAATTTTAGAAAAATGTTTTTCAATTAAATTTTTTATATTGATTTTTGTTATGATGCTTGAGGAGTATTAGAAGACTACGAATCTACTTATTTGTCGAAGATTTGGAGATTTTTCTTTTTCCTCTTTTAAGTTTTTTGATTTATGTAGGTATTTTCTGAAATTTTCAAAAAAGAAGAAGATTTAATTAGTTTTTTTTCCTAATTGTTGTTATGATGCTTGAGGAGTATTAGAAGACTATGGATCTACTCATTTATCGAAGATTTGGGCTTTTTTATTTTTTATTTACGCAGTTATTTTTTGGAAATTTCAGAAAAAAATTAATTTGTTTTTTTTTCTAATTCTTGTTATGATTCTTGAGTATTAGAATATGGATCTACTAATTTTTTATTTCATTTTTTATTTATGCATGTTTTTTCTAAAAAGAAAAATCATAAGAAAAAGTTTTAAATCATTTTTTTAATTCTTGTTATGATGCTTGTGGAGTATTAGAAGACTATGGGTCTAATGATTTCACAAATTCATTGATTTAAAAAATATTTTCTACGTTTTTTCTATTTTCAAGTTAATTTTTGGGCATTTTCTGTTTTTTAAAATAATTTTTGAAAATTTATATTAGTTGATAGATAATCATATTAGCAATATATGATATCAATTTTTTACATGTATCAACAATTTATACAAAGAAGAAGAAACAAAAAAAACCAATACCACATCTTACAGTAGGTCAACCCGTCAGGACAACAATCTTACCAAAGAATGGTCCGATACACCATTGCATATATGGTCAAATACAAATTAAAAAAAATGATAGATTCTTGAATATTTTTTTCCCCTTTTATCTTAATAAATTTCCGCATTTTTTTGCTTTAAAAATAAAAATAAAATTAAAATTAAAAAAATGACCGATACGGGCTGATATGGCCCAATACAGAACCAATTCCGATACATGGCGCCATATCGTATCATTTTTCCGCCAGGCCAATATGGCGACCGATACCGTCATTCAGAACCATGCTTCTTCCTAGAATGAAAATGTATTCTGTAGAAGCTCATAGATACGAGTTATGTTTTTCTCACCCAAATACATCTCCTTCAAGTTATCCTAGACTTCTTTGGCAATCTCGAAGAAGATGGCATCCTCACTGATATGTGACTAAACATTGTTCCACAACAATGCCCTAATTTGGGCATCCTCTGCTATCCAATAATCATAGTTTGTCGTGATCTCATCAGGTTTGGGGGAAGTCAGAAATTTCACCTTTCATTTTCCTGTCAGAAAAACGTCTACAGGTGTAGCCCATTGTAGATAGTTTGTTCCATTTAGTTTAGTCTATGTGATTTGGAGAGATATCGAATCAAATGAAGACATATTGCTATTCTTTGATTCATTCTTGGTATCCATCTTGACAAAGGATTAAATTTTGAACTAAAAAAAAAAAAACTTTCAATTGAATTGGATGTCACACAAGTAGAAGGATGTATATATCCACGAACATAATCAACTAGATCATTACCTGTTTTCTAGCTTTCACTCTTCTTTTTCAATTTGTAACATCAACTATCATCACATAATTTTTGTCTTCAAATCTTACTTTACCCTTCAAATCTGACTATAGATCTAACTATGGATGAGAGATGGCCTACTTCAACCCATCACACAAGTAGAACATAAAAGTGGGCCTTTGCACCCCTTTGTTAAACATGATTACACCAACCACCAAGCGATGGTACAACGAGGGAAGGGGATTAGGTTAGATCAGCTCCAAGCACTTTAGGATTTCCTTACAAAAATGAGAAGATAAAAAGAAAGAGGAGAAAACGATGGAGAGAGAGTAGAACAAGCTATCGGATCACTTACACTTTGATAACATGGAGTAAATGATGGAGAAAAGAGAAGAAGAAAAGAAGAAAAGTGAAAGGAAAAAGGAGGAGAGGCGAGATCTTAGAATGCTCCACATGCCCCCACATCTCTTTTATTATAATTAGGTCAATCTCACTTAATATAAGAATTATTACAATTATACCCCTCTGACTAAAAGATAAAATATACTATGACTTACAGGCCTAAAGACTATAGCCCAAATATATGACGAAGGTCCAAGTTAAACCAAACATATGAGGATCACGTGAGTGATCATAGGACCACACGTGTTGCCAGGGTGGCCCATATGTGTGGTCATAATGTGTCAACAATTTGGTTGTGATGGACCCTTTCTACATATAGATAAGAGGGTTTTACAATGAAGTTAGATTTTACATGATTCTACACGAAGGAATAAAAAGCAAGGATCTTGAGAACAGGATGGCAGCAAGGATCTTCCTAGCTCTCACATTCTCACTCCTATTAACTTACAAATATCAGCAACACCTGAATGTTCCACAATTTTCTTTCTTTGTTCTTTTATTTATCTTATTTATTTATTTATTGTGTATCTAATGTGAAAATGAAAATCATAAAAAAGGACCTTTAGAATCTACTATTTCAAATATGGCTTGAACAAAGAACTTGAAGAATTAAAGCAGAGAAAATTCACACCAGCAAGTGCAGTGAGATATTGCCGAACTCTAGATATCCTGCTATCTTATCCTATTTACCTATGCATCTTCACTGTCTCATATTTACTTACACCTGGTTATTCTTTTGCCCCTATTCGATGTTTCATCTTCAGTCTTTAGTTAACTTTGCTCTTGATCTTTGAAATGAAATGACAGTTTTTTATGTAATGAATTCTATCTAACATTCTAAATTACATATTCCTTTTGTTTCTATTCATTCAGGTTCTTGGTGACTTGGTTGAATCTTGTGCCGGTGCTGTACTTTTAGATACGGGATTCGACTTGAAGCTTGTGTGGAGAATAATGTTCAACTTCTTGGATCCAGCTCCTCACTTGCAGCTTAGTCCTATTAGGGAGCTCCAAGAACTTTGTCAATCGTTCAATTTCGAGTTGACATTTCCATGGTCGAAAGATAGAGGAACCTTCTCCGTTGAAGCTGTTGTGAATGTAAATGGTGTGCGTTCAACTGGCCACGCTATCAACCTCAGCAGAAAAGTTGCTAAAAGAATGGCTGCAGAAGAAGTGCTATCGAAGTTGAAGGTATATCTACTTAAATATTCTCGCATAGTTGATTTCTTGTGAAAACGTATTTTCTATTCTTTCACATGCTTATAGGTTCAACCTTCAGTGAAATTTTTATGAAACTCATGCTCCATGCATATTTCACCCAGTGTTTTAAATAGCGGTAGCGTGTTGCGTAGCATTCAACCCTCCGTAGCGTGTAGCGAAATAGCGTAGCGTGTAGCGTAAGCTACACAATACTTCTATTTATATATATATATATATATATATATATATATATATATATATATATATATATATATATATATATATATATTAAATAGTAAGAAAAAAAATAAAATATATAAATGTCACATTCTTCAAAATAAAAATCCCAAAGTTAAGAGCATAAGTACAATACAAGTATAAAGAACATAAAACCGACAGTAAGAAAAACAAAATATATATATGATAAATATTAAATAGTAAGAAAAAAAATAAAATATATAAATGTCACATTCTTCAAAATAAAAATCCCAAAGTTAAGAGCATTAAGTACAATACAAGTATAAAGAACATAAAACCGACAGTAACCGGCATTTTAAAAGGAAAAAAATCAGGAAAAATTGAAAAGACCAAGTTATTGTTTATGCTGTCCAAACTGTTTATAAGGTCTTTACTATTTATATGCTTTCCAAACCGTCTATAAGGTCTTTACAAATGTGATAAAGTGAAAACACCCAAAAGATAGCCTGATACAAAACTTATTTGGCCATAATAATGCTTCAATGGTGCTCACTAAATGCCCACTTTTTCCTCTCATGTGGCCCACTTGAATGTTGGATACGCCTCATTTTTGGTCGCATGTCCTAAAATGAGCTTGCAAAACTTATGAATGGGATGGATTTCTCATAAACATCTCATTGGGCCCCACCCAGCATCCTTGCGCTGCTTGGAAAACGGTTTCGCAGGAAATTCACGTTCGAAGGGGAGCGCTGTCACTTCCGAGCTCGAGTTGCATTGACGGTTCAAAGTTATATAGGCCCCACAATAATGTATTTATTATATCCACACCGTTCAACCATTTGGAGAGATCATTTTAGTTGATGATCCCAAAAATGAGTCGTATCCAAAGCGCAAGTGGACCACATCACAGATAACAGTGGGACAATGATTCTCACCATTAAAACATTCCTAGGGCCCACCATAACTTTTATTTTCCATCCAATCTGTTCATTATGTCACACAGACTTGGATGAAGAGGAAAAATAAATATCATATTGATCCAAAACTTCTGTGACCTCAAAATGGTTTCAATGGTGGAGGTTAAATCTCTGACCGCTGTTTGTAGTGTGGTCCACTTGATCTTTGTATCTGTCTTATTTTTCGGGTCAAGCCTTACGACAAGCCCAACAAATGGATGAACGGTTTGGATATAACGCATACCTTATGATGGGACCCACAAAACTTGGTGACATCAACGCGCCAGTAAGCTCGTGGTGTGCAGTACACCAGCCAACACAAATACCTTAAAAAAAGGCTCGCACGCCCTTTTTTTTTTCGACGCAGATAGGGTTCCGGCATTCGGAACCCTAAAATCTCTCCCAAATTGATGATTTCTCAGATATCGGCGATGATTTCTCTGGATTTCAGAGAGGATTTCCGTGGATTTCGCCCAAATCCAGTCGAAAGCTACTCTCTTAGGCGGATTGAACAAGTAAGTGATTTTTTTTTTTCAAAATTTCTGGATGAGATGTCGCCGGATGTCGCACAGCTACAGTCCTACGCAAAAATCTGCAATATCAGGCCTTATCGTGTGATATATCGGCGATATCTCACGATATTTTGTGATATATCACACGATAAATGGAAGTTTGGCATTTTTTCAGTATTTTTCAGTATTTTCTGGGGGTTTCGTATCGCTGACTGCCGATACCGATATTATCGGCCGATAATATTGATATTGCGAACATTGATTACAGGTAGCGCACGCTACCTGCGCTACACGCTACGAAGCCGTAGCGTACGCTACGACCCCTGTAGCGCACGCTACAGGGGAAATACGCTACCTGCTACGCTACGTAGCGATTTTGCTACGCTACGCTACGTAGCGTACGCTACGCACGCTACTGAAAACATTGATTTCACCTTTTGTCTGAATTTTCTTAGAATGACCTACTAGCCTTTCAAAATAAAATAACAACTATCTAGGACAATATTATTCTCATATTACCAGGACTTCTTTTAACAACATGATATTATCACTCTCTCAAAAATAAATAAATAAAAGATCGTATCACCATTCCAAAAAAGAGAGAGAAACACGGTATTAACGATTCAGCTGTTTGACATGGTGTTTTGATAAATTTTTGAAGAACTAAAGATGCTTGGAATTGTCATGTTTTGAAATCGACTGTGTTTAGAATTGAATGCTGACTGCGTACTCATTGAGCACAGTACTGAACTTCCCCTACTCCTTACATATATGATGGCTATATATGGATTTGAATGTGAATTGCCATTTTCCAACAATCTGGATTCCAGATATGGATGTAGTCATGTGGCTATGTAGGCATGGACATGTAGTTGTTTATACAATTCGACAAATGAATGTTACAACTTAAAAGGAAATTATGAACTTTGAGGGGATTGCTGATTATTTCCCATCAAATTATTAAGAAATGTCTGAGTATACAGTCGCATCTGGTAGTGATACAATTGTCTTATCATATCCACATGCATACTGTCCTAATAGAATCAAGCAGAAGAAGACTACAACTATAGTCAATGAAGAGAAAAGAAGTGCATAGTCATTAGGTTTGAATGTGCATTCGCCGTTAGTGTTTCAAGAACAACATTTATATTTGGTTTATAGTCAATAGATGGGACTCCATCTAGTGTATGTTTGTGACACAGTATTATTATACCAGACATTTAGATGTGATTTCCGTAGTGTTGACTGGAAGACTGATGTGAAACCTGGGACCGTAGTGGTCATGTCGTGGTCAATCAGTTCATGCTTTTAATTATTTACAATCAATTCAATTGAGCTTGATATTGCACCGGGTCGCATGTTTCTTTCAACCGCTAAGGAATTGTCTTCTCCCTAAGGAATGATGTGTCAAACAACCACTTTCTTTAAAAGCTCAAGCCGTTAGAGGATGGTGTATCAATGTATACCAGGGACTTTAACACTCCAACACTCCCCCGCACGTGCAGGGTGGAACTCCGCACGGGAACATACTAGGTAAGGTTGGACAACTCACAACTCACACCATAAACGCCCCCCTGTGGAAGAATATATTAGGGAGGCATATTTGTTGCTCCTGGGATTCGAACACAAGACATTCCACTCTGATACCATGTCAAACAACCGCTTTCTCTAAAAGCTCGAGCCATTAGAGGATGGTGTATAATGCAGGACATGAAAATTAAATATGATATGTGAGATTTTAGGCTTAAGATCACATTAGTTCAGAAACAATTACACAAATTCCATATCCCACATGAAAGTCCAAATATTCAATTAAGGGGAATCTATGCGGGTCCAGGCCTACACATGATAGGGTTGGATCAATAAAAATTATGAACCAAACGATACTCAAAGATAAGAAATAATCATCCACACATGCATAGTAATCAGTCCCTAATCCAAGGGATTCAGAAATTCCAATTCGAGGAATCCTCGGGTAAGAAAAAGGGCATAAAATTGAAGATTTGAGTAATTTATGGTTAGGTTTACGGATTTTGGGTGAAAGCGGAGTAAAAGAGAGGAGAGAGACGAACCAGAAAAGTACCGCACGCGTAGACAACAACAATGGCCCAGACGCACGTGCGTGTGATCCCGCCCGCACGTATGTGGGGCCCACTATTTAGAAAAAGGCCACCTTGGCCCTGGTTAGCTAGGGATGGACTCCAAAACCTCCAAATCTCAGCTCGATCTGATGTACGGTTTGTGCGTGATGCTCTGCCGAAGTTTCAGCCCTCCTGTAGGGCTAGATTCTGAAATTTCGCTGTGGGGAGGAGAATTGCTGCAATAAATGATTGATTTGAAGTGTAGATGATGGGGTGAAATGAGAAGAAAGGATGATAGAAGATGGGTAGTAAAGATGGCGATAGATGGAGGTGAATCGGGATAGATGTGGCTTCGCACCACAGTAGTTAACCCTTCGATGAAAGGAGGGCTTCCCACCACGGTAGTTAACCCTTCGATGAAGGGAGGGCTTCGCACCCAATTAGGCTTCACAACTCAAAGAATAGGAAAATGCGGAATTTTTGTTAATCTTTAATGAATCAAAAGAACTACAAGGGGTGCCTATTTATAGGAAAAACCCTATACCCCAAAACTCGCGCCATGTGCGCAACCTATTACTTGGCGATGAAGTAAACTAAAATAAAAATCAAACAAATCTAAAGCGTTCATGATGTTCTAAATAATAACAATAAGCAAAACCTAAAATATGAAATCAATCCAACTAGCGGGCCATGATCATGAGATCCTATGATGGGCTTTTCTTGATTATTGGGCCCACTTTTTTGAACCAAAACTCTGTCTTCTGGCATGGGGACCCTCCCTGGACGTCGTCATCGATCCAGATCAACGGTGGGGTCCTTCGTGCATACATGCGTAGGGGGCGGCGTGCGTGCACATGTGAGCGTGATGTCCCCATTAATTCTCCCCGGCTGCGAAGATTTCGCCACTGGGAAAATAAAACTCCTGAACCACTTCAGGATGTCAGGATCCAGTCTCTCAAGCTCCTCCTTAGTGAGCCACGTGTTATCTGAAGCTGGGAGTGACTTCCATTTAACTAGGTACTTTTGAAACCTACCGTCCGACGTTGAAACTATCTGATGGTCCAAGATATCCTCTACTTCTTCTCTGGGTGTGTGAAGGTTAGGTATGGTAGGTAGATGCTGGGAAGAAAGGTCGAGAAGAGTAGGTATGGGAGGTAGAGGCTGAAAAAATGAATCGGGACGGGTAGGTATGGGAGGTTGAGGGTGGAAAAATGGGTCAGGATGGGTAGGAATGGGACGTAGAGGCTGGAAAAAATGGGTCGGAAGGGGGCCATGGATC
Source organism: Magnolia kwangsiensis (assembly GCA_037074715.1). NCBI lineage: Eukaryota > Viridiplantae > Streptophyta > Magnoliopsida > Magnoliales > Magnoliaceae > Magnolia > Magnolia kwangsiensis. The sequence goes on from CM073583.1 coordinate 87,264,255, forward strand.
AAGGGAAAGGTATGGGGAATCAGGATGGTTAAGCGAATGGCTAGACAACGTGTCAATGGCCCCTTGAAACGCAACTAGATCCTCCACATTGAATGTGGAACTAATTCCCATGGTGGGTGGAAGATTTGTCACATATGCATTAAGACCGTTTCGTTTTATAATTTTGAATGGTCTAGCGCTATACACGTGTAATTTTCGAATAGCTCCATGAGGGTACTGCTCTGACCTGATGCGGATCATGACAGTCCCTTATATTGAATTCTTTGAAACATTTAGTTGGTATGCAAAAAGTGAGTAATGTTCATTACTAGTTATGATCTTTTGCCTGATTTCTTGATGCCATGAATGAATGTGATGCGCAAAAGACTCTGCAGGCTCTAACGGCCTATAGGACAGTGACATAGAGACAAGATCAATAGGTTTCCCAGGTTTATAACTAGTAACGACTTCATAAGGACTGAAACCTGTGGACCTATCGACAGAACTATTAAACGCAAACTCGGTTATAGGTATTATAGTGTCTCATGTTCTGGTGTGCTCTATATCCCTCCTAAGGGGAGACTCATCCGGTAGATCATCAGGAACGACATCATGAAACTCATCCACTACCGAAATGGCCTCAGTAGGTAACTCTTCACTAACCTCTGCTGCACTCTCTCTAGCCACGAGGCTGCACATGTTGTACCCCTCAAAATAATGATCTTGATGTCCCTCATGGGATGGGGGTACGGGTGCACGCTCATGACTGATTCCTTGGCCACCTCCATTCATTGGTCTATCCTCTTGGCCACTTGCCTGAGATTGGTCATCTTCCCTAATGGTGGGGTTTGTCCTGAGGGAGGCCTCTATTTGGTCAAGGCATTTATCTATGCTTCGTTCCAAGCACTTACCCCTAGACTCGATTTGCTGGGACAGCTGGTTTAGTGACTCTAGCAGTTGTTCCATATTTAGTGTAGGGTGCTAGTCAAAACCATGACCCATACATGTGGGCATACAACTTGCTAACTCCACTTAAGGACTTTCTACGACGACTATATGGGACTAATGATCCTATGAGACTCTATATGAGGGGACTACGCAGTGCTACTAAAATTCAACAATATAGTTGTCAAATTAAAGGAATAATAGAAAGTTACAGCAATGTAAATTGCTAACTTCCTGCTAATAGAAATTTCAGCAACTAATATCAAGGACTATGGACTCCTAAAAGCTACATGCGATGGACTGGATGCATGAAGGACTCAAACAAATTGACCCTAAACAAGTAATGTATTCCCCTATAAGAAGCTTAGGCTTTGATACCAAATTTGATGCGGGACATGAAAATTAAATATGATATGCGAGATTTCAGGCTTAAGATCACGTTAATTCAGAAACAATTACACAAATTTCATATCCTACATGAAAGTCCAAACATTCAATTAAAGGAAATCTATGCGGGTCCAGGCCTATACATGATAGGGCTGAATCAATAAAAATTATGAACTAAACGATACTCAAAGATAAGAAATAATCATCTACGCATTCATAGTAATCAGTCCCTAATCCAAGGGATTCAAAAATTTCAATTCGGGGAACCCTAGGGTAAGAAAAGGGGCATAAAATTGGAGATTTAAGTAATTTAGGGTTAGGTTTACGGATTTTGAGTGAAAGCGGAGTAAAAGAGAGGAGAGAGACGAACCAGAGAAGTGCCGCACGTGTGGACAACAACAATGGCCTAGATGCACATGCGCGTGATCCCGGCCGCATGTGTGTGGGGCCCACTATTCAGAAAAAGGCCACCTTGGCCCTGGTTAGCCACGGATGGACTCCAAAACCCCCATGTCTCAGCTCGATTCGATGTACGGTTTGTACGTAGTGCTCCGCCGAAGTTTCTGCCCTCCTGTAGGGCTAGATTCTGAAATTCTGTTGTGGGGAGGAGAATTGTTGCAATAGATGATTGATTCGAAGTGTACATGATGGGGTGAGATGAAAAGAAGGGATGATAGAAAATGGGTAGTAGAGATGGCGATGGATGGAGGCGAATCGGGATAGATGTAGCTTCGCACCATGGTAGTTAACCCTTCGATAAAGGGAGGGCTTCGCACCTAATTAGGCTTCATAACTCAGAGAGTAGAAAAACACAGAATTTTTATTAATCTTCAATGAATCAAAAGAACTATATGGGGTGCCTATTTATAGGGAAAATCCTATACCCCAAAACTCGCGCTATGTGCGCAACCTATTACTTGGCGATGAAGTAAACTAAAATAAAAATTAAATAAAGAAATTTATAGCATTCATGATGTTCTAAATAATAACAATATGCAAAACCTGAAATATGAAATCAATCCGATTAGCGAGTCATGATCATGAGATCTCATGATGGGCTTTTCTTGATTATCGGGCCCACTCTTTTGAACCAAAACTTCATCTTCTAGCATGGGAGCCCTCCCTGGACGTCGTCATCAATCCAGATCGACGATGAAGCCTTCCTTCGTGCGTAGGGGGCGTCGTGCGTGCGCATGCGCGTGATGTCCCCATCGGTGTATCAATGTATATCAAGTGACTTTTAGCACTCCAACATGATGCGATGATATGGGATCGGACAACCCAAATCTTTGTTAAGGCCAGTTGAATGTAGTGCGAGATAATATAGAACATCTTTGAGGAATTTGTGGGAGTTAACTTATAACCAGCTTATTCTGGCCTGTAATTGTGGTTTTCTTAATTGAGAATTATGCAAAAGCCTCATTGAATAAGTTGCAAAAGACAATCTTCCATCTCTTAGACAATTCAAAAACTGATTTTGAATATATCAAAATTCAAATTCATGGAAATGACATGCTTAGAGCAATTAACAAGTTTTTTGCAATGTTTGCTATGAAAGAGTCAATAATAGTAGTAGCAGTAGCAGTAGTAGTAATAATTATAAATAATAAAAAAAAAAAAAGCTTGCTTGTGCATGCTAACCTGCAGCGCTCAAGATTGCATCCTTCCAAGATGGTTTTCTAATCATGGTTCTTAGAGGTTAGAGGATGTTGGGGCCCCTCATGTTGAGTGGGACCCACGTGTGGGCTTAAGTAGCATTTTAGTGCCACGTGTGCGAGGGTATTTTGGTCTTTCGGCCTAGCAACTAAAATAAGGGAAAGAGGCCTTTTTCTTAGAGATAGTTAAAGCAACATTTTAGGTTTTCTTTCTTGAAGAAAAGAGGAGGAAGAAGAAGAGAAAATGGGATTTTACAAGAGAAGAAGAACAAGAGCCTTCTACCACCGAAATCTCCGCATCCGGGTTTGTGAAGCTTCATCCACAACGCCGGTTCCTTTGATTGTCTTTTCGAAGGGTTGTGTTGGGGATTTTCTATAATCCCTAGTTGGTGATATTTCCCTTCTTTCGTGTTGCTTGTAATCCACCTTTGGGTGATGTAATTGGGATATACAAGAGAGGTCTCTTGATGATTGTACTTCTATTATTTTGATTATAGTGAATTTGTGCCGGACTAGATCCCGTGGTTTTTCCCTTCACATCGGAGGGTTTTCCATGTATATATATATATATATATATATATATATATATATATATATATATATATATATATATATCCAACTCAACTTTCCCTTCTATGTGCAAATCAATGGGATTAACAATATAAAAGATTTAGTGGATGAAAATCACTTCTAATTCAAACAAGCAAATCATCAAACATGTAGGATGCAAGAGACATCAATATATATATATATATATATATATATATATATATATATATATATATATATATATATATATATATATATATATATTGATGTCTCTTGCATCCTACATGTTTGATGATTTGCTTGTTTGAATTAGAAGTGATTTTCATCCACTAAATCTTTTATATTGTTAATCCCATTGATTTGCACATAGAAGGGAAAGTTGAGTTGGGAACATCTAGATGTGCTTGCACTGCAAGGGTATAGGTTAAGCGGATGGATTTTGGGTCCTCTAGTCCTTGTTGCATCCAATATAGTTTCATTTCATTCATGAGAAGTTGTAGAGTGGAATTACTCTCTTACATATCCTCTCAGGAGCAGATCATTGACCATCTTTATGAAGGGCATATATTCAAGAAGCAAGCTTACATTTATGCTGCTAGCTAGATATGCTTGAATTGTGTCCATATCAATTTTTTTTGGTGGTCCCATGGCTTGTTTGTAAACGGATTTCATACTGAGTAAACTCTGTGGGGCCCACCATGATTTGTGTATTTTATCCACTTTGTCCATCAATTTTACCATATATTTTTATGGCCTGAGTTCAAAAATGAAGCATATCCAAAGGCCAAAGCTCAAGTGGACCACACCATCGGAAACAATGTGAATTGAACATCTACCGTAGAAAATTTATTAGGGGCCACAGAAGTTTTGGATCACGCTGATATTTGTGTTTACCCTTCATCCATGTCTGTATGATGAACAGGTTGGATCACTGTGGCCCTAGGAAGGTTTCAACGGTGGAAATCATTATTCCCACTGTTTCCTATGGTGTGGTTCACTTGAGCTTTGGATATGCTTCAATTTTGAGCTCAACACCTAAAATGAGCTGGAAAAACGGATGGACAGCGTGGATAAACCACATACATTCATGGTGGGCCCAACATAGTTTACTCAGTATGATAAACACATACTGAGTTACTCAGTACGCAACCCAATTTCGGCTTGTCCACAATGTCTTATCATGCTTCGGCTTATCCTTCATTACATCAGTTCTTCTAGCACTCCATTTTGCGTGTTTCTTCACTCTTTTCTCTTTTGGGATGTCTGTGAAGAGTAAGAAACCGCCTTTATTATGAACTGAGGCCAAATATACAACGACCTCTGCATCTAAAATGGCTTCTAGTAGTCCATTGCACAGGGGTGGCAATGGGTGGGGTATACCATTTACGCTTCAGAGCCCAACCCGTGGTAGACCCTGCTTCGGTCTCATTTTTGGGCTGTTGCTAGTTATTCCCTAACAGATGAAGTGGATCAATCTAGGTCCCTTGGTGGCCTGAGGCTGGGCCTTATATATACGTCTGCCAATCTGTAAATCCAGACATGAATTGCCTGTAACCTCTGGTCATAGGATCCCTATGTTAACTCTTTAATATATTGGGATGCAATCCTAACCAATCCTTCTCTCTTTCACCTTTTCTTCTAAAAAACTCCCTTCTCTCCTCTTTCTTCTTTCTCTCAATATTCTACATCTTTTAATTACTAAATGCGATCTGCAAAGCATGCCGAGGTTCACCATTTCACTTAGAATTACCCACTGATGACTTGCAAATATATCATTGGTTTTCTTAACCAATGACACCATGCAAGCATATTGCATATTTTTCTGTCCTTTTTCTTTTAGGTTAGGCTGGGCTTGGGCCCACAACCTCAAGGCTGCAAGCTGCATGGAATGAAGTCCTTGTAAGGTATGTGCTTGATTTCACCCCCATACTGGAGATATTTTTCAGGTATAAGGGCGCCAAAGTCGGAGAGGTGTCTCAGCTTCACAGTTTTTGTTTAAGGTAAGTTTTGAGAATCATGTCTAGTTCATTTCAGGGGGAGAAACCACCATGCCGCCAAAAGAGAGTAAGGTTAGCTAGAGGAATGCTGCTTGTAATTGCCTAAATGAAAATGTCAAACAGTAAATGCACAACATCTGGGTCATTCATCCAATGGCCCCATACTGAACGTTCCCTAGCCCCAAAATCATCAGGTCGTATAAACATTATCAAATGCAGATTGTGACTATCCTTCCTCAAGGACTCCATGGAGTGAACTGATCCTGGGGCAGGGAGCATTCATGGTTGGTGCTGGATTGCACCTGACCCACATCTGCATGTCTGGGGTACTCGTGTTTGGCATTTTGCAGATTGTTAGGAGATTGCATTCATGGTCATAGTTCTAAAACTTGGGGACTATACTCAAAACTCAGCCAAGTCACTATGAAACTTTTTGATAAGCTGGACTCAATTCTAACTTGACGAGACTTGTGTAGTCGACTCTCCAACTCAGCAGGCTCAACGGGACTCAGCATGACCGAGTCACTCGTTGATTTAAAGGATTTTCTATATATATGTGTGTGTGTGTGCGCGCGCGCGCGTGCGCGTGCGCTGGTGCAGGACACAAATGCGAGACCTCTAGAACAAGAGCAAGCGTTAATACCAACTTACCTGCATTTCTCTGTTCTTCCTATTTTTTTTCATAGTTTAGCCATTTCTTACGATGTATTATCTTAAAATATCAATTATTACTTTAAAAGGTTCTCAACCAAATTAATTAAATATATCGAGTCAGTAGGAGTCACATCTGTGAGTCGGCCTGACTTGGTTGCATATCAAGGCGAGTTTTGAGGTATTTGAACTATGTTCATGGTAGCTATTATGTGGTGGGAATCATAGGATCCTGCTCATTAGCAGACCCTACAGTTTGCTGAGGAGGAAGATAATGCTCCTGGGAGCCCATGGTTTGGTGATCCAAGCTGACAGTTTAATGGGCGTGCTGCACATGCATGATCACGTGCGTGCGAGTCCCTGGTTCAGTAAGCCACCAGCATGATGGGCCTGTGCGATTCCCTGAAAATCTCCTTGGTTGGGAAGATCCCAACCCTTTGATCATTTCACTATTTTACACTGGATAGAGACCGTTTCTGTAGTTTCTCCTTGTCCATCATATGCCATTGATCAAAGGTTGAATTCAATCTGGAAGATTTTCAAGGCATCCATTATTCATGGTTGGCCTTGAGAGTTAAGATGGTTACACGTGTAGGGAAAATCCGAGCATCAGCAAACTGTACCTTTTTTCTGATGAGCAAGACCCTATTCCTCATTATGAGATGTGGTGGATCATGCATGGGCCCCCACATCCACTTTAGGTACTTCAATCTAGGCCATTAAAATTTTGGGCTCACTTGAAAAGGCATTGCTTTAAAATCCTACTGAGATGACCCTAACAGTATGATCAATGGACCCATTTGGTCAATTTTCTTTTTCAAGTGTTTATTCAGTGACCACTGAACGGATGGTTAGGATTGTATGATCTGTGTGAATTTTGGGAAATGGTTTATTCACACTGGGGCCCACAATTTGGATAGTAGAGATTGATGTCCACATTGTCATACATAGGATAGACTGTCTCCTAGTATGGTCTACATTTTACAAGGGGTATCGGTATCTTACGTGTGTGGTGGTATTGGGTAGATGTGGGTGCTACATGATATATATGAATGCCATCCAACCCGTCCATCAGATGCATCGCCTCATATTACTCACAGATGCGAAAAAGTAGCCTGATCCAACATTCATGTGGACCACAACATGGAACAATGTGAGGGGGAACTCCCAACCTTGCTTTTCAGAGGGGCCACCTGAATTACCAAACAGACTGATTTTCGGCCTGACCTTCCATCCAACATGGATTTCATGTATACAACATTGTGGACCCTCCACCCAAATCAAGGGTGGACAGTCCCTCCCAACTTGTTCACTGTAGTGTGGCCCACCTCATTTATAGATTAGACTGAATTTGGAGTCCAGGGGTAACATGCGTTGACTCATACAATGGACGGGTTGGATTTCATGCATGCGTCATGTGATCAGCACATCTGCCCAGTGCGACCATACAGCTTCCCTCATTTTACAATGAATATTTTGTTTAGAGCCTCAGATGGACCAAAATATGAGAAACGTTCACATACAAGGTTGTATGTTAACTTTCACATATATTGTTGTTATTTTCAGCAATCTTGACCAATAGGCCATTAAGGCCCACCGTGGTGTGGCCTGCCTGATGAATGGGCCGCCCTGATTTTCACCCAGGTTATCATTATAACATAGCCACACCTTTTGCACAGCTTGGATGATATACACAATTATCCTTTATTTTATTTTTCTAACCTTTAGTCTATCAGTGACTCCTTTTTAGGTGTCATCGGAGCCACCATTTAGCAGGTCCAATCTCTGATAGGACATATCCCAAAATCACATTGATTGGACAATCGTAACCATCCAATTGCAAGAGGATTGCTCAAGAGGCAGCTTGCAGCACCCGTTCGTAAGATCTGAGCGATTCACCGTGTAGGGCTGCCATGGCCCAAAAATCATTATGGTCCACTCATCATGTGGGTGAGATGGTATGTTGAATCTTATCTCACTGGTCGTTTGTTTTTAATCATAGTACACCTGCGGGTTCTAGGAGTGAACGTGTGTTCATGGTCCCAACGTGGCACGTATTGCCTCCACAACCACTCCTCTCGTGAACCAAGCCAGCACTTACCTGAAAAGGAAGTGGGACCAAACTTCCTTTTTTTTATTTTTTCTTTCGCTAGACGATAGACGGACACGGTTGGGTTTCTTTACCGGGGAGTTATTTGATACTCTGAAAGTGTGACGCTTATACACAGCCACTTAAATAGTGGACGTGATAAACTCAACTGACTAAATTGCCACTTGAAATTCAAAGTAATTTGTAGTTGCATCAGAGTCTACCGGAGTATCAAAGATTTTCTCTTGCAGCGTATGGGTCGTCGCATGATGGTACGTGATTTTTTATTTCTGACAAGTGGGCCTTGCTTCATTAATTCACACCAGTGGCCTCGTTCATCCCATCGGCGATGTACCATGACCGATAACTGTCCTCCATACTACAATCTTGCCTCTTCATTTGTGGCCTTCAAGAAGACGTATAGAAGGGTTATAGCAATCCACCATTCAACTGAAAAAGGATCCGAGGTTGATGGCTAGGATCTTCCAATCTGGTCGTGAGGTTCTTGGTTTGGAGTGGGAAGCATGAGACCCATTTGTTAGACCTCCGAGATTGATACAGCGGATGCACGGCCAACATGGCACACATGCAGAATATCCAATCAGTCAAAGTAAAAAAGGTGGGCCACACCATGATAATTACTGATGAAATATTCCCCAATCCACACTTATTGATCAGAATGCAACGTCAAGATAAATTGGAGTCCAATGGTATGACATAATGGATTGGTGTGGCCCACCCAGTGAGCAGATCGGCCTGATTTTTATAAGAGGTTATAAAAATGATATGGCCCATTTTTTGCACGGATTGGATGTTCTACAGGTGTGAAATATTGGCAAAAAAGGGATGTATCATGACATGCGATAATACAGACGGTGGTCGGAGCAGAAGGTTCGGTCTCAACCAGCTGGGTGAGGGAGCTCAAAATCAGACGGTCCGTTTCATGTGTGGCCCAACTCTGGAGTTAGACCTGTACTTTTTCTTTTTCTTTTTAAACCATGGCATCTGCGTTATGGAAGCTCTAATGCGTGTGTGGTCCGTGTGCTGGAGCGTGCGAGCTTATAGAAGCTCGAATTTCCCCCATTCATCTCTTCCAAGGTTGGAAAGATTCACCTCCATGCATGGGAAATGGATGGCTGTAAAAAGAGGGCTAATTTATGGACGGATCCGATCATCCAACCCGTCTAATATTTTCTCTATCCGATTAAACTAATGGACGGTCACCATCGATAAATGGCACTGCCAAGAGGCTCTACGCAACGAGGAGCACTGTTCATAAGTCATGTTCTTGGAGTACTCGATCATGTCTGATATTTTATACCAACCGAACCAGCTTTTTCAGGAATTGCAGGCACGTTGTCGATTTGATTGTTTTCCTTTTTAACCGTCCATTATATGTACACAAAACTAGCGACTGTAATACGGCAGGTCAGTTTGCCTGTTGGCTTATTTCATCCATCTAGAGTGGGGTCCACATTTCAATCAGTTTTTAATTTAGACCACTGTATGCCACGTGTACGATTGGTGGTGACATTTTAAAAAGGTGTGCTATCGGATACTCTGGTTGTGTATCTCCCTTGATACACAGGCACTTTGGAAATGTTACACGTGGCATATATAATCTAAAATTAAATCGACAAATTTGTTTAACCACCTGTAGCTAAGTTATACTCCCAAATCCTGATCTGCTGAATAATCCTAACCCGTGATTCGTTGGCACTTGTTTTTTTTTTTTTCTTTGAATTGGACGGTGTAGATTGAATTGTGCAGTTCCATGATTATCATCCATCACACTCTTATCAGAATAACTCTCTAAAATCTATATCCGCACGGAACGGATTCCGATGGAGAGTCCTTTCTCTGGGATGGTGAAGGGTTGTTTTCATTAATTTGGCAGAAACTGGGGACCTTTTGTTAACTTTTGATGTAATTCTATGCTTTTTCCTGTTGGAAACGATTGCACGTGAGAGAGAGAGAGAGAGGGGGGCTGATGTAGCAAAGCGCAGCATCCATGGACGAGGTACGAGAGAGAAGGGAAGATAGCTGTGCTGCATGGATGCTGTTTTGTATTGGGAAGTGATATATGAACCCACTCCAGTTTTTTGAATTTGCATACACCCATTTCATCATCTTGGCATTTGATATTGGTAGGAATCTATTTCTCAGAGCAAAAAAAAAAAAAAAAAGGAAACTGGTTGTATAGGCAATTGCTGCCTTCTTCTTCTTCTTCTTCCTATTCTTTTTTCTTCTTTTTTTTTTCAAGTGGGGTTGCTGTAGATTGAGTGATTGTCCTCCCTTGATATGTACAGATGTTAGACTTTTTTTTTTCTTGATGGATGGAAGATGAATACATTTCTCATTGAATCATAGCATGTCCAGACTCATGGCCCATTGTACAAAAAGTCATATGGATTGGATGATCCTAACCCCAGCTTTGACGTGTGTGTGTGTGTGGGGCGCATCCAGTCGGTGCAGTTTGTGGGGGTGTTGACGGTCCAATATAGGCGATCCCAGGATCTTACCCAAACATGGTCTGGTTTAGCTTTTGGCACCGGTTGCCAGTGCACATCGGCTAATACACAGAAGTGGGAGTCTGTATTAAACTGATATGGACAAGGGAACGCCGTTGGGTATGGATTCAGAAGGATATGCGGGGTGGAACTCCTGCACGGGAACATATTGTGCAGTGACACTCACTCACATCATAAACAGCCCCCCATGGGAGTCTAAATTATAGGGGAATATTTACTGCTCCCAGGATTCGAATACATGAGCTTCTGCTATGATATCATATCAAACAATTATTTGCTCGAACCCTTATAAGATGGCAAACCAATGTATATCAAGGGACTTTAACAGTAATGTCTTTTCTTTTGATCTTTTCAAAGTCTTGTTGTTAATTGAGTTATTGGAAGTAAGCTTAAGAAAATCTAGGATCATAGCTACACCAATTACAGGCGATGGACATCCTCTCTCTCTCCTATTCTAGAAATTCTGTTTGTAACTGATTGCTGAATTTCCGGATTTGTAGTGTCCATCTGCATGTACACCTCTTTGAGAAATTGTAACATTGAGAATGTTTGGATGGAAAGGCTGAAATTCAGCTGACATGTTTTATTGGAGCAGCTAAGTTTTCCTTATGAGTTTGGACGATATATTTTCCATTGACTGCTCAGTATAATCACTGGTTTTTGTCTTTTTCTTTTTTTTTTCCTTTTTCTTTTGTTACATGATCAATTGTTCCCTGATTGGTTATTCCTGTCCTTGAATTTGGATTTTGTGAGAAATTCTTTTCCTGAATAGCATCTGTCATCTGGTTGATAAGTACAATGTCTCAAGCCCATTGTGTGGTTCAATGAAAATTTTATGGTTACTTTGCAGGCACGAGGTTTCAAACCTAAAAGCAAACCATTGGAAGATATTTTGAAGTCGAGTCGCAAGAAGGAACCGCAACTTATAGGTTATGATGAAGCACCTTTAAAAATGGATGCTGTTGACACCATTCGACTGGAAGAGTTGCAGATTCAGGATGAAGAAGAGGCTCTTCCTTCAACTGACAGCAACCGCAGCAAAGCACCTGGCAAAGAGCCAGCCATTGGAATGAAATCAGCAGAAAGGCATCTGGGTGAGACCCAGGATGCAAAAGTGGCTTCTTCTTCAACTGAGCGCAACAGTGTCACACGCGGCAAAGCCGTTGGCGCTACCATTGCAATGAAATCAGCAGAAAGGCATGCGGGTGAGACTAGTGAAGCTCATAACTTCAACACTGAGAAAGAGACCGCAGGTATGGCTCTTACAACACTTTTCAGATATTCTGAAGTGCTCCAGGTATCTTTGGTGCGCAAGAAATGCCAAGGTTACTACAATGAAAATGATAGAGAATGGCCTTTGCGGTGCATGTGACTGCAGCGTACATGTGAGATGCAGACCATTCATTGAACATGCTCCAACAGAGATTCCTAGCCCAGAAATAGGCTTTTTATTACACACACACACACACACACACACCACATGGACACTCAAACCCATGACCTGAATGTTTAAACGCTCTCTGCCTGCCACTGAGCCATCGATTTGAACCCAGCCCAGAAATAGGTTGGTCCACACATCAGGTGGGATATGTGCACATTGGATTTGAACTGTTTTTATCATTCATGTGTGGCCTATCTGATTAGATGACTTGCCTATTTTGGCCTGCTTGATATAAAACCAAGATCTCACATGTCTGCTCCACCAGGTGACCCAAAGGCCATTCATACCCCATGGATATACCTAGTGGGACCCATGCACATGTAATCAAGCTACTGTGGTTGGCTTTTAAATATTGATTAAGATTTAGTGCTGTATGCATCTCCTTATATTAGCAGTAGTTGACATGATTTTACTTCTAAATTGTTACTGTAGAATCTACACACAAGAGATCAGCAAGGTCACGCTTGTATGAGATCTGTGCTGCCAATTACTGGAGTCGTCCTTCATTTGAGTGTTGTCAGGACGAAGGACCGAGCCACATGAAAATGTAAGTCTATTATCAATCCTCATAATCATCTTCAGTGTTACCCTCATACTTATTTGCAGAAGCATTCATGCACATATTCAGAACATGATAGATCTTTCTAATGGGCATCCAGACCATTCTTTTATATTTTTTGCCTCGATTTCCTCCTTTCATGTCACCCATGCATCAGGCGGAGAAATGCGCATGAAGCAACTTGGTGGACCCTGCAATACGCATCTCAATGGGAACACAGTCCTACACCCTTTCACCTATTATATGTGGATTGCACATTCTGCGATCCATGTTTCGGCCTATGCCCTTTTGTTTCTGCTTGCTTACTCTCCACTCATTTACATTCGCTAGAAGAGTATTTTGCAAGATGTTCGAGCCATGCCAAATTTCTGTTGACATTGGCCAAACCTGGTTTTAGGAATCCATGTTGATTATTTCTTTTCCATGAACCTCTGTGGGCTGGCAAATCATTAAAAAAAAAGTTACATGCTCATTTTGCAACTTAAAAATGCTTTTGAACCTCAAAATTCCAAAATGGGAAATCTAATTTGAATGCAGTACAGCAGTTTCTTTATTGGGTGTGCTGCATGCTGTTTGGACATGTGGTACAAGGGATCATGATCAGAACTGTTGATATGATTTGCCACATATGGAGTGCAGGAAAAAAGAACAGATTTACCATCCTGCCTACAAATGATTTGTAGAAAACATTTTTTAGCAATGGTCTGAATAAACTTGGCTCATTGAGTGATTTGTGTTTCATCTATGGTGGGACCAACCTAATCAATACCTGGATCTGGACCATCAAAAAACTTCGCCGCAAGTTTCTTAGTTTCAGGAGGGGAGGAACCTCATCACTGATCACCATTTACCAGGCACCAAACGCAGGTTTCCTCATGTTTTTGGATGGGTCTGGACCTTGCATGCTAAAATTGATTTCTTTCTACAGGTATGTTTACAAAGTTACAGTTGAAGTAGAAGAAGCCACAACCACAATTTTAGAGTGCTTTGGTGAACCGAGGTCAAAGAAGAAATCAGCGGCAGAGCATGCTGCAGAAGGGGCATTGTGGTTTCTCCAGCATCAAGGGTACTACTCAAAATCAGAGTAAGCAGTTGTTTTGTCCATGCACACATTCTCTTTTTGAAAACCAGAAACCAAGCTTCTTTTTGCATTGGCATCAATCTTGTATTTTGGGTATTGCAATGAATTTATCAGTGCAAAAGGTATAGCTTCATTTTGCCAGCAAGCAAAAGGGTCTTTAACGATAACAATTTTTGTATCTATTGTGAATATGGAAAGTAACAGATGCCCACATGTTCTCATATGGGGTAAAAGCTGTATTAATTCAGGTTCTTGCTAATTTCTAACCAAGAAGATTGGATTGGATTGGATTGTTAATTTCTAGGGCTCGTTTGGTTGACGCCTAAAAATGAGTTCATCTCATTTCAACGGTGATGATGTGTTAGAGGTCATGATTGTTGGTTAATAATATTATTTTTAATCCTTATGGAAAAGAAAGAAATATGATCTCCGATACATGATTGTGATTAATTAAAATGGTTTGAACTCATTTTTAGGTCTCTACCAAACATGCTCTTAGTTATCTGTGAGTGAACTTGATGAGATTTTGAGCCAATCCAACAGGCAGCCTTAGGCTGAAAATGGGATGCCTCAAAATTCAGGCCAATCCAACCGTCAGGTGGGCCACACCATTAAAAAAAATGCGAAAAACTGTAAATTCAAGTGGTGAGGCCGACCTGGCTGTTGGATTGAGCTGTTTTGTTGGGTTTTTCATCATTATGGTGGGGTGTACCTGATGATTCATGGGCTGGTGGTCCACAGACCAGGTTGGGCACTAGATCATTGAAAGCAGTGTAAAATGTCCCTGTATGTACAAATTCAAGTTGTAGGTAGCGCCCACGTAATGGTTGGATCTGTTTATTTTTGTATCATGTCATCATGGTGCACAGGTTGGACGACATGCATTCACCTTGGTGGACCCCTCTCTGAATGTAGGGCTTCTCTGTATGGGTGTCCCCACCCCCCATTGTTCTCCTCGGTTCCCTCCTCATGATTGGATCTTCCTCATTTTTAGAGGCTTCTTGCAAATTAATTGGGTAGCACCCAAGAATATGTGTGGACTTGCAAAATCAAAGCCCCTCACTCTACAAACCACGACTTCCAAATGGGAAAGGATTTTTTAGCATATTATATCTTATAAAACTCAACCTGGTGCCCAGTTGGGCTTGCTTCTCAGGTAGGTCAGTGGTCGCCTAAGCATTGCCTTTAGATTTGCCAAATTGCGAACGTACAAAGTGGAAAGTGTGCCTCAATTGTCCTTTTAAATCAAGTGGGTTGGGTCAGGTCGGGTCCTTGGGGTAAGTTAAGAACTTGCTATCTTCATTGTCATCAAAATCTTTTGTTGTACTTATCAGTATATTTAGATTCGAAACTCAGGTGGACGATGTTTACAATTATTTTTGACACACCTATGGGATCCGATAAGAAGTTGTTACATGTTGTCATCATGAACTTACCGCTTTTCCTTAGTGTTTACAATTATTTTTGACACACCTATGGGATTCAATAAGAAGCTGTTACATTTGTCATTATGAACTTACCTCTTGTTATAAATGCAGTGGCACAGAAACGTATGCATGCCTTTAAAGAAATGAAGCGATGAATGACAGTCCTAAGGCATGTAATCAAAGCAACATATGCAGCACAATTGTAAAAGACCCATATGGCCGTCTCTCACAATCCTTCCAAAATAGGAGATCTTTCCATAAACATTTGGAGCTCTTGCATAAAGATTCAAAGATTGGACCAATATTTGAGTGAATAAACACTAATGGATTATGGCTCGATCAAGATTTGTTAGGACCAGTTCCACAAATATTCAAGGTCACGGAAGGGATTTGGAGATGGCTCTAATCAAGCTAGATTTAGATGCAACAGTATCTTGAAAACGATTTGCAATATACAGAAATCGTCGTGGCCACGTAAAAGTGGAGATCTTAAAATGGTTTCAGATTTAGGGCCTGTTTGGTTTACCAAATATCATCGTGTAGTAACGTATATCCCTATATCGTACTGTATGCATCTGACAACTACTGATTATGCTTTGACAGAGCTATCTTTTAACAATGTTTGGATATATTGTAACCGACCTATGAATACGAGTGGTGGCTATAGACATATGTTTGGATGTAAACCATATATGAGGTAACTGTGTTGGAATATCGAACACCATTTTCTGCTCTCTCTTTTTTTTTTCTCTAGTGCATGTCCATGTACATAAACAGCTTTATATTCATGCATGGATGTGGTCTGGACATGAAGTAGATGAATAGCTCATCACGGATACTGCCACTTTGGTGGGATCTCTCTCCTTCCCTCTTCTTCATCCATGGGCCATAGGAGTAGAAATGAAATTTAGAATAGGGAGGGAGGTGTGAGGAAGGTAGTTGCCGGTTTATAGTCACCGGCAGGGAGGTGGAGGGGCTAAATCAAAATGGAACTCTCTCCTTCTTTGTAAAAAATAGTATGTGAGATTAAGACCGAAAGCATCACCAATTTAATATGAAGAACTTGATGGAGCATTTATATTTCAATGTATACGAATGCACCAAACCCATTCAACAGTCACTCCTCTGATTAGAGAGATACGGTGGTAATTTGTTTTGGATTTGGCTGAAAGTCATTGATTTACATTGATATGACTAGGTTGTCATTGATTTACATTGATGTGATTAGGTTGCAAACGGGTGACCGAAATTCATTGAGATTTGCATTCTATCCCAGCGTAGTTAAAAAGTAATAATGACCCTTTTTACTACACATTACCGTGGTATTTGGTAATCCAAACATGCTTACACAAATCTCTTATAGGAAAACTACGTAGAAACCATAGCCGCCAATAATTTTAGACCAACAAGGAAATTGGGCAAGGATTTTACTGCTTCTAGAAGATATAAAAGGAGAATATGATGAAGATCTCAAACGCAATCTATCCTATCCTTATCCTTACCTTTCAAGCATATCTTAGTCTAGTTGTAACTTATATCACTAATGTCCAATGCTATTGGCACAATATCATAGGAGTATATTAATTGTCCGTGATGTTACACTATGAATTCCGATCAATTACATTATTACTTAAAAGATCAAACATTCTAGTCACATTCTACTGGCTATCTGCATAGATTGTCTGTTCTTAAGGATGGATCAAGTATTCATCTTCCATTTTTATTCTATAAATTATTGACATTGTCGATTGTAATAAACATCATTTGCAAATCAATAAAATTAACATTAATTTAACTCTCTTGTTTTATTTAATCATTTTTGTTCCTTTGATAAATACATTTATTATAATTATTGACGAAATAAGGCAAAAATGATCCATTGGGAAGGATTAACCCCTACCCTTTTGAAAATCTGTGGTTAACAGGGCAGTTGGATCCTATAATCTAGTTTTAATCGATCCATCTAATAAGGGGACACTAGTGTTCAACACCGGGTCAAGGGTCCGAGTACACATTGGTGGTGAAATTCCACTATGGTGTGTGGGGTGTGTGTGCGTGCATAAAATTCAAAAAAAAAAAAAAAAAAGAGGACATGACTTTAGTACACCCACATTTCTTAATTGCATGCCAAAATCAAATATAGGCCCTTATTCACACATGTGGGCAAGTGTGTGATTGAATTATACAAACAGGCCACACCATTGATGCACTGAACACGAAACATACACCATTGAAACCTTCCTTGAGCTGAGCATGATATTTATATGTCATCCAAACCGTTCATATGGTTATCACCACTCAGGTAAACTTTAGGCACATATCATCCTAATACAAAACCTTTGGTGTGGTATGGCTGGCCCAGAGTTTTAGATCTGCCTATTTTTAGATCCTTGTCCTATACTATTGTGGGCTTTCAAAACAGATGGACAGAGTGGGGAAATCTTTGTAGGCCCCACGCAGACACAGGAATATCTAAACGCCCGGGGTCACGGAAACGGATTGGCTGCTCCCCTGCCACCAGCCAATGGCTGATGGTTGGTGCTCTGTGGGCTCCACCATGATGTTTGTGTTTCATCCATGCCGTTCATCTATTTTTATAGATCATTTTATGGTACGAGATCAAAAATGAGTATATCCCAATCTTAAGTGGATCACATTACAGGAAATAGTGTTGAATGAACGTGAACCTTTAAAAACTTTTGGGGGCATAAAAGTTTTGGATCAAGATGATCTTTATTTTTCCCCTTCATCCGGGTCTGTATTACCTAATCAACAGATTGGATGTCAAATAAACAGTACAGTGGGGGCCTTGGGAGGATTTTAATGGTGGATATGCAACCATTACTGTTTTCCTGTAGTGTGGTCCACCTGAGATTTACATCCTCTCATTTTT
Organism: Magnolia kwangsiensis; assembly: GCA_037074715.1. NCBI lineage: Eukaryota > Viridiplantae > Streptophyta > Magnoliopsida > Magnoliales > Magnoliaceae > Magnolia > Magnolia kwangsiensis. The sequence goes on from CM073583.1 coordinate 87,282,439, forward strand.
GGGATCAAGCCCTAAAATGATCTGTAAAAATGGATGAACAGAATGGATGAAAAACATGCATCATGGTGGGGCCCATAGAGCACCGAACATCAGCCACCGGGCTGGTGGCACGGGGACGTCGGTGAGAGTAGCCAATCCGTTTCCCAGGGTCACGGGCATTTCGCTTCCTTCGGGGACTCGACAGTTACAATGTTAGCTTTGCACTGTTAAAAAAGTCGGAAATCCTGAACGTGATACTAACCGCTTACTATATTACCTCTAACCATTCATTTGGTAGCTACATTTGAATGGATATGATTGATTTATATTCAAGATTAATGATCCATCCACAATGGGACAAATGTGAGAAAGATGAGTGACCACATGCAAAACTAACATAAGTAATAGCTCCCATCCATTGTCCAAAGAAATCCCTGCCAACCATTCTCATATACTATTTTTAGATCCTTGTCCTGTAATTGATAAAAAACTTTTGTGACGTATTTAAGTTTTTAATAGTCCGCGTCACTCTCCTCACTGTTTACTGTAGTGAGGTCCACTGGAGCTTTGAATATGACTTATTCTTTATATCTTAACTTAAAATTATCTTTCCAAATAGATGGACAGCGTATATACAAAACATACATTATAATGGGCCCACATAACTTGGTGACGTCATTTCAGCAATGAGTCTCGCTACTCAAAATGTCAGTATCCAATCCGAGTCCGCGGCAACGGATAAGCTACTCTACTGACACCAGCCAATGGCTGATGGTCAGTGCTATGTGGGCCTAATCATGATGTATGTGTTTAATCCGTGCCGTCCATCTATGTTTCTAGATCATTTTATGGTATGAGACTGAAAATGAGGTATATCCCAATCTCAAGTGGACCATATTAAAGAAAACTGTGTTAAATGAACGTCGATCATTAAAAACTTTTTGGGGACATAAAAGTTTTAGATCAAGCTTATCTTTGTTATTTCCACTCATCTAGGTCTATATGACCTAATCAACAGATTGGATGTCAAATAAACAGTACATTGGACCTTTTGAGAATTTTAATGGTGGATATCCAATCACCATTGTTTTCTTGTGGTGTGGTACACCTGAGATTTATATTACTCTCATTTTTTGGCCCAAGCCTGAAATGACATTTAAAAATGGATAAATGGAATTGATGAAACACATGTATCATGGTGGGCTCAAAGAAGTGGCCATGTTAAAAGTTGGGAGGTGTATAAGGGAACGGAGAAAATCTCTCTCACAAAGGATAATTTTAGATTAAAAAACTAATAATCAGGGAGCGCCTTCTCAATTCCCGGTTAAGCTAGGTCCCATCACTGAAAAATTTCAACATAAACGACCATCACTAGAAAATTTTCAACATAAAGTTGTGGAGCGCTTCCCTTTTTATGCGTTAACAAACACCACCGAATATGGAATTCCTTATTCCTCTTGAGTTCAGCATTAACAAATAGTCCCTTGAGATTTGGATATCGTTCGATTTTTGGCTCGTGCAATTAAATAATTAAAAAATGGATGGACGGCGTGGATAAGATACAGCCATCCTCGGTGGCCCCCAAAGAGTTTATTAAGAGAACTTTGATACTCTGGTAGAATGCTATGTTTTATACACCGGCATGAAGAAGTTGCTATGATTCCATATACATTATTTAATTTAAACCATCCAAGTTGTGGGTCCCACTTTAGATTGATCTTTGAAATTACGGATTTAGTGATTTATTTTAGTAAATGGTCGATTGCTGAACAGTTGATGAACGGTCGAAATAATTTTTTCTTTTTTTTTTAAGTCAGTGGTCAGAGTTCAACCAATAACATGGCCATTAATCAGCGGTTAAGATTTCTCAATAAATCTAAAATTTTGAAGATAAATTACCTGTAGTAAATCTCGAAATTTAAAGATACTCGTATTAAAGGCTTATATGAGGTAGTTTGTGGAAGAGAAACTTACTACTGTGGACCCCACCTTTTATCCGGTGGTTTTTTTGAAGCAATACAAACTTAGAGAAATTTTAGGACGAAAATACCCCTCCTTTTGATGGAAACGGATTCGGTACTCCCCCTGCCACCAACTAACGACGGATGGTCGGTGGTCTGTAGGCCCCACCATGATGTATCCTTTTCATCCATGCCATCCATATACTTTTTCAAATCATTTTAGGGTATAAGACCAAAAATGAGGTATATCCAAATCTCAAGTATACCACATTACAGGAAACAGTGTTGAATGGGCGTCAACCATTAGAAACCATTAGGGGGCCATAAAAGTTTTGGATGAAGCCGATTTTAGTTTTTCCCTTCATCTAGGCTTGTATGAACTAATCAACAGATTAGATGTGAAATAAACAGTTCATTGGACCTTACGAGAATTTTAATTGTCAATATCCAATCAATATTATCTTCTTGTGGTGTGGTCCACCTAAGATTTATATCCCTCTCATTTTTTGGAACAAGCCCTAAAATGAACTGTAAAAATGGATGAACGGAATGGATGAAACACATACATCATGGTGGGGCTCACAGAACACCGACCACAACCATTAGATGGTGGCAAGGTGAGTAGCCCATCCATTTCCTTTTAATATTTTATTCTTAGCTTTCACTCGTTGCTTTCACTCCCTTAACAAAAAAACCTCCTCAAAATAATAGTATTTCACTCCTTTTCAACCATAAACCGACGTATGGATGTTATTCTTCTCATTTTTCTCATCAAATTCTCCATGAATCATCTGGATATCATCATTCTACGTTTGCCATTTTTCGTCTTGGCAAGGGTTACGTAAAATCCCACAAGTGGCTGCATTTGCAATCCTTGAATATGTGTTAAAATATTCCCTCACACCAAAGCACCTCTCTTCAACCTACGTTTGACCTGTGCTACGGTAGTTGGTGGTACAGATATTTTTAAAAAAAAAAATGCTCGGCTCGTACAATTGCATTGCATGCAAAGTTCGGTCAATTCCATGTGTTAAGCTTACTCAATTTCATGCGTTAGGCTTAGTTAATTTTATGTGTTGATCGGTGAAATCCATGTAAAACTCACTCAATTCCATTTGAAGCTCACTCAATTCCATGTTAGGGCTCACTCGATCTCATGCTATGCTCGCTGAATTTCATGTTTACCCTGCGCAATTTCATGCTAGGATCTAGGGCTGAAAGTTGAGCAGGTTGAACCCGACCGACCTATGATCGACCTGACATTGGGTTCGGCTTAGGCAGGATGTATCAAGTCTGATCTCGGGCTTAGGCTATACAAACACCAACCCGATAAAACTTGGGTCGGGCTCGGGTTGAGGTCTTGGGTTGCCCAACCCAACCCAAACCCGATCAATAAATAATTTACTTATAAATTATAATTGAGTGTGGATCGTATGTGTTGAAGACGACATAGGAAATTCTGATGCTGTCGTGTCTCATTGGTCCACATCATTTTCGATGACTCGAGCTAACAAGAAATGCAGGATTTCTCTCTCCCAAATAGATTGTGTGCTACACAACATGACTTTTAAATACCTAGTAGTCATATATTTTATCTTGTTTGTTTAAAATAAATGAAGTTTTTTATGATAAATAACTACATATATAATTAATAAAATTATAGATATAAAAAATAAAACATGTATTGAAATATAATAAATTAATGCAATCATTAAAATATTAGCATGTATCTACCCGATCAACCCAACCAACCTGACTAAACCCGCTTAGGTTGGGCTTGGGTTGAAAATTCCCAACCTGAGGTTGGGTTGGGTTGGGTTAGGGTTGAGGTACAAGAACCTTGGGTTGGGCTAGGGTTAAGCACCAACCCGACCCAACCTGCTCGACTTTCAGCCCTACTAGGATTGCTCAATTTAATGTTTGCCCAGCTTAATTTAATAGTAGATAAGATAAAGTCAATTTAATGTTTTTCTTGATAAATTTCATGCTAGGATCACTCAATTTAATGTTTACCTAGCTTAATTTCATGGTAGATAAGATAAGGTCAATTTAATATTTACCTTGATAAATTTCATGCTAGGATCACTCAATTTAATGTTTGCCCAGCTTAATTTCATGGTAGATAAGATAAGGTCAATTTAATGTTTGCCTCGATAAATTTCATGCTAAGATCACTCAATTTAATGTTTGCCCAGCTTAATTTCATGGTAGATAAGATAGTGTCAATTTAATGTTTTTCTTTATAAATTTCATGCTAGGATCACTCAATTTAATGTTTGTCGAGCTCAATTTCAATGTAGATAAGGTTAATTTAATGTTTGCCTCGATGAATTTCATGCTAAGATAGCTTAATTTAATGTTTTCTTAGCTCAATATCATGTTACGCTCGCTCGATTTAATTTTTACCTCACTCAATATCATGCTATGCCCGCTCAATTTAATGTTTGCCCCGCTGAATATCATTTTATGCTTGCTCGACTTAATGTTTGCCCCACTGAATATCATACTACGCTCGCTCAATTTAATGTTTTCCAAGCTCAATATCATGCTATGCTCACTCGAAATATCGTTTGCCCAGCTCAATATCATGCTATGCTCGCTTGATTTAATGTTTTCTTGCATAGCTGAATTTATAGTTTGTCCCGCTCAATTTTCTGGTTACCCCGTTCAATTTTCTGGTTGCCCCACTGATTTTTTGAATTTCCTCGTTGAATTTTGTAGTTTGCCCCAATCAATTTCTAATTTGCCTCGCTCAATTTTTATATTTGCTCCGCTGAATTTCATATTTGCCCCTCTCATTTTCATTTTTCCCCCGCTCAATTTCTAATTTTCCCCACTGAAATTCTACTTTGCGAGGCTGATTTTCCCCACTGAATTTCCAGTTTGCCCCGTTGATTATCTAGTTTGCCCTGCTCAATTTCATGCTTCCCCCACTGATTTTCTAGTTTGCCCCGCTGACTTTCTAGCTAGCCCTGCTGAATTTGTAATTTCCCTCACTGAATTTGTAGTTTCCCCCGCTGATTTCCAGTTTGCCCCACTGATTTTTCAATTTACCGCTGACTTTCTCGCTTGCCCCGCTGATTTTGTAGTTTCCCCCACTGATTTTCTAGTTTGCCTCGCTGATTATCTAATTTGCCTCGCTGATTTTCTAGTTTGCCCCGCTGACTTTCTAGCTTGCCTCGCTGATATTCTACTTTGCCCCGCTCAATTTCATGTTTGCCCTGCTGAATTTCATGCTTACACCCCCCCCCCCCCCCCCCCTGCTAAATTTCATATTTGCTCTACTCAATTTGTACGTTGTCTCGCTCATTTTTCAAGCTTGCTCCACTCAATGTCATGGTAGATTGCCTTACTTAATTTAATTAAATACAATACGAAATCATGATATAGAAGGCCAAATCCATATAAGCTCTGATTATTTATGTGAAAATTTAATGCGCAGCTTACTTTTTATTTCCTTAAGATTTGTATCATTCTCATCTATAAGGGAAAGGGAATTTTCGGTATCCTTTTATTTAATTGAGTTTTGTCTTATGGCAAGCTTCCTTTGTTTAACGATTTATTGATAATTTGTCATTTTATTAATTTCTAGATAATGGCTACGAGAATCATCTGTTGCTATGGCGGGGAGTTAGAATGTGAAAACAAGCAATGGACGTATAAGAGTAGAAGTACGAAAACTATTTCGCTAGATGTTGATACTACGTACGAGGAACTTCTATCCAGAATGTACATGATTATTAAGAGTACACCAACAGATTGTGATATTCGGATGAAAGTTGTGTATCCTTGTTCCAATAAATCAATCCCTCCAACCGTACTTGAGGACGATGATGATGTCAAAGAGTTCCTGGCAACACAGTTGGAGCATTCGAAAAAGTTCATTCCTTTAGTCATCAAGACAATCCAACACATTAATATGACAACACATGTTGACAGTGTGGCAGAAGAGCATGGCGTAGAATTTGAATATAAGCCAAATCCATTACAAGTAGGAGGAACAAATGATCAACTGCCCGAGCCGCCCCTAACATCAAAACTTATGAGTACCTAAGTCAGCGGTGCACGTGACATTAACCTCATTTGTGATTACATGGCACCACCTCTAACAACAATCGCAGATCTGCCGTCATCATCCACAACCCGAAGATACATCAATCTTGAAAGCGACATCTTGCATCCAGACCTTCCTGAAACATCAAACTTCAACACCCGTTAAGTTCTCGTGCCGTTTAATGATGCTGCATTCACCAATGCAGCAATGCTGGAATATATGAATTTGTTGAGTGAATCAATCGAGATAGTCATTAGGCAAACATTTAAGGACAAGAGTTGGTGCCAGCATGTTTTGAGCCTATTTGTCCTTCAAAATAAATTCCAGTACAGGGTACTGTACTTAAATTCTAGGAGATTCACGATTGTATGCTTTGAAGATAGATGCGAATGGAGGGTTCATGCATCACGCGTGAGTAATTCGGGGATTTTCAAGATATGGACTTATATGTTAAATCACACATGTGGCATATCATGGATGAGGAGCGATCACCAGCAAGCAAGCAGTAAGTTAGCATGTGATTTGGTTGTTAGCCGAATTGAGCAACACCTGGGGTTGAGGCCACGTGATATTATCTTCACCATGCAAGAGAAGTATAATATTATTATCATTTATAGGAAGGCATGGGCAGCCAGGGAGCTTGCAATCAATCAGGTGATGGGGTCTTATGAAGAGTCCTACAATCAACTCCCCTTGTATTTGCATGAGTTGAGGACGGTCAATCCAAGGACAGTGACTGCCTTGCGTTTTAACAAAGAGACTTTCATGTTCAAATGATGTTTTGTTGCGCTCGGACAATGCATTAGAAGTGTTCAAAAATCATTGCGGAGAGTATTAGCCATTGATGGGACACACTTAAAGGAAAAATACAAGGGTATTCTATTCATCTCCACAGCCTTAGATGGGGACAATCATATATTTTCAGTTGCGTTTGGCATTGGGGAATCGAAGAACGGTAATAGTTGAAATTGGTTCCTTACCTTAACGATGCGATAAAGTCTCTGGAGGATCTTGTGATTATATCTGATCGACATAAAGGTTTACTAAAAGAGGTTCCCCAAGTCTTCTCACGTGCAATTCATGGCTACTGCGCGTATCATATCTACAAAAACTTGGTGGACACCTTTAAAGACAAGCCATTAGAGATGTACTTCTGGCAGGCAGTGAAGACATGCAGGGTAGCTGAATTCAAAAAATTAATGCATGATATCAAAATGGCCAACCCTGCAATACATGCATGGCTAACAGAAATTAGATACGAGAGATGGGCATCTTCACACTTTTCAGAAAAAAGATTCAACTTGGTTACTACAAACATTTCTGAGTATGTAAATGTCCTCTTCAAAAAAGCACGTGAATACCCTGTTACGAAATTGATAGAAGGGGTTAGATTGAAGATCCAGGAATTATTTTATAAGAGAAGAGAATCTGCGGCATTATTTGTAGGGCCATTGACACCATGGGCAGAGCAACAGTTAAAGAATCTTGTGTAGAAGGCGCGAGATGTTCGCTGTCATCATATTTCTTGAGATGAGTACTGTGTTGTTGGAGATTATAATGATACAGTCAAGCTCAGTGAGTTTTCGTGTACATGTCACGAGTTTTGCGTGAAGGGTACCCATATATGCATGTCCTATCAGCATATATAAACTACGATCTCCCTCATTACTCATACTGCTCCCCATTCTACACGGTGTAAAATTACATAGCCACGTACAGCGAATCAGTGTACCCAGTACGTGACAAGAATGAGTGGGAAGAAATTTCATAGGGCTTCAAGGAGTATTGTGCATAAATTAAACCCCCAGGACAAAGGAGGTCAGCTGGAAGACCCAAAAAGCTTAGAATTCCATCACGTGGAGAGGAATCGAAAATAATAAAATGTGGGCGATGCAAACAAACTGGGCATAATCGCCGAAAGTGCAAGTTTTCCATACTTGAAAAATAGCATACTGTGTAATTTATTTAGTATTTTGATGTATAGCATACTTTATAATCTTGGTGGATGATGAATGAACTTTCTACCTTGTTCACTATATTTTTAGTTTGTCCCGTTATGCTCGTCGAAAAGGAAAATGTACATGGAAATCAATGCAAGGAAATTGCGCAGATACTAGAATGAGCAAAAGAAAAAAAAACATGCCTGATAGACAAGAACTTCACAAGCATAGAAGGAAAACCCCTTAGCCCACTCATTTTCATGTTTGCCTCTCTCAATTTCTATGTTTTCCGAAAAAGAAAATAACTTTCTAAGTCCAAATAGCTAATGTGATATCCATTTTATTCAAATCTTCTAATCAAACCAATGTAAATTGTCTAGTTGATCTAGTAGGTAAAACAAGATCTCATGGTTCTTAAACCAATCCACCAACACCACCATCAATTTGCCCCGCTGTTTTTCTAGTTTCCCCCGCTCATATTTCAATTTGCCCTGCTGTTTTTCTAGTTTCCTCCGCTCATATTTCAGTTTGCCCCGCTGATTTTCTAGTTTGCCCTGCTTATATTTCAATTTACCCCATTGTTTTTTTAGTTTGCTCTGCTCATATTTCAGTTTGCCCTGCTCAAAATGATAAAATGCATCTGAGATGCATGATGAAGGAGATTGAGAGTGATAAAATGAAAACATCCATACACTACTGCACATCACAAACTAAAGTGGAAATACTTTCATTGATTATCTGAGTTAGTACATTATTCCCATACATAACTAACCACGTGAAAAACATAAATGATGTCAACTACTAACTATTACACTACTAGGTGGAAATGATCCACTTCTTACTACACATTAAACACAAAGCACATAAACACTAACACGGCTAAACAGAAGTGAAGGAGTCCATATGCATCACAAAATGTCCCTACTGTGATACCGAGTTCGGCGAGGGAGGGGGCACTCCCTCCTTCTGTACATAACACAACACCGCCTTTATCGTTCATTGCATACTCTTCATCTTACGCTTCAAATAGTCCTGGTCCTTCTTAATCTCAGATAGTTTCACCTCGATTGCCCCTACACGCTCATCTAAACCCTGACGTGCATTGGGCACCTCACCTGTATCATCACCCTCTCCTCTTTGCTAGCTTCTGCCTCTTCTTCTTCATCTTCAGCTATCTCATCTCCTATTTCTTCCAACCGCCTAGCCTCTTGTCTTGTAACATCCCGAAAATTGGGAGTCGAGTAAAAACTCCACTCCCGAGTTTCAGAACATCACTTATGCAACATAAATGTGTATGATTGAATGTTGTCTGTGTTAATGTATTAAACATGAGTGGGATTAAGCCAGAACAGTATATCATACTCCAGAGATAGTTAAATTAACAAGCGGAAGACTATGATACATACATATAATATATAATTGATTGTAAGTCTCCAAAGTGTGAACATGTTACCAGGTTAAACATGTACATGTATACCTCAAAATAGAAAGAAAGAATATACATGAGTGCTCTGAAAATATAAAATGACAAGTGTCATGGCATCTAATGAATCTCCCTATAATCCCATCGTTCAGAACACGCATAAAGGAGGGATCCCCCTCATCATCATCAAGTCCGGCTCTGCCTCGCAGGCCGCGCCATCATCTGCAATCATAATAGGGACTGGTGGGTGTCCGGAAACACCATCCCGTAACGTGGGAGTGAGTGATCAACTCAGTGGAATAATATAGCAGAGATTAGCATGTTATCAAATCAATCACGCGATAATAGTAAAGCAAGAAATCAAACATTCCTAAATACTGTTGTTAATGCAATATGACATGACATGATGGATGCCCTCACCGACGATCTCCCTCATACAGCACCATCTTACGCCCGCGGCATGCTTTCTTCCCACAGTGCTCCACATCTTCCAGGCACATACAATGTGATGTAGATATGATTACCAAGTAGTTATTAGTCCTTTTCATACAGCAGGATTGGAAAACTAAGGTACCTTCCTTATATCAATCCCAACACAGATCCTGTCTAGGGTCGTCACTCCTAGTAATCTCATACGATGTTATATTTGTAGGTCGCTGCAAGGGCTGCCAGGGCTGTTGCTCACACTCGTTGCACCGCTCCCCCATCACCTTATCAACACAGGCCTAATTATTCTTAAGACTGCATCAGGACTCGTCACCCCCATGCGGTGTCAGGATAAACTCAAGGTCACTATAAAGGGCTCGTCACCTGATCAGTGTAGGCCGACAGCAAGAATATAGTGTCCCATACCACCATAATCTGCTCAGAGTAGGGTACTCACTGGTCACTACGGGGAGATTTGTGGCTCCAGCGTAGGCCGACAGCTCGACCACGGTGTCTCATACCACCATATCCGGCTCATGAGTCTTTATGGATCAAGGTACCATGGTTAACAGGGTTTTTAATGGTAAGTTCAGTACCCTAGGTTCAAGCAGTTATGACTCATACATGGTGAACATACAATGTCCAGTCGGGTTACTTGACGGGCTCGACTAGCACGAGCACATCTCAAGCTGAACGACATGAAGTGCATAAAATACTTCGCGTGGCCTAACCACTGCCGCAACTCCAAACACGACTCGCGTTCATTAACGCGTCCTTCGTGGCAAATAAAAGCCAACCACGAATTCAATCCATTATCGACTACCTGGACTAACGTATAGCCCCAAGCATTTATAAATCAGCATCAATAATCATGTGAGAGTAATTGAAATGCAATACAACAATACAAGCATGTTATCACATGTTATAACATACAACTTAAGCAATTCATTCAACACATGCATTTCATACATACAATGTAATCCCTACATATTGCCAACATGATGAAAATCATTTACATCAGCATATTACTTAAGAATTCAATCTCAAAACTATTTCATAACACCATATACTCAATACATACTAATACAAATATTCATACAAACACTTAGTCTACACACTTAAGTCTACATAGTGTATGTCGACTCAAAGTGCGCCTTTGGGGGAATCTCTTCGCCAAACCAATTATGCACGCATTCCTAATATCCTAATGTGACAAAAAGCCATGTCAACTATTTCAGCAAAATATGGATGTATACAGTATTTCCTATAAATGACTAAAATGCCCTAAATCTCATATTTTTCCTACGTTTACGAAACAGGAAACGGACAGCATGTTGTACATGTCAAACGGCGTTACCGTCGATAATCTACTATTAAACGACATTGAAAGCGTTGAAAACAGCCAATCAAAGCGTCTAAAATCCGCACCTATTGCTTTAGATGTGTATCGTTTCGAACGGAGCGTATATGCTTCGTCTACGGCGAACAGGCGACCTATTTCACAAGTTATATCAACTACTTTGCTATTTGAATTGACGAAACGCTAAATCAGCAAGTGGACAGGGTTTTCCTTACCTATAAGTGCGTTGGAATCACCGAAAAAGTGATTGGAGTGCGCTGCTTTAGCACGTGTAGCAGCAGCAGCAAGTGGCAGGAAGATCTCTCCCACACTCTCTCACAAACTCTCACTTTTTCTTTCTCAATCTAGGGTTTTAACCAAATTCGGATGGGAGAGAAATGAGAGGGTTTAAGGCCCTTATATAGCCCAAAACCTTCCCAAAATAGACTTGGGAACAAGGTTTACTTGGGTTATAACCAAATCGGGGCTGTTCTGGTTTAAAAGAGCATTTCTGGAGGTCCCCTGGCCAAACGCGGTCGGACTTAAGCTCATGCATACTGGATCTAGCACACATCAAGTTTTCAGTCCGGTAGAGTTCGCAAATCGCACGTGGCGGTCCAATTTCAGTTCAGCGGTCATCGCACCTAGATCATGTCTACAAGTCTCATGATATGAAAGAAAAATTTTTCCTGATCCGAGGATATAATTTGGCTGAATTCTGACGGTCAGAACGCTTAATAATAACGCGTCAAGTCACGTGCCAGATTTGAATTAAAATTTCCAAATCTAACCCTATTCTCACTCTCTTACTCCAGGCTCAATGAAATAGCCTCTGAACGTCGGTTGGCCTTAATTTTCGAAACGGTTGTCAAGTCTAGCTAAGCGGTCATAACGGTCTAAGATTGTAGGTATCGGACTTTCGACGCGCGGTCTAGATCCAATACAAAGTTTTAAAGAATTCCTGAGAGCAAACGGGTTTAGAGTTTGATCCTAGGTTTCAGGTTATTATAGCACCATTGATTCTACAAGTTTTGGGTCTTGTAGAACGTATTTAAAGCGGTCAGGGACAATTTCACAGCTACTCCAGCGTAGCGCTAGCTAACTTACGCTTAATTTCTAAAGGAATTAATCCTAAGTGATTTCTTTGGCTATGGAATTGGGTTCTAAGCGATTTCTCAGGTGTTTTGGTTGACCCATTGCCTAAGGACGTCTAATCCCAGGTTGGCAAAAATCCGGGGTGTTACATGTCTAGGGCCACATTGCATGCAATTTAAGCTGTCTTCAATTATCACTCTTTCTGGATGTGAAGGGCCCATGGATGCCCTAAACCCATTTTGTCGGGCTAGCTTGCAAATTAGTCAGCCAAATGGGAGGGAGAGATTACATCTTCTTATCCACACGGCCTTCACTATATGGTAAAGGATAATGGAGGGCAGGCACACATTCTCCCCACGCCCTATCTGGTACATTAACTCTGCATGGTAGATAGAAACCTTCGTATTATTTCCCCTTCTCGGATATAAATTATATGTGAAGATGTAGTGGAACAATCTGTAAATTAGAATCATTTCTTTGTTTCTGAAACTACTATCTCTCCTCCACTCCACGAGGTGGCCACACAATCTCCTGCTCAACTCACTCTTGTGCTGTAATGTGTTCAAGTTCCTAGTGTCTATAGGGATATGGATCGTTCTCAGTGACACGCCAAGTATGTTCGCGATGTTTTCTACCCTGATGGGAATCAGCACTTCTCCAAATGAAATGTCAAATCCAAGTGGGTTGACACTTGCATTAATAATTCAAGAATAGAAAAACTGTACATCATGCTCATTGGTTGAAAAATTACCTTCAAAAATAGGTCCCCAACCTTGGTGCAAGAGTCGATCTAGCACGTCATTTTCAGTAAACAGTCGGTCCCCCACTGTGATTTTAAAAACCACTTCCCTATCCTGATATTGGCCTGCATCCAATGTCCGTGCATTTCGATCGTGGCCCCTCTTTGACCTCCTTTCAAGAGGTAGTGGTGAAGAACTCGTTGCACCAACATTGACTGTCCCTACATTTCCACTGTCTGGTGGTGACAATGGATTCACGACAGCCGCAGCGGCTCGTCTCGTGCTTCTTTGTTGAGACGGAGATGATGGACCCGCTCGAACCACCCTCTTCTTCCCCATGAGGATGATGGGTTTAGAAAGGTGTTAGAAAGATGAAAAGATGATTGTGGATGATGAAGAGAGTGGGTTTGGAACTTGAGGAGATGGTAGAAGGATTAGAAAAAAAGAGGGTGAAGGAAGATGAAGAAAGGGGAATGGAGATGAAGAAAGGTTTAGGGAAATGAGGGTTTGAAAGATGGAAATGGAGATTGTGGAAGATGTGGATAGTGAGTTTGGAAGTTGAGAGATTAAGAAAAAGAGAGGGTTTGTGTGAAGGAAGATGAAGAAAGGGTATGGAATATGAGGGTTTGGGCGTGTGAGGGGGTTAAATCCACTTGAAATGTGGGACCCACTTGAAATTTTTCAAAAAAAAAGAGGGAGGTCAAACAGCACTACTGCCAGTCCAGCTACACTACCGCCCGAACCACCAGACAGCGGCGTCACTACCACCGGATTGGCGGTAGTGTCGCCGCCATCTGGTGGTCCGGACGGTAGTGCCGCCTGACCCTTCTCCATTTTTTAAATTTCAATGGGCCCCACACCTTTCAATGGTGCATTAATCTCCATCTTTCAATGATCTTTTCTTGTGCCCTTGTTAATAATCTCCATACTTTTCTTGGGCAGCCTTAATAAGTTCCTTCACTTCATTCTTCGCTTTCAATATTGTTTCATTAATTTTTTCCAAGGGTCTTTGTAACACCCCGGATTTTTTCAACCTGGGATTAGACGTCCTTAGGCAATGGGTCAACCAAAATACCTTGGTAACCTCTCAGAACCCAATTTCAAAGCCAAAGAAATCACTAGGGATTAATTCCTTTAGAAATTAAGCGTAAGTTAGCTAGCGTTATGCTAGAGTCGCTGTGAAATTATTCCTGATCGATTTAAATACGTTCTATAAGACCTAAAACTTGTAGAATCGTTGATGCTACGTTACCCTAAAATTCAGGATCAAAATCTAAACCGGTTTGTTCTTGGAAACCCTTTGAAACTTCATATTGGATCTAGACCGCGCGTCGAAAGTCCGATATCTACCATCTTAGACCGTTATGACCGCTTGGCTGGACTTGACAATCGTTTCGAAAATAAAGGCCAACCGACGTTCAGAGGCTATTTCATTGAGCCTGGAGTGAAGAGAGTGAGAAAAGGGTTAGATTTGGAAATTTTAATTTAAATCTGGCACGTGACTTGGCGCGTTATTATTAAGCGGTCCGACCATCAGAATTCAGCCAAATTATACCCTCGGATCAGAAAAAATTTCTCTTTCATATCATGAGACTTGTAGACCTGATCTAGGTGCGATGACCGTTAAACTGAAATTGGACCGCCACGTGCGATCTGCGAACTCTTCCGGTCTGAAAACTTGATGTGTACTAGATCTAGTATGCATGAGCTTAAGTCCGACCGCGTTCGGCCAGGGGACCTCCCGAAATGCTCTTTTGGATCGAAACAGTCTAGATTTAGTTATACCTCAAGTGAGCTTTGTTCCCAAGCCTAATTTGGGAACGTTTTAGCCTATATAAGGGCTTTAAACCCTCTCACAACCCTCCCATCCGAATTTGCTTGAAACCCTAGGAAAAGAGAGAGAGAAAGCGAGAGATTGTGAAAGAGTGTGGGAGAGATTCTCCTGCCACCTGCACCAGCTTTTGCACGTGCCAAAGCACCACACTCCAATCACTTTCTCAGCGATTCCAACGCACTCCTAAGTAAGAAAAACCCTAACTACTTACTGTTTTAGAGTTTTCTTCGATTCATTAGCGATATAGCTTATGTATCTTGTGCATTAGGTCGCCTGTACGCCATTGACGAAGCGTATACGTTCGATTCGAATCGATACATGTCTAGGGAAAAAGGTGCGGATCTTAAACGCTTTGATTGACTGATTTCAAAGCTTTTAATATCGTTTAATAGTAGATTATCGACGGCAACGCCGTTTGACATGTACAACATGTTGTCCGTTTTCCGTTTCGTAAACGTACGATAAATATGAGATTTAGGGTATTTTAGGCATTTATAGAAAATACTGTATACGTCCGTATTTTGCAAAAATGATTGTCATGTTTATTTGTCGTATTATGATATTAGAAATGCGTGCATGATCTGTTTGGCGAAGAGATTCGCCCTAATGCGCACTTTGGGTCGACATACGCTATGTAGACTAAAGTGTGTAGATTAAGTGTTTGTATAAATGTTTGTATTAGTATGTATCGAGTAAATGGTGTTGTGTATGAGTTTTGAGATTGAATTCTCAAGTAATATGCTGATGTAAACGATTTTCATCATGTTGGCTATATGTATTGATTTCATTGTATACATGAAATGCATGTGTGGGATGATTTGCTCAAGTTGTATGTTATAATATGTGTCAACATGCTTACAATGTTGTATTTTATTTCTGTTACTCACATATGCTTACTGATGTTGATGCACAAATGCTTGGGGCTATGACCTAGTCCAGGCAGTCGGTAATGGATCGAATTCGTGGTTGGTTTCTATGTACCACAAAGGACGCGTCGATGAACGCGAGTCATGTTTCGGGTTGGCGGCAGTGGTTAGGCCACACGAAGTGTTTCATGCACTTCATGTCGTTCAGCTTGAGATGCGCTCGTACTAGTCGAGCCCGTCGAGTAACCCGACTGGCCATTGTATGTTCACCATGTATGAGTCATAACTGTTTGAACCTAGGGTA
Organism: Magnolia kwangsiensis; assembly: GCA_037074715.1. Classification (NCBI taxonomy): domain Eukaryota; kingdom Viridiplantae; phylum Streptophyta; class Magnoliopsida; order Magnoliales; family Magnoliaceae; genus Magnolia; species Magnolia kwangsiensis. The sequence goes on from CM073583.1 coordinate 87,298,400, forward strand.
CTGAACTTACCATTGAAAACCCTGTTAACCATGGTACCTTGATCCATAAAGACTCATGAGCCGGGCATGGTGGTATGGGACACCGTGGTCGAGCTGTCGGCCTACGCTGGAGCCACAAACCTCTCCGTAGTGACCAGTGAGCACCATACTCTGAGCAGATTATGGTGGTATGGGACACTATATTCTCGCTGTCGGCCTACACTGATCAGGTGACGAGCCCTTTGTAGTGACCTTGGGTTTATCCTGACACCGCATGGGGGCGACGAGTCCTGATGCAGTCTTAAGGATAATTAGGCCTGTATTGATAAGGTGATGGGGGAGAGGTGCAACGAGTGCGAGCAACAGCCCTGGCAGCCCTTGCAGCGACCTACAAATATAACATCGTATGAGATTACTAGGAGTGACAACCCTAGACAGGATCTATGTTGGGATTGATATAAGGAAGGTACCTTTATTTTCCAATACTGCTGTATGAAAAGGAATAATAACAACTTGGTAATCATATCCACATCACATTGCATATGCCTGAAAGATGTGGAGCACTGCGAGAAGAAAGCATACCGCGGACGCAGATGGTGCCGCATGAGGGAGTATGTCGGTGAGGGCATACATCATGTCATCTCATTCTTGCATTAACAACAGTATTTAGGAACGTTTGATTGTTTGCTTTACTATTAAAGTGTGATTGATTTGATGACATGTTAATCTTTGCTCTATGATTCCACTGAGTTAATTACTCACTCCCACGTTACGGGAATGTGTTACGCACACTAAACAGTTCCTATCTTAATTGCAGATGATGGCGATGCTTGCGAAGCAGAGCCGAACTTGATGATGAGGAGGAGGATCCCTCCTATATGCAAGTTCTGATTGATGGGGTTACAAGGTTACTGATTAGATGCCAATATACTTGGTATTTTGCCTTTTTCTTACACACCCATGTATATTCTTTTTATCATTTTTGGAGTATACATGTATATGTTTAACCTAGTAACATGTTCACACTCTGTAGACCCACAACAGTTCATATACTTTATATATCTATTACATTCTTCCGCTTGCTAATTTAACTGTCTCTGGAGTATGATATGTTGTTTTGGTCTAATCTCACTCATGTTTTCTGCACTAATATGAACAACATTTATCCATCATTGAAAATGTTGCATAAATGATGTTCTGGAACTCGGGAGTGGAGTTTTTACTCGACCCCCGATTTTTGGGATGTTACAGTCTTCTTGCAGAGAGTACCAGCAAGCAGCTCACCTCTCACTATTCTAACTTGTGTATCTCCTGGAGTGATAAATCCTTTCCTCTTCCAAGTGCCATGTTGAGGTTCTTATGAGGTTTATCTGCTTAGGAATGATCAGATTGAACACTTGCTTTCTTGTCCAAAGAGGTCTAGGCTTCAAAATAGTTGGAGCAGGTATTTTCCCATCAAAATTCTCCCACCACATCAAGATATTCATAAAGACATCCTGCCAAAATCCAATCCATATTTAATTTCCCACAATCTTAGAAGACAATACTACTAACGACAAAGAAGACCGAAAATGAAATCAAAACACATGATATTACCTTCTCAATGAAGGTATCTCTTTTAGTTATCTTCCAGCATCCTAAGAGTGTATCCTGGGCAATACCCATAACAGGGCGATTTGATTGAGGCGAGACAATGCATTTTGGCACCATCATCAGCTCCAAGACTTCTGCTCTAGTTTCAAATGACTGAGGAACATGCATGTTCATTTCATCCCCATCAAAATTAGCATTGTATGGAGAAGTTACAGACAAATTCAAGTGAAAAGTTGAGTATGGCATGATTTTGATTCGATGCCCCATTATAGACATTTTGTGAAGACTAGGCTGCCGTTTGAAAAGAACGAAGTCCCCATCATTCAAGTGCCTCTCCAGCAAACAAGATGGCACATTTTCAACAAGGTGAAACCATGGTTTCTTGGCAATAAAGATTGAAAAATAGATAATCGTGTACCTTATAACCAAGCTCCACATCATATGATCATTACTTTTTTTCAAGTACCAAAGATCAAGCCTTAGGTTCATTTTAATTGTCTAAGTCCAATCAATATTATCCTCTTGTGGTGTGGTCCACCTGAGATTTACATGAGGTCATATTTTGAAACAAGCCCTAAAATGAACTGTAAATATGGATGAACAGAATGGATGGAACACATACGTCATGATGGGGCTCACAGAACACCGACTGGTGGCAGCCCCTATGGCTACAGATTATAACTGCAGCTATAACCGTAGCCATTAGGGCCTGTCGTGGCAGTACCGCCGAACTGGCGGTAGTGTTGCGGTAGTCTGTTATCAGCTCTTGATACTCTATAGCTACGGATTAAAACCATAGCCATTACGACCTGCCACGATAATACCACCATATCGATAGTAGTGCCGTGCCAGTCTGTTTTTTTTTTAAATGTTAGTTTTTAACACGAAGAACTTTATGTTTACCTACCTAGATTTTTCTCTAATATATATTTATATAAGTTTAAATATGTGTCTTGATTTCCAATTGCCTATGTGTGTGTTGATGGTTTTCTCCAATCTCTCCTATGTATGTGTTGATGGTTTACAAATTCATTGAGTTGCCAACTATCTGTAATCATTTTGGTAGGAGATAATACAGTTTGGTTCATAATTGTGTTGAAGGTTTACAAATTCATTGAGTTGCCAACTATCTCTAATCATTTTGGTGGGAGATATTCAGTACGGTTTGGTTCATAATGGTGTTTTGGCTGTTGTAGAGTCTTATTGTAATCAATCCATCTTTTTCTTTTTCTTAGTAGATTGAGAGTTTCATTAATATGATATTTTGTAATTTTCAGCTTTTGGTTGACAGTGGCACATCCATTATTTCCTATGAAGATGACTACTTCAAATATTCCAACAGATGGGTGAGTTAAGAGAAGTGCATATGACTCATGTTTTTAGTCCCTTACTAATTTTTTATTTTTTTTAGTTCAACTATTTTAATTGTTTAACTAGATAATCTTGTTTTAAATCACGCTTTGGATTCATTCTCTTGCTCCCGCTTCCTACCTATTTGTACTTTTGTTTTAAAAGATAACGATAATTTTATAAAGAAAGCATCGAAGCGAAAGAATACAAGCCCAACAACTTAAAACGTAAAAAGACAAGAAGGCTAACACTTCTTTAACATAAACAGCTCATTTGGACACGAGCCTTTTAATTTTAAAAATTACTTCACTCCCCTTTTATGATATTTCGAAAGCACCGCCCATTCCTAGCCCCCCAAATGACCCACATTATCACCATAATGAGCAAACACTATTCCGCTTTCTGCACCTTCCCTCCACCCCCACCATACCAAGCCCAAAGAAGCTCCCCCATAGACTTAGGCATAACCCAATTCAAGCCCAAATATGAAAGGAAGAACTCCCAATTTGTAGAGGTAAAATGGCAATGGAAAATAGGTGATCGATTGATTCCTTGTTTCCCATGAACATAAGGTAAATGTTTGGCAGCACAAGCACTCTTCTTTGGAGATTATCTATGGTGAAACAATGTAACTAGGTATGAATCATACATATTTGGAGAATGTCATTGGAATTTCTTAATATGCTATTTTCTTTCCAACTAAAGGGCCACAATCATTGGCAGATGAGATGGCGAATAGGTTTCAAAAGTCAAAACGGAATCCAATCTCATAGCCTACTCGGAGAAATCCATGGAGTATGCCGCAGGGCAAACTGAAATATGAGCGGGGCAAACTATAAAAACAGGGGGGCAAACTGAAATATGAGCGAGGCAAACTATAAAAACAGCGGGGTAAACTGAAATATAAACGGGGCAAACTAGAAAAACAACAGAGCAATCTGAAATATGAATGGGGCAAACTGAATTATGAGCGGGGAAAACTGAAATATAAATGGGGCAAACTAGAAAATCAGTGAGGCAAACTAGAAAATCAGTGGGGCAAACTAAAAATGAGCTGGCCAAGCATGAAAATGAACGGGGCAAGCATGAAAATAAGTGGGTCAAGCATGAGAATGAGCATGCCAATCTCAAGCATTGAGTCCATGTACATTGAACTTGATCGACGAGCATAGCGAAACAAACTGAAAATATAGTGGGACAAAGCATAAAGTTCATTTCATCATCCACCAAAATTACAAAGTATGTTATGCGTCATAACTTATAATTCCAGCAAATATGCAAAAAATTTTGAAAGTATGATATCCACCAAAATTACAAAGTATGTTATACATCAAAACTTACAAAGTATGTTATACATCATAACTTACAATGTATATTCAACGATGTATATAATACAATGTATACAACATCTTTTCAAAATTCATCCCATGCCCTGAACACATATCATCTACAAACTATAGTCAAGCAATCATATGTTATTGACTTCCTCCAATCAGCGGTGAATTTTTGCATGTCTATTCCCACGAAGGTGAGATCGCTACACAAAATGTTGATGTATTTCATTACGAATATACCACAGTTATAACCATTGACCTGTTTCGGCACAGATTCATCAATCATATGCTATTGACTTCCTCCAATCAGCGGTGAATTTTTACATGTCTATTCCCGCCAAGGTGAGATCGCTACACAAAATGTCGATGTATTTCATTACGAATATACCACAGTTATAACCATTGACCTATTTCGGCACAGATTCATCAACTCTGACGGTCCACTGCTTCCCTTCAAGCGCAATACTATCTCCAGTGGCATGGAAAAGAATAGGGAGTGCATCAGTCATCTTCTTCACCTTTTGCTTGTACTTCGGCAATAAATTTGTGCACAAGCTATCCACGATAACGATTTTTCTTGCTTTGGGATAGATGACTAGAAGAAACCAATGTGAATTTTCATGATTTATGGGTGCATAAACCTGTTCATGATTCATAATGTATTCGTCAAACATGATAGAAGACATAACAGTAAGAGATGATGTTCTGTGACAAGTGCATTACCCGTTCATAACACCAAATCACTTTGGTGTATAGTTTATCTCGCTGCTTGGAAATTGCGTAGGCCGTACTCATCTGACCTAATAGCTCGGACCCTTCTGACGTCAATTTGGAGGCCCGGTATGCAATCAAAACCGACAAACACCCCTCAAGGCTTTACTATTACAAACATGATGAAAGTTCAATACATGTAAGAAAATCAAATTTTCAAACAAATTACAGATTAGTGCAATAAACAGTTACCGTAAAATACGTAGAATAGAACTTGCACTCCTGAGGATATGCTATTGAAAGGTTGTTATGCCTTTTTTCAAGGAACTTAATGTATGTGTTGATAGCCTAATTAATAAGATAGTATGATTTAGTCATAGATTAATATAACACATGATTATATGCAATTAATGCATATAAAGAATAAATTAGTAATACTTACCTCGCTATCAACCCATGCATCCTTCATCCATATTGTACTGAACCATTTCCCTGCTACCATGGCCTTGTTTGCTTAATACCAGTCCTCTACCTCTTTCACCTCCTGCACAGATAGTATCCTGAAAGGATCCATCTGTAGAGGAAATGGTATCGGAGAAGTTACAAAAGTTGTTACTTACTCGGGTTCAGGAACCACCGCAGGGGTTGTATTGAATGCAGACAGGGACAAGTACAGAGAAATCTTATAATATGACGGGTTCGATATCATTTTGGTTCTCCTTTCATAAACAGGATGAGAAGTGGATGCATTCAATACATTACCAGTGACATTACTATACGATTGCACATCTAAGTCCCCATGTCCAAGTTCTTTATCTTCAATATCATTTACTTCTCCTCTCTTCCTCAACTCTTTACCCTCCTCCTCCATCACAAAATGTCCCCTCCGTGTACGACTACATTTCTTCTCCTTAATAAACTCCTCCCTCTCATTCGCTAACTTCTCCTTGTCCTCAAAAAATAAATCATTCTCCCTCTTTAATTTTTCTTTCTCATTCAACAACCTCTCCCTCTCAGCAAATATTGCTTCTTAATTTCCTTCTCATCTCTTCCCTCTCTTTTCTCAATCCGTCCCTCTCCTTCTTCAATTCCTCTCTCTCCTTCTTCAACTCATCCCTCTCAATCTGAAATTCCTCCATAAAAACAACATTCTTCCTAATACCCCCCCTCGGTCCCTCTCCCTCCACACCTTTCTCATCATTATCATCTGACTCTTCATCCTCCTCATGATCGGTCTCATTACCCTCATCATCATCATCTTCCTGGGTCTCGATAAGCTACAAGATGTATAGATGGATATGTAAGAGTAAGGATAACTTTACAATGGCAATATAGTTCATTTTTTATGACATCTCACCTGGAAACTGTCATGCACCAAGCGAACGGCATCCGTTTCCCATTCTTGTAGCATTAGTTTTAATTTCATTACTACTGATGTCTGGAAAAGAACAAAGAGTAATGTTAAATAATTAAACGTATACGTCTACTTAAGCAAAGTAAATGCCAGAGATATATATAAAATTACAGCTTTACTCTTAAAAATAACATTTATTCTATTGTACCTCCAACATTTCCAGCCTCGATATTGAATGAAGCATGGAATTTGATGGGGAACATATGAAACAACACACGCTTGTAGGGCTGAAAATATCTCTACTGCCCATACCTGTTAGAATGAAATTGTATATGGTTAAAAATCCAAAATTAACTATAGAGAGAAAACATATAGAAAATAAAAGGTGTTCTTACTTGTAGGGGAAGGACGCAACTACATACAGTGTACTGAGGGGAACTTGATGCGGTAACGGCAAATTCGATTCCTTGCGACATTGTATAGTATCCCAGACTACCCCAGGGATACATATAGAAATCATCTAACGAGTCCACCAGGTGAATATAATCTAAGTTGCACATGGTTTTCGGTTCGATTCCCTTAAGAAAGCACTCTACAACTAGAAGTAGGGCAACCTCCACGACATCCTCATGCTTATTGGTTTCAACTAATCTCTCAAACACATCCATTAGGTGCTTCTTTAAGACTAGATATTCTTTAAAGTATTTGTCTCTTAGTGTACTCGTAGTGCAACGATTCTTCAGTACAGTCAGATCTTCAATCTTAAGACCAGTAATGAGGGCGAAGTCCATCTCCGAAAACTGCAATCGTCTCCCCCTGATCTCAAATACTGAATCACTTTTGTATCTTAGTAAAAGAACATGAAATATAGCCCCTATAAATCTAAAGGATGTAACATGCAATAGAAACGAGAAAGGAGATTGCTTAAACAACTTTAGGCGACTATTGTGCTTTTCCACTCTGCCCTTCACCTTTTTAAACCACCATGTCAGTATACACCTAGATGTTGGGTTGCAGATTACAACAAAATATTCGTCGCCTACAGAGATGAATTGAAAAACATATCAAACATAAAATTCACAAGATAAACATAGTGTACAAAATCAGACATAATTGAAAACAATGTAGCATTTCATTAATTTGAACAAGCTTCATATGAATTATAAATAGAAATTGAGCAGAAAAATACCGAAAATCGTACGGAGACAAACTATCAACATGAGCTATAAATTGATCGGAGCTAACAAGAAATTGAAAATTGAACAGCGCAAGCTGGACATTTTACCAAGTTCAATGTTGGCTAGATTAGTGAACATTTATAGTGGTAGTATCAACAAGAAGATGTTATTTGCAACTAGTTTTGTTGATTGGTTAATTGGTCACATTTTCTTCATAAAGAGAGTTTTCATCTTCAAAGAAGCACGCCTAAACCCCGTAATGAAAACATGAAATTCAGCGGGACATACTTGAATTTCAGTAGGGGAAACATGAAATTGAGGAGGGCAAACTAGATAATCAACGGGGCAAACTACAGATTCAGCAGGGTAAATCATTAAAATTAGCGGGGCAAACTGGAATATCAGCGGGGGAAAGTAGAAGATCAGCGTGGCAAACTAGAAGATCAGCGGGTCAAACTGGAATATCAGCGGGGGAAAGTAGAAGATCAGCGTGGCAAACTAGAAGATCAGCGGGGCAAACTAGGAAATCAGCAGGGCAAACTAGGAAATCAGCGGGGCAAACTAGGAAATCATCAGGGCAAACTAGAAAATCAGTGGGGGAAACTAGAAAATCAGCTGGGCAAACTAGAAAATCAACGGGGAAAACTGAAAAATCAGCGGGGAAAACTTGAAAATTAGCGGGGGAAATTGGAATATTAACAGGGCAAACTAAAAAATCAGCGGGGCAAATATGAAAATGACTGAGGCAAACTTAACAAATAATTTCATGGCTTGAGCCGAAAAATCTAAACATATCCAATGTTCAAATGGACCACACCACACGAAATTTTGAATTGACCTTCTAATGTTGATCATTTCTTAGGGGCCACAGAAGTTTTGGATCAAGCTTATAATTGTGTTTTCTATTAATCCATATCTGTATGATCTTATGAATAGGTTTGATAATAAACAAACATCACTGTTGGGCCGACTATGGTTTCAGCGGTGGAAATCACTATGCCCACTGTTTCCCGTGGTATGATCCACTTGATCTTTGATATGCTTCAATTTAAAATTTGAGGGTTAAACCCCTTAAAATAAATGGAAAAATGGATGAACGACGTGGATATACTACATACATTCAATGTGGGTCCAACTGAGTTTACTTAGTACAATGTGAGCGTACTGATTAACTCAGTACGCAATCTGATTACGCTTGCTACATTCCACAATGATGTTTTATTTGTAATACATCATGTTCATCAGATTATGTAATACCCCTCTGTTTTCATCGCAATATGTATACACCAAAACCCCATATGTGGAAGGGAACCTAGACATTGAGGGAAGGAACCTAGACATTCAGCGGGACAAACATGAAATTCAGCGGGAAAAATAAGAAAGATTAGCAGAGCAAACTAGAAGATCAGTAGAGCAAACTGAAAGATCAGCGGGGGAAACTAGAAGATCAGCCATACAAACTAGAAGATCAGTGGGGCAAACTAGAAAATCAGCGGGAAAAACTAGAAAATCAGTGGGGCAAACTGAAAAATCAGCAGGGAAAATTAGAAAATCAGCGAGGCAAACTAGAAAATTAGTTGGGCAAACTAAAAAATCAGCTGGAAAAATTAAAAAATCAGTAGGGAAAACTAGAAAATCAGCTGGGCAAACTAGGAAATTAGTAGGGCAAACTTAACAAATAATTTCATGACTTGAGCCAAAAAATCTAAACATATTCAATGTTCAAATGGACCACACCACACGAAATTTTGAATTAACCTTCTAATGTTGATCATTTCTTAGGGGCATCAAGCTTATAATTGTGTTTTCTATTAATCCATATCTGTTTGATCTTATGAATAGATTTGATAACAAACAAACATCACTGTTGGGCCGACTATGGCTTCAGCAATGGAAATCACTATGCCCATTGTTTCCCGTGGTATGATCCACTTGATCTTTGATATGCTTCAATTTGAAATTTGGGGGCTAAACCCCTTAAAATAAATGAAAAAATGGATGAACTGCGTGGATATACTACATACATTTAATTTGGGCCCAACTAAGTTTACTTAGTACAATGGGAGCGTACTGACTAACTCAGTTCGCAATCCGATTATGCTTGCTACGCCCCACAATGATGTTTTATTTGTAATACATCATGTTCATTGGATTATGTAATACCCCACCATTTTCATCGCAATATGTTTACACTAAAACCCCATATGTGGAAGGGAACCTAGACATTGAGGGAGGGAACTTAGACATTCAGCGGGACCAACATGAAATTGAACGGGACAAACATAAAATTCAGCGGGGGAGACATTAAATTCAGCGAAAAAAATATGAAAGTCAGTGGGACAAACTAGAAGATCAGCGGGGGAAACTGAAAGATCAGCGGAGGAACTGGAAGATCAGCGGGGCAAACTAGAAGATCAACGGAGCAAACTAAGAAATCAGTGGGGCAAACTAGAAAATCAGTGAGGAAAACTGGAAAATCAGCTGAGGAAACTAGAAAATCAGTGGGGCAAACTAGAAAATCAGCGGGGCAAACTGAAAAATCAGCGGGGGAAACTAGAAAATCAATAAGGCAAACTAGGAAATCAGCGGGGTGAACATGAAAATGAGTGGGCCAAACTTAATAAATAATTTCATGGCTTGAGCTGAATAATTTAAACATATCTAATGTTTAAATGGACCACACCACACAAAATTTTGAATTGAACTTCTAATGTTGATCATTTCTTAGGGGCGTCAAGCTTATAATTGTGTTTTCTATTAATCCATATCTGTATGATCTTATGAATAGGTTTAATAACAAACAAACATCACTGTTGGGCCGACTATGGTTTCAGCGGTGGAAATCACTATGCCCACTGTTTCCCGTGGTATGATCCACTTGATCTTTTGATATGCTTCAATTTAAAATTTGGAGGATAAACCCCTTAAAATAAATGAAAAAATGAATGAACGACGTGGATATACTACATACATTCAATGTGGGCCCAACTGAGTTTACTTAGTACAATGGGAGCGTACTGACTAACTCAGTGCGCAATCCGATTACGCTTGCTACGCCCAACAATAATGTTTTATTTGTAATACATCATGGTCATCGGATTATGTAATACCTCTCCGTTTGCATTGTAATATGTATATACTAAAACCCCATATGTGGAAGGAAACTTAGACATTCAGCAGGACAAATATGAAATTGAACGGGACAAACATGAAATTCAGCGGGGGAGACATAAAAGTCAGCGAAAAAAATATAAAAGATCAGCGGGGTAAACTAGAAGATCAGCGAGGCTAACTGAAATATCAGCGGGAAAAACTAAAAGATCAGCGGGGCAAACTAGAAAATCAGAGGGGCAAACTAGGAAATCAGCAGGACAAACTAAAAAATCAGTGGGGTAAACTGAAAAATTAGTAGGGAAAACTAGAAAATCAGTGAGGCAAGCATGAAATTAAGCGGGGCAAACTAAATAATCAATGAGGCAAACTAGAAATTTAGTGGGGCAAACTGAAAAATCATTATGCCCACTGTTTCCCATGGTATGGTCCACTTGATTTTTTGATATGCTTCAATTTGGGGCTCAACCCCTTATATATATACGCGCATGCATGCACATGTGTCATGTGTGTGTGTATGCACGTGTGTGTTGGAAAAGGTTCTATATGGTCGAGCTCATGTGAACTACCCATGAGGTCAAGTTGTGTGGGTGCTATCATGAAGTATGTCAAACATCTACCCCATCAGTCAGATGCACCATTCCATGGTGGGCCTAGGGCTTAAAAATTAAGTTAATCCATGACTTTTGTAGGCCACATCACGTACAAAACTTGAGAGGAGTTACCTTCCATTAAAACATTCATATTTATTTTTTGGGCCCACCAAGATGTGTTTCTCAAATCAACCCCATCCATAATGTGTGTCCCACTTGGATGAGGGGTCAGACCAAGTTTCAAATACATCCAAATTTCAGGTGGGCCCCACCAAGTAATTTTATATGTTTTAGGCATGCCTTCACATGATTTTAGATGGAATGGCTCACCTGAGTTCGTTATAAGGTTGATTTTTCCGCTATCCCATAATTTAAAGGGGACCCATCAAGTTCACGGTGTTGATGTTCGACATACTTCATGGTGGGGCCCACACAACTCGACCTCATGGGGAGTTCCCATGAGCTCAACAGTATAGAACCTTTTTCTCTAGTATAAAAATAAAAAGGAACTACATACATTCAATGTGGGCCCAACTGAGTTTAACATATACCTATGTTGCGTGCTTTCTTCACTGGACCGACCATTTTCAGCAGAAGACAAAATGCTGATGAGAGGGGGCCCACAAAAAGGATTTTTTGGCTCTTTTTATCGGAAACGCAGTGAGAAAAGGGGGTGAAAGCAACGGTAGTGAAAGCAACAGCGGAAAGGGAGAGAAAAAGTAAGCAATGGAAATGGGAGAGGAAAAGCCACAACCGTGAAAGGAGGGGTATTTTTGTCCTAAAATTTTGACTCCATACGAGGAGGTCTAAGTGCATATTCTAAGTTTGTATTGCTTCAAAAAAACCACTGGATAAAAGGTGGGGTCCACAGTCATAAATTTCCATTTGTGGAACACATGCCACTAAACTACATCTGTGCGTGACTTAAAAATGGGAGTGGATTACATTCGGTTCTTACCATGGAGCCTACCTTGATGAATTTATTCTATATCAACACCGTCCATCTCTTTTCCCATATCATTTTAGGGCATGACCATAAAAATGATGAAGATTCAAATCACAGGGGAACCATATTATAGGATTTGGTGATTAAACGCATCACCATTAAAATCTTCCTATGGCCCATCTTAACGTTTCCATAAAGTTATTGCCATCCAAACAGTTAATAAGGTTACATCAACTAGGATGAACTGAAAAATAATAATAATAATAATAATAAATATTAGCCTGATCCAAAACTTATACGACCTAGTCATTCACGACTATTTCCTATGGTATATAATCCATATGCAAATTGATTCTAAGCTTGTGCCATAAAAAAAAAAATTGGCAAAAAAATAATGTACTACAATGTAAAATCTAATTAAGTCACTCGATGCACACCTTTTTAGGTTTGCAGTAGGGTTGAAAGTAGGGTGGGTTACGCTGGGTTGGCTCAGGTTAGTGCTCAACTCTAAGCCTAACATAAGGTTCTTGTGCCTCAACCCTAACCTAACCTAACCCAACCTCGAGTTGGGAATTCTTAACCCAAGCTCAAACCAAGTGGGCTTGGTCGGATTGGTTGGGTGGATATGTAACACCCCATGCTTTTTATACTCAGGTGTTATCATTATGACCTAAATTTGCATATTTGTGTAAAGATATATGATAAACCTGTTGATGCAGACTTTTTATACGCCTTTTTCCTCCTCGTCACCTACACAAAATGAATGTAAAGGGGACCCTGGCTAGAGCCGGGGAACCTCCGATGCTTAAGTCAGTGACTAGACAAAGAAGAAGGTCTTTTTGAGATATTTTCTGCGTACCTTTGATCCTGGAAAGTCCTTCATTTATAGGAGTGAGAGGTCCCGGTGTGCAGGAATTCTCTTCCCCATTTTTAAGAGATTTAATTTGCTTTGTTTACAGATTTTACCCGATCCCGAGATCCTCAGGATCGGAGATCCTTATACAAGATTTTCAAGACAGTATTTTAAATTCACACCGCCTCTTCCTTGCTCGGCTCGGCCTTAACTGACGCTGGTAGCAATTGAGTCTCGACTGGCTACGAAGGTTGAGCTTTTTATCTTTTATCGGACGAAACAGAGTTGGCTTATGGCCAATGTCCTTCCTTAATCCGATAGCTGACACTGTTACCGGCCTAATATGGATCAGTTTTATAGTCGATCAGGTGACTTATAGCATTCGGGTCTTAATCAGCCCCTTTAGGCGTTGTTGCCTCGTTAACCGAGTCAACTTTATGCGTCTTATATGTTTTGCCTATGGCTCTTGACTCTTTAAGTCTCGATCGGGATTCATTTCCTACAAATCCGAGCTAAGTCTCTCCTTTAGGCTTCTTCTTGTCTCGGTCTCACCCGTTTCCTCGGGTTCTTGGGCAGTGTCAGTAGAGTTGATCCATTCCATAACCGGGTCTCCGGACTTGTCATATTTTTTCCCAACAGTAAGCCCCCTTACTCCTTATGTCAACCAGAGTAACAAATATATAAGTCGGTTTGCATAGAGACGGGGGTTATGATGGAGCATTTATTACTCTTTAGGTCGTCCTTAATGCGCGTCAGTTCATTGCTCAAGGTCACACGAGTGGACAACCGTCAGAGTATTTTTCCCGCTTATCAAGGCTGGATGCGTGGTAGGAGCGATGATGATCTCAGTCAGCGTGCGACATGTGTCGAGCGGGGGAGTCGAAATAGGTGTCGATTCGACTCCTCCTTAAATGCCTCTGCCACATGGTAGGGCTATAAAAGGAGGAGCGAGGCGCCTCTTCCCCATTTTCTCACATTTCTCTTTCTTCTTCGATTTCACTCCTTCGCTGTTACCACTCTCCCTACCATTTTCATCCTTCTTTCTCCTTTTTTACCTCCCCGACAGTGTACTTTTCGCCTCTCCGGTGAGTTTTACTCCCTCCCTTTCCTTTTCAATCTCAATGGCAATGCATTCTTCAAGTCCTCGGGAGGGGATTTTCAGTGATGAGGATGAAACGAGACATCTCTGGAATGTCTCGAAATCGCCCTCATTGCTGACGGAGATGGCGATTAGCCCCAATGAAGCTTTTCGATTCTTTGAAAGAGTGTCTGAGACTTCAGCGGAACGTCCTGCTTCAGCAGGTCCTTTTGGCCTGATTACTGCTCATTGGAGGCCTAATCTTCCTGGGGATGATTTAAATGAAGAGGATGAGGAGTTTGAAGAAATCACTAAGTCGATTCCTCTTAGGAGATCGGCACGGGCCGTTGAATCGGCAGACAAAGATGGGGAGGCTGCCGAGGGAGGGGAGGCGAGAGAAAAGCAGAAGGGTCTGGTCCCCTCAGTCTTAACTGAGGCGGACTTGGACAAAATTTGAGTCGGGTACCATGTCCCCGCTCAGTTATTCTTCGTCTCCCCCACCTGAGTGAATTGCCCGACCATCCTCCTGCTAGGATGGTCGCGATTTTCCAAGTCACTATACAGTGGGGCTTGCGTCTACCCCTTCAACCCGCTGCTCGAGATTTTCTTTCCCAACTCTGAATTGCTCCTGGGCAGATAGTTTCGAATCGGTGGGGAAACTTGTTCGAATGTTCAGTGTTGTGGGCTGAGGCAGAGTAGCCCCTACTGACTATTAACGAGTTCCTCTATCTGTACCAAGTACGGCACCCTCAGCAGCCCGACTGGTACTTTTTAAGCACTTAGCGGAACAAGGGCGGCTCTTTAATGACCGACCCTCCTACCTCCAACAAGCACTGGAGATAGAGGTGGTTTTGGGTGTGCGGTCACTGGGAGACTGTCAAGCTTGGGCTCTTTGAACCTCGCGTTCCTCGAATATTCTCTGAAGTAGGTGACTCGGCATGTTCTTTCTTTATCTTTTCTTACTATAATATTTTTGAGTCTGATTAGATGTATTCTGCAGAGACTTCCAAGAAAATGCCAAACTTAGAAGCTAACACTTTAGCTTGGATCAAGAAACTGAAGGCACTAAGTTTGGAGGATCGGTCTTGGAAGAATCTTATTCAGCCAGAGCGTCTTCTTCTCTCGGGCCTAGACTCTACCGTGATAGCTATTCTCTGGTTGTTCTGGCACATTTTTTTGAATTTTATCTAACTCTGTACCTTGTTTGATATAGAGATGGTTAAAGCTCAGCCCCTTCTGAAACCAGCTTCCAAGGTAAAGGCTCCTCCGAGGTCGGTGCTTCTATCGAAGACTCGGCCTTCGAAGAAGCCGAAGATGGCTCCAAAGGGTAGGGAGTCATCTGCCCCGGTCGCCCTTGCTTCGATCGTTAACACACTCTCTGACCTAAAGGAGAGGACGGAAGAGGTGGACGCAGTCCCTACCAAGTTTTAGGTGGCTCCTGAGCAAGGACCTGTTGCAGAGTAGGTCTTAGAACAGAGAGAGGAGACCTCAGGGGGGGAGATGACTCAACAAGAGACTTCTCCCCTTCTGTGAGATGTGTCGACCATGGTCCCATGGGCCATCTCTCATGGGAGGTGAAGGACTATACCGACCTCTGCAGCTCCCCCTCGAGGTGGGTTCTTGCTCACGCTGCGAAGGTGCTGCTTAAGGTAAGGTATTTGATCTTTGTCATCTTAAGTAGTTTCCCTTTTGTCTCAGCGACTTAGTTCTAACCTTAATTTTTCTTTTTACATTTTACCCCTTGCGTGCTTAGGGGTAGCTCGGATCTTGCTGACGCAGAGAAGCGAGTAATGGAGTTGGAGACGCAACTTGAAGGCACTCTGACTAGGGTCAGCGTGCTGTCGGGCGACTTGAGTCTTGCTAAAAAAGCTGTCGAGGATGCCAAGGACAAGTGTGCCCACATAGCCTTGCTGCTGAAAGAGTCTCAGGAGGAAAGTCGGCGAGCCCATCAAACTCATGCCTCTTGCGAGGATAAGCTTGCCCGAGTCAAGGCTGAGGTTGGGGCAGCCATCGAGCAGGCCAAAGATGAGGCAAAACAGGTCAAGGACCAAGCCGTAAAGGCTTTCCTTGAGTCCCGAGAGTTCTCGGAAGAGAGGGATATCTTGTTTCAGGCAGGGTACACTAAATGTATCCGACTGATGCGAGAATCTTTTTTCGATCTTGATCTCTCCGAATTTGATGAAGGTGCCTGCGGATCTAAGGGCCCGGAGACTAAAGTTGTTGGGTCTTCCGACGCTGCGACTGGTGTCGAGATTGAGCCCGAGGCAGCTCCGAACGTTGCTTCAAGTGGTGGTAGTAGCTGAGTCTAAGCCACTTATTAATTTTTAGCACTCACACCAGCACTTGATTTTTGGTACTCACACCAGCACTTTAAACAAACCAGGCTCCTAGGAAGGCTTGAGAATGTCTACAGCCGAGGAAGAAGCTCACACATCACGGCCGACCTTTCTTTTGCCTTTAACCTTTTTACTCTATCAATGTAATGCCGAAGAAAAATGCAATTCGATGTAACAGACATACTAATGAATGAATATACTTGGTTTTCTTTTATTCATTTTGACTCAGTTTACATGTTTGTCATTTTTGAATCTTTCCAAACACTTCGTTGGGCCGAGCTAAGGGTAATAGATTTTTATATGCTTAGCATTCCACGGATGAGGTAGCAATTATCCGGTCAAGTCTTCTAATCAGTACGTTCCAGGTCGGATGGTGCTTGAGAAGACATAGGGTCCTTCCCAGTTGGGTCTCAGTGTGGCCGCGCCAACTTCCTTGGTATTGAGGAATATTTTTTAGAGGATCATGTCCCCGATTCAAAAATGCCTGACCTTGACTCGGGCATTGTAGAACCGAACTATTTATTGTTGTCGAGCCACCATTCGCAGTCGAGCTCTTTCCCTTTGTTCGCCCATAAGATCGAGTCCGAGGGCTAAGAGTTCTTCATTATCCTCTTCATTAAATGAACTGACTCGAGCTGAAGGCAACTCGATCTCAACTAGGGTGACAGCTTCCAAGCCATAAGCAAGAGAGAAAGGAGTTTCTCCGATAGCAGTTCGAGCTGTGGTTCAATATGCCATAATATCTTCAGGAGTTCTTCAGCCCATACTCCTTTGGCTCGATCGAGCTTGGTTCGAAGATGTTGTTTGATGATCTTATTAACTGCCTCAACCTGTTCATTGGTTTGAGGATGATGGGGCGATGAATACACATTTTTTATCTCAAGATTATCGCACATCTTTCAAAAGCTCCTATTGTCGAACTGCTTCCTATTATCGGTAATAATTGTTCGAGGTATCCCAAACCGACGGATAATATTTTTCCATACAAAGTCCGTGATCTTCTGCTCGGTTATCTTCACCAATGGCTCTGCCTTGGCCTACTTTGTGAAGTAGTCCACTGCCATGACAGCAAACTTGGTCTGGCCTTTCGCCATAGGGAGTGGTCTGATAATGTCAATTTCTCATTGTGCAAAGGGCTAAGGACTAGTCATAGGAGTTAGTTCCTCATAAGGTTATCTCAGGATGGCAGCGAATTGCTAGCATTTGTAGCATCTCTGGACGAGCTTATGTACGTCGTGCTGGATAGTTGGCCAATAATATCCCTGACGTAAAACCTTGTGTGCAAGTGATCGCCCTCCTGAGTGGTTTCCACAGATCCCTTTATGGATTTTTCATAATATATAGTTAGCTTTGTTGGGATTTAAGCATCATAACAATGGAGCATAGTAACCCTTTTTGTATAACGTCTCGTTAAGAATAGTATAGCGGGAAGCTCGGATCTTCAATCGTCGAGCCTCGGCATGATCTTTAGGCAACTCTTCATTGTTGAGATATCGAACGATCAGGTCGAGCCAAGTAGGTTCTGAATCAATTGTGTGTACAATCGAACTAACTGGTTCATTGATACTCGGCTTAGCGATGTACTCGATCGGAATAGACCTAGGTATGTCGTCTTCATCGGCAAAGGAAAGTCTTGCTAATAGATCAGCTTTGGCATTTTCTGTGCGAGGGATCTGAGTGACGACATAAAGCTAAAAGCCGCCAATCAATTCTTTAATTTTCTCCATGTACGCTTTCAATTGTTCTTTTCGTGTTTGATACAAGCCGGTAACTTGTTGACAACTAGTTATGAATCCTTGAAGACATTAAGATGCGTGACGCCCAAACTGGCCGTGAGTCGGAGACCGAGCAATAAAGCTTCATATTCTACTGTATAGTTCGAGGCTTGAAATTAAGTCTTAAGGCATCCTGCATGTAGGTTTGATCAGGAGTTTCTAGGACTATCCTACCCCGCTTACCTTAGAGTTAGAGAAGCCATCGACATACAGCTTCCAGGGGATTGGGGTGGGAGCTGACTCAGGAGAAGCCATCGTCGATTCCTCAATAGGCTCGGTAGCATGCTCAGTCAATGGATCAACTTGTAGTGTTACTTCAGCAATGAAGTCGGCCATGGTTTGCCCTTTGATTGCTACTCTCGGCTTGTATTGAATGTCAAATTCGCTGAGTTTAATCGCCCATTACGTGAATCAACCGGATACTTCTGGTTTTTGTATAATTTGATGCAGTGGAAAGTCGGTCATAACAACAATGGTATGATCTTAAAAATATGGCCGAAGTCACCGCAAGGAGACTACCAGGACTAAGGTAACTTTTTTCAGGAGTGGATATCTTATCTCTACCGATAATAGTGCTTTACTGATGTAGTAGACCGATAGTTGCTTTCCTTCATGCTCTCGTATCAAAGCCAAGCTAACAGCTGCGTCGGACACCGCGAGATATAACAATAGAGCTTCCCTTGGTTCAGATTTCGATAAGAGAGGTAGATATCCGAGACAAGACTTCAATTGCTGAAACGCTACTTCACACTCTTCCATCCAATCTACCGTTTATTGTCCCTTCAGTTGTTTAAAGAATGGGAGACATTTGTTGGTAGCTCCGGAAAGGAAGCAGTTGAGTGTGGCTACTCGTCCGGTCAGCCTTTGTATGTCTTTAATTATTTTCAGAGATTCTATGTCGAGCAATGCCTTTATCTTCTTCATATTTTTCTCAATCCCTCATTGGCTAACCAGGAATCTGAGGAACTTTCCCGAGCTTACGCCAAAGGCACACTTGCTCAGATTTAACTTCATTTAAAATTTACATAAGATCAGGAACATTTTTTCTAAGTCGGCTATATGGTCAGCTGCATGTATACTTTTGACGAGCATGTCATCAATATATACTTCCATGATTCGGCCGATTTGTCAAGCAAAGTTTTTGTTCACTAATCTTTGATAAGTTGCTCTAGCATTTTTCAAACCAAATGGCATCACACAGTAACAATAATGACCTTTGTCAGTGACAAAGGTGGTCTTAGATTTATCAGATTGATGTATTACAATTTAATTATACCCATAACAAGCATCCATAAAATTAAGAAGTTCATGCCCCGCAGTACTATCCATCAACTGATCGATCCTCGGAAGAGGAAAGCTGTCCCTTAGGCAGGCTTTGTTTAGGTCAGTATAGTCAATACAGACTCACCACTTCCCATCGGCGTTCTTTACAAGTACGACATTAGCTACCCATTCTGGGTAATATATCTCTTCTATGAATTTGGCCTTGAAGAGCTTGCTTACCTCCTCCTTAATAACAACATACCTTTAAGGACCAAGCGGGCATCGCTTCTTTCGGATCAGCCGGTAGGTCAGATCGATGTTAAGTCGGTGAGTCATTACTGATGGGTCGATTCCTGGCATTCTTCATAGCTTCATGCAAATACATCAGCATATCGTCAGAGAAGGGCTATCAGATTGTCTTTCATGGGCGATCGCAAAGACGAGCTAATTTGCACCGTTTTGGATTCATCTGTCTCGACTAAAGGTATTGAGATAAGGTCTTCCACCAATTATTCTTGTTTGTGAGTCTCGAGTCGGGGATCCAGTGACTCAATCATGGATACCTCAGCTGGAGCTTTTATGACTGTTGCGTAGCAACGTCTTGCGTCTTACTGATCTCCTTTGATGACTCCTACTCCCGACTTAGTCGAGAATTTCATGGAGAGGTGATATGTAGATACAACGACCTGTAAGAGACTTAGAGAGTGTCAGCCGAGTATAGCATTGTAAACGGATGACTGATTGACTATCAGAAAGTCAATCATTACTGTCGCCTGTTGTGGAGGGTTTTCAGCAGTAAGTGGCAATGAGATGATTCCTTCTAGGAGTATCTGTCCTCCTGAGAATCCAATCAATGGGGTATGAACTGACCACAATACTGATCGTTCAACACCCATTTTGTCAAACACCTAATTGAAGAGTACATCAGTAAATGATCCTGTGTCGATGAATATGCGGAACACCCTTCGGTTCGCGATGGTGAGAGTGATAACTAATGCATCATCATGGGGATGGTGAATGCCTCGAGCATCTTCATCGGTGAACGAGATACAATACTTCTCTCTTTTCTTTTCCTTTGAAGGTCAACCTAAGACGAGGATCTCAAACTCGGGTCGACTAATGCTCCTGGCGTGATTTTTTCGAGCATTATTAGAGTCGCCTCCGCCTCGGGGGCCACCAACGATATTCCAGATTTCCTCTGTGGGTCGGTTGTCACCTGGGTGTTCTTCCATTATCTTGGTTCTTTTAACGTGTTCTCTGAGTCGGCCTTCTCAGATAAGCCTTTCGATCTATTCCTTTAAGTGATAGTAGTCACTTGTATTACGCCCATAATCATAATGATAATGGCAATACTTGTTCTTACTCCGTTGGTTGGCATTGCTTCGGAGTTTATCCAGCTAATTAACGAATCTTTCACTCTTAATCTCCATCAGCACCTGCTCTTGGGGTTTATTAAGCAGGGTATATGTAGAAAATTTTCAGTCGGGTCACTTACCCAACATATGTTCATCAGGTGTTTGGTCGTCCTTACACTTCCCTCCAGCCGAGTCAACTTCCTTTTTGGCTGACTCTTTGGTCGGAGCTTTTGCATTCTGGGCGGCTTTGCACATAATTCGTGTTTCCTCAGCATCCGCGTACTTATCCGATCAAGTCATAAACTCAGCCAGAGTCATAGGTAAATTCTTGTCCAAAGATGCTAGAAATGGCTTGTCCCTAACGCATTGCATGATTGAACTGAGTGTTGTCTCCTCTAAATGTTTCCAAACTTGGAGCGACTCAAAATTGAAACGTTTAATTTAATTTTTCAATAGCTCTCTCTCCTTCTAAACTATGTTATTTAGATGTGCAAGGGGCTTCAACTTCTTTTTCTCACCAATGAAGTTGGTGAGGAACGTATCACTGAGTTCCGCAAACGAGCTAATGGACTTTGGTTTTATCTGTTGGAACCAAAGTAGAGCTACGTCGGCTAAGGCGAGGGAAAAAGCTAGGCACATCACGACATCTGAGGCATCATGTAATTCCATATATGTTCGGAAGCATTCGATGTGTTCAGTTAGGTTGGTTTTACCAGTGAAAGGTGTAATCTGTGGAAGAGGAAACCGTTCCAATAGCCGAGTCTGCATTACTTCCTCCACAAATGGGGATGTCTTTGTTTCGGGCCCAGTTTGATGTGGATCTCGACTCTGCTTTATGTCAGCAATCTCTTCCTGCACTTCTCTCCTGAAGTCCTAGAGGTCAGCTTTCCAGGGCTCGTCGCTTTCTACCACTCCCTCAATTGGAGGTCGGCTACACCTCCATCGATCTATTTTGTGTAAGAGATCAATGGGTGGCAGCAAGATAGTCGCAGAATGAGCGGGTGCTGGCTCGGATGGACCATGGGGTTGACTCCGCTGAGGGACCAAAGGAACCGATCGCAGAGCGATAGGCTCAGGGTCAGTGACTTGTTGTGGAACGTTCGTCGCCTAACCATAGGGCTGAACTTGCTGTCAATGCATCTACTCCAACATTTGTTTCATAACATTTATGTCAGATCTGAATTCCTAGACCTCTTTCTCCAATCACCCATTGCCTCGGTTCCGCTGAGCATTTCTTGTCGCCATAGAGGCTATTGGATGAGTAGCGGAATCCTAGTGATTATCGGGTTGATTTTGAGCTCCTTGGGCCACACTTGCACCCGGTGGTCCAATAAAAGCGGCCTCATTTGACTCTTCTTGGACTGTTCTTCTAGTTCTCGCCATTAGATTGCATTTACAGCTTCTGGATAGAGCGTAGAAAATGACTTTTTGTACCGTTTCCCATAAATGGCGTCAATCTGTTGATGCATATTTTTTATACGCCTTCTTCCTCCTCGTCACCTGCACAAAAAGGATGTAAAGGGGACCCTGGCTAGAGTCGGGGAACCTCCAATGCTTAAGTCAGTGACTAGACAAAGAAGAAGGTCTTTTTGAGATATCTTCTGCGTACCTTTAATCCTGGAAAGTCCTTCATTTATAGGAGTGAAAGGTCCCAGCATGGGAGGATTCTCTTCTCCGTTTTTAAGAGATTTGATTTACTTTGTTTACGTATTTCTCCCGATCCCGAGATCCTTAAGATCAGAGATCCTTACACAAAATTTTTGGGACGGTATTTTAAATTTACACCGTCTCTTCCTTGCTCGACTCGGCCTTAACTTACCTTGGTAGCAATTGAGTCTCGGCTGGCTACAAGGGTTGAGCTTTTTACCTTCTGTCGAATGAAACAGAGTCAGCTTATGGTCGATGTCCTTCCTTAATCCGATAGCCGACACTGTAATCGGCCTAATATGAGTCGGTTTTATGGTCGGTCAAGTGACTTATAGCATTTAGGTCTTAATCGGCCCCTTTAGACGTTGTTGCCTCATTATTCAAGTCAACTTTATGCATCTTATATATTTTGCCTATGACTCTTGACTCTTTAAGTCTCGATCGGAATTCATTTTCTACAAATCCGAGCTAAGTCTCTCCTTTAGGCTTCGTCTTGTCTCGGTCTCACCTGTTGCCTAGGGTTCTTAGGTAGTGTCAGCAGTGTTGGTCCATTCCATAACCGGGTCTCTGGACTTATCATATTTTTCCCCAACAAAACCTATATTAGTAACCATCATTTGATAAGTCACAACCCACCACTAAACCTCAAAAGGAGTACAAAATCTACAATTTCAACCATTAATTTAAAATAAATCGATAACTGTAAGTTGAGACCCTCTTATTGTGACCCACTTACAATTAAAATAACCAAATCTTTAATCAAATCCATATAGGAGAATGAATAAATCACACCGATAAGGGTTGACCCACTTAAACAAATTACAGAGCAGTAGAAGCAATTATAGAAAATAATAATAATAATAATAAGGTTATTAAATGCATATTAGGTCATCTAATTCCTAATCCAACTACTGATTCCCAACTAAGTAGTCCATATAACCCTATTAACCGTTGATGTCCATATTTGACCAGTAGATTATCAAAGATTCAAACTATCTATTAAATCCTAAGCATTGCTTAGTGTGGCCCACCTGAGCTGTAGAAGTGCCTCATCTTTGGTCATGGGCACTAATTGCACCCTTGAAACTGAATGGACGGTGTGGATTACACAGAGCATCACGGTGGACCCCACATTAGTGGTGTGCGTGCACTGATGGTGTGTGCACCCGCCGTGCACTAGAAGTGAAGACGTGTCAAACTACACAGTTTGACCTGACAGTTCTCGAAATGAAGAGATCTCTCCATCCCTTCTCGGTTCTCGCCTACGAGCGTTCGAACGAATGAACGACAGTGGCCCACCATCAGGACCTAACAAGGAGATCTAAACCGTCCATCATGTTGGGTAGGCCGTCCTGACCAAAATCCAATGCCCTTGCACGCTGAAAAACCACGAACGTGCGCACGGTCTCCGGTTAAATTAAGCTAGCGTACAGGCGAAGTTATGTTTCCAACCCTTTCAAGATCACCCTACTATGATTAATGTAGGCCACCTTTGGCTGATCCAAACTGCCCATCTGATTTAGACAGTGGTCCTGGACAACCAACTGATCTCATGGGTTTCCTTATACGTGTGGGCACACGATTCTCGGCCCAAACTAAGGTTGTGCATGGAAGTTTTCGAAAATAGAAGGCAGTTTCGTCCTGTCAAGCTGGCAATCCGCGTGCTCGCCCCCTCCTCTCCATCTCGGTCGTTCATTAAGGCCGCATCTTAGTACTTCTTTCAGTGCCAAAAACAGGCAGGCACCCAACTGAGAAACGAAAAAGGCACGGGAAGCATTTCCACTTTGAGAAAAGAGCGAGCTGGCACGATCCGGATCATTGTTGGGGCTTCATGCAGACATCCTAGACGTCCGACTTAGGGCAGCGACAACATTAGCTGTATCATCAAAAGAATCTCCCCTCCATGAGAGAAAAAGGAGTTCCTGCAGAGAAATCTCGTGAGATATTGGCACATCAGGATTATCGATGGGATTGGTGGACCCCACAACAGTCAGTGGACCCATCCGATCCATCCAGGTGCCTTAGATCATCAGTTAAGGCCGTTGATAAAAATCTACCATGGGCGGAGACTCCATCTTCCTTGTCCAACTAGGGAACCCACCATGATGAAGTGGGCCCCATTTTCTGATCAAATGCACTCATCCCATGGTGGTGGGAATCCATCCCATGTGATGAACCGACCCCATGCACATATTAATAAAAAACAACGGGTGCAACCACCCTATTTGAGCATTACGGCATGAAACAGCGGCCGTTGGATGTGATCCAAAACCTAGCCCTACACCTATAAAAGGGTTGCATTTTCCTTGGGATTGCAACAGAGATTCCAGGAGAGAGGGAGAGAAAGAAAGAAGAAAAAAGAAGAGAGAACGAGAGAGAGATGACTCGAACTTGTGCTGCACCGCACGGCCTACCCGAGTCACTATTCTTACAGTGGATTCGGGTCTCGATCGGGCTGAGTCCTAGCTCAGTTCAAGCCATCCCAGAGAGAGAGAGAGAAGGAAAGAAAAGCAGTAACAGAGGGTAAGAGAAATGAGAGAATGGGTGTGTTGCTCTAATCGAGTCGTCAACTCGCTGGTTCAACTTAGTCGACTCTTTAGTCGAGTTGCAGGCCTGGTTCAGGCTAGAGGCCCTGCTGGATTCCAGCAAAGCAAAGATAGAGGGAAGAAGGAGAAGAGAAATGGGAGAGAAAGAGAGAGAGAGAGAGAGAGAGAGAGAGAGAGAGAGAGAGAGAGAGAGAGAGATCAACTCGGTGGGATCAACTTGTTGGCATTCGAGTTGAAATCGAACTTGAGTTAGGTCCGAGCAATGCAATTCGTCCCTGAGTTGGCTTAACTTATGCCACCGAGTTTAATAGTCATTGCTGGACCCTTTTTCCAGCTAGAAGAAGATGGAGAGAGAGAGAGAGAGTAGTGGGTTGTGGTTTGCCGTTGAAAACCGATCGGGTTTGGTAGCCCGATTCATTGTCGAGTCTTAAGTTAGGAAGGGTCATGGGTTGAGTTGAGTGTGGTTGGACTAAGTTCCAACTCAGTCTGGGTCCTTCCCGATAAAAATAAGAGAGGAAAAATGAGGGAGAGAGGGAGCTATAGGTTGAGTTGACTCAGGGCTGAGTCGACTCGCTGAGTCATGTTGTGTTGGAATCCAGTTGGGTCTGAATTCTTTTGTTGGTCTATCTAAAGAGAAAGAGAGGAATGAAGGAGGAGGAAAAGAAGAAGAAGAGCAAGTAGAGAATCGAGATGTTGAGTCAACTCGATCTAAAACCGAGTCAAGTCGTTGACTCGCTGACTTGTGGCGAGTTCAACTGAGTTTGGGGGTTTCGTTGTCCCTACTGGACGCACGTTGAGCAAGAATTAAAAAGAGAGAAGAAGAAGTCTTTGTTTAGTCGAGTCGACTCACTAAGTCATGAAGTCAATCAAAACCCTTGCGTCTAATGTCAGTTTATATACTGACGAGTCAAGCTACTGAGTCAA
The DNA here is from genome assembly GCA_037074715.1 of Magnolia kwangsiensis. Lineage (NCBI taxonomy): Eukaryota > Viridiplantae > Streptophyta > Magnoliopsida > Magnoliales > Magnoliaceae > Magnolia > Magnolia kwangsiensis. The sequence continues at coordinate 87,324,326 of CM073583.1, forward strand.
CTAAGGATTCAATCATTCTCTAGCAACATTATTAGGCGATTCGACACATGAGGTGATGACTTCTTCCCCTTAAGCTTTCCACTTCCTAATTAGTCTAATGCATAGTTTTTGTTGAATTATAGTTGTTATCTTATAACTTGTGATTACTTACATTAATTATTGAATCGCAAGGGTTAGCTTACATTTGAATTACAATTGATAGCCTGTTACTTACATGTTAGTTTCCATCTAAACTCCAATTGATAGCATATATATTTGATTTATGATTTAATGTGATAGTTATGAATTTAATGATTAACATATATTTTGCATGTTGTAACCGTACATTTTTATATGTCAATGAATTGTTATAAGTTGCTTAGAACTTATTTCACTACACCTACTACTAGTGGAAAAATTCTACTTCTTTATGTGAGCCCACACTTAGGATGTAATGAGACAGAATGTGTTAGAGATGGACCCTCTACTTGGAGGTTATTTGGGATGTAGAATACCAATGTGGGTCTATCATCCATAGGTTGTTTTGCCTACATGACCTTGGGAATGACTTTTTTGCCACTCTGATTTAACACTACCCTATAAACTTCTTTACCGTTTCGATTTGGTATTTACTTCATGCAACCTTTTACCGCTTCGATTTAAGTAATTGTCCCATGATTTGATATTTGTCTTGCATAGCTTCAATGGTTCATTCCTATATAACCATGCGATGGTAATTTCCACGTATTGAATTTGATTGGTCACTAGTCGACGGGCATCCATTAAACATCTTAATGTGAAAAATCTCATGAGCCGGGAATGGTGGTCATGGGACACTATGCCCAAGCTGTCAGCCTACACTGGATGACGAGCCTCCCGTAATAACCTCTGAGTTTACTTAAATTGACTGATTATAATTGGAATAATAATGGTTTGACTAATCATGCATTCATAACATGCGGGCGATGACGGGTGGCTAATTCTAGATGTTGTAGCATGTGCCCATAGGCGTAGTGTGGCATCGTTTCGCTAGCTCCCAGACCATTGACTATCGACCCACATACGTAATGTATGATGGCTTGGTCATTATGTTATACATGATATACGCACATGAAGTGCTACGCTGGTGACCGGCCTTATGCATGGGTAATGAGCTCAAGTCCAACTGGATGAGCATCCTCAAGTCGATGTGCATTCATGCATTTAAATAAGTCTGCATCATGTATTATTTTGAATGCCTTGTTATTTTTAAACTATGCATGACTAATGCGGTGGTGTGTAATCATGAGGAGAATTCATACTGAGTTAGTCACTCATTCATCGAATATATAACCGTACAGGTAGCGCAGGTGATTTAAATAATATTCATGTCAAGATTAAGGAAGAGCAAGGTACGATTATCAGAGATGCATGGTTGCTATATCTGTCAAGAAAAGCTACGCAATCTTGCAGCTCAAGTTTATATGCATTTTATTATTTCTCATGTGTTAAATTGTGTATTTCTTATATTTGCTAACAAAAAGGCATTGGTTCGTATAAGTCATTATGGGCAGCCGCTCGTATATTCTGAATGTAAATGTAAATTTTTCTCTATATTTGATTTGTCCATCTTCTGCCTAAATGCTCACTCTGAAAAGAAAAAAAAATGCCTGAATTTAACTATCTTTAAAGGTTAACACTCGGGTTTTTGGAAAGCGAGTCATATATTCAGTTCCGAATACTCGGGGCATTACAGGATCCATGGTAATATTTTCATCATTACATTAGTCCATTATATTTCAATACACATCTTATTTTTTATATCTATGATTTTATTAATTATATATGTAGTTATTTATCATAAAGAACTTCATTTTTTCTAAGCAAACAAGCTAAAATATATATTTTGGAGAGAAATTCAGCATATCTTGTTCGCTTGAGTCATTGGAAATGGCGTGGACCAATGAGACTCAACGGCATTATAATTTCTTATGCCTTCAATACAAACAATCCACACTCAACTATAATTTATAACTTATATATCCATCGGGTTCAGGTTGGATCAGGAAACCCGAGACCTCAAACCAAGCCCGACCCAACTTTTATCGGGTTGGTGTTTATATATCCCAAGCTTGAGACCAAACCCGATACATCCTACTCGAGCCCAACCCAATGTCGGGTCGATCACGGGTCGGTCGGGTTGAACCCACCCGACTTTCAGCCCTAGTCAGCAACATATGGGCACAAAATCCCATTGGTTCACATGACATTGTAACCCCTAAAACCCATAGGCCTAATCCAAAACTCTGGTGGGCCATAGCAAAGAGAAGAAAATCAAGGAATGAATTTGTTTTTTATTCTCCATGGCCTAACAGAGTTTTGGATCATGCTGAATTTGGACCTGAGGTGTTGCATCATATGTACTATTCAGATTTTGTGCCTCAAGACACATGTGAAAGGTGAGCATATATATATATATATATATATATATATATATATATATATATATATATATATATATATATATATATATATATATATATATAGTGTGTGTGTGTGTGTGTGTGTGTGAGGGTGAGAACTTTTTGAAAACTCATCTTACGTGGTGTGAGTTCAAAATCTAAATAGTCCACGTGATGCAACGCCCCATGAAACCCCCAAGGCTCAACTTTATCCTTGATCCAAAACTTTGGTGGGCCATTATAGACACCCCACCTAGGCTAGTAGCTTGATAAGGCATGGACGATCCTTAAGAACTAAACATGAACTCCACATCCTACCCCAAACCTCAGCGAAACCAAACCTAGGTTACCTAAAGAGCCCAACAGCCTAAAAAGCTCAGAAAGCCCACACCTAAGGCATAAAATAAAGACCACAAGTCGAAGTTCAGAGTCAATGGGATCTGGACGGTAATCGGACTACTGCCGGCGGTAATCTAATTACCGCCCTCTCTCGACAAATGTGCCCTCTGAGCACACAATTATTTCTCCTCCCAAAGTCAACTCTTCCATACAATTGACCTTGAAACTCACCTTATTTACCACCCTACCAAGCCTCGAGAGCTTATAAGAAAATGTCATGTGGCACTACCCTCCTCATAACCAACCATATGCCACCACATCATCTTTTACCCTCCAAAGTCCTAAGAATTACCCAAATGTCATCCTAAGAGCCCATAAATACCCTTCACTTCTCCTCATTAAAAAAAACCAACAACCAACAAAAGCCTTATAAAGAGGAGAGAGTAAGAGAGAGGAAGCAAGTGAGAGAAAAGAGTACTCAAGTTCCCAAGTTCTCACCCTTTAAGCTTCCTCAACTTTCTCATTATTACTCAAACCTCCTAACCACCCCAAGTCATTTCAAGTGCAAGCCAAAGATCATATAATCATCATTAGCATTTCATATCACACCATTACTTCCCTTCTCAACCCCCCTGCTCTTCTACATTACCATAGAATATATGCTCTATGACTTGTCAGAACACCGGATCCTGTCACATCAGAAACTCATGGTAGCCTAGTCCTATTACATAACAATCCAACATCATCGCATCCACTCTTAACACCCTTTCTCCTCTAAACATTCGCTGAATGTATGCTCTATGAATTGTCGAAATTCTCGACCTCGCCATATCAGAAATTCAAATTTGCCTAGTCCCATTTTTTAGTACTTCATCATTTATCGCTTGAAATCATCTTACCACACGAAGTAGAGACCGTACACTAGTACAGGTAGAGAGGGTGCCTAACAACTTCTCTCTTTGTAACCGAGGTCCCTTACTCAGAATCTCAAATCGCAGATTATGAGTCAACTTAAAGCAAGAGAATCTCCGAATCCTCATGCTTTATATATTCTGCAGGTTCTAGCCGACTGCAGGATTTTAAGTTAAGTGACTGGTGGCAACTCCAAGTCTACTGCATCAATAATCCAAATCAATTTATACAGCCCCAAATAGAAACATAAAATCAGTGTGGTCACCAATTTCCCAACGTTCACAGAATGACGACTCCACTAAGGAATTGCTAGCTCGGACTAGCTGAGACCCAACTCGAAAACGTGTGGTAATCTAAACTCAAACATTTGTATCTATAAAAAAAATAAATCAATCATTGGCTTGAATTTGCTTGAATATCAAATCTTACTATGACTACCCGATTTTGTGCAGCAATGGCTAGCCAAGAACAAGAACCAGCGGCCTTGCCAACTCCCAAAGTACTGGCACCAATACAAGCACCAACACCTCCAGTGAATCCCACAAACTCGCCAGCTACTGCAACCATGAACAAGATGGCTTAAAATCTCAAGGTAATGCAGGAACTACTACTTCGCCTGGTACCAGGAATTATACCAAGCATGCAGGCACCACAGCCTAATGTTCAGAACAATTCAATCCCACAACTCCCTCTTGCCTACTCCCTTCCTCCAATAGCAAATTCAATTTTATCTTTCCCTACTGAATCAACACAAGATCATCAACATCCTCGCACAAACCGGAACAACCTTCCCGCACATATTCCAACACATCTTCCAGTACATTTTTCAACACATCTCCCAGAAACGGGAATCCCAATCAAATAGCAACACAAGCTCCCCCTAACGGGAGTCACAGACAAGACTTGGTATATGCCCATGAAAGGGACCAATTTCAAGTCCAACATACTCCCCCTAACAAGAGTCACAATCAGGAACTGTCAGATACCCCAGGCAGGAGCCAATTCCGAACATCACACCCTCCCCCAAAAGGGAGTGGAGTTCAATTCCAACTACCTCCCGGGAGCCCATCTTCTTTTCAATAACCCCTCATCTATAGAAATCATAGGGTTAATGAAATGGACCCTTATAATGAAGAAGCAACCCAAGCCATGCAGCAAGGGGCAAAATATCCTCAAGTAAACCGATCAAAAATTGAGGAGCTACATGAACAGCTCCAGTTGATGCAAAATTAGCTGCAAAGGCATCAAGGGGTGGATCATCCATCCACTAAATTTAGAGATTTATGTCCATTTCCAGATACTAGGGTACCTCAAAACTTTGAGGTGCCAAAGTTCAAAATATATGATGGTAGTTGGTGCCCCACAACACATTTAAAAGCTTTTTGTGAGGAGCTCAATGCAATTGCAGGGAATGATAGAGCACTGATATGGCTCTTCCAGAAATCCGTTAAGGGTGTCACTTTGGATTGGTATACGTCACTTGATAGCCATTAGATTCAGACTTAGGAACGACTTTCCTAGGCTTTCATCAATCGAACATGGCTCTGAGAAGAGTAGACATGGCTGCCTTGAGGTAAAAAATTGACGAATCATTGTCTGCGTATGTGGGACATTGGCAAGCCATGGCCGCCAGATGAGAAATCTCATCGATGATGGGGAACAATTTTCCATGATAGTCCACTTGACGAATCCTAATATCTCTGGATACCTAATCTTGTACCCCTATGTAAACTTCCCAGCTCATCCGGGCTGAAGAACAGGTAGAGACCAAGATAAGAGCCGGAACCATCTCCCCATGGCCACATCAGGCCTCTTCAATCAAGAGAAATAAAATTAAGGGGAAACCCATCGGGTATGGGAATGGAAATGGCAATGCTCCCGTACAACGCACCACAAAAGTGAACAATATCTTAGCAGCCACTCAAGGCAATCAAAATGCTCCACAATAAGAGCAATATCAAAATCAGTAATACCATCCACAACAAACTCAGCACGGATATCAGTCACAGCCATCTCAACAACAACAATAGCCAAGGTAGAATACATAGTACTCATACCAGAATAAGCAAACTATGATGGCCATGAAATTCACTCCATTAGTACAAACATACAGCCAAATCATGACAATTTTAGTGCAAAAATAACTTCTCGCACCACTCCAACCTCGGCCTCCATCAAATCCCTTACCACCCAGTTACAATGAGAATGAGTACTGTACATATCACCAATCTTAAGGCCATCCTACGGTCAACTACTTTGCTTTAAAACATGAGGTCCAAGACTTGATCGAAAGCCAAAAGATTAGGATCACCCCTCAGGCCAATGCCATGGCTCAAGCTAACATTCTCTAAAATTTCTTGTCATCACATCAAGCAGGGCCTAGCTCATTGTGCACCTTTACCATCTACAACATTGAGGAAGGATGTCCTTCGTACTCCTTTCCTCATCAATCCATACATACAATCATACCTAACCCAGTAAATTGGTCATGGGGGCATCAACAAATACCATCACTCAAACCACAGGTATTTCTGGAAGCAGCACCAGCAGCAGAGCCTCTCATCCTCCAAGGGGCACCCCCAGCATCAAATTCCACATCTCAAAGCTCAAACAAGTTAAACTCTGAACCTCTCACCTTGCAAGGAGGACCCCAAGGACTTGCTCACCTTGCAAGTCCTTGGGGTCCTACAAGGGGCAGCCCCTGCCCAAGAACAATCTCCAAGTTTTCTCTTCTTACCCCATCAATTAGCACATGCCAGAAGGGCCCCTCCCCCACAAAATACACCCCAAAGAGGGGAAGAGGATCCTGTCATGAAACAACCAAAACCCCATGAAAATTTGGTTGTGTTCCAAGGAAAGACACTTTGTCCACCACAAAACATGCCAAAATTGGCAACTCTTCCTCGATCTCAAGATCAGGTATTCCTGGAAGGAAGATCAGCTCCTCCTTATAACACGAAAGCAGTCCCATGGAATTACTCCGAATGCACTGAGGTCGACAACATGAATCCTGACAGGAGGTGCTTCCGGAGAGAATCAAAATTGGAATGAGGATCGTGGAACTTTGTCAGGAATGGCCAATAAGACTGAAGCCGCCTATGATGTAACGGCTCAACTTAAAACCATTCCTACACAAATCTCCATTTGGAAACTTCGTGTACATCAAGGTCGCACTAAGAGATATTTACGAAGACCTTGAATGATGCACACATCTCTCCAAATGTACCACCCGAAATAATTACGCGCATGATAGGGCAGCTCCTCATACCACAGGCAATCACATTTACTAATGACGAGCTACCACTAGAAGGCTGCAAACATGGACGCTTGCTCAACATAGTTGTCCGTTACAGGGATCTCAAGGTCCCCCTGGTCCTCATTGATAACGGATCAAGTTTGAATGTCTGCCCCATGAGGACTGCTAACCGTCTTGGGATCGAACCATCCACCTTCAAGCCCAGTAACATGAGCGTTAGAGCCTTTGACAATTTCTGAAGATATGTAGAGGCAGAAATAGACATAGAGATACAAATAAAACTAGATGTATCCATCGTTACTTTCCAGGTTCTTGATATATCCGTCTCATTTAACCTATTGTTGGGACGACCCTGGCTTCATGCTGCCAGGGCCATCCTATCAACTCTCCACCAAAAGGTTAAAATTCCTTCCGGGAATAGAATCATCTCTGTGCTGACTGAACATGTGATCATCCTGCTAGCAGCAATCACTGCCCCATAACCTGATATCCGGGTAATTGATATTCAGCACGCAGAGGGTGACATACCGTAGCATAGTTTCGAATTTAAAATTGTGAATTCCATCACAACCCCTACCCACTCGCACCAGAATATGCCATCCCTCTTGCTGAACGTCAAATCCTTAACTATCGTACTGAATTCTTGGAAAATGTGCGATAATCAGACAAGACATGGAAAATGAGCGAAGACAGGGACTGGGTTATTAACCCTCGTCAGAGGATTAAACCAGAAGGCCCAAAAAGAGACAATCATTCAGATACACACCCATCCGGTTTCTCCAATCTAGGATGGTTTGTGGGGACAAGGTGTCTACCCTCGAAGAACAATTCCAAGGGTCAAATCTATCCGAAAATCACAACAAGGAATCCATCTGGCCACCAATAAGATGGGATAAGATCGTCAGGACCCCAAAAGAGCATCCAATGCAAGGGGTTAAACCACCTGACCCATCAAATAAAACTAGGGGCATGAGCACGGGATCACCCGTAAAAGACCACAACCAAGAGTCAGGGGTGCCCTCTACAAGAATAACAGGAAAGGACGGGAAGTCACCTATTCCCATCATCAACCAGGGAAAGAACCTCCCATCAACCACTCAGAGCAGCAAGGGGCAAAAGCAACCATCCATTGGATCGGAAAAGGGAAGTGGCCTTCCCACAGACATCAAGATCCCACAAGTATGTGGATCAGAGGAGTCAGAAGAGTTCCAACTTTTAAGCAAAGAAATTAGGTCAAACACGGACTTTGAACCCAGTCCAGCAGATATCATGGTCATTAGATCAGATGATCCACCAATACAATTGGATCAAGCCAGCAAAATCAAGAGGGGGAAGGAACAAAATTGGTCAGCCATTCCCCTGACAGTCAAATTGGCTGGTAAGTCATTCAAGGGTACTAGTCTAAAAAAAATGCCAATATAAATAGCAATTGGCATCCCGAATCATGGCAGGAGCAGTCATGGTTGCAACACCGTCCTGTTCAGGATCCATTGGAGCAAAAAAAATTGAAAAATCTCCAAAATTAAAAAATAATAGATATTTCAGAAAAACCAAAAAAATCAAATATTTGTCAAAATCCAAAAAAAAAAGACCAGAAACTCTTCAAAAATAAAATAATAATAAAAAATTCCCAAACAATAATGTGCCAAACACACTATTCACAGCACCAAAGTTCAAGGTCAACTCATATGATTTCGATCTAGAGTTAGACTTTGAACTCATGGGTTTGGATGAAGCCCAATATGAGGAAAATGATAACCTGATTCTCGAACTAGAGGACTCCCTCAAAAAGTTCGAAACAAAAGCCAATGTCACTGCGGACGATTTCGAAATTGTAAACTTAGAATCACCAGAACTCCCTAGAAAAGTGTATATCGGAAGATCTTTACCTAAGGAATACAAGTAGAGGATGATGGAATTCTTGAAGCCAAGATTATCCAACTTTGATTTCTCCTACGAAGACATGCCTGGACTTGACGAAGAACTAGTAGTACATTACCTACTAACAAAGCCTGAAATGAAGCCGGTTAAACAAAAGCTCCGAAGAATGAAGCCAGAATGGGCCTTGAAAGTCCATGATGAAGTCATCAAGCAATACAACACGGGATTTCTGGTGATCTCCAACTACCTAGAATGGTTAGAAAATATCATACCGGTTCCAAAGAAAGACGGTAAAGTCAGTATGTGCATCGACTTCTAAGATCTAAACAGAGTCAGTCCCAAAGACAATTTCCTGCTGCCTCACATCGACATGCTGGTAGATAATACAATAAGACACAAACTTTTCTCATTCATGGATGGCTTCTATGGCTACAATCAAATCAAGATGGCCATTGAAGACCACAAGAAGACATCCTTCATCACATCATAGGGAACTTTTTGTATCGTGTTATGCCATTCGGGTTGAAAAATGTGGGCACTACATATCAGCGAGCTATGACTGCCTTGTTCCATGACATGATAAATAAGGAGATTGAAGTCTATATGGATGACATGATCGTCAAATCTCGCACAATCGAAGGACATTTTGAATACCTCAAAAAGCTCTTCGATAGGGTAGAAAAGTTCAAGCTCTGCCTCAACCCACAGAAATGTATCTTTGGCGCAATCAGGGGTAAGCTGCTAGGCTTCATCGTCAACGAAGATGGCATCAGGGTTAACAAAACTAAGACAAAAGCAATCATTGACTGAGAAAGAAATTTGGGGTTTCCTTGGGTGAATATAATACATCAGCCGATTCATTGCTTAGCTCACACCCATTTATGAGCCCATATTCAAGCTCGTAAGAAAAAACTCACCAAAAGAATAGAACGATAATTGTTAAGTGGCCTTTGACAAAATTAAGAAGTATCTATTGAAACCTCCATTGTTAATGCCACCCACACCAGGAAGACCATTGTTGCTTTATATCTCTGTCGTAGCAAAAGCAATCGGGTGCGTCCTCGGACAACATAACACTTCAGGAAGGAAGGAGCAAGTGATCTATTATTTAAGCCAAAGATTCACTGCTTACGAATCTAAGTATTCCAGCTTAGAGAAAACCTGCCTCGATCTGGTCTGGACAACACAATAGCTTCATCAATACATGATTGCTTATTCGATACTTCTGCTCGCTCATATGGATCCATTGAAATACCTGTCCGAAAGTCCAGCATTAACAAGAAGGATCGTGAAATAACAACTGCTACTATCTGAGTTCAATTAGTCAACCACCTAGTAGCACACTCTCTGCCTGATTATCAACCATTGAAGACCTTCTTCCCTGATGAGGACATCCTCCTTATTAAGGGAGACGAAGAGAGGAAGGCAGGAAAATGGACATTCTTCTTCGACAGAGCCGCCAATTCAAAAGGAAGTGGAATAGGAGCAATACTCTATTCCCCCGACAACGTCCCGATCCTTATCTCCAGGCAGTTAGCATTTAATTACACCAACAATCTGGTTGAATATGAAGCATATATCACCGGTCAAAGAGAAATCATCATCCTCAATGTGAAAAGATTGTGAGTCTTCGGAGATTCACAACTTATCATCAACCAGACAACGATGAATGGAGGACCAAAGATGAAAAGTTGATCCCCTATCACGTCTATCTGGAGAATCTAAGTGAGGAATTCGATGAAATCAAATTTTCATATATGCCCCAAGCTAAAAATCAGTTCGCAAATGCCCTTGCCACCCTTACCTTAATGCTAGAGATTCCCAAAGAAATTTTTGAGTGGGAACTTACCGTGGAACTTCAAGAAGAGCCTACCTTCTGCCTACAAATCGATGAAGCAGAGGCCTCCCAAAGTAGTCGTCCATGGTACGCAGACATCAGATAGTACCTCAACCACAAAAAATACCCTAAAGGAGCTACATCAACAGATCACCGTATTATCCAGCGGCTGGCAACTCAATTCATAATAAATGGAAATATCCTCTATAAGCGATCCTTCAATCAAGTCCTCCTTTGCTGCGTGGATGTTCAAGTATAGGGTTGTGATGTAATAATAAACTCGGTAAGACCGAGGTCGAATCCATAGGGACTAAAACTTGTATGTAATCTGAAAATAACTCGAACTAGAACTGGGATAAGATGAAATCTAAATCAAGTAAAAGGAAGAGAATAATTATGAATAAATTAATTAAAAACTAATAAAAATAAAGGTGGGAACTAGGGTGGTAAGGATCCACTTGTAGCAATTGGGAAGTTACCTTGCATAATTCAAGGACACAACTAGAATCAGAGTCTTATCTTATCCAGTTGGTAAGAAGAGATTTGTCAAATCTCTGAACTTCTCATGGATCTAATCATCAACAGATAAGATTGGTGAGGATTTGGAAGTGATCTTGTCACCTAACCATGCCCAGGAGACTATGGTAAACAACAACAATTTACCAATCTCACAACCAATCATGAGAGCATTGTGAAAGTTAGGAAGGGTTTCATCACCCAACCATGCCCAAGAGACAATGGTGAACAACAGGGCCTCCTAAGTTCACAATCTCATAATGAAAAGAACATATTCAAAGCTATTACAGATCTACTATAATTTGAGTCACGATAAACCATTAAAACTAAAGGTATTCCTTAATAATCAAGCTAGAATCCATAAGAGTTCAATAACCATGAATCAAAGCAAAGCTACCATCCTAATCACGCTACAAGCTTCACCTCTTAGCCCTAGCTAAGGGGTTTAGCAAATCATAAACATGGTTAACTAAAAAAATAAGAAGAAAGGAAGAAAACTCTTTCAGATGGTGAAGTCGTCCACGCTCTCTCTCTCTCTTCCTCCACCTCCAAGCCTTCACGGCTGCCCAAGATTCTCTCTCACGTCCTTCTTTCTCTCTTTTATAGGCTGGAGAGGTGAGTGTTATGGAGAAAAGTCAGTGCGTGGCTTTTACGCAGCCAATTATGCATCAACGCAAAGACAATTGCGTTTGACAGCTTTTGGGGAATTGTACAATTAACAGTAACCGAATATGCCTAATTGGTAGTGGTCGTGGACCCCATGGGAATCTTCTGGATGGTCTAGATCACTGATCCGACCCTGACTATGCTCATCGAACGGCCCGGAACGTCCGGATTTCTCGGACGCATGGCCTATGAAAAAAATGACGCTGTGATGATCAGTGGGCCACACGGTGATGTTTTTGATGAAATCCACACCGTCCATTAAATTCCTAGCAAAAAACAAGTCGGACAGGGGTGGTTTTTATCGAGTTTTGGTCCGGTCTACTGATGTTTTTCTTTCGCCATCCATCTTGCGTTTGACGGTGACCTATGCATGTCCAAGTACATGGAAGAAAAAGGTAAGCTTGGCGAACGTTTTGGCCACCCCCCTGGAGTGAATTTAAGGTTCAGATCATTCATTTGGATGATTTGTGGGGCCCACTAGCCAAAAAATGGTCGGACAACATTGGACACTGTCTCCTTAAGGAAGAAGGTCGGGTCAGCCGACTTTGACCAAAAATTCTGGTCTGGTGCACGGCTGGAGCATCCACGCTCTACACGTGCAATGCACATGTGGGTCCCACGGTGATGTATATGAGAGATCAGCTCCGTCCAACCTAGTTGCCATATAATTTGAAGGGTTGAGACCAAAATTGAAGTATTTCAAGATATAAAGCGGGCCCCAAATCGGGATTTAAGGGGCTGGTCTATCCGTTGGGCTACTTTCACAAGGATCCAAGGGATGAAATTTGACATGTACGATTAATTTATGGTCATCAAACCATATATAAAGTTTCAAGCTAAATGGATGGTGGGAACCCTGTGATCTTGCATTCTAGATGAGTTTCAGGCCCGTTTAACGTGAGTGGCTTGATTTTCTCGGATCTCTGGCGTGTAAATCCTTTGATCTCAGTCTCCTGGGATCATCCCTTTCCTTGGTGACTTCAGGGCGTTAAATCCATGCTTTTAGTACCATTTTTCAGTCCATGTTCCTAAATTCACTTTGTACCACAAACACGATTAAAATAGGCCATTAAACAATACCATATTCGTAAATCCAGGCAATAATCGGGGTCTAATTTGTAATATTTGACCCTCAATATTGGATGAGACAAAAGCAGCCGAAATCATGTCAGAAATTGATGAAGAGGTATGCGGCCCACACATGAATGGTCATATGATGGCAAAAAAGATTCTACGGCTCGGCTATTACTGGATAACAATGGAGATAGATTGCTACAAACATGTCAGGAAATGCTTCAAATGTCAGGAACATACAAATCAAATTCATGCGCCTGCTTCCGAACTGTACAATCTGACAACACCATGGCCTTCCTCTATATGGGGCATTGACATCATCAGGAAGGTTAACCCAAAAGCTTCAACCGGGCATGAATACATCCTGGTGGCGGTAGAGTATTTCATGAAATGGATAAAGGCAACATTCTATACCACCATCACAGCATCTCGTGTGGTAAAATTTATGAAGAAAAACATCATTAGTCGATACGAAATCCCTCATGTCATCATTACAGACAATGGGTCACCTTTCGTCAATAAAAGGAAGGATGAGTTCCTCGAAAAATTCAAAATCCAGCGCCATCGATTCAAGTACCTATCACCCTTAGATAAATGGTGGGGTCGAAGTCGTAAACAAAATAATCATTCAAATAGTGGAGAAAATGGTCAAGACGTATCGTGACTGGTTGGAAATGCTCTCATACGCACTTTGGGCTTATCAGACGTCTATATAATCTACTATAAGCACAACTCCTTTCAAACTCACATATGCAATGGAGGCGGTGATACTAGTTGAAGTCAAAATTCCATCTCTCCGAATATTACTGGAAAGCAAGATCGAGGAAGGAGAGTGGTAATGAGCAAGATAAGATCAACTACACCTGGCAAACGAAAAGTGCATGCACTCACTAAGGCACTCACAGTGCTACCAAAGAAGGATCGCACGGGATTACAACAAGAGGGTCTGAAAGAGGAGCTTCAAGGTCGGAGACATGGTTATGAAGCGCATTTTTTCGTCACATTTACCAAAGCCCAGAGGCAAGTTTAAACCTTCGTGAGATGGATCGTTGCTCATCCGTGAGGTACTTCAAGGCGGCGCCCTTCAACTTACCAACCTGAGAGGAGAAGATCTTCTAGAGCCCATCAACGCTAACAATATGAAAATTTATCATGGGTAACTATACCTAATTTCGTCAATAATTACAATCATAAAGCTAAGGTCAAAAAAAAAACCACCCTGAAATACGCCTGTCATTCTTCCCCATACAAGTCCAAAAAAAAAAAAAAGATAAAAAAATGGAAACAGTTCAAAAATAAAACAAAAAATTAAAAATAAAAAAAAATCTTACAAAGCTATCCCACTTCCCCTAAAACAGGATAGTCCAACCCAAATAAACAGCTTATGATTGTAATCAGAGACATAGTCAGGAAGGTAGCCAATCAGCTGGCAATGAAGGAAATCTCTCCATCTCTCTCGGTACTCAACAAAAAAAAAAATGACATGCCTAAGCAAGAAGGGCGAGTTGAAAACCCGAAAGGGTAGCTCGAGTAAAAACAGTGGGCATATAGCGGACTTGGTGAAAACTTGAAAGGGCACTAAGGGTAAAAGGAGCACAGCTACCAAGGGGTAGGCAAAAGCAAAAATTTGGGACATGGTGAAATCTGAAAGGATGCCAACGGTAAAAATAATAGAAAGTCGGTCATAGCAAAAACATGAAAAGACGCTACGAGCAAGAGAGAGAGAGAGAGACAAACAAAAGTGCAAGTACAGGAGAGGTCAAGGTAAAGGTCGAAGTGAAGAAATACAAGGAAAAGATAGATCATGGATCAAAATTCTATCAAACTCTACCCAAATCTAAGGGTCATGATCCTAATATGCGCTACCTTCAAGGAACTAGGATCCCAAGTAAACAACTCAGAAAACTGGATTCGACGTGGGCTAAGTCCAATGTTTTGATCCCATCATCTAAAGCACAAATCCAAACATAAGCACACACTGACCAAAAATGGCACAAACAAAAATATTTCTTTCCTTTCAAAGCTTTGGTACACATATGCAAAATTTACTATTTTTCTACAAAACTGCTCAAAACAAAAATATACAACCCTTTTTTAATAAAAGACAAACTAAAAATCAGAGTCAAAGACCGTTCGGTAAGTCTCCCTCTCCTCCCTCATACATCGACAACCGCTGCTTGAGTCTATCAACCTCCATGCGCAGGTAGAAGACCTCATCTCTTTCCAATCGGTGGGATGCTTTCATGCTCTCATCATATTACCACCCCACCACCAGATGAGGGTTATATCCTCGCAGGCATGCCAAAGCACAGAAATCTCAAACAAAAGGTGGCCATGTGTAGTTAACAAAAAGGAAGGGTCAATGAAGGGCCTCTCTTCGAACGCTTAAAAGGAGTCATCGACCCCTGAAGAGGATGAAGAAAAATCCCCAACGATGTCCCTATCATCTACTAGATGACAACCAGGAACCTGATGGTAAAGCGACTACTCCGCCACCCCCTGCTAATATGGCACTGTCACCAAATGAGGAGCCTAGGACTCGAACTCCAATACAGTCACATCCAGGCAATCCTGACACGAAGTCTGAATCCACTGGTGAAGAGCCGACATGCGCAGAGGAAGAGGGGCATGCACAAATCCTAAAAAAGAAAAAACAGGGATGTCCTGCCAGAAGCCGAACTGTCAAAGGAAGCGAATTGGGTAATAAGAACAATAGCCTCGGAAGCTCAGCAGAAGTAGAGGAGTACGAGCGGCACTGCAAATCAAAGGCACCCGACAAAGCCACGAAGCCTCCCAACTAATCTCCCATCGGAGCTTAGAAAACATATGGCAATAAAGGGACTCAGTAGCCTCAGCACCAAGAGAGAGCCTGTCCAAAAGCAAAGACGGGACATTGATACGATGAGAATTGGGCTAAGAGAGGTGAGGTGTCATGAATAAGTGCTCCCATAACCACACCTAAAAAGAAAAAAAAAAATAGAAAAAGAAAAGAGAAAAAAGATGGAATGTGAAGTACCTGGAGGAAAGATCAGCATCCTCTGAGGATGCGAGTCTGCCTAAGCAAACACTTAGACAAGCCTAAGAAGAGCTCCGCCAACACCATTGGATTGATACTCTAGCAAGAGTGGACGCAGCGAAAAGTATTAAAAAGAACCATCAAAGATGATCACCGCCATCCCGAGAAGAGCAACTCTACCATAATACAAAATATTAGTGCACACTAAAGCTGACGAGTAAATCCATCGCCTCCTCGAACAGACGAACATCGATCATACAAGAGCTCAAGGGAGAACTTGCCAGTGCCACCATCAACTGTGGGGAGAGCTACTGAAAATCCAAACCAAGGCTTAAAGTCTGAAGACTGCACCTAACAGGATGGAGGAAGATACGGTTCCTGGGAGAAAGGGAGGCCAGTCAAATGGGACAACTCCTCCAAAGAAGGTCCTAACTTCAAATCATTAAAGGAAAACAAGTTCAGTGCTGGAACCCAGTCATAGGATGCAGCACTCAACAATCGCCAATCTAAGCAAACTCGATAAAGGTGCAGGACCTCTCTAAACCCCAGAAGATGCAGCTCGTGACTCTTAGAGGTGGTCAAACTCCCTATTCAAATACACGGTCTCTTTGAACAGGTAACGTGTGGCTGTAAGCGATAAGTACGAATTGGCATACCCTCAACAATCTGGAGGCCTGGATCAGCTGGTGAGTTATCAAAAATATGCATCCCCTCATTCAAAAGGTCAATCTCATGGTGACGAAAGAAGTCTGACGCTCTCATAGCCTCATGAAGCGTGTCCTAAAAAGCAGCAACAGGGACCAGAGTCACCCACAATCATCACATCCGAAGCTATCAGAAAAGTACCTGCCCCAGGCATCGCAACACCAGGGCCACTCCAGTACGAAGAACTATCAAGACCACCACCCAGATCTCCACCATAATCCAGATCAACAGCTACACCACCACCACCCACACAACCTCATAACCCGCACCAAAAACCATGCTTAAACCATCAACAAGGGGGGCACCACCTGTCAAAGTCCCATGATCCATCCCATCCGACCCATCCATTAGACCCCCATTGTAAGACCCATATCCTAGACCGTACCGTTTCATTGGCTTCTGCGGTCCTTCTGATCGAATTTCGACAATCCTCAACTCGTCTCCAACATTTGTATGCGATCTTAAGCCGGATCCTGCATACTGAAGTCGGCTTGAACCGAAACCTGTATCATAGCGACCGCACCATCGTTGCGGTTCTAACGCCGCAACTCGCACACCGATCCGATACCCAGGGTAGAAGATGTCGACCTGCGTTCATTCCGAAGAAACGTCGTGCGATGCGAATATCGAGAGAATCTCTACGACATGTCCCATCAATCAATCAATCAATCAATGTCAAGTATAAGTCAAGTACAACCATACCTCAAGTACAACAACCCATTCCTCTTTTCCACAAGTCAACTCTCTCTCTCTCCCCTCACCATCCCTCTTTTACAAAAAAATTAAACAAACTCATACCTCTTCATTACAACTATCACTCCACCCATGCCTTTAATATATTATTCTCTCTTTCTCTCATTTCTTAAAACACTCTCCCAAGCAAAAATTTCACACGTCCCAAGCCTTCTCAACTCTCACAAGATCAACAAGTGTAGCCCACTTTCCCTACTCTCTCATCTCTCATCTCAACCGTTGATCCATCATCTACCACCGTTAAAAGTCAAGCAAAGGAGCTAAGGAGGCTAAGGGAGTAAGGTGAAGGCCAAGAGGTGGGTGATCTTTGAGTTTCTACCGTTAATTTAATGATTTGAGGGCCCACTTGTTGGTGGGACCCATTTTGATGTATGTGATTTAATCAAGAGGGGCCCATAGTGGCGGGGTCCCTCTATCTCACCGTATCTCTCTCTTTCTCTCTCCCTCTCTTTCCTTGAATGGTGATGATGATGAAGGGGTGAGTGTGGCCCACCATGAATCATATATTCATGTGGGACCCATCGGATGGATGTGTGGATCTACTCCATCCAGCCCATTGGCGGGCCTGGATGGAAGGAAAACATAAATATCAGATTGATCTAGGTCAAGTGGGCCACGTTTATGTGGAACCACCTTGGTAAGAGTGGTGGGCCACATCCATGTGGGACCCACCACAATGCATGTGTTTATCCATGCTGTTCAGCGTCTCTAGATGCTGGATGGGTGTGGTTAACGTGGAGTATGTGCACTAACATGGGTGTGTACTTGCAAGCAAAAAAAAGAGAGAGAAAGAAAAGAGTAGGAAATGGTGGGCCACCCATGAAGGCCCCACCTTGATATATGTATATAATCCACACCGTCCATTCCATTTCTCAGACCATTTTAGGCGTTGAGCCGAAGAACGAGACCAAACCGATAATCAAGTGGCCCACACCGTAGGAAATAGTTGTATTACCGTAAAACCTGCATTAATTTCCTCCATTGGTCAAAAATATGTCACATATTGGTCTCATTTGGTTGATCAAGGGCTGTAGAATCCAATGGTCGGACCGGATTTCCTTAATGCGGGCCCCACCTACGAAAAATCATAAAAAATAATTTTTTAAAAAAAAAAAAGGACAGCAGCAGCATTTGGACGGACAGGCGAAGGCAAGTGGACGGACGGACTGGGCCTCACGGCCCAGCTGTGGGCCCCACCGTGATGCATTTCGAAAATCAACATTGTGCATTTGGCACGTCCCCTTTAAATTATGGGATATCCCAAAAATCAGCCGTATACGGAACTCAGGTGGGCCATACCATCTAAAATCATGTGAAGACATGCCTAAAACATATAAAATCACTTGGTGGGGCCTACCAGAAATTTGGATGTGGCTGAAACTTGGTCTGAACCCTCAGCCAGGTGGGACACACATAATGGGTGGACTGGATTTGTGGACCACATCACGATGGGCTCCCTGTCCACATAACCCAACCAACGGTTGGGTGAAAAATAAACATTACAGTGGGCCCCCTGGTCCACGTGACCTCATGAATAGGTTGGCTAGCAATAAACATCACTGTGGGCCCCCCCGGTCCACGTGACCATATGAATAGGTTGTATGGCAAATAAACATCACCGTGGGCCCCCTGGTCCAAGTGACCTTATGAACAGTTTGGATGGCGCATAAACATTATGGTGGGCTCAAGGTTGGATAGAAAATAAACATTTTAGTAGGCCTTAGGTCCTTGTGACCTCATCAACAGGTTGGGTGACAAATAAACATTACGGTGGGCCCTGGCCCACGTGCCCTTGTGAACAATTTGGATGTCACATAAACATCACTGTGGGCCCTTGGGCAACAAACATCACCGTGGGCTCTAGGTCCACGTGACCTTATGAACCGTTTGGGTGACAAATAAACATCACTGTGGGCCCTTGACAGATTGGATGTAAATAAATATTATAGTAAGCCCCACATGGGACCCACCTGATGTATGCATTGTAATTCATACCTCCATTAGTGTGGCCCCACCATGATGCATGTCTTGTATCCAAGCCCTCCAACCACTTTGGAAGCCCGTCTTAAGGCTATAATAATAATAATAATAAGACTGATCCAATATCAAGTGGACCACACCGTAGAAAATAATAGTGATGAATGCTTACCATTGAAAATCCTATTTTTTTGGGTTACAGAAGTTTTAGACCAATATGATATTTGTTTTCCTCTAAGGTCAGGCCTTTGTGACCTTATGAACCGACTGGATGGAAATTAAATGTTATGATGGGCCCACTGGCATTTGATAGTGGAAAATGGTCCTTGTGACCTTATAAACAGTACAAATGGAAAATAAATTCTACAGTGGGCCCACTAGAACATTTAACCGTGGAAATCATTGTCACTATTGTCATTCGTGGTATGGTCCAGATGATCTTTGGATATGATATTTTTTTTATAATGCTCCAAAATAATCCCTAATAATGGTGGAAGTATGTTGTTGGTACGGTCCATTGTTATGGTCCATTTATAGGGGCCCACTCGATTAGGCCCGATATGATGTATTTGGGGCCCGTCGTTGAGGCCCACCTTGATAAATATATGAAACCCATGTTATGAGGTCCATTTGATGTATTGGAGGCCCATGAGTCAGGCCCAATGGGATGTATGTGAGGCCCATTATAACGTGATACCACCATGGTTCATGTGTTGACTCTTATAGTGGGCTATGCCTTGGGAGCAATGTTGGTTTAATGTCCACATTGTAAAGATAATGTTGTTTAAATATCTGCATTGTCACTCTCTCTAAGGCCCACTGATAGGCCCATACTTATAGTGAGTAGGCTGTTTAGGCCCATATCCGTCATACACGAGCCCGTCACCCTATAACATGTTTAGTAAAGACCCATAATTCATGATCATATGCATCATATATATGTTTAATATGACGAGTGACTGATCATAGCATATGCCTTTGGACGGACAGTTTACGGGCTCCCTGATAAGCGGAGTTGCCCTACTTGAGTGCATGGCACGCGCAGGACTGTTATATGTTTGGTAGGGTGATTCATGCACTTACATTTGTGTGATCGTGATTATTGTATGCCCTAGTGACATCAGGGCTATAACCTCCACAGACACATCGTGGGTGGTTGGATTGGATACCGAAAATATTTGGTTCTAGCATACGGGCGTCATAGATGTCCCTGGATGAAAATTTTTAAACCCGATGGTACCAGAGGATGACTCCAACGTCAAGACTGAGTGAATATATGAGCGCACGAGGGCCGAATACTAGGAGGCAGCGTCTCCCACTGTGTCGTGGTCGGTTGAAAAGGGGTGTGGCCTTACTCGCCCGAGAGTAGGGGCAATACTAGGCTGAGTCTAATCAGCTCATAAATGAGTTCGCTATCGACGTGCTGGATAGGTATTGGCAGACAATTGGCCAGGTGGATAGTGAGGTTTCTTACGCTCACTTGGACTGTGCGGCTGGGAGAGTGGCAGTGCCATTTGAAGTGTATTAAACCCCGATGATTATTCAGAATGAAAACTGTACTGATATATGATGAGGATTGGTATACTTGAGTTGTATCTCGCATCACATGGTCTTTATATGGCCGTTAGCATTCATATCTTGCACCGCATAGCCTTGGTATGGCTGATTGCATTCATGTACTCATCAGCATGTTTCTGCAATACTCTGATCTTGCATTCTGAGCATACTTTTATTACGCACATACTTACACTGCCCTCTAAGCTTTCTATAAACTTATGCACAATTGATGCGTGCAGGTGATGCCAGGACGCAGCCGTAGTCTTGCTGTAGTTGGAGCATATAGTCCGCAGTTTAGAGCACACAGTCGAGCTTTTGGAGTTTCTGTTATTTTCATTATCTTGTATTTCCCTTCTGACGCATTGTACTTAAAGTTTTTTATTATAGTGAATTTTGTAATGGTGTTCTTGTGGTTATTGTTCGTGGGTCATGCTTGGTTATGCTCATTACAATTCAAATTGATGATTAGAAAATCTCCTGGTAACATCCCAAGATTGGAACATGGTAAATGGGTGTCGGGAGCCGAGAATGGAGTTCTTCGGAGGCTGTCGGCGCCGGATTCAGCGATCGAAAATTTTGTAAGCCCGATTTCTAAGTTTGAGGCGTGACACCCATAACCCATTCCATCTGAACCATTCATCACACCTTAAACTATCAATGTGGGGCCCGCCATCCACCAAAACCCCATGATCCGTCCCATCCAAACCACCCATCATACCCAACTAACAAGATGGGACCCACCATTCAATAAACCATCCCCATGATCCACCCCACACATCACAATCAAGCCATCATCTCCACCATCAAAACCCATGCCATCAACCATGACCAAATTTGGACCATCCACCATCATCATGGTCTCATCCACACCATCCAATGGCATGTCCACACCCAAACTCCCAAAAATCAACCCACCAAAATCTCTATCCTCACTACCCTATGGCCCACAAAGAGTAGACCCATCCAAACCATCAAACAACCATCCATCTCCCAACCTCCTCCTACCACCTCATCAAAATCCATCTCACCATTAATGGTGGTTGGAGCCACACCAAAAATGGCATTCACCTCTTTAAGTGACCCTACCAAACCGCCATTAACACCCACCAACCCATCATCAAGAGCTCTATCCATAAATGAGTTCGCACCCACCATCTCATTATAAAAAGTGGAAAGAGTGCATCATTTACCTCGATGAGTGGACCCATGCTCCCACCATTGTTGGACCCACCAAGGCTCCCTCCATTTCCAGTCATTAAAAAATATATAGGGAAGAAGACAAGATAGAGAAGAGGACAAAAGAGGGAACAAAAGGGAAGGTTCAAGCTGCAAAATATGGAGAAAAATGTCAAGATGGCAACCTCGGATGAATAAAGAGGAAGCTGTTGTTGCTGGAAGAAAAGCTGGACAAGGGTGGTAATCAGATTAACAGAGAGGAAGCTGTTGTTGCTGACGGAAAGGCCTAGCCTCACTCCTACCACAATGAGACATGCTGCAAGGTCAACATTTACAGGTAAGTATCTGCCCCTACCTCCACAAATGGCTCATTGGCTCAAACATTTCAAAAAGGGAAGACATATCATGAATGAGCTCCTAAATGCTCATTAGCTAAGATCCATTCCTAGGCCCTTTGTCTAAAGCCCACATTTCTAGGCCCATGGTCCAAGCCCGTATTCCAAAGCTAGTCTAAGCCCACATTCCAAAGCCCATTACTCAAGGCCCATGATCCAAGTCCCATTCTAAGGCCCATTGTCCCAAGGCCCCCCTACAAAGTTCATGATCTAAGGCTCATTACAAGGTCCATTGTCCAAAGGCCCATCATCCAAGACCCGTTCTAAGGCCCACCATCCGATATCATTATAAGGCCCATTATCTAAGCCCGTTGTCCAAATCCCATGATCCCAAATCCTTTTTAGGCCCATAATCCAAACTCACTTAGGAAATCCAAATCCACACATAGGGCCAAAATCATGCCAAAAGATGGGACCCACTCCAAAATAATGGCCCACCATCAAAATCCATAAAATTGGAAGATCCAAGGGGGGCCACGAATCATCAATCCGGTCCATCAAAAGGATTATATTCTAGTGGCTACCACTTCATGATGTGTAAGGTTTGAACCTTCTTCCAATTCTAAAGCCCACCATCCAAGATCATTATAAGGCCCATTATCTAAGCCCGTTATCCAAAACCTATGATCCCAAACCCTTTTTAGGCCCATAATCCAAACTCACTTAGGAAATCCAAATCCACACATAGGGCTAAAATCATGCCAAAAGATGGGACCCACTCCAAAATAATGGCCCACCATCAAAATCTGCAAAATTGGAAGATCCAAGGGGGGCAACGAATCATCAATCCGGTCCATCAAAAAGATTACATTCTAGTAGCTACCACTTCATGATGTGTACGGTTTGAACCTTCTTCCAAAAAAAAATGAATGAATGAGAAACACAAAAAATAAATAAATAATCCATGCACAAATAAAGAGTGGGGCTCTTTTCTTGTCACACCCCACTTCATTAATACACACGCACACACACAATACAACATTTCCTAGCAAAAAATAAAATTTTCCAACAAGATCAAAATGCTGGAATTTTAAGCAATCATTTCAAAGGTCCACATTTTTTGCCTCTCCTGTCAGAAAAAATGATCCATGGCCATAGATAAGTTGAGTCTCAAAAACTCCTTCAACATGGGTACTGAAATCCATCAAAATAGAAAGATCATTGCACAAGGGAGAGGTAACCACCTGAGAAGAAAGATTAAGACCAAGTAAAGAGGAAACAAGGAAGCACTTGAAGGAAGAAAGGGAGAAGTTGCAAGAAACAACAATGATATCTCTGAAGGAGAGACCGAGAAGAAGAAATAGGGGGAGGTGAGAGCCAGTCCCTGACCAGCGCCCCACTTCAAACCAATGGGCAAGCGAGTGTCAGACGGTAATTTGATTACCACCAGCAGTAGTCGGACTACCGCCCACTGCCCAATGCACGGCCCTACGCGCTGTCGCCTTTTGATGGGATGTGAAAGCCCAGAAAATACTTTGGTCCAACGGGCAAAGAGAAAAAATGAGATAGAAAGGACAAATTCTCATGAGATAAGAAGAAAATACAAATATCTTGTGAGAAATTACAAAATATCATGAGAAATTGAGAATTTTAAGGAAAATAAAAGGAAATTACAAAAAAAAATGACATGAACAAAATAAAGGCCAGATTTGTTGATCAGCCCTATAAATTCACTAGTGGATACAATGAAACTATTTGGACTTATTATAAAAAAAATGCAATAAAAATCGAACGACGACGCCCTCCCACGAGATCGAATGGATCTTTTCAAAATTTTCAAAAAATTTTGCAATAAAATCCCCAAGGAGTATAGCTCCTCAGAGGACATTTTTTTTACTCCTCAGAGGACATTTTTTTAAAAAAAGTAAATAAAAATTTTCAAAAAATTAGCATTTGGCATGCAAAATACTAAGAAATCTCTTAGATTTCCTAGTAGCATCCAGTGCAAATAATAAAATAAGATTCGACCTCTTTTGGTTTTTCCGGAGGACGATATAAGTACGATTGGCCTGATTCTCAATGTCAAGACAGTTGTACGAAGAATAAAATGAGAATAATAATAAACTTGATCCATCTCTAGTTAGAGTAACTAATTTAAAGTGGAGAAAATCTGTTGTAACCAAAATATCAAAATCAAAAGACTGCATGAAAAAAGGTCACCCGCACATATGTAGTCCGGGACATTTGGAAAGTCTAATCGAGTCCAAGTTAGCGTAGTGAGTTCCCCATAAGGCCATAAAATGTGCAGGGCAGCTAACTACTTTGACGATCAAACGGAACAAATACTCATAGGGTGATTACATAGTAAAGGAACAATAAGATTCAAACAGTATGAGAATCCCCATAAAGCCGCAAAACGCATTAGGGCCCTACTTTTCAAACTTATTCTTCGATGCTATTATCAATCTGAGGCGAGAAGGTTGTGATTTGTGGCCCATAATGCCGTAAAAAGCGCAGGGACAATCACAACATTTTTCTTAAACCCTCGTGATGTGTGCAAGTCATCTCTTTTCTAAATAGTAGGCAGGCAATAGATCTAAACTACAATCTTTTCTGACCAGAAGGGTAGGGTGTCCACTTGCTTTGGCATTCGATTGCACCCAACCTCTGCCAAAGAGGGGTGTCTAGGTTAGCAACTTGATAAGACATGGACGATCCTTAGGAATTAAACTTGAACCCCACATCCTACCTCAAATCTCAGCCAAACCAAACCTAGGTTACCCAAAGAGACCAAAAGCCCACACCTAAGGTATAAAATAAAGCCCACAAGTCGAAGTTTAGAGTCAATGGGAGCCGGGTGGTAATCGGATTACTGCAGGCGGTAATCCAATTACCGTCATCTCTCGACAAATGTACCCTCTAAGCACACAGTTGTTTCCCTTCCCGAAGTCAACTCTTCCATGCAATTGACCTTAAAACTCACCTTATTTACCACCCTACCAAGCCTCGAGAGCCTATAAGAAGATGTTATGTGGCACTACCCTCCTCATAACTAACCACAAGCCACCACATCATCTTTTACCCTCCAAAGTCCTAAGAATTACCCAAATGTCATCCTAAGATCCTATAAATACCCTTCACTTCTCCTCATTAAATAAAAAATAAAAATTTTAACAACCAACAAAAGCCTTATAAAGAGGAAAGAGTAAGAGAGAGGAAGTAAGTGAGAGAAAGGAGTGCTCAAGTTTCCAAGTTTCCACCCTTCTAAGCCTCCTCAACTTTCTCATTATTACTCAAACCTCCCAACCATGGTGCACTCCAAACATCCAAGTCATTTTGAGTGCAAGTCAAAGATCATGCAATCATCATTAGTATTTCATATCGCACCATTACTTCCCTTCTTAACCCCCCTGCTCCTCTATATTACCATAGAATATATGCTCTGTGACTTGCCGGAACACCGGATCCTATCACATCAGAAACTCATGATAGTCTAGTCCTAATATTACATAACATTCCAACATCGTCGCATCCTCTCTTAGCACCCTTTCTCCTCTAGACATTCTCTAGACCTATACTCTATGGCTTACTGAAATTTCGGACCTCGCCATATCAGAAATCCAAGTTTGTCTAATCCCATTTTTTAGTACTTTCGTTTATCCCTTGAGACCATCTTACCACACAAAATAGAGACCATACACTAGTACGGGCAGGGAGCGTACCTAACACCTTCCCTCCTTGTAACCAAGGTCCCTTACTCAGAATCTCAAATCGCATATCAGGAGTCACCTTAAAGCAAGAGAATCTTTGAATCCTCATGCTTTATATATTCTGCGGGTTCTAGCCAACTGCGGGATTTTAAGTTAAGTAGTTAGTAGCGATTCCAGGTCTACTGCATCAACAATCCAAATTAGTTTATACAACCCTAAATAGAAACATAAAATCAGCATGGGCGTCAATTTCCCAGCGTTCACAGCCATGAGAAATGGAAATAGTTTCTTCCCTTTATTTACCTTTCTTTTTTGTTACGGCCCACCAAAGTTTTGGATCAAAGTGAAAGTTGGGTCGTGAGAGTTTTATAGAGCACTGCATCACGTGGACCATTTGGATTTTAGCCTCACATCACGTAAGATGAGTTCCCAAAAAGTTCTCATGAACTCTCGTGAGAACTAGTGCGCAAGTGAACATAACCATATATATATATATATATATATATATATATATATATATATATATATATATATATATATATATATATATAAGAGGGAGAGAGAATAGGGAGAGGATTGCTCAGCTGCTGCGCACTAATTCTCTTGTAAGAGCTTTTTGAAAACTCATTTCTAGTTATATGAACCGTAAATCTAAACCGTCTACCTAATGTAGCATTTATGAAACCCCTAGGGCTCAACTTTTACCTTGATCCAAAATTTTGGTGTCCCATAACAAAAGAGAGGCAAATCAAGGGAGGAAACTATTTCCTTTTTCCATGGCCCACCGGAGTTTTGGATCTGGGCCAGAGTTGAGAAGGTTTTATGGGATGACGCATCAAATGGGCAGTTCAAATAAATTTTGGGCTCATATTATTGTAAATGAGTTCTCAAAAAATTCTCACGATATGTGGGGCTCACCTTGATGATGTGTTGTACATCCACATCGTCCATACATTTATCCATGCCATTTTTATTGAGGTGTCCCAAAAATTATGCGAATCCAAATCTTAGGTGAACTACATCACAAGAAATAGTAGTGATTGAGTGTTTCACCATTAAAAATTTAATAAGGGGCTATCGTGAGATTTATTTGCAATCCAACCTATTGATAATGTCATGAATACTGGGATGAAGGGAAAATATAAAGACTAGCTTCATTCAAAACTTATGTGGCCCACAAAAAGTTATTAATGGTCATTTATCAGTATTTTTAGTTTCACCTGAGATTTGAATTTTCTTTAAGGTTTAGATCGCATCGTAAAATGAAATGGAAAGACAAATGGATAGCATGGATAAAAGGGTAAGTTCCAAAGCTTACTGAAATTTAAAATCTTAAAACTTATTTTTAGTACTTATCACTGAATTTTGATATTTTTTTAATGATTCTTTTTTATTCCTTACATTTAGTAAATCAATATAATTAAATGTTTAATTTCAATTTTAGTTGAAAATAGATTTTTTTTTTTTTTCAATGATACTCTTCCTCTTCTCAAAAATTAACAATACCTTTAGGCCACTTGTAATGTTTTTTCTTTTTTTAAATATATATATATATATTTTAAACACAACCCACACACTCACGCTGTGAATTGCACCACCTATGGATACTCAAACCCTTGACCGGGTGTTGAAACTCCCGAGAGTCTACCACCCGAGCAAGAGTGAGGATACACCGCTTATAATGTCCGATCATATATGTAAACCGTTAATAAGTGGTCACTTGCCCATAACAAAGATTGGAGCGTTAAGGTGTTGGACATCAAAATTGGTGTATTGCTGCACATTCGATTACATGTGCGGTGATAACAAATTTACATCATATTATGATTATTTTAAAAAAAAATTTACACTCCTTTTGCAAAATAAACTACGTCTCACAGTACTCGTTGATGGCTTCCAAATAAGTGTCTTGTGACTGACATTGGAGAGATGGGGGTTAAGGCACGGTCCCATCGCAAAAATACACCGTGGCTAATCGTAACCATTAGTAAGTGCAGGCACACTCAGGGTCATTGACAGTGGACCTACTACAGCAGGCAACGTGCAACTAAACTCGCACGTGCTTAGTCCTCCCTACTACATTGAAAGTGTAGAATTTTTGAGTGCCTGTGTATCGACCATCACACTCTACCAGAGTATCAAATAACTCGTGCGTATATATCTGTTCCTGCCATAGCCCCAAGCTCCAGTCGTCCTCTGCGATGGACCTGCGAGCTCTGGGAGTCCCGCCAAATAGGATAATGGTGAAGCTGATGGTGCAGAACCGTTTGAGATGGAAATCCCTTCTCCAACCTCCTCACCACACCAGCAAAGCCTCCTCAAAGCCCTCATTTTCTTCTTCTTCACAACAACCTCTTAGGTCTCTCTCTCTCTCTCTCTCTCTCTCTCTCTCTCTCTCTCTCTCTCACACACACACGCGCGCGCACGCACACGCACAAAACCACCTACCCCACCTCCCACCTCTAAAACCCAATACCCAAAAATCTCTCTCTCTCTCTCTCTCTCTCTCTCTCTCTCTCTCTCTCTCCAATTGGGATGCTGTATTTATATAAATGACATGATGGGTGGGTTCAGATATGCAGTGATTGGAGCTGGCTTTGCTGGATTATCTGTAGCTTGGCATCTCTTACAGGTCCTTTCTCCTTCTCCTCCTATCTGCTCTTCATAGGACTAGATTACTATCGTAGTTCACCACGGTTTTAAAGATGTTGGTTACTCTAAACTGTACACATGACATAGTTGTAGAGAATCTAGATCATCCAAATCGCTGGCCAGACTGTCGATGGAGTATAGCCCAGGAATTACATGGAGAAGTTCATACCCATCATATTTCCCCGTTGGAAATTGGGCCACTTACTATTATTAACCGCCGTCATTAGGATGGTTAGGATTGCTTAAACAGTGCTATTTTAGAGAGACACTCGATCCCCAGTGTGCAACACAATTTGGATGGCCTGGATATCCGTACACGAGTGCCACATGAGAGGTGCATGAGTTACCGCCATTTTCAAAATGGCGGTGAACTATCATAGTAGCCTGCTTACTGTTTCTAGTTCCAAAACTAGGGATTAGACTCCTATCATAGTTCACCACCTTTCAAGAATGGTGGTGACTCTGCAACTGCAGAGTGTAACATGTCATAATTTTATGGTGATCCAGATCATTCAAATCACTGACCCAATTGTCGGTGGAGCATAACCAAACAATTATACCAAGAAAGTGATAGTAACCGTCTGATTTTGACCTTGATATTTGGACAGCTCGCTATTTTACTTTTGAACTACCATTTGATAGCCATCAATTGGATGGTTTGGATTTCTTGATGTTTTTTATTTAGGGATATGGTCAGTCCACAATGCGTCCCTAATTTTGGATGATATGGATAGTCATATATAAGTGCCACATGTAAGTAGTACAAGTCTCCACCATTCTCGAGGTGGCGATGAACTCTCTCTCAACCCCTATTGAACCAAAGTTCAAAATCTTACCCCAGTTGGCTGTATGAGAATGAATCACTTGTATCAGTATGTGTCATCGATACGATCAACATGACACCATGCTTGATAATATTTGAATGTATCATATCATATCAATACTGTATCACGATGAATACATGTAGCAATATTTGAACCTTGATTTACACAACCCACCATGATTGATAAATACAACCCCATATTTCTACTTCTTTGTTATAAAATAGTACCAAGCTATATAATGTCGTCTTGCGATAATTACAGAGTGGGTGTCAATATCATTTCCCTTCTTTTCTGGCATATCTATATGCTTGCTTGATTAATTGGAGGACTAGAATCTTATGACCTTGATATTTTATGAAAGTAATATGATCTTCAAGAGAGCAAAATGACAGTGTTTTCTGTTGAGAGCAGCAGCTGAACCATGTGGGGCCCACCTTTTGATGATCCACGTCGTTCATCACTTACATGATGGGCCACATTATGGATGAGGTCATTTCATTAATTCTCCTCCATTGGAATATGTTATGTATTTGATTGGTTTCCTGCTGTTGGTGGTACATTTTAAAAAAAATAATATATATATATATATATATATATATATATATATATATATATAGAGAGAGAGAGAGAGAGAGAGAGAGAGAAATATTTTACACATTGTTGGCCGTATGCATTCAATGAGGAAAAAAATGCCAATTCTATGGGTAAGATTTTCTGATGGGGAGAAGTTTTGCAGCATGTTCCATTCATGACATGATCTACCAGATGAACAGCTTGGATCATGGATAGGTTGGTCCACTTATCACCAGCCAAGGGGAAAATAGTACTCAGTTCAGTTGAGCATTGTTTACTTTAACTGGAAACCATTTTTTTTACTTTAAATTGTTGAGGAATGCCAGTGTTGTGCGTAACCTCATTTTGTTCAACAAAGTGATGTACTAAACATCTACACTTACATGTGGCACATGCGCATGGTGATTGGGGCTGTTGATTTGGCAGGGCATCACTTGGATGAACCTTACCCTGATAATTGAGTGATCGGAGATATCCAGTCACTGGTCTCAAAATAAATAGTTAGAAAAGACTTAAGCAAAGAAGAGAACCATTCACATTCAACGGTCATACCTCACATTATTTGATGGTTGAGATCTTTGAAAAACTCACTTCTGGACTTGATGGCCCATAGGATCAACTGTCCCAATCACGATACACATCCCACATATACCATAGAGATGACACTTTATGGAACTTCTGTGTGCAGTAAGGTGTCCCATATCCGTTGCGATACGGGCGTATTGGTCGATACGTATCGGTAACGGCCATGGCCGTTACGTGATACAAGGCCGTAACCCCCCCCCCCCCCCCCCCCCCACCGATTCTGTAGCAGTAACGGTCAATAAATGGCCTTCTTTTTTTTGGAGGCTTTTTAAGGTCTGTTTTTTCTTTCTTTTTTCTTTTTTTTTTGAAACTTTTTTCTTCTAAACTCTTCCTAAATCATTCTATTGCTATTTTCGACCACTCTTAACTTAATATTACAAATAAAAACAACTAATATTAAGGATTTTCTTGATTCGAAGTTCCGTGCGCCATTTTTCAGAAATTCCTCAAAAATAGGTATTTATACTTTTTATTCAATGTTTTGCTGTTTTAATGGTAAAATATGATGTGTTAATCATAATAGAAGATATTAATGTCCATTTTACAGATTGTTGTTATCATTTTATATTTTTTATAATTTTTTTCTATTTACACACTATTTTCGGCCCTTTTTTTTTAAATTCGAAAATTTATTTTTTATTGAATGTTTTGATGTTTTAATGGTAAAATATGATGTGTTAATCCTAGTAGAACATGTTAATGTTCATTTTACAGATTGTTATTGTCATTTTATATTTTTTTATGAATTATGAAAAATAATTGCAAACACCTACACACGTAAGATATTTTTATATTATATTCATTCTAATATGTCTATCATTGATAGTAGATAGTTAGAAAATTAAATATATGAGTTTTGCAGTCAAATCCAGGTTGTCTGGTTCATAAATTCATCAGACGGTCCGATATAACTTCTCACCAAAGAGTGGACCGTTACACCACCATAAACATGTTCCAATTTATAGACGAATGCATATTTGGAATGCTTAAAATATTCCAGATTTAATCCATATTTTTTCAGCAAAAATAAAAAATAAAATGCACCGTTACGGGCCGTTATGCCCCGTATCCGTATCGGTATCGGAGGGCACCGTTACACCAACCGATACCGATACGGGATACCTTGGTGTGCAGTGCGTTTGTGGTTCACTAGTGAAAGCTGCATAAAAATTTGAATCTTGACATTATTGGTATATTTCTCGTATAGATTAAGAGTTTAGTATTGTGCTTAGGTGCTTAGTGTTTCCCTCTCTCTCTCTCTCTCTCTCACAGAAGTGATCATATCATGCAGCATAGCCCCAAGGACACACATTTATGCATTGATATCTATGATGAAGTTGGGATTGGAGGTGGTGCATCCGGGGTTGCTGGAGGACTTCTTCATCCTTATTCACCAAAAGGTTCCCATCTCTGCATTTCATGAATTGATGCCTTCTTTTCTGCAGATACCTGTCAATTTTCTATTTTTATGGTACTATATTCCTTTAAAAGCCTTCGTCTCAAAATAATAATAATAATAATAAAATAAAATAAAAGCTTCTTTTTTTCTTTTTTTCCTTTTTTTTTTTTTGCTTCTTTTAAAAATAAAAACGAAACATCTTTTGTGAGTTTGATTAGTTTTAGGCTTTAGTTGTCAATGAAAATTGACATTTGATACTGTTGCATGGGATTTCCTTACTGCAAACTGGCAGCTAAGCTGCTGTGGAGTGGAGCTGAATGTTGGGAAGAGTGTCTAAAGCTGTTACGCGTTGCAGAAACAGCTGAGGATGGAAGAACTTCGGAGGAAGCTCAAGATTTCATACACAATTCTAATGGACTTCTAGTTCAGAGAAGGTTTTTTATCCATTCTTTTTAATGATTGTGCTATTCAGTAGGTTTTGATACAGGTCATGGCACTAAAATTATATAAGAATGATTACTAAGATGCACAAACAAGAAATTTTGAGCAACTGTTATCACTTCTGCGTAGGCATTGGAGCTCTACTAACAGGACTCATGTAAGCAACATGGAGAAGGGGCCTCAATGCACACGTGCCTATGTGGCACACTTGTGCAAGATCCAGACAGTTTCTCAATTGGTGCCTATGGTGAACGTCCCTTGTTTGAGAAAATTAGGCCACTAATCAGGTTTTTCGTAACTCATATGTGTATGAGAAAATGTATGGATGAAAAAAAAAAAAAAAAGTTGACCAAGGGTCCATATTCAACAGACGTTTTTGGACCACCCAGTGAGTGTACTGGCCTGATTTTGGGTTTGAGAATGATCACAATGGGGCCCACCTGATGAATGGTCTGTGATGTGCACTCCCACTGGCATGTGTACATGAGATCACCTTCCTCATCTCATTTGCACGAGTCGCATTTTTATTCCTCATAATATTAAGTAATGTTAAGGAAAAGTGGTGCCTTATGCCTTGTGAAGCATAAGGTTTGAAGCAGCAAAGCAAAGAAATAAATAAAATAAAAAGAGGGAATTAGGGATGCAACTTGCATTCAAGTCGATCCAAACCCAATTGACCCACTTGAGTTCAGGTCAGTTGCCAAGGTCCTCAGGTCAGGTTCAGGTTGGAAAACACCAACCTTATTTGGTATCAGGTTGGTTTCGGGTTGAGCAATTTTGGTTCAGTTTTGGTTGGGTTGGGAATAATCACATGTATTTGGCTCAAGCCAGGTCAGGTTGGGTTAGAGCATAAAGGATTTCGGGTTGGGCACCTTGGGTTGGAATTGGGGTTGTGTTGGGTCCTCTTGAGGTCAGGTTGGGTCAGGTTGGGTCAAGTATTTTGGATTGGAAATGGGGTTGGGTTGGATCCTCTTGAGATTGGGTCAGGCTTGGATTGACCCTCAACCCCACCCAACCAGCCCAAGTTGCACCCCTACAGGGAGGGAGAATAGGAGCTAACACATGGCGATTAGGGACATTAATAACTGACATTGATGTTTTATGATGAAGCAGAGATAGTAATCTATGTGTTAATCAATTATCTTGAGAACATGAAATATATATTATAAAGAACATACTACAGTGTTCCAGACTTCCAGTATCCATCCATGATCTTTCACATGTAAGAACCAGAACACCAACTGCTAAAGACTACGACATCCACGATTCTATACATAAAACATTGGAAAAGGCAACTTGCGTATTTGAATGGAAGGATCATGAGTATTTTGAAGTTCATAGGGTTGCCTAAAGGAGAGGAGCCTTTTTCCACAATAATCTTGTTCCCTAGGGAGAGGGCCTTACCTGATCGTTTATGTTTGTAATCTTATTCTCTATACATGGCCTCACAATAACATGCATGACGGATGGGGGGAAAACCATTAGCATTGCGTTTAGATGGGTAGATAGGTTGGAGTAAGGCTCTGAAGATAAAACTGTGTACTTTGAATGTTCAAAAAGTCTGAGACCCACACCATGAAGAGATGATGCCTGCATTTTCTATGAAGCATACCAGGGGTATGCTTATGTTATAGTAGCAATTGAAATGTAGTTGGTTGCCACTGTAAGATGAATTTGCTGCTTTATCTATCTTCAAATTTCAGACATTAATGTATAAATGAGTATGGCAGAATTCGGGGCTTAGCCATTACGATGGCATGAAAATTGGGTTTAGACATGGATAATATGATCATCACATGTGTTGTTGCATTTGGTGAACTTTCCGTATTACAAAGGACCCTTCATCTACAAGACCTTTAGGTTAGATGGGTCACATTGATACGAAGGTTTCAAACAAAATGAAGAGATACAAAGAAGGTGAGTCCATGAAGTTTGAGACTAGAGAGCTCAATCGATTGCAATTCTTATAAACTGACCAAAAAATATGGTGTCACGGTCATTGTGTTCTTGAACTTCTTTAGGTCTTGGATATAACTTCCAAATGGTGTGGGGGACCTGTTTTTATAGAAGAAAACAGCTGGTTCAATTGCTGTTTCAGATCAGAGATTGGGAAAGAGATTTTTGTCCATAGCTTTACACATATTGCAGGAGTCATTTTGACTAGGGATTGGTTGCAGCCTGGACTTTATATAAGGATTTGGTGAGAAAGCCCTAAGCAGGTATCTTGGGAAATTTTAATGGTCTCTTTTGTTGAATCGTGCTTCACTTCTAACACAAATTTTTTCTTGTAACCCTTTGCAAGCAACTCTTAACTTTTCTTTATCTTCTGCCTTAGTTAATGTTGTCTCTCTTTCACTTCATCAGGAAAGGGATGTTGCAGGACCCTTTTCATTTCCTTAAAGAAAACAAGTGGGGTCATTATGGTTTTAAGTAGGTTTCTTAGATGGGCAAGGACTGGATTTGTGTATATTTGGGCATATTGTTGGTGGAATTGGATTATCAATCTTGGTGATTTTGAAATTTGATGAATTTAAGACTTGTGAAGTTGTTGTACTTGGAAGGGTTTCACATCTTATTTGGATTTGGGAGTTGGAAATTCAATCCTTCATATTTTCATGCTCATTTTAACGTGTTTTTAAAGACAGAGTTGCCTTTGGCAATTTTTTGTATTTTCAAAATTTAGAGAACTATGATAATTTATTGAAGAGATTTCCATCTAAAGAAATTTGAACTTCTAACAATGTTTTAAAACTCACGTCTTATTTGTACTTGGGGTGTAGAAGCCATTGTACTTCAATTTCTCACTGTCCAAGGATGATCAGTAGGCCTCAACAAGATTCAAAATGATATTCCCTCCACATTTTGCCTTACAATTCTTGCCTACCTGCCATGCACTAGGAGATCAACTACATCGACTATTGGTGTACACATGGGTACACAATCTTTTCCAAATTAAAAAGCATCAAGTCTATGTAAGCACGGAAGTCGATGTCTTGTAGGCAACTGATCTTTTTTTTAAAATCCCAAAAACACAACCCTAAACTGTTGGGAAAAGGCTATTTGACCAAACTCAACTCCTATTGTGACCTAAAAGGGGGAAAATCAAAACAAAGATCAATTGAAATTGAGGTCCAAAATTAGGAAGAATTCTATAAGTTCTAAGATGGTGAGGTGGTTCTCAGATCATGGCATGCAAGGTCCAAGTACATGCATTTGGGGGTGATTCGAGACAGTGTTTATGAGATCTGTGTTCCGCTAGAATCTTCCGTACGCCTATTTCCGACACTAGGATTGATCAGATTATCGATCACCAATCGTGCCTGTGTTTTTGTACTGCAGCAACCCAAGACTTACACCCTGTCGACTGCCGGAATCGTAGCGCGGCACACCCCGTTTCAATACCCATAGTGAGATACGCATGTTTATGTAAATTGAGGCAGACACATATATCAATGCATGCACGCGTGACGTGGACCTCACTTGCTAGGAATCCAAAAGGAATCTTTACAAGCATCTTGGCATTTTCCCTATCCGTGTGAAATGACTTCACCATACTCCCAATAAAGACAAAAGACACCCATGCCCCCCATAGCTTTTTTCAAATTTCAAAAGACATCATTACGTAGCCTTTGCCAAAAGACCCAAATATCCCTACAAAAGATGTTAACCTACCAATTAATTAAGAGTAAACAATAGGAAATAAAATATGATTTAACCTAAATTACATGCTAAGGCTAGGTAAATAATGCAGATAGTATAGGGGTGCTTTAGTAGTTTTTGTAGGAGTATTTGGGTCTTTTGACAAAGGCTAGGTAATGATGTCTTTTGAAATTTGAAAAAGATTATGACAGGCATGGGGTGTCTTTTGTCTTTAATAGGAGTAGGGTGAAGTCATTTGACATGGGATAGGGAATATGCCAAGATGTTTGTAAATATTCTTTTTGGATTCCTAGCAAGTGGGGTCTACACCACACGTGCGTGCATTAAGTGTGTGCCTACTTTGATTTATGCAAATGTGCTTATCTCACTATCCGGATAATCAAAACGGAGCATGCCGCACAGCATTAAAATCACAGTTCTCGCACGATCATTAGGGTATAGGTCTCGGGTTATTGCGGTACAAAAATACGGGCATGATCAGCAATCGACAATCCAATCAATCCCAATGTTGGAAACAGGCGTATGGAAGGTTCCAGCAGAACACAAGTCTCACAGTGTTTTATATAGTGAATAGCGTGCAGCATAGCGTTCACCCTTTTGAAGTGTGAGGCGTAAGCTTCATAACATGTAGTGTAAGCTACATGCTACTTCTGGATTTTTAATCAAGGTTGTGCTTTCATGATATTTTGCACCAAATTAGACTGATTAATAATTAAATTTAATAAAATTTTATGATATTTGGTGCACCCAAATGCAACCAAAAGTAATAGGAAAGGATAATAATTGAGTGTAAAGGTTTTTTTTTTTTTTTTCAAGAGCAAAAAAACTGATTAATATTGTCACTAATATTTATTTTTTTTACTAAAAACATTGAAAAAAATTAACTAATTTTTTTTGAAAATATAAAAATATAACAAATCATTGAAAACATTAGTTGGTTTTAATGGCATAGTGAAAAATAATTTGTAATGTGAGCTACATAGCTTGTAGCATATGCAAATTATATGTAGTGTAGGCTACATGTGACTTGAGCTATTTTCATGACATACGTAGCATATGCTACATGCTACATAGCGTAACTGTTTAAAACACAATTGAGATTTGTTAAAGGACTGTTGGCCAGATTTGAGTTGGAGGATCTACCATATCTGCTGCAGGCATTTTGGTAATTCCTGAACAAGATAGACATGAAGTTTAACAATAATCATGTTGCCCACAGTACTGGTTGAAAATTGAGGATTCGGCTAGACCAAAAAAAAATAAAAAATCACAGTTATATTCGGGAGATGGATGACTTTTCTAATGGTCAGAGCATTTCTTTGTTCGTTAAGGTGAGGAGTGAATTAACCTGTTTGGAAGAAAACCAAGATGCATTTTTTTCCTTCCTCCCTTCCCCTTTTTCAGAGATCTGAATGTATTGTCTTCAAGATATTGAAGTTCCCCTTCATTCTTAAATTCATAAGGATTTCCTTCGACTGAAGCCAACAATACAGGTTCTATTGCACTGGAAATATGGAGTAATATCCCTTTTCATTCTTAGTTTTTCTTCTATTCATAAAAATGTCACTCATTGCCTGCAACTGAAGTCGACAGTATAGATTCTATTCATATAGTAATGATATGAAGTATGTGTGTGCTCTGCCTTCTGATGCCTAGCTTTTGCTCCTTGCAACCTGTCTAGATGATGCCTCTGACAATGACTGTTGCCTCCAGGGGCATCTTAAGACCTGCATTGGACATGAAGAATGCAGATATCCTGAAGGAGGTAATTTCTGACATCTTTATTGATAACAATGTGGGATGGCTTTGTTCAAGGAATTCAAAAACAGTTATGTAACGGCCATTACATAACGGTAATGGTGGTGCTGTTATACGCTAGGGGCCGTAAGACCCAATTTTTAAAAAGATAGCCCGTAATGGGCTGATGCAGGGCTGATACTTTCTCTTTCTTTCTTTCAAAAAATTTTCAACCATTGCAGGCCCATAATGGATGTTATAGCCCCTACAGTAACAGCTCACAGCCACCGTTACTGTTATCGAATACCTAGTGTGTTATCAGAATTTAAGTTAGTGGTGATCCTGATTATCTATTGCTTCAAATTAAGCCACTGCCCGTATCGTAATGGCGATAAGGCTGGCCATTACAGCCACCGTTACCGATATTAAATACCTTGTTTATTATCAAAATTTATTTTGTGGTGATCTTGATTATCTATTGCTTCAAATTAAGTAGAATGCTCAGAACTGCCTTGGGAGTTGCAGAATAGAATTCATTCACAAGGATGCTGCCCAGAATCTTGTACCTGATCTCTGTGTGCCTGTCAACTCTGCTGTTTACATGCCCCAAGCTGTGAATGTTCATCCTAAGCGCTACCTTCAGGTGTGAATACTTTCCCCATATTTACCCATACCCACGAGCTTTTTTCCTGTGTCTTCATTTATTGCCTCATGGCTTGTTTGGTAGACACCTAAAAATGAGTTCATCTCATTTTAGTTAATCATAATTATGAATAGAGATCATATTTCCTTTTGTGGTTGTAGAACTCACTGATTTGACTCGAAACTCGACACAGTCAACTCAATTCTACGAGACTTTGAACCGAGACATCAGAAAACTCAGTTTTGCAAACTGATTCAGGCAGACTTGTCAAGTCCACTTGCTATGTTCAACTCGACATGACTCATGGTGACTCAGGCCAGGTCACTTATGTTGTTAAGGCACTGTTTAATTAAATAAATGAGAGCAGAGGTGAGAGATAAACCACAACCTGTGTGAGTGCTAATGCTCTCCACCAACAAGCTATAGCAAGGTTAGCTATCTGTTTTCATGTTTATACTTATACAAGCATAACTATTCTTTTACTATCTTAGTAGGGTGATATTTTTAATTTATAGTTATAGCCATTGTGTCAATTTGGGTTTCGAGTCCACCCTACTTGTACGAACATTGATTCAAGAAACATTTTTTTGGTTTTTAAACTATGTTTCTCATTTTCAAGAATTGAAAATAATCTTGATAACCAACAATCATGATCTCTACTTGTACATACTTATGATTGACTGAAATGAGATGAACCCATTTTCAGGTGTCTACCAAAATGGCTCTTAAGGATTTTATTATTGCTACATTTGACAATCGTCATATATTTCGGCACTCTCTTATAGGCTCTCTTCTTAGCATGCCAAAATCTTGTGAAAGATTTGTCAGCAGCAGGGTATGATGGGAAAGAAATCCACATGCATAAGAAATCTGTCAACTGCCTCCTTGAACTAGCAGGTGACTTTTCCACACAAACTCTAGAAATGGCCCAAATCTCTTATATTTGCTTGGTGCAGTAATGCTTTATTTTCTTCCACGCAAGCTCATCTATTACATAGCCTTTTCCAGTATGAGGGACCTGCAGTATCAATAGCTATTTCTTGATTTGATGGACCATGTGTGCGATAAATGAATGAGTGATATTGAACATTTTCAATAGCGATAAAGACTGGATACGGTGATCAATGGAGAAATAAATAAAAATGACTCAACCAGTGGTCGCGATCTCACCTAAAATGAAAGAGCCAATTCATTTAAGAGAACAAAGAAAGAAAGATGATGCAGGACATGAAATTTAAATATGATATGCATGATTTTAGGCTTAAGATCATACTAATTCAGAAACAATAACATAAAAATTCCACATCCCACACAAAAGTCCAAACATTTAAACAAGGGGAATCTGTGCGGGTCTAGGCCTACATAGGTTAGGACTGGGTTAGTAAAATTATGGACCAAATAATGCTTAAATGGAAATAGAAATCATCCACGCGTGCACAGTAACCAGTCCCTAATCCAAGAGATTCACCAATTCCAATTCAGAGAACCTTAGGATGAGAAAGGTATAGAAATTGGGGATTTAGGGCATTCTAGGATTAGGGTTTATGAAAAACAAGTATGAGAGAGTAAAAGAAGGAAACCTGAACCAGAGGACAGCCTCCACGTGCGAACAATGGTTGAGGCTTGACGCACGTGTGTGGGGCCTACGTACCCAAAAATCGCCCTCTTGGGGCTGGTCGGCCAGGCCTGAGCTTCATAACCCCAAAGTTTCATGTTGATCCGAGGTGCGGTCTGTGCATAGTGCTCTGGCGAAGTTTTCAACCTCCTGCAGGTTCAGATTTTGTAATTGGCTTTAGAGAGAAGAAAAGCTGCAAAGCAAGCGGATTGAAGCAAAGATGATCGTAGAATAGATGAAATAAGATGGAGGGGCGGATTGGGATAAACGTGGCTTCGCACCACAGTAGTTAACCCTTTGAAAAGGAAGGGCTTCGCACCCACTTGAATTTTTCCACAGCTCAGAAACTTAAAGAGAAGAAAAACACGCAAGAATTTTTATTCAACTTCAATGAATGAAAAGAACTACAAGGGTGCCTATTTATAGGAAAACCCTATACCCCAAAACTCGCGTCATGTGCGCAATCTATTACTTAGCGATGAAGTGAACCAAAAAAAAAAAAACCAATCAAAGAAATCTAAAGCGTTCATGATGTTCTAAAGCATATAAATAAGCAAAACCTAAAGTATGAACTTAATCCGACTAGTGAACCACGATCATGAAATCTCATGATGGGCTTTACTTGACTATCGGGCCCACTCTTTTGAACCAAAACTCCATCTTTTAACCAGGAGGTCCTCCCTAGACGTCATCATCGAGTCAGATCGATGGTGGAACCCTCCTCTGTGCGTATGTGCGTAGGGGGGCAGCGTCTGTGCGCGTGTGCGCGTGATGTCCCCGTCGAAAGAAATGGGGAAAAGTGCATGATTCCATAGGTGCTTCTATTGGCCTCTATCAGATATCAGTCAGTCTATGATTGCTCTCCTAGATGCACAACTTGGGTAGTTTGGTGGGACTACTGAAGCATTGGGTGGTAATATGTGGTGGAATATGAAGCAATTGAAATTCTTAGGAATGATTCTCGGTATCAAGGGGGAAAAAGGTCTTTGTTGCATGCGAATATGTAAAATGCAAAGAACAAATGCCATTTGGGCATAATAAACTAGCATGCAACAAAATGGGTGTTGTTTCTAACATGGACACTTCGTTTTTCGAAAAGATTGCCATGTTAAATACATCTTGGACAATTTGATAAGGCTATTAGGGAAAAAGCTTTATGTATCTTATATTCTCGTATTTTAGCAGTATTTATATACTACTCTTTTTTTTTTTCATTTTAATGTATCTTTAGCTATATAGATGCAATTTTCCAATCTTAAGTATTTCTAAATAAAAACTTGTATCCAAACACACTGTTCAATATCGTTATTTATCTGTTCTAATATCTCTCTCTCTCTCTCTCTCTCTCTCTCTCTCTCTCTCTCTCTCTCTCTATATATATATATATATATATATATATATATATAGAGAGAGAGAGAGAGAGAGAGAGAGAGAGTCATGCTCACCTACACACATGCGCACCTTTACACACGTGTCATGGGCGTCTAATCCGAATGGTCCATGTGATGTGGAATGCCATGAAACCCCAAGGGACAAATTTTCACCCTGATCTAAAATTCTGGTAGCCCATAGCAAAGAGAAATGCAAATCAAGGGAGGAAACTGTTTTCATTTTTCATGGCCTACAAAAGCTTTGGATCAAAGTAAAAATTGGGCCCGAGGAGTTTCATGAGGTGTTGCTTCATGTGGACCTTTCAAACTTTGGAGTCACATCACGTATGATGAGTTCTCAAAAAAGTTCGCATGAGTTCCATGTGAACTGGTGCGCAACTAAGCATTCGGCTATATATATATATATATATGGAAAATGGTTCTATGCAGTCGACCTCATGGGAACTTCCCATGAGGTCGAGTTGTGTGAGCCCCACCATGATGTGTGTCAAACATCAACACCATGCATTTGATGGGTCCCCTTTAAATTATGGGATATCCAGAAAATCAGCTGTATACGGAATTCAGGTGGGCCATACCATCTAAAATCATGCGAAGACATTCCTAAAACATATAAAATCACTTGGTTGGGCCCACCTTAAATTTGGATGCATCTAAAACTTGGTTTTACCCCTCATCCAAGTGGGACACATAATGGATGGGCTGGATTTGTGAACTACATCTCAATGGTCCCAATAAATGATTATGAATGTTTTAATCGGAGGGTAACCCCTCTCAACTTTTGTATGTGGTGTGGCCCACAAAAGTCATGGATTGACTTAAGTCCGAGGCTCACCATGGAATGGTGCATCTGACTGATGGGGTAGATGTTCAACATGCATTATGGTGGGGCCCACACAGCTCAACCTCATGTGAAGTTCCCATGAGGTCAACCGCATAGAACCATTTCCATATATATATATATATATATATATATATATATATATATATATATATATATATATATATATATATATATATTCCTATTCATTCATTTAATCTTCTCTTTTAGTTTTTATTATCTAAGCCTGTCCTGACAAGCGACAAGTTTATGTTATCTAGTGGATATGGGATTGGCTTATATTGAC
The DNA here is from genome assembly GCA_037074715.1 of Magnolia kwangsiensis. Lineage (NCBI taxonomy): Eukaryota > Viridiplantae > Streptophyta > Magnoliopsida > Magnoliales > Magnoliaceae > Magnolia > Magnolia kwangsiensis. The sequence continues at coordinate 87,367,103 of CM073583.1, forward strand.
CGCCCAAACTATAGAAGAAAAGGATGAGGAATGGATGCTTACGGAGATTCTGGGAAGATGTGGGGCCCGTGTGATGTATTCACATGATCAAACCTGTCTATCAGCTGCATCACATCAGAAATCAGAAAACCCCTGACTGACCCTTCTTGTCTGGATGAATGGTATGAACAAACTTGATTATGTATACACAACATGTTGCCGCCTCACCCCCCCCCCCCCCCCCCCCACACACACACACACCCACAAAAATCAACAGTGAGCATTCCCTCTCAATATGTTCCCTGTGCTGTGGCCCATATGATTTTTGGACTGGGGGGGGGGGGGGGGGGGTGGGGGTGGGTTTTCTGAGGTGACACATCTTATGGACTGGTTGGATGGTGTGAATACATCACTGGGCCCCACATCTTCCCAGTACCACTGGAGTGTTCCCCTATATTTCCATCAATGTCCAACTGATAAGCTCAGTGGATCCTTGTTTGTAATCCAGAATAGAGAAATTGATTGAACTTGTTTTCAGATAAAGAGGCCTTGCCTTGTCTTTTGGAATTGTTGGTACTTGCATTTTTACTTGAACTGCCTAGCTGCAGGGATGTAATTTGTTAATGATATGTTTAAGAGGAGAAGATTTAATGATATGCTTAAGAGGAGAAGAATTGCAGAGATATGCAAGTCCATAATTCCATTTTTGTGGAATGACCCCAGCTTGATTATGCAGGGGAATACAATGCTGTCATAATCTGTTTAGGCGCCAAAGTAGACACGCTTCTAGAACTCTCCGCAAAGCTCCCCTTGAGAACATGCAGAGGCATAGTTGCGCACCTACATCTGCCAAACGATACACAGTAAGATCCTCATTCAACTGTGCATTCAAGCTTGTAGTGTGCATTGTTTGTGTGGAAAGCTAACCCAAACACAGCGAACTGATTTGTTATCCAGAGGCATGTGGCACAACAGTCTAGAGTTGGCCGTTCATCAGGTGTGGCCCACCGTGGATGATGTTACCAAACTGATTGGACCTTTTCTAGTTAAATCCTGAAGATTGCAATGCCATCGAAAGTCATGGATTGGATAGTGAGACTTTCCTGCAGCAGGAGATCCGAATCGGGAACCAACCAGTAAATGGTCCAGGTCATGCACCATTGTGCCACATGTCCTGTTTTTGTGAAAGCTAACGCTAAGCAGCACGAGTGCACGTCATACCAGATAAATTCTAATTGATTTATTCATTAATATTTCATGGAGATGTCATTTTCTAGACTTGCCCATTTCAGAGGAGAATATGGAGATCATAGCCCATCAATCTTATCCGATGCATGGCTTGCAGTCCAAGGGCCACGTAGTATGGTCATGGGCTCAACATGGCAATGGGGGTCGAGGAACTATTCTTCGAGCGTCTCTGCAGAAGAAGCTTCCACTGCCCTTGAAGAGCTCACACAGAAAGCGTCTTCCGTGTATCCAGTTATAAGCAAGTGGGCTTTAACTGAAGCAAAAGCGGGTCTGAGGGCAATGCCACCATTGACTCCTCTCGGGTCCCTTCCGCTTTTGGGCTGTGTCGACGATGCAATTGGTCATCAGAATGTTAGGTGTAGATACTGGTTCTTCGGAGGGCTTGGTGCGAGGGGTCTGCTTTACCATGGTTGGCTAGGAAAACTGATGGCACAGGCTGTGATTTCTTGTGATGAAGATGTACTCCCTCTTGAACTGACTTCATGGAAGAGTAAGATGAAATGATTAAAGGGAACCCAATTTCAAAAGAACCCCATGATCTTTTTTCTTTTTCCTTCTTTCCTTTTTTTTTTCCCAGTGGATAAGCTAGGATGTAGTCCATGCTCTTGAGTCTGCTGGCAGCTCTGTTCAACCACGCTTGAGGCTTGAACCTGCTCTTTAGCGTTTGGGAATGCAGAAAACTTTGGGTGCCTGTTGCGATTGAGAAAAGAAAAGGGGCAATTGTGATGATTGTCGCCAGATGATTTCTCAAGATTTCCATGAGCAATATTTGGACATGGATTGTCATCAATTTTGGTTTTGGGGTATTGTTTGGATAGCAAGGGGAGAACCCATAAAGCTCCGGTAATTTTCACCTTATATCTTGTGTACGGGAATTTGATTATGAGGTTTGAGTAATAATTGCTTTTAAAATCCGATATTTTCTTTGCCATTCAAACATAGTGAAATGTTCCATCTTGAGAAAATTTATATATTTTCCTTTCTTTTCTGCTGAGGCCTGGGAAGTGAAATCAGTTCCTGTGGAAAACTTCCTCTTCCTTTAGTTGAGGGGTTAATAAAAGATAAAATTAAAAAAGATTTTATTTTATTTATTTATTTTTTTGAAGGCCTTGGAAACTGATATCCATTTCCCAGCTTTTCAAGAACTTGGACATTCAAGGGCTGTTTCTGAAGGAGTTGAAAAATAAATCCATTTTCACGGAAATCTACTTTCCTAGTGTCAGGTTAAAATGAAAGGATAATCAGAATTAATTGGTTTTCGTTAACTGTGGATTTTGAGTTACATATTCATAGCCACGTTTTAAATTTCCTCCATTCAAAAGAAAAACTGATCTTCCATCTAAAATCAATTACTGATATGTCAAAAGTGAGGTTTTTGGAAATAGGTTATGATTCCTCGCAACTATTGAGAGTAAACAGATTATTTGAATTAAAGAACATGAGTCTATTTAAAAGTAAAGGGGCCCTGCATTTATCTATCAAACTAAAACCTTGTTTTTGTTGGATAGAGATCTGTTGGGCTCACTTGTCGGCAATCACTGTGGTGGGTCCCATGAGGTTTAGCCTCCTTTTTTATTCTTAAATATATTTTTCTCTTGTATCATTTGAGGTTCAATTACAAATTCAACTTTAAATGAAGATTTAGATGAATGGATAAAATAAGATTGTATGATAAATTGAGAGATTAATATTGTCCATTTAGCTTGTCCCTTAAATGATCTAAGCCGTATATCATACTCCGAGGCTATCTATACCATAGAATCAGAGGGTTGATTAGACCCATCCACTCCAGTAGTGGTCAGGTGGACCACTAGACGTGAACCGTTCATCCTCGGCTTTGTGGAGATCCCATATTGTGTAGACTGTTAGATCTTGAGGGTCCACTCTTCCACACAGACTTTTAGTGGTATCAGAGCCGCTCAACGGCAGATCTCTGATTTGGTGTTTTAATCACAAAAGGTCACTGGTCATTTCATTACATCATGTATTTTATTTTAATTATATATCGATCAATTATATATTCATTTATCTATTATTATTTATTTTCCTCCCGAGGTATGAGGATCAAATAATAATAAGTGTAATATCAATTATACTATATATGGATTTACATCCTATTGGCCCAATAGAGTCGGAGAGGTCAATCTTGAGAATTGGTAAAATTCAGACATTGGAGATTTGATTAAGCCTAAATATAATACTGTATCATAGATTGATTCTGGGCAGTCGCAATCATAGATGTCGTCACTGCTCGCAGTGGCACCAACCATGGCCATTGTCATCGTGAACAACAACAACTCGTAACACCTCTCTCATTAAATGGTAATCAAAGGGACTGATAATGGTGTGTTTATCATAATCCTCTAACAAACATGTGGTTGGAATGTGCATCATTCTGCACAGTTATGATTGTAAGGTCTTTTTTGGATGGAGGATAGCCCGGAAAAACACAATAGACTATCTTAGCATATCCAATTGGTGGGTATGAAATGAATAGCTAAAAGGTAAATAATCAGTAATTCAAATCTAATAAATTTTGGGAGACTTTCAATTCCTAACCAGACCCATGGTTTGAATGGTATGGATTGGGATATATATTTGCTACTATACAGTAGATGACTTACCACCAATTATTAGATGATGACAAACACATACAATAGTCTCTCCAACATTTATGCAAATGTTATCATTGGTTGAGAATTCTAGGATTTGGAATGAGGAATTTTATGATTTGGCCCATACTATTGAACAGTGCACGGGCATTTTCTATTCTAGCAAGTGGACCATTGATTTAGTAATCTTAGGCACGGAAGGTACAAGCTAAATAATGAAACGGTGATCGACCTAATAGCTTTGTTAGAAAGGAAAATGGGACTGCTCTATTTTAGGTATATGTGATATAGTCATTTTAATGGGATCATAATTACTGAAGGCTTAAAATCTCAGTTAATGAAATCAATGGACAACAATTGTGTACAAGTAATTGTTGTCTATAGCCTCATTTGTTAGGTGGGTTCAAATTTAGATTTGGGCCCATTATTCTTATCATAGCTTCTGCTTTTTTTTCTGTAAAATTATTTAAATTTGTCATTTGTAATAAAAATAGAGGGACCATCATAAGCAATCCATGAGTGTTTGGAAAGCCTATATGGACCTCATATTAATGTACAAATTGAAATGGACCGGATCTAAAGCCCAATTCACTTTCTTTCAAGATTAATTGTATCTTATTAAGGGTTTTTAATAAGTCATTTGTGGGTTGATTTAGGCCAAGTATTGGGAAGTGTCTTGGATTTTTTTTTTAGCAATATCTAATTAATAGTATGGTCCGTTTTGATGATTAACGGTTAATATCTCTTAAAATGACGATAATCGATTTATATATTAAAATAAAAGAACTAAAAATGATAAAATTTTGAATTTTTGTGATCTTAATTATGATGTATTAGTATCATAATTGTAATCATTTTTAGGTGGGTTACACATTTTTTGGAGTTCGACAACCAAAATGTATATCTCACATGTTTCTTGATTATTAAATGTATGCATGCGTGCATTGATGCATGTATTCATATATAAGAATGTAGATTCTTTCGTATATCCTACAATTCACAATTGATCAAGAGACCATTAGTGATCGGAACCATCATCAATCATGATGATCAACGTTGATGAGAGGATCCATCATCAACAGTAATCATTAACAATAATAATCAGATCCATCACAAATGGATATAATCATTAGTGATGATACGAATCTCTTAACATCTAAGCGCTTATTTTTTTTTATTTTTTTTTTGAAATATGATGATAAGGTTTATATGTATGATATAATTAGGCTTGATGCGATTAGATATAATGTCACTTTTTAATTAGAAAATAAAAAAACTTAATGTTAGAATGCTCTTTATATAGAGGTTGTGCATAACCTGAGTGAGAGTTAAGTTTCATCCACCAAATGATGCATACAACCTGTAATGAAAAGTTGCATGTTATACAAATATATTCTAATAAAAACCTCATATTCATCTTAAATAAGAGAACTTGATTAATCTGCACCACACATTCGGGTATGTGGACTTTCAGATTTTGTTAAGATAAATTGACTCCTTTTATACTTTGAAATTTTGAATAATACGTAGAATGCTAATGATTAGTGTCAATACCTTAAATCATAGCTAAGTTGTGATACTTAATGCAATGTAGAAATGATCACCAAAGCATTAATCGTTGAACAGTTCAAAGGTCAATAATTCGATGGCAACAACTACGAAGATTGGTCCCACGCAGTGCAAAGCCTTTTAGACGAGGACAACATATCACATACACTAGATGAGGTTCAAGACAAACCTATATTGATAAAGAACATAAATTTAAAGGAACATAAGGCTGCGATGAACTACTATAACAAGTAGTGTAAATAAAATCTCTCTGCCCATAATGTCTTAATTAGCACAGTGCACAAAGAACTCATTGTATGAAGTGCACGACATAGCTAAAGGGATATGAGATACATTAACAAATGCCTATGAAAAGAATTCAGATGCAAAAGTTCGGACAATGGAACTAAAGTTCCAAGAATACAGAATGTCAGTCGACTGTCCTATTAAAAATCATATCCAAAAGATGAAACAGATGATAGACGCCCTTAAGAATATGAAGTTCAAATTGACTGAAAATCAAAAGATAATAGCAATGCATCATTCCTTACCCAAATCTTAAGCCTCAATCAAAAGAATTCTTAACTATATTGATTCTATCTCTACGTTTAAAGACTTTCGTGGTCATTTGGTTAGCCATAATAGACCGATGATGGACCTAATGACTTTGTTATAAAGGAAAATGGGACTACTCCATTTTGGGCATATGATATAGCCATTTTAATGGGATCATAACTACTGAATAATTTAAATCTCAGTTAATGAAATCAATGGACAACAATTTTGTACAAGTAATTATTGTCTATAGCCTCTTTTGTTAGGTGGGTTCAAATCTAAGCTTGGGCCCATTATTCTTATTATAGTATTTTTTATTTTTTATTTTTATTTTTGTGAAATTATCTGAATTTGACTTTTGTAACAAAAATAAAGGGACCATTATAAGCAATCCATGAGTGTTTGGAAAGCCCATATGGACCCCATATTAATGTACAAATTGAAATGAGCAGGATCTGAAGCCCGATTCACTTTCTTTCAAGATTAAGTATATCTTATTAAAGGTTTTTAATAAGTCATTTGTGGGTTGATTTAGGCTAAATATTGAGAAATATCTTGGGTTTTTTTTTAGCGATATCCAATTAATAATACAGTCCATTTTTTATGATTAATGGTTAATATCTCTTGAAATGATGATGATCAATGTATGTTTTAAAATAAAAGAACTAAAAATGATAAATTTTTGAATTTTTGTGATCTTGATTATCATGTATTAATATTATGATTGTAATCATTTTTAAGTGAGCTACACATTTTTTGGAGTTCGAGGACCAACATATATATCTCACGTGTTTCTTGATTATTAAATGTATGCATGTGTGCATACATAAGAATGTAGATCCATTCTTATATCCTACAATTCACTATTAATCAAAGGACCATTAGTAATTAGAATCATCATCAATTTTAATGATCAACGCTGATGAGAGGATCCATCATCAATGGTGTTCATTAATGATAATGATCGAATCCATCACAAATGGACATAATCATTAGTGTTGATAGGATTCTCTTAACATCTAAGCACTTGGTTTTTTTTTAATATGATGATAAAATTTATATGTGTAATATAATTAAGCTGGATGCGATTAGATTTATAGCCATTTTTTAATAGAAAATAGAAAACTTAGTGTTAGAATGCTCCCTATATAAAGGTTGTGCATAAAATGAGTGGAAATTAAGTCTCCCCCACCAAATGATGCATGCAACCTGTAATGGAAGATTGCGGGTTATACAAATATATTCTTATAAAAGCATCATATTCATCTTAAATATGAGAACTTGATTGATCTACACCGCACATTCAGGTATATATACTTTCAAATCTCATTAAGATGGATTAATTACTTTTATACCTTAGAAATTTAAATAACACGTAGAAATGCTGATAATTAGTGCTAATACATCGTATCATAACTAAGTAATGATATTTAATGCAATGTAGAGACGGTCACTAAAGAATTAATCGTTGAATAGCTCAAAGGTCAACAACTTGATAGCAACAACTATGAAGACTGGTCTCATGCGGTGCGAAGCTTTCTGGACAAAGACGACATATCGCATACACTAAATGATGTTCAGGATGAACCTATATTGGCTAAGAACAGAAATTTATGAGAACATATGGTTGCAATGAACCACCACAACCAGTAGTGTAAATAAAATTGTTCTGCCTGTAATATTTTAATTAATACAATGCACAAAGAGATCATACCAGTGTATGAATTGTATGACTCCACTAAAGCAATTTAGGATGCACTGGCAAATGCCTATGCGCAGAAGTCATATACAAAAGTTCGGACAATGAAACTATAGTTACAGGAATACAGCATGTCTGTCGGCTACCCTATCGAAGATCATATCCACAAGATGAAACAGATGATAGGCGCCCTTAGGAATATGGGGTTCAAAATGACTCAAAATCAAAAGATAATAGCAATCTACCGTTACTTGCCCGAATCTTGGACCCCGATCAAAAGGATTCTGAACCATATTGATTCTATTACTATGTTTAAAGACTTTTGTAACCATTTGGTATGAGAGATTGAAATAAATGCAATTCAAGTAGGTTCGGCCAAAGCTTTTATAGCAAAGACTCACAAGCGAAAAGCGAAGAAGAATAATCAATAACAAAAGTCCACCACACCTCATCTAAATCTCAAGAATGGGAAAAGAAAGAAAAAGCGGAAAAGTCAAATATAAACTTCGGCCTCTATGTCCGCTAGTGTGCCTATAAAAATATGGTAACTCCTAAGTCATTAGATACTTTGTATGTAAGCACTTGTTCTGAAATTCTTTGTCGATATTCTATCTAACAAGTGAATTTTGAATTAATGCGCAACAAAGCACGTGACACGAGATCGTCGATGACTCGAGGAATTCCGGCCTAGAGCCACAAGTAGTTATAATGTGTATATGGGAAATAATGTTGGTGAATACGTACTAGGGATTGGTGTTTATTGTCTCCGTACGCGCATAGGGCGAACAATAATCCTCCATAATACTCTTTTAGTATCGTGCATGCGTAAGAATTTAATTTCTGTTTCTAAGTTGTCAGTTGATGGTTTTAATATTTATTTTTTCAGGACACGAGTTTCTTTAAGACTCAATAACCTCATCATTGCATAAAAAATTTTAATTTCATATTTATTTATTTTAAACATATATAGTAATGATGTACATCTTGGTTTATTTATTATGTCGAATGAAACTGTAGTAACTGAATCTCAAAAATGGCATATGAGGTTACGTCACATTAGAAAGAACCGTATGACAAGACTAGAATGTTCTGGTTTGTTAGATTCATTATTCAAAGTTGATTTGTCATTTTATAAACATCGTGTATTCGAAAAGACCTTGAAGAAGCAATTCCCTAAAACGGTTATGTCCAAGGGCTTGCTGAAGATAATCCGTTCATATATCTGTGGACCATTGAATGTACGTGTTAGAAATGGATGTTAATACTTTATCACTTTCATTAACGATTACTCGTATAATGGATGTGTATCTCATCTTACACAAATATGAGGCCTTTGATTATTTTCTCAAATATAAAGGTGAGGTGGAAAATCAGCTTGAGAAAAATATTAAAATCCTTCGATCCAATAGAGATGTCGAGTATACATTGAAAATGTTCAAATCATATTGTGAAAACGTTGACATTGTATGATAGTACATAATGGCTTACTCTCCATAACAAAATATAGTTACAAAGAAAAGGAATAAGACACTATTTAATATAGTTAGATCAATAATGGCATAAGTCTATCTCTCTATCACATTCTAGGGAGGCGCGGCTAACAACCATCTATATCCTTAATAGAATCACGTTCAAATCCATTCAAATGACCCCATATAAGAAGTGAACTGAAAAGATTCCTTCTCTAGCCAACATATGCCCTTAGATATCTTTAGGATATGTTTTATTGCTTGCCCCTTATAAAAGTAAATTTAATAGTAAAACCATTAAATGCGTGTTCATTAAGTACCACATGCATTTAAATGGATACATTTTAGTTTATGAGGATCATGAATGATGGATTGAGATAAAATTTTAAGATGTGACCTTTGTCGAAGATAAACATCCCAGCCGAAGAAGAAAAAGGTTGTAATAGAACTTTTTAAAATTCTTGATATATCTCAAGAGAGAAAGTTCTGCTTTTTAAAATGAAGATGCTTATATAGTTCGTCGAGACAGTAGGAGCACATGTCTCAGCAGAATCCTGAGTTACGTCGAAGCGAAAGAAAATTGATTCTCCGAAGATACTTCAATATTGAAAGTTAGTCATTCTCTTGCATTGTGGTTGATGATGATGAACATATATTTATCAGGATGCATTATTGTTTCCTAATTTGGCCGATTGCGTGAATACTATGGACGAAGAGATCGCTTTCATATAGAAGAATAAAGTCTAAAAAATTGTAAACCCATCTTCCTATCGCAAAGCGATAGATAATAAATGAGTACTCAAGATCAAAAGAAATGCAAATGGTACAATAGACAAGTACAAAGCACAATTAATTACTAAAGGTTTCATACAAAAATAATGCATCGATTATGAGGAGACTTTTTCACCTGTTGCAAAGTTCTCATCAATCCACGCGATCTTGTCCGTTGTCACAAATTAGACTTAGAGTTATTTCAGATTGATGTAAAAATCACATTCTTAAATGGTGACTTGGATGAAGAAATATACATGCAACAATCCATGAGTTATGTAGACAAAAAACATCCAAAGAAAGTCTCTAAGTTGTTGAAATCTATCTATGGGTTGAAGCAACCTTCAAGACAGTGATACATGAGGTTCCACTTATCTATCACCACTTTTAGATTTGCAATGAGTGAAGAAGAACATTATATATATATGAAACGGTCTGAAAGATCTTTTCCAATACTATATATATAGAGACGAAATCATGCTAACTGGTAATGACATGCAATTGATGATGTTAACTAAAAAGATAAAAGATCTTGGTAAAACCAACTTTATTCTTGACGTAAAAATCATCAGGGATCACCCTAGTAAATTCTTAGGCTTGTCTCAAGCCACCTACGTAAAAAAAATCTTAGAGCAAATTATAGTGTAAAATTCAAAGTTATTGAAATCCTTATGGACGAAGCTACGAAGTTAGACAAAAAATTGTGTTCTCAAATTAAAGTTGAGAAATTGGTTATGTACTCAGTACCTTATGCAAGTGCAATAGGCAGCTTAATGTATGTTATGCTTTGTACCAAACTAGATATTAGTTATGCAGTTGACATAGTCAATCGTCATCAGAGTAACTGGGACAATCTCATTAGCAAGCTGCTAAACATATATTTCACTATCTTAGAGGAACAAAAGATCTAGTATATGTTATGAAGGCACAGGTCTTGAGCTCAAAGGATATTCTGATGTCGTGTAGGGTAATGACACTAATGATGAAAAGTCTACTTTAAAATGTCTTCTTAATCAAATGGAGAGCTATCTCATGGTCAAGTAAGAAACATACATCCACAACCCTTTCATTTATAGAGATCGAGCACATTGCATTGTGTGTTGCAATTCAAGAGTATGTATGGATTCGCAGATTCTTACTAGGTCTAGGTGTTGTACATGGTGTTGTACAAAGCATTCTTGAGCCTATATCATTGAGCATAGACAATTCTTCTATCAGTAACTTATCAAAAGACCTCAAACACCATCGGAAGTCCAAGCACATTAAGATCAAGTATCATTACGTCCGTAATCAAGTGAGAGATGAAAAGGTCGCCCTCAGCTACATTCCTACTAAGGAGATGATGTTGATCCCATGACGAAACCTATAGCTACAGATCTATTTCAAGTTCACATCAGGCATATGGGATTGAGAAGAGCTTGAATGATATGCTTCTATCATGTACCTTTGATCTTTCATTAATGAATAATATATTTTATTTATTCAGTATTGAATACTAATACAAATTAGACGCGTAGATCATCAGCATTTACCTTAAGATCACGTGGGATTTTTACTTTTGTTAGCAAACCGGTCATCCACTCTCATAGATTGACCAACCCTGAATGTACAAGAGATGTACATTTGAAGTGATGTTCATATGCTGAGGTGCGAACATCCTTTTCTTATAAATAATAAAAGATGTGAATACAAATGAGTTGTGTCTACCTTTAGTCCTAAAAGATTGAAGATGATACTGATCAAATCGAATAACGTAATAACACCATTGTTCTTCATACAATAATGTTATGGCCCGAAGCTAGGTTGTGAGGATATGAAATGAATCATACCTCATGTACGATGACATGCATATTGTAGACCTGACATATACCTAATATTGTTTACTTTACGACGTGTATTGTAACCACGTCTTAAGACTTTTTACATACAGAATGCTTTGATTCAATATAATCATTATAACGTGCAAGTAGCCAATTCCGTAGGTGATTCCTTATGTCCTTAGCTACCCTCCTCTTGTGAATAAGAGGATGATATTGAGTGTCGTTACTTTATTGTATTTATAACGAAAGGCCCTTGATTGGCCAAACTCGAGTACAATAGAAAAACAGCTTGATTGATTCCAAATTACACATATACGTGAAGAAGATCCCGTGACAACTATATTAAGTTTTTAAAATTATAAATATGCACTTAAAGACTTATCTGCTGGCAATATTAGATTTTTAATAGACTTTTACAAACAATATATATATATATATATATATATATATATATATATATATATATATATATATATATATATATATATATATATTAATGTGTGTGTATTAGTATTACTTTAAAATGATTCAAATCGAAGTTTGCAAAAATCAAATTTTAATGCAAAATGGAACAGGATTATAAAGTTTGGTTTTTTGAGTACTAGTTAAGTGGTTACTTAGTACCTAAACACATATGAGAAGATAACAATGTTCTAGCTGGTCCCACAACTCTAACTCTCAATCCTTTCCTATAAATGGAAAAAAGTCTCTTGTAAAAATCATATAAAAAAACAACGAGTACAGAGAGAAAATTGAGAGACTAATAGTCCATCTAGCTTGTTGTGTAAATAACATAAGCCGTAGATCGTAATTTGAGGCCATCTATATCATAAAATCATCGAGGTGATTATACTCATCCACTTCAATAGTAGGTAGATGGATTGCTAGACTTAAATTGTTCATCCTTGACTTTGTAGAGGTCCCATATCATGTAGAGCATCAGTTCCTGAGGACCCAGAGCCTTCTACACAGACTTTCAGTTTTAATTTCATAACTCAAAACCCATTTTGAAAAATAACAAAAATAAAAATAAAAAGCCTATCTTGCCCATGATTGTTTTTTGCCCTTTGGCAAAGTTTGTAAAAGAAAAGGGAGAAAACCTTACCAAGAATATGATGGCACTAACCATTTGATCTAGTGTCATGTGAATCCACTCATGTGAAACTAAGGGCTGCAGAGGGAGCCAAGGTTGACCCTAGCCCAGCCCTAATCCCTCAAGCCCCAGCCCTAGCCAGGGCTAGGTCCTAATAGACTGAAAATGCCTTGGCCCTTACCCTAGCCCTAATAAGCTAGGCAGCCCAAACCCAGACTTACAAGGAAAAGAGTCAAGTGATCAAAGGTTTTTAACATGCCCAATTTTAGTGGTCGATGGGTTCGCCAGAGGCCCAGAGTAGAGGATGCTCACGAGAATTAATGGTTCTTGCTGGGCTCGGATATCATGATTTTTCAAAATCTAAGAGGGGGTATCATTAATTTTTCAAAAACTAAGCGGAGATTTTGTGTATCCTCCTATTATTTATTTATAATGATTGTTTTACATGACAAGAATTGAAATGGTGGAGAGAGAGAGAGAGAGAGAGAGAGAGAGAGAGAGAGAGAGAGGAGCCTGCACGTGACAGGTGGATTCGCTGCCACCTACATGTATGCGGGCTTAGGAAACCTTATATTAAAAGTAACCCAACACACCCTAAAGCAAATGTTCACAATAGAATTCGCTTATGCATCCAAACACAGATGGAGAGCATTTGCCAAACAGTATTCGGTAAACCATTGTTTGCCTACCAAAACCAATTCCTTAATCAGCAAGAAAATACCCAGTTCATAGCATTTACACTCATCATTATTTGATGCATTTCTGCAAAATTTACATAGGAAAACCACCTGATGTTTCTTGGATTAGTGCACCATGAAACAGATTGGTGTTTACTTGTTGAGGCTTGACATCCTACGAACTTTTCATTTTTGCTTTTCTTACCTTGGCGTCCACACATATACCTGGCCCCCACCAGTGGCACCAGCCAAAGTCCCAACCTTAAACGGATGTGCAGCAAACCGGCATGGAATTGCAGTCATATACGGGCTTTCTAGAGACGTCGTTGTCTTGTTGACTGTGGATATGACATCCACTTCCCTTTTAGTATTACCCACAAAGAGATTCGAATCATCCCATCCCCATATTGCTCTGTACCAGCCGAGCAAAAGCAAACATTGTTAAGAGAAATCAGGACGATAATCCAGAAAACAACTAATGCAAATGTGATGTTCGCATTGGATGTGTATGAACGATTCCTGTGTGATGTGTTAGAGAATGATTATGACAAAGCATTCAGCAGGGTGTTTTTGTGCTGATCCCTCCTTGAGGGGCAAGACATCATGCAGATTGTGACATTCGGACCCATTGGAAAGGGTGCCCAAAACCATAGTGACAAATCTAGTTCTTGGCAATTCCTCAACCCAGAAATTTCTTGGGAGACTTCAAATTTTGAGGTTTTTAATTATCAGGAAAATCTCTCCAAAAATGAAATTGTTTAAAAATAGTTATTTTAAATTAATAAATAACTTTAAATTTTAAATATGTATTCATATAACAAACTCCTTAAGGTTTTTATTATTTTTCCTGATAATATCATAATAAAAAACCAACATTTTAAAATCTCTCAACATGTTGTAGATCTCACCATAATACCATTTAGTGTATTTTTTTGCCATATCATGCAAGATTTTCAAAATCTAGGTGATATTTTTCACATTGCTCAAAAAGAGACTCAAAAAGGTATTGTGCCGAGTAGTACATGTATTGACTAGGATTGCACCCCCAACTGTTAGATATCAAGGCTGCCTCTCAAGCAGCCATTGGCCAGTGCAGACAAGTATTCGGATGCTTTATTGAACTGAATTTCATTTTTCAATTCATTGATCATGTTTGTGTAAGAGGAAAACCATAGAAATCTAAGAAAATGGAAAAGGTTTGCCACTTATGTGACCTAATATTGTGTTGTTTGGAAAACAAAGAAAATGGTAAATTCCACCAAGCAATCATTAGCCTCTTTCTATAGTTTGGATTCTCAAGCACAAGACACAAGGCAACCATTGTGAGAGAAATATGAGATTTTGTGACTTGATAACAAGACCCCCCAAAGTAGATTTTCCAATCCCACACCAAGGACTCCTCCAATCCAAACCTGCCCATTCATTATAAGAAATGATGCAACTTTGGATGACACCATTTTATTTCATAACCATTAAACCTCTATTTGAAATTCCTTTTTTTCAACTAGGACTAGAAACAACAGTAACAGTAATCTGGGGGTTAGTCCCTCTACTTCTGTCTAATTGAATTATTGTAATTCAAGTGAATTGAAGAGCCAAACACAGTCTAAATCTATTGCACAAGCACAAAGGTTGAATAGTGACTTTGCCACCAACGGTTTCACCTGCACATTGTCAGCTCTTTTCTGCTTAATTATTGATTTTTCAAGCATCAAGGAACACATCATGCTTTTCTTTTTAGTAATTTAATGGCATGCTAAACATAGATGTTGAATGTTATGTGTATAAATGTAGATCCCTGATATATAGTTCAAACATGCAACCTTGGAATAGCATATGGGTAGGAAATACATGTCCATGAATCTTCCCTACTGAACTGGAATTTTCAAAGATCATGCAAGGCCACTTCATTTCCATCACAGCTTGTTACAAAGCTTGTAACTTTTTTTGGGATAGTGCCATGAGAATGAGATAGAAATAATTTGATCTTTGTTAATTTGAAATGCATTTATTAGTCTGAAGAGTGGAAATGACCAAAGTGCATGGTCACAATTCATTTTGATTGTGCATCCCAATAGCAGCCCCAAGGAGCATTCTAGATGCTTCAAAGCAAGAGTAAGACATTTCAAACTTTAAAAAGACTGCTATGAACATTAACCTGATTAACAAGATGGTGCGCTTCATGGAGAATGTGCTCCTTTAATTCTAGAAGAACATGAATTGTTCATGAATGTGTTTTGGTTGTATTTTCTTTTCAAGGGCTAAAATATTCATGCCTAGAATTAATGTGTCCGTCAGTACAAGTTCTACATCACACATGACTATGAAAAGGCCCCACTATGAGGATCATCTAGTACAATCAGCCCTATCCAATCATCAAGCGTGAAGAGTGCAGAACAGTATGAAGACAAATGAAAACGACTGCAACATCTTCATAAAGGTTGCAAACACAGGGAAAGCATACACTAGTTCCAACTTAAAACTGATCCCAAAAAAATGAAAGGAGAAAAAAAAATTCTAGCACTGTTTCCAGAAAGCAACTGAGTATATCAAATATGATTAGAGCAAAAAAATACCTGAAGGTAGAAATCCATCTACTAGTCTGATTGTAATGGGGAATCATAGTCATATCTTCAAACTCAACACCACTCAGTAAACCAACATTGTTGTCATAACTGCATCAAACAATTCCAACAAAAGGCCTCAAAGAGTCAGTTTCATCATTACCCCAGACAGAATTCACAAGTTTGCTCCATCACCGACATATGTATTCTCTTTTATTATCTGCATGCCATCAAGGTGTTAGGGGGAAACAAATCCACTTGCTGCTGCTGCTGCCTAGATCAGATTGCAAATAAATAGGATGTGCAAACAACATATATAACATGAAAATGTACTCCTGTCTGTGGAGAGTAGAGGCTAATAGATTTGGACTTTTAAGCTGAATTTTACCAAAGAGGTGAATGTTATATAAAACAGACTGGATGGATGAACTTATGGCCCTTGAACTCAATAATCATAGTTCACCAATATGGTGGAAGTATGTGTGTGTGTGTGTGTGTGTGTGAGAGAGAGAGAGAGAGAACTATTGTATATACACATAAAAGTATCGGCGTGTCTGGTTTTCCAGAGATCCACAGGTCTGACAACAATCTCCATGTCAGACACCTAGACAAAATACCCAGTCCAGGCCACCTAGATGACCACATGATGATTTAAAAAAACAAAACAAAAGAGGTCACATAGATAAGCATGCAATTTAACTGGCTAGATTGTAGAGTGGTTTGTTCACCCACTGGTAGAAGGGAGTCCTGGTGTAACTAAGCAACACCAGGATCAGTAGCCACATTTCTCAAACTGGACACTAATATAGGGAATGCATTTATGTGATTTAACTTAGTACCACCAGCCATGGTTAATTCTTGTCTGTTCAAGATATTAATATATTATACACAGATAGCCTTGATAAGTTCTGGAAACAAGATCTTTGCTACATGCACACACATCCACAATGGAGCTCATGTACGCCCACACATGCCAGCATGGCACACAGGTGCAAGATCCAACCCATCCATCAGGTTGGTCTGACCTTCCACATGTTTCCCCAAAAATAAATCTGATTAACTAAGCATGTGGGTGGATGGGTTAGGAAACTTCAGCCAAGTTTTTCAGAGCTGTACATGTGTTTTGCGAAAATGTGGTCCACCTGACCATTGGATCAACCTGATTCTTGGGCTAGGGCATTAATATAGTGGTTCCTTTCTGATGGATGGATTGGATCTCAGGTCTATCAAGCCGTGCTGCACGTGTGGCATGTACATGAGCTACATCACACTCACATCACGTGTGCACTTAGAAAAGCTCTCAAAACAATATTATAAACATCTAAAGATGAAATGAGAAACCATGTTTTGATTGGCAAAACAGAATTTGCAAAGCCAACCCAAAATAGCTGGAACAAAGCTATGATGATGGTGGTGATGTGATGACAACAATGGAGAAATGAACTCCAAAACAGGTGACAGGTCAGTAGATGATCACTTGGACAAAAGTAAAAGATTTCCAGATTTATCACTCAGTAAAGGAAAGATCTATTGGATTGAGTTATTTTTTAGGTTCTACAAGAAATTCATAGATCAAAATATTCAAAACCAAACCAATATCAAACTAAAAGAACAGAAGGAATAGATTACTTCATTCAGTACACTATAGTAATAAAATTGGTCCTTTGTAACTTCATCTAATAGACTAGTATGGGATCGAAATGCATCAGGACACGGTCAATGTCCTAATTCACCCACTATGTACAAGTGGGACCCATGGATCCATGATCTTGATCATTGATTGTTATTCATAGGAGCACTGACGTGGATGTGGTGTGACCCAAAGATCACCCAAACTAGAAAATCATAAACCTTAAATCAGTGGCCTACAAATAGACAACTAAGAATAAAATACAGCAACTGTCTATAGAGAAAAGACCAAAGATTGAATGGGCACTATCTTCCAATCTTGGACATTTTTGGAGCACCCACCATCCCAATGGAATCAATCAGATCACCAAACCAAGGGTCCCATTTGAACAGACTAGCTACAGCAAGAAACTAAAATTCCTGATGCATCAACCTATCATTACACTGTCCGAGAAGATTAAAAGAAGAAAATCCACATACTTTTGAAAAATTAGATGGAGATATATATATATGATATAAATAAATGACAGACCTTGTTGTTGCAAGACAACTTCCGCTGGGTGAGAAATAAGCAGAATGGACAGCCTTTCGATGATTAACTCTCTTCAGGCATTTCAATCGATGGGTACCATTGGCACTTCTCAAATCCCATATGCAGGCTGTGGCATCCGTTGAACTTGTGGCCATCAGATTGGTGTTCTCAGTATTGAAATCTATGGAGTTGATCCTCTGATCATGCAAATTATATATGCTTGAGATCTTTCTTGCTCGCTCATCCCATAACTTCAACTTCCCTTTACCCACACCAAAATACAAGGATTTGACATCATGGGGTCGTTGGGAAAGAGAGAAAATAGCATCATTGCAAGAATAAACCATATTGAAAGTCTCTTTTCCAACATCCATCAAACGAATGTATCCATCATAGCTGCTGGTGAAAATCTAGACATTGCATCCAATTAGCAAGTTAGTTCACTTCAAATCAATGAAACTAACCCAACATATAGATGGTTGACAAGAGAATTTTAGAGAAGGGTCACATAAACATCAATGAAGGGTACTCATCAAAGTAGGATTTTGAATTGTGTATTACACATCTGGTGTGGGTGTGGGTGTGGGTGTGGGTGTTGAATGCTACATTCCCATCCTGTGTGTGTGCATGGGTGTACACGTGTGCATGTGAGATCTAGGCAATTCATCAGGTGGCCAGCTCTATGTATGTCCACTGCCCAACTTGAAAATCAAGTTGGAATGTTAAATTAGATTTCTTTTGTGCTAAATCTCCCAAGAGTCAGTGGAGGAGTTTTTTTTTTCCCCTTAACAATCCCTATTGTTGCTGCAAAGTTTCCTGAATTTAAAGAGGGACTGATCAAATGAAGGTCCGGGGTCCCAAACTGAAACCCGGCAGCAAGGCAACAACCTTCTCTAAAACATTACATTGTCAATGAATTCTTCCCATTTGGATTCCCTAATCCAAAACCATCTTGCAAGCCTTAACTATTTGGATTTGGACCCAGCTTTCATATTTTATCAGTTTTATAATTGCTTTAAAATTGAAATTGGGATGAAACAAGAATCTCACCTAAATCACCAGCCTCATTCCCTAAGAAAATATTTGTCCCCACACCAATAAAAACCAGGACGGCAATAAGTTGCCAGCAATGGTTATTGTCATGCTACAGTTTGCAGCACTGAAGAATAATCTCAAACACCTTGAAAACCAGATGTACCAAAATGAATGTGACTATGCAATTTAGAAATTATACTTGCATATACACCCTCACACTTCTTTCTCGGAGTGAGAGTATGGCCTTATGATGGTCTCTGAAATTGATGAGTGAGGGATCTCTGGAACTACATGGCAGTAAATCTGGTTTTTTAAAAAAAAAGAAAAAATTTTAAATTGCAATCTATTGAAGGGATTGAAAAAAGCATTATATCATAATCATGAATTCAATTGAAACATCTTCTCATCCATAAAGAGAAACAAAATCAAGAAAATGCCAATAATTGAAAAATACCCAATTACATACCTTTGACAGGATTGGTTGAACTGAAATCCCTGTAATAGGAGCCGAATGTGGGCTGTAGAGATAAACCCCATTTCCTCTCTCTTCCTCACAATCCACATCCCAAAACCCAACATTACCGAACTTGTCACCTGCAACAACCATTGTCCGTTCCTCAGATGGAAAGAACGCCACACTGAGTATCCGTGCGGGCAGCATCCGAGCGATGTTGTCTGGTTTCAAAACCAACGACCCCAAATCAAAGCAATCAACAGCTACACTCTTCTTCGAGCGAGTCAATGGCACGTTCTCCGACATGTCCATGATCGTATCAATAAGCTGGCGATTGGAGGACACACGGCCGCTGTAGGCTTGTTGCATAGGGAGCCGTCCCAATTTCCGGATCAAAGGGTCAGGATGAGAAGATGAGTTGGTGGGTTTTTGAGGGGAGGCAGCAAGGTCATCTTCAACGCCGTTTGCAGTGGAGGCATCAGGTGGAATGCCACGGGACCGGAGGGAGCGGCGGATGACGATGGGGGATTTGGTCTTGGGTTTCTTTTCTGGGGTAGTTTCGTACCCTTTGATTTCGATCCTGGGAGGGAAAATAAGAGAAATTCAAGTACAAATGAATAGAAACAGGAGAGAGAGAGAGAGAGAGAGAGAGAGAGAGAGACCTTTGGCGTTTGGGAGCAGAAGAGAGCTGATTGGATTTTTGATGGAGTTTGAGAGAGGCCATCATCTGATCATTGCGCTTTATGTTCTCCAACCTCCTTCGCTCGTAGTCGGTGAGAGCCAATGCCATCGCAGGCAGAGAGAGAGAGAGAGAGAGAGAAAGAGAGAGAGAGAGAGAGCTGTTGTAGGGTTGCAGCCGATGCTGCTTTGGGTTTTATGCGTTTTGGTGGAATTTTGTTTTTATGGTGAATGTGGGTCACGCGGGAAGAAGGGAAGTGGCGGGAAAGAATCCTACGATGCCACGTCGACTTTTAAATTTCAGGAATTTTTACCACAAATTTTAAATTTTGATAATTTTTACCGCAAAATTCCTGAGGAGGGTTGAAATTAACAAAATGCAGTGAATTAGATAATTTTTGGGTCCACCTGGAATGTATGTAACATCCAACGCGTCCGGTACTTAGGTACTGGTCGGTGCTGGTAAAGCTCTGTGGACCCCACCATGATATATGTGTTTTATCCGTGTCCTCCGTTCACCCATCTCCCCGACTCATTTTAAAGCGCAATCCAATAAATGAGGTAGATACAAATTTCAAGAGGAGTACACCATCACGTGAAATAGTAGCAATTGAACCCCCACCATTAAAAACTTCTTGGGAGTCACAAGAGTATTGTATCAGGATGATATTTATTTTTTTTTCCTTCATCCAAGTCTATGTGGCATAATCGAGGTTGTATGGCAAAACTAATTCTTTGGAATTATAAACAATCTCAAATGATTGATGGAATAAATTGTCTTTTAGACCAAAATTTGCATAAATGATCTTGGCCATCCATATTTAAGTCCATTTATCAAATGGTTAATATTTAACAAATTGGTGCCATATTTTTTATGGTAGTCCACCCAACTTGCATTGGACATGACAGATGGTGTTAGGGCCATACATGAATCGAGTTAGATCGGCTAGCTCGCTTGACTCAGCTCGAAAAAGCTTGATTTGACTCGATTTGAAATTGAGTTCGAGCCGAGTCGAGTCGATTTTTTTAGCTTAAAAAAAATTTCAAACCAAGTTCAAGCTCGCCTGAGCTCGACTCGACTCAAATCAAACTTAAATGTTCACCTGCCACTCTTTGCCCAGGTTGTGGCTTTCAAACCATTAGAAGGTGATTAAACTTAGGACACTAGTTTAAATTATTATTAGAGAAATTTAGGACTATGGACCCCACCTTTTAGCCAACTATTTTTATGGAGGAATACAAACTTTGTTTTGCAACTTAGACCCGCACATGCGGATTCAGAATTTCAGGACGAAAATACCCCTCCTTTCAAGGAAACAGATTGGGTACTCCGCCTGCCACCAGCCGTCCATATGTGGGCCCCACCTTGATGTGTGCTTTTCATCCATGTCGTCCATATATTTTTCCAGATCATTTTATGGTACGAGACCAAAAATGAGATATATCCAAATCTCAAGTGTACCACATTACAAGAAACAGTATTGAATGAGCGTCAACCGTTAGAAACCTTTAGGGGGCCCACTGTGATGTTTGTGAGAAATCCTCCCCATCTAAGTTCATTCATAGGGTCAAAAAGACCTAGATGAAGAGGAAAAAAATAAATCATAATGATCCAAAACTTTTGTAACCCCTAAAAGGGTTTCAATGGTAGACATTCAATTCCTCACTGCCTTTTACAGTGTGGTCCACTTGATAATTAGATCTATCTTATTTTTTGTCTCAAGCATTAATATGAGCTCGTAAAATATATGGACGGTTTAGATAGAATACATACATCATGATAGGACCCACAAAAGCAAAAATAATAATAATTTATGCTTGCCCTGCTCAATTTGCAAGTTAGAAATTGAGCGGGGCAAACTGAATTTTTATTATTTTTTTGCTATGTTGCTTTTGTAGGTCCCATCATGATGTATGTGTTATATCCAAACCGTCCATATATGAGCGGGGCAAACTGAAAATTGAGCGGGGCAAACTGAAAATTAAGCGGAGTAAACCAGAAATTGAGCGGGACAAACTGAAAATTGAGTGCGGCAAACTAGAAATTGAGCGGGGCAAACATGAAATTGACCCCACTGTCAAAATCTAGTTTGCGCACCTTTTATGCAGTTGTTTTTATGAAAGAATACAGACTTACTTTTGCAACTTAGACCTCCACGTGCGGAGACCCAATTCCATACGAAAATACCCCTCTTTTTCACTGTTGTCCACTTTTCTTCTCCTTTTTCATTGTTTGATTTTCATCTCCCTTTCCACTACTGCTTTCACGTTGCTTTCACCTTCCTTTCCACCTTCCGGTTCCACGAGAAAGATGAAAAAAACTCATTTTGTGGGCCCCCCTTATCAGCATTTTGTCTTCTTCGGAAAATGGTCAGTCCAGAGAAGAAATCATACATCAGTTGGGCCCACATTGAATGTATGTAGTATAGGAAACGGATTGGCTACTCCCCTTAACACCAGCCCCGTGGCTAGTGGTCAGTGCTCTGTGGACCCCACCATGATGCATGTGTTTCATCCATTCCGTTCATCCATTTGTAAAGATCATTTCAGGGCTTCATCCTAAAAATAAGAGAGATATAAATCTTAGATGTACCATGCTACAGGAAAAAAATAGTGATTGGATATCCATCATTTAAATCCATCAATTCAAGTTTTCCCCGCTCAAAATTCAAATTTCCTCCGCTCATTTTCTAATCTGCCCTGCTCAATTTCATGTTTACCCCGCTCAATTTCATGCTTGACCTGCTCATTTCCTAGTTTGCCCCGCTTAATTCCATGCTTACTCTGCTCGTTTCCTAATTTTCTTCACTCAATTTCATGCTTACCCCGCTCGTTTCCTAGTTTTCTCCACTCAATTTCATGCTTACCCCGCTCGTTTCCTAATTTGTCCCGCTCAATTTCATGTTACTCTTGCTGAATTTCTTGTTTGCCCCACTGAATTTCTATTTTGACCCGCTCAATTTTCAGGTTGTCCTGCTGAATTTCATGTGTGCCCCGCTCAAACTGATAATACTCTCCTTACTCAATGGCATGATAGATAGCATCACAAAATTAAACAAGCACCACTTATTTTTCATGTTTCCCCCACTCAATTTCTAGTTTACCCCACTTAATTTCATGTTTCCCCCGCTCAATTTCATGTTCGCCCCGCTGATTTCTAGTTTACCCCCACTCAATTTCATGTTTGCCCCTGCTCAAAACTTAAACCTAAACCTAAACATAAAACCTAAATGTATTCTCAAATCCCTAAACCTAAACCTTAACTTATTCTCAATTCCCTAAACCTTAACCTATAATCTAACTTAAACCAAAACCTATAGTATACACTTGTAACCTAAAACCAAAATGTATTCTTAAATCCCTAAACCTAAACCTTAACCTATAACCTAACTTAAACCTAAACCTATAACCTACATTTATAACCTAATACTTAAATGTATTCTCAAATCCCTAAACATAAACCTACACCTAATTCTAATATCAACTCCTTAACCTAAACCTAAACTTGAAAACCCAAACATAAATCTGATCAAGACTAAAATAGAGTATATGGAGTACAATTTTAGTAATAATAAGAATGAGAACGAGGAATTAATCAAGATTGCTTACTTGGATTGACAATTCATGAGAGTGGATACATTGAGAAGGATGTTGCGCATAAAATTCGGGCGAGGTGGAAGAAATGGAGAAGTGCCTCTGGAGTTTTATGTGATCGTTGTGTACTCACTTAAATTATCCTAATCTCATTAACTAAGGATCGAGGCAAGCAAGAGCCCTGTAGCAAGGGGATAGATTGAAGAGGCACATAATCCCCCCTCCCCTCTTTCCTTACCATCATCGTCAAATGAAAATAGAGTTGTGGCTGCTCTCTACTTTTGCTTGTAGACTTTTTCTCCTTCGTGCTTCAAGTGACAAAATGTGAAGCAGAGGTAGGTGAAGAACATGTGGTCCCTAGCAAAAATGGCTATGAAATAGATGTTGAACAACGAAGTTTGATTTTAGAAAAGCACCATCACTATGGGAATGTACACACAGTAAAAAAAGTTACGTCAATCCGTTGAGATATGATATGCTACAAGTGAATATTTGAAATAAAAAATGCATCCTAATTTAGGATGACTAATCCTTCTAATCTACTCCACATAATGTCTTTTTTGGGAGTGCACATGTGAAGAAATGATCAAAATGGTCGTATTTGTTAGGAAATTGGGAGTTCTAGACTTATAACCTATAACTATTTCCAAATCCCAAAACCTATAACCTAAACCTAAACCTATAACTTATAACCTTAACCAAAACTTAAACCAAAATCAAAACCAAAACCAAAACTTATAACCTAAACCCGAACCCATTCCCAAATCTCAAAACCTATATCCTAAACCAAAACCAAAACCTATGACCTAAACCCGAACCCATTCTCAAATCCCAAAACCTATAACCTAAACCTAAACCTTAACCTTGTCATAAACCTATAACCTATAACCTAAATCAAAACCAAAACCTATAACCTAAACCTGAACCCATTATCAAATCCTAACCTATAACCTTAACCAAAACCTATAACCTAAACCAATACCAAAACCTATAACCTAAACCCGAACCCATTCTCAAATCCCAAAACCTATAACATAAACCTTATCCTAAACTTATAACCTATAACCTAAACCAAAACCAAAACCTATAACCTAAACCCGAACCCATTATCAAATCTCAAAACCTATAACCTAAACCTAACATTAACGTAAACCTAAACCTATAATCTATAACCTTAACCAAAACCTATAACCTAAACCAATACCAAAACCTATAACTTAAACTCGAACCCATTCTCAAATCTCAAAACTTATAACCTATAACTTAAACTAAAATCTAAACCTAAACCTATAACCTAAACCCGAACCCTTTCTCAAATCTCAAAACCTATAACCTATCCTTAAACCTTAACCTATAACCTAACCTAAACCTCTACTTATAACCTAAAACTATTCCCAAATCCCAAAACCTATAACCTAAACCTAACTTTTCCCAAAACCTATAATCTAAACTCAATTCCCTAAAGCGAAACCTACACCTAATCCTAATCTCAGCTCCCTAACCTAAATTTAAACCTAAGCTTAAAAACCCAAACTTAAACCCAATCTCGAACCTGAATCCGATTTCCTAAACCTAAACCATAACTCATTCTCAAATCCAAAAACCTATAACCAAAACCAAAACCTATAACCTAAACTCGAACCCATTCTAAAATCCCAAAACTTATAACCTAAACCTAAACATAAACCTTATCCTAAACCTATAACCTATAACCTAAACCCGAACCCATTCTCAAATCCCAAAACCTATAACCTATCCCTAAACCTTAACCTATAACCTAACCTAAACCTATAGTTATAACCTAAAACTATTCTCAAATCCCAAAACCTATAACCTAAACCTAACATTTCCCTAAACTTATAACCTAAACTCAATTCTCTAAAGAGAAACATACACTTAATCTTAATCTCAACTCCCTAACCTAAACCTAAACCTAAACCTAAACTTAAACCCAAACCTAAATCTAAACCTTATCCTAGAAAGGGAAATGAAAATCAAATAATGAAAAGGGAGAGGAAAAGTGGACGACAGTGAAAAGGAGGGGTATTTTCGTCCTGGAATTAGGTCTCTGCATGTGGAGGTCTAAGTTGTAAAAGTGAGTTTGTATTCTTTCATAAAAATAGCTGGATAAAAGGTGGACAAACTAGATTTTGACAGTGGGGTCAATTTCATATTTGTCTCGCTCAATTTCTAGTTTGCCCCGCTCAATTTTCAGTTTGCATCGCTCAATTTCTAGTTTGCCCCGCTTAATTTTCAGTTTGCCTCGCTCAATTTCTAGTTTGCCCCGCTTAATTTTCAGTTTGCCTCGCTCAATTTCTAGTTTGCCCCGCTCATATATGGACGGTTTGGATATAACACATACATCATGATGGGACCCACAAAAGAAAAAAAAAAAATCAGTTTGCCCCGCTCATTTGAGCGAGGTAAACTGAAAATTGAGCGGGGCAAATTAGAAATTGAGTGAGGCAAACTGATTTTTTTTTTTACTTTTGTGGGTCCCATCATGGTGTATGTGTTATATCCAAACCGTCCATATATTTTACGAGCTCATATTAATCAATTTGCCATTGAAACCCTTTTAGGGCTAACTATCAAGTGGACCACGCTATAAAAGGCAGTGGGGAATTGAACGTCTACCATTGAAACTCTTTTAGAGCTAAATGTATTATCAAATCCCTAAACCTAAACCTTAACTTATTCTCAATTCCCTAAACCTTAACATATAATCTAACTTAAACCAAAACCTATATCCTATACTTGTAACCTAAAACCTAAATGTATTCTCAAATCCCTAAACCTAAACCTTAACTTATTCTCAATTCTCTAAACCTTAATGTATAATCTAACTTAAACCAAAACCTATATCGTACACTTGTAACTTAAAGCCTAAATGTATTTTCAAATCCCAAAACCTAAACCTTAACTTATTCTCAATTCCCTAAACCATAACGTATAATCTAACTTAAACCAAAACCTATATCGTACACTTGTAACCTAAAACCTAAATGTATTCTCAAATCCCTAAACCTAAAACTTAACCTATTCTCAATTTCCTAAATCTTAACCTATAACCTAACTTAAACCTAAACCTATAACCTACACTTATAACCTAAAACCTAAATGTATTCTCAAATCCCTAAACCTAAACCTATACCTAATCCTAATATCAACTCCTTAACTTAAACTTAAACTCAAAAACCCAAACCTAAACCTAGTCCCAAACCCGATTTCCTAAACCTAAACCTTAACCTATTCTCAGTTCCCTAAACCTTAACATATAACCAACACTTATAACCTAAACCTAAAACCTAAATGTATTCTCAAATCCCTAAACTTAAACCTACACCTAATCCTAATATCAACTCCTTAACCTAAACCTAAACTTAAAAACCCAAACCTAAAGCCGGTCCTGAACCCGATTTCCTAAACCTAAACCTTAACCTATTCTTAGTTCCCTAAACCTTAACATACAACCGACACTTATAACCTAAACCTAAACCTATAACCTAAATGTATTCTCAAATCCCTAAACCTAAACCTACACCTAATCCTAATATTAACTCTTTAACCTAAACCTAAACTTGAAAACCCAAATTTAAATCTGGTCTCGAACCCAATTTCTTATACCTAAACCTTAACCTATTCTCAGTTCCCTAAACCTTAACATATAACCTAAACCTAAACGTATAACCTAAACCTAAAACCTAAATGTATTCTCAAATCCCTAAACCTAAATCTCAAAAAAAAAAGAAAAAAAAAGAAATACAATTTTATTTTATTTTTTGCAAAAGATGCAAACGTCGATACTACCTACATATCGTAAATACTATCGACATAAGTTGTAAATATTATCTACATATCATCAATATATCAACGTAAGTTGTAGATATTATCTACATATCATCGATATATCGACGTTAGTCATAAATAACAATTTTTGATACACTTTAGCTACGGATTATAACCGTAGCTATAATTGTGTCGATATATCGACGATATGTCGATATTATCGAAAAAGTTTAGAATTGTCCAGCGAGTTTACCTTAAAAATTTAGAATTTACGATACACTTTAGCTACGAATTATAACCGTAACTAAAACTGTACCGTACAGGCAGCGCCGCGACCATCTTTTTTTTTTTTTTGCTATGTTGCTTTTGCGAGTCCCATCATGATGTCTGTGTTATATCCAAACCGTCCATCTATTTGGAGAGCTCATATTAAGGCTTGGGATGAAAAATAAGATAGATCTAACTATCAAGTGGACCACACTGTAAAAGGCAGGAATTGAACGTCTACCATTGAAACCCTTTTAGGGGTTACGAAAGTTTTGGATTATTATGAAAACCTTTTTTCCCTTTTCATCCAGGCCTTTGTAACCTCATGAATAGATTGGATGGAAAATAAATGTTATGGTGGGCCCTACAAAATTTTTAACGGTGAAAATCAGTTTTCCTGTTGCTCTGTGGTGTGGTCCAATTGATCGTTGGATATAATTTTTTTTTTTTGGATAATGCTCCAAAATTATCTCAAAATATGGATGAACGTTGTGGATATAACAAATACATAGCTGTGGGGCCATGTAACTTTGATCTCTTTTGAGCCGTTCGTACAACTCTCAGCTGGAGGAGCGTTAGCGCTCGTCTTCGAAAGGAGGGGTATTTTCGTCCTCAAATTTGTTGTCCATACAAGTAGGTCTAAGTTGCAAAACAAAGTTTGTCTTCTTTTATAAAAATCGGCTGGATAAAAGGTGGGGTCCACAATCCTAAATTTCTCTTATTATTATATACACGTTCATATAGTTGTTACTCCGATCGACGCTCGGTCACTAGCCATTTACACATATTTTGGCACCATAAATAGTTCACTTTTCATGCACCCTCTCCCTGTGTAAATTTGTGCCTTATCATTAGGAAAGAAAGAGAGAAAGAGAGGAAGAAGAAGAGAGAGAATGAATGATCGGAAGTTTAAAGGCTTGTGCACCTTCACCTTCTCATCCCCTATAACAACCTTAAGTCACTCATGGATCCTTTATTGGAGCTTTTTTATCTACAAATGAAGGTAAGAAATTGATTTTACTTCCTAATGTAAGTCTTTTAGGTTGATTTTCTTATATCTTACAATAGCTTGTACGATTGTTTAAGTTTTGGAGATCTTTCCTTAAACCTTGACCCTAAAAGTACTCTAAGTGAGGCAAACCATCACAAGGTATCGACCATTTTCTTCCAGGTTTCATTTATTAACCATTGAGAATGAATCTATGTCGTAGTTATAAATTTGCATGCTAACATTGTCAGACTTGCTTTTTATTGGAAATCTTGTTGTTACTCACTTTTGGTAGTTAACATGTTCGATGAAAGGTCTGAATGAATAAAATGCTTAAATTGAAGACTTTACATTACATTGATGTGTTGTTTAATGTTTACCTGTCATGCTTTGGCTAACAAATATTTATGCTTGAATCACCTCGTCATTTTATGAATTGATAAATACCACAACGACTAAAATTGTGATTATTGTGTAATAGGCTTTACAAAATGCTTAAGGGGTGACTCGCATTGGGTTGGCCACTCCAGTCTTGTTCGATTGATTGGGGTTGAACATTGACAACCGACAATAGCTAGACTACTCAAGATGTTTTGCACCCAATGTCGATTGCACTAGAGTTCTACTGTGTCAATCAGATTAGTCGGATGTGTGGCTGATCATATTGTGTTCATAATGTGTGATAATGCTCGATTGAATCTAAGATACCATCGTTCCTCTTAAATGAGTCTACTTATAACCGTTAGCACTACAATCGTATGAGACTCATGAATTGAGCATGGTAGTATGAGATACCATATTCGAGTTGTTGGCTTACGTTGGGGTGATAAGCCTTCCCGTGATGACCATTGAGCAGTGATGAAAGCAACCTACTTGCCGTGTGTGATTGAATAAGGTGATTCATCACCCAAAAATGGATCAAAGGACATAGGTGAGTAGTCGTTTCGGCTGCTATGAGCCTCGTGATCTAGATGAGACTTGTGATATAATGATGGTACCCTAGATTCCATGACATGCTAAATGAATAAGACCTAATAACTACATAGCTAATCATGCATATCATTCGTATTATTAGTAATGCTGGTGATGAGTCACATTACATTAGGAAATGTAGTTTGCGAACAAAGTTAGAGTCGTGTGATGATGGAGTATTGGCATTAGTGAAATAGGCGTTGAAGTCGTTTGTTGAAGGAGTGCTGGACTGTAATGCTCATGCATCATTTCATTATAACATTCATGCACCGAACAAGATTAGATGAGAAGCGTTTCTTTACTTGTGCTATTATTACCTGTACTGATTGAGTTGATAACATGTGTAACTTATAATAAATGAAACTACCGAGTTGATCACTCACTCCCACTCTGCAATGGTATTTTAAAACACCAACCAGACAATATTGTAGATGTAGGGCTTACTGAAGCGGACACTTTGAAGGACGCGCACATGGACAAGGAGAAAGAATTTTCCTACTTCCAATTATTCGATGGGCAATTATAGCTAGCTCGTTGCTCGGCTGAATTTGATGGATATTCTTTTGTTAGATAGACTTTATACTTGACACCTTTTCTATTTCTTTTGGAACTGTATATTGGGCCCAACTATGAAACTTATGCTCTAAATGGATGTATACTGCATATTTAAGAATTGTTAATTAATTTAAATACATTTATTTTAAAGTATATTTCACTATTTAACCTAGTTTTATGATTGCTTGGATATCAAGTTAAAAGTATAGTTAATTCATACTTTCATAAAGCATAAGTGACACATGGAATATTGGGGATCGAGTTCATACTCGACCATTGAAATTCAAGGCGTTAGATCATATAAGATTATTTTAGCAAGAATGTTCAAATCATGTTCAAGACAGATATATTTCAAGGCCAACCGAGCATTTGAGGTGGCACAAAAACCGGAACTATTGCTTTTCCACGTTTTCCACCTAAAAATTCATGATTTGATCATTTCATATAGAACACGTGTTAGAACATGGTAGTTAGATTTAGATAATAATATGAATAGGATAGTTTATATTTTTATTATAATATGTATTTGTTAAGATATCTCCAAATCTTTATAAATCTTCAATCTCCTCTATATATTTAGATTTTTATCAAAGAAATAAAATAAGTTATAGCTTTTCACAATGTAGTCTCTCTAGCTTAAAATGGTATCGGAGTTAACCCAAGCCCTTCTCCCATCTTCTTCTTCTTCAAATCCTCTGCCGCCACCCAAGCCCTTCTCTCATTTTCTTCTTCTTCAAATCCTCTAACCCCACACCACACAACAGCAGCTGATTGCTGCAACTCCATTATCATCTTATTTGTCATCATCTTCTCCATCAGAAGCAGCACCTCCACCCCGCCATTCCTACTGACTCACCCCCAACTGTAAATATTGCTTTGAGGAATCAATATCACCCAACTACAATCTCAAGACACCCAAATGCACCTGAAATGCTCTCTGTTCTTTTACAAGATAGCATATCCTCCAGTGAGAATGCATCTATAAAGTATGATATGATCACATTCCTTGGCTTGAATTTAATGAATATAACAGACCAAAAGTCACATGAAGAAAATAAATCCTATTCACAGAGCCCAAAAGTCAAATGATAAAAATAAATCCTAGCTGTCTGATTTGATCACTTGCAAATAGACATTTGAATAAAGTAGACAACATTCACTCCCAATGGGCAATGATGTGAAATCTTGACTACAACCCCATCCATGCTGGGCCCTTTGGATAAACTGTCCAGATACACTTGTGTCCCATGGATGGTCAAGAATCACTAGAACATATCATGATCCCTTGAGCTTCCAAGTCTCTGCATGGTTCTTCCAAAGAGGAAGTATAAAAATAGACATTTCCATTGAAACATCCTTGTAATGGAAGGTGTGGTTTGGCTGTAAAAATTACGGGTGGTTAGGAATTGGAATCTAGGATTTTCAATCCAGATAATGTTTGGCACCCCCCAAATCCCAGATTTCAAATTCAGATTGCAAAGTATGCCTTTTAAAATCCACAAAAAAGGTGGGGTACAAAATTCTGGATTTTCAATCCTCACCAACTGTCATGACTGCCCTCTCCTCCCCTCTTTAGGGCCTGAAATCCAGGCTGCCAAACATGATTTGTAGATTCTGTAGGATTGAAAATCGAAGCTTCCGAACCCAACTAAAAGAATTTAAAATCCAAATTCATGCTGCCAAATGAACCCCAAGTCCTTTGCAAAGAAGGGTATATATATCGTAAAAACGAATGAATAACAATCACCGGATTTAAACAGACGAGCCCATTCTCTCTCTGTTTTTTTTGTCCTTTTATTTTCTTATCGCATCAGTGATCTGATCCAAAGTTACCGATTATTCCCCCACTTACATCAAATGAAGAAAAAACAAAAGAAATCGACACCAGCTTTTCTCTTCTCTGCAATTTCCCCTTCTCCAGCAAAGGCAACAATATTTCTCTCAATTCTATCTTCTACTCTTACACTGTGTAGTGCTGTTGGATGGTCTCGATATCCAGTCCTTTCAGCTTCACCACTGATTCCACGTGCCCTTTGAGCGTGTGAAGCTCCCTTAGCCTGCAAAAACCATATCGTCACAATGCCGGCATTCAATGATCAAAATCAGTTTCAAAGCATATGTTAGCCCTTGAAATAACACATACATGGACAGCCTAATATTATACAAATGTCTGTGCACCATCACATATATTATCATACCTTGCGACCTCTGCACGCCTCTTTGCTTGCTCAGCAAGCTCAGATAGCTCCCTGTAGCTGTTCTTCTCGTTGAAGAGATTGCTTGTGTCGGGGGGCTGGAGGCCATGAAGGGTGCGTTGGGCATGGGCCCACTGGGCCTCCCTCTCTTCCCTGCCGTAATCCTTCTTACTTGTGAAGGCCGTCTGTCAACCAATGCAATGAAGTTAGGGAGGAATCATAAAATGGTTCTTTGCTCCAAATGAATTCCATTTCCAACTCGAAATGGATAGTTGGGTATTTACCCTGTTCTCAATCAAATTATCCCATGCTTTTCCGCTTAAGCCATAGCGGGTCAGGAATTTCAGGATGTCAAGGGGAAAGTAGAAGACGATGCTGTACAGCCAGATGACACCAGCCCACCCCCATCCGATGCCTTGGATCCTAGCAAAGCCCCAGTTTGCATACACAGCGATGAATGTGGCCAACTGAATGTACTAGATGGTTAGTTTCTAATCGCAATGTGCACCAGTATGATAAGTAATGAGCACTCACCAGCTGGGCCGCGACGAAAGCACCAACGAGCAAGAGTCCAGGTCGTTCGATGAATGACCAGCTCCGGGACCGGGTGACAAAGATGAGTGCCTGGCTCACATGCTCACTTGGAGATAGACAGCTGCTGTAAGCTCTTCGTTGTTGCTCCTGATGGGACCGCACTCCGAACCGTTCCTGCAAAAATCCAATGCACAATTACTATCACAGAGAGAGAGAGAGAGAGAGAGAGAGAGAGAGGAGAGAGAGAGAGAGAGAGAGAGAGAAGAGAGAGAGAGGAGAGAGAGAGAGAGAGAGAGAGAGAGAGAGAGAGAGAGAGAGAGAGAGAGAGAGAGAGAGAGAGAGAGAGAGAGAGAGGAGAGAGAGAGAGAGAGAGAGAGAGGAGAGGAGAGAGAGAGAGAGAGAGAGAGAGAGAGAGAGAGAGAGAGAGAGAGAGAGAGAGAGAGAGAGAGAGAGAGAGAGAGAGAGATGTTGCATCTGTCTACTAGTATATAGTAGTAGGGTTCGATGTTGATGAACTTACGGAGAAGAAATCAGTGGCCTGTGCCACCCAGAAGAAGACAACAGTCATGACAGCGAGATAGGTGCCGAGGACGATGCCAGTGGCAAAGATCTCCTTGAGCTTCCATGAATCTGGCAATGGCGACGGCTTTACTCTGTCCTTGGAGATGGTCATGATGGTGCCGTCGTTGAGTATGGCAATGACGAGGACCATGAAGGGAGAGAAATCAAACTTCCAGATGAGCGCGATGAGCATGAAGCCGAGCACAATCCTGATTGTGATGGACACTGCATAGATTGTGTAGTTCTTCATCCTCTGGAAGATGGCCCGGCTGGTCAACACTGCGCTGATGATGACACTCAGGCCAGGCTCCGTCAGGACAATGTCGGAGGCACTCGGGCTGCATCTGTTGCATCGTCCACTGCAATTCCAATGTCCGCCTTCTTCAGTGCTGGCGCATCATTCACTCCATCTCCTGTCATGCCACAGATGTGGTTCCTTTCCTGCAGCTTTTTCACTATCTCATACTTATGCTCTGCACCATTCAATCAGTAATAGTAGTGAGAGCCTGTTTGCTAGTCCAATGCATGCCAAGTTCCGGCCCACTCATCAGGTGGGCTAGCCATGTTGACAACCAGGCATGAAATTAGGTGGTCTACTCATCAGGCATGCCCTGCATGGACGAATAAATGGACAGTTGAAGGATAAAAAAGTCCAATGTTCCATACATTGGAACGCACACGGGGGTGGATCAGCCTGGTTGTTGGACTAGATCATCAACATTGTGTGGCCCACCTGAAAAGTGGCTCAGATGTCGTGCATCAGTAGTGAGAAAAGAATGATAATATGCCTGGGAAAACTCCGGCGAAGCCATCAGCTTTCTCGATAAGCTCATCGACAGGGATAGAGGCGATGGACTCGTCCTTGCACTGGCCAAGGAGGGAGGAGGAGGGGTACATGTTGGTGCCCATGCCCAACCTGCGGCCCGTCTCCTTGCCAATCGCAAGCTGATCGCCTGTGATCATCTTCACATTGACTCCAAGGTTGAGTGCCCTGCGGATGGTCTCTGCGCTATCGTGCCTTGGCGGGTCAAACAGCGGCAACAGGCCCACGAATTGCCATGGCCCCCCAGGGCTCTCCTTGTTAGCCTCTGGCACCGTCTGGGACAACCATACGCCAATTCAGCTCTAAGAACATTGAAACACCAAGAACAAACACATGTTTTAACATTCCCTGTAGATCCCTGTAGATGGGCCCCACCTGTCTGCACACGGCCAGTGAGCGAAGGCCGCGATCGGCAAACTTGTCAATGATGGCATGGACTTTGTTCATGGCATCTCCCTTGAGGTTGCAGAGCTCAATGACCTGCCACATACACAAACACACATAGAAAATGTACATATGAACACTGCTATACATTAGCTCGAAAAGGTCTAGCGTGTGCAGGATTACCTGCTCGGGTGCGCCCTTGCTGCACCTGTGCCATGTGCCATTGGGCTCAATGTAAGTTATAGCCGTCCGCTTCTCCACAGGATTGAAAGGAAGGAAATGCACCTCTTCGATCCCTGCTCGTGCCTGCACGAGGATGCAAACGAGTGCATGCGCAAGTTCAATTACCCAAGTGAAAGCTAACATGAGCCAGGGTGGGCATTGTTCCTTTTTGTTTCAGCTGGGGAACGAAAAGTACTCAAATCATGGCTAACATTAGTTCTCTTGTCTTCCCATGGCTCATGTTAGTGCAATGGTCGTCTTCTGAAACTACCCTCTAACAACAATGGATCACCCATTAGTTTGAAATGAGTGAAAATTACAACTGTTCGATCAGAAGTGGACAGCGATGGGAAGTAGATGGTCCCAAGCAAGTGGCCCATTTTCGTCATTGTCTGAGATTCACCTAGAGCCAGCAATGGGAACTCATGTAATGGTGCATTTTGTACTTGGGCCCTTATGGGAACTCATGTAATGGTGCATTTTGTACTTGGGCCCTTCTCTCTCTCTCTCTCTCTCTCTCTCTCTCTCTCTTCTTTTTCTTTTTCTTTTTCTGCAATAAGTGAATGATCTGTGTAAACCACCAATTGCAGAAGTCGGCAATGTGTGAATTTATCACCGTCCATCCTTTAAGTGGGCCATGTTTGATCACCCCACATTCCGAAAATTCAAATCAAATGAGTGTAGCCCACTTCTCATCACTGCTGGACCTGATAGGATTCACTTATACCAGAAGTCCGCTTTGGGTGTTTGACGCAGGATCCTTTCCCTTTCAAGTAAATCCAATGGGTCCCTTACCTCCTTGGGGTCAGCCAACATTCCGACGATGGACGAATCAATTGCATCCTGGTTTTCGACCCTTGAAGCCCTTGCTGCAAGCAACACAACGGTGTCCTTGTCCATATCCTTCACAAACACCTGCACCAATACAACCAATGCAAGAAACCTCAGCTGCCCCTCAGCTGTGTCACACATGCCAATAATCCAAGGTGTTTGATCATTTCCTCTTCCTAGTCTCACCTCAATCAGGCTTTTGTCAACAGTAAGCTTGTTAAGTGTGAGGGTCCCTGTCTTGTCGCTGCACAGCACATCCATCCCAGCCAGCTCTTCAATGGCCGTCATCCTCTTCGTGATGGCGCCTTGCTCGGACAGACGGTGCGAACCAATGGCCATAGTCACTGACAACACCGTGGGCATTGCAATGGGGATACCACCAATGAGCAACACCAACAGATTGTCAATCCCATCTCTGTATTTACGGTGTTGGATTGGATACATCACTATAATCTCTATGACCATGCCCGCGGCGATAGAACAAATACAGAAGTTACCAATGGCGGTAAGGACCTGAACAGCAAGCACCAGCCCAGTGCACATTAGCAGCAGAGTGTAAGCTGTTACTTACTATAAAATGGGGTGCAGTTGAGTGTTAGATATGTGATCCAAACCTTTTGGAAATGTCCCACTTGGTTGGTGCTGTCCACAAGGTGGGCTGCCTTCCCGAAGAATGTGTGGACACCAGTGGCAATGACAATGGCCTCGATCTCACCTTGCTTGCATGTAGACCCAGAGAAGACCTCATCTCCGGCATACTTGGTGACTGGGAGGGACTCACCTGTGAGGGCTGCTTGATCAATCTTGAGTGGATCACCCTCAAGAAGCCTAGCGTCCGCCGGAACAATGTCACCCAACTTGATGCTTATAATGTCCCCTGGTACAAGGATTGATGCATCTTGTTCCGTCCATTTCCCACTTCGAAGAACCTACATCCATCATCACCATGAGCCACCATGGTACACTGCACTCCATAGTGCATGCTAGAAATTCCCCAGAGCATTTGCTAACATGCAGCATCTTATCACCATGAAACTGGCATAAGGATTTTCCCACTAACTTGCACTATCGAAAAATCCCAACTGTTGGCACGAGGTAGAATTCATTACCTTGGTCTTGGGAGCGAGGCCTGCCATCAAAGCAGCCGCTGCATTGCCCGCATTGTTCTCTTCAATGAAGCTGATCGTCGAGTTGATGATCAGCAACACAACAATACCCAAGAAATCTGGCCAGTCTGGAGGTTTGCCCTGTACCCAAAAAAAAAAGTCCATGAAGTGTGAAGCATGCATCGAAACATCTACACCGTATATGTGTAACTTGTGCAGACCATTGATTTGCCCATCATGTGGATGGGCCATGGCCAAAATTCAAGGTAATTGGATAATGGTAAGCCATCTAATAACTGGCTGAAAATGGACAGTTTATCTCAATTTTGAACGAAAAATTAGTAAGATTCTGCATCCACCAACAAAATTTCACAAAGTGGTCAGTTGGGCAAGTGTGTCCAAGCCAATCCAATTTTCAGTGGCCCACCATATCAATGATCCGGATCATCGCAACAACTGATCCATGGACAAATAAAGAAGTTTACCCCTCCATTCGCCAATGCAATGGCCATCAAAGCGGCGAGCTCCATAACCCACGACAGAGGATTCCACATGAAACCCAAGAATTTGAGAAGCTTGCTATCCTGTTTCCATCAAAACATAGAAGAATGTGAGAAATTTGAAGAGGAAATCTCATGAAAATTTTCAAAAAGCAAAGAAAAGAAAATATGCCTTTTTCTCTTCTAGCTTGTTTGGGCCAAAGATCTGGAGCCTTTGCTCTCCTTCTTCTGTTGTCAACCCCTCCTTTGTACATTTCAGCTGCTCAAACACTTCCTCCACAGGTATCCGCTCCTACACCCGATCATCACCATACATTATCATCATCGTCATCATCACCATTAAATCAAAATGACAAAACTAGTTAAGATAACCCAAAAAAACAGACTCGATGACTCGATCTCCCACTGAGTCAGTTTACACAGAGACTGAGTCGACATGACTCGGTAAATGAATAAAGAATGTTTAATCTTTAAACACTATAACAAAATATCAAAATAATTAAAAATACTCTAAAAGAAGAACTTCCTTTCAGGGTACCAGTATTTACACCTGCAATTTTGATAGACACAACCTTTCTTTCTACTTTTGGGAATACAGCTGCACAATATTGTACTGTTGTATTTGTCAAAAAAATTAAAAAATAAAACTGGGAGTAGATATCAATTATTCAATTTCCTATCCCAAAGTATAAGTGTTATTAAAGGAGAAACCATCACTTTCAAGAACTGTAATATCACCGACGTAGGACATCCCAGCCATGGAAATGGTGGGCCACACCATGATGATCAACTGGGCCAGAAATCAAGAAGATCCACTCCACCTTGTGACTGGATTGGCATAATCTTGACACCGAATTTCCACTCATCAGGCACAAGATATCATCTCAGCCGCTCATCTAACTCGACATACTGGTGTGGCCCACTAACGACCTGATCGAGCCAATCTTGACCGTAACTGATTTTCACAGAGTTCCCGACCTCTTTGACGGGAAAGATGAATCTCGCGTGACATCCAAACCGTTGGATGATAATTCACCATGCAATCCAGTGGCTAACTTTCAACATGTCATATGCATGCAAGATCCAACCCGTCCAATAGATGGGGCCCACCGTGGGTAGAAATCAGCACCATTAACTCATCAGGCACTCGCTGAGTCTGACTCGATGACTCGGACGAGTTGGACTCAGTCGAACAAGAATGAAAATCGAAAACGCTGGAAATTCAAGAAACGTAAAAGAAATCCAAACCGTTGGAAAGGAAGATCTAAGGATGGAAATGATTTCTTACGAGATCAATGGTCTCATTCTTGATTTCTTCGAGACTGATGCTGGCTCTGTTATTCGCCATTGTTGATTTCTAGAGAGAATGGAATTGGGGGAGAATAGGAAGTGAGGATTTCTATGAAGAGTATGTTTTATATAAGGACGGAAAGCTTGCTCTCTCCATCTTCTATTAGGAATCAGACTCTCAGCCAAGCTGTCCCTCACAGAACCGGTTACTACGGGTGGAGTTCGTACGAACGACTGGCTTACAAGCTGTGGGCAACCCGGAAACGACTGGGGGAAAGGGTGCTTTTGACCGGTGACGTGTCCGTGGGTCTTGGTTGATGGTTTGTTACGGGGTTGTGGCTTCGGAGTCCCGGTCCTGCGGGTTGGAAACGATACGGTCCTCGACCTTGTAACATCCTTGAAATACTCGGTTTTTATTTTGTCGTGATTGCGGCTGTTTTTTTCCATGATCTTGACCGTTGGAATGATGGGGTTCAGTGTGGATGGGCTGTGATTTTGAGATTTTTACTTGATCGGACCGTTCTTTGGCTGAGGCGTGGATTGGGTACTACCCCCACTAGGACCGAGCTAGAGACGGACGGCTCTATCAGAAGCTCTGTGGGCCCCACTGTGATGTATGTATTTTATCGACAACGTTCATTCATTTTGAAAACTAATTTTAGATGATGGTTCCAAAAATGAGACAGATCGGATCCTTAAGTGGACCACACCACAAGAAACAGTGGTGATTGAATTCCTACCGTTGAAAACCTCTTGGGGGCTACAGAAATTTTGGATCAGACTGATATTTAATTTTTCCCTTCATCCACGTCTCTGTGATCTTATGAACATTTTGGATGGAAGATAGTCATTAAATTAGGCCCTAGGGAGTTTTCAACGGTGTGGATCATTGTCACCAATGCTTCCTAAGGTGTGGTCCACTCGAGCCTTCAATAGGTCTCCTTTAATTTTTTTTTAATCTAAAATAATATTTCAAAATTATTAGACAAATTGGATAAAATACATTTATCATGGTGGGCCCCATAGATCCCCTGACAGGACCGTCCGTCTCTGGCAAGGTCCTGGGCCCCTGGCGGGGTTGGGACCCCATCCGCGCCCCTTTAGCTGTGGTCCTGTGCATGTTTGAGAGATGGTACGGTGGAGAAGTAAGAAGGCTTATATGGTAGAGCCATCTATCTAGAGGACCCGTGGCAGAGTGATGTGCGAAGTGGGCCGTCCATATGTAGGTTCCCAGTGGGAATGGTTCAAGTCTGGTAAATAAGTCGTGTTGGACTGTCCTTTTCATTCGATCCATAGCCATTAAAGTTACGGTGGAAAACAAAAGTAACGGGCTGGTGGGTGAGCTACTGACCGTAGGGCCCATATCTATGTATTCATTGTATATCCACGCTGTCCATCAGTTCTTCCAGATTATTTTATGATATTTTCCCAAAACTGAAGCAGATATAAATTTCAAGTGGACCACACAGTAAAAATTGAATTTCCACCGTAGAAACTTTTCGGGGCACAAAAGTTTTAGATCAAGCTGCTGTTTCTTTATTGCCTTTATCTTGGTATATTTGACATTATCAACAAATTCTATCGAAAGTAAACCTCACAGTGGGCCCTAAGATTTTTTTTTATGGTGTGCGTTCAATCATTACTGTTTTCCAATGGTGTGGTCCATCTGAGATTTGGATCAGATTCATTTTTGGAGAAATTATCTAAAATGATCTAGAAAAACTGATGGACAGCGTGGATATACAAAAAATACATTAATGTGGGTCCCACGATCAGGGCCTCAACCAATAAACTGTTACCCTGCCTCACATGATCCGCGTTCCTGCATCATGCATGGGATGCATGGGTTTTATTTTTATGAAGTCATTGGTACACATGTCAATATATGGGTGGACCTGATCGATGTATCACCCTGCCACGTGTCCAGCCTCAAGATAACTCTATTG
Organism: Magnolia kwangsiensis; assembly: GCA_037074715.1. Lineage (NCBI taxonomy): Eukaryota > Viridiplantae > Streptophyta > Magnoliopsida > Magnoliales > Magnoliaceae > Magnolia > Magnolia kwangsiensis. The sequence goes on from CM073583.1 coordinate 87,408,023, forward strand.
CATTTGTATTCTTGTGGGCCTACCTCATCTCCCATGACCGTCCATGTTCTACTGAAAAAGGGCCCTAGATGGAGGCTATGATCTTTCAATCGGAGATATTTCCAGGGCATGGTCCATCTATGTTATGGACTTACGGACCAACGGTCTGGATCAGTGACCTTCCGGCCCCACTGTGGGGACGGAGAACAAGTGTACACCGTGCACATCATCAGGTCGAGGAGCGCTATCAACTGAAGGAGGGGTCAGGCGCTTGCAGATTGGGTATTACCCCACCAAGACATAGCCGGACGATCCTGTCAAGGGATATGTGGGGTCCACCCTGATATATTTGTTTTATTTAATCCGTACTTCTGTTCCTCCCAAAGAGGTTTTTAACGGTAGGTATTCAATCCTCACTATTTCCTGTGGTGTGGTCCACTTGAGCATTCTATCTCTCTAATTTTTTGGTTCATCATTTAAAATTATTTTTCAAAATGAATGGACAATGTGGATAAAATACATGTATCACTGTGGGCCCTACAAAGCTGCTGACGGCGTCTAGTTCCTGATGGGGTTACTACGCAATCCCCGTATCGGATGTGGCCGTGAACAAGGAGTTCTTTGTTAGACTCAACCCCAGTAATGCATACACGTTGATTCGGTGGGCCCCATTACCTTTTGACAAGTCAACATGGGACGCGGATTGCGTCCTACCCCGCCCGTTTCTAGCTCCGAACGGGCAGTTCAGTGGGAGGGCCCACCGTGATGTATCAGTATGTCCAAGCCGTCGATTCCTTTTTTCATATCATTTTAAGGCACGAACACAAAAACAAAGCAGATCTAACGCTCAAGTAGACCACACCAATAATAAGCTTGGTTGCGTTAAATACCAGAGGCATATGTGGTGTGGTATAGTTAAGTGTTGGATCTGCTTATTTTTTTTTGTCTTAAAATCATATGAGAAAAGGAATGGACAGCTTAAATGTAAAGATACATCACGGTTGGGTCCACCCACCGAACTACCCGTTCGAGGCTAGAGACGGGCGGGGGTAGGACGTAATCCGCGTCCGCCAACATGACACGGGAAAAGGAGGGGAGGAAGCACTTTCTCACGTGCCGCCGCCCCGCCGGCACGTAACGGCCAGTGCATTCGCAGCCCATGTGCCGACGACCGATATATGAACTGTTAATCAGTTTGGACCCACCGTGCAGATTTCATGGGCGGAATTTTGGGATGGTACGCTCTTCCGTGAAGCGACACGTGTAAAACATACAAAGGGTTCGTTTCACTTGCTTTTGATAACATGCGCCTGGGTTGGTATATGCACCCGCTAAAATTGGAAAGAATAAAGACTCCATTCCGTAACATGCGCCTGGGTTGGTTCATACACCCCCGAAAATTGGAAAGAATTAACACTTCTTTCCGTAGTACTAGGGCTGTCAACGGGCCCGGATGGCCCGTCGGGATTTCGGATTCTGCCCGACGGATCCCGGCCCAAAATTTAAACCCGTTTATTAACGGCCTGGGCTGAGGCCGCATGATGAGCCTATAAGGCTGGCCTAGCCTGGCGCATTGAAGGTTTCAAGCACAGTATAGGGTTTTATCCCCACCATTCATTCATTTTTAATAATCATTTTAAGGCATGAGCCCAAACACTAAGTAGAATCAAGGCTAAAGTGGATCACAATGGAAATTGAACAGCCACCGTTAAAAACTTCTTGGAGGCCATCGAAGTTTTGGATCAACCAGACATTTGTGTTTTCCTTTCATCCATGTTTAGGTAACCTTATGAACAGGTTGGATGGAAAATAAAAATCACGGTGGGCCCCAGAAAGGTTTCAACAGTGGATGTCATTATCACAACTGCTTCCTATGGTGTGGTCCACCTGAGCCTTGTATTTACCTCAATTTTGGATTCATACCTTAAAATAACATGAAAAAATGACTAATGGAGTGAATAAAACCCATACATCACGGTTGTGTTGGAAATCGTGTTGCATATACCGAAAAATAAGAAATAAAATAAGGTTTAATTATTTCATTTCACTACGCTGAATCACATAAAATATACGCTGTTCTTAAAGCGTGATTCACCCCCTTATCAATTGTTGATGGGTTACAACCGAATTGCTTTTATGATAAGACGAGCTTGTCTGGATCCGGCGTGTAAGAATCACGATGGGTCCGCTTAGGAACAATTTAATATAGCAGATCTTTTGGCAGAATCAAAACAAACAGTGGATGTGTTTACAATATTCTACGAAGGAAATGCATTCTGGAGGATTTGATGGAAAGGGAGAGATTTGAGTTGATGAAATTTGTACTAGAATGGTCCAATTTATATAGGCATTAGGGAGTGGACCATTGTTAGGTGGCCATCAATGGTTCAGAACATTTGAAAAACTTTCTGACCGTTGATCATTAATTTCAGCGGTTTCTAGTAGTCGGATCGAAAGATCTGATCCTTGGATCATCATGACCCGTCCATTTTCGGACCGTGTAGCTTTCAAGGCAGCCAGTCGTTTTTAGAAATGGCTGACTATTCTCAGTCGCCTATAAAACCCTGGCTCATTTCAAACCCATCGTACTTAGGCTCATACTAGACCCTATATCTAACGCCTTGAAAATCGGGGGTCGTGTATACACTCGACTCCCGAGTCTCTGAGTGTCACTTTCATCAATTTTATGGTTTTATGATTAATCACGTTTAATTATGCAACTTGAAATTTTCTACAACATGACACATAACCACATAATCCATTGAAATGAAAGCAACTCAAAAAAAAATAAAAAAAATATACACACACACACACACACACACACATGCATGTCCAAAAGAATAGAAGGGTCGCATACAGCGACACCCGATAAAATCATAAAAAAATAAGATGTCCAAAAGATTAGAGCCGAGCCCACTGCTCAGCGATCCAATCCTGCCTATCAAGCTGGCGGAGAACCATCCATCATCTGGAAGTATGACAACTCTTCCTCGTCGAGAGCAGCATCACCATGCTCCCCCTGCTCCGCATCACCTGCATCTATGTGAGGATGTGGTTGGTGTTTTAAAACACCGTCCTAGAGTGGGAGTGAGTGATCAACTCAGTGGGTGCTATTAGTCTTAAGTTTTAACAGGCATCAATTACAATATGAACTTAACAAAAAATAGATAATCATCAACACCTAGTAACTCTTATTTAAAATGCATGCATGCGGGATGATATGATGCATACCTTCGCCACAATGCTCCCTCGAGCGACTCCATCTAACGATCGCGTATGTCAGCATTCCCTCAGAGCGACATCGACTTCCGAGTCACCACCCTAACTAGTGCGATGTAATGCGATCATGTTAGTCGAGTTATTAATTAAGTCCAGTCATCCAGCAGGTTTGGGAATCTGATGCACCCCACGTATCAATGCCCTAAGCTGGTTGCGAGGCCAAGCTCCCCAATGTGTGAGGCCGAGACCTCGCAGTCCATAATCTCATCGGATTCCTCATCTCCGACTTCAAGCACATGAGAAGTGCTGAGAGAAAGGGATCGCTGGCGGTTACTACGGGGAGGCGCGACACCCCAGCGTAGGCCGACAACTCAGACATAGTGTCTCATTCCACCATGCCCAGCTCACGAGGCTGTGGACTAGTTTACAAGTGGGTTATTGATGGGTTACAATGGTTGTAGTGTGGTTCAGGTTCCATACATATGTGAGTAAACAGGTGAACAAACACGGTTGGTCAGACGATAGGCTAGGCCGCACGAATTCAGGCAAGTACGTGGCGGAACGACATCGGGTGTAAGCAACCCATGTAGTCTAACTACTGTCGCCCACACGCACTCGCCTGAATTCATGAGTTAGCCTCAAGGCGGTCCTACCAACGGAACCACCTTCGCTCTCCTCATGTTCCTTACCGACCCAAGGGTACGAATAATGATTCATAGAATACCGTCTACCAATGTATCATCTAACATAAACAATTTCATATTCTCATACATCTCAAAATACAATTTCAATTCTCATATCAAGCAAGGTCAACCATGTCATGAAACAAGTACATGTGAGGTGTGTGTGCGTGTGTGTGTGTATGAGGAAGTTAAGCACTTCCTCATCTCAAGAAGTCATATATTCAAGAGTAAGGCGATCATGCATACTATAAAGCAACAATGTATGAAAACGATTAATTAAGCATAAGCATGGATCCATTCATTCACCAAAATCATGTGAGAAGCAAGAATAACATCATGAGGGCTAAACATGTAAATCCATACGATTTCAACAAACGTATATATCCTAGGGTTCCTCTAAATCTTTCCAAACATAGCATCCAAGCATTCAAAATCATTAATCTCATACTAAAATTGATGTTAGGCCACCTAAGAACAATAGTCTGCACCTTAAGAGGAGATTTCCATTCTTTGAGATCTTAGGGTTTGAAAATTTGGGTAAAACCACCATTTCATAAATCAAAAACAAGAAAGACAACATTAATGCCTAGAAATCTACACTATGTTGCTCTATTGAAGGGAAAATATACCATTCTTACTTCTACTTCTTGGCATGGGTGGGTTTGGTGGAGGTTTTCTTGAAGAAGAGGTAGGGACTTGTGAGATTGAACTCCCTTGGACCCCACTTTAGCTATGACCCACTTCCTCTCCCTTCTTCACTCTCCTCTCCTCTCTTCTTTCTTCTTCTTTCTTTCTTTTCTCTTTCTCTCTTTCCCTCTTTCTTTTCTCTAGGGCAAAATCGTATGAGGAGAGAGGGTGCCCAAATGAGGCCCTTTTATATTGCCAGATTTGGTGTAAATGGCCACAAGGGCTAAGTTTTCACTATACTAGACCTATGGGAGGGTCTTTCTAAGCTCTAGGGCCCACTATGGGGTGTACAAGTCGATATACACCGCAGGCTGGTTAGCCCTAATGATGATCTATGTATAGATACGATCGGCCAGGCATTTGGATGCGACGATCGACAGATACAATTAGAAGTCTGTTTAACGGTCACTGATAGTCGATCGGGGCCGCGGCTATATGGATATGAGTAGGAAAATATCCTTACTCCACGTGAGAAGTTTGGTCGTAAACCGACGATCTGAAATCCTCAACTTTGCATAAGAGTGGACGACTCAATTCACTTTAAGTTCTAACTCCTTGCTTTAGGGTATTTGCGCTTCTCATGCACTCGTCCTTTGACTTAAGTTGAGTGGTTCTAGGCAGTACTCAGTTCCGACTCCCGCGACGGACGTCAAGCCCATCAAGATGGACATTTCTCCATAATTCTGAAACTAGTGGCCCGCCAACGAGCGGTTTAGAGCTTGTTTGAAAATTCATGATATTTCTGGAGACCCCTTGGCCATAAAACTTATAGGGTAGGTGGTCCATGGCCCGATGAAGGGCCATGCAAATTTTGGAAACGATCGGATATGGGATTGGGTCGTACGGGTCCGATTTGCGATCAACGATCGTCGTGGCATGATCAGGTCTCAGGTTTTGTGAACAGGTGTAGGACACTACATTAGACCTTCACCGTAAATTTGGAAGGAATCCGACAGCTGGACAACCCGGAGTCTTAGTTTCATTATCCCGTGCCAGATTTCAACTTTGGCCTTAAGTGGGTTGACATGTGCTGTAGTAACGGCTCGAATAATTAACTTTTAGGTGCCCAATGAGTCTGTGGTCCGCGATGGACTACAAGCCCAGTGAGATATATGTTTTCTTAAATTTTTATAATTTTCTGACCTTTTTGTGCCGCAGTATAGCTCATACAGGCTGATGTTAAGTTTAAAGGGTCATCTGACTTGGCGGCCCGCACTAGGACCTATCATGACCTGTCTGGTCTACTCTAATGGGATAATCCTACGTTAATTAAATTACAGTACCCCACCACGAGTGGCTTAAACGAATGGTCCTGCGACAAATCCTATATGGACGTCCCAGGACACTGTGCTGGTTGGACGGGACGTTACAAGGGTTGATTGGGTCTATTGTTAAGATCTGAGCCTTATCTAACTCAGCTTCGGTTAGATCTTTAATTTAGTTATGCTCGTCTTAATTAATTAGCGACGGGTCGGTTAGATTTGGGTCATATGTGAGTAAATCATGGGGCTACACCTGATGTTCAAGTGATCGGGCATATTCGGTGGTTTCCTTCGGTTGATTAATTGGACTTGTGGGGTTTTTTTTACTGGTACCACCCCTATATAGACTAACATTGAGTGTTAATGGTCATTTAAGTGATATTATAAGTTAATTTATAAAAAAAATTTCAAGGATTTTTGAGAATCCAAAACAGTGAAAATCCAGGATATTAAACTATAAAACTCTAACTCATTTCAAACTCATCGCACCTAGGCTCATACTAGACCATTTGTATCGCGATTGTACCATCTTATGATGGTTCATGTAAGGTCGAGAGGGAGTGACCTCTTTGCAACATGTTGCGCACGTGCGAAGTACAAAATGCGCCAACTAGCGCCACACTGCCCACGACTGAGCGCGAGTACGTGTGTTACGCACTGGAACATACGCACGCAAGCACGCACTCGCGCGGCAGTGAGGTGCTAGTTGGCACACTTTGCACTTCTCAAAGAACTCTACATCTCAACCCGAGCATCACAATCTCTAAAGCTCCAGGTAAGAATACTACACAAACATCCTCATATAAAACCACAATTTTCTTCTTTTCATTTCCGATGTGGGACAAAAACACACACTGCACTTTTCGATTTGAAAATCCCAAAAAGTGTTTTGGTGGCAAAATCTCAAAATTTTGATTTTTTTTTTCAAAAAACCACAAATCTCAACAATCCCCCACTAGTTTTTTATTTTTTATTTTTTAAAAAATAATAAAAAATATCTGGCAGAAATGAAGAACAATTATTATGCATAAAGAAAGATATCTTATGATTTAAATATTTCCTTAATGTGAATATTTTAAAGTTATGTCGAAATTTCTGGTTGCTGCATCATTTAACCAGCTATTCTTTTATAACATAACCGAAAATACTACACACATAATAACTTCTGCATTATATGTTCATTTATATTACTCGCTTAGTACTTTTAACGGCCATGTGCATATCCTGTTTCATAAACGATTCCCAGATAACTTTAATTCTTATGAGAAGCGGCACCACTTTTACGTTCACATAGGTGAAATTCTTCCAGTATTTTCGTTACTTAAAACACTTGTCCTATTTGACTAGATTTCATTAAGAGTTCTAAGACTCAGGCTTCTTGTTTATAACAGCTAACACTTTCATTATAGATGAGGTTATTTTTAAATTTAGTGCTGAAACTTTCTACTTATCAGTGATTTGTTGTTTCCCATTGAACTTAATCTTTATAAATTTTTTAAGTTTGGGTTAGGTTTCTATCACTGGTGGAACTTTGATTAAAGAGTTTTAATCTCATCATTCTAGATGTTGTCTTTACTACCTCTCTCGTCAGAAGTTTAGTAAATGCATCACCCAAGTTATTACTTGACTTCACAAATGAGATCGCAATGATTTCATCCTGAATCAATTGTCTCATACAATCACGTCTCAAGCTTATGTGTCTGGACTTTCCATTATAGGTACCGTTGTAGGCTCTCGTTAGAGTGACTTAACTGTCGCAATGAAGTGAAACAACAGGTATAGTCTTCGCATAGAACGTGATTTCTAATAGAAGATCTCTTAACCACTCAGCCTCTTTGCCTGTTGCGGCTAATGCTATGAACTCAGATTATATTATTGAGTGCGTAATGTAAGTTTGTTTCTTGAATCCCCAAGATACAACTGCACCTCCTAAGGTGAATATCCATCCTGTGGTGGACTTTTTGTTCCCTACACTTAATATCCAACTTAATTACATCAGTATATGAAAATTTTGAGTAAAATGACACTACTTGTTTGATTTCTTTTAAATAACCTAGAACTCTACTTATGCCTTTCAAGTGTTCAACACTTGGATTATTGGTAAATCTACTTAGTTTACTCACAACATATGTTATATCCAGTCTCGTGCATTGCATAACATATATAAGACTTCCTATAACATTAGCTTACTCTAGTTGTGCAACTGCTCGTCCACTGTTTTCTTTCAACTTGATACTTTGATCAAATGAGGTTTTTGCATCTTTGATTTTCAAGTGATTAAACTTGTTCAATATTTTATCAATATAATGAAATCGACACAATGCATAACCCCCACTATGTTTTTTTTTACTTTGATGCCTAATATAGTGTCCACTTGTCTAAAATTCTTCATTTTGAAATCTGAAGAGAGAAACTTCTTTGTTACAGTTACACCTTCCATTTTGTTATTGATTATTAACATATCACTTACATACAAACATATGATTACAATAAAATCATTAAACACTTTTGAGTATATGTATTTATCAGCAATGTTATGTGCAAAACTATAAGATAAAATTTTATAATCAAATTTATCATGTCACTGTTTTGGTACTTGTTTTAATCCATACAAAGACTTAACAAGTCTACACACTTTCCTTTTATTGTCTGATAGAACAAACCCTTCTGGTTGCTCTATGTATACCTCCACATCGAGGTCTCCATTCAAGAATATTTTATTCACGTCTATTTGATGGATATGAAGATGATGTATGAATGTTAGAAGGAAAAAAAATCATAATCAGTATTATTCTAGCTACTAGTGAATATGTGTCAAAATAATCGATTCATTCTTTCTGTCAGAAATCTTTGGTAACTAATCTTGCCTTAAATATTTGAATTGTACCATCAGTGTGATATTTTTTCTTAAATACCCACTTACATCCTAACGATTTAGAATATGGAGGTAGATCTACCAGGTCTCATGTTTGGTTTGATATAATTGAATCTATTTAATCATTAATGACATCTTTCCAAAAAGCGGAGTATCTTGAAGCCATAGCTTCACTAAAGGTTTTACGTTCATCTTTTATAGTTAAAACTATAGGTATTTTTCTAATGACATTCTCTCTATCAGCCTCTACTAGATGAAAAGAGAGACACTGAGAGTCTATTTGATCAGGATTAAAACTCTTCTCTATTCTTTCTCTTTAACTACTACAAGATTCACTTGGTATATTTTTAACTTCTTATTATGTTTCTTCTATAGTTTTATTAGGAGATTGAATCTCAATATTATTTTTCTCCATGAATAAAGAATTCTCAAACAACTTTACATTTGTAGACTCCATGATTACATTAGAGTTTAAGTCTAAAAGTCTATAGGCCTTACTATTTTGTGCATATCCTACAAAGACGCACCTGATAACTCTTGGTCATAACTTAGTTCTTTTAGGTTTAAGAGTTCTGTAACATGCAAGACACCCCCACACTCTAAAAATACCCCATGTTTGGTTTCTTTCATTTTTATATTTTGTATGGAGAGGTCTTAGTTTTCTTAGATGAGATTCTATGTAGAACGTGACACGCAGTTAACAACACTTTTCCCCATACGTTTAAAGGCAACTTTATTCGTATTAGCATTGAGTTGACCATTTCAATTAAGGTCTTTTTTTTTTCTCTCTCTACCACATTATTTTGTTGTAGTGTATAGGGTGTAGTGCACTGTTATACTATATCGTATTCCTCACAATAGGTAGAGAATTCATTAGAGAAATATTCTCCTCCTCTCTCACTATAAAGGATTTTAATATTTTTAACTAATTGATTTTCTACTTTGGTTTTAAAAATTTTAAATGCATTAAATGCTTCATCTTTTGATTTAAACAGATATATACACATATCCTAAATAATCATATATAAATGTTATGAAGTACATCTTCCCTCCTCAGGTAAAAATGCCATTTAGTTCGCATACGTCAGTATGCACTGGGTCTAATATTTGAGATGATCTCTCAACACTTGGAAATGTTTCTAAGTTATTTTAAACCGTATGTATACTTCACATTTATCATTGTCACTATCGTTGTATGATATTAGGCCGTTCTTACCCATAAGTTTTATGGTACTATAGCCAATATGTGATAGTCTACTATATTACAATGTTACAGACTCAATTATACAAACAGAAAAATTCTTTTTATTTACAAAAAATTTGATCATTTCATTACAAGAATAACCATTACCTATAAAGTTCTCGTTCTTGGACAAGATCAGCTTGTTAGACTTAAACACAATCCTTATCCCAGGTTTGTTCAAGAGATCCTCTGATACTAAGTTTCTTCTTATGTTTGAGACATGCAGTAGGTTGGTCAGGATTACTTTCTTTCCAAAGGTAAAGACTAATTTTACGGTTCCTTTGTCCATGACTTTTGATTGACTTTCATTTTCCATTTGAACCTCTCGACCATTGATCACGTTTTCATAGGTTTTGAAGACAGATCTATCGTTGCATACATGTACTGTGGCACCTGTATCATACCACCAACTGGGGACTTTCTCTTGAACTAAGTTCACTTCTGTGACCATTACTACGATATCATCGTCTACCGCATTAGCATCTTTCTTAGGCTTTTTATGGTCCCTATAGACTCGGGCAAAATATCTAGTCTTGCCGCAGACATAACGAGGACCTTTGGATTTGCCATTTTTCTCCTTTTGAGTTTTTTTTTTAAAACTTTTCCTTGATCTTTGTTAGGTTTTAGGGAATCATTTTTCTCTTAGTTACTGTTTTTAGATGGTTTTTTCACTATATTCACCTTGAATGAGGATGCACCATTAGCATTATCCTTTTTATCTCGGTTACGAGATTCTTCTTCAATACGGAGATGCTTTTGGATTTGTTCCAGGGTGAATTTTTGGGATTATGTAATAGTTTCTTCCTATAGTCTTTTCAGCTCGGAGTCCCTATGTTTTCATAGGTTTTGAAGACAAATCTATAGTTGCATACATGGATTGTGGCACCTGTATCATATCACCAAGGACTTTCTCTTGAACTAAGTTCACTTCTGTGACCATTGCTACGATATCATCATCTACTGCATTAGCCTCTTCCTTAGGCTCTTTACGGTCCCTACGGACTCGGGCGAAATATCCGTTCTTGTAGCAGACATAATAAGGACCTTTGAGTTTGCCATTTTTATTCTTTTGAGTTTTCTTAAATTTTCCTTGATCTTTGTTAGGTTTTGGGGAATCATTTTTCTCTTAGTTATATATTTACCTTGAATGAGGATGCACCATTAGCATTATCCTTTTTATCTCGGTTACGAGATTCTTCTTCAATACGAAGATGCTTTTGGATTTGTTCCAGGGTGAATTTTTTGGATTATGCAATAGTTTCTTCCTATAGTCTTTCCAGCTCGGAGTCCCTATGTTTTCATAGGTTTTGAAGACAAATCTATAGTTGCATACATGGATTGTGGCACCTGTATCATACCACCAACCAAGGACTTTCTCTTGAACTAAGTTCACTTCTGTGACCGTTGCTACGATATCATCATCTACTGCATTAGCCTCTTCTTTAGGCTTTTTACGGTCCCTACGGACTCGGGCGAAATATCCGTTCTTGCAGCAGACATAATAAGGACCTTTGGGTTTGCCATTTTTATTCTTTTGAGTTTTCTTAAATTTTCCTTGATCTTTGATAGGTTTTGTGGAATCATTTTTCTCTTAGTTATATATTCACCTTGAATGAGGATGCACCATTAGCATTATCCTTTTTATCTCGGTTACGAGATTCTTCTTCAATACGGAGATACTTTTGGATTTGTTCCAGGGTGAATTTTTGGGATTATGTAATAGTTTCTTCCTATAGTCTTTCCAGCTCGGAGTCCTTATGTTTTCATAGGTTTTGAAGACAAATCTATAGTTGCATACATGGATTGTGGCACCTGTATCATACCACCAACCAAAGACTTTCTCTTGAACTAAGTTCACTTCTGTGACCATTGCTACGATATCATCATCTACTGCATTAGCCTCTTCCTTAGGCTTTTTACGGTCCCTACGGACTCGGGCGAAATATCCGTTCTTGCAGCAGACATAATAAGGACCTTTGGGTTTGCCATTTTTATTCTTTTGAGTTTTCTTAAATTTTCTTTGATCTTTGTTAGGTTTTGGGGAATCATTTTTCTCTTAGTTATATATTCACCTTGAATGAGGATGCACCATTAGCATTATCCTTTTTATCTCAGTTACGAGATTCTTCTTCAATACGGAGATGCTTTTGGATTTGTTCCAGGGTGAATTTTTGGAATTATGCAATGTTTCTTCCTATAGTCTTTCCAGCTCGGAGTCCCTATGTTTTCATAGGTTTTGAAGACAAATCTATAGTTGCATACATGGATTGTGGCACCTGTATCATACCACCAACCAAGGACTTTCTCATGAACTAAGTTCATTTCTTTGACCATTGCTACGATATCATCATCTACTGCATTAGCCTCTTCCTTAGGCTTTTTATGGTCCCTACGGACTCGGGCGAAATATCCGTTCTTGCAGCAGACATAATAAGGACCTTTGGGTTTGCCATTTTTATTCTTTTGAGTTTTCTTAAAATTTCCTTGATCTTTGTTAGGTTTTGGGGAATCATTTTTCTCTTAGTTATTGTTCTGGGATGGTTTTCTACTATATTCACCTTGAATGAGGATGCACCATTAGCATTATTCTTTTTATCTCGATTACGAGATTCTTCTTCAATACGAAGATGCTTTTAGATTTGTTCTAGGGTGAATTCTTCGGATTATATAATAGTTTCTTCCTATAGTCTTCTCGGCTCGGAGGCAGTTTGGTGATAATAGCTCCGACTTGAAGGAATTCAGGCAGATCTATTGTTAAAGCCTTTATCTTGTTTACAATTAATTGTAATTCATATATTTGGGCCGGCAGTGGCTTATCGTCTATCATCATGAAGTCGAAATACCTAAAAATTAGGAATTTTTGTGTACCTTCTTCTTCAGCTTTTTACTTGTATTCCAACGCGCTCTAGATTTCTTTCACTGATGTGGTCCCCATGTACAGATCATACAACCGATCAGAGACAGCGTTGAGAATATGGCTGCGACATAGCAGTTCGTTTTCTTGTCACTTGATTCTTACAGCGATACGTTCTGATGTGTCAGCATCTATCGCTTCAGGCAGAGGTTGGAGATTCGGGTTCAGGATGTAGAAAATCTTTAGAGCAGTTAGCAAGAATTTCAACTTGCCTTACCACTTAGTAAAATTTGAACTGTTGAATCGGCCCAATCTGATCAAATACTGATTCATCAAATTAACTGATGCAACACTTTCGGTATTCATAATCACGTTTTAAGATTGTCAAAATTTGTGTTGGATATACTGAAAAATAAGAAATAAAATAAGGTTTAATTATTTCATTTCAGTAGGCTAAATTAAGTAAAACATATGCTATCCTTAAAGCGTGATTCGCCCCCTTATCAATTACTGATGGGTTACAGACGAATTGCTTCCAGGATAATACAAGCTTGTCTGGATCTAGCAAAGTACGCCAACTAGCGCCACTACAGCCATACTGCCTATGCCCTAGCCCACGCTCCAACACATGTGCATGCATGTGTTCCAATGTATGTAACTTGAGTGTCACAATCTCCAAGGCTCCAAATAAGAATACTACACAAACATCCTCATATAAACCACAATTTTCTTATTTTCATTTCTGATGTGGGAGAAAAGCATACACTGCGTTTTTCAATTTGAAATTTCCAAAAAACATTTTGAAGGCAAAATCCCCCAGAAATTTTGAATATATATATATTTTTTTTCAAAAAATCATAAATCCCAACGGGTTGGCCTACATATATGACACGATGAACTTCCTAGTAATGAGAACATGAAAGGTTCATATCACCCTAGAAGATTGCATCCAAAGGTGGAAGTAGGGATGGTACCCTACTGTTGTACGGGAAACCTTACCCTATCAAAACTCGTAGTGGAATAAGCTTATTCCACGTGAACCTCACAATGGCATTAGGCATCCAAATGCCTATAAAAAAATAAAAATAAAAATAAATCTCACTCCATGCAAGTTGAACTCCCTGAAATAAGGCTGACCCAGCCATATGTGGGCCACACATGGATTTGGAGGGTTTTGGATGGATATCATTTTTTATTCCATGCTTTGGCACACTTAATGATTATGTACACATTTTCGAGGAAACTTGTAAGGAAAGGGATCACGTAATCCTCAAGTGGGATGACATGTATGGAAACAATAACAATGGACAGCTATCCAAAAGGACGCGGATTTCCAGCAAAGGAACTTCCCGCGCAAGGATTCTGGGTGGGGCCCACTGTAATGTTTGTAAGAAATCCAACCCGTCCATCCGTTTTTTAAGCTCATTTTAGGTCATGCAAGCTAAAAATAAGATTGATCCAAAAATCAAATAAGCCACACGATAGGAAAAGTGGGGATTTAGTGACCACCGTTGAAACATTTCTATGGCCACAAAAGTTTTGTATCGGTCTAAGTTTCTGTTGTTTTCAATTCATCCTAGTGAAAATGACCTTATAAACGGTTTGGATGGCATATAAAAATCAAGGTGGAGCTTAGGGAGGTTTCAACGGTAGGCATTCATTTCCTCACTATTTTATCTCGTATGGCCCACTTGAGTTTTGGATCCTCCTCATTTTGTTCGAGTATCCTAAAATGAGCTTAAAAAATGGATGGACAGGTTGGATTTCTAATCAACATCACGGTGGACCCGACTTTGCATACTTGAGCACGAACAGCGTGATGGCCCACTTTCATTTTGACAGATGGCATACATGCAGCTGACTCAGGTGCAATACCTTTTTCTTGTGATCCATAAAAGGTTTTTAACGGTCGATAACTGCTGCTTCCTGTGGTGTGGTCCGCCTGAAATTTGCATATACTTTAGTTTTGGACCATGGCCTAAAATAAGTGGTAAAAACAGATGAATAGCGTGAATGTACAATTCATGCATCTAGGTGGGCCCCTACAGTAAGGTTCTCACCCGCATGGCTGGTTCTGGGGTCCAATCAAATTGCGCAAGGGCTCTGTGGGCCTGATTTATATATTTTATCCACACCATTCATTTATTTTGACAGATCATCTGAGAGGAATAGGAGATAGATTGAAGGCTCATGTGGACCACACTACAAGAAGTAGTGGAGATTTAAATCCTACTGTTGAAATTTCTCGGTGGCAATCAAACTGAAATTTATGTTTGCCATTCAAACAGGTCCGTGTAACATTATGAACAGGTTGGATGTCAAATAAACATCATAGTAAGCTTTTGAAAGTTTTCTGGTGTGGTCCACTTAAGCCTTCAATTTCAATGTCCTAAAATGATTTATCAAAATAGATGGATGGCATGGATGAAACATATAAATCACTTTGGCTCCACTGAGCACCTGACATGACTTTGGGTTCCCAACCACACATGCGACTCGTGTGACGGTCATGTGTTCTTGTCTCAGCCTATTTTGTCCTGTTTTTAGCACACGTGACATGTTTGCAGGACAAAAAAAAAAAACGAGCCATGCAACCGCTGTATATTATCATTTCATGGGGACTTGGATTGCGTGGTGTAGCACTCACCACCTTTGTGTAGAGCTTGTATACGAACGAGTTAGCTTGGTTAGCTCATTCGGCTCAAAAAAGCTCGATTCGATTCGGTTCAAAACTGAGTTGGAGCCGATTCGAGTTGATTTTTTGAAAAAATTTTAAATTGAGTTTGAGCTTGCCTAATCTTGACTCGACTACTATCAAACCCCAACTTAAATCTAACTCAGATTGAACTAGTTTAGTGGCTTGATTATTTTGATATTGATTTTGCTCACCAAGTGTTTGATGAAATGACTCAAGGAAGTGTCAGCTAGCGGCGAGGAAGGTATGAATATGAAACAAATATTCTTGTATCTTGATTTTGAGGTTGCCTACTGAGTGTTTGATGAAATACCTGTAAAATTGTTGTTGTTGTTTTACATATAGTGAAAAATTGAAGGTACACTTCCTATGTTTGTGAAAATGTTGTACAGGTAAACTCGGCTTGAATTAACCCAAGTTGCTGATCGAACCGAGTCGAGCTGGCCTGTCAGGCTCTATGACCGAGCCGAGCCATGCCAAGCTCGACTCGGTTCAACTCGTGTACACCTCTACCTATGTGTTGACGTGGCAAAGTCCGGTGGCCCCACCATGATATATGTGTTATGTCCACATGGTCTATCTATTTCTTTTATTGGTTAGCACGTTAATGCACACATAACTACTATTAGCCACATCCCACTTGAGAATCATTACTGTACAATCATTTTATGAGATCACTTCAAGACATGATCCCCCAAATATAGTAGATCCGAAGCTCAAGTGGATCATACCATATAAAACAGATGGGATTAAGTTGATATTTGTGTTTTCACTTTGTATATGTCTTATGACCTTATGAGCAGATTGGATGATAGCTAAACATCATGGTGGGCCTTACAAAGGTTTCAAGAGTGCCTTTGGCCCCATTCCTTTTTGTGGTATGATCCACTTGAGATTTGGATTTAAGCTCACAACCTAAAATGATCTACCAAAATTGAATGGATGATATTGATATAACACATACATCATGCCTAGGGCTGTCCATGAGCCAAGCTAGCTCGAAAAGCTCGCTCGGTTCAGCTCGACTCGAATATATATTATATCATATTATATTATATATATAATATTAAAAAAGTTAAAACTTAAACCTTATCTTACATGTCCATCTATTTCTTACCCTCTTTTCTTCCTTACTCAACCCATTATGCCCGAGCTCCTCTCTCTCTCTCTCTCCACTTGGACACTTGCCCCAGCTCGACTTAGCATTTGCCTGACTTGTTTCAGCCGTATGGCTTGCACTCGCCCAAGTAAGTTCTGTTTCTCTCTCAGCACCAATTACAAGGTATCTCTATGGCTATATTTAATATTATATATATATATATATATATATATATATATATATATATATATATATATATATATATATATATATATATATAATTGAATATTTGATTTGGGGGTTGGGTTGAGTTGGGTACAGGTTGAGTAGAGTTGCTAGGTTGAGTTAGGTGCAGGTTAGGAGCAAGCTCGACTCAACTCAAGGTAAGCTCGTCTCGACTCGATCCACTAACTCGTCTTGAGCTCGACTCAAAAGGTTTGAGAAACAAGTCAAGCTTCAACGGTAAGCTTGAGCTCGAACTCGAGGAGAGCAAGGACGAGTTAAGCCAAGCTTGACCCACCTTGACTCGGCTTGATGTACAACCCTAATCAAGACTACGAAACATTGCCACGTCAACACACCATCAAAGCCAGTCATGGCAATGTGTGCTACACTATGCAATGTGAGTCCATTCCATGTGATCTCACAAAATTCGGAAGAGGATTGCATGGTGTGTCACGAACCACTGATTGTGGGTTGACGTGGCAAACTTCTATAAGCTCTATGGCATGAGGAAAAAAAAAAGAAGAAGAGCAGATCCAAACCTTAAGTGAACTACACCACATAAAGCAGTGGGAATTGAACATCTATAGTCCTACTGAAAACTTCTTGTGGGCAAATAGTGACCTTATGAACAGGTTACATGACAAATAAATATCATGGCGTGCCTAAAAAGTTTTCAATGGTGGAAATCATTGTCCCCACTGCTTTATGTAGAGTGGTCCACTTGAGATTTGGATCTGACTCATCGTTGGGCTCACACCGCCAAAATGGATGGATGGATGGTGTGACACAACTTTGTAACGTCAGCTTACACTATGCAATCCGAGTACATTCCATGTGATCTCCTAAAATTTTAGGTTTTGAGCTTACGTACATAAACAGAAAGGCAATGGATGCACGTGTCCCAGGGGTCGTGTATTGCTTTTGGCAAGGTTAGGATGAAAACTCGTGATTGGTCCACTCACGTGGTGTTAGATGATCTAGATCGTTTATCCGGTGGCCCACATGGTTAAGATGCCAGAATCTAAAACAAATAAGACAAAAACTTTAATACTCTGGCAGAGTGTGATGGATGATGCGCAGTTCCAATTGAGTCGTGAGCGGTTTGGTGAGTCAATCTTAGGCTTTTATCAATCTCAGGTGGATTGGGGTAGGGGCCGCGGATTGGATACCACTCTTCAAGCTCCCGAGCTCCGGACTGGCTGGGACTCTGAGGGGCCACCGTGATTTATGTCTTTTATCCACACCGTCCATCCATTTTATCATATCATTTTATGTAATGATCCGAAAGATGAGGTTGGATCCAAGGCTCGAGTGGACCACACCATAGAAAGCAGCGGTGCTAATGATGCCTATCGTTGAAACCTTCCTTAGGCCCACGGTGATGTTTATTTGTCATCTAACCTTTTCATAAGGTCATATAAACCTGGATGAAGGGAAAACAAAAATATCAGCTTCATCCAAAACTCCAGTGGCTCCCAAGAAGTTTTCAACTGTAAGCCTTTAATCCTCACTGTGTGGTCCACTTGAGCCTTGGAATTACTTAATGTTTGGACTTGTAACCTTTAAAAAAACATGGTAAAATGGACGGATGGTGTGTATAAAACCCATACATCATAGTGGTTGGTCCCTCATAGCCCCAGTCTATCCCCAGCTTGGCACATGTGGGGTCTTTTGGGGGCTCCACTGTGATGTATGGTTTTCATCCACACCGACCATCAATTTGTCATATCATTTTAGGGTATAAGCCAGAAAATGAGGCAAACCAAGGTTCAGTGGACCATGGGAAGTAGCAGTGATGACAGGTCTGTAATGCTTATTTGCCATCAACCAATTAATAAGGTCATGTAAACTTGGACGAAGGGAAAATACAAATATTAGCTTGAACCAAAACTTAGGTGGATGAAGGAAAAATACAAATATCAATTTGATCCAAAACTTTTGTGGCCCTCGAGAAATTTTCAATGGTAGCCATTTAATCCCTATCTTATGCACAGGACCGCAGGTGGGATGCTGATGTATGATGGATTTTACGGACACCGTAAATCCATTTTGCCATATCTTTTTAGGGTATGTGCCTAAAAATGAGGCAGATCCAAGGCTCAAGTCAATTTTTAATTTGAATTTGGCACTATGATGGATAAACCATAGACACTTAAAACTCAGCCAAGTTTAATCAACTTAAATTTCATTGCCTGCAAACCATTCATATATGCAAATGCTTTCTAAATATTATATTTTTATACCAGCAAAAGTGTGAAAATCTATTTCAAACTAATTTCTGACCCCCACAAACATTGTTAGCACACATCGTATATGTAGGGGTCCACCGCATGTATCCAACTAAATGTAAATTTGCCACGTCATACACAAACTGGCATGGGACCCCCTATATCCACATATAAAACGAACATAGAAGTTCTGTGAAAATGGATGATCTATATTGATTAGAAATGAAGATAATCCAATGGTCTTAATTCTACCAACAAGTGTCCACATATCAAAGGTTAGGTGCGTTCAAAATAATATGATTTTAGATTCGAAGGTGGACGAATTGAAATAGAAATGCGCTGCATGTTCAGAGACTTCCGTGGATGAAATGACGATCTTCTCGCATCAGGCCCTCCACGTGAAGCACTCACACGGCATATGTGAATTGATGTACGTCATTATTAGAAGCAATTGACACAACCGAAAAATGAGTTTTTATGACACCGATGATAAATGGGTTTGAAATGGAGTCTGAGCTAATTGAGTCTGGTCTGGGACTTCACCCAGCCTGCCAGAATGCCTTGCAAGTTCCAGGTTGGGACATGTGGCTAAGGCATGGAATTTGTGTTGGGGCTAGTAAACCTCTGTATTGGCCAGCTTTGATATTGGGTGAGTACCATCAGTCTATTGGATCCTGCTATAGTGATGGACCATGTTGCAAACCCCTAAAGATTTTGGAAGATTTGCTGCCCATCTCGGGGTTTTACTCTAGGGCTTACCCAACCCATTTAGACCTTATCCATTTGTTAAATGGTAAGGATTTGGATCCAAGAACGTACCCAGTTGTGACCCAGTTGTTAAACGAGTGTGGATCTGATTTTCTTGATATTAGTCTTGACCCAACCCAACCTCAACCCATTTAGAAAATGGTTGGGTTTGATATGTTGCAAGGGATTCATTCAGACCTGATTTGAAACCCAGCAAAAATGAGGTGAGCAAAACGAGAAATCCACCTCTCTATTATTCTGATCTTTACCCAAGAATTTTTGCTATTACGAGAAATTGCTAAATTTAATTTTTAGCATTGATTAATATTGATATAAAATCAAAGTGACCCAGATCCATTAGACCCGTTTATAAGTGGATCCAGTTCAGGATCAGGATATCCCTTAACCAAACCTGTCCATTTAGAAAAAGAGTGTAAAAAGAGTTTGGGTCTAAAATTTAGTTAGCCCCATACCCATTTAGTAAATGAGCAAATCTGATTTTGGCTAAACCTGCTCCAAACCTGACCATTTACAGCCCTATTTTACTCCAGATGAATTAGGGCTGTCAACAGGCTGGGCCTGACAGACCTGCACTACTCAAAATTTCAATTTTGCCTGGTCTGAGCCATGCCCATAGACAGCCCTAAGAAGAATGTGAACTGTCGTAGTATTTTCCCAATGGTTTTTGAAACACGAGCTTGAACAGGGTATTGCTTGAGATATTCTGAGGGTACAGTACATCCACGGGTTTTCCCCAAGTCCCAACAGATGAACGGTATGGATAAGATATAACCAGAGACCAGCAACCCAGATAATTGAAACATGGCCTCACTTTAACAAGTTGAAAATCCAAGCATACTATCCGGGTTGAAGATCATGCAATTTCTCCATAGAACAAGTTTTTAATACGGAGAATGGGGGCTATGGTTCAATGATCAAGACCGTCAATATCATTGTTCTCCACATGATGTATCAGGATCATGTAGCCAGCCCTAATTGATAGGGATCAAGCTTAGATGATGATTGATGATCTTATAAATGTACAGAGGACGTTGGGTAGTCAAGGAACAACCTTTTCATAGGATGAGTGTAACTGAAATGAGAATAAAGAGATAGTTCAGCAGCAATAGAAGATTCGATGACCTACATTTTAATTGAGGATATGGTTCTTGATAGAGAGTAGAATGGCATAACCTCCTGTGATGAGAGAGTTAATATTACGAGACATTAGTTCTCAAATAAGGGTATTGGGAATGATTTCCCAAGTGGAACTTAGCTTTCAGAGAAATGCTCTAGGCTAATTTACAATTTAACTGATTTGGCCTGTGATAGTGAAATCATTCCTCATAACTAGTAACTGTCCTACGTATAAGTCAAATAATAATACTCTCATATGGTTTCATTATTCTGAGTAGTTCTGTTTTTAAGCTGTTTCCTCATGAAATTCAGAATTCAAATGGATTGGTTTATACTTAAAACTAACATTTTGAGAGAGGCTACTTGAAGAATGATATCCAATCAAGACCACACAATAAAATGCCGAACCAAATTCTTGGTTTTTTATAGCAAAAAAACCTCTTCATTTTTATTGGATTTAAACTGTTTACAATGAGGTCTGAGTAATTGGAAGTGATTTTTCTACATGCTAAAGGACGGTAGAACTGGACATCAAACCAACATAAATTTCACTAAAGATGGCAGGCACACTGATGATATCCCAACTCCAAATTAGAATTGTCCACTTCGCTTTATATGTAAAGATGGTTTTGCAATTTTTCCTTGTCTCCTCCATTTATTTGTTTTTTTTATATTTTTGCCTATTAGGACTAATTTTTAACTCATTTTTGACTAGATATTGCAATCCTTGAATATTAAATTACAAGATTTAAGCTGTTTTTAAAGACTTGAAGATGTAGGTCGAAAAATAATTATGGATTCTTTTTCTTGTTGCAAATTTATCAATCCAATATTATACTACCGAATTGACCAAACCTTGCTAGATTTGGCCATTGTTTGTATTTATGCTGATTTTTATTAACAAAACGACTGTTATGGCTTGTAATGTAACAGTTGAACACCACCAACTCTTGAATAAAGAGTTGGTTTAATCTGGAGTAGAGAGACCACCATTTTGTGGTTTCCTTGATGTTGTTTTTTGGCCTTTTGGCTTAGCTTCTTCTTTAATGAATTTCTATTATTAACAATACAAAAAAAAAAAAAAAACACCACACACACACACACATGATCTACTATACATTTTCAAGCATCCTGCTTGCAATATTCAACCTTCAAGCATCACACATGCAACTACGAAAACGTGTACACAGCACAGCCTACATCTGTTACCATACATCTAAAAGTACCTTGGAGGTGCCACCATCAATCTGCAAGGGCCTCAAATGTGATATAAGCTATGTGCCACAAGATCATTCCCTATTCCAATGCATTTGACAAGCAGCATGCAGGACATTATATATATATATATAAAAGCTAGTCCAAGATCATTTGCTGTTCAGGGTGTTTGACAAACAACATACAAGTCAATAGAAAAGCTATTCCAAAATCATCCTATTCCAGGTGCTTGACAAACAGCATACAAAGCAATAGAATAGCTGGTCCAAGATAGTGATTAGACTAGGATTGTTCAAGACAAGAAGCCTAAAATAGCTTGTTTGGGTAGCTGAATAACGCTAAAGATCAGTGGTGCCACGTGGCACGTCAGGTCTTTGAAAATGTGCAGCTGCACTAAGCAAATGTGGGGCACTTGAAGATAAGTGATGTAGTGAGTTGAATATAAAGCAGACTAGTGAGCCTAATCCACGTTGTAAACCCAACATAGCACCCAGACGACTTCTGCACGAATTTAATATCGTATAAGGAGAGAGTGCTAGGGTTTCTATAGATCAAGCAACTCTCATATGTTTGAGACAATTCTCCTCTCATTACTCTCTTCTACTCCTTCACATTATTACTGCTGAGTGTTCCCACCTAAACTTTATGCAACACAGGCTACCGATGTTGACGGCCATGCTGATCAATGGTTGGTGCTGTTTAACATAGAATCAAAGCGGTTGCTCAATCCAATTGTATGATCACAAATTAGTTGGGTTCACATTTTGGGAATGAGCAGAATGTTGAATCCATCTTCTTGTGTTGCTGATCTCCTGTTTGCATTATTGATTTGGTTCAGTAATTTGCTCTGTTGCATCTGAAGCAACAATCGTTGTTGATGATCTGCATTTGCTCATCTACCGGACCCATCAATACCCACTGTTAGTTGCTACTAGGCACGTCTATTGATAACACTATGAGTTTTGCTGTTGCAAATGTATGAGATGGAGTTGCTTGGTTTCTAATATCCTTAACACTCTTTTCTTGAATCCGTGTGCAAAGCGTGTGGTGCTCTATTAGACTTACAATGTACACATTTGCACCATGAAACATCTAGCATGCTTAAAGGTTGAATGTGGTACGTGTGGGGCACCTGTGAATGGTGGAAAAAGTGGCACATTTATATGACAACCAAATAGTCTAGCATGTACGACAATTGGAATGGGCGGAAAGCATCCTTTTACGCGGAGAGACACCTCCCACCATCCTCACATTAGTCATCAGAGTGGATGATATTCCCTCTTTTTTGCAGTCCTATGCCTAGATGGTGTATGATGAACACGGATAGTCACATAAATCAAGTGAAATATAAGAGTAAAATGAAGCACTCATCCCAAGGTTTTTTTAGTACAATGGCCTCACATAAATGGTGTGTGATGAACACAGGATAGTCACACAAATCAAGTGAAATATAAGAGTAAAATGAAGCACTCATCTCAAGGTTTTTTAGTACAATGGCCTCAGGGTATGACATGGCCAAGGCTTTAGACTCTAAAAAAACTTATTATTATTATTTTTTCCCTCTTGATAGCACTTTTTGTTTCTTTTTTTTTTTTTTTTGAAGACAAAAATGCCTCTCTACTAGCCGCTCCCTCGTACGGCGATAGCTTATCTCGGAAGATAAAAAAGACGATTGTGGATCTCATCTCTTGATTGATTTGAGCCATTCATTTTAATCGGACAATCGTGTACAATAGAAGGGTGTTTGCAGTTTTCAAAGAGAAGCTCTTTGTGGCCCACAATGGCATTAATGTTGTGGGTTAATTCTGAACTATTTCCTTTAGTGTGATCCATATGTGATGAGTTTTGCCCTCAAAATATGGCCGTTGACATTAAATTAAACCCCCTTTCATGTGAATGGGTTGAATTTGCTTCAAGACAAGCAAGTGAGCCCTACATAAGATGTTCGATAGGTAATATGGTGGGCCCTTGCCACATGAAGGTCATTTGGCCATTTCCTTTGTTTTCTTCTTCCCTTTTTTCTTTTCACATGAGGGGGACCACATGAAGAATCAAAGCTTTTTCAACAATTGTTTTAAAAAACCCTTTCATCTTTAGAGACAAGCTACCGCTGTAAGAGGGTGCAATTGGTAGAGGGGCATTTTTGTCATTAAAAAAAATTAAAAAAGTGCCCTCAAGGCCATAAAAGTTAGTTTTGTAGAGGGGAGACCATTTTGGTCATTTTGGCATATGTTGAGACACATCATCCCATGCCCACCTCAAATGTCGCTCTTAATTGGTCAATCAAACCATATTGATTGATTGACAATAAAACTCATCATGCTTCTTCTACAATGACACTAAGGCTCCATTTGGTGTTTTGAATCATCCAATGTAGCTTGCAACCAACAACACCTTGAGTTGCTTCCTTTAATATGCCAAAAAATATGCCAACTCGGGTGGCCCCATACTATATAGGAATAATGCAATGTTAGTGGATTTGCTCCAAACTCCCAACTCAACTTGATGACCTCTTCAGTGGACTTGACTTCTTCGACAACTCACTAGGCATAATGCCTGTGAACTTCTCTCCCAAGGCCGCAGATCAATTAAAATGAAGAGAGAGCAAAATCATCAATATTGGACTATCTCTTCAGCATCACTCCCATTAAGCAACCAGAGTCATCTGATTACGCCATGTAAAACCAATGGTCAAGACTGACTGTGGTAAAAAGATGAAATGGTAAACGACCCACATTGGATTGCCGATCACTCATAAATTACTGGGTCTTTCAGTCTTAATTATCCAATAACTGATAAATAACAAATAACATAGGAAGTCCAAATCTGTAGCTTGCATCTAACAACTCCGAGAATTGTTTCCAAACCTACCAACTCATGCAGGTCCATCCCAAATTTTATAATTTCCAAAATCTGTAGACAGCATCTTACTCCTAGAATTGCTACCTCTGTTGACTCAAATGGGTCCATCCCGTGTGGGGCTGATGCTGGAGACTTTGCTCTTAGCTCCACTCGATATGATAGTCCATCAACCTCTATGCAGGTAACTTCTTTGGAGCTTACTTGTCATGTCTTTGAAAAACTCTACCATGTTGCCAGATCAGTTATGATGAAAATTCACCAAAATCAATTAAACAATCCACCATGTGAGCCCAATCTTGGGATTGCACATCTCTTGAGAATCTCCAAGATACAGCCACCCTAATCACTTGATCTTGCCAAGTAAAACCAATGGTCAAAGATTTCTATTCTTTTCTCTTTTTTTTGAAAAGAAAGGGTCAGAAAAAAAAATTATTTTTTTCTTTTACCGATCATCTAGATTGATTTTGGTAAGGTCATACGATTGAGATGGACCACCAATCAGATTGCCCAACTCGGATTGGCCATCTCTTAAGAATTATTCTGATCAATCAATGTCAATCATCTATTAACAACAAATAACACAAAATGTCAAATTTGTTATTCAGATGGCTTGGATGATCGATCTAAACCGTCTATTCTCCAAGCCCTACCTTGGATTGCCTATGATTCACAGGAGTTACTTCAATCAAATGATCACAATCATTTAACCCTGGTCCGTAAAATGAAAGATCCACATTGATATATATATATATATATAAAAGACTCTGAATAAGCTATTTTAGCAGCATCTACATCTCCCTAAACCTTCACTTGCCCATTAGTCTTGAGAAGAGTAAACTGTTCGTGAAATTTTTCAAAAAATTCTTAATTTTTTTTTTTTATTTTCACACACGCACACGCCCCACACACTCACGCTGGTGGAATTTCACCACCTATGGGCACTCGAACCCTTGACCAGGAGTTGAAACTCCTGAGAGTCTACCACCGGAGCAAGAGTAAGGACCCCTTAAAATTTTTAATATAATGGCTAATGGTGAAAGGGCCATAAACAATGGAAAATGTTGTCCTGGTTGCATCCCTGCCGTTAATGCTCCTAAATCCACCTCTATATTTTGCATCCTGATGCCCAAACAAATCCAAAATAGCATAATTAAATGCTCTGAAGTGACCACTATATTTATGATATCATGGTCTAATAACTGGTTTGGAGTCTTTGGACCTCCTATTGTCCATCTTTTAATACATGCTTCAACAAATCTTCCTAGCCACCTCATTAGTAGACAGAGAAGTGAATTGAGCATCAATCAAAATACATTATAATACTACCCAAAAGAGATGTTCAATCAATAGAATAGCCAATAGAACAAATTGAATGGACCAATTGATTGGATGTCTTAATTTAATCAATCGAGATCATTCATTCTAATGTCCATTGATCAAATGGGTAAGATACACTAATTTAAGGGCAAAAACAAGCAATTGTAGATCCCACAAGATGGAAAATGCAAAATATATGATTCAAGATGATCGTTGTAGACATTTGATTCCTTAGCCAAGGTTGTGAGTTCAAAACTTAAGGCTTCTCTGGCTGCCACTTAAAAATGAGTTTATCTCATCTTAATTAACACCAGTTGGGTATCTACTTTTTTTTTTTTTTTTGAAAGGTGATCAATTGGGTACTTATAAATTGTTAATTATATTTTCAATGCATACCCAAAAAAAAATAATCATCACTACTTAACTACAATTAAATTCCCAAAATGGGGGATTTTCAAGACTATTTGGTATTTCAGGCATACAATCATTATAGATTATGTCATTTCATGCTGCCTTATAAAATGGATTGGTTAAAAAACTAAGCTTGGCCACATACAAATGGCCCCTGAGACTTTCAAGATCGAACATAAATGTAGTATCCAAAAAAGTGCAATTATATACTAAAGAAATATCCTCATTTTACTCTACCTACCAATTCTACACACAGAATGCACAAAAACAAAGCATACAATAGAAACCATTTAACAACCATAACCTGCCATGTCAGGCCCAAACCAAAGATGTGTTGCAGCCAGCATTCCATATAGAAAATCCCATTTTCAACAGTCCAACATACTCATATAGAGGGCTCTGCCATGGCTAGATGATGGGCGGACAAAAATCTCATCCCACACAACCTGTCAGTAAAATCTTACCCAGAACATATAGACCAGTGATAAGACTTTGTTTCCAAATTCGAACAATCCACTTGCATGAAAGCAAGCAAACTGAAAATGTGGGAAGCTATCGCAACACCATCATCATCCATGTGAACCCCAAACAATGAACCATTGGAAGCAAGAAATGCTGGGCCCAACCCATACAGACTGCTCGCACAAGCAACAATAGTACTGCTTCATGCTGATCATTTTACATTACTCACATTAGATAAAAGATGGTGGAAAATGACCCAACGACTCAAAGTACTACAAGTTATAAAGCTCATAATAGAGCATCAGGATTCAGGACACTTGGATCATCGTTGACATCCACGCCTCATCCCAATTAATTGGGGTCAGCTTATCAGGACACTTGGATAGTCCAATCAAAATGATCTCAGCCATCAAGTAGATCCATCACATATCCAATGTGCTAACATGTGACAATCATGTCAATCATACAATCATAACCATCTGAATAATAGCCTATAAACAGATATTCCAGATCAAAAAGGAAATTTGGTGAGGCCAAAAATTGTGTGTTGATTTTTTGAAGCCTAATTAGCAAACAAACCTAACTATCCCATAGAGATCAGACCATCCATTTTGTGCCATTTCTGCATCTGAGGTATCAACATAATGGATGCTCCGGATTGATCAATTAGACTGTCCTAACCGTCTATTTTTTTTAAAATTGGGCTACCACATGACAATCGCACTGATTAGACAATCCTAACCGTCTGAATAATAGATAAACAGACATTCCATATCATAAATAAAATTGGTGAAGCCAATAATTCTGAACCGTCTATTTTTTGAAGCCCAATTAGCAAATAATCTCAACTATCCCATATAGATCAGACCCTCCATTTTGTGTGATTTCTGCAACTCTGCGATAAACACAATGGACGGTCCGGATTGCACGATTAGGCTGGCCGAGTGTACCGATGCAACAAAGAACATTTCTCCATGATAATTCCAGGAAAAAAAAAACAAATTTATCAAAAAAACTGAAACTATTAAAACTAGGAACGATACATCAACATCTCAAACCATCCTTTGGCAATCGCATTACCGAAAAATCAGTCTAAGTCACGTTTCCCGCAAATATCAAAGGATTAATAGAAGAAAGAAACAAAACAGATTGCGATTTCATGTCTTTTAGCAAAAATCAAAACCCTAATTCGACGATATAAGAAGGGAAAACCTTCAAGGGCCTCAGAACCCTAGCTTTGTACGGCGCCAGTGCCTGCGCTTCGCGTTGTACCTGCGGATATACACGGGGTATACGATGTATAAGCCCCATGGAAAGGAGAAGGAAATGAAGATGAACTACAGCTGTACGGACCTGATGGTGTTGTCAGTCCTCATGCGGATCCAGTGAGGGATTGGCCTATTCTGCCTCATCTTCTTCGCCAGCTTTTTCTTGATGCGGAAGGTCTTGTGCGACGGCTGCGAAGGGAACAAAAAAGATATACACCGTTAGAATGGTGTATGACAGAAAATCAAAGAGATGGAGAGAGTGAGAGAGAAAGTTCTTTCACCATTTTCGATCGAGGTAGAGAGCCGCTGAAAACCCTAGCAGGAGGCGCGATAGAAAACCCTAACCATGATGCAAGAAAGGAATCCCACATTTTATAGGTCGAAGATGGCACGGATGAGGATGCAGATGAGCGTGCGAGTTAACACGTGCGACTTTAGGCGGTTTGCCGAGCGCGGATAGGGTACTGTGCTACTTAGTACTCTGTGGGCTTAGAGTGATTTATGTGTCTTACCCACGCCATCCGTCAATTCTTTTTTCGGATAATTTTAGAATATAATATAAAAATTCAGGTATATAAAGGTAAGGGACCACACCATAAGAAAGAGTGGGAATTGAACGCCTACCGTTGAAACCTTTGTAGGGGCCTCCTAAGCTTTGCATCAAGCTGATTTTTTGTTTTACCTTCGTCGATGCCGGTGTGATCTTATGAATAGGTTGGATGAATGTCACTGTTTTACCCTCATAGGTTGGACGACGCAAGAAGTATTAAATGCTCCATTATAATCTCGGTCTTCAGTTCAAGCCGACCCAAAAACTCTTTACTCCTCTGCATCAACATGGTTGACACAAGGAGAAAGGGGGTTTATTATTGGGAAAAAAATATGACAAGTCCGGAGACTCGAATATGAAATGGACCAACTCTATTAACACTGCCTGTGATTCCGAGATTGTAAGCTCGACTGAGGTAAAAGAGTTAATGCCTAAGGAGAGACTTAGCTCGGATAGCAGGAAATGAATCCCGATCGAGATTTATAGAGTCATGAGCCATAGGCAAAATATGTAAGACGCATGAAGTTGACTCGGATATCGAGCCAGCAATGTCTAAGGAGAGACTTAGCTCGGACAACAGAAAATGAATCCCGATCGAGATTTACAGAGTCATGAGTCATAGGCAAAATATGTAAGACGCATAAAGTTGACTCGGATACCGAGCCGGCAACGTCTAAAGGGATCGATTAAAGTCCGAACGCTAGAAGCCACTGGGCCGACTATAAAACTGCCCCATATTAGGTCGGTTATTGTCGGCTATCGGATTAAGAAAGGAAATCGGTTACAGATCGAGTCTATTTCATCCGACAGAAGGCAAAAAGCTCATTCTTGGAGCTGGCCGAGACTCAATTATTATCAGAATCAGTTAAGGCCGAGCCAAGTAAGGAGAGATGGTGTAAACACAAATACCGTCCCGAAAAACTTGTTAAAGGATTCCTGACCCCAAAGATCTCGGGATCGAGCAAAATCCATAAACAGATTACAATTAAATCGTATCTCTGATATATACGGAAGAGAATCCCTGCACGCTGAGACCCTCTCATTCCTATAAAAACAGAAACCTCAAAGCTTAAAGGTACGCAGAAAACTCCTATTGCTGACTTAAGCATCAGAGGGTCCCCGGCTCTAGCCAGGATCTCCTTAGCTCTCTTCTTTGTGCAAGTGGTAGGACGGAGGAGGGCGCATAAGTTTTTTGCACCAATAGACTGGCGCCGTGTGAGACCTGACCCGAGTTCGCATGTATGCATGTGTGTGTGAGTATGCATTCCGTCCATTTTTACGGATAGTGTTTGCGGTCATCCGTAAGTCCAGTTATGAAGACCTGACTCAGATCGAGTTGAAATATATGCCATTGCGGCCTCATTGTCGTCGTGATTCCAACGCCTCGTCTCATGGGTAAATTCGACGTGTCCATCAAAAGTTATGGGCCGCACCATTTTGGACCCTTAATCATGATATGGGGCCCGCTTTACCCATGTGCTCATTTTTTAAGAGTGGGTCCCACCTAGCTCCCTTATCTAAACAAGCTATCATACCTACCCCTAGCCTAAGTAGTAGGCTACCTTCTCTAAAAACCCATCGTTAGCCTTGGGTTCTTCCCCCCATGTGACATGATTACAACCTTCTTCCCTAGCCTAGAAAACAAATGATTGCTTTGCTATATCCCTCTCTCTCCCTTCTCTCTCCCTCATTTTCTCTCATTCTTTCTCCCTTGTAAAAAAATTCAGCCCCTCTTCCCTCCATTCCAGCCCCTTCTCCTCCTTTTTCTTCTCAATCCTTCCATTGAAAACTCATCCCAACCATTGATCCATGTTGCTTGGAGCCTCTAGATGATGGTGATGTAAATTTCAAGGTTGATCTAGGTGGGTGCTTTTTTCATCAAGTAAATCTTTTCTCTCCTCATGTAATCTCTTTTCTCTCTCTCATTTGGATGTGTAGGACCCACCAATTAATGATGGAGATCTTACACAACCATTTAGATGTGGCCATGAGGCCCACATTATAAATGCATGTCCATGCATGAGATTCTTCCCTTGATGGACCCCTTGCACGTGAATTTCTCCTATTTTTCTAAGTATGATGGATCATCTAGGCCCTTGTATGTGGCTGGGATGGCATCCCAACCACTCATTTTAAAGATCTAAGCCATGCATCATAAGATTTAGTTGTACAATGTGTTTATATTATTGTTTGTGGTTGTGATTATGTGGGGACGACTCAATAGTGGCGGAGCCCTCGCCTGATGGCCAGATGCTCTTCTTTCTCTTTCCTTAGTTAGCAATCTGATGATATTATGTGTGGTCCACTTAGTGGGTCTGGATTGCCCAAAAGAAAAAGTCCAGGAAGAAAGAGACATCTATACTCAACCTACCCCATGGTTTAGATGCCTCTTTTTGCCACCTTAAATATTCTTGTAATGGTAAAAATTTGAGGGTTTGTTCTGAAAAATTGTGGGGCCCACTAGGGTGGGCCATGACACCCAATTTATTGGCCAATCCCTTCCTTAATAGGCCCATAAATTTGTTTTATTCCATGCATGCATTGCTGTCCAGAAATTTCTGGACAGATTTTTTGTTGGACTTGGGCTTGAATTTAGGATTGATTAGGGGACCTTTTGTACCCATCAAATATATTTTTCTGAAATTTGAGGATCTCATCTTGATGTTTCCCCAAATTTCAGCCCCATCCAATCTTGATAGAGGTCCCAAAAGTGTGGTCCAAGTAGGGTGGACAGTCTGAATTTTCTGCACTGTTCCAGCAACATTCCACCCTGGATAGGTTGGAATTCAAAATTTATTAAAATATTTTTAGGTGTCTAAAAATTCTGAAAATTTGTAAGGTTGTGGTCCATCCATGGTAAGAACTACCTGCAAAATTGTAGGGCCAATGGACCCCATTTGGGCATCTAAACGGGTGGTCCAACATAGTGGACTGCCAGAAATATTCTGTTGTGCAGTCCAGCAGTATAGTTCCATAAAAATAAAATTTTAAAAATATTTTTCTCAAAAGGTGGGCCATATTTCTGAGCTACATGTTGATTTAAGCTTGATGAGGGACCTTGGGTCCAAATTTCAGGAATTTTGGAGGCCCAGAACCTACCCATTTGGATGACCCAAATTTAGAACAGTTACATTACATCAATAGTTCACCGTGCACAGATTATATTCTTAAAATTTATTAAAATACTTTTAAGTGTCTAAAAATTGTAAACATTTACAGGGATATGTTAAACTCATGTTAGGATCTACCTGAAAAATTTTGGAGCCATTGGACTCATATACATACCATGGTGGTGGTTGGACCGGCCCACTATAATATGGTGTCTAGATCAGTTCGAGTTTCAGGACAGATTGTTTTATTTGAATTCATTAAAATATTTTTAGATGTCCAAAAATTATAAAATTTTATGGGGGTGTGTCCTACCCATGGAAGGACTACCTTATAAATTTTCAAGGCCATCGGGCCTCTGTACCGACCGTGGTGTGGCCTCCAATTTGGACCAGTTTTGGATAAAATACCCAGGCACACCCTTACCTTGGGTTGCTCGGCCTGCATTCTAATGGCATGGCCCACTTGAAGTAAGTGTTGTATATCTCTCTTTTATCTGGTGGGGCCCACTGTGATATATGTGGATCACCATGGGTCAATAACTCATATAAATTAAATAAATTTCTAGACTCCAGCAGGCCCAAGAAAATGGGTGGGCTGGAATTCCAGCAAGGGGCCCAAAATTTGCTACATGGTTGATTGTTTAGGAACTATTGTGGCACACCAGATTTGAGAGAGTGTTGTACATATTCCTTGCTTTCCTTCCTTAGATATTTTGGGCTTAATGAGTGCCCCCTTGAGGCTCACCTTTGTGGTGATTTTGTGGGATAGTCTTAACCAGGATTTTTAATAGTTTTATAGGCTCAATGGGCTGGGAACTTCTTTCTTGAGCCCAAGATTGTGCAAGGGCTGACCTTATTGATTTACGAACCCAATGGGCTGTTTATAAGCTGACCATGTGTATTAATGGGCCTTGATGCCTTCATGAAGTGTTTAATTATGGGCTGACTTACAATTCCCACATAAATGCATATTGCGAAGGGCCTTGTTAAGTCTTTGTCTGATGAAGCAAGGCCCACCTTGTCGGTATAGGTCTCGCCCTTGTGTATTCTTGGACTTATGGGCTGACCTCTAGTCCACCATAATGTATGAATTAGATGACTTTTGTTTTGGCCCATTTCCTTAGGGCTCATTATGTAATATAGTATATGCATGGCCACCCCTTTTTGTGGCAGTGATTAGGCCTTTTGGACTCACTTCTTTTAGATAGGCTCATTGATCTTGGGGTTATACTCTCTCATTTATTGTGATGGGCTTAAGGGCAATAATATGCAAGAAGTTGGGCTCTTGGCTGCCCACTAAATTGACCCTGTACTTGGGCTAAAAGTTAGGCCCAACTCACTTGTGTTAAATGTAAAACTTGCCCATGTAAATGAATTACTAGGCTGCCCATGAAGCCCACCACAATATGTGGAATTATGACCTTTGTAGTTGGGCCCAAACCTTACCTGAGGGTCCATTATTTGGCCCATAAGTTGGGCTTGGTGTATGGCCCAGTAGGCCATGCATTGCGTGGGCTTTAGACCTTATATTATATGAGTAATGGCGGGCTACCTCTTGGAGGCCAGTTGAGGTTGAATGTCATCCTGGGTGATCCTAAGGTAGGCCCATAGGTTTCTCTATGGATGGTTAAAGGCCCACCATAGACCCTAGGCCGTTTGTTTAGGGCTTAATGTGTTTGTATGTGAAACCTACCTTAACGCATGTTTAGTCCAGGCCATCCAAGCCTTAGATCGCCCAACTATAGATGTATTCTCTGCCTTGGGTTACTGCTGGACTCACAATCCAGTAACAGGCCCACTTGATCTTTTCATGATATATACACACTCTCCATCTGGTGGGGTCCCCCAGCGAATATAGTTGGCTTTCATGAGATTATTTCTACATAGTTAACTGATTTCTGGACCTTAGTAGGTCTAAGAAGTTAAACTGGCCAAAAGTTTATCAAAGGACCTTAAATGTAAAATTTTATGGTTAAAACTTTATTTGGCTATGGGGCCCATCATATTGAGAACTTGTGTGTGTGTTACATGCTTATAATCTTTGGGCTTTATCAGTGCATTCTTTGAGGTCACCTTCAGTGATCAAATGAGGACCCCATCTTAGATCAGATTTTTTTTTGGGCATCCCATGGGCCCAGAGTGGGCAGAGTCATCACAGTTGGGCCTAAGCATATATTGGGCTAGCTTCCACCATTTTGATGGACTTGTGGACTAAGATAATGATAGTATTGGGCCCTTAGTTGCCCACTTAAATTGTTAAGTTATTGGGCTGATGTAGTTGGGTCATTTCATCCAAACTTAAACTTATTTAGTCGTATATTGTGTACGCGGGCTGCTCACCAAGTCTAACTCAATGCATGGATTCTATGGTCATTGGAAATTGAGCCTTGGGCCTTAATTTTTCCTTGGGGCCTATTTTGTTAAAAGTGATATTTTATCTTTTTATAGCCTATTATGAGGAATATATATATGTATATGGTTGGTTACATTTATTTTTATCTTTAATGTAGGCCTTGGGCCTTCTATCCATATCATTCATGGTTGATATGCCTTTTTGGGGAATGATGGTTAAATGTCCCCATTATGGACCCCCTTTAGGCCCGATTATATTTAAGAGTGATTGGATACTCATCTTAGACTCTTGTTAGGCTCAATTTTTATATCGCTTAGACCCATAGTTTGTATACTTAGTCTCGTGGGTTATCCCAGGTAAATGGGCCCCCACTAGAGGTGAGATTCCTTATGAATATTGTCTAAATACCTAGTCTTGTTCCCTTCTTGGATAGGAGTGTACTACTTTGTGTATCATCACATAATGCGTCTAGACCCATCTTCATGGCCCATGTACATCATTATATGCTTGGTTGACACTATGTGTGTGTGGTCATATTGTGTCATTGGGCATTACATGATACTTTCCCTGAGGGACATAGTATCCCCTCTTGAGTACGTTGGATGCTTGGGATTGATGCATGGTTGATTGCGTGATTCATTTATCTAGCATTGCATAGCATATGAGCATTATCGCCCTTGCTTCATCAGAGTTGTAGCCTCCACAGATACATCGTGGATGGTCATGTTTGGACACCGAAAATGTTACTTGAGCATACCGGGTGCATAGGATGCTCATGGGTGAAATTCTCAAAACTTTCATGGTACTAAGGATCTGCTCCAGTGCCGTGATCGAGTGGAATATATGAGCGCACGAGGGTCTTATACCGTTAGGCCACGACTCCCACTGTCGTGTAGTCGGTTGGATAGGGGTGTGGCCTTACTCGCCTGATGTACGAGGGCATTACTAGGCTGAGTCTGACCAGCTCGTGAATGGGTCCGCTACCTTCAGGCCTTATTGGTGATTGGTTGTCCACAGGCGGGTAGTGAGGCCTTATTGGTGATTGGTTGTCCACAGCTCGTTTGACTGTGCGGGGTCTGGAGAGCGGCAGTCATCTAGCAGTGTAATGAACCCCGGTGATTTTCTTATGATGGAAATGTACTTAATATGTGGATTGGATATGAGCACTGGCATTACTTCGTAATATTGCATTTGCATCGGCTATGTAAGTCTCATATTGCATCGCCTTGGCATGGCGCCCAGTACTCATTACATTACATTACGCATTGCACTATATAGCCTTGGTATGACTTCCTACATTATCATAACTGCCTTGGCCTAGCTTCTTATGTTCATGATCGCCTTGGTAAGGCTAATGGTATTAGTATTGATCGTGACTCCCTTCTACATTCTCTATCTTCTTCTGAGCACCATTGTCATACACTTTCACCACCCTCTAAGCTTTATATAAGCTTATGCACGATTGATGCATGCAGGAGATCATAAGTTGGCGTCTTAGCAGCGGAGCTTGGATATGTGTGCGATCTGAGGACCCAGTGTTGCAGATTCTCTTCCTTCTTTCTTCTGTTATCTTATGTATGTCCTTTTGGACCTGATGTAAGCTTATAAAAGTTCAAATTCTTAGTAGATTTTGTGATGTGTGCCTTTGTTATTCTCAGATTTACTTGCTGTGATCTTGGGTATGCTCATATTGGAAATGATTATATTATTGTGAAAATCCTCCTTGTAGGATCCCAGGATCGGAACCTTCCTCAGGAGCCGAGAATGGGGTACTACGGAGGCTATCGCAGCCAGAACCGGTCATCAGGTTCCTTGTGAGGTCTGGTTACTAAGTTTGGAGTGTGACACATCGTCTGTGGGAAACGGTACAAAAAGTCATTTTTCAGGCTCTATCCGGAAACTTCAAACGAGTTTTAATGGCAAGAACCAAAAAAACTGTTCACGAGGAGCCGAATGAGGCCGATATCACTGGACCGCTAGGTCCGGACGGGGCTCAGGGGGCTCAGAATCAGCTTGACAACCGACAAGGTTCCGCGGCTCGTCCAGTAGCCTCTGCCGTGATTAGGAATACCTAGTGGAACAGAGGTAATGGACGGTTGGATAGGGAGGTCCAGGAACTCAGATCCGACATAAACGTCATGAAGCAAATGTTGGAACAGATGCATTGTTAATAAGTTCCACAGCCCCATCACGGTCAGGCGACAAATGCCCCTCAGCAATATGTCGACCCTCAGCCTGTGGCTTCGCGGTCTGTCCCTCTACAGGGTCAGCACCACGGTTCGTCCAAGTCAGCTCTTGCTCATTCCGTGACTGCCCCGCTGCCTGACATCGATCTTCGACATGAAATAGATCGGAGGAGGCGCAACAGGCCTCTGGTTGAGGGAACGACAGAAAGTGACGTACCATGAAAAGCTGACCTCTAAGACTTCAGGAGAGAAGTGCGTGAAGAAATTATGGACAAGAATTAGAGTCGGAATATACGTCAAACTAGGCCCGAGATAAAGGCATCCCCATTCGTGGAAGAAATAATGCAAGTTTGGTTACCAGAAAGGTTTCGTCTTCCACAGATTACACCCTTCACCGGTAAAATCGACCTAATCGAACACATTGAGTCC
Organism: Magnolia kwangsiensis; assembly: GCA_037074715.1. Taxonomy (NCBI): domain Eukaryota; kingdom Viridiplantae; phylum Streptophyta; class Magnoliopsida; order Magnoliales; family Magnoliaceae; genus Magnolia; species Magnolia kwangsiensis. Next base: position 87,445,119 of record CM073583.1, read on the forward strand.
TTTTGGACGTATATGTAGTTACATGATGCCTTGGACGCCGTAATGTGTCGAGCCATCTCCCTCACCTTAGCCGACGTAGCTCGACTTTAGTTCAAATAGTTGAAACCGAAGTCCATTCGCTCAATTGCAGAACTCAGCGATGCCTTCCTCACCAACTTCATTGGTGGAAAGAAGAAGTTGAAGCCGTCCACGCATCTAAACAACATAGTTCAGAAGGAGGGAGAGTTACTAAAAGATTATATCAAGCGCTTCAATTTCGAATCGCTCTACGTTCGGAAACATTCGGAGGAGACAACTCTCAACTCGATCATGCAAGGTGTTAGGGATAAGCCATTTCTGGCATCCTTGGATAACAATCCGCCTATGACTCTGGCTAAGTTTATGGGTCGGTCGGATAAATATGTGGATGCCGAGGAAACACGAATCATGCGTGAAGCCGCCCAGAACGCAAAAGCCCCAACTAAAGAGTCAACCAAAAAATAAACTGACTCGACCGGAGGGAAAAAACGTAAGGACAACCGAATGCGCGATGAATGTAAGTCGGGCAAGTGACCCGATCGAAAGTTTTCAACGTATACCCCGCCCAATAAGCCTCAAGAGCAGGTTCTGATGGAAATTAAGGGTGAAGGATTCATCAACTGGCTAAATAGGCTCTGAAGCAACTCGAACCGACAGAGCAAAAATAAGTATTGTCATTACCATCGTGATCATGGGCACAACATGAGTGATTACTATCATCTGAAGGAAGAGATCGAAAGACTCATCCGAGAAGGCCGTCTCGGAGAATACATCAAGAGAACCGGGATAACAGAAGAGCGTCCGGGAGACAACCGACCCACAGAGGAAATTCGAACCATTATTGGTGGTCCCCGAGGTGGGGGCGACTCAAACAATGCTCAGAAAAATTACGTCAGGAGCATCAGTCAACCCGAGTTCGAGATCTTGATCTTAGCTCGACCTTCGAAGGAAAAGAAAAGAGAGAAGTACTGTATCTCGTTCACTGACGAAGATGCTTGGGGCATTCACCACCCTATGATGATGCATTAGTCGTCACCCTTACCATTACAAACCGTAAGGTGTTTCGTATCCTCGTTGACACAGGATCATCTATAGGTGTGTTGTTCACTCAAGCGTTTGACAAAATTGGTGTTGAACGATCGACATTACTGCCAGTTCGTACCCCATTGATCGGATTCTCAGGTGGACAGACACTCCCCGAAGGAATCATCTCATTACCAATGACTGCTGGAAACCCTCCACATCAAGTAACGGTAATGGTCGACTTTCTGATAGTTGAATAATCATTAGTCTATAATGTTATACTTAGTTGACCCTTTGTGTCTCCTCCAAGTCGTGGTATTAACATACCACCTCTCCATGAAATTCTCGACTGAGTCGGGAGTAGGCGTCGTTAAAGGAGAACAACCAGATACAAGACGTTGATACGTGACAGCCATAAAGGTTCCTGCCGAGGTATCCATGATTGAATTATTGGATCCTCGGGCTGAGACTCACGAACGAGGACAACCTGTAGAGGACCTTATCTCGGTACCCTTGGCCGAGACAGATGAGTCCAAAACGGTACAGATTGGCTCGTCTCTGTAGTCACCCCTGAAGGACAAGCTAATAGCTCTACCTGACGATACGCTGATGTGTTTGCATGGAGCCATGGGACATGCAAGGGATCGATCCCTCGGTAATGACTCACCGACTCAATATTAATCCAACCTACCGGCCAATCCGACAGAAGTGACGATCGCTTAGCCCCGAGAGATACGTTATCATTGAAGAAGAGGTGAACAAGATCCTTAAAGCAAAATTCATTGAGGAGATATACTACCTAGAGTGGGTAGCTAATGTAGTACTTGTGAAGAAAGCCAATGGGAAGTGGCGAGTCTGTATTGACTATACCGACTTAAATAAAGCCTTCCCAAAGGATAGCTTCCTTCTTTTAAGGATCGATCAGTTGGTAAATAACACATTGGGGCATGAACTCCTTAGTTTTGTGGATGCTTATTATACATATAATCAAATTGTAATGCATCAATCTGATAAATCTATGACTACCTTTGTCACTAATAAAGACATTTATCATTACTGCGTGATGCCGTTTGGTTTAAAGAATGTCGGAGCAACTTATCAACGATTAGTGAAAAAATGTTCGCTCGGCAGATCGGTTGAACCATGGAAGTATACATTGATGACATGCTTGTCAAAAATATACATGCGGCCGACCATATAGCCGACCTAGAAAAGATATTTCTCATCCTTCAAAAATATCAGATGAAGTTAAATCCGAGCAAGTGTGCCTTTGGCATAAGTTCGGGTAAGTTTCTCAGATTCTTGGTGAGCTAACGAGGAATTGAGGCGAACCCAGAATAAATCAAAGCATTGCTTGAATGGAGTCCTCAAAAATAATCAAAGATATACAAAGGCTGACCGGACGAGTAACCGCACTCAACCGCTTCCTCTCCCAAGCTACCGATAAATGCCTCCCATTCTTTAAGTAATTAAAGGGGCGACAAATAGTAGATTGGACGGAAGAGTGCGAAGTAGCGTTTCACTAATTGAAGTCTTATCTCGGATCTCCACCCCTCTTGTGTTGAGGGTCAAATATTACATATTAGACCCTAATTATTGCCTAGATTTACGAACATTATACTGTCTAATGGTCTAATTTAACTGTGTTTGTGCTGCAAGGTGTAATTACAAGCTTGGACTGAAATAGGTGCCTAAAGCATGGATTTAATGCTCTGAAGACACCAAAGCAAGGGACGAACTCAAGGAAATCAAGATCGACAAAATGTACATGGAAAAGTTCCGAGAAAATCAGGAAACTGAAGTTTAAGAGGCCAGACAGTCGTCCAGAATGCAAGATCATAGGGTTCCCACCATCTGAACAACTCAAAATTTTATACATGCCCCGAGGACCATAAATTAACCATACATGTCAAATTTTAGCTATTAAAGATCTCTGGAAGTGGGCCAACAGACAGATCAGCCCCTTAATTCATTAAGTGAGGCCCACCTGATATCTGGAACTGTCTCGAAATTGTTATCGACGGTCAAAATAATATGAGAAACAGGATGGACGGATTGAATTTCTGAAGAACATCATAGTGGGGCCCCGTTTGTGCGGCATGTGCATTGAGCACATGTGTAGCCGCGCCACACCGGACCGCATGCCTCATTCAAAGTGGGTTTGACCGACGTTTCCAGCAACAACAACAGAGAATTCTATTTTTCAAACAGCGTCCGACGCTGTTTTTCCGGTTGATTGTTGTGGGCCCCACTCATCATCCAGTTTAATGATCCGACCCGTTCACTTGCCTTAGGAGTTGGCCAAGAACAAATCCTAGGTGTAATTTTGTCACCATGCAAGTGTCTTCAAGATCACAACCGTTAAACACAGGATGGACGGTGGGGTAGAAGATCTTGTGTGCCCCATCGATTTCACTTAAAAAATCACCATTCCCGGACGGTTTCTCGACGTGATTACAATGGACGGGGTGGATTGCATAAAAAACAGCACTGTGGGACCCACCGACCATCACAGCGCCTTCACGTAGGCTCTGTTCTGCAACAGAGCCAGCGAAAATTTTTTGTGGGCCACCATCATGAATCGACGGCCTAATCTTAACCATCCATCAGAATTCTAAAGGTCCTTTTACGACTGCCTAGGTGGAAGTTTTTCAGTTGGCAGTAAAGATCTGTTTTCGATCGTCCAAATGGCGGATTGACGGTGGGAAGATTTGATTCAACGGACCACACTAAACTCAAACAAAAACACTCTTTCTCGATTGAAATCCCAAGAGTAATTCATTGGACGGGTCGGATTTCTCGTCTGATATCAATCTTAGGCCCACCAATCATCACAGATGCGTAAGGCCTTATTCTTTTCCTTTTCCTGCATAAACAGGGAGTTACCTTCCACTACCGTGCGTAAAGAACCTCTTCACTGACTGTTATCTTCTATAAAAGGGAGAGAAAGGAGGTAAGAAGGGAGATCTTTTTGGGGGGTATGCACGGCTGGGAGGTGGATCAGAGAAAGAGAGAGAGACAGAGAGACAAAGAGTATCTTTTTAGCTTTTATTTATTTATTTATTTATTTTCTTTTATGATTTTTGATAGATCCAACCCACTCATGAGAGGCTGAACCTCTTAGCTAGGGCTAAGAGGTGACGCTTGTAGCGTGATGGGAGTGACTTGCTTGTGCCTTTTGTTTAGATTGAATTGACGTTGGTTTTGGTTTTATTAATGAAAATATTTTTAGTCTTTAATGGTCTGTTGTGACTAAAATTACAGTGGGTCTGCGATGGCTTTGAATATCTTCTTTTCTCTTTTATGTTTATGAGGTCAGGAAGCCCTGTTGTTCACCATAGTCTCCTGGGCATGGTCGGATGACGGTACCTTTCCTAACCTTCATACATGTGATTAGTTGGTAATTAGTTTAATTCTGTTGTTTGCCATAGTCTCCTGGGCATGGTCTGGTGATGGAATCTATTCTAATTCATATACCTTTCATCCATTTGAACTTATCTCAACGACAGTTCAGTTAGTTTCCATAAATCAGGCATAAGGTCTCCCTGATCTCTACAAGTGGATCCTCTGAATCCCTAGTTTTCTTTCCCTGAATTCTTTAAAATTTTAGAAAATTAATTCATCATTATTCTTCAAATTACATTCAATTTAGATTTTATCTTATCCTAGTTCTAATTCTATTCAGTTTTAGATAACGTACAAGTTTCAGTCCCTTGGGATTCGACCTCGGTCTTACCGAGTTATTACTACATCACAACCCTGCACTTGGGGAGTGAACATCTTGTCGAAACCCGAGCCTAGGGAGGCTCTGCTGTTATATCTCGCAGTGTCCGACGTAGCAGTTAGCTCGGCCCTAATACAGGAGCACGAAGGAAAGCAACTACAAGTTTATTACATCAGCAAAGCACTATTACCGACAAAAACAAGATATCCAACTTTGGAAAAGGTGGTCCTAGTCCTAGTAGTCTCCTCACGATGACTCCAGCCATACCTTCAAGTTCATACTATAATCGTCATGACCGACCTCCTGCTGCGTCAGATCATTCAGAAACCGGAAGCATCCGACCAACTAACGAAGTGAGCGATCGAGCTCAGTGAATTTGATATTCAATGTAAGCCGAGAGTAGCGATAAAAGGACAAGCTATGGCCGACTTCATCGCTAAAGTTACACCACAAACCGATGCAATTATCGAGCATGGAAGAAAAAAAATCGATAACAGCTTATCCCGAGTCATCGCTCGACCCTATACCTTGGAAGCTATATGTCGATGGCTCATCCAACTCTAAGCCAAGTGGGGCAGGAGTCATCTTGAAAACTCCCGATCAAACCTACATGTAATATGCCTTAAGACTTGGATTTCAAACCTCGAACAATATAGCGGAATATGAAGCTTTACTGTTCGGCCTTCGACTCGCAGCAGTTTGGGTGTTACTCATCTCAACGTCTTCAGCGACTCACAGTTGGTTGTTAATCAAGTCACCAGCATGTATCAGATACAAAAAGAGTAACTGAAAGCATAAATAGAGAAAGCTAAGGAATTGATCGACGGTTTTCAGCTTTGTGTTGTCATTTGGATCCCTCGAGCGGAAAACCCTAAGGCCGATCTACTAGCAAAACTTGCCTTTGCTAACGAAGATGACATACTTAGGTCTGTTCCAATCGAGTATGTTGCTAAGCCGAGTGTCAATGACTCGGTTAACTCGACCATGCACAAAGTTGATTTGGAACCCACTTGGCTTGACCCAATTGTTCAGTGCCTCGATAGTGGAAAGTTGCCCGAGGATCGTGCCAAGGCCCAACGATTGAAGATCCGAGCCTCCTGTTACACCATACTCAACGGGACATTATATAAGAAAGGTTTTTATGCTCCATTGTTATGATGTCTAAATCCCGATGAAGCTGACTACGTATTGCGAGAGATCGACGAAGGGATCTGTGAAAATCACTCGGGAGGACGGTCACTCACACACAAGGTCCTACGTCAGGGGTATTGTTGGCCGACTATCCAGCACGACGCTCGTAAGCTCGTCCAGAGATGCGACAAATGCCAACAATTCGCGACCATTCAGAAATAACCCCTGAGGAGTTGACTCCAATGACTGGTCCTTGGTCCTTCGTATAATGGGGCATCAACATCGTCAGACCACTCCCTTTGGGGAAAGGCCAGACCAAATTTGTTGTCGTGGCGGTAGACTACTTTACGAAGTGGGCTAAGGTCGAACCATTGGCCAGGATAACCAAACAAAAGATTATAGACTTTGTATAGAAAAACATCGTTTGCCGGTTTGGGATACTCCGAACCATTGTTACCAATAATGGGAAACAGTTTAACAACAAATAATACCTAGAAATGTGCAACAATCTTGGGATTATGAACGTTTATTCCTCCCTTCATCATCCTCAGACGAACGGACAGGTCGAGGTAGTCAATAAGATCATTAAATAGTATCTTCGAACCAAACTTGACTGAGCTAAAGGAGCATGGGCTGAAGAGCTCCCTAAGATTCTATGGACATACTGAACCACCATTCGAAAGGCCACAGGTGAAACTCCCTTCTCCCTCGTGTATGGCTCGGTGGCTGTTACCCCGGTTAAGATCGGATTGCCTTCGGCCCGAGTTAGCTCATTTAACGAAGACGATAATGAAGAACTCCTCACTCTTGGACTCGACCTAGTGGAAGAACAAAGAGAAGAAGCTCGGTAACGGATGATGGCTCGGCAACACCAAATAGCTCAGTTTTACAATGCCCGAGTCAAGGTTCGATGTTTTCGAGTGGGAGACATGGTCCTCCAAAAAATGTTCCTAAATACGAAGAAAGTTGGTGCGGGCACACTGTGACCCAATTGGGAAGGACCCTATGTCGTCTCGAGCACCATTCGACTAGGAACGTATATGTTGGAAGACCTAATCAGGCAAATATTGCCCCATCCTTGGATTGCCGAGCATTTAAAAATTTATTATCCCTAGGTCAGCTACTGAAGCTTTCATGAAGACTCATAAAAAAATGAATGATGAAGAGTTTGTAAGCTGAGTCAAATGAGTAAAAAGACTCAGTATATTCATTCGTCAAACAACTTTTACATCGGATTACATGATTATCTATTGTGAAATTACATTGATAAACCCATAAAGATAAAAGCAGAAAGAGTTGACCATGATATGTTGAATCCCCCCTCGGTTATAGATGATCTCAAGCCCGTCTGGTGTGCTTAAAGTGTTTGAAACTTGGTGTGCTTGAAGTGCTTGACATCATATTAAGCACCAAGGTTCATCAAGAGCTAACACAGGAGGTGGCTCAGATTCATCTGCTACCGCCACTTGGGGTGACCTCGGGTGCTACCTCAAGAGCTACTTCAAGCTCGACCTCGATACCAGCCGCAGAGTCAGTAGACACGGTTGGCTCGGCCTCCGGACTCTCAAACCCTGAGGCGACTTCATCAAATCCCGAGAGATCAAGATCGGGGAAGGCCTCCTTCATCAATACGACACACTTGGTGTAGCCGTCATGGAAAAAGCGATCTTGTTCATCTAAGTACTCCGGGGATTCGAGGAAGGCCTTTAAGGCCTAGTCCCTGGCCTCTTCTTTGAATGCTTCAAGGACAGCCCGAGTCTCCGCCTTAAGTCGAGTGAGTTTCTCCTTGGAAGAGGCACCAGCCTGGCGGTTCTGCCAACTCTCTTCCTGGGCCTCTTTCAATAGCGAGGCCACATGAGCACACTCGGTGGCCTTCAGAGCAAGCCCTAACTCGTTAGATAGCCGGCCAACCAGAGCCATGGTAGCTTTGAGTTGTGCTTCCGCCTCCGTTGCCTGTTTTCGAGCTGCTTCAACATCCGCCGCTCGATTCTGAGCCACGGCCAGATCCGAGCTAGCCCTGATTAAGCAAGGGGCGAACTGTAAAAGAAAAAGACAAAGTTAGACTAAGACTGAAGGAATCAACGAGACGAGCGAGAAGTCCAAGTCTTACCTCGAGGAGGATTTTTGTAGCATAAGAGAGAATCCGGCTCCCGGGAGCTTCAAAGAGAGAAGCGAATTCTTTCTTGCTCCCATAAAAAATGGCCCAAGGGACCATATCGAACACGACCCATCGAAACACCGATGTCTCCTTTTGAGTCATCTCCCCTCCAGAGGACTCTCCTCTTTGCACCTCCCTCTTTTTCGGGACCTGCTTGCCAACAGGTCCTGGCTCGGGAGCCACCTGAGTGTGAGAGTTGGAAGCTGCCACCTCCACCACCGTGTCTGCCACTTCCGCCCCTTCCTCCAAATCTATGGTCGGGACCTCGGTTGAGACGACCAGTGTGGCTTGCCCCTTAGCCTTCGAGACAGTTTTCGGTCTCTTTAGAGGATGAGCCTCGGGATGAGTCTCCGACCTCGGAGGAGCTTTCATTTTGGAGGGCGGACGGAGAATAGGCCTTGCTTCAGCCATATTTATATTAAGAAAAGTAGGACGAGTCAAGTAAAGTTCGAGGAGAGTATTACCAGAACATCCACGAGATACCTGTTACAGTCGAGTCAAAGCCTGAGAGAAGAAGGTGCTCCGGTTGAAGAAGAACCTTCCAAGACCGATCCTCCTGACTTAGCGCCTTTAGATCCTTGATCCGAGCTAGAGCACCGGTTTCTAGCTTTGGCATTTTCTTGAGAATATCTACAAAACGCATTCAGTCAGACTCAAAGGCATCATAGTAAGAAAAGATAGAGAAAGGGCACGCCGAGTTACCTGCTTCCGAGAATGCTGGGGGAACGCGAGGTTCGAAGAGTCCTAGCTCGGCAGTCTCCCAGCGACCATATGCCTAGAACCATCTATCTCTCCAATGTTTGTTGGAGGTGGGAGGGCTGGTTATCAAAGGTCCTCCCTTATTCCGCCAAGTACACAGAAAGTACTAGCCGGGCTGCTGTGTATTCGGCCATATTTGGTACATGTAGAGAAACTCATCAATGGTCAGTGGGAGCGGTTCAGTCTCAGCCCACAACATCGAGCATCTGAACAGGTTCCTCCACTCTTTTAGAACTATCTGCCCCGACACTATTTGGAGTCGGGAAAGTAAATCCTGAGTAATGCCTTGAAGAGGCAGACGCAAGCCGCATTGTAAAGTGACTTGAAAAATCACAACCATCCCAGCAGGAGGATGGTCGGGTAATTCACTCGGCAAAGGAAGGCGAAGGATAACTGAGTCCGAGACATGATACCGACTTGAATTCTGTCCAAGTCTGCCTCAGTTAAGACCGAAGGGACTGAACCCCTCTGCTCTTCTCCAGCCTCTCCTCCCTCGGCAGCCGAGTCAACAGCTTGTGCCAATCTCCTAATGGGAACTGACCTAGTGGTTCCCTCAGTCTCCTCATCCTCCTCCTTCATGTCTTCCCCAAGAGGGTTAAGCCTCCTAGGGGCAGTCATCAGCGACACACCTGCATGGGAAGGATCTGTCGAAGCAAGATGCTCCGCTGAAGTCCCAGATATTTTCTCAGAGAACTGGAAAGCTTCATTGACACCAATCGCTATCTCCACTAGCTGCAAGGGCGATTCTGAGACATTTTAAAAATGTTTCGCTTCGCCCTCATCACTGGAGGCTCCCTTCATAGGGCTCTGAGAACCTTGCATTGCTGCGAAAAGTAAAAATGAAGGGGAGGGAGAGAGTTAAAACTCACTAGAGAGGCGAGGAGTACGTGAACGTGGATATAAAAATAAAAATGGAGATGGAAATGGTAGAGAAAACTGGAATGGCGAAAACAGGATTGGAAGAGAAGAGAGTAGGCGCACGAAAATGAAGAATGGACGTCTCGTTCCTTTTATAGCCCTACCATGTAGCAGAGGCATTTAAGGAGGAGTCGAATTGATGACAGTTTCGACTCCCCCACCTGACACGTGGTGCACATTGACTGACGAAAGAACCGTCCATGTCACACGTCTAGTGCTCATAAGTCGGAAAAATATTCTAACGACTGTCCGCTCGTGCGATCTCGATCAACGAATTGACGCGTGTTATGGATGACGCAAGAAGCATTAAATGCTCCATCATAACCTTGATCTCCAGTTCAAGCTGACCCAAAAACTCTTTACTCCTCTGCATCAACACGGTTGACATAAGGAGTAAAGGGGCTTACTGTTGGGGAAAAATATGACAAGTCCGGAGACTCGGATATGGAATGGACCAACTCTATTGACACTGCCCGTGATTCCGAGGTTGTAAGCCCGACCGAGGTAAAAGAGTTAACGCTTAAGGAGAGACTTAGCTCGAACAACAGGAAATGAATCCCCACCGAGATTTATAGAGTCATGAGCCATAGGCAAAATATGTAAGACACATAAAGTTGACTCGGATACTGAGCCAGCAACGTCTAAAGGGACTGATTAAAGTTTAAATGCTAGAAGTCAGTGGGCCGACTATAAAACTGCCCCATATTAGGTAGGTTATTGTTGGTTATCGGATTGAGAAAGGATATATGTTACGGACCGACTCTATTTCATCCGACAGAAGGCAAAAAGCTCATTCTTGCAGCTGGCCAAGACTCAATTATTACCAGAGTCGGTTAAGGCCAAGCTAAGCAAGGGAGAGACGGTGTAAACACAAATACCATCCCGAAAATCTTTTGAAAGGATTCTCGACCCTGAAGATCTCAGGATCGGGCAGAATCCATAAACATATTATAATTAAATTGTATCTCCGAGATATACAGAAGAGAATCCCTGCACGCTGGGACCCTCTAATTCCTATAAAAAGAGAAACCTCCAAGCTTAAAGGTACATAGAAAACTCCTCTCCAAAACCCCTCTTTACAGTCTATCGCTGACTTAAGCATCGGAGGGTCCCCGGCTTTAGCCAGGATCTCCTTAGCTCTCTTCTTTGTGCAGGTGGTAGGACGGAGGAGGGCGCATCAGTTTTTTGCACCAACAGAGACTATGAAAGAAGAAAAGGAAATATCATGCATTAGAATAGGAGGCGTGTTTGGATATGCTATTAGATTAAATTACGATCGACCATGGGAAATAGGCCTTTTTACAAGGGTGGTTCTGTTATTGTTGAGATGTAGCGGAGCTTTGCCTTCTGATTCCTCAGAGCCCGAACTGCAAACTCCATCGCTCTGTAGTATGAATCAGCTACGACTCTATTAGGGAAGATGACCTTAGATTTAGGTTCACACACACACGCAAAATACCTGAAACTGAGTCAAATCAGGTTTTGGATCGAGTTGACTCGGTATCAAATCGGATTTGGGTCAAGTCGAGTTGAGTTACTAGGTGACCCGGACTCTACTCGGTTTGAGTTTGGATTGGGCGAAGTCTATTCGGTTCAAATCAACTCACCCACTTGGTTCGGGTTGAGTCAGGTCTGAAAGAGTCGGATGAGTCGAGTCTGTCGAGTCGACTCGTCCAATGCCCAACTCTACTCATGATCGAGTAGCATGTGTTCTGCGTGCTGAGTGGTGCTATTTTGAACCATCCATGTTCTTGGTATTATTGTAAGCAAACTGTTGTCCCTTGATGAGGCTTCAATGAAGATCTTGACCTTTGATTTTGGAGTTGAGTGAGAGCCATTTAGAATTTTCTTTTCATTGCCCTTAACTCATCTAATATAGTGAGTGACACAATAATCTTTTATTGTGACGTGTGGACCTAGTGAGTTGCAACACACTAGATGCAGCTTCGATGGATCCCTGACAATGGGACCTTCCGTTATATATATGCCTTACATCTACACCTTCCAGCTGTTTTGACAGCTCATTTTAGGGTGAGAGCCCAAAAATCAATCATATCCAAATCTCATTTGGACCACACCAGATGAAATAATGGTGATTGAATACTCACCACTAAAAACCTCTTCGAGGCACTAAAATGTTTATTTTCCATCTAATAAATTGATAAGACCTGGATGAATAGGTCACGACAATATCAACTTAATCCAAAACTTTCGTGGCCCACAACGAGTTTTAATGGCCAATCACCATTATTTTTTTTTATGTTATGATCCACCTGAGATTTAGATCTGCTTAATTTTTGGGATCATCCTCTAAAATGAGTAATCAAAGTAAATGGACATAGTGGATTACAGACATATACATTACGATGGGCCCTATAATAAGGGATCTACATAAGTCTTGTCCTAACTCACTGGATCCTGATTCACAAGGGAGGCTTAAATGAACATCCTTCACAATATAGCAGAGTCTGGATGAGGTCCCCGCTCATGGCTTAATGGTAGAGAGGGGAATGAATGTTGCATGATGCTAATGTTTTAGGTTGATGAAACTGATTGAAGCTTGAACGATCGGATTAATGGTAGTGTCGTAAAGCTAGATTAAGTAGCTCAAATTTGAACTTAGGTGGCTCAAGAGGCTCTCTCTCTCTCTCACTCCTACTATCCTTGGTGGAAGGATGGCTAAATGTCTAAGGTTAAGGGGCCTTTAGGTGAGAAGGGATGCTTCCCGAATCTAATGGATGCTTAAAATGAGAATGAGAGGGGGCTATTTATAATCTCCAAACCTGGTTTTCTTATAATTTCTGATGATCCTAGGGGTAAAAGATAGTGGAAGGGTTAGGATTGGAGATTGCCAGATAGTATCATCTTATAGGTTGGATGAGGTGGTAAATGGATAATTTTAGGTAAGGAGATAGACATCAAAGTAAATACACCTCAATTGCACACTCGGGGTATAAAAAAGGGAGATTCTAGATGCTTAAGGGATGCCACCCTAGAGAGGGGGAGTGTCACATAACCGGCAGTTACCTGGTCACCATCGGTCCCTGCTTGTACTCGCTGCTTTAATAGGTAGCTTCCTCCAAGCGTGTGGAGGCTCTGTTGTGAAAGTTGCTACTTTGAAGTTTTGCCTATTTCTTTGATTAGGCTTGATTTTTGACTTTGTTTTACGCTTGGTTTTGGGCTTAACTAGGTGAGTTGACTAAATTGTTGAATTGGGTAGGCTGACTGGGTGAGTTGACTTAGCCAATTAACTGGGTGAGTTAATTCATCAAGCCAACTTAAGATTTTAGGGTTTATAGTTAAGCTGATGTTGAGTGTGAAATATTGTATATTTCTCCATATGTATACATTGGTTTTATAAACATGATAGTACTTAATTGATTTAAGTATGCATGTTTTCATGTGCGAGATGATTTCAAGAGCTTAAATTTGAAATTGATGTCAAAAGAAAGATTTATGTTCAAAAAATTACTAAATGAAGATTTAGATATTTGTAAGTCATTAATGAAGAATTCACGTGTCAAAAATCTAAGAAAACTAAGTGAGGAATGAAGAGAATCAAAGATTTGAAGTAAAGAAAAGGAATCCTAAAAACAAACATATTCATAAAATTGTCCTGAAAAAATATATTCCAATACTCCGGGTTTATTTTTAGAAACTACGTAGAAAGCATAAATTTGAGATAGTTTAAACTTCAAGTATATTTTGAAAAACTGCGCAGTGCATAAATTTGAGGTGGTTTATATATTTTTTCCAACTTGGTGTGAAAGTTGGTGTTTCACAACTATAAATACGACTCTCTATGATGCTCCAAAGCATCTTATAGGGTTTAAAAATGTCTAAAGGAGCATACACAGGGTGGAGCAGCCGCTAAAGAGTTTTCTTCTTCCCTAGTTTATTTTCACGCTTTATTTAAGATATTTGGTTGTAATCATGTCTATGGTTGACTAAACCTCCTAACTAAGGCTAAGGGATGAAGCTTGTAGTGTGTTTGAATGTTTATTTTGCTTTGATTCTTGTTCTTATTGAACTTCATTGATTTCTAGTTTGATATTAAGGAAATATTTTCAGTTTTCTATGATTTATTGTGACTCAAATTACAATAGATGCCATGATAGCTTTGGATATCTTCTTTTCCTATTTTGAGATAATGAGATTGATAAATCTCGTTGTTTACCATCATCTCCTAGGCATAGTAGGGTGGTGGAATCCCTTCCAATATTCACAATTCTCCTCCATTGAGAATTAGGTCATTGAAAAGTTTAGATTTGATTTAAATTACTTTTATCTTCTAATTAGATAGGATAGGACTCCAATTCCAATTGTGTTTATTGAATCAAGCAAGGTAGAATCTTGATAGCTACAAGTGGTTCCTTGGCACCTTAGTTCCCACCTTTAAATTCATACGTTTTAATCAACGTTATTCATCATTATTCTTAATTATTCAGATTTCAATTTAGATTTTTTTTGTAGTTCTAGTTATTTTCAGAAATGTACAAGTTTAATCCCTGGGGATTTGACCTTGGTCTTACTGAGTTATTACTACATTGCGACCCTACACTTGGGGTTGTGAACAACTGACTGGGTAGACTAAGTTTATCATCCCCCAAACTCAGAAAACGGGCTCACAAAATTCTCGATCGCCGAATTCGGTGCCAACAGCCTCCGCAGTATCCCATTCTCGGCTCCCGCCACTCATATGCTAGATTTTGATCCTGGGATCCTACAAGGAGGATTTTTGATATGATTTTTTTTTGTAATAGAGCATAACCACAAGCATAACCAAGTCACAAAACAACATCACTACATATCCACTATATCAAAAACTTTAAGTAAAATGTGGAAAGGAAAATATAAGGTGATTAAAAGGCTCCAAAATAATTTGATGTGCACTCCTGCCTCAGCGCTGCTATGATCCAACGTCATCCGCACGCAACGGTCATGCATAAGCTTACAAAAGCTTAGAGGGTGATGTAAGTATGTGCGCAAGACAAGTGCCAAGTATGCAGTATCAGAGTAATGCCAAAATATTCCGGTAAGTCCATGAATACTATTAGCCGTACCAAGGTTATGCGATGCAAGACATGAATGCTATCGGTGTTCACTCCCCAAGTGCAGGGTTGTGATGTAGTTATAAACTCAGTAAGATCGAGGTCGAATCTTAAGGGACTGATACTTGTACATAATCTGAAATTAACTAGAGCTAGAACTAGAATGAGATGAAATCTAAATCGAGTGTAATTTGGGGAATAATGGTGAAAGAATTATCTAAAACTTCAAGAATTCAAGAAAATGAAACTAGGGATTCAGAGGATCCACTTGTAGAGATCAGGGAGATCTTATACCTGCATCAAAAACTTAACTGGACTTAGAGTCTATCTTCATCCAGTTGAGGGTATAACCATGAAAATTAAACTCAACTTCCTTTAATATAGTTTTAAAGAGATGAAAGATATATGAATCAGAATGAATTCCATCACCAAACCATGCCCAGGAGACAAAGTAAACAATAAAATTAAACTAATTACTAACCAATCAACATGATATGAAGGTTAGGAAGGGTATCGTCATTCGACCATACCCAGGAGACGATGGTGAACAACAGGAATTCCTGACATCATAAACATAAAAGGAATAAGAACATCCTCAAAGCTACCGCAGACCCATTGTAATTTTAGTCACAATAGACCATTAAAAACTAAAAATATTTCCTTAATTAACTAAAATCAACATCAATTCAGTATAAACAAAAGGCATAAGCTAAAGGTCTTCCCATCACGCTACAAGCTTCACCTCTTAGCCCTAGCTAAGAGGTTCAGCCACACATGGACATGATGTGGCTAGTTCCCTTAAAATAAAAATAAAAATAAATTAAAAAAACTACAAACTCTCTCTCTCTGTGCTCCTGACATCCCCAAAACTTGGCTGCCCTCCAGAATGAATGCCCCCTCTCTCTTACGTTCTCTCTCTCTCTCTCTCTCTCTCTCTCTCTCTCTTATAAGCAACAGGAAAGACGGTGAATAGGCTGCAGTTTTCGCACTCCATGTGGAAGTTTTACGCAGCAGCACCTTCTTACGCAAGTCATTCTTGCGTTGAACCTTGGTGGGATCCATGATCGGATCCTCATGAGAAATCCACGTCGTCCATTAGAATCATAAGAAAAAATCACTCAGAGATAGCTGGTTTTGGACTATTGCTGACGTGGCCCTCTTACCGGTACAGTTCACCATCCATCTTCATTTTGGATGAATAAAAACTGATCTCCACTGTCTTTTAAGATTCGGCCACCTAGGCCATGTTTATAGGGCCTTTTAAAGCCTGATGGACGGTTTCGATTATCTGGATCATGGTCCATGGAGGCCCACAAGAACGAACCACGACCTCTGTTCTGAAACAGAGTCGATGCATGTCGACTCTGTTACTTGTGTTGGCCCACTTATTGAATCCAAATGGAAAATCCATTCCATCCACTGGTTTCAACACGAAAAACCATTCGGGAATGAGTGTTTTTAGAGTTAATTCGGTGTGGTCCACACAATCTTTTACTCCACCGTCCATCCTGCTTTTGACGGTGGAGATTGCTTGAGTGTATGCATGGGGCCAGAAGGGAACCTTGGTGAGGTTAATACCTCCACTATGTACACAATGGACGGTCCAGATTGATGATATGTATGAGAAGTGGGGCCCACTAATGAGAAACAAACACACGAAGGGAGGACGCTGTGTCCTTTCTGGAATTGGAGAAGATGGATGCTGACCGATTTTGAGATATCCAGTGCATGGTGAGTGCACTTGTGCACCGCATACATTCGATGTACATATGGCGTCCACTGTGATGTATATAAGAAATTCGATCCATCCATCCTCTTTTCATCTAATAAGAGAGATTGAGACCAAAATTGAAGCATATCCATATCTCAGGTGGGCCCCACTTAAGGATTTAAGGGGCTGATCTATCTGTTGGGACACTTCTACAAGGATCTAATGGCTCAATTTTGACATGTACGGTTCATTTATACTCCTCAGGCCATATATAAAGTCTCGAGCCGAACGGATGGTGGGAACCCTATAATCTTGCATTCAGGACGTATTTCAGGCCACTTGAGCTTTAGTTTCTTGATTTTCTCAAGTCTCTGGCATATAAATCCGTTGATCTTGGTCCCCCGGGGTCCGTCCCTTGCCTTGGTACTTTCTGAGTGTTAAATCTCAGCTTTTAGGATCCTGTTTCAGTCCAAGCTCCTAAAGTCACCTTGGAACTCAAACATGATTAAAATAGGCTGTTAAATAGTATCATGTTCAAAAATCTAGGCAGTAACTAGGGTTTGATATGCAATATTTGACCCTCAACAATCGGTAAAACAACATCACCACATATTCACTATATCAAAAACTTTAAGTACAATGTGGAAAGGGAAATAAAAGGTGATCAAAAGGCTCCAAAATAATCTGCTTCAGCGCTGCTGTGATCCAACGTCACCTGCACGCAACGGTCGTGCATAGGCTTACAAAAGCTTAGAGGGTGGTCTAAGTGTGTGCGCAAGGAAAGTGCCAAGTATGCAGTATCAGAGTAATGCTAAAATATGCTGGTAAGTCCATAAATACTATCAGCAGTACCAAGGTTATGCGATGTAAGACATGAATGCTATCAACCATACCAAGGTCACGTGATGCGAGGCCTACGTAGCCGAATGTTATATGTGAGATGCAATACAAGCATGTCAGTCCTCATTAAGTACATATATCAGTATAGTTCCCCTCTGGGATATCACCGGGGTCTAGTACACGCTACACTGATTATTGCCTCCCTAATCACACAGTCCAGTGAGTGAAAGAGATCACACTATTCGCCTGACCAGTAGTCTGCCAATACCCACCCGGCTTGTCGATAGCGGACCCATTTGTGAGCTGGTCAAACTCAGTCTATTTTACAACTCCCTCACTTGGGCGGATAAAGCCACACCCCCTTCCAAATGACCACGACATAATGGGAGACGCGACCTACTGGTATTCGGCACTCGTGTGCTTGTGTATCCACTCGGTCTAGATGTTGGAGCATCTCCTAGTACCAAAAAGGTTCTGGGATTTTCACCCATGGACATCTTATGTGGCCACAGTGCCACAGTGCTAGAACGAATATTTTTGGTATCCAATTTGTCCATCCATGAAGTGCCTGTGGAGGCCATGGCCCTGATGTCGCTAGGGCGTATAAGGATCATGTCACACATATGCGAGATGCATGAGTCACACCGTCCAGTCATGCAATAATCTTGTGCGTACCACGTGCTCATGTGGGTAACTCTTATTAGTGAGTCCCATAAATAATCTGCCCAATGATTATCAAGCATACATATGATGTGTATGGCCATGAATCATGGAGTTATACTAAGCATGTTATAAGGTGATGAACTATCCTCATAACGAAGATGGGCCTAGACGGTCTACACACAACAAGTATGGGTCTATTAATGGGCCCTAGGGAGAGTTATAAATGCGGATATTTAACCAACATTTATTCTTATAATGTGGACGACAAACCATCATTGCTCCCAAGGCATGGCCCGTCATAAACATCATTACACAAATCATGGTGGAATCACACATTGCAATGGACCTTATATACATCACATTGGGCCTCAACCTATGAGCCTCAAATACATCAAATGGGACGCATCACATGGGCCTCAACAACAGGCCTCATATATCACATCGGGCCTTATCAAATGGGCCGAGTTGAATGGGCTGAGTTGAATGGGCCAAGTCGAATGGGCCGAGTTGAATGGGCCAATTCAAATAGGCCGAACCCAACTCATCTATTTTTAGAATTCAATATATATATAAATGTATCATATCAAAAGATCAATTGGATCATACCATATCTAACCATGGTGATAATGTTTCCATGATTAAATCCCAGTGGGCCCTATCATAGGGTTTATTTCCCATCTAGCCTATTCATAAGGTCACAAAGACCTGAATTTAGAGGAAAAATAAATATCTTATTGGTCCAAACTTTGAAGCATAAGGGTTTAATGGTGGACGTTCAAACCAACTGTTTCCTGTAATGTGGTCAACCTGATCCTAGATCTGTCTCATTTTTCTTTTATCACAAGACTTAAAATTATCTTTCAAAATGGTTGGACGGTTTGGATGCAACACATGCATCAGCGGGCCCTATAGAGATAGACGACATAGATAAAGCACATACCTCATGGTGGGGGGTCCATGCTGATGGTAGGTGTGGAATACAATACATACATTAGACTTGGATAAAGAGGAAAAACAAATTTCATAACGATCCAAAACTTCTGTGACCCAAACAGGGTGTCAATGGTAGACGTTCAACCATCACTGTTTCCTGTGACATGGGTCACCCGAGCTGCCATGTACGACATATTTTTTAGGGTGCCCCATAATAAAAGGGGAGGCCCACCAAATGCACAGTGTTGACGTTCCACACACATCACGGTGGGGCCTATGGTTGGGACACACATCCCTGCCCATTGGAGCAACGCAGCAGCAGGACGCTGCTGCAGCGTCCTCTGGACGAGCAACAGTAATGCCTACTGCACCTTATTTTTTAATTTTTCTGCAATTTTTCCTAGGTGGGGCTTACATCAGGTGCACTCCACCCATTGGATTCTATGGCTCAAGACAATCTAAACGAGCTCAATATTCAGTCTGTTTCGACGTGTAGAAAAATTAAAGTGGCCCCTAATTGATTTTAATGGTAAAAATCACTATTTTCTATGCTATGGCCTGCCAGATAATCGGATTAGCTTCATTTTTTGGCTCAACACCTAAAATGAGCTGAGAAATAGGATGGATGGCGTGGATATATTCATACATCAAGGTGAGGCCTGCATGAGTGGCCCACCTAAAGCTTTTGAATCAAGCTAATATTTTTATTTTCATTTCCAGCAACGTCCAGACCTTGCTGGATGATCTGGACAGCAGATGTCCAACAAGTTCTGGGTTGTCCCATCTAGCCATGTTAGGGTTCGCCTATATTTGTATTTTCCAATCATCTAGACCCTTCAAACAAAAAGGGTAGCAAGGCGGGTTGGTCCCCATGTTTGGACAACCATGTGGTCCGTTGGATGGACGATCTAGATGTCACATACACTCATCATGTGGGCCATGGAAAAAATAAGGGAAGGAGAGAGAGAGAGAGAGAGAGAGAGAGAGAGAGAGAGAGAGAGAGAGAGAGAGAGAGAGAGAGACACGTGCGATGGAGGGCTTCGCCACTATGAGCCCTCCCTTGCATTCAATCATACATCAAGTGGGTCCCAATACATGTGGGCCCACCAAATCAAAAATCAACTGTGGAGATTCGTTCTCCACCAAAATGGAAGGTCTAGATGACCTCTTTCAAACTTAGAAAAGTAAACATCATGATGAATTCCATGGATATTGGCCTCATCATGGAATGATCATGTGAATAAAGTGGGCCATCGACCACATTTAGGGTCCAAAGTGAGATCCATACCATCAATAGGTAGCCCCACTTAGTCCATAATCAAAACATGAAATGTAGGCTTATAAAATACCCATCGTTTGATCTTCTTGGTTCGATGGAATGCCGAACTCCTTGTGCCTCACTTTGATGGAAGATGATGAGAAATGAAGGGCTAAGATAATAGATTTTGGGATAGGAAGTGGGCCACACACAACTCACTTTTCTCTCCTTGAAAGTGCTTAGACGTGCACCTCTTTGGTTGCTTGGAAAATGTGAAGAGAAAGCGAAAGGGTGGTTCTAAGAGAGAGGTGATAAATGTGAGTGATGGATGTGAGTGATAGATGTACTTGACTTAAGAGTTGACTTAGGGTAGGTTGCTTTACTTGGGGAGAAAGAAAGCATGAGTTGTGTACTTTGATTGATTGATGGATTGATGGGATGGGTTATTGCGATTCTCTTGGGTTCGAAAATGTGCGGCATTTCTTCGAGATAAACGCGGGTCCATATCTCCTGGTCAGGTGATGTTTTATTCAAACCAACCTGATTTAAATGATTTAAAACTCGTAAGTATACGAATCAGATGCAGATACGGTACGTATTACGAGATCATTCCCATGAGGATTAGTTGTCACAATTCAAAATTTACGATTCCTCTTAACTAATCCAACAAATAGTTTTGCTAACAATTAAGTAAACTAACAAAAGTCTATGCAAAATAACTAAGCATAATGAGAAAAATTCAATCAAGGAGAATATTAGGACTTTTGAATCCACCCCTAATTATCCTAACCCATGTTTTACATGTTGATTCACCCTGATTCAGATTGATATAAATTTAATAAATAAAGCACATTTTATGTCTTTGGTCGGGCACACAGAATGTATAATCCCTTAAAGCATACGGATCACATCTTTCCATCCATGGTCAGGCATGAAGAGATGTAGATTCCTATTTCTTTCTCTATAGAAAATTGTTCATGGCCAGACACAGGCACCTAGAATAAGATTCTAAACAACATCCACATCTAGACTTTGTTTAAGCTCATAAAATGGAGAAGTACGAAGTTTTCAGTTAAGCACACTAGAAAAAGAAGCAAACTAATCAAATTCAGATAAAATCTACAATAAACAAGAGTCATTCAAATTAGGGGCTTCATCTTTGCCCTAATTAAGAAGTTTAACAATCCATAAAATTAATTAGGAAGACAAAAATAAAATTGATGAAATAAAAATATCTTTCTTCCTCTCTTTCTTTCTTCTCTTTCTTCTCTTTCTCTTCTGATGGTGGGGCCTACTTTGCTTTTGTATTAAGAAATCCACTTTGTTCGTTCTATTCTTCTCGAAATTTCGATCAAGGATGGGCTATTTTGGAGTGTTATTGATGTAGCCAATGGTAGTAATCACGCTGTAATCGGCCAGGGCTATCCTTTTGTGACCGTTGAAACTAGCACTTGTGCTTGCATGAGGACACAATATCAACATGGGTTCGACCAGATTGCGCCCCTCTATATGATGGCCGAATCAGATTCATCGTTTGGTCCATAATGAGGCCCCACTAGAACCGTACATAAACTCTGTTGCGAAACAGAGCTCTCACGGTTCTACGCTGTTTGATTGGTGGGACCCATGATCAGAGCCGGATGAGAAATCCACTCCGTCCATTAGTTTAATCACCAAAAATCGGTCGGGCATGGCCATTTTTGGATCAGATTATTGGTGGTCCATGGATGATTTCATTCCATCGTCCGTTTGACGTTTGGACGACTGGAATCCCATCCTCTGTATTTCTTCAAATTCTGTCAGCTAGGCATTGGTAAGTTGGGCTATGGGAATCTAATGGACGGTCTAGATTCATCATCTAGACTGAGATGGTGGGCCATGTACGCCATTCACGGATGGCCCTGTGTAACACTGAAGAAGGAAGTTTCCTTCTTTGAATTACTCGGTCAAGGGTTGGTTTAACCATGGTGGAAGTGCAGCGCACGGCTGGTGTATTTGTGTATTATGCACACACTGTTTGGGTAGGGTCCACTGCGATGTTCTTGAGAAATCCATTCCGTCCATCTGTTCTCATATCTTTTAAACAGTTGGGACCAAAATTGAAGCATATCCAAGGATCAGGTGGGCCCCACTTAAGGAATTAAGGGGCTGATCTGTCCGTTGGGCCACTTCTCGAGATATCCAATGGCTGAAATTTTACGTGTACGGCTAATTTATGACCCTCATCCCATGTATGAAGTTTCAAGTCAATCGAATCGCAGAAACCTTGTGATCTTACATTTTGGATCAATTTCGGGCCTCTTTAATGTGAACGGCTTGATTTTCTCAGATCCCTGGCATGTAAATTCATCAATGTTGGTCCTCTGGGGTCCGTCCCTTACTTTGGTTACTTCAGAGCGTCAAATCTACGCTTGTAATATCCTTTTTCTGTCCAAGCTCCTAATTACACCCTACAACAAAAACACGATTAAAATAGTCTGTTAAGCATTATCATGTTGGTAAAATCAAGCAATAACTGGGGTCTGATATCCAATATTCAACCCTCATCATAACCCCCAACCAGTATTTTTCTAGTCTCGAGCAAAACATGCGAAAATAATTTTAGAAATAAAAGGGCAATTCCTGTATACCCAAGTTACTTGTGAGCAAATAGTCAAGAGGTGAAAATTCTAAGATTCATAAATGGTGAGTTGGATTTTTCTCCTGGAATCAAGCTCACGGTAAACTTCATATTCAAGTTCAAATTATTAATCCATTAATTAGAACATTTTAAACATCGAGTTCCATGAGTGTATAGTGTAATCTTGACTTATCACTATTAAGAGATCTAATGATAATTTCATGATATCATTTGTAATTAACTACAGAATTCATGACAACCAAACTTAAAACCAACACTTGCCTTACAAATTAACTTTTCATTCTATCAGCCTTTGATTTTTTTATATGAACAGCAACACCAAGGAGGAGAATCAAATCCTCACCTATAGGGAGCAAACTTACGGTGAAAACTTGTCGCATAACTTTTTCTAAAAGTCAACCATGGGGAATCGAATCTACACTCATAGGGAGTAAACCTATGGTGAAGATTATGCAACTTACCCTTTCAATTCTTCTTATAAACTGATGCTATTTATTTATTATTATTATTATTTTTTCAGGCTGGTTCCTTTCATGCTTAGTGATTACCAAGTTAATCATTCAATATCGAACTGGAACCTTAATGTGTATGCGAGATGTGATATGCGAAATCATGACTCAATCAATGTTTACAACTTCTAATCATGGGTTAACAATTCAAACTTAACTGTGAAATCTAATAGACAACTGAATCCAAGAGTCGTAAATTACCAACATTCTGTATTTTGTAATTTTAAATCACGACTATCCTTCAAAATCACTTCAAATTCACAAGAAATTCTAGAAAAAATTTAAAAATTTTCATAATTTTTGCTCAAGACCAAGAAAATACTGATTAGGTTACCTAATCTCCCACCCCAACCTAAAATCTACGTTGTCCTCAATGTAAAAGAACTAAGTATGCAATGCACATGGGACAACGAAAGTAAAAGAGGAGTGATAGAAAGATAGTACCTGGACAAAAGAATCAAGAGGCTTTCCAAAGATATCATTGTAAAAGCAGGTTAACACAAGAGAGAAACCAACAAACGTAAAATACTAAAAATAAAATTACAAAAATAAGATCCTACCTATACCACTTTCGCAGGTGCTCTCGATTGAATTTAGCGTATGCAACAAGCCTTTAAACCCCTAAGTTGCCCCTAGTGGAGTTGTAGTCTCGTGAGGGTTTGTAGCATTGTCACCCACAAACATTGAACTAACTAACTAGGAAAAAGAAATGGAATGAAAAGCTGGGTTGTCTCCCAGGAGTACTAAGTTTAACGTCTTCAGCCAGACAAGAATGGACCATGAATTAATCAATGTTGATAACCTGGGTCCGCTAACTAAATTTTCTCAACATGATTAACCAATCCCAAACTTTGTGAGAACAACTTGACCCATGTTATCTGGAATAGGATAAATGATACCATCGTCTAATAATTTAAGCACTTCCGCTCGAACAACTTCTTCCATGTTAGGGTTAAGCCTCGTTTGCATTTCACGCGATGTTTTCATATTTTCTTCAAGAACACTACGTTGCATACACACTGTGGGGCATACTCCCTTCATGTCCTCTATCATCTACCTGATAGCTGCCTTATATTTTCTAAGCACTTTAAGTAACTTGCTCTCCTGTTCCTTCTCAAGGTTAGAAGTCATGATGACATGTAGGGTCTCAAAAGGACCTAAAAATGCATACTTGAGGGTTTCAGGTAATTGTTTAAGGTCAACTTCAGGTGGTTTCTCAATAGATGGGACCGGTTTAGACAGAGAGGGTGAAAGAGGTTCCACTTTCGTTTTTCATTTTGTAGTCTCCATTATAGGAGTAGAGTTGAGCAATGCATTGGCTTCTTGGATGGAACTCTCTATGTCATAATTCATGCCAAAATGTGCTAGACAAGTCTCAAGAGCGTCTACGCAAGATTGAAGAAAAGATTCATGCACTAAACTCTCAATCATGTCCACTTCAAATATATCATCCGAGTCTGCTAGTTGTTGTGTAGCATTAAAAACATTGAGTTTAATCTTTATGTTACCAAAAGACAATTTCATAACTCCATTCTTGCAATTTATGATACCATTGGATGTGGCTAAGAATGGACGTCCCAGAATAATCAGAATTTGACTAGTAGGATTCTGGACAGGCTGAGTATCTAGAACGATGAAATCCACTAGAAAATAAAACTTATCAACCTGGATTATGACATCCTCAATAACACCACGGGGTACCTTAACAGATCTATCGGCTAGTTGTAGTGTTATTTTAGTTGGTTTTAGCTTACTAAGTCCTAGCTGCTCATATACAGAAAATGGTAACAAATTAACACTGGCCCCTAAATCAAGCAATGCCTTCTCAACCTTATGATCTCCTATAACGCAAGAAATGGTAGGAGCTCCTGGATCCCTAAATTTAGGAGGGGTATTGTGCTGAATCATGGAGCTGAGTTACTCCGCAAGGAAGACCTTCTTGTGAACATGTATCTTTCACTTTTGAGTGCATAAATCTTTAAGAAACTTAGCGTAAGCAAGGACTTACTTGATAGCATCAAGCAATGGAATGTTAATTTGCACTTTCTTAAACATTTCCAATATATTGTTAAAGTTGTTTCCTTTCTTAACTGGTGTCAGACATTGAGAAAAAGGTGCTTTAGGCACATAGGATGGCATGTGGTATTTCATGGAGAGTCAAAGTGCTTTTGGGCTTTGGATGCATTAGTATGTCTCTCCACTTCATTTCGGTCCTCTAGTTTAGAATTTGATTCTTCCCTAGGCATCTCTACTTTGTTCTCGATCTGTTTACCAGACTTAAGGGTAATGATTGATTTGGCTTGCTCATGATATTGTTATTGGTTTGAATTAGAGCTAATCCCATACTGTCCTTTTGGATTTGCCACAGGTTGACTAAGAAACTTGCCCTTCTCTCTCTCACTCAATGTGGCAGCAAGTTGACCCAACTGTACTTCTAGCTTGGCAATGGATTGCACATTTGCATGTAAACTTTGCTGGTTAGCTAGTAAAGTTTGTTAGGTGTCTTTTTGAAATTGAAGTGAACTCTACATAAAAAGATTGATGTATCCTCAAGAGATGGTTTCCTAGATTATGGAGGTACTTGTTGGTACTGTGGAAACTGCTGAAGTTGCTTACTGCCAACTTGGGAGTAAGGTTGCATAGGAGGATTTCTAGATGGTCCTCCTTGTTGTGGTCCTTTTGTCCAAGAAAAATTTGGATGCCTAGCCCACCTTGGATTGTAGGTGTCTGAGTAAGGATCATTCCCAGTTCTCTAAAAAGTGTTCATAGCATGAACTTGTTAAGAGATAAATTTTGGAAATGCTGCACTAGATGGATAATACTGCGTAGGATGGGCAGGACTGAAACATATGGCACATGACTTGATTTAAGTTGATTACGCAGGTGCATTATTTAACATCAACGCATCAACTTTCTGTGTCAGGCTATCAATTTTGGCATAAAGATCTGGCGTGACTCCTATCTCATATATACCACCTTTCTTCGTTAGTTGGGGACTTCTTTCACCTCTATTTGAATAGTCCCATTGCTGGAAATTTTCACACAAGGTTTCAAAGAAATTTTACATTTCGACATCACTTTTGGTCATATATGACCCACCACTGGTGGCATTAACCATGCGATGATTTTGGGGTGTCAAACCGTTATAGAAGTATTGAACCTGTTGCTACTTTTCAAAACCATGGTGTGAACATTTAAGAAGCAAGTCCTTCCATCTTTTCCAACATTCATGAAAGTGCTCACCCTCTTTTTGTGTGAAATTAGTTATTTCCCTACGGAGAGCATTAGTTTTGTGAATAGGGAAGAACTTGTTTAAGAATTTCTTAGACAGTTGATCCCATGTAGTGATAAACCTAACTCCTAGAGAATTCAACCATACTTTCACCTTATCCTTCAAAGAAAAAGAAAAAAGGTGCAAACGGATTGAATCATCTGAAAAGTTTTGAAAGCTAAAGGTAGATCAAATGTCTAGAAATTCTTTTACATGATGATATGGATCCTCTTTGTCTAAACCATAGAAAGACGGTAATAACTGTATGACCCCTGGTTTAAGTTCAAGTGTGCTGCCGTGGTAGCTGGTAATACTATGCATGAAGGCTCATTAAATTGGACAGGAGCTAAATAATCTCTAAGCGCTTTAATTCCATTCTCGTCCGCCATTTCAAATAGGATGTTTTTGAATTTTCTATGAAAGGTTTTTTCTATTTCAGGTTCAAAAGGTGCTAATTCTATGTTCAGAGATCTATGCCCTAGCATAAACTATGTTATTGCAATGTAAGAAAGAAAATAAAACTAAGATGCAACCTAAGAGAAATAAAACTATGTAAACAAGAATTAGAAGAAAGAACCTGAAAAAGGAGATAATCGATGACCGACGAATTGGGAACTCCTCCTTTACTTTGAAGATAATTTTATTCTGCAGCTTCCTTCCTCAATTCCTGTAAATAAAAATAAAAAATATAAACAAATTAAGTTTCCTAAAATAATGCAAGAAAAATCCTAAGGCTATGAATTATGATAAGAGAGAATCCTAAATCTAATTGGACCGAAACAGTCCCCGGCAACGACGCCAAAAACTTGATGTTTTATTCAAACAAACCTGATTTAAATGATTTTAAATTTACAAGTATACGAATCAGATATAGATACGGTACGCATTACGAGATCATTTCCATGAGGATTGGTTATCACAATTCAAAATTTACGATTCCTCTTAACTAATCGAACAAATAGTTTTGCTAACAATTAAGTAAACTAACAAAAGTCTATGAAAAATAACTAAGAATAATGAGGAAAATTCAATCAAGGAGAATATTAGGACTTTTGAATCCACCCCTAATTATCCTAACCCTTGTTTTACATGTTGATTCACCCTGATTCAGATTGATATAAATTTAATAAATAAAGCACATTCTATGTCCTTGGTCGGGCACACAAAATGTATAATCCCTTAAAGCATACGGATCACATCTTTCCATCCATGGTCAGGCATGAAGAGATGTATATTCTTATTTCTTTCTCTATAGAAAACCTGTTCATGGTCAGACACCGGCACCTAGAATAAGATTCTAAACAACATCCACATCTAGAGTTTAGTTAAGCTCATAGAAAGAAGAAGTACGAAGTTTTCAGTTAATCACACTAGAAAAAAAAAATAAACCAATCAAATTCAGATAAAATCAACAATAAACAAGAGTCATTCAAATTAGGGGCTTCATCTCAGCCATAGCTAAGAAGTTTAGTAATCCATAAAATTAATTAGGAAGATAGAAAACTAAGATTGATGAAATAAAAACATCTTTCTTCCTCTCTTTCTTTCTTCTCTTTCTTCTCTCTCTCCTTGGCTCTGGATCTAGCTCCTCTCTCTTTTCTCTCTTCTTCTATTTCTTTTATAGCAGGAGAGGGCGGTGGAGAAGCCGTTTTGGACAACCGACCTTGCTAGAGTTGGTAGAAATCGGATGAAAGCTGCTTACGCAGCTGGCAGCGCAATGCGTTTCGCAGTCGGAAGATAGCTCTAAAAATTCCCCTCTTCCTTGCTTTCTTTCCAAAGTTTTAACGCCCCTTGGGAGGATTTTGGCTGGTCTACACGATGGATGGTTTGGATCATCCATATAATCAAATTTGGTGGTCCACAGGATTCTGAAACATCCAAAATTTGCGGACGTGCGAAAATAGCGGCCTGCGTAACATCTCTTACGTTGTCTGATGGTGGGGCCCACTTTGCTTTTGTATTGAGAAATCCACTTCATCCATTATATTCTTCTCAAAATTTCGACTAAGGATGGGTAGTTTTAGAATGTTATTAATGCAGCTAATGGTAGTAATCAAGCTGCAATCGGCTAGGGCTGTTTGTTTGTGACCGTTGAAACTAGTACTTGTGCTTGCATGAGGACACAATATCAACATGGGTTCAACCAGATCGCGCCCCTCTATATGATGGACAGATCAGATTGATCATTTGGTCCATGATGAGGGCCCACTAGAACCGTACCTAAGCTCTGTTGCGAAACAGAGCTCTCACGGTTCTACGTTGTTTGATTGGTGGGACCCATGATCAGAGACGGATAGGAAATCCACTCCGTCCATTAGTTTAGTCACCAAAAATTGGTCGGGCATGGATGTTTTTGGATCAGATTATTGGTGGCCCATGATGGTTTCATTCCACCATTTGTCTGATGTTTGGACTGCTGGAATCCCATCCTCTGTATTTCTTCAAATTCTGTCAGTTAGGCATTGGTAAGCTAGGCCGTGGGAATCTAATGGATGGTCCAGATTCATCATCTAGACTGAGATGGCGGGCCATGTACACCATCCGTGGATGGCCCTGCGTAACGCTGAAGAAGGAAGTTTCCTTCTTTGAATTTACTCGGTCAAGGGTCAGTTTGACCATGGTGGAAGTGTAGCGCACGGCTGGTGCATTTATGTATTATGCACACACTTTTTGAGTAGGGTCCACTGCAATGTTCTTGAGAATTCCGTTCCGTCCATCTGTTTTCTCATATCTTTTAAAAAGTTAGGACCAAAATTGAAGCATATCTAAGGATCAGATGGGCCTCACTTAAGGAATTAAGGGACTGATTTGTCCGTTGGGCCACTTTCCGAGATATTTAATGCCTAAAATTTTACGTGTATGACTAATTTATGGCCCCCATCCCATGTATGAAGTTTCAAGTCAATCGAATGGCGGGAACCCTGTGATCTTGCATTTTTGACCAATTTTGGGCCTCTTTAACATGAACAGCTTGATTTGCTCAGATCCCTAACGTGTAAATTCATCAATGTTGGTCCTCTGAGGTTCATTCCTTGCTTTGGTCACTTCGGAGTGTCAAATCCACGCTTGTAATATCCTTTTTCCATCTAAGCTCCTAATTACACCCTACAACAAAAACATGATTAAAATAGTCCGTTAAGCATTATCATGTTGATAAAATCAGGCAATAACTAGGGTCTGATATGTAATATTTGACCCTCATCATCAGGGTATCGAATCAGTGTGCAAGTCGTGATGTTAGAACCCGGTGACGGTGTGGTCGCAATGGTACAAGTCTCGGATTAAGCTGACTTAGATCTATGGGATACAACTTATGGTCGCGCGCAAATGTCGATTATAAGTCGCGAATTATCAAAATTCGACAGGAAGGATTGCGTGCGTCTACGGAATGGTAGGAACTAGGATACGGGCCTTATAGTGCTCCCCACCTAATAAGAATTTCATCCTCAAAATTTATATTGTCATCGCAACTAAACATAACTTATAAGGGAATTGAAAACATAACATCATATATAATCAAAACACAATACCATATACAATCAAACATTAAAAAGATGGGGATAACGCTCTCGAATCTCCACCTCGGGCTCCCAAGACGCCTCATCCACACTATGATGGCCCCACTGCACCTTCATCAAGGGAATGACCTTGGTTTGGAGGGCTTGCTCCTTCCGATAGAGGATACGAATTGACTGCTCAATGTAAGAAGAATCCTTACGAACCTCCAATGGCTGCCAATCAATAACAGGAATGATGTCTGACCCACTCTTCCTCAAAATAGAGACATAAAAAATGTTGTGGAAGCCAGACAACTGAGATGGTAAGGTAAGCCGATAGGCCACGACACCAACGCTCCCGGTGATCTCGAAAGGTCTTATAAATCTCGGGGCAAGCTTGCCCTTCGATCCAAAATGAACCACACCCTTCATGGGTGAGACCTTGAGATATACATGGACCCCAATGACAAACTCTAAGGAACGACGCTGACTATCAGTAAAAATTTTTTATCGACTCTGAGCAGTGTGCATCCTCTACCTGATGATGTCAACGACTTCTGATGTCTACTACACAAGCTTGAGACCTAGGAGACGCCGCTCTTCAACCTCGGTCCAACAACTCAGAGATCCGCATGGTCTACCGTATAATGCCTTAAAAGGAGTCATGTCAATGGTCGCCTAATAGCTGCAAAATAGACCCCATCATCGTCTAGAAGCTCCTCCAAAACTAAGACGAAAACCTCGGGTCTCGGTCTGAAACGATCAAAACTGGAGCATCGTGTAGTCTCACAATCTCGTTGATGAATAATCTCGCAAGCCAGTCTAAAGTCTAGGTCATGCGAATCGTAAGAAAATGCGTCGACTTTGTCAGACGATCAACCACAACCCAGATGGCATCATGACCGCGCCGAGTCCTCGGCAAACACATGATAAAATAGGTAGATACGTGCTCCCACTTCCACAATGGAACGCTCAATGGCTGCAAGGTAACCCGGGGTCTTTGATGATCAGCCTTGACACGCTGGCACGTGTCACATTCACCCACAAAACTGGTGATTTGGCGCTTCATCCTCACCGAAAAATACTGACGTCTCATATCATGATACATCTTCATCGAGCTAGGGTGGATCGAGAACCACGATCGATGTGCCTCAGTCATAAGATCTTTGCACAACTGAGGAATATCTGAGACACATAATCGGCCTTTGAAGCGAAGTCCACCATCAGAACCAATTTACCAATTTAATTGACTTTGAGATGCTGCTTCTGCCTGATAACTCTGCACTGACTCATCTGCCTGCTGAGCCTCGATCACCCTTGCGACAAGAGAGGATTGAATCGATATTCTCAATAACTGTACAATAGAAGACTACAAGCCAATCTCAAAGTCAAATACTAACACATCTCCGAGCATCTTTCACTCCTGAATCATCATGTACGCCACTAGGCCTTGTGGCTGACGGCTGAGGGCATCTACCAACACGTTTACCTTGCCCGGGTGGTATTGAAGATTAAAATTATAGTCCTTCAGGAGATCCATCTAACGCCTCTTCCTTATGTTCAACTCGGACTGAGAGAACAGATACTTCAAGCTCTTGTGGTTGGAGAAGAGCTCAAACCTCACCCCATAAAGATAGTGTCTCCACACCTTCAGTGCGAAGACAATTGCTGCCAGCTCTAAATCATGCGTGGGGTATTTTAGTTCATAGACCTTGAGCTGGTGAGATGCATAAGCCACCGGCTTCCTGTGCTGCATCAGGACAGCACCCAAGCCAACTCGCGAGGCATCTATAAATACTCTAAATCTTTCACTCTCAGAGGGAAGAATGAGGACAGGAGCAGACGTGAGGCAGTCCTTCAGCTCCATAAATACTTGCTCACAAACGTCACTTTAAACGAACTCGCCACCCTTCTGGGTTAACCTGGTAATGAGGCTGCAATACGAGAGAATCCCTCAATGAAATGTCGGTAGTAGCCCCCCAAACCAAGGAAACTGCGGATCTCGGATGCGTTCGTGGGCTGACCCCACTGACGCACAACATCAATCTTTGAGGGGTCCATTGCGATGCCCTGCCTTGTCATGACATGACCGAGGAACTTCACCTCCTCCTGCCAGAACTTGTACTTCTCCAGCTTTGCATAAAGCTGGTGTACACGGAGGGTTTGAAAGGTAATCTCTAGATGTCGCTCATGCTCCTCACGGGTCCTCGAATATATCAGAATGTTGTGGATGAACACCATAACAAACTAGTCAAGATATAGACAGAAGTCCTTGTTCATCAACTGTATGAATACTGCGGGTGCATTGGTTAGTCCAAAGGACATGATCTGGAACTCAAAATGACCATAACGCGTCCTAAAGGCTGTCTTCGGGATATCCTCTTATCGGACTCGAACTTGATGATAACCAGACCATAAGTCTATCTTCGAAAAGAATTGCGCCTCCTGCAGCTGATTAAACAAATCATTGATCCTCGGGAGCGGGTACTTGTTCTTGATCGTGACCTTGTTGAGCTCGCGGTAGTCTACATAAAGCCTCAACGAGCCATCCTTCTTCTTCACGAAGAGTATTAGCGCTCCCCACGGTGAAGTACTCAGACGGATAAAGCTTATATTACGCAACTCGTCAAACTATTTTTGCAGTTTTCGTAACTCCAACGGTGCCATACGATACGGGGTCTTCGAAATAGGCGTGGTACCGGGCACGAGATCAATCTAGAACTCAGTGTGCCAATGAGGTGATAACCTCAGAATCTCCTGAAACACATCGGGAGAACCACAAATGAATGGTAGCTGGTCGATACTCAAAGCAACTGACTCCTCAATGAAACATGTTAATAGGAAGGAAAACTGCTCTCCTCTCGGCTCGGTAACAAACTGGAACTTTAGCACGTCGGGTATATAGAACGTGATTGTCTTCATGGAGCAGTCCAATATGGCGTGGTACTCGGTGAGCCAATCCATGCCCAAGATGACATCAAACTCAGACATCGACAATATGAATAGATCAGCAGGAAAAAAGATATCCCCAATTAGAACGGGGTAAGATGAGCAAAATCGGTCTATCACTGTAATCTTTCCCAAAGGCGTTAACACCGACAAACCCTCACGAACAGACTCCATTGGTAAATCGGTCAATCGACAGAAATCATCTACCTCAAAGGAATGCGAGGCACAAGAATCAAACAATACACGTGTAATGCATGCAGAAACAGAGAGAGTATCTTCGACAACCCCTCCTGATGACTGAGGGTCCTACTAGGCAGCATAAAATCTGCCCTGGGCCTACTGGGGAGGTGCATGTCTCCTTTGAGGTCTCTGATGCTGCTGCCACTGTGGCGGCCTGATCTGTTGCCTCTGCTCCTTCAGAGAGATTCAGGAGGCTAGTGCTGTGGTCGCTGCTGTTGCTGTGGGGGACGTTGTGGAGGCTGATACGGTGCCCTCGACTGCTTCTACTGTGGATGGGGACACTAGTGCCTACGATGTCCTGTCCTACTACATCTAAAGCAAGTACGTGGGAACGGTCTCGGAGGTGGTGCTGGGGGTGCCACTGGTGCTCAGAATGCTGGGTGGGTCATGCGTCACTTCTGTGGACGATGCTGCTACTGATGAGAGCTATCGGATGGCGCCTTCCTCTTCAGGTCTTCTCTCTGGACGCGGGCCCTCTGTAAACTGGCCCAATCTGCCTCGTAGACCTGGGATCTCTACACAATCTGCTCAAACGTCGGAAACATGTGTCTGATCACATGGCTCCTGAGGGCAGGACACAAACCATTCTCAAAACGGCTAGCCTTTAGCCCCTCATCATCGATAAGATACGTAGAGAACCTTGACAGCTCAACGAAATGCTCCTCATACTGTGACATGGACATGTCTCCCTGGACCAGAGTTTTAAACTTTAATGCGCGCTGTTGTCGAACGTGCTCAGGAAAGAACTTTTGGTCGAACTGGTCTATAAAGTCCTCCTAGGTCCACTCAAAATTGGCCGCTACCGCTTGGGTGATTGATGCCCACCAGTGCTGAGCCTCACCCTGGAGAAGAAATACAGCTAACGAGACCCACTGCTGGGTCGCACATCTTATAATGTCAAAAATCTTCTCCAACTTAGAGTGACATATCTCGGCTGCAGTAGGGTCTGACATGCCTTGGAAGCACGGGGGATCTAGTCGTCGGAAGTCTCTGAGAAGGGCACTCGCCCACTCCTACTTTGTCTGGGCTGGTGTAACAATGGGCCACCCACCCTGCCCCCTAAAGATAGCGGTTATCATCTACAACATCTGCTGAAGCTGCTCTGTAGTCATGGTCGCTGTCAAGGCTGCGCCAGGCTCACATGGAGGAGCAGGAGTCTCTCGGGTCACTTTCCTAAGCGGCATGTCCTACACGAAGGAACAAGGGCCTATCGGCTTTGAGAATTCTCGAAAGCATAAACGTAAAGGGTCTATGTCAGAAAATCACTAAGTTATTTGGACTCTGGATCTATTCATTCTAAGTTCATAGTAGATATGTGATGTGATCCTCAGGTATTCCCAAGTTATGCTCTGATACCAACTTCTGTCATGCCCTAAACTCGAAAAATAGGCTCACAAAATTTCCATTCGCTGAATCCGGCGCTGACTATATCCATAGCGCCTCATTCTCGGCTCCCGACACTCATATGCCAGATTCTGATCCTAGGATCTTATAAGGAGGATTTTCGATATGATTTTTTTGTAATAGAGCATAACCATAAGCATAACCAAGTCACAAAACAAATATCCACTTGTAACACCCTGAAAATTGGGGGTCGTGTATAAACTCAACTCCCGAGTTTCAGACCGTCACTTATGCAACAAAAATGATTATGATTCAATGTTGTCTGATTTAAAGCATTCACATGAGTAAAAGTATACAAAACTGCAATTCATACTCCAGATCCAATGATAAAAGCAAGCGGAAGACTAAACAATATATATATCACCGTAAGAAAAAAACAAAGTAGATCTCATCTGTCTCTAAAGTATGAATACATCTCTGAGTCTCATATACATATACATGAACAAAATCAAATGTTCAAAATAGTCCCACTGAAGTCCCATCAACCCAGGTCGCCTACGCAAAGCCATCATGATACTGCATGTACGAGAACTCGTCCTGGTCCTCGTCAAAGTCTGGCTCTGCCTCCTGGATCTCAGCATCACCTGTATCTACAAAAGGGTCTAGTGGGTGTTGCAAACACCATCCCGTAACGTGGGAGTGAGTGATCAACTCAGTGAAATCATAGAGCAAAGATTAGCATGTTCACAAATCAATCATGCGATAATAGTAAAGCAGTAAATCAGACAATCCTAATACTGTTGTTAATGCAAGATGACATGACGTGATGTATGCCCTCATTGACGATCTCCCTCATATGGCAACATCTTACGACCGCGACATGCCACACTCCCTCTTCCAGACACATGCAATGTTATGGTAATATGATTTTCGAGTTGTTATTAGTCCATTCAAGCAGCAGGATTGAGAAATTAAGGTACTTCCCTTGTATCGATCCCAACACAGATCCTGTCTAGGGTCGTCACTCCGGGTAATCTCATACGATGTATATTTTGTAGGTCACTGCAAGGGCTGCCAGGGCTGTTGCTCGTACTCGTTGCACCGCTCCCCCATCACCTTATCAATACAGGCCTACTGTACTCTACTGCTACTGAAGGGTCGTCGCCTCCCGTAAACTCAGAATACGCTCGCGGTCATTACAAAGGACTCGTCGCCTGATCAGTGTAGGCCGACGGCTAGAATATAGTGTCCCATACCACCATAATCTGCTCACGAGACTAGGTGCTCACTGGTCACTACGGGGAGGTTTGTGGCCCCAGCGTAGGCCGACAGCTCGACCACGGTGTCCCATACCACCATGCCCGGCTCATGAGTCTTCCTGGATCAAGGTACCATGGTTAACAGGGTTTATAATGGTAAGTTCAGTACCTTAGGTTCAAGCAGTTATGACTCATACAGGGTGAACATACATCGGCCAGTCGGGTTACTTGATGGGCTCGACTAGCGCGATCGCATCTCAAGTCGAACGACATGAAGTGCGTAAAACACTTCGCGTGGCCTAACCACTGCCGCCAACTCCAAACACGACTTGCGTTCATCGACGCGTCGTTCGTGGCCAAGACCAGCCAGCCACAAATTCACTCGGTTACCGACTGCCTGGACTAAGTATAGTCCCAAACACATATGAATTCACATCAGCAATTTATGTAGGAGTATTGGAATTGAAATACAATCGTGTGAGTATGTTAACACATGTTATAACATTCAACTTAAGCAAACCTTCAAGCACATACATTTCATGTATAGTATGGAATCATGTACATAGTCAACATGTAGGAAATCATTTATGTCAGCATATAAATTGAGAAATCAGTCTCAAAATAATTCATAACATCATTTAATTCAATACATACTAATACAAGCATTTATACAAACACATACACTGCACACTTAAGTCTACATATAGTATGTCGACCCGAAGTGCGCAATTTGGCGAATCTCTTCGCCAAACTAATTATGCACGTATTCCTAACTTTCTAATGCGACAACAAATCATGTCAATCACATCAGCAAAATATGAATGTAATCAGTACTTCCTACAAATGACTAAAATGCCCTAAATCTCATATTCTTCGTTGATTTACGAAACAGGAAACGGATAACATGTTGTACATGTCAAACGACGATGCCATCGATAATCTACTATTAAATGACATTGAAAGCGTTGTAAACCGTCAATCAAAGCGTCTAAAATCCTCACCTTATCTCTTATGGATGCATGATTTCGAACGGAGCGTATACGCTTCGTCTACGGCAATAAGAGAACCTGATTTACGAGTTACGTTAGCTAACATGCTACGAATCCTAGTAAACCTTAAATCAGCAACTTCTAGGGTTGTTTCATACCTGAAAATATGGAAGAATCACCGGCTTGGTGATCAGGAAGTGTTGCTACAGCACGTGCAACAGGTGGCACGAGGACGGGAAAAATCTCTTCTACACTCTTTCTCAAACTCTCACCTTTTCTCCCTCCAAATCTAGGGTTTCTCTCAAATTCAGATGGGAGAGAGGAGTGAGGGTTTCAACCCCTTTTATAAGCAAAAAATTGCCAAAAATAGGCTTCGGTACAAAGTTCACTTAGTGTATATCCAATTCGGGGCTGTTTCGGTCCAAAAGATGCTTTCTGGTGGTCCCCTGGCCGAATGCGATCGGACTTAAGCTCATGCGTACCAGATCTAGCACGTATTAAGTTTTCAGTCCGGCAGGGTTCATAGATCGCGCGTGGTGGACCAGTTTCAGTTCAGCAGTCACCGCACGTTGATCAGGGCTGAAAGTCTCATGATATGAAATAAAAATTTTTCCTGATTCGAGGGTGTAATCTGGCTGAATTCTGACGGTCAGAACGCTTAATACTGACGCGTCAAGTCGTGTGCCAGATTTGAATTTGAAATTTCAATTCTGTCCCTATTCGCACTCTCTTCAGTCCGGACTCAATGAAATAGCCTGTGATTATCGGTTGGACTTGATTTTCGAAATGATTGTCAAGTCCAGCAAGGCGGTTCTAACGGTCTAAGATAGGAGGTATCGGACTTTCGACGCGCGGTGTAGATCTAATACAAAGATTCAAAGTGGTTCAGAGAACAAACCTGCTTAGAGTTTGGTCCGAGGTTATAGAGTATTATAGAGTCGTTGGTTCTACTCGATTTGGGTCTTGTAGAACGTATTTAAAGTGATCAGGGACTATTTCCCAGCTACTCCAGCGTTGCGCTAGCTAACTTACGCTTAATTTCCATAGGAATTAATTCTACGCAATTTCGGGTCGAGTTGGTACTCGAGCTCAAGTATGAATTTTTCATGGGCGTTACAATCTACCCCCCTTAACAAATAATTTCATCCTCGAAATTTGTACCTTTTCGTACTCCTCGAGAAGCTGTGGGTAGTTCTTTCTGATCTCGACTTCTGTCTCCCATGTAGCCTCCTCCTCAGAGTGATGCGTCCACAATACCTTCACAAGGAGAATCACCTTGCTACGTAGTACCTGCTCCTTCCTGTCTAGGATACGTGTCGGTCGCAGGATATAAGTAACATTCTCTCCTAACTGCACCTGCTCCCATCTGATGATATAGGAAGGATCAGCAACATATTTCTTCAGCATAGAAACATGAAATACGTTGTGAATGCTCGCGAGGGGCGTGGGTAAAGCCAATCGGTAAGCCACTGCTCCCACACGATCGAGGATCTGGAATGGACCAATGAATCGCGGTGCCAGCTTCCCCTTCTTCCCGAACCGATGGACTCCCTTCATAGGGAAAACTCGTAAAAACACATGATCCCCAACTGTGAACTCTAGTGGCCTCCGCCTCGTATCGACATAACTCTTCTATTTGCTCTGTGCTGTAAGAAGCCGACGTCGAATAATATCAATCTTCTCTGGCGTCGCCTGCACTAACTCTGGGCCAGCAATGCAGTGTGCGACAAGGTCGCCCATACAGCGCCTCATAAGTTGCCATACCGATACTCGCCTGAAAGATGTTGTTGTGCTCAAACTCCGCATATGCAAGACAATCATCCCAACTGTCCTTGAAATCCAATGATCAAGCTCGCAACATATCTTCTAAGATCTGGTTCATCCGCTCTGTCTGTCCGTCTGTCTGTGGGTGGAAGGCAGTACTGAACTTTAACTTCACACCCATAGCCTCCTGAATGCGAGTCCAGAAAATAGAAGTGAACCGCGTGTCTCTGTCCGACACGATCTCCAACGGTACTCCATGCAAACGCACAATCTCTCTGATGTACAATCTAGCCAACTCGTCTGCAGAGTTCGTAACTCTGATCGGTAGGAAGTGCGCCGACTTCGTCAGACGGTCGACGATCACCCAAATGGAATCATGTCCCTTCCTCGTCTTCGGCAGCCCTGAAATGAAATCCATGGAAATGAAATCTCTCTTCCACTTTGCGATCGGCATAGGCTGCAAAAGTCCAGGTGGTCGGCGATGCTCTGCCTTCACCTGCTGACAAGTGAGACAACGGGACACGAACTCTGCTATGTGGGTCTTCATACCTTCCCACCAATACGTCCTCTTCACGTCACGATACATCTTCGTACTGCCTGGATGCATTGCGAGTCTAGTACAATGCGCAGCCTCGAGAATCTCTCGTCTCAAGTCAGGTATATCTGGGACGCATAGGTGGCCACGATAACGTAAGCCCCCATCCATACCAACTCGCCAATCGGCGTCTGCATCATCACTGGCCTGCTCTCGAAGCTCAGTCAGATGCGCATCGTCCCTCTGTGCCTCGATGACTCGGTCATTGATCTGAGATCGTACCTGTACATGTGCGATGAACTCAAACGGCTCCTCTACGGTGAGTTTTTGCTCAAAGTCTCGTAAAAACTCAACCATATCCCACTCAGCAACCATCAGCGGAGCCGCAAACTCTATCGCCTTCTTGCGGCTCAACGCATCAGCCACAAGGTTCGCTTTCCCAGGATGGTAAGAGACTTCAAACTTGAAGTCCTTCAACGTCTCCATCCATCGCCGCTGCCTCATATTCAAGTCTCGCTGCGTGAATATGTACTTGAGGCTCTTGTGGTCGCGAAAGAGCTCGAACTCCTCTCCGTAGAGGTAATGTCTCCAAAGTCTCAGTGTGAATATGACGGCTGCCAACTCTAGGTCGTGTGTAGGGTAATTCTCCTCGTTCTTCCTTAATTGTCTCGAGGCATACGAAATTACCCTGTCCCTCTGCATAAGGACACAACCCAAACCAACGCTAGACGCGTCAGTGTATATAGTGTATCTAACCCCTTACTCTGGCAATACTAGCACAGGGGCGGAGGTAAGTCTGTCCTTCAGCTCCTGAAAAGCTGACTCCGCCTCGTCATTTCAGGCGAACTTCACGTCCTTCCGTGTCAACTGAGATAAGGATCTTGCGATCTTCGAGAAGTCCTTTATGAAGCGCCGTTAGTAGCCAGCGAGACCCAAGAAACTCCTCACCTCAGTGACAGAACCAGGTTGCTCCCAGTCCTGCACTGCAGCTACCTTAGACAGGTCAACTGCCATGCCATCCTTGGACACCACATGTCCCAGGAACTTCACTTCCTGCTTCCAGAAGTCACACTTCTTGTACTGTGCGAACAATTGATGCTGTCTGAGCATATCTAGGACCAAACGTAAGTGCTCCTCATGCTCCTCTCGACTCCTAGAGTACACCAAAATGTCGTCAATGAATACAACGACGAATCAATAGAGGAAAGGTCGAAATACCCAGTTCATCAGATCCATGAACACGGCTGGTGCGTTTGTGAGACCGAACCACATCACGAGGAACTCGTAGTGGCCAAAACTGGTCCTGAATGCTGTCTTCTGCACGTCCTCATCCCTGACGCGTAACTGATGATATCCTGACTAAAGATCAATCTTCGAGAAGTACTGCGCTCCTCTCAACTGATCAAACAAGTCATCGATCCTGGGTAAAGGGTACTTGTTCTTCACCGTGATCTGGTTCAGCCTGCGATAATCAATACACAATCACATCGAACCGTCCTTCTTCCTCACGAATAGGACCGGTGCTCCCCAAGGAGACACACTAGGCCATATAAGGCCAAGCTCTAGCAGACCATCAATCAGCGTCCTCAACTCCTCCATCTCACATGGTGCCATGCGATATGTCGGCAGTGAGACGGGAGTAGAACCAGGAACCAGATCGATAGTAAAATCGATCTCTCGTCGGGGCGGCAAACCAGGGATCTTCCTGAACAGATCCCCGAACTCGGAAACGACTGGCGTATGCTCAAGTATCTGGGCACCAGCGTCGCGCAATAAGGTAGTGTAACTAAGTATGCGGAAAGAGAGATTTACCCGCACTGAAAATGTGAAAGGCGTGCCCTCTGGCTCGTACACCGTCACCATACGAGTCTCGCAGTCAATCTTGGCCCTCCCAACAGTCAACCAGTCCATGTCAAGAATGACGTCGAGATAAACAAGAGAGGGATCGACGACAAGATCAAGAGCCATCGTCCTGCCTCCCAGATCAACCAAACAACCCTCACACATCTGGGTGACATATGAATAATCCCCATGAGCTGCAAGGACTCGCACCCTATCCATAGTAATAGTCTGTAACCCAAGACGCCTGACTACAGCACGTGATATCAAAGAAATCGTGGAACCAGTGTCCACCATCACGAGAATAGGAGTACCTCCAATATGGGCTGTGACCTCGAAGGCCGAATGCTGAAAAGTCAGAGTTGCAGCTGCCTCAGCTGTCAATGCATGAACCCGTGCCTGCTGTGGCCGGTTCGGCCACTGTGTCATGGGCCGTGGAGGCTGTCTGATCTGCAATACCGGAGGTGTGAAAGAAGGGTGCGCAGGAGCTAACCGTATAGGCGGTGCTGATATCGCATGTGAACGTGCACGGTCAATCTTCTGCGGTGGTGAGAAGCCACTGTCCCGCATCCGAGAAAAATAACTCTGCGCCAAGTGGCCTGACCTCCCACAATATGTACACGTCAAATCAGGGCGCCGAAACGGTGGTACAGGCACTGTAGCCCTAGTAGGAGGGTCGATGCGCGGCCTCTTGCCCGCGAAGGGCCTGTCCTGCTTGTCTGGTCGTAGCCTAGAAGCAACAGGGCCACGAGATCGCGCAAGTCGATCCACATCCTGCTCTGCCCGCATAGACATGTGAATCAACTCCGCATATGAGGGAATGCTCACACAACACATCTTCGACCGAATATCCAGTTGCAAACCCTCCAAAAAACACCGTATACGCATCTGCTCATCAGCTAAAATAGTCGGGACATATCTGCCCAACTCTGTAAACCGATGCTCATACTCCGTGACTGTCATGGCTCCCTGTCGGAGGCGGAGAAACTCATTCTCCCGGTCATGCCTGTACGTCTGGGGGTAATACTTCTCGTGAAAGCGGAACTCAAATGCTGCCCATGTCCATATAAAGTCGGCGGCAACGGTCCGCAATACGCTATCCCACCACAGGCTGGCCTCTCGCTCAAATAGGAATGTAGCCAGCTCTACCTGCTCGGCCTCTGTGCAATGAAACATCCGTAATATCTTTGACACACGGTCGAGCTAATACTCGGCCTCCTCGGGTCTATGAGAACCCGTAAAAATGGGAGGCCGTAAGCGCTGGAATCGCTCTAATAGGCCCCGTGTATCTGCGGCATTCCCCGCAGGGTAAGCAGGTAGTACTGGATGAGCCATGCCCTCATCCTGGGCGTATGTATAAGTATCCTCAGCTGGATGCGCAGGTGGTGCAGGTGGAGCCACACCCCCACCCTGGGCTAATGTCCCCACAATGGTAGTCAGAAGCTGCTGCATCATAGCCATCATCTACTCAAATCTGTCAGGAGGTGGAGCAGGCTGTGGCATGTGCTGCGTCGAAGTAGATGCACGATAAGGCTCTCTGACTGGCGGTGTGAACGGCGGTGGTCCAACTGTAGGACCAGCAGTAGGCTGAGATGCACGAACTGTCTCAGGAATCAGGCCCACAGCAAGGTCCGCATGTGTGTCAGACTGTGAAGGAGCCTGATCCATAGGATCAGTCAATGCAAGCCGAGCCGTGCTCCGCGTAGCCTTAGGCGGCATTCCCTATATTCAAAATAGGGCGCAACCTTGTCAGTCTCAATAGCACAAATACACCGC
Source organism: Magnolia kwangsiensis (assembly GCA_037074715.1). Taxonomy (NCBI): domain Eukaryota; kingdom Viridiplantae; phylum Streptophyta; class Magnoliopsida; order Magnoliales; family Magnoliaceae; genus Magnolia; species Magnolia kwangsiensis. The sequence goes on from CM073583.1 coordinate 87,487,919, forward strand.
AATCAGTCACACAAGAGTCAAAGGCATTCCATGCATTTCATTTAATCAAAATTGTCACAATACAAGGGATATATCCTTACAAGCATCATGACGAGAAATACATGGAAACTAGGACAGTTAAAATTACAACAGCAACATAAGCAAAGCACTAGCCCTAACAAGCTTACAAAACATAAAGCAGGAAATGACTAACTACTAACAACAATATCAAAGGTCGCATCGCTAGTCTGAGTCGGGTGACGGAGGAGGAGCACCCTTATCCTGCAAGCAACACAGGATCGCCTTCAAGGTGTGAGTCACCTTGCTGAATTTCCTCTTCGTAACGGCCTTAGCATCCTCGACTTCAGCGCGAAGTTCCTGAACTTCCCTTCGCAAGGCGATCTGGCTCTCCTCAATTCGAGCAATGCGATCATCGCTAGTAGCCTGCACAGAAGGAGGAGGGCTCTCATCTGTATCCTGAGCCTCCTCTTCTGCCTCTTTCTGGACTTCTTCCTGAACTTCTACTCCAGGTTCTCCCTCACTTGGATCCTCCTCATCATCAAAGTCATCCTCGCTATCCTCCTTAAGTTGATTTTCACGGTATTGAGACCCAATCTTCATCTTGACCATAGTTGACTCATCAATGCTATGAATCGAAGCTGGCAATTTCGGCCCAAGTCTGTAAGCAAACTCAAGCGTAATCTTGCATATCAGTCGGCCAAAAGGAAGCGATTCAGATGTTCTTCTTGACTTGGCTATGAGGATTATCTGTCGCAAGATGAAAGTGGCCATACATATGTTCTCTCCCTGGGCCACCAGATACAGAAAATTAACCATAAGGCGCGTACACTCAATGCGATTCGTCGACCTGGGATACACATTGAACGTGCAGATATGGTGCAGCAGGCGCAAATCATCAGACATATACGTCGCCTTGAGGCTATTATTAGGCTGCCATGGAACCAATTTACCGCACAAAAACCTGGTGCGGCGATCTCGTTCACGCCTACTCCTCAGATTCTTCTCACTAGGATGAACATTACCAAGAGGCACGTTCACAAGTCGCGCAATCAGTCGCACATCAATCGTAGCCATCCGATCTCTACCAAAAGGGATTTTGAACTACAATGGCTCCAAGGTAGGATTCTGGATACAAGCGTAGAAGGCACGAACGGTTCTCACATTAGCACGAGCGCGAGCTTCAAAGATCGGACCCCAATGCCCAGTTTCAAGGCGCTCGAACAACAAAAATTCACCGAACAGTCGCCCTTCCACGTCCGCCTCAAACAACACTTTGTGATCAGTGTATTGGCCGTGAGGCATCTCAGCTAGAATCACTCGCCCGAGTTGAGTATGGGGATCCAAATCCCGCTTTGTACGGAACTCTCAGGCTGTAGCTGGACCTGTGGCGGCGCTTGAACTTGCGGCACCACCCCGCGGTCTTCTCGATTGAGCAGGGCGACTTGGCCCAGCCTCGTCTACTGTAGTCTTCCTTTTACCCATCAAAGATAAGATGGTGGAGAGTGACAAAAGGCCTAAAATGGCTTCCACGAAAGCCATGGAAGACGGAGAAAATGCGAAGAAGTGGCTGTCCAAACTAGAAAAGGGAGATCTAGGCATTGTAGAGGGATGCTTCAAGCTTCCCAAGGATGTATTTTCAAGGAGAAATGAAAATGAAAAAGTGGAATGGAGCACCTCACGATTTCAGCTCGATTTGGAGGTTTTTGGAGCTCCAAAAGATGAAATCTTCAAGAGGGAGGGCTGTCAACTTCAAAGGAACGATGGAGGGTGGTCGTTTTTGGCCAAGGATGGATCTAGGGGTGGTTTGGAATCATGAATTTTAGAGATAGTTGCTGAAAAATGAAAATGGAGCTATGGGGAGGGCTGTTTGTGAAGGAAGTGCATGATTTAGGGGTTTTCTACCCACGAACCATACATGTGGGGTGTGAAATATCCAAAACACCCTCAGATCTAGAAGTATGCTTCAAACGGGGAAGGATGGTCGGCGATGGAATCGCCGACCGATCTCCTATTCGGTCGATGGGACCACATGGGTCTGGTCCCCCATGGTCCAAGGACCCCAAATATGTACGGTCCCAACCATGGTTCATTGTATTTTGACCTATATAGGCCCAAACATGTGTTCGGAGCTTTCCAGGACCAATCTATAATTTTGAATACAAAACCCTATCATGCAGCATATGATTTTGAGGTAGAAGGAGCTAGTACATCCATCTAGACTATTAGTTGCTAAAGAAAGTGAAGTTAGAATGGCCTTATGGCCATTTTTCATAAAATTTTACTATTCACTGTAAAATTTTATGAAAGCATTATTTTATATTATTTTCACATTATGTTTGATGTCTAAAATGAAAAGGATAAGAAAGAATTGAAGATTGGAGTGGTGGGAGGTAGAATTTTGAGGATTTTTGGTGAAACGGGGTTTTTAAGCCCTGACGATTGAATACAGGGGTCGTGGTTGTCCCACGGCCCAAGGATTCACATTTATGGGTTTAGGATCGTTCAAAGAACGTCTCAACCCACTCATCAACAACCAATGAGCTATCCGGGTTGCTTTACGCGACCCGAGATGCGTTACAGACTCGATCGTACGATCGATTCAGATAGACTTCGCCTATTGGTGAATCTGCGATCCTAGAAGTGTTTCTAGACCCTTCTCGCACCCACCTATGTTAAAGGAAGCGACAGCGTACGTCGCGAGACCATAACCCAGGCCCAGTATACTTTTATTCACGCTCTGATACTAACTTGTAACACCCTGAAAATCGGGGGTCGTGTATAAACTCAACTCCCGAGTTCCAGACCATCACTTATGCAACAAAAATGATTATGATTCAATGTTGTCTGATTTAAAGCATTCACATGAGTAAAAGTATACCAAAACTGCAATTCATACTCCAGATCCAGTGATAAAAGCAAGCGGAAGACTAAATAATATATATATCACTGTAAGAAAAAAACAAAGTAGATCTCATCTGTCTCTAAAGTATGAATACATCTCTGAGTCTCATATACATATACATGAACAAAATCAAATGTTCAAAATAGTCCCACTGAAGTCCCATCAACCCAGGTCGTCTACGTAAAGCCATCATGATACTGCATGTACGAGAACTCGTCCTGGTCCTCGTCGAAGTCTGGCTCTGCTTCCTGGATCTCAGCATCACCTGCATCTACAATAGGGTCTGGTGGGTGTTGCAAACACCATCCCGTAACGTGGGAGTGAGTGATCAACTCAGTGGAATCATAGAGCAAAGATTAGCATGTTTACAAATCAATCATGCGATAATAGTAAAGCAGTAAATCAGACAATCCTAATACTGTTGTTAATGCAAGATGACATGACCTGATGTATGCCCTCACCGACGATCTTCCTCATACGGCAACATCTTACGACCGCGGCATGCCACACTCCCTAGAGTGCTCCACATCTTCCAGGCACATGCAATGTTATGGTGATATGATTTTTGAGTTGTTATTAGTCCATTCAAACAGTAGGATTGGGAAACTAAGGTACTTCCCTTGTATCGATCCCAACACAGATCCTGTCTAGGGTCGTCACTCCTAGTAATCTCATACGATGTATATTTTGTAGGTCGCTGCAAGGGCTGTTGCTCGCACTCGTTGCACCGCTCCCCCATCACGTTATCAATACAGGCCTACTGTACTCTACTGCTACTGAAGGGTCGTCGCCTCCCGTAGACTCAGAATACGCTCGCGGTCATTATAAAGGACTCGTCGCCTGATCAGTGTAGGCCGACAGCTAGAATATAGTGTCCCATACCACCATAATCTACTCACGAGACTAGGTGCTTACTGGTCACTACGGGAAGGTTTGTGGCCCCAGCGTAGGCCGACAGCTCGACCACGGTGTCCCATACCACCATACCCGGCTCATGAGTCTTCGTGGATCAAGGTACCATGGTTAACAGGGTTTACAATGGTAAGTTCAGTACCCTAGGTTCAAGCAGTTATGACTCATACAGGGTGAACATACATCGGCCAGTCGGGTTACTTGACGGGCTCGACTAGCGCGATCGCATCTCAAGTCGAACGACATGAAGTGCGTAAAACACTTCGCGTGGCCTAACTACTGCCGCCAACTCCAAACACGACTTGCGTTCATCGACGCGTCGTTCGTGGCCAAGACCAGCCAGCCACGAATTCACTCGGTTACCGACTGCCTGGACTAAGTATAGTCCCAAACACATATGAATTCACATCAGCAATTTATGTAGGAGTATTGGAATTGAAATACAATCATGTGAGCATGTTAACACATGTTATAACATTCAACTTAAGCAAACCTTCAAGCACATACATTTCATGCATAGTATGGAATCATGTACATAGTCAACATGTAAGAAATCATTTATGTCAGTATATAAATTGACAAATCAGTCTCAAACTAATTCATAACATCATTTAATTCAATACATACTAATACAAGCATTTATACAAACACATACACTGCACACTTAAGTCTACATATAGTATGTCGACCCGAAGTGCGCAATTTGACGAATCTCTTCGCCAAACTAATTATGCACGTATTCCTAACTTTCTAATGTGACAACAAACCATGTCAATCACATCAGCAAAATATGAATGTAATCAGTACTTTCTACAAATGACTAAAATGCCCTAAATCTCATATTCTTCGTTGATTTACGAAACAGGAAATGGATAGCATGTTGTACATGTCAAACGGCGAAGCCGTCGATAATCTACTATTAAACGACATTGAAAGCGTTGTAAACCGTCAATCAAAGCGTCTAAAATCCTCACCTTATCTCTTATGGATGCGTGATTTCGAACGGAGCGTATACGCTTCGTCTACGGCAATAAGAGAACCTGATTTACGAGTTACGTTAGCTAACTTGCTACAAATCCTAGTAAACCTTAAATCAGCAACTTCTAGGGTTGTTTCATACCTGAAAATGCGGAAGAATCACCGGCTTGGTGATCAGGAAGTGTTGCTACAGCACGTGCAACAGGTGGCACGAGGACGAAAAAAATCTCTTCTACACTCTCTCTCAAACTCTCACCTTTTCTCCCTCCAAATCTAGCGTTTCTCTCAAATTCGGATGGGAGAGAGGAGTGAGGGTTTCAACCCCTTTTATAAGCCTAAAATTGCTGAAAATAGGCTCCGGTACAAAGTTCACTTAGTGTATATCCAATTCGAGGCTGTTTCGGTCCAAAAGATGCTTTCTGGTGGTCCCCTGGCCGAATACGATCGGACTTAAGCTCATGCATACCAGATCTAGCACGTATTAAGTTTTCAGTCCGGCAGGGTTTGCAGATCACGCGTGGCGGACCAGTTTCAGTTCAGCGGTCACCGCACGTTGATCAGGGCTGAAAGTCTTATGATATGAAATAGAAATTTTTCCTGATCCGAGGGTGTAATCTGGCTGAATTCTGACGGTCAGAACGCTTAATACTGACGCGTCAAGTCGTGTAAATTCCAATTCTGTCCCTATTCGCACTCTCTTCAGTCCGGGCTCAATGAAATAGCCTGTGATTATCGGTTGGACTTGATTTTCGAAATGATTGTCAAGTCCAGCAAGACGGTTCTAACGGTCTAAGATAGGAGGTATCGAACTTTCGACGCGCGGTCTAGATCCAATACAAAGATTCAAAGTGGTCCAGAGAACAAACCTGCTTAGAGTTTGGTCCGAGGTTATAGAGTATTATAGAGTCGTTGGTTCTACTCGATTTGGGTCTTGTAGAACGTATTTAAAGTGCTCAGGGACTATTTCCTAGCTACTCCAACGTTGCGCTAGATAACTTATGCTTAATTTTCATAGGAATTAATTTTACGCAATTTCGGATCGAGTTGGTACTCGAGCCTAAGTATGGATTTTTCACGGGCGTTACACCACTATATCAAAAACTTTTAAGTACAATGTGAAAAAGAAAATACAAGGTAATCAAAAGGCTATAAAATAATTTGATGCGCGCTCCTGCCTTAGCGCTGCTGCTATCCAACGTGACCTGCACGTAACAGTCATGCATAAACTTACAAAAGCTTAGTGGGTGGTGAAAGTGTGTGCGCAAGGCAAGTGCCAAGTATGCAGTATTAGAGTAACGCGAAAATATGTTGGCAAGTCCATGAATACTATGAGCCATACTAAGGCTATACGATGTAAGACATGAATGCTATTGGCCATACCAAGGCCATGCAATGTGAAGCTTATGTATCCAAATGTCATATGCAAGATGCAATATAAGCATGTCAGTTCTCATCAAGTACATATAGTAGTATAGTTCCCCTCTAGGATATCACCGGGGTTTAGTACACTACACACTGACTGTCGCCTTCCTAGTCGGACAACCCAGTGAGTGAAAGAGATCATACTATCTGCCTGACCAGTAGTCTGCCAATACCTACTCGGCTCATCGATAGCGGACCCATTTACGATCTGGTCAAACTCGGCTTGGCTTATAACCCCCTCACTTGGGCGGATAAGGCCACGCCCCCTTCTAACTGATCACGACATAATGGGAGACACGACCTATTAGTATTCGGCACTCGTACACTCGTGTATCCACTCGATCTAGACGTTGGAGTATCTCCTGGTACCAAAAAAGTTTTAGAATTTTTACCCAAGGACATCCTATGTACCCACAATGCTAGAGCTTATATTTTCGGTATCCAATCTGGCCATCCACGATGTTCTTATGAAGGCCATGACCTTGATATCACTAGGGCGTAAAAGGATCATGTCACACATATGCGAGATGCATGAGTCACACCGTCTAATCATACAATAATCTTGCGCGTACCACGTGCTAATGTGGATAACTCCTATTAGTGAGTCCCATAAATAATCTACCTAATGGCATATGCTATGATCAATCACTACTTATATCAAGTATACATATGATGCATATGGGCATGAATTATGAAGTTATACTAAGCATGTTATAGGGTGATGAACTATCCTCACAACGAAGATGGGCCTAGACAGCCTACACACAAGTACGGGCCTATTAATGGGCCCTAGGGAGAGTTATAAATGCGAACATTTAACTAACATTTATTCTTACAATGTGGACGTCAAACCATCATTGCTCCTAAGGCATGGCCCGTCATAAACATCATTACACAAACCATCGTGGAATCGCACATTGCAATGAATCTTATATACATCCCATTGGGCCTCAACCCTTAGGCCTCAAATACATCAAATGGGCCGCATCACATGGGCCTCATATATATCAAGGTAGGCCTCAACAATGGACATCATACACATCAAGGTGGGCCTTAACAACAGGCCTCATATATCACATAAGGCCTTATCAAATGGGCCGAGTTGAATGGGCCGAGTTGAATGAGCCAATTCTAATAGGCTGAACCCAACTGATCTATTTTTAGAATTCAATATATATATATATATATATATATATATATATATATATATATATATATATATATATATATATATATATATATATATATATAATGAATCATATCAAAAGATTAACTGGATCATACCATATTTAACCGTGGTGATAATGATTTCCGCGGTTAAATCCCAGTGGGCCCCATCATAGGGTTGATTTTCCATCCAACCTATTCATAAGGTCACAAAGACCTGGATTTAGAGGAAAAATAAATATCATATTGGTCCAAACTTTAAAGCACAAGGGTTTAATGGTGGACGTTCAAACCCACTGTTTCATGTAATGTGGTCCTCCTGATCCTAAATCTGTCTTATTTTTCTTTTATCACAAGCCTTAAAATTATCTTTCAAAATGGTTAGACGGTTTGGATGCAACAAATGCATCAGCGGGCCCTAAAAAGATAGACGGCATAGATAAAGCACATACCTCATGGTGGGGGTTCATGCTGATGGCAGGTGTAGAATACAATACATACATCAGTGGGTCCCATGTGGGGCCCACCATAACGTTTATTTCCATCCAACGGTTGATAAGTTCACACAAACTCGGATAAAGAGGAAAAACAAATTTCATAACGATTCAAAACTTCTGACCCAAATAGGGTTTCAATGGTAGACGTTCAACCATCACTGTTTCTTATGATGTGGGCCACCTGAGCTGCCACGTATGGCAGATTTTTTGGGGTGCCCCACAACAAAAGGGGGGCCCGCCAAATGCATGGTGTTGACGTTCCACATACATCATGGTGGGGCTTACGGTTGGTACCCACGTCCTTGCCTATTAGAGCAGTGCAGCAGTAGGATGCTGGTGCAGCATCCTCTGGATGAGCACCAGCAGCGCCTGCTGCACCTTTTTTTTTTTTTCTGTGGTTTTTCCAAGGTGGGGCCCGCATCAAGTGGATCCACTTCACCCATTGGATTCTATGGCTCAAGACAGTCCAAACGAGCCCAATATTCAGTATGTTTTGGCGTGTAGAAAAATTAAAGTGTCCCTTAATTGATTTTAATGGTAAAAATCACTATTTTCTATGCTATGGCCTGCTAGATAATCGGATTGGCTTCATTTTTTGGCTCAACGCCTAAAATGGGCTAAGAAATAGGATGGACGGCGTGGATTATATTCATACATCAAGGTGGGGCCTGCATGAGCGGCCCACCCAAAGCTTTCGAATCAAGCTAATATTTTTATTTTCATTTCCAGCAATGTTCAGACCTTGCTGGACGGTCTGGACAACAGACGTCCAACAAGTTTTGGGCTGGCCCATCTGTCCATGTTGGGGTCCACCTATATTTGTATTTTCCCATCATCTGGACCCTTCAAATAAAAATGGTAGCAAGGTCGGTTAGTCCCCATGTTTGGACAGCCATGTGGTCTGTTGGATGGACGGTTTGGATGTCACATACACTCATTATGTGGGCCACAAAAAAAAATAAAGGAAGGAGAGAGAGAGAGAGAGAGAGAGAGAGAGAGAGAGAGAGAGAGAGAGAGAGCAACATATGCAATGGAGGGCTCCGCCATTATGAGCCCTTCCTTCCATGCATTCAATCATACATCAAGTGGGTCCTAATACATGTGGGCCCACCCAATCAAAAATCAATGGTGCAGTTCCTTCTCCACCAAAATGGAAGGTCTAGATGACCTCTTTCAAACTTAGAAAAGTAAACATCATGATGGGATCCATGGAGATTGGCCCCATCATGGAATGATCATATGAATCATAGTGGGCCATCGGCCACATCTAGGGTACAAAGTGAGATCCATACCATCAATCTGTAGGCCTCACTTGGCGCATCATTAAAACATGAAATGTAGGCTTATAAAATACCTACCGTTTGATCTTCTTGGTCTGATGGAATGCCAAACTCCTTGTGCCTCATTTTGATGGAAGATGATGAGAAATGAAGGGCTACGATGATGGATCTTGGGATAGGAAGTAGGCCACACACAACTCACTTTTCTTTCCTTGGAAGTGCTTCTTTGGAAGTGCTTGGACATGCACCTCTTTTGTTGCTTGGAAAACGTGAAGAGAAAGAGAGAGAAAGGGTGGTTGTAAGAGGGAGGTGATGGATGTGAATGATAGATGTACTTAACTTGAGAGTTGACTTAGGGTAGGTTGCTTCACTTGGGGAGAAAGAAAGCATGGGTTGTGTGCTTTGATTAATTGATTGATTGATGGATTGATGGGATGGGTTATAGAGATTCTCTTAGGTTCGAAAATGCACGGCGTTTCTTTGAGATAAACGCCGGTCCATATCTCCAGGCCTGGGTATCGAATCGGTGTGCAAGACATGGCGTTGGGATTGCGGTGATGGTGCGGTCGTAATGGTACAAGTCTTGGATTGACCCGACTTAGATCTATGGGATATAACTTAGGGTCGCGCAAAAACGTCGATTATAGGTCGTGGATTGTCGAAATTCGACGGGAAGGATTGTGGGAGTCCATGGAATGATATAGACTAGGATACGGGCCTTACAAGGTTGAATGGGCTGGCTGGGTTGAGTTTAGTGTTTAGGATTGAGGTTATTAGGGTTTAGGATTGGGGGTTTGGTTGACCATCCATCAATTCAAACTCAATTAGCTTATCAGCTGGGGGTTAGGTGTTTACAACCTCTTAACATGGGGCACACATTGATGTATTCATTATGTATTCATCGTGTCCATGCTTTTTTCTAGCTCATTTTAGGGAATTATCCAAAATATTCAAGAGATCTAACTACAAGGCGGGCCATGCCGTAGGAAACATTGCTGATTAACCATTAATGTGCCACCAAAGTTTTGGATGAATTTTGTATTTGTTTATTCTCTTCATCCATGCTTATGTGACCTTATCAACATATTGGATGAGACATTAGCAATAAAGACAAATTTACATGTGAACTGAGAAGTTTTTAATGGTAGTATGTTCAATCACTACTATTTACTATGGTATGGTCCATCCGATAATTAGATCTACTTTGCTTTTGGGATAATATCCTAAATACATATATTTTTAAAAGGTATGGATGTCATAGTAAGGTGGACCCCACGGAAAAGGTTGCACCATCTGGGGTAAGATTGCTGTCTCACCAAACTATTTCATCTCAATGGAGATTACTTAGATGCTAAGGTGGGCCTACACCATTGGCCTAAAATTTATTTTATTGATGATCCATGTTCACACCCCATGCATAGGTAGTGGTGTGCAAAATAGGTCCGAATCGGCAGATCCGGTCTGATCCGCCCCGATTCGAACAGGACCGGTAGGCTGGATCGGTTAGATTCGGGTACAAAGAGGCAGATCCGAATTGCATTTGGATCGGATTCGGATTAGCAATAAAATCGATCGACCCGAATCGAAATTCGATCCGTTTGGGTCCGAGCCGATTCGAACAGGACAGAACTGGGTGTAAATTGTCAAGTTTGCCCCTCCCCTATATATATCTCTTTTACCCCTTTTTATTTTTTTACCCCACCTACCCGCCGCTCTCTCCCCACACCCGAACCCTAAAATCCCTCAAACCCTTCTCCTCCGTCGTCCCTATCCGAACGCCGATGACTCACAATCCTCATCCGGCCATTCGCAGCCGTTCATCAGGTAAGTAGACCCACTCAGCCACTGTTTATTCATTTTTTTATTTTTGTAAGAGATGGCTCGCTCGTCGGCCAGCCATGGCCACTGCTCGTTGGTGGTCCGGCCACCTAGGATCGTCAGCCACATTTTGAGATTATTGATCCAGACAATGTTAGTTAGAAGCAGAGTCGAATTAGCAAGAAAAAGAAGAGAAAAATGGAAAAATTAAGAACGGGAGAGAACTTACCCAGAGCTTAGGCTTGTTGGCAAAGGGCCTTGGAGTAATCTGAATGATTCAGATAGCAAGATGGAAGCTAGTTATATATAGCTGGCACATGAGCTTAAGATCCAAGCTGTCCATCAGGTGGGACCCACTCGGTACTGTCTGAAGATGAAAACAGGGCATGTCGAATTGGAAGGGTTAAAAATAAAAAAACTTGTCCAAGACTCTTGTTTTGTAACATGGGGTCCCCGTCCACCTGATGAGCAACTGGGCCTGACTTTTTTTAAAGAAAAATAGTCTCTTTGATGTTTTTCTTGCCACCAGCCACAGTATACATTACATTCATGTGCCCAATGCAAGACGTCCAAATAATGGCCCCATGCGATTGGCCAGAAGTTTTCAGTGGAGCAGATTAGGTGGGCCCCACCTCTTGGAATACGATGTGGCCTTTACTGTGGTCTGTGGGTCCACCTCATTGTATCTATTCTATATCCATTATATTTATTTTTTTTTCCCATCATTTTTTGGCATGGCCAAAATATGAAGTAGATCCAAATCTTAGGTGGGCCGGTCAAGTCACCATCCCCTCTTAAGTGTATTTCATTTTTTTTTATCATATATTGATATAGGCTGTGTACTCCTTCATTTCAGTTATTAAAAAATACAAATAAACACTCACACACACACACACACACACACACACACACACACACACACACACACACACACACTCTTTCAGAACTTAAAGGGATCACGTGAGTAAGTGACATTCTATTTCTTTTAAAAACTGTATATCTCTATCATTTTGTTTATACAAATATCTCTATCTTAAATATCCACTACCTTAAGGTTAGGAATGTAGATTAAAATATTTAGAGCCCTAGCCACTGACTAAAAAGCTGGGCCATGATGTGAATGTATTGGCCTTGAATCATTCATACCATATGTTCTTTGGCTTTGTGCATCCAGCTGGATGATTATATTCTCATGCAACACATTATATATTCGTTTCAGCTCATGCCAAGTAAGAAATATGATTTCTTTTCTTTCTCAGCCAAAGAAGAGTCCTTCCGCTGAAAAAGGAAAAGCAAAGGATAGAGCTCTTTTTCTTTATTCTTTATTCATTTTTGCATATTTTTCCATGCATCTAGATGGCCTTGTTATTTACAGTCTGACCAATGCATAGTTGGCCCAGTATCCATTTGTATGATATCTAAGTAAAATCTGATCAACCATTCATTTGGTGGAATTTATGCTTTGAATCAGATAGATTGCTGTTAATTTTTCTTCACTGTGGACGCTTTCTGTTCATATGTTCATTAATAGCCACAAGTTTTGATTGATCATTAATAGCCACAAGTTTTGGATCAAGATGATATTTAATTTTTTTTTCCCTTCACTCAGGCTTATGTGAACTTATTAACATATTGGATGGTGAATAAAATCTAAGGAAACATAAAGGTGCCTTCTAAGAAGTTTTTAATGGCAGTGTTCAATCACCACTGTTACTTAGAGTATAGTCTACCCGATAACTGAATCATCTTAATTTAGTAATGAGAAAGTGGTACATGAAACTATTCCTTTCTGAATTTAGTAATGAGAAAGTGGTACATTTGTGATTCTTAAATATAATATATTTATTGAAAAATTCTCAGCTGCCACTCGTTTGAGTTGACACAACGATTCCTGTTTATGAGAAAGCATTACAGTGAGGTGAGGTTGAGATTCTACTAAAAAATTACAATGTAGCATATGCATGTAATAATCATCCAAAACCAAAGTAAGGCACATATTCTACAACCATTAACAATATCTGTACTTTTTCTTTGTCATCTCAAAAATTACATCCCAAAAAAAATACAAGTGAATTTGAATGTGTAAAGGAAGCTGTGATTCTAGTCATCTCCATGAATGTAAGAACAAAGGAGAAAAGTGGCGCAGTGGCGCATTATATATAGATGGGATCCTTGCTCCTTCACTAAGCGAGAGCACCTCCTGCTAATGCCTGATCCATTCCCTACGTTGGGAGATCAACTAACAGATGACATTCCCTACATTGGGCCCCACTATCATAACACTTTTGTCTAACTAGTTGCATGTGAAACGTCACAGATGCACACATGTACAAGGATGTTCACCTGGAACTATTTAGATAGCAAGTTATCCTCCAACTAGCACATAATTTACAAGTAGTTGGTTTTTCCCCCTTCACAAAATTTATTTTTTATTTTTAAATATCTGTTTGCTTCTTTACTTAATTTATATAGAAATTCCATTTGGGATTGTCATTCTTATGTGTTTGTCTATTTTTCCCATAAAAAAACATATTTGGGATTGAAATGTTTTATATATGTTTCTTTTCTGATGTGGGGTTAAGGGTTATATGCTTGACATTGCTTTCTTTTAATAATTTATCCCAATATAATAATCTTTATTTGTTTCTGTTCCTTTCTCAGGTTGAAGCAGAGGAACAACCTAAGATTTTGGAGTCGTATTTGGTTTCAGTAGTCCCTTATTTCGCCTTTTGTAAGGTGAGTTATTTTTATTTTTGCCCTCTCTTTATTTTTTGTCTTAATGCAAGCACAAGTGATTTAAGATTTGGAGTCCTGATTTTGTGAAAAATTTCATGATTAATCAGTCTAATTAGGTACAAAATGTCATGATATTTCATGAAATTTGTGCCACCAAACATGCGCTGAGATAGAAAAGAATCACATTCACTTAATTCCTTTTCTTGTTTATATTTTCATGGCAGTTCTTTCTTATTTTTGTTATACAGCAGTGTATCTAGGGAATTATTGAGATTTTGTTTGATCTTTCAATGTTATAACTATAATATAAGTAAAGCATGTTTCATAGATGGACACGAAAGCTATGTGCCTTTGAGTCTCTTATTATGTTCAGCCCAGAAAGCCTCATCTGCAAGTAGTTTGGCTCATCTAGAGATTACCCAGGGGCATAGTAGATTGATTACTGACTATGTACTCTAGTCTTAATATGTACATTGCTTTCTTTGCTTAGATCATCTCATTATTACTTTCTTTGCTTAGACTATTATTGTGACTTGTGACTTGTGATTGTGATTTTTAAGTTAGATAATTAGTTATCCGTTTGAGGATTTCTATGTGGCCATACATAGATATAGTGTGTTTTTTGGTGGCATAAAAATAGCTCAAATTGTCCCATTTTGGACAGTTCAAAGTTAGATGGATAGTATGCTTTCATATAGTCTATTTAAATGTTCATGCCTGATCCGCGGTCCATTTCCTCATTTCTCTCTGGATATGTTTCTTCCGTTTCGTATCCAATGCCAAATATCTTCACATTGCTATAGATATTTGGCATCAGAATGTAACGTAAGATAAACTTATCTGGAGATGCATGGAGAGATGCTGCTGGATTTTTGGCGTGAACGTTTAAATGAGAATATGAAAGTATTACAATCTATCCAATCTTGAATGGGTAACTAATTTAGGATTTAATTGCTACTGGTAAGTTAGATAATTAGTTATCCATTTGAGAATTTCTATGTGGCCATACATAGATATGGTGTATTTTTGGTGGCATAGAAATCGCTTAAATTGTTCCATTTTGGACAGTTCAAGGTTAGATGGATAGTATGCTTTCATATAGTCTATTTAAATGTTCATGCTTGATCCGCGGTCCATCTCCTCATTTCTCTCTAGATATGTTTCTTCCGTTTCGTATCCAATGCCAAATATCTACACATTGTTTTAGATATTTGGCATCGGAATATAACGTAAGATGAACTTATCTGGAGAGGCATGGGGAGATGCTGCCGAATTTTCGACGTGGACGTTTAAATGGGAATATGAAAGTATTATAATCTATCCAACCTTGGATGAGTAACTAATTTAGAATTTAGTATAACTCTGTTAGTATTAGATTGCTAATGCTAATATGATATAGTATATTTCAACTATCAGATGGAAAGCGAGGGTCTTTCCAATACCCCGACCCCGGGTGGCCATTCAATTACATCACCGATGATCCTTGAAGATGAGGGGTTAGGTCTTGAACATGAAGAGGTACCCGTCGACGTGGATACTAGTACCACACAGTCGCATGTTGCGAAAAAAATAAAAAAGAGGTCAGCAGTGTGGGACGATTTTGAAGAAATAACCCTGAAGAATGGCCAAGTGAAGATACAATGTAAGCACTGTAAGAGTCAGTACACTAAGCAATCAGATGGGTCGACCACAACATTGAAGAAACATATTTCAAAGTGTCAGAAAAAAATGAGAAGTGCGGCAACACAACAAACACTTTCATTTTCACAATCTGCAATGGGTCTATCAGTTTCCATCTACAAGTACGACAAGGAGCTGGTGAATGAGTTGACGGCTAAGTTAATTATTACAGATGAAAGACCATTTCAGATGGTAGAGAGTCCTGCTTTTGTTGGACTAGCTAGATGCCTTAACCCTAAATACGAGAAGGTCTCTCGTACAACAATCAAGAGGGTGTGTATGAAGATATATGAAGATGAGAAGGTCAAGTTGAAAGAAGAGTTGGTAACGCAAGCAATTTCTTGAATTATCCTGACATCAGATCTGTGGACGACATCCAATCAACGAAAGGGGTATATGTCCCTAACTGCTCACTACGTTGATGCTGAATGGAGGCTTTGCAAGAGAATAATAAACTTTCGTTATCTGGCGCCTCCTCATAGTGGTTTGATAATTTCAGACTGCATACACAGATGTCTTACGGAGTGGGGAATTGAGAAGAAGATCTCCACAATTACTCTAGACAATGCCTCTGCAAATGATAACGTGATAATGAATTTGCGCAACCAGTTTAAGGCCACCGGTGACCTGTATTTTGGTGAAAAGATATTTCAAATTAGGTGTTGTGCCCACATCCTAAACTTGATTGTACAAGAAGGCCTTAAAACAATCGATCCTACCATCGAGAACATAAGAGAGAGTGTGAAGTACATATGGGGGTCACCTTCACGATTACATGTATGGAATGAGATCGTGAAGCGGTTAAATTTTTCAACTCAGAGAACGATGAAGTTGGACGTCACGACACGCTGGAATTCAACTTTTGAAAGGTTGGATTCAGCGATAGATTTGAGACTTGCATTCTCTTACTATGCACAACGTGATAGTGCGTATGTTTGGCTACCTTCTGAAGATGATTGGTCAGTAGCTGAATCAGTTCATAAGTACCTTTCTATTTTTTACAATAGTACTAGAAAATTTTCGGGCAGTAAGTATCCAACATCAAATATATTTTTACCTGAACTTTGGAAGGTAAAAGATGCTTTGCACAAAGGCAGTACTGGACAAGACTTTTTACACTTTATGACCATGGGTATGCAAGTAAAGTTTGATAAATATTGGTCTGAGTGTAGTCTGGTAATGGGTGTTACGGTTGTTCTTGATCCTCGATATAAAATGATTATGATTGACTTCATATGTAGTAAGTTGTATGGTGCGATGGGTGTTGCTGAGGCCGAAAAGATTTCTGATGCGGCCAGTGAATTGTACAATTTATATGTGTGCGCTGCAAAAGAACAATCTTCTCATGTGGGTTCTAGTTCTGCAGTTGATGAATCACAAGAAGACACAACAGATGATTTCATATCTTACTACGCACAGCGGAAAGGGACTCAAATACGGATGCCTAGATCAGAACTTGAAGAGTATCTCAAGGAGGATCTTTTAGTTGTAAAATCCAAAGGCGATGATTTTGATATTTTGGAGTGGTGGAGGATGAAATCTGGTAATTTACAGTACCCTGTGCTCTCATTAATGGCACGTGATATATTATCAATTCTAATTTCAACTGTGGCTTCAGAATCTGCTTTTAGTACAGGGAGTAGGGTCGTAAGCAAGTATAGAAGCTCACTTACACCTGAATCGGTTGAAGCGCTCATTTATAGTCAGGATTGGCTGCGTCCAATGTGGGGGAAAGAGAACTCTATTGATGAGGAATTTGATGAAGAGGAGAGTGAGAAGATAGATGAGACAGTGCCTGCAACTGCGATGTGATTTTGATACCTTTTATTTCTGTTATGTCATGTTATTTATAATTTTGTTAAAACAGTTACATTGTAATTTTATGGTTATGTCTTATGGGTGGAGCCAACCTTTCAGTTGGACTTGAGATCTATTGTAATTTTCTATTTTCATGTTTTCATGTCCACACGAAATGTGGATTAGATGATAAGTTCAAATCCATGTTAGACTTCTTAACCTAGTCATGTAAATGCTCATTCCATGTTAGCCTAACCACACCAAATGTGGATTAAATCCATCAATTAGATAGTTAGGATTGCATTTTAAATTAAGATGCCATCATTTGCTCATTTTAACTTTGGAGAGTTTGCAGGTCAGTCCAGTCACATTCGGTGAGTCTATCGCACACGGTTATTCATTTACTAGACGGTAATCTCAACTTACACTACCATTGATGAAGATTATATAACTGATTTAAGGAATTTCAAAGATGCATTAAACCTGATAATGCCCTAAGTAGACCATGGGACTGGTTTGTTGATTATTTTACTAATTTTTGCATGTGTGATAATGCCTTAAGTAGACCATGGGACTGGTTTGTTTGCTACTACAATCTCAAGTCAGTGTGCTGGTTTTGTGCAAACAAGTAATGAGATGGCTCTTGGCACCATTGTAATACCCATTTCCATCTATGGTGGGAAGCAATTCTCCCTATTCATTCACATATACAACTGTTAAGGTCCAACCTGTGGACAACTTCCAACCTTTGATGTATATATGACATCCAACAAATCCATGAGTATATAGGGCTGACCTTGGGTCCTTTGCACAAGGAAATCCTCCTGGTGGAGCCAACCTTTCGATTGGACTTGAGATCTCATACATATGTTGGCAATATTAATGGCAGGTTGATTGTCATGGTAGAGAGGAGTGCGGGCCTCAATTTCTGTTTCTTGCAAAAGAGATTGAAGCCATGTGATCTCACAAGTTGTTTTAGTCATTTCCCTATACTTAGCTTCATCAAATGAACCACAGTCTACTTCTGGCTTTTTCATATCACCAGATTTCCTCTTATGGAGGTGTAGATGTGTAGTAGCAGTTGTTTGACCTCCTGCCATTTCAAAGAGTAGTTTTGGGTGCATTTGGATGTCTGCATAACAGAAGTGTTTGCATCAACCCATGATTGAAATGGCATGGTCTTGTGGGCGGCATTGAAAGTGCGATTACCTTTTCATTTTTCATGCCTGAAATTGATGCGCAACTCATTTCATGCAAGATGTGAGATGAGTGGGGCATTAGTTGTGGGCGGGGATCAGTTCTACCCGACCACTGCATTTTCAAGGCACCCAAACACACCATTAGCTGAGAGGAAAATGTGTAAAGACTTATATGAAGTGAAATTTCCTTAGGACCTATTTGGTAGACACATTTTAGTTCATCTCTAATTTTGTATTAGAGATTATGATGGTTGGTTATCATTTATCAAGATTATTTTGCCAAAAAGAAATATGATCCCTAATACATAATTACAATGAACTAAAATGAGATGAACTCATTGTTAGGTGTCTTCCAAATAGGCAGTTTTCAAATTGAGGGACTTGACTCTGGATATGGATTATGATTTTCATACTTTCAAGAATTCAATTTCCTAGTTTTTACTTTTTATTTACTTATTTTATATTATGGAAATTGTTGATTTTTCTCCATTCCAAGTCAAGACTACCTGATGGCAGGATATTAACTTTCAAAGAAGTTATTTGATACTCTGGCAGAGAATGGAAATCCATGCATCTATTGGAAAAGCACAATTTTCTCATTGTTATGCAAATTAATGCAGGTTTTCCCTTTGATGATGTAGTGTCTCTCTTTCAAAGAACATGCTTTGTTCATATGGCAATTCATGTGCAGCATTCCTAGTATTTTGTTGGAGGATTTTCAGCCATGGATGATATCCTACCTTTTTGTGGATGAACAGGCTAATATTGTGCATTGTTTGATAAGTTTCAGCCTTCTTTTGATCCAACTCCTAATTGTTGATAAGTTTCAGTCCACCTGTGAAGGTGGTAAATTCCTAGCTTGGTTAGAAGATCCAAACTTCTTATGGGACCTACAATGCAAGACAAAAAGAAAATGAAGCTTCACCCTCAAACTTTTTCATCTCCTAATGATGGCCATCTTTGTCTTCATTTTACATTTATATTTTGCATATGAATTATTTCTTTTTCTTTTTATCTTTTTAAAGTAGAAGACAATAAATTTACCTGAGTAACTTTCTCATCTTGCGATACTGTGGATAAGGCCCAACCATGTTATATGCAGGTACCTATGGTCTCCTATATATTTGTTGTATATGATTACTTGGAACTGAATGTGCAAGCCTTCATTACTAGTTGTAGCTGCTAGATTCATCTAATCAATGACTGAATGGAATGATTTATTTGAATGTAAAACTGTCATGAGATGTTCGTGTGATGTGTAGACAATCTCTTTAGGTATTTCCCACCCTTTTTTGATACAAGTTGAAGGCTTCTCTTCTCTTTAGTATATCTGCATGTAAGTCTGTCATGTTGAGAGTTCATTGATTGCTTGGAATTTCTTATTTCTAGACACTGATTGTCAACCTTTCGGTAAGGGTCGCACTGTATTGTGTGGGGTTGGGGCGACATCTAATCTACTATGCCTAGTCAGAGACCGTCTCCATCAATCATTTCATGCGCTGATGTACAGGAGATTGTATGGAAATGTAGGTCTGACTGTAAATGGGGCTGCTCTAAGTTTATGACAAATCCACTCTGTCCATTTCTTACGGCTCATTTTAGAGAACGAGCCCACTCGGATGCAGGTTCAATCCAAGGCGGAGAAACAAATATATAATATGATTGATGTTTTGCGTGAGGGTAACATGCGATGATTTTCATTTTTTTCCCCTCTTTAACTTATAAAAATATTTCCCAATTGTTGGAAATTGTTGTATTCCTTTTATTATGTGGGATGTTTGAGGCTTAGTTTTGGGAGAAGTAGAATGAGATCATTCAATTTTAGACAGTGGAAAGAGGTGTGTTTTGGTACTTTATGGGAGTGTGGAGTTAGTTTCTTCCATTTGTGGCAGCTGCCATTGGTGGATGCAAGTTGGATGGCTGGAATCGGTGGAAATGATATGATTGATTTCTGTTTTGTCGGAGAATGCAAGTGAATCTGATTGACCCATTTTGCGTCCACAACAGAGTATTTGCACTACCTTTTATTTAATTTAAATGTTTGATTGTAGGGAAGCTCTTTTAGACCTTTGTGATTTTCTTACAGTGAAGAACCTTTTACTTTGGCAGAATTTGATGTTTTTTTCTTTAGTCAGGTCAGCTGGGCTCTAACCAGTGTGATGATTGATATGCAGGCAATAAGAAATGAATCCAGATCCTTTGCTTGCCACAAACAGTAGATTGTTGTTTGTTGCAATCTGATTGGGCCACATCATCACACACTGCATTTAATGCAGCAGTGTTGACAACTTCAGTGATGACGTGGACCAATCAGGATGCAGGAAAATAAGAATTTCCTGTTTGTGACAAGCAGAGGATCTGGATTCGAAAAATTGTACGCATGGTGGCCCAATAACTCAAATTTAACTGTCCAAATCAATGGTCCTAATTTAGATGAATAATGAGACCATGGGTGGTAAAAAAAATTATTTTTTTGCCAACTAGATGATTGGTGGAAATTTAATGGGTGGTTGGTTATTGATGAAATTTCTCTCTCAGTATATGCAAGGGCCGCGCTGAGTGTTCAACGCTACTGACTGAGTCCTTGTCCATTAGCTAGGTTGGACTTTACAGTGGATCTTCTGCTAGCAGGCTTGACCAGGCTTGTGCCTGGGTGTTTAGCTCGGCATGGCTTGCACAAGCCAAGGTCCAGCACAACCTGGATGTCCAGAAAATTAATTTAAAAAAAATCACAAGATGTTGCACAACATACACATGTGGGACCCACTGGAATGGTGTACATACTAGCCTCATTTTAGGACTTTGGCATGTTCATGGGGGACTCAAGTGGAGAGCGGAGTAGGTGCGCCTCAACTTGGACTGAATCCGAACCGGGTCAAATTCGATCCGACTCGATTTTCTTGACCGAGTCGGTTTCATTTC
This sequence comes from Magnolia kwangsiensis, assembly GCA_037074715.1. Lineage (NCBI taxonomy): Eukaryota > Viridiplantae > Streptophyta > Magnoliopsida > Magnoliales > Magnoliaceae > Magnolia > Magnolia kwangsiensis. The sequence goes on from CM073583.1 coordinate 87,509,229, forward strand.
GGATCAGCCAATGCATTGTTCGGATCTGATCGGATCAGGCGACTTGGATCCGTTTTCGGATCGGATCGGATCGGATTCGGGTCAGGAAACCCAAATTTCGGATCTGATCGGATTGGGCCCAATCTGATCCGACTCGGCCCGATGCCCAGCTCTATGTATAGGGTTACAATGTAGTAATAATCTTAGTAAGACCGAGGTCGAATCCACAGGGACTGAACCTTATACGTATTCTAAATTTAACTCGAACTAGAACTAGACTAAGATGTAATCTAAATAAGGAGAATTAAGAGGATTATGTAAATTCTTTGATCTCTGTCCCCTGGGGTCCATCCCTTGCCTTGGTGACTTCAGAGCATTAAATCCATGCTTTTAGTACCCTTTTTTAATCCAGGCTCCTAAATATACCTTGCATTACAAACATGATTAAAATGGGTCGTTAAACAGTATTATGTTCGTAAATTCAGGTAATAACTGGGGTCTGATATGCAATATTTAACCCTCAACACAATCCCTAACCAACATTTTGCTAGTCTCGAGCAAAGTATGTAAAAAATAATTTAAGAATCACAGGATAAATTTTTATAAACTCGAGTGATTTGTGAAAAGAAATCCAGTCAATAGAATTCTAGGATTCATGAATGTTGGGTATTACTTTCTCCTAGACTCAAGCGCACAGTAAACTTCATAGTCAAGTTCAAAGTATTAATCCATCAATTAGAATAATTCTAAACATTGAGTTTCATAAGTGTGTAGTGAAACCTTGACTTATCACAATTAAAGGTCTAATCGTTAATTTTCATGATAATATGGATAACCAAAAGGAATATTTCGGATAACCGCACCTAGACCAAAACTTGCCTTATAGTTGAAAATCTTTTTGATTGGCGGGTTTCACACCATGTTAACCTTGGGGAATCGAACCCTTACTTATAGGGAGTAGACCTATGGTGAAGATCGTTCGCCCACAACCACATGTATCGGGTAGAGTCAATGAGGGAAATCGAACCCTCACCTATAGGGAGCAAACCTATGGTGAAGATCATTTGCCCAACCCTTTCTAAAGACAATTTTTATTTTTTATTTCTTTGAACATGATGGAAAAATTTCTCAGGTTAGCTTCTTCCATGCCTAGTGACTACCAGGTTAACAATTCAATATCAAACTGAAGCTTTAACGTGTAAGCCAGGTGTGACATGTGAAATCTTGATTCAATCAATGTTTAAACCTTCTGATAATGAATTAACAATCCGAACTTAACTGTGAAATCTAACAAATGGCTGAATCTGAGAGTCACAAATTACCAACATTACGTATCTTATAATTCTAAATCAAAGATGGTCGTCAACATCACTTCGAAATTTACAAGAATTTCCAGAAAAATTTTAAGAATTTCTCACAATTTTTGCTCAAGACCAAGACAATACTAATTAGGTAATCTAATCTCTCATCCCCAATCTAAAATCTACATTGTCCTCAATGTAAAATATATAAACATGCAATGCACATGAGACAACAAAAGTAAAGGAGAAGTGATGGAAAGATAGTATCTGATGATGGAGGTAAGCGGTTTTTCCAAAGAAATTCCAGCGTGAAGGCGGGTCAGCGCAAGAGTGAAACCAACGAAAGCAACCTAACCTAACGGCATAAAGCCGACTATGTCAGAACGGCATAAAGTAAACTACCCTAGTCCTATGAAACTAAGAGAAAAGCTACTCAATCATGCTACAAGGTTCCTCTTTCGGCCAATATTTGGATAAATTTCTCAATAGGATCATCCAAAAGCCCCTTTTGCAATAGACTTGGATACCCTGGAGCATGAATATCCAGAGAAATTTATGGACCTCATCAAAAATTTATTATTGATTCACCTGAAGCATCCAAAGTATATATGATTCACCTGTAACAAAAAAGGTTTCAAAGTTAGTATCACATGGTGAATCAGAGACTATAAGTAAATAAAACTCAGAAAACTTCTCAGAAAGTGATGTAGTCTCGACACATTCCAAAGTTTCAGACTTCGGTTCAATTTTCAGCTCATCCTCTCTTAATAGTAAACAGTCAGGATCTGGAGAAGAAGGGGCTTCAGAGTAAGGGTTCTCTTGGTTAATAACAACTACCAAGATAATCTCTTGTGACGCATCCATTAGTTCTTTAATCATACGGTCGTTTGAATTCGGAAAGTGTGCCAAGCAATCGTCCAAAGAGTTGAGAAATTTCACATTGAAATTTGTAATGAGACACTTAAGGACTCCATCATCTTTAAAAGTAGATAGAGGTATGTTCTCTTGCTCTAGCCCTACACAAACAGATTGAGGCTCAGTAGACGAAGTATTGATGTGAGGACTCTGTTCATTAATACTACTCAGTAGAGGTATTGAATCGTCAAAACTTGACAACTTAGATGGTAGCCTTAACCGGATGGTTTCAAATTTCAGAGTCATATTGAGCAACTCATCCTCTCCCGAATCATATCATCATTCAATTCAGAAGAGTGGTCCAAACATATCTCACAAGAGTTAGAAGGGTCGGTTGTAAGGAGCTCATCTTTCACTTTTAAATTAGACATGTCAGGTGAGTAGAGTAGCTCATTATGACTGATCACTTCGTTTACTTTTTTATCATTGACTTGGACCAAACTTGAGATTGATTCTAAGGGAGTTTGGGCTGCACATTCATGATCGTCATCCCAATATGCATCATCTTCCAATTCAGTGCAATACACTCTTGGGATGGGATCGCTTTCCTCACATTCTTTTTCTAAATTGAGTTGAGGTTCGAATAAACTAACCTCTCCTTCGTCATTGAAACCTAGTGTCATGTGAGTGAAGTATGTCATCATCATTATATTTGAAAGACACCGATGTCTCTTGATCATTCTTTTGAACCATCATCGAGATCGACTCTTAGAAAAATTAAACCATATGCTCATTAACATAATCCAACTCTTAATTTCAAATTCCAGAGTCTTCAAAAGAGAGTTATGATCACTTTCCTCGCATTGTATTTCTGGAAAGGGTTGTGTTTGGGATAAACAAGTTTTCTCTCTTATCAAGGCGTGAATTAAGTGCTTTCAACATTTTTCTAATTTTCACAAGCTAGTCCATGTTATGCTAAAATGAATCCTCTTAGATTGTTTCTGGTTGGATCTCAAAAGTAGGGTATTCAAGAGAATGAACATTATAACATGTTGTTGGTTCATCTTCCCAGTTTTGATTTTTCCACTAGTTATAGTCATATTGATCATATGTGGGAGAATATGATGGTTGATAATAGTCCGCATTCCCATAATTATGATCACATAAGGACTTATTAATTGATGAAGTATAATATTCCAGTCGGTTCTCAATGATGGTTTAAGAAAAATCTTAAGATATAGGTTGAATTACATCGTAATCATTACATCCTTCCCCAATATCTCTTATCCATCTGAGCATAGTGACGTACCTACTCTTCGATGGTGAAATCCTAACTATGAATCTAATCCTAAGAAAAATAAAAGAAAAGATCCTATACTAGTATAGAAAGTAAGAAGAGGAGAGTTAGAATGAAGTTATCAAATTAGAAGTTCTTATGTTAAGATCCTGCAAAAGAAAACAAAAGAAATTATTTTTTAAAAATATAAATTCTAAAGCTAAAAAGTTTCTAAAAAAAATAAATTGAAAGTTAGTTTCTAAAAATAGAAAGTAGGTCAATTTCTAAAAAGGAAAAATTCCTAAAAAAAAATAATTTCTAAAAATCGAAAATAGAAAGTTTCTAAAAATAATTAGGAAAGTTCTAAACCTAAAATTAGAAAGTAGTGTTAGTTTCTAAAATTAAAAGAAATCCTAGAATTAGAAAGTTTGTAAAACCCAAAATAAAACTCTAATCTTAAAAATATAAAAATAGAGAAATTAGAAAGAGATTACCAATTTAGAAAGTCTATATTAAAGTCCTACAAAATAGAAAGTTAGGTTAGTTTCTAAAAAAAAAATTTAAACAAAAAAAATTTAAACCTAAAGTTAGAAAATCATAATCTTAACCTAATTCACTAGTTAATCTCAGAAAAATGCAACCATCGATCCTCGGCAACGGCGCCAGAAACTTGTTCACACCCCAAGTATAGGGTTGTGATGTAATAATAATATCGGTAAGACCGAGGTCGAATCCACAAGGATTGAACCTTGTACGTATTCTAAAATTAACTCGAAATAGAACTAGACTAAGATGTAATCTAAATTAGGAGAATTAAGGGGATAATGGTGAAAAACTTTTAACTAAAATCTATAAAATTTAACGGTAGGAAACTAGGGTTTCAGAGGATTCACTTGTAGAGATCATGGAGATCTATGCTTTATTTAAGAACACATCTGGACTCAGAGTCCTATTTTCATCCAGATGGAAAGTATAATATTAAAAATCAACTATGAACATCCTTTGATCAAGTTTTCAAGAGATGAGAGGTATGGGAATTAGACATGATTCCATCACAAGACCATGCCCAAGAGACAAAGTATACAACAGAATTTAACCGATCCACATTCAATCTGAGAGAGTTATGAATGTAGGGAAGGATTCCATCGTCCAACCATGCCCGTGAGACAACGGTGAACAACAGGGCTCTTACGACCATAACCTCTATTCATGCATATAAAATACCAGAAGATATTGCAGATCCATTGTAATTTGATTCACAACAAACCATTAAAAACTAAAGGCATTCCATATAATCAAACTAGAATCAACATCAGTTAAATTTAAATCAAAGGTATAAAGAAAAGTCTCCCATCTCATTACAAGCTTCACCTCTTAGCCCTAGCTAAGTGTCACACCCCAAACTCAGAAACCGGGCTCACAAAATTTTCGATCGCCGAATCTGGCGCTGACAGCCTCCGTAGTACCCCATTCTCGGCTCTCGGCACCCATATACCAGGTTCCGATCCTGGGATACTACAAGGAGGATTTCTACTATCCATTTAATTCGTAATGAGCATAACCATAAGCATAACCCACGAACAATAACCACAAGAACACCATCACAAAATCCACTATGATCAAAAACTTTGAGTACAAGGTGTATAAAGGGAAATACAAGATAGTGCTAATAACAAAACTCCAAAAGCTCGACTGCACGCTGCTGCTGCTACTACGCTACGGCTGCGTCCTGACGTAACCTGCACGCATCAATCGTGCATAAGCTTATAGAAAGCTTAGAGGGCGGTGTAAGTGTGTGCGCAATACGAGCGTGCTCAGAATGCAAGGTCAGAATAATGTTGTAATGTGTTGATGAGTACATGAATACAATCAGCCGTACCAAGGCTATGCGGTGCAAGATATGAATGCGATCGGCCACATCCAGGCCATGTGATGCAGAATGCAAGTCAAGCATGTCAATCCTCATCATATACCAGTATAGTTCTCATTCTGGATAATCACCGGGGTCTAGTATACTCTACGCCAGCTTGCCGTCCCTATTCGAACGCACAACTGGGAGAGCAAAAGAAACCTCACTATCCGCCTGCCAATATCGGGCCCGGCTCGTCGATAGCGGATCGATTCCTCAAGTTGGTCAAACTCAACCTAGAAGTTGCCCCCTCACTCAGGCGGGTAAGGTCACACCCCTTTCTAACCGACCACGACACAGTGAGAGACGCGGCCTACTGGTATACGGCCATCGCGCACTCGTGTATCCACTCGGTCTCGACATTGGAGTCATCCTTTGGTACCATCGGGTTTAGGAATTTTCACCCAGGGACATCTATGGCGCCCATATGCTAGAACCAAACATTTTCGGTATCCAATCCAGCCACCCACGATGCATCTGTGGAGGCTATGGCCCTGATGTCGCTAGTGCATACAATAATCACAATCATACAAATGCAAGTGCATGAGTCACACTACCAGTCATGTAACAGTCCTACGTGTACCATGCACTAGGGCAACTCCGCCTACCAGGGAGCCCATAAACAGTTCGCCCAAAGGCATATGCTATGATCAGTCGCTTCTCATATCAGTCATACATATGATGCGTATGATAATGAATCATGGATCTATACTAAACATGTATATAGAGATGGGCTCTGTGTATAATTGAGATGGGCCTAGACGACCTACTTACTACAAGTATGGGCCTATTAGTGGGCCTTAGGGAGTGTTACAATGCGGACATTTAACCAACATTGTACCTACAATGTGGACGTCTAACCATCATTGTTCCCAAGGCATTACTTACTATAAATATCGTTATTTGCCATGGAGGGATCATGCATTGCAATGGACCTAGTTGCACTGCCTTAAGTACATCAATTGGGCCGTATCATATGGGCCTTACATTCATTAAGCGGATCACCTCAATGAGCCTCACCAATGGGCCTGAGGTCCTTTGCAATGGGTCATAACCCATGGGCCTTATAATTCATTAAAAATGAGCCCAATCACATAAGCTTTATGTGCATCAAATGGGCCTAATCACATAGGCCATATATTTACCAAAGTGGGCCTCAACAATGGGCCACAAATACATCAATTGGGCCTACACACATGGGCCCATAAATAACAAAGTGGGCCTTAGTGGGCGGGCCACAAATACATTAAGATGGGCCTCAACAATGGCCTTAAAATGATTTCAAAATGGTTGGATGGTTTGGATGAAACTCATGCATCATGGTAGACTCCCATGTGGGCCCACAATAACATTTTTTTCCAGCCAATCCTGGCCCACTGAAATGCTTATTTGCCACCCAACCTGTTGTTAAGGCCGTGTGGCAAGGGGCCCACCAAAATGTTTATTTTACATCCCACCTGTTGATAAGGCCATGTAGCAAGGGGCCCACCAAAATGTTTATTTTCCATTCAAACCTGTTGATAAGGTCATATAGACCCAGGGCCCACCGAAATGTATATTTTCTACCCAACCTGGGTCCATTGTACTATTTATTTACATCCAAACCGTTCATTGAATCACATGGTCTAGGGCCCATTGTAATGTTTATTGCCATCCAAACCTGTTCATAACGTCACGTGGCCAGGGGCCCACGTGATGGACGGCGTGGACACAATACATACATCTGAGTGGGGGCCACCGTCCACTGCCGTGGACGGACGGCGTGAGTAAAACACTTGCATCACAGTGGGTGTCACCACCCACTGTTGTGTACGGTGTGGTAAGCCACACATACCACAGTGGGTCCCATGTAGGGCCCGCTAAAGTGTTTATTTGCAATCCAACCCGTCCATTACGTGTGTCTCACCTGTTTGAGGGTTCACACCAAGTTTCAGCTACATTGAAAATTCAAGTAGGCCCCACCAAGTGTTTTTATATGATCTAGGCATGTCTTCACATGATTTGGATGGTATGGCCCACCTGAGTTCAGTTTGTGGATGATTTTTGGAGTCAACGCACCATTCAAGGGGACATTAAATGAACGGTATAGATGTAAAATATACATCATGGTGGAGTCTACAAGTGGACAAATGCGGCCACCCTTTTTAACGTGGACGTCTCTGGACTCATGGCACAAAGTCATGCCAAAAAAGAAAATTATTTTTTTATCTTAGGTGGGACCCACATTAACCAGATCTATCCCATCCATTACATGTGTTCCACAAAATTAGGCATCCAAACCAAGTTTCAGCCACGTCCAAATTTCAGATAGGCCCCACCAAATTCTTTTGTATGTTTCAGGCATGTCTTCACATGATTTTAGATGGTATGGCCCACCTGAGTTCCGGATTGGTCCCAAATTTTGGCTCAACGTCTAAATTAATCTGAGGAAGGTGGTGGAAGGCTTGGATTAAATACATGCATTAAGTTGGGGCTTACAAGAGTGGCCCGCCATTTCCCTTCTTTTCCTTTCCTTCTTTTTTTTTTTGGTTGGACGTCCAGACTCCTCTGGACATCAAGTAGGCAAATGCATGCATGGATTTTCTTTATTTTTATTTTCCTATGTGGGATCCACATTAAACAGATCTACCCTGTCCATTGCATGTATCCCACAAAATTAAGGGTCCAAACCAAGTTTCAGGTGGGTCCAAGCTTCTGGTGGACCCCAGCAATCATTTTTCCAAGTTTTAAAGGAAAATACTAGTATTCTTAATGCCACGGCCCGCCAGGTAATTGGATCAGTCTCATTTTTCAGCTCAACGCCTAAAATGATCCCGAGAATATAATGGATGGCTTGGATTAAATATATACATCAAGGTGGGGCCATGTTGGAGCAGCCCACCATTTCCTTTCCCTTTTCTTTCTCTCTCTTTTTTTTTTTAAAAAAAAATATGGGGCCCACAATAAGATGATCCAAATCGTCTAATATGTGTGTCTCATGTGGTGGACCGTTCAGTCCAAGTTTAAGATGCATCCAAATTTCAGGTAGGCCCCACCAAGTACTTTTATATGATCAGGCATGTCTCCACATGATTTTAGATGGTATGGCCCACCTGAGAATCAGATTGGTCCAAAACTTTGGCTCAACGCCTTAAATAGTCTGAGAAAGGTGGTGGACGGCTTGGATCAAGCAAATACCTCAAGGTGGGGCTTGCATCAGTGGCCCTTTCCTTTTTTTTTTCTTTTTTTTTTTTTAAAGTGCAGTGTGTTAACGCTGCCAGTCCAGCGTCCAGAGACGCTGGACGGCGTGCTTTAAACAGATACAACACGGTGGGTCCCACAGGGACATGGTCCACGTTCACCAAGGTGGGTCCCACATGATCGTGGCCCACCTTGCATGTAAATATATATATATATATAATAAATATCATTAATCTAATATGTAGTGGGCCACACCATTTGATGGATGGAGTAGATTTATCATGAATCGGTGGGGCCCACTTCATTTTAGGAGAAGGATAAGGAGAGAGAAAGAGAGAACAAGAGACGGTGATGGTGGGGCCCCGACACTATGGGCCTCACATGATACAAATTACACATAAAAAAAATGGGTCCCACCAATAAGTGGTCCCTAAAAAGAATTTAACGGTGGATCACCCACCTCTAAGCCTCCTCCTTGCTCCCTTAGCCTCCAATGCTCCTTGCCTTCGCCTTGGACGGTGGATGATGGACCTTTGATGGTGTGGATGAGAGATGAGAGGGTGGGCCACACTTGGCTTTTGGGAAAGCTTGGGAATGCTTGGACGTGTGGAATTTTTTTGCTTGGGAGAGATTTTTTTTTGAGAAATGAGGGAGAGAGAGAAGTGATGGGTTGATAAGAAGTGATGGAGTGATGTGTGATGGGTTTAGTGATGGATGAAGTGATGTGAGAGTGGACTTTGGGTTGCTTGTATAAGAGAAAGGTATGGGCATGACATGGGTTAGTTGTACTTGGGTATGGAGTGACTTGACTTGTACTTGACATGAGTGATTGATTGATTGATGGGACATCTCGTAGAGATTCCCTCGTGATTCGCAACGTGCGGTGTTTTCTTCGAATTGAACGCAGACTGACATCTTTTAGCCTGGGTATCGGGTCGGTACGTGAGTCCTGGCGTTAGAACCGCGGTGACGGTGTGGTCGCTAAGGTATAAGTTTTAATTTTAACTGACTTTGGCATACAGGTCTCAGCTTAGGATCACGCGCAAACATCAGAAAGTGGTCGAGGATTGCCAAATTCGACCGGAAGGATAGTGGGAATCGACGGAATAGTACGAACTAGGATACGGGTCTTACACTAAGAGGCTTAGCCAGATGGAGATATTATCAAGCAAAGTAAAGAAAAAAAAAATCAAAACTAAAAGAATAAAAAGGAGAAGGAAAAACTCTGATTGTTGGCCCACCCCACGCCTCCACGGTTGCCAAGATGGGATTTCTCTCTCTCTTTCTCCTCCTTTTATAACGGATATGGTCCGCTGATGTGCATGGTGGAGTCGGTTGGCTGTGTCAGTCGATGGAAAACTTCATGCGGAAATTTTTTTTACGCAGCAAAGAAACGCAAACAATTTGGCATTTGGAATCTATTTTTGATAAGGCAAAACGTCTCAACCTCCATTTTGCTTCCTTGGATGGGATCTGATCTGACTGGGTTTCTGTTTAGACGGTTTGGATTTACCAACCGACCAAAGATGGTGGCCCACAGCATCCTGGAACGTCCGAAATTCACGGTCGTGTGAAAACAGGGGCCTGCGTACATTTCTTGCGCTGTAATGATTGGTAGGGCCCATGATTGGAGATGAAGGAAAAATCTACTCCGTCCATTGGATGCGGCTCAAAATTTTGGTCGGAAATGGATATTTTTAGCTGTCTATTGATGTGGCCCACAGGTTCTTTTACTCCACCGTCCATCTTTTGTTTGGATGGTTGGAAACCATTCTTCGATGTCTTCTGGAGTTCCATCACCTAGGCGAGGGTCATGCCCCCCCTCTGGACGCAATGAACGGTTCTGATCATTAGAATGCAGGATGGGTGGGGCCCATAAGCCAAAAATGGCTGATGGACGTTCGTCTGCTGGCCTGCCTACGTAACTGAGAGAGAGAGGTCGGGTCAACCTTGGGTTGATTGACTTGTTCGTCTGGTGCGCGATTAGCGCATGTGTACCCCATGTATGTGCGATGTACATGTGGGGTCCACTGTGATGTTTGTGAGAAATCCGTTCCGACCATCCGTCTTACCACCTTAATTAAGGGGTTGAGACAAATTTTGAAGCATATTTAGATATCAGGTGGGCCCTAAATCAGGATTTTAGGGGCTAATTTATTCATTGGGCCACTTCTACAAGGATTCAATGATCGAAATTTCACGTGTATGGTTAATTTATGGTCCTCAGGCCATATATAAAGTTTCGAGCCGAATAGATGTTAGGAACCTTGTGATCTTACATTCTGGATGATTTTCAGGCCCGTTTAACGTGAGTGACGTAATTTTCTCAGATCTCTGGCATGTAAATTCTTCGATCTCGGTCCCCTGGGGTCTGTCCCTTGCCTTGGTGACTTTAGAGCATTAAATTCATACTTTTAATACCCTTTTTCAATCTAGGCTCCTAAATACAACTTGCATCACAAATACGATTAAAATGGACCGTTAAACAATATTCTGATCATAAATTTCAGTAATAACTGAGGTTTGATATGCAATATTTGGCCCTCAACAATCCACACCATTCATTTGAATGTACATATTATTATGTGCTGAGCCTAAAAAATGAAGCAGATCAAATAATCAAGTGGTCCACACCATCTAGATTCCATTTAATAGTTCATAGTTTACCCACTAAGGCTTTTTATGGCCTACCTACTACTCAGATCCGTGTCTTTTTTGGTCCAATGATATAAAAGGATATAAGAAAACTGATGGATAGTATTGATCAATGAAGTTAATGATGCAGGTGGGCCCCATTTCAACTTTTTAAAAGCTTTGCCAGATTTAGGACTAAAGTTGTAATAAAAGTATTGTCCAAGGGTAGGTGTTGAGAGTCAAATATTGCATATTAGACCCTGATTATTACCTGATCTTATGAACATGATACTGTTTACCGACATATTTTAATCATGCTTTTAGTTGCAAGGGAAATTTAGGAGCTTAGACTTAAAAGAGTGCTAAAAGCTTAGATTTAACACTCATAAATAACTAAGGCAAGGGACAGACCCTAGGGGACTAAGATCAAAGAATTTACACGCCAAAGATCCTAGAAAATCATATGATCAACGATGAAGAATCCTAAAAATCATCCAGAATGCAAGATCAAAGAGTCTCACCATCCGTTCAACTTGAAACTTTATATCTGGCCTGAGGACCATAAATTAACTATGCACGTCAAATTTCAGCTATTGGATCCTTGTGGAAGTGGTCTAACGAATAGATCAGCTACCAAATCTCTGATTTGGAGCCCACCTGATATCTGGAAATGCTTCAATTTTGGTCTCAAACCCTTAAACGAGGTGCTAAAATGGATGGACGGAGAGGATTTCTCATAAGCATGACGATGGACCCTACCTGGAGGGTGTACGTGTGCATAACACACGTGCACACGCTATACACCGCATTCCATAAAGTCGGTCAGCGTGTACTGACTGACTCAAATCCCTTCTTGTGTTAAAACGCCCAGCGGACTCGTCGTGTCCGATTGGTTTTGAGAAGTGGGGCCCACCCATCATCTAAATGGATGATTCGGACCGTCCATATGCTCTAGAGGGGGGCACGACCCTCGCCATGGTGGCCTTTTGGCCCCATGAACATGTACACACGTGGATCATCGAAAAATGTAGGTTGAATGGTGAGTTGATTTGATACAGTGGACTGCACCAAACTCAACCAAAACCACTCCTTTCTGACTGAAATTTTGCCAGGAATCCAATGAATGGGGTGGATCTCTTCTAAAACATCATTGTGGGGCCCACCGAGCATCTCAACGTAAGCTGATTTTCTCAGGCCCTACGTCTGTGAAATCCGCCCGCTGTGGGCCATCTTGTGATCCCGATCATGTTCAGTTTGTCGATCTGGATCGTCCATAAGAAGGCTAGAGTGGGGCCGACCATTGCCTAGGTGGCAAACATCAGGGACAGGCTATATAGCCGTCCTAAAATTCTAAAAAATGTAACCTGGTGCATTCCTTCGTGCGTTTTTCCCTCTTAATGCGTAAAAGAAAGCCTTGTTTCATTTTCCACTATGCAAATCTACCTCCTTCACGCTGCTATAAAGGGACTAAAAAGGTTGGACGTGGAAAGCTATCTTGGATGTGGAGTGGAGCACGAAAGAGAGAGAAAGCCGTGGCCAGCTTCTTCCTTCTTCTTTCTTTCTTTTTTTTTTTTCCTTCTTAGTTTGGTTTATTTCTTTCATTTAGGAGTTTAGTTGATCATATCTATGGTTGGCTAACCCCCTTAGCTAGGGCTAAGAGGTGAAGCTAGTAGTGTGATGGGGTGGTTTCTATGGTTTAGATTAATGTTTAAGTTGAACTGATTTTGATTCTAGTTTGATTATAAAGAATACTTTTAGTTTTTAATGGTTTATTATGACTTAAATTATAATAGATTTGTGATAGCTTTGAATATGTTCTTTTTATTATAGAGATTATGAACTTGGGAACCCTGTTGTTCACCATCGTCTCCTGGGTATGGTTGGATGACGAAATCCTTCTTAACGTTCATAATTCTCTCAGATTAGTTGTGGATTGGTTAAATTCTATTGTTTGCTTGGTCTCATCGGCATGGCCTTGTGATACAATCAATTCTAATTCTCATACCTTCTATCCATTGATAACTAGATCAAAAGACGTTCATAATTGTTTTTAATGTATTATTTTCCATTTGGATGAAGATAGGACTCTGATTCCAGTTGTGTTATTGAATCGAGTATAGATCTCCCTGATATCTACAAGTGGATCCTTGGCACCCTAGTTTCCTACCTTTAAAATTTACAAGTTTTAGTTTAATAAATTCACCATTATTCCCTTATAGTCTTCTGATTTAGATTACATCTTCACCTAGTTCTAGTTCGAGTTACTTTCAGATTACGTACCAGGTCCAGTCCCTGTGGATTCGACCTCGGTCTTACTGAGATTATTATTACATCGCAACCCTATACTTGGGGTGTGAATAAGTTTTTGTCACCGTTGTTGGAGATTGACGGTTACGTTTTTCTGAGATTAACTCATTTTAGAATTAGGTTAAGATTAAGATTTTTCTAGTTCTTAATTTTAGGATAGGATTTTTCTATTTGATTTCTAGAAACTAACCTAATTTTCCTGTTTTGTAGGACCTTGACATAGACGTTCTAAATTGGTAATCTCTTTCTAATTTTCTAGTTTTTCTATTTTCTATTTTTAGGATTAGGTTTTGTTTTTCTAGAAATTTTCTAATTCTAGTATTTCTTTTATTTTTTAGAAACTAATTTAGTTTTCTATTTCTAGGTTAGAAACTTTCATTTTTAGAATCTAACTTTCTATTTTCGTTTTTAGAAACTTTCTAACTTTTGAATTTCTAGTTTTAGAAACTAATTTCTTTTATTTTCTTTTGCAAGATCTTAACATAGGAACTTCTAATTTGGTAACTTCCTTCTAACTCTCTTCTTCTTACTTTCCATACTGCGTAGGATCTTTTCTTTTATTTTTCTTTGAATTAGATTTAGAGTTAGGGTTTCACCATGGAAGAGTGTGTACGTCACTATGCTGAGATGGATAAGAGATATTGGGGAGGGATGTATAATGATTACGATGTAATTCAACCTATATCTCAAGATTTTTCTGAAACCATCATCGAGAACCGCCTGGAATATTATGCTCCATCGGTTAATAAGTCCTCACACGATCATAATTATGGAAATGAAAACTGTATTCAACCATCATATTCTCCCACATATAACCAATGGAAACATCAAAATTGGGAAGATAAACCAATAACATGTTATAATGATTATTCTCTTGGATAACCTACCTTTGAGATCTAACTAGAAACGATCCAAGCGTAACATGATCTGTCTTGTGGAAATTAGAAAAATATTGGAAATGCTTAATTCGCGCCTTAATAAGATAGATGAAGCTCGTTCATCCCAACCATAACCCAATCCAGAAATACAATCGAGGAAAGTGATCCTAACTCACTTTTGAAGAACTCTGGAATTTGAAATGAAGAGTTGGATTTGTTAATGAGCATATGGTTCAATTTTCTGAAAAGTCGATCTCGATGACGGTCCAAAGGAATGGTTAAGAGACGTGGGTGTCTCTCAAATATAATGATAGTGACACACTTCACTTACATGACATACTAGATTTCAATGATGAGGGAGAGGTTAGTTTATTCGAACCTCAACTCAATTTAGAAAGAGAATATGAGAAATGTGATCCCATCCCAAGTTTGCACTGTACGAAATTAGACGATGATGAGTATTGGGATGACGATTATGAATGTGCAGCCCAAATTTTCCTAAAATCAATCTCAAGTATGGTCCAGGTCAATGATTAAGGGGTACAAGAAGTGGTTGATCATAATGATTTACTCCACCCATCTGACATGACTGATTTAAATGTGGAGAATAATTCCCTTTCAACCGACCTTCTAACTCTTGTGAAACATGTTTGGACCACTCTCCTGAATTTAATGATGATATGATTCGGGAAAGTGACGAGTTGCTCGATATGACTGTGGAATTTGAAATCACCCAGTTGAGGCCATTATCTGAGCTATACACGTTTGACGATTCATTACCTCGACTGAGTAGTTTCAATGAACTGAGTGTTCATGTCAATGATTCCCTTGTTGATTTTCAATCTATCTGTGTAGGATAAGAGCAAGAGAGCATGCATCTATCCACTTTTAGAGACGATGAAATCCTTGGGCAGATCATCACAAACTTTAATATGAAAAATGAGTCATTCTCAGTTGAATTTCCCATCTCTTTAGATAATTGCTTTGCACAATTTGCAGATTCAAATGATTTCATGATAAAAGAAATAGTGGATGCCTTGCAAAATAATACCTTGATGGTTGTCATGGACTGAGGGAACCCTTACACTGAAATCCTTCCCTCCATAGATCTTGAATGCTTATCATTAAAGGAGGAGGAGGTGAAAAATGAACCGGAGTTTTAAACTTCGAAATATGTCGAGACTACATCACTTTCTACAAATTTTTCTGAATTTTATTTAGGTGGTCTCTGATTCACTATGGAATACTAATAATGTAACTTTTTCTATCATAGGTGAATCATATATACTTTGGATACCTCAAGCGATTAAAGCGACTGAATCATATATATTTAAGATTCTCTAGACATTCATGCTCCAGGGCATCCAAGCCTATTACAAAAAGGGTTTTTAGATGATTTTGTTGAGAAACCCACTGAGAAATTTATCCAGACATTGGCCAGAAGAGGAACCTTGAGGCATGACTGAGCAGCTTTTCACTTGCTTTCATATGACTAAGGTAGTTTACTTTATACCGTTCTAGGATAGTCGGCTTTATGCCGTTAAGTTAGTTTACTTTCTAAATTGTTTTAGGATAGGTTGTTTTCGTTGGTTTCAATCTTATTCTGACTCACTCTCATGCTGACTCACTCTCATGCTGATATCTCTTTGAAAAGGCCATTCAATTTCCTCGTCAAGTACTATCTTTCCATCACTTCTCTTTTACTTTCATTATTCCATGCGCATTGCATGCTTATTTCCTTTACATTGAGGACAATGTATATTTCAGGTTGGGGATGGGAGATTAGGTTACCTAACCAGTATTTTCTCAGTCTTGAGTAAAAATTATGATTTTTTTTTTTTGAATTTTTTCTTGAAATTCTTGTGAATTCGAAGTGATTTTGAAGGCCATCCTTGATTTTAGAAGTATAAGATACGTAATGTTGGTAATTTATGACTCTTGGATTTAGTTATCTGTTAAATTTTATAGTTAAGTTGAATTGTTAATCCGTGATTAAAAGTTTTAAACATTTATTGAGTCATGATTTCATATGTCTTATTTAGCTTACACATTAAGGTTTCAGTTCAATATTGAATTGTTAACCTCGTAGTCACTAGACATGGAAGGAGCCAACTTAGGGAATTTTTTCATCATGTTTAAAGAAAAAAAAATAATACCTAGGTAAAAAAAAAACCAGTTATCTTCGAAAAGGGTTGGGCGAATAGTCTTCACCATGGGTTTGCTCCTTATAGGTGAGGCCTCATTTTCCCTTCTTGGTTTTACCTTTAAAGGTTTGACATAGCGTGAAAGTTATCAATGTAAAAATTAAAAGATGGAAGAATGAAAAGTTGAACTATAAGGTAAGTTTTAGTTTAAGTTATGGTTGTCCTAAATGCTCTTGTGATTATTAATGTTATCATGAAAATAAAGAATTGAACCTTTGATTGTGATGAGTTTAGGTTTCACTATACACTCATGGAACTCAATGTTTAGAATTTTTTTAATCGATGGATTAATACTTTGAACTTAACTATGAAGTTTACCGTGCGCTTGAGTTCAAGAAAAAGTAATGCCCAACATTCATGAATCTTAGAATTCTATTGACTGGATTGTTGTTCAAAAATCACTCTAGTTTATAGAATTTATCCTTTAGTTCTCAACTTATTTTTTGCATACTTTACTCGGGACTAGCAAAATGCTAGTTGGGAATTGTGTTGAGGGTCAAATATTGCATATTAGACCTCGATTATTACCTAATCTTACGAACATGATACTGTTTAACGACATATTTTAATCATGTTTTTTGTTGCAAGGTGAATTTACGAGCTTGAACTTAAAAGAGTGCTAAAAGCCTATATTTAATACTCATAAATCACCAAGGCAAGGGACAGACCTTAGGAGACCAAGATCGAAGAATTTATACGCCAAAGATACGAGAAAATCACGTGATCAACGATGAAGAGGCCTGAAAATCTTCTAGACTGTAAGATCACATGGTTATCACCATTCATTTAGCTCGAAACTTTATATCTGACCTGAGGACCATAAATTAACCATAGGGATCAAATTTCAACATTTGGATTCTTGTGGAAGTAGTCCAACAGATAGATCAACCACCAAACCTCTGATTTGGGGCCACCTGATATGTGGAAATGCTTCAATTTTGGTTTTAACACCTTAAATGAGGTATAAAAATGGATGGACGGAGAGGATTTCTCATAAACATCACGATGGACCCTACATGGAGGGTGTGCGTGTGCATAGCACACGTGCACACGCTGTGCACCACATTCCACAAAGTTGGTCAAATCCCTTCTTGTGCCAGAACGCCCAACGGACTTGCCATGTCTGACCAATTTTGAGAAGTGGGGCCCACCCATCATCGAAATGGATGATTCGGACCGTTCATATGCTCCAAAGGGAGGCAAGACCCTCGCCACGGTGGCCTTTTGGCCACATGAACATGTGCACACGTGGATCGCCGAAAAATGCAGGTTGAACGGTGAGTTGATTTGATATAGTGGATCGCACCAAAATTCAACCAAAATCACTCCTTTCCGACTGAAATTTCACTAAGAATCCAATGAACAGGGTGGATCTCTCTAAAAACATCACTGTGGGGCCCAGCAAGTATCTTAGCGTAAGATGATTTTCGTAGGCCCTGCATCCATGAAAGCCGACCGCTGTGGGCCATCCTGTGATCCCGATCATGTTCAGTTTGTCAATCTAGACCGTCCATAGGAAAGCCAGAGTGGGGCCGACTATTGGCTAGGTGGCAAACATCAGGGATAGGCTGTACAACCGCCTTAAAATTTTAAAAAATGCAACCTGGTGCGTTCCTACGTGCATTTTTCCCTATGAATGCGTAAAGGAAAGTCTTGTTTCCTTTTCCACCAAGCATACCAACCGCCTTCACGCTGCTATAAAAGGAGAGAAGAGGTTGGACGTGGAAGGCTATCTTGGACGTGGAGTGGAGCATGAAAGAGAGAGAAAGCCATGGTTGACTTCTTCCTTCTTCTTCCTTTTTTTCTTCCCTTCTTAGTTTGGTTTATTTCTTTCCTTTAGGAGTTTAGTTGATCATATTCATGGTTGGCTAAACCTCTTAGCTAGGGCTAAGAGGTGAAGCTTATAGCGTGATGAGGTGGTTTCTATGGTTTGGATTCATGTTTAAGTTGAACTAATTTTGATTCTAGTTTGAATATAAGGAATGCTTTTAGTTTTTAATGGTTTATTGTGACTTAAATTACAATAGATTTGTGATAGCTTTGAATATGTTATTTTATTATAAAGATTATGAACTTGAGAACCCTATTGTTTACCATCGTCTCCTGGGCATTGTCGGATGAAAAAATCTTTCCTAACATTCATAATTCCCTCAGATTGGTTGTGGATTGGTTAAATTTTGTTGTTTGCTTTGTCTCATGTGCATGGCCTTGTGACGGAATCAATTCTAATTCTCATACCTTCTATCCATTGATAACTAGATCAAAGGACGTTCATAATTGTTCTTAACGTATTATTTTTCATCTGGATGAAGATAGGACTCTGATTCCAGTTGCGTTATTGAATCAAGCATAGATCTCCCTGATGTCTACAAGTGAATCCTTGGCACCCTAGTTTTCCACCTTTAAATTTTATAAGTTTTAGTTTAATAAATTTATCATTATTCCATTATACTCATCTGATTTAGATTACATCTTTGCCTAGTTCTAGTTCGAGTTACTTTCAGATTACGTACAAGTTACAATCCCTGTGGATTCGACCTCGGTCTTACCGAGATTATTACTACATCACAATCCTATACTTGGGGTGTGAACAGTAGGAGAATTAATTTAAAGATTGATTAAGACTCTAAAGAAAGCTTGATGGAAGTAGGCTTCTTATTTTTTTAATTATCTCTTTGTGACTCCTTTGTGAAAAGACAAAAGTAACCTTAATACACTTTTATCTTATCCTATAGTGAGTGCGGTGTAGTGGATCCAGCCTCCTCACAAATATAGCCATCAACGTGGGTGCCAGTGGAATGATCTAGGGATATAGAACCCTATCTCTATCAAGGGATTAAAGAGCCCTCTCTTTTTTCTTTCACAATGAGAAAATAAAATTCATAAAAATCCAAAATCTATAATTCCTAACGTAGGAAGCCTTATTTATTGAATACAAACTAATGAAATTTCTTTTTTATAAGAGTTTCTAAATCTTTTTGACCAACTAAAAATCTATCACCCAATTAAAATACGATACATAATGGAATATAACTAGTAGTAAGGAAAACTTAATACATAGGAATATCTTCTTCCTAGCTATTTGACGTGTCAGGTCAACAAACTTTTTCAATTAATCTATACATGACATGTGTTTGAGGGACCTGTGAATGATAGGGAATGCATCTTAATGTCTATGAAATCATGGCTCATAGGTGATGTAGAGCGGGTTGTAAAAGCTTTCATGGCAAGGATGAACTAGAGAAGGCCCGATTGGAGGTAGAAATGATATGGACCGTCAGAACCTTAAAACAGTCGTATCTCACAAATCGAGATGAGTTTTTTGACATATTATATATGAATTTCAGGTAGGAGAAGCTACTTTAGCCAACCAACTTTTTTATGCTAAGTTTCCCGTGCTATATTTGTGAGATTCCATCAGATCGATTGTTAAAAGTCCTTTTTATTTTCATTTTTACTATAAATACTAAGTATTAGTTTGAGTAAAACTTTTGATTCTTTGAGTTGTAGGAGTCGTGCCTAACATGAAAAGTGCTTAGAAAAATTAGGAGAATAACGTGGTTAGGCCAAATTGGACACTTACTATTTTTAGCTGAAAACCATGAGGTCTAGTAGGAATGGAGGCCGTTTATAAATAATAACTTTACTATTTATAGGAAGTTACGTTTTTTGGGTCTTTGAGTGTAAAACTCCATCCTAGGTTTGAGTTTATTATTTAAAGGATTGTAATTTCATTGTTTTTATCAATAATTTAATTTTGAATTTATTAGAAATTATTTTTATTTTTATGTCCTCATAGATTCGAGGAAGCTCTATGAGGAGCTAGAAGGTTCGTAGACTTGGAGTAGTTATTCCCCGAGGAAGATGGTGATCGACGTCATCACATCCCTCTTGTAGGCTCATTACAATTGTTTACAAAAATAATTTGCTTTTCTCTAAAAGGTGTTAGATTACGTGTTCCTGGGCTCATAGGAAAACTGATTTGATAAGCTTTCAAAAGAGATCAATTTTATGTTATTTCGACATCATTTAATCCCCACAAAAATTAATTATAAGTTTCTAGACATGATTTGGTAAGGTAGTTTGGTCTTGGGTTGACTAGCTTGTCATGAGGTCCATCATGACCAAATTTTGATCCCAATGTCTATGAAATCATGGCTCGCCTTTTAATGATGTATATTGTCAATGAGTCATAGCAGGTTAAAATGGTAAAGCAATCTAGGTAGTTGAATATATCCCTAGATGTTTTTTGCTTGAAATGGGACCCACATTGACAACATGTATGTGTTATGTTTTTTTTTTTTTTGTATATATATAAAAAAAAAATTAGAAATAAATTTCAAAAATAAAGTTATTTTTACAAAGTAAATAAATATATTAATTATTTAAAACTTTCCATAAATAGTATGAATAGCCTGTCGGTAAGAGAAGGGGGGTTTTTTGCTTATGCAACCTGGGTTCAAATCTCCTTGAGGACGGTGCGAAGCACCGTCCGCGCATGCGCGCGCGTGGCGTGGGCTGTAGGGCTGCTTGGGCGCTTTTTGGCGCTTTATTAGGCGCACTTAGCACTTCGCACGTTCGTATCGTCGCAAGGAGCTAAACGAACTTAGTCTTTTTGGCACATGGTTCAAATTTTTTGGGTCATGGAATTGAACCCTGATGATTTATTATCTTTTGTTGATTAAGAGTAATTATGACATGATTGTACATGTGACACCTATGCCATGTGTCGCTTATGTGGATACAGTTTTTCCTGTTGGATAACTGCTTCTGTCTGAATGGGTACAGAAATAACTGCCATAGGACAAAAGGTCATGTCCTTTCATGGAAGGCAATTATTTGCTGTGAATGGGTGTGGATTTCTTGAAGAGTCTCTTTAGCACCTCTTCAGGAAGAAATCCATAACCCTTCAATTGATATAAATCCTGGATGCTATAATCCAGATGAAGTAATTCTTATCCTTAAGATTATATCATCTTCTGAGCAATTACTCTCGATCTAATCTTTTACTGAATTTTTTCTGAACGTCTTACGGCATATCAGTGTTTAAACTAGAGATCTGTTCAACACTTAAATGTGCAAATTTTCGTGTTGAAAATCGGATTGAGAGTTCATTGTATCCTGAAGACAATTTGCAGATTTCCTTCATTTGCACTTGCTGGAAATTCCAGAAAAAGGGCAGCAAATCTGTCTTGAGAAATTGACTATTCAAGTCAAGCCTTGAACCCCATAAATCTGATCGTTTCGTTATCATTTTCTTCTATCCTCCGTTGTGTAAAAAGAACTACAATTTCTAACAGCATGATCCTCAATTGTGAAAGATTATGACCTTCCATTCGCACTAGTAAAAATTTGGGCCCTTGGATGGTTTGATTATGGTCACACTAAGATCAAGGGGGAGATTAGCAAGGCGCAAATGCTACTTGCTTCACTTCTCTTCTATGCATAATGACAAATATTCTCTTTTCTTGGGATACTTCTAAAATTTTGACATTTTTTTGGCGATATTATTAGGTGAACATCGCTGAAAATAAAATGTTTAAAAACACAATACAAATTACCAAGAAATTCTAAAAAAATTTGAATACAAAAATATGAACTGAATTATTCTAATTCCAAATAAATCTCATTAAAATCATAATAATTTCACAATAAAATCATGAAAAACTAAAACTACAAAGATTTTGAAAATACCACGTACTATCACAATACAATTTGTCAAATCAAAATTCTGCTATATTTATTAGGAGATTTTGAAAATCCTAATGATATTTATTGCTTGGTAGCAAAAAACATTGAACATAGAATCCCAGTGATATCACCAGCGGCCTCGATCAAGCTGAACCATAAAATCAAAATGGTGAACAATGAAAACTCAATAATAAATATAATCTTCTGTAGGTTGGATTTCAATCATGGAACACCAACAGAGGGACCCACAAGATGAGCAGACTGGATTCACCGCCCGTGGCCCACCTTCCGCATATGAATTATGCGGTAAGAAAACGCACTTTCAAGACCTAAGCGATGGGATAAAGAAAGAAAACATAATACAAATCAGCCATTTCAATTTGAATTTTCTGTGGTCATGTCTAGGTGATATATATATATATATATATATATATATATATATATATATATATATATATATATATATATATATATGATCCAAGTAATAATGTTAACATGCTCTCTATCTACTCAAAATCCTTGGCTGTTGCCAAATGAAAACAAGAGTCCGTGTTTTTTCTGGGCATGTGATTCTCTCCCTACTTGTGTACTCTTGCACATTCTTCTCAACGCACAAAGGGAATTAAGAGGTACTCAGCATAGAATAGCTGCAACAAATAGGAAATAAGGAAATCAGCTACAGCATTCCACCGAAGACGCATGTTGGTATGAATGGATCTTTATTTATTTATTTTTATTTTTTACATATGCACTCACACCTAAAGGTGTACGTGAACTGAGTTAGCTCAGTTAACTCGTTCGGCTCAACTCGGAAAAGCTCGACTCGACTCAGCTTGAAACTGGGTTCAAGCCGAGTCGAAATGATTTTTTGAGCTCGAAAAAATTTCGAGCTGAGCTCAAACTAGACTGAACTCAACTCAACTCGGCTCAAAACTTGACTCGAGCTTGACTTAGTTCAAATCAATTCGACTCGTATTAGATTCACTTCGTGTGTGTGTGTGTGTATTAAAAACTATAAAACTTAAACCCGAACTCAGTTGGTATGCTCGAACTCAACTCGGCTTGAAAGATCGAGCTTAAGCTTGGTTCAAACTCGGCTTGAGCTAGCCTAAGTTGCTGACTGAGCCAAGCCAAGCTACCCAGTTAGGCTCGAGGACTAAGTTGAGCGGAGTTTGAATTGGGGTAGCCTACTAGCCGAGCTGAGCTGAGCCAAGCCTGACTCAATTCAACTCCTTTATAGCCCTACTCACACCACCGTGAGATTTCACCGTAACGCTTACTCAAACCCTTGACCTCTTGTTGAAACTCTCTACGACGACTGAGGCATGAGTAAAGGACCTGCATGAATGGAGGTTCGAAAGACTATGGGGCCCATCTTTCAAATGAATTGGATGGCATATACAAAACATGATGGACCCACACACAATTTGAAATGCTTATAATGGTTTGCATCTCATTCCCAAACGTTCATTTTAGTGTGGTTCACTTGAGTTTTAGATTGGCTTGATTTCTGTGCACTGAAGTAGACATGAAGTGTGCACATAATGGATTGGATTTCATCAACATATCATGGTGGACCCCACACATGCACGGTGGATTAGCTTAAGCTACAAAGCCTTGTAGTGGATCAGGCCTATCCAATGTGGGAAATGTTTGCATGGTAATGTTACCACTGGAAGATGGGTAAAACATTTTTTTGTGGGTTCCACCTTGATGCATTGATAACACTTGACCTGTCCATCTAATTATCACTTGTTTAACCATGGGTGAAAATTCAGTCTAATAAAAAACTTACGTGGGCTGCATGATAGGAAAATCAAAGGCTACTCTCTAATACATAATGAGTTTATACTAACAGTGACCGGTAATGAACTGTTATTAGAGCTGTACACGAACCGAGTTAGCTCGGTTAGCTTGCTCGACTCGACTCGAAAAAGCTCAATTCGACTCAATTTGAAACTGAGTTTAAGTTGGTAGAGTTGATATTTTGAGCTAGAAAAAAAATTTTGAACTGAGTTTGAGCTTGCCCGAGCTCAACTCGACTCGGATCACACCCCAACTCGAATCGAACTCGGATTGAACTAGTTTGGTGACTTGGTTATTTTGATATTGATGTTGCTCACCAAGTGTTTGATGAAATGACTTGGTGGCAAAAAGGTATGGATACGAAATAAATACCATTATATCTTGATTTTGATGTTTTATATTGAGTTTATAATGTAAAACTGTTTTTGTTGTTTTACTTACTATAAGAAAGTGAAGGTGCACACTATTTGTTTGTGAAAATGTCGCATAGGCGAACTCAGTTCGATCTTCGCTCAAACTTGGCTTAATTTGGCCCGAGTTGCTGACCAAATTGAGTCGAGCTGGCCAGTCAAGCTCGAGGACAGAGTTGAGCTGAGTTCGAGCTAGGGTCAGCTCGTGGCTGAGCCAAGTCAAAATGTGCTAGGCTCGACTCGAGTCGACTTGTTTACACTTCTAACTGTTATTAACTAAAATGAGATAAATTCAATTTTAGGCATCTACCAAACAGGCTAAAAAAAATAAACTAAAAAAATAAGCATATATTCCAGTAAATGTGGGCCCACCCAACTTCTAATTAGATAAGAATTCATGGACATAACATATAGACTACATATAGACTATTAGATCAGAAACATGATCCAGATCGTGAAAATTTGGATATTTAGGGTATCCACGAATCCAGTAGCTATTGATTGCCCTATGCAGTGGCTAACTGGGCCATGACCCATCAATGTGGTAACCCACCAGATCAACGGTATGAATCACCATATATGCTAGCCTCATGTTTGGTGGTGGAGCCCACATTATGTAGGGTTTTCGTTTCTTACCTTCCAAATGAACATGTAGAAAGATGTTATTGATGATTTATTCTTCAGATCAAGAGATTGAGCACGGTGCCAGAGAATGGAAGCTAGTGCGCCATGACCCAACACCTGCACCCAATCAACGGTTGAAAGATGTTGGTAAACATAGTGTATTGTGGTACATGCATGCGTACATCAGCACCGTTCATCAGGTAAGACCCACAGCATAAATGACCAGGCCCCAAAATCAGGCTTTTTAACCTATCAGGTTGACTGCACTTGCACAAAAAATGAATAAAAAAGATTTACTAAAAATCTACATTCAACGTGCATGTAGCCCTCCTGATGAGAAGAACGGCCTGAATTTTACACCAGGTGGGGCCCACTTAATTTATCATGGAAAGGGGTTGGCTACTACCCTGGCCACTAGCCAATGGTTAGTGGTCGGTGCTCTGTGGGACCCGCCATGATAAATGTGTTTCATCCATGCCGTCCAACCATTCTTCCAGATCATTTTATGGTATGAGTCCAAAAATGAGGTTGATCCAAATCTCAAGTGGACCGCACAATGTTGATTGAACGCCCACCATTAAAAACTTCCTGGTGGTCACAAAATTTTTGGATGAAGCTGATATGTATTTTTTCCCTTCATCCAAGTCTGTATGATGTAATCAACAGGTTATATTTCAAATAAAAATAACAGTGGGCCCTGGGAGGTTTTTAATGGTGGAAATTTAATCACTACTGTTTTCCCATGGTGTGGACAACCTGAAATTTAGATTTACCTCATTTTTGGCATCATGACCTAAAATTATCTTTCAAAATGTATGGACGGAGTGGATAAAACATATGGATCATGGTGGGGTCCACATTGCACCGACCGCCAGCCAAACCGGGCCTCCCAAACATAGCCAGGTTGTCACATTTGTAGTGGTGCGGGTGCATGGATCTAGAGCATGAAAACGGTAAGTCCCACTACCAAGATCACCTGGTATAAAAATCAGGCCGGTCTACTCATTTGATGGGCCACACCATTGGAAAACCAATGGTCTGAATCAACATACACATGTGGGATACATAATATATACATCAAGGTGGGCCACACGGTAAGGGCTGCACCGTCTTGGGTGAGGCCGGGGTCTCACCTAAACTACTCTCGTTCATCATACGTTCAATACACTAGCTGGCTTTAAGCAAATATAAATTACGTACAGTCACAAGCTTGCTGGAAATGGACGATGAGGATGCCCCTACAACCATGGCTGCACCATATGCTGTCAATAATAGATTAATGCACAGCCAAAATACCTGTTTCAAGGAATACAATTTCAGGAGAAACATTTGGATCTTTACACCAGGCTTACTCAGAACAACATACAACATGGTTTAAGAGGTTTGCTGACTTCACAAGCTGTGTTCGTGATCTGAGCTTTCCATCAGGTGGGCTACACTGTTTAGATCTTTTGATCTAAAAATTAGGATATTTTAACACATTAGATGAACCACATCATGCAAGTAAACGAACAGATGAGAAAGATTATTTTTAACTATTGGTTTACTCCCCACATTGGGGTTAGAGCTGTACACGAGTTGCGTTAGCTAGTACAGCCCGCTTGACTTGACCTGGAAAAGCTCGACTCAAACTTGCTTTGGCTCGAAATTAGGTTTGGACTGAGCTAAGTTGGCTTCTGGAGCTTGAAAAAATTTGAAGTTCTGTTCGCGTTTGTCCGAGTTTGAATACCTATTTGAATTAGGAGGTTTCCAATCTTAATTGGTACTCCCAATGTTCCTTTTTTTTTTTAAAAAAAAATTTTTCTTAAAATTTTTGAAAAAATCACATGTACCTTGACTAACCGAAAATAAGATAGGATCGATGAAATTTTTACACTAAGAATTTTTATAAAATGCTTGTAAAGTATTTTTACTTACTTACATTAGAAGCATGAGAAATTGAAAATGCAACGTATATGTTTGAAAAAATATCACACTTGCTCAAACTTAGCTTAAGTTGGCCTAAGCTGCTGATTGAAACAAGTTGAACGGACTAGTTGGGCTCAAGGACTGATTCAAGCCAAGTTTGAGCTAAGGTTGGCTGCCAGCTGAGCTGAGCTATGTCAACCTTGTCTTGGTCCCACTCGTGCAAAGCTCTAATTGGGGCCCACCTGAGGTATGAAACTGCTTGGCTTTCTGTATTGGCGTGTCTCTGGGTAGGGTTGTCAATGAGCGGGCCTGGCCCGTCTGGCTGTGGGCCTGAACCATTTAATAATCGGCCAAGCTCAGGCTTGTTTAAAAGATTATCTGCCCAGGCCAGATTGTACCATTAGGATTTAAAGGACATGTGTCATGTATGATAAGACACAATTAAAGAACAGACCCGTTCTGGCAGGAAATTGGGTGGTTGGGCTTGGGCTCAGGCCATGAAAATTCATCACCGGCACCCTCGGACCTAAGCTTTGGTTTGTGGGTCAGGCATAGACAGACATTAATGCGGCCGAGCGCGGCTCATTGACATCCGGACACGTGGATTAGATACTGACAAGGTCAGCAGTCAAATGGCTACTGAAGTGACGTCACCAAGCTATGTGGACCCCACCATGGTGCATGTGTTATATCCATACCGTCCAACCATTCGTAGAAATCGTTTCATGATACAAGAAAAAGAATGAGACAGACCTAAAGCTAAAGTGGACTCACCGCAGAAAACCGTGGGAGCAGTTACACCCACCATTGAAATAATTATAGGGTCCACTGTAATGTATTTTTGAGATCCAACCTTTTCATAAGTTAACATAGAGATAAATAACGTTAAAATAAAAATATCAGCTTGATCAGAAACTTCTGTGGCCCTTAAGAAGTTTTCAACGCTGGATGTCACTGTCCCCACTGTTTTCTATGGTGGGGTCTATTTGAACTTTATATCTATCTTATTCTTTTTCTCATGCCATAGAAATATCTCTGAAAATTAATTGACGGTATGGATGCAACACATTCATCATGGTGGAGTCCACATAGCTTGGTGACGTCACTTCAGTAGCCATTTGACTATTGACTTTGCCAGGCGCTACTGAAGTCACGTAACCAAGCTCCGTGGACACCACCGTGATGCAGGTGTTGTATCCATACCGTCCAACCATTTGTAGAGATATTTTTATATTATGAAAAAAAGAATGAGAAGATTTAAAGTTCAAGTGGACCCACCACAGAAAACCGTGGGATCAGTCACACTTACGGTTGAAATATTTACTGGCCTACCATGATGTATTTTTAAGATCCAACCTATTCATAAGTTAACATAGAGATAGATGAAGTGAAAAAAAAAAATATAATCTTGATCAGAAACTTCCGTGGCTCCTAAGAAGTTTTGAACGGTGGATGTCACTGTTCCCACTGTTTCCTATGATGGGGTTCCCTTTAACTTTAGATCTATCTCATTATTTTTATCATGCCATAAAACGATCACGAAAAATGGTTAGACGGTATGGATACAACACATGCATCATGGTGGGGTCCACATAGCTTGGTGACGTCACTCCAATAGCGATTTGGCTACTGACCTCGTCAGTATCTAATCCGCCCGCCACACATCCCTAGCTCTACATGCATGTGAAATTAGTAAACCCTGTGGCCATTGGGAGTTGAGATTTTCACTAACCCTTTGTTGGCCAAGACGAACGCTGAAGGATTGAATACCAAAACTTCTGTCTCCATCAACGTCTGGTATATCCTGCTTAAATTCATATAAATTAAACAAAAGTTGGAAGAAAATTGATTTTTTTTTTTTAAAAAAAAAATAAAAATAAAAAAAAAATACTAAAAATTGGGTTGGTCCAAAGATCAGGTAGGCCACACCATAAGTAGGATGGATCTCCCACCGTTGATTGCATATAGAGCCCACCATGGCTTCTATATGCCATCCAATCCATTCATTTAACTCTTCTAACCAAGAGGTAGGTACTCGCTAATAATCATGCTACTCTGAAAACTCATGTGGACAACACCACATGAATTTAGATGTTTTAGGCATCTTTTACAATGGTCCCTATTATGAGGCCCACTTGAGTTTTGGATCAATGTGATGTTTTGGGATCAAGGACAAACATGGGTGGGACACCTGATGGTTGGTTTGGATCTCATTCGTATGAAGTCATCCATCTGTATCAACAAATAATCATCCCCTAGTCCTAAGGGTGGCAATGGGCTGGGTAGCCCGGCCCACCCAGATTTGGGCTGGGCTTGGACTTATTAGATTGGCATGTGGTCTTGGCTTGAGCCTAAAATGCATGCCCAGATCAATTCTGGGTTGGGCTTGGGCTCAAGTCATTTAGCCACCCGGCTCAACCCAACTTCCCATGTACATGTATTATATATTAAAAATATGTCATTTTAATTCTTAGTTAGTCAACCATCTATCTTAAATGTGGACCATGAGTTTTTTGGTAGACGTGGCCCACTTGATAAATGAATAGACTAGGAAAATTCAAGGTAAATAGGGATTTCATAAATTTCTGGGTTGGCCCAGGTGTAACCAATTTTTTTCAGGTTGGTCTTGGGCCTTGTATGATAGGCCATGCCTGGCTCCGGCTAGACTCAAGCCCAAACTGGGCTCATTGCTCCTCCTGCAGCCCCGCTAGTCACGCAAGCCTTCGAAAAAATGGAAGCGCATTGGCTGGTGTCCCACACACCACCGACTTGGATGGTGTGTTGATGTCGCTAAGATCCGTGGGTCCTATCATGAGGTATGTATTATATCAAAACCGTCCGTTCATTTAGTGAGCTCGTCTTAAGGTTTGAAACGAAAAACAATACAGATCCAAATATCAAGTAGATCACACTGCAAAACGCATTGGGAATTGAACTTTTACCATTGAAACCCTTGTGGGGTCACAGAAGTTTTGGATCAATATGATATTTATTTTTCCTCTTCATCCAGGTCTGTGTGACGTTATGAACAGATTGGATGGAAAATAAACGTTATGGTAGGCCTTACAAATGTTTTAACGGTGAGAATCATTATCCCCACTACTAGTTGATGTGGTCCAGTTGAGAATTGGATGTAACTCATTTTTGGTCTGATGCTCAAAACTGATCTCACCAAATGGATGAACGGTGTGGATATAATAAATACATTAATGTGGAGCCCATGTAATTTTGATATCCTTTGAACCGTTCGTACAACTCGAGTTCGAGGCGTGTCACAGCGCGCACGACACGTATCCACACCAGGCAGGTCGGTGGTATGTGGTAATTGAAATGAGCGGGAAGAGGCCGTAAATGCGGCATGGACACATGAATCAGGGCTGTCCATATAGTGGGCCTTATTGTAGATGGTGCACAGTTAAAACCCACACCTGTTAGACAATCATAGCCATTACATGTTACCACTTTCGCTGCCAAACCGAAACGTCCAATGTTAACGATTTTTTTTTTAATTTGTGCCGTTGGTTAGAAGGCCACTGACTGGATTACTAGAATCATCCGATTGGTGTGGTTTCTAAACCATTTTCCATCCATGGTAGGGGTTACTAGATGGACGGTCTGGATTGATACATCCTCCTTCTGATCCTAAGTTCTTACCTTAAATAGTGCTATGACAGATGAGAAGAAGCACATGAAAGCTGTGGCAAATACCAACGATCTTGTAAAAGCTGTTGGCCTCCTGAATGAATATTTCTGTTGACATGTATTACTTAGCAGGAGAGAGAGAGAGATTGTAAAAAATACCTGTATGTGAATAAATACCTGTATGTGAATAAAGAATGCAAATTGCACGACAATAGCTCTCACAGACAGGATACAGGTTGCAGCAAGAAGTGCATGTCTTTTCCATCTCAGAAATGGCAGCTGATAACATAAAAATAAAATAAAAAATCAGGCCCAGGTAAAACGGGCGGCCTACATTCACTATACATGTGAAGCCCACGTAATGAGTGTCCCAACCTGATTTTTGGGACAGGGAATGTTTAAGTGGGTTCCACCTGATGGATCTAATGTACGTGTATGAAAATCTATACTTCAATCTTTCCCAAGTGCAATCGGCACTTACAGTTATCAATTCAACAAGGATGAACCTCATCTTACATAGAAATTGTCGAGGAAAAATATGACAAGTCCGGAGACTCGTATATGGAGTATGTCAACTCTGCTGACGCTGCCCGAGGAATCCGAAACAATAGTTAAAGCCGAGAGAACAATACAAAAGGCCAAGAGGCAGAAGTATAAGATGACTTAAGTTACTCGGTCAGCGAGTTGACAGCGTCTGCGTAAGCCGACTGAAGGTCAAATAATTTACAAGCTACCCGACCGACAGAATAAACCGACTGAATAAGATGGTTTCGTTAGCCACGGAATAAGGAAGGTTGACGAATAAATACTGAGACTATTCCACTGTGAGAAGGCAGAAAACTTATTCTCTTAAGCTGGCCGAGACTCTTCCAGAGTCGGCAACGGTTGAGTCGAGACAAGAAGAGGCGACGTGAATATAAATACCATTCCGAAAATCCTGAAGTACGGATGTCCGATCCTGAGATCCTCGGGATCGGACGAAATCTGTTAAAAGGATCAAATCTCTAAAGATGAAGGAAAAGAATCCTTTACAACGGGACTCTCCCAGACTATAAATAACCATCTCCTTTACGGTTAAAGGTACGCAACAGAAAAACCCTAAACCCTTTGCCTTGGTTTCAAATACTGACTTAAGCATCGGAGATTATCCGGCTCTAGCCAGGTTCCCCTTTGTCTTTGCGATTGTGCAGGCGCAGGACGGGTTGACTAAACGATCCTCTCACAAAAATACATCAACAGAAATATTTATGCATACTGTTGTGAGAGGAACAAGACGGAAACTGGACATCCATATAAGGCCCCGTTTGTTAATTTTGAAGTCTAAAGACTGAATTTGAAACCTGAAGCCTGAAGTAAAAAAAGGTGTTTGATAAGTACGGCTGAAGTCTAAAAATTAAGTACCGAATTTGAAATAACCTGTTTGTTAACAAACGTATGAAATGTTTGAAATATGTTAATTTGACACATTTGCCCCTATCTCCTGTTTGGAAGTGTTTTACATTATAAAGAAATTATTTTGTATTAAATAAAAATAAAATCATTATATTTTATTCAAATAAACTAAAATACTTAATAGAAAACTAAAATATCATTATTCATAAGGCCCTCAATTCCTCTTAGCGGGAAGATTGTCACTATGTGTTGTATAGGCTTGAGCACCAGTAGTAATAAAACCTTCAAATAAGGTCCACAGAACTGGTGAGACAATAATGCTTAGGGGTGTACATCGAGTTGAACTGAGTCAAGCTGGTCTCAACTCGACTTGGCTTAGCCACTAGCTGACCTCAGCTTGAACTCAACTTGTCTCGGTCCTCGAGCCTGACTGGCCAGCTCGGCTCGGTTCGGTTAGCAGCTTGTGCCAATTCGAGCTAAGATTGAGCCGAGTTTGCCATTGCAGCAATTTCACAAACACCTGAACTGCACCTTCAAAATTTCATTGTATTTGAGACAACAATAATGGTTTTACAGTTATTTTATCAAACACCTTCTAAGAAACATAAAAATCAAGAAAAAAGGGTATTGGTTTCATATACATACCTTCTTTCTCACCAGCTACACTTCTTTAAGTCATTTCATCAAACACTTGGTGAGCAACATCACTATTAAAGTAACCGAGTCACCGAATTGGTTTGATTCGAGTTCAATTCGAGCTGGGTTCAATCCGAGTCGAGTCAAGCTGGGCCAGCTCGAACTTGGCTCGAACTCATTTTCAAGCTAAAAAAATTGACTCGAACTCAGCTTCGAACAAAGTCTAATCGAACCTTTTTGAGTCAAGTCGAGCAAGCTAACCGAGCTAGCTTGGTTCTTGCACACCTCTAATGGTGCCCGCCTTGGGTGCATCCGAACGCATGCGGATTGGGTAGGACGCAGATTTCCTGGGAAAGGCTTTCGCAGGAAGCTCCTGTGTTGGTAACCTATGTGGGGCCCATCATGATGTTTTTGGTAAATCCACCTCGTCCATTCGTGTTGTGAGTTCATTTTAGGAGAAGAGGCTAAAAATGAGCCGGATCCAATACTCAACTAGCCGAAAATGTGAGAATTGAACGTCCATAGTTGAAATATTCGTGGGGCCACAAAACTTTTGAATCAAGCTAGTATATTTGTTTTCGGTTCATCCCATTATGAATGGTATGGATGGCATATAAGTATCATTGTCGACCATAGAAAGGTTTCAACGATAGGAATTTTCCTACCCACCTTTTTTACTATGGCCCACTTGAGTCTTGGATTTGGCTTATTTTCGGACTTTTATCATAGAATGAGTTCAAAAAATGGATGGACGTTTTGGATTTATCAAAAACTTCATGGTGGGCCTCACAATGGTTCCCTGCATGAAATTCCCGTCTGATTGGGTACTACCGACGTAGATTTCATGTGAAAGCCTTTCCCAAGAAGTTCTTGCCCAAGGATGTTGGGTGGGGTCCACTGGAATGTATATGAGAAAACCATTCCGTCCATCCATTTTTCAAGCTCATTTTAGGACATTCAACAAAAAATGAGGTGGACACAAAACTCAAATGGGTCACACAAGAGGAAAAATCAGCAAAAGAAGTTCATACAGTTGAAACCTTCTTAGGCTCTACCTTGATGTTTGTATGTGATCCAAACAGTTTATAAGGTCATTCCCAATTGGATGAAGTGAAAACACCTAAAATATAGCTTGATACAAAACTTTTATGGCTATAAAAATGCTTCAACGGTGCTCACTGAATGCCCATTATTTCCTCTTGTATGGCACACTTAAGTATTTGATAAACTTCAATTTTAGTCACACGTCCTTAAATGACCTCACAAAACGGATGGATGGTGTGGATTTCTCAAAAACATCTCGGTGGACCCCACCCAACATCATTGGGCAGGTCGCAGGAAATCAGCATCTGGGTACTACTTGGACGCGAATTAGCTACTGACAGGTAGAGTAGCGAGATTCACTATCGAAGTGACGTCACCAAGGTCTGTGGGCCCACTATGATATATTTGCTTTATCTACACCGGCCATTTATTTGGAGATATAATTTTAGGGCATGATTTAAAGAATGAGCAGACCCATATATAGTTGACTCACCGTAAAAAATAGGAGATTGATGCCTAACGATTGAAACCTTTCTAAGGCTCACTATGATTTTTATTTGAAATCCAACCTATTAACAAATTAACACAGACATGAAAGAAGGGAAAAAACAAATATCAGCTTGATCAAAAAATTTTGTGGCCTATTTAAGTTTTTTAATGGTAGGCATCACTCTTCCCACTGTTTTCTGTTACGAGGTCCACTGGAGCTTTGGATTTGACTCATTCTTTGGAACTTTACTTAAATTTATCTTTCCAAATGGATGGACAGGGTGGATACAAAACATACATCATGATAGGGCCCACAGAACTTGTTGACGTCACTTCAGTAGCCACTCTCGCTGCTCACCTGTCAGTATCCAATCCGCATCCGCAGAAACAGATTGGCTACTCCCCTGCCACCAGCCAATGGCTGATGGTCGGTGTCATGTGGGCCTACCATGATGTATGTATTTCATCCATGCCATCTATCTATGTTTCTAGATCATTTTGTGGTATGAGACCAAAAATGAGGTATATCCCAATCTCAAGTGGACCACATTACAGGAAAACAATGTTGAATGAACGTCGACCATTAAAAACATTTTGGGGGCCATAAAAGTTTTGGATCAAGCTGATCTTTTTTTTTTTTTTTTTTCCATTCATCTAGGTCTATATGACCTAATTAATAGATTAGATGTCAAATAAACAGTACACTGGGCCTTATGAGAATTTTAATAGTGGATATCCAATCACTATTGTTTTCCTGTGGTGTGGTCCACCTGAGATTTATATTCCTCTCATTTTTGGTATCAAGCCCTAAAATGATCTTTAAAAATGGATGAAACACAAACATCATGGTGGGCTCAAAGAAGTGCCCCTTGTTAAAAGTTGGAATGTGTAAAATACAAGGGAGAAAATCTATCTCGCAAAGGGCAATTTTGGATTAAAAAAATAATAATGACAAAGCGCATTCTTCATTCCCCATTAATCTAGACTCCCATCATGAAAAAAATTCAACATAAAAGACTCCCGTTATGGAAAAATTTCAACACAAAATGGTGGAGTTTCTTCTATTTTAACAAACACCATTTTCCAAATTCCGTGTTAAGTACAAAAATTCAACATTAACAAACAAGCCCTAAGTCCCGCTTTTCAGTCATCAGCCTAAATTTTAGGATGAGAGATATTTGTGATGGGCCTAATTTTTGCAATGCATGGATGTCTTGAATAAGTGAACCCCACTAAGATGGGCTTATTGATCAACGGTCTGAAGTACCAGTGAATCCCACTAAGTTGTGATGCATCTAAAATCGTGTATGGGGTGGTGCGCTCAATCGTTTCACATACACAATGTTCAAGTTGAATTGGGATTATCAAATTCGTGTGGAGTTTTAGGGAGAGGAGTTTCGATGGATTCCAAACTGCTCAACCCTCTGGATTATATAAACAGGGCTGGGTCCCCAATCTTACATATAACATAAGCTTTATTTCCATCCCAGTGCTTCTCTAAGGCTGTAAGGTGTGGAAGACTATGACGTCAAACCTGTAGCGGTAACCTTCCAATCAGGTATGTTGTTTATTCAGTTCATTGATCTCTATACTCGATGCATAGCACAGTCGTTTACTATTCTGCATATAGTTTTGTTATAGGTAAAAATGAACTAGCTACTAAGGAAAAACCAACTCGGACATATATGCGTAACACGAAGAGATCGACCAATTTCTCCACGATCTTATCCATTTCTGAGATGATGCTTGGAACTTCTCCTAGTTAAGACCCTCAAAGTACAACCTCATGCGATACGACAAAATGACCTTCCATCCATATTTTCCTAAGGAAAGGAGCTTGGACTTAAACCTTCAACACGACTTCTAAGAGCAGGTCGGCAGGTCGGTAATCTACTCATTGTGAAGCCCGACCATGGTTCACTAGAGGATTCACGTCGGTCTCTTAATATGTACACTTAACCATTTTGACCTCGTTCCGACTATAACTACTGGAGATTCTGGTTGAGGATTTCGGAAGATGATTGCAGTACAGATTAGCTCGAGATCTTAGCTGAGGATCCCAGAAGATATCCATGATGTAAATAGGATTTGAGTCAATCTACAATACGCACTTACTAAATAGGGAGATGATCTTCTATACTACTGCCCTCTCTCAACTATAAAACGGGCATCCCTAATGGTGAAAGATACACATTTCAATTGAGAAAACTCATTAAAACCCTTTGCGTTCTATTAGACCTAACTTACCTGTCTGACTTTGGCATCGGAGGGTCCCCTATTGTAGCTATGGTCTTCATCTTTGTCTTGTTTTGCAAGTCGCAAATGGTCTAAGGAGGATGACCGGATTTTTGCATCAGTAAGTTTACATATAAGTGATGAGTTCTCTTGTAATAATTGTCTTCAACAACTTATGTGGAAGTGATTGAAATAACTCTAGTTTTTTGAGGTCTTTGAACATGGAGGATTACCTTAGAATCCTATTGTAATGAAAACAGAATTCCAAAAGGGCCTGTTTGGATTGCGAATTATGGCCATAATGTAATGTAAATTCATCATTATTGTGATTTTACATCCTTTTAGATATTTAATACATTATATAAGTCCGTCGTCATAAATTTGTAATTATTATAATTTTATATTGAATTATGGTGAAATCTCCAATCCACACACTAATAAGGCATAGTCCCATGTTTGAAAAAACCATGTACGAGAAAAATGATTTCTTTAACACACATTTCTTCAAAAAATGCAACTGGGTTGTGGAGATTTCCAGAGTCCAACTACATGTCATGGATCCCCAATTTTACAGTGAACTGCAATAAAGGGGAGTGGAATAGAAAACATTTTCCAGTACCAAATTAGCTTGCCAAACATGCTGCGGCCATGTAATCAATTTCCTTTTTTTTTTTTTCCTCCTTTTCCTTCATTTTCCGTATCGCTAGAATTCCATAGGAGTTTTCCATTTTCACGTTTTTATTTCACCCTATTCAAACCATCTAAATTGCATCTTTGAAATGATTAGAGAGAAAAGAGGTGTGAACATCTTACATTGATAGAATATACACTCCCCACCAAAAAGCTAATGAGTAGGGCAGAGAACAATGGAGGAGATTGAAACATTAATCCCATTGCAAAGCTCTGTAAAATAAAACAAAAGAATCAAAGTTCAAAGATATTGGTGAGGAGCAATTAGTTTGTGTGTAGTACTAGTCATAATCATGAAACTATTCAGCCAATTCCCAAGTCCTTGAAATAACAATATGATCCACCTTAAGGCCAACCACACCATATTGTTAAAGATCATTAGTTTTCAAGGCTTGTTTCATGATTGAAAAACACATTTCACCCATGAACTGATTTGGTGATACTCATAGCTATAATATCATTTATCTGAAAACACATGTATATGTTACAACTAAATACCATGAAGCAAGAGGCGGCGACTATTGCTATTCCAACTCCTATAGAAAATTCTCCAGAAACAAGTGGAAGATCTGGCTTATTAACCTAAGATAGGAGAAAACAAGAGATCGATTTAAGTATCGAAACTAGGTTCTAACAATCTTATTTCCACTACATTGATTCAAGAAGACTAAGAAGTAAATAGCAAAAAATAAAATAAAATAAAATTTTGGCCATATGCTCCATCTACAATGGGTCCCATGATATAGGTGGTTAGGATTGACATACATGCATGCCCCACCTAAGTAATGCTTCAAAATGCATTGAATCATTGGTTGTGTACCTTGTCGATTTGGATGTCGAAGAGCTGATTCAATCCCACAACATAAATGTTCATGAAAATTGATGGCAGCAATGCCTGAATTTACGAAAAAAATCATGTCATTTGCCACACCAAAATACAAGCAAGAGATAGAGATCTGATGCAAAAGCTGCACTTTGTTCTTTTGGTGACATTAATTACCTTAACGAGTCCCATGAGAAATGTTGGAGAAAGATCAGCCATTGATTCCACCGGAAGAAGAGAGACTGATATTATTCCTATGGCCTGATATGCCAAATAGAGCTCATTTTAAAAGTCTAAGAAGCTCAATTCCATCTTGACAAAGGGAATACTAGAACGAGCTAGGAACTAGTGCACAAAATGTGTCAAAATCCAGGCTGTTCATAAAGTGGGTCACATGTCGTTTCTCCTTGATTCACCCATTAAGTGGAAGCAAGAAAATGGACGTCAATTGAGAAAGGGTGACCAGTCTTCCACAAACAATGGGAATTTCATGAAATGCCATTCATTTTTTATTTTTTGGTTGGTCTAATGTGAAAGAAAAGCATCAAAAAAAGTTATGTTGACATCAGCACTCACATTTTGAGAGGTTTCTTTATGTTACCACTTATTAGGTATCTAGGCGGCATTCTAAAAATGATAAAAATACTTCTAAGAAGTGCTCGTATCATAGGACAACTAACTAATCATTTGTTCTAAAAGCTCGAACTGTTTGAGGTTGGATGCTCTGATACCACTTGACATAGGACGACATAGGACAACTAACCACTTGCTCTAAAAGCTCAAATTGATAGCACATGGTGAATCAATTCCTTTATTTCATAGCTCAAGCCCCACTTTCCATGCGTTAGGTCCTCAACCGAACCTTTCTCGTGAGGTCCACATTATATCGGTCTCGCCTCACACGAATTACCTACTTCACATGGGCCACCCACCCTGAGCATGCCCCTCATCCCATAGGCTATCCCACTCGAGCCTGGTGTAAAAATGCCCATGCATTAAACTATCTAGCATCCTTGAATGGTCCATATAGTTTCAGGTACTCTTGAATGGTCTAAATCAATGTCCAACTCTCTAACAGCTTAAAATGACTCAAATTCTTGTCAACATACTTTTATACTTTTAAATAGTCCAAATAGTTGTCACATACTTCGAATGGTCCAAATTGCCGAACATTTAAGGGCCTTTGGATAGTAAGTTATTTAAGTAAAGTTAGTTATGCCACAAGTAACTTATTTTAGTTTCTACTTATTAAGAAGATAAATATATTTGGTAAACAACATACTTATGTATTAGCTTCTCCTCTCTTTCGTCTCTCCTTATGCTTCTCTTCAGCAACTTATGAAAAGCAGAAAAGCTAAAAAAATTAAATAAAGTGATTAAGTACCTTTAAGTAAAAAAGTTACTTATAACTAGTAATATACCAAACGCACTTGTCTATACCTAATCATATACCAAACTTATCTGAAATAAGTCACTTATCTACTATTGTAAGTAGAAAAATTAACTTACTTGGTGGTATCCAAATGGGCCCTTAGTGTGAGCAATTTCACTGGCTCTCCCATTTTGGAACAGTCCATGTTGCTATCCACATGATTTTTAAGTCTTGATCATTGTCCACAATTACCACTTCGCAAGGGCACTATATATCCATGATTTTTAGAAGTATCTAAAGCTGTTGCTTAGATTTGATGCTAAGTATCGAGCCGGTGGCTCCTAGACACACTCTCTCTCTCTCTCTCTCTCTCTCTCTCTCTCTCTCTATTTCTATATCTATCTCTATTGTATGATATATATGTATGGACATGTGAAGCTTAGTCTCACTAAGTTTTGGCATACGCTCTCTCCTGTGTGGTCTATACATGGA
This sequence comes from Magnolia kwangsiensis, assembly GCA_037074715.1. Taxonomy (NCBI): domain Eukaryota; kingdom Viridiplantae; phylum Streptophyta; class Magnoliopsida; order Magnoliales; family Magnoliaceae; genus Magnolia; species Magnolia kwangsiensis. Next base: position 87,549,006 of record CM073583.1, read on the forward strand.
GAAGCATAGGTAGACAGAACACTATTCTTATGGAATATTCCTTGGTAAGAGATGATATTTAGTTTTCATATATAGTAAAATTGTAATATTATTATTAACTTTTCTTCTATGTATAAAGAAATTCATAGGTTGTATATCTCTATAAATAAATTCTTTTGGAGCTAGATCAATACAAAAAACATTAAGGAGAATTCTTCAAAATATTAAGTTATTAGTTTCCATGTATACCGGGATTAATTATAATATTATTATTTACTTTCTTCCATATATAGAGAAATTCATATGTTGTGTATCTCTATAAATAAATTCTTTTGAGACTAGGTCAATACAAAAAATATCAATGAGTTCTCCAAAATTGTAAGTTATCAAGAGAGTTATTATACAATAGAAGAGTGAGAGAGGCAATAAGCCTATTTAAAATTTTTCTTATTGAAGTGAAAAAGAAATTTCCATATTATTACCCAGTGGACGTAGCATAATATTGTCGAATCGTAAGTAAAATTTTGTACCTCTTGTCTTTTGTTTTTTCTTCCGTGATTTTACTTTGCCAGCATTGATCATATGTGGTGTTTTTCCACCAAAAAAAAGTAATAATAATAAAAAACTTCTCAAAATATTGGTGCCATGTCTTAAGATATTATTATTATTATTTTTAAATTTTAAGGCTTTGTCTGGTCAATAAAAAAAATGGATGGCATTTAAAAAAAAATCCCTTCAACATTTTATTTGTGGACCTTCTTATGAGCTGATGAGCCTGAAAACCTTCTTATGAGCTGATGAGCCTGAAACACGTGAAGATGCATTTGTCTTGCCCATCTAATGAACATCCTAAATCTCCCATACTTGTGCTGCTTCAGCACCTCTACAGTGCATATGTTCATCTTGGACATATACCACTGCACATTTCACACTTGGGAAACATGAAAAATCCAAACTTACAGTGCCCATCACCGTGTGGGGTCGAGAAAACCGATAGAAGGCATTTAACTGTTTCAAAGCACTAGCCCAAAAGCTTCTTGAGCAATCAGGCTCAAGTTCTGCATTCTCTAATTGGGCCGCAAAATGGTATTTAGTAAGTAACCCATTATGGAAATTGGACTTATCAATGTGATCGGGATCGTTGGCAAATGCTGAGAATCGGGACTGACATCTGAAGAAATGCTCATCGTTGGATTTGTTTAGAATAGTATACATCTGATTCACTGGCACTCGAAATTGTATAACATAACCTACATGAATGCAAGACTGATACATTATCTAAGAGTACTTATGCAGGTCCACACTGACAGAAATTACAAGAACATGGATGTATATTATGGTCCACTCTGATTTAAGATTTCAACAAATGCAACAATGAAAACGTATTTAGCATTTGGGTTGAGAAAGAAAATATTAATCTAACTAAAGAAAACCTACATGAATTCAAGATTAAAATATCATTTGAGAATATGTGGGCCCAATGGATCATATATATAAGAATGTGTTTACATAATGATGATTCGTTCAAATTATTTAGGATGTGTTTGGATGATTGACTTGCAAGGGCATTGAAATGTGATTGAGAGAATTGGCTCCAAATTGCCATTAGATGAATCTTTAAAAAATGGAATATGGGTGGATATAAATAAAGTGGTTTTGATGTAAGGCACTCATTCTTTTTGCTCTACACCAAAACTCAACACTGTTTTAAGTATTTTGGGATAACCCAATTCGTTTTTCATATATATATATAGCCGAATGCTCAGCCGCGCACCATTTTGCACAGAACTTGTGCAAAATTTTTTGAGGACTCATCATACGTGATGTGACTCCAAAATCTGAACAGTCCATGTGAAGCAGCACCTCATGAAACCCCAGACCCAATTTTTACCTTGATCCAAAACTTTGATGGGACATGAAAAATAAAAATAGTTTCCTCCCTAGATTTGCATCTCTCATGAGACGTGTGCAAAGGTGTGCACATGCATAGGTGCACAGGTGAGAATGACTCACTCACACACTCTCTCTCTCTCTCTCTCTATATATATATATATATATATATATATATTGAAATGCTCACATGTGCAGCAATTCTCACGAGAGCTCTCACACTTGTGAGAGCTTTTTGAGAACTCATCTCACGTGATGTGAGCCTAAAATCTGAACGATCCATGTAATGCAGCACCCCATGAAACCCCAAGGCCCAACTTTTACCTTGATCCAAAACTTTGATGGGCCATGACAAACGAAAACAATTTCCTATACCTTGAGAACTGGTGCGTAAGTGAGCATAACTATATATATATATATATATATATATATATATATATATATATATATATATCACACCTATACACTCACACCGTAGTGGGATTTCACCACCTATGGGAACTTGAACATAAGACCTAATGTTGAAACCTAAGGACTCAAAATTATGAAAGAAACATGACAAAGTCATTATAGTCTTCTGTTGATTAAAAAGATGTTGGAGTGTTAGAGTATCTTGATATACATGGGAGTAACAAATATGCCTTCATTAATATATTCTCCCACCGGAGGCAAGGTTGACCTATTTATGGTATGAGTGAATGTTCCTCCACCCTTGCCCAGTATATTCATGTGCGGGGGAGTGTTGGGGTGTTAAGTTCCTTGATATACATTGATACATTATTCTCTACCAACTCAAGCTTTTAGAGCAACTGGTTGTTTGACTGTCAAATCACTAATTTCTTAGATGGTGTATCAATGTATATCAAAGGAGCTTAACACTCCAGCAAAAGAAGAAGAGAGAGAGAGAATAGAAAAATTTAACCAAAGAAGAGAAAGTGATGTTTTGTTGTCAGAGTACAGAACTTTGTTTAAGGGATTTCAGAGATTGGATCTGCTGAACACATGCCAACATGTGAAAGCTCAGTTAATTACAACATGATTCCCACCTTTGTGAAATGGTACTTGATTGCTCGTAGGTGTCGAGCATGCGAGACCTAAACCATTATGAATAGTTAGACATTACCATCAGCATCGACATGCCTCACGGGTAAAATGGATGCAAGTAAGGTGGGCCACCTGGTGATCGAATCATATTAAAGTTTGAGATACGGCATCTACCTACCAAGATTCATCGGATGAGAAAATTGGATATCACAAATGCGCACTATATTTCCAGGTGTGAGAGGGAACCCCTTCATGTGAGATATTTTCTAGACATGCCCCATTCATGGTTGGAGCCAACAAAACTTAGTCGGGATCAATGAACCATAGGCTCTACGTATCTATGTGTATCCATAGTTTAACGATGACATGATTATTTTGAAAGTTATTATTTACACTCGATCTGACATAATTATATCAGATAGCTCAAAAGATACCACATAACAATTATATACTATACATGGTGAAGTTGAAGCTAAAAGCTAAGAAGCTAGGAGTGTGTTCATATTGGAGAGAGATTGTGAAGCAATAAATGCAAGTCCAATAAATATAAATTATACGACAAAATAAACAAATGTAAAACGATTGCCATATACACGTGATAAGTTATAAATGGTCATAGTTAAAGTAATAGTTTAGGAAAGTATACACAATCATGTAACTTACTAGAGTATGCATTCTTTAAAGCTTGAAATAATATGCACAATCATGTTACTCGGTAGAGAAAATATCTTACTATACACATGGGCGAACGTGAAAGACAATATTTACGTAGAGATTCAAGAAATTTACATGAGATTGCATGGCTAGGTAGCTTAATCTCTCATTATGCCAAATGTTACTTTTTAGAAACCGTTTTTTCAAGTTTATAAAAGTAGCAGAGAATGAAGAGTTCAAGGTCCTTGCCAACCCAAATATATATAACTCTTATTCAACATAATGTTACCTATCTTTTTTTATCACCATGGACAGTAATCCTAGTTTAGCTTAATTTAGCTTTTCCACTTTAGCCAAATATAATGCTGTGGCAAATCTAGATCGATTAGCATAGTTTTAGTCTAATATAATTTCCATCTACTTTCGTCAAACACATAGCTACAATAAATTTAGATTAGTTCAGCTCTTCAACCACATTGTTAGATAACAAATCTACAAGTTCTTATCAATCTCATTAGCCCATGGCCAGTTAGACAAACTATGCACGACCTGCTTACAACTACCAAAGCTCAAATGACCATCAATCATCAACAACCACTTCACTTGCTCAGATTGTCATTAGTAATCCTTATTCTATATATTTTTTATTTACTTAATGGTTGTATTTTATTCTTCATTAATTCAATAAAATAGGTAATTGACTTTATTTCTTACTTTGAGCATATTGCATTATTATCAAATGATATAAACTATCACCGTTATAATAGAAAGTTCTTCAAAGGCAAAGATGACTTATCTAAAGAACTAATCCTCTCCTTCACAAATCAATTGATTTATTGTAATGAGTGGTTGGGTAAATGAACGATCTTCTCAGATCCGGTCTTAAGTTATCTATTTTCACAGCTAGGGTTATAAGGCGTTTGGTTTGATTTGAGTCGTATTCAGCTTTGGCATGACTGACACATACACGGAGCAATCAAATCTCAGCCAAGCACTATACATGCGGCCATATGTTTGGACCTAGGACAACAATTTTATATTCACATATCCCTACATAGTTTGGTAAACATTAACATCAACTCGGACCCTATAAATCATGAACCTTTGTGTTAACACTTCATCCATAGATAGTCATACTCAGCTGATCCATCTTAAACATCCAATTGGATGCCATAAAGTCGCAATCAATATCCAAATGGTCAACCACTAAAATTTGGTAGTTGAAATCAAATGATCATTGTAGTTCAAAGGCCATTTAACATTGATAGTTAGCCTATAATTTGGACAGTTTGGATTTGATGTGTAGAGTGTAGCTATCATTGCCACTTAGTAATCGAATCAATTCCCGCAAGTATAGTGGGGTCAGTGCACTTTTCTGATACTCGACCTCACGTGTGACAATTGGCACACTTGTACATGATCAAATCTATTCATCAGGTGGGCCACCGTAATTGGGTCATTCCACTGACCATTATGAATTAACCTACAAAAGTAGAAAGAATATCAAAGTAGATTTAAACAATGACACCCTTATTTTTAATGCTAATTTTATAAGACCTAGTCAAAATTTACAAAACTCAACCAAGTCACTGTCAACTCATTGGTCTTGACTCGTTATTCCTCCCATCCGAGTTTAAGTTACTAGTTTCAAAATAATGGTTTTAAAGAGAAATGCTCTAAGACTCTTAGTTGCATTGGGACACTCAGGTTTGTTTGGCATCTCTACTCTAATTTAATAAGTGCTTTTTAAATAATAGCTATTTTAATGAGCTCCTTTTGTTCTATTTCTTGTTTTAAATAATCTCTTTTATAAATCACATTTTCAAAAGCATAAAAAGCTCTTATTTGAAATACTCACATTTGGTAACATGTTCAAATAAGAGCTCTTTTTAAGAGTATTGATGCCCTTTTTAAAGATTACAACAACTCCAATATAAGAGCAATTTAGATGGTTGTTTTGGTTAACCTTTGATGTGAACCATCCATTATATGAGGCCCACCTTAATGTAGGTCATCCATCATGTGAGACCCACCATCAATACTAATTGTCCTTTATGTGAGGTCCCTCCATGTCCCCTACTCAAGATGTGGAATCCACATTTGATGTGTCCATCCTATGGGCCCCACCTTCAAAATGGGTTGTCCATCATCCAGAGCCCACTTTTGATGTTAAAAGTGTGGGGCGCACATTCTTTATGGATCATCCATCATGTTGGGTCTCTTCAGATATGGGTCATCCATCATGTAAGACCTTGGATGTGGATTGTCCATTAGGTGGGGCTCACTTGATGTAACACACCATATTTTTGTTAACTTGGGAATTGGATGTATCCTTGGGCGTTACCTTTGATTTTTCAATTTGAGTGCATATTCTTATGTATATTTGCACGCATTTAAGACCAAATGAGTGATATTATATCCACCAAAATCGCCTGATAGAGTGAAATTTATGAATTTTAGAGAACGCGGACAGTAGGGCTCGATTGCATTGAGAAAACATTGAGCAACTAAGCAAATCTGGACAATAGGGTTCGGTTGAATCGAGTGGAACTCAGTTGTACTGGGAAAATCTGGATAATAGAGTTTGGTTGAACTGAGTCAGACTTAGTTGAATCAAGTAGCCCTGTACGATAATGTACAACTATGTATAGAATTAATAATTTCAGTATCTTGCTTTTAAAAATTCGTATCTTCTTCAATATAACTATGATGGAGGTGATTCAAAAGTCAAAATGAAGATTAATGAGCCTAGTTTTATAAAAAAAATAAAAAATAAAAAATAAAAATAAAATTTAAATGAGGTTGATTTTAAGATGTTTTGGAAACTATATTGAAAATCATTAGTTTTAAGTCGTTGACACTTTTAGAAAATTTGGAATTTTTCTAGAACTCAAAATAGAATAAAATATTTGGGGGGGGGGGGGGGGGGGGGGGGGGTGGGTTAAAGTATACTTGCTGATGAATTATCATTTTTTTTAAAAAATAATTCATTAACTAAAATTGCCAAAAATATTACAAGAAATAGACCTTTTAAAACTACAAAATTTTTACAACTAGATGTTGCTGATGGATTGCATGTATCTAGAGCTGTACATGAACCGAGTTAGCTTAGTTAACTCGGTTCACTTGACTCAAAAAAGCTCGATTTGACTTGGTTAAAAAATGAGTTTGAGTCAAGTCGAGCTAATTTTTGGAGCTTGAAAAAATTTCAAGCTGAGTTCGAGCTTGTCTAAGCTCGAATCAAACCTCAACTCAAATCAAACTCGGATTGAATCAGTTCAATGATTAGGTTATTTTGATATTGATGTTGCTCACCAATTATTTGATGAAATGATTAAATAAAGTGTTGTTTTGGGTGTATACATTCTTCGTAAGATCAATTGGTGGTGAGGTGTAAATGCTATCTTATCTAGCTCCTAGGTTTGTCAAATTTTGTTATGCCAAAACTACTTAAAATTTGTATCTTGTTTAGCAGTTATTGTAAGATCAACTTCATATCATCCTTGCCAATCTTGTCTATATTTAAGTACAAGATCAAGTCATTCAAGTACAAGATCAAGAAGTTCAAGTACAACATCAAGAAGTTCATTTTCAAGAACAAGAAGTTCAAGTATAAGATCAGGAGGTTCAAGAATAAGAAGTTCAACTACTAGTTCATGCCTTCAAGCTTCAACCACTTTAAGGGAAAAATATATGATGAATCAATCTCACAAGTAAGGTTTGTTTGACCTTAGATTGACCTTAGGATAAGTTATACAATTTGCACTATATCATAAGTCATTTGATAAATTTATAGGTCATTTTTCGACCAGTCCTAATCATGGTTCAACTAGTCCAGACACTAGCTCGACCAGGCAAAGAATTCCTTCGACAAGTCTAAGGTTTATTGGAAAATTTTAAAATTTTCTGTTGGACCCTTGACCAGTCCTGGAGACTTCTCGACCCGTCGAGTGAACAGTGCTCGACCAGTCAAGCAGGCTTAACTCAAAGTCCAGCAACATTTCTAGATCTCACTCGACTAGTCGAGTGCAGGGCTCGACCAGTCGAACAAGCCACTTGACTAGTCGAATGGCGATCTTATTTTATCGGGCCAGAAATTTTAAAATTCTTTTGGTCCTTCGACCAGTCGAGCTGACCACTAAGCTAGTCGAGTGAACAATATTTTTTCCTATAAATTGAGGACGATTTTCAAAGCTATTCAAGTCACAAATCTGAGAAACTTGTCTCCACATTCTAGAAGCTAATTGGTTAGTATTTAAGATTCTTTTTATAGCTTTTTTACATTTGATTTTGTGATCTCTATTCAATTCTATTTCTTTTGAAAAGGAAATATTAATTTTACCCTTTTTGAGATCAAAATCAAATCAAGCTAGCCCAGGTTGATTTAATCTAAAAATCATTTAGACCTAAGAACTCTTTCATATATAAGATTGGACATTGAACATCTACATCGAATTGGTTATACTGGGCTTCATCAGAAGGAGAATCTTCAAATAAGTACATTTCAATTTTCTGTTTTGGTTTGTAAGATTGCTAGAAAATCTTTCATTTTTCGTTTTGACTGAAATAGCTAAAAAATCTTAGTGAGTGGAGTTTTTAATTGTGGTAGCTCTTTGAAAACACAATTGTGAAGGTTTTGGGTGAACCTTGGAAAACCTATTTTATAGTGAAAGCCAATATCTCCTGGGTAAGGATATTGGGAGTGGAATAGTTGTGTAGCTGTTTTCTAATAGTTGGTGTACGCACAAGCAAACCACTATAATTGCTGGAGTTATAGTGAATGTTTATCTTTGTGCATTTGTGGTAAATGTTTGTAATTTACTTTCTGCGCATGTGGTGAATGGTGTAATAGTAGTAGATATTTATTTCTGTTTTATTCTTTATTCCTCTGTATTAGTTTGAGACTTTGATACACAGACCATTCTAGTAATTAGGCTGTCCTATCATAAGCCATTAGTTTTTGGTGTAAGGTTGTCCTTAGAACAATATTTGTATCAACCTCTTAATACTTGTGCATTTGAGGTTACTATTTATTTCTGCCATTTGGGATTGATTAGTGCTATCTTGTTTTAGTTCTTTCTTATTTTTGCATTTAAATTTTTATTTAGCATAGTCCTATTCACCCCCCCCTTTAGGACTTTTTAGCTCAGCCTTTTTACGGGGAAGGTATGAATATGAAACAAATCACTACCAAACAATATTACATGATAAAACTACTCTTGTATCTTGATTTTGATGATGCCTACTAAGTGTTTGATGAAATACCTGTAAACTGTTGCTTTTGTTTTGCATACTGTGAGAATAAAAGTGCACTCCATGTGTTTGAGGAAATGTAGCATAGGCTTGAACTCAGCTAAAATTGGCCCGAGCTACTGACTGAACTGAGTTGAGCTGGCCGGTCGGGCTCGAGGATCGAGCCTAGCTGAGTTAGAGCTAGGGTCAGCTGTGGCCAAGTTGAATTGAGCTGTGCTAAGCTTGACTCGGTTCGATTCGTGTATAACTTTAGATGTATCTTTTTCATCTTATAGTTTTTGTATTTGGTGTCTTCTTAGAAATTGTTTCTAATAATCTTAGAAACCATTATATAAAATTAAATTAGATTTTTTTAAAAATAAAAATTTAGTATATAATAGTAATTCGGGTAGTTTCTAATACAATTGAATTAGGGTTCTTGATTATGGTGATTAGAGACGAATCACCATTTTCGGTAATTACATAAATGACGCACTATGAACTTAGCTAATCCAAACGTTATTTTTCATGCATAAGAAATCTCACTGCCCGATTTATTCCAAAAATACCTCAATTAATCAAACTAGATATAGGTCGCTCATTAGTGGGCCGATGAACTTGAAACTATAGGAAGATTTTCGTTTAAGAGGGCATGAGATCCATCGTGAGACATCGAGCTGAGATCGCATCTCAAATTGCTTAACTTGGGGTCATAAGGTGAGTGCATGAGATGTGTGAATACTTTTTGAGTATGTTAGGAACTTAAATTAAATGATACTTTTTCGCTCTTGGACAAAGTTGTAACGTTTGGACCGTTAGATCATGATCAAACTGAAGATACTAACTTAGGACAATATGTTGTACATATCTATATAGCCGCAACCCTGATCAGTGATCGATGATCATCAAACCTACTTCTAATCATACACAGCAATTGGCACCTCCAAATGGTGGGTTGATTGTATTCATACATAGATCTCCATTTGGGGCACTTATCCTGTAGCATAGATTGACTTGTATGTCTTTTAGTGGGCCTTAAAGGCTAGAAACACCCCCCATCTAGTCAATACACCAAAATCTTGTCCCTTGGGGACAAATGCAACACTTATGGCATTATAAAAGGGCCTCATTTGGGCTTCCCATATGAATTTGCCCTAACAAATTAAAGAGAGAGAGAGAGAGAGAGAGAGAGAGAGAGAGAGAGAGAGATGAAGAGAAAGGAGAGAGGAATGAGAGAAATGGTGGCGTCTAGTGTGGGATCACACTGTTCGATCCCCGTGCTAACTGGATCTTGTAAGATCTCACCTCTAGGCTTGGTTTCATATCTTTCACGATCGAAATTCATCAATTTCAAGTCAGATTCTTTACCCCTTGTTAGGTAAGAGGTTCCTTAACTATCCTTCCACCTCTTCCTTTTGTTTTCTACCCTTTTGAGCCATTAGGTTGCAAACCCCATTTCATTTTAATTATTTTTAGGAAACTCTAGCCCTAAAGTTTGTTCATGCTAGGACTTGAGATCTCGGCGATCGATTAAGCATGACTTGTGCTATCGCGGGAGCCATATTTAGGCGTGGCCCTGTATGGATGTCATTGTGCGTTAATTTTGGGCCATGATTCGTTGAATCAAGTTGAGAGATCATTCCAATCAAGTTAGATAAGCCCCCATTCATTTTTAAGCATTTAATTATGATTAAATCCACATCATTAATGGTAGTCTTGTACTTTAATTTAGGTTTGAAGTATTTTCCCCAAATTCCCAAACTAGGGCCACATCCAAACGAGAGCTTTCGACTCTAAGGTGTAGATATACTCTTAATATTCTATCTAACATTTTATATGATTAAATGTATTTATTTGCTATTTCGTTTATAACATACTTGATGAAATGCTTGAGTGATATGAAATTTCTAATATTAAAACTCTTCGATGTCGAAAGTTAAAAAATGTTAATATAAATCGAATTGTGTTGATGTAGAATGAGTTATACTAAATTATATATGTGTTTAATTGTTATGTTGATATAGGTCGAATTGTGTTGATGTTGGTTGAATTATACTAATTCATACATGTGTTCAATTAGTATTACTAATTCATATATGTGTTCAATTAGTATACCCTTGTGTGGTATTAAATTTACTTATGATTATGCTCATGTAGTTGATAAGTCTAAATTGTTGTTGTGGTAGATCGGATGACCCGCTCTGGGGTGGCTATCCTAGACTTATATGGTCGACTAAAATTGAACACGGATGATTGACGATAGTTGGAATTACATAGGATGTTTTACATCCAATGCCGGTTTTGCCCGGGGTCCTCCATAGTTGATCACATCAGTCTAATGCAGGGCTCGATCATTTTATACTTGATGATTGTATAACATTTGATAGAATATGGGATACCATTGTTACCATTGATTTAAGTCAATTCATAACCATTAGTGCATTACGATTCTACAAAGACTTAGGAGCCGAGTATAGTGGTATGGGACACCGTGTTTGAGCTGTTAGCTTACGCTGTGGTGATGCCTTTTCATAATGACTAGTGAGCATTAATGGAGGTTATAGATTGTTGTTCAAACGAACCCCATCAAATACTCGGCTAAAGGTTCTAAGTACCGTTCAAACGACCCATGCATGAATGGAATTAGGCGAAAATAATTTTCTTTGTATTGATTTAGTTTTGAGTGACAAGCTGTGCCGCTTTAATTTGAGCCATCATTTTGAACATTTGAAATTATTGATTTATGAGATATAATGACTGATGAACCTTAATTTAGATCAAGAGATACTAATGAGGAGCTGCCTCGTGCTTCAATGAGCCATGAGATCTGGTTAGAGACTCATGATAGATAGAGGTATCCCGGCTTCGCTAAAACTACTGCTTGAACTTGGAATAATAGCTACTTGGCTAATTATGCATACCATGACATACATTTGTGGGTTGCATTATTGGCAGACTATTGTATTTGTGGGTTACGCTGTATGCAAACCATTGCTCTATGATTGGTTGTCATAGTGATTTTGTTGTTGAAGTGAAAGTGTTATTAATATTGTTGTTGATCTCGGGCTATGCATTTACATATCATGACATTCATGTAATTAACAACTGAATTAAGAAATTATATGTTTTGTTATACCATCATTACATGCGCTTGGTTGTGTGAATAACATGTATAACCTACTTAGTGTTTATGCGTTAGAGACAACATGCTTAAAATCTGTACATGTAGAAATGTGTAATTGTCATGAATGTACTTATAATTAAAATGTCCTAGGTATAATCTTGAGGATATTTCTTCACTATCCCCAGTAGACTTATAGCTTCATCCCTTTTGGTAGTTGTATTTTTCATACATGTTAAAATTATTGTGATTTGTATAATTCTCATATGGGTGGACACTACTTTTGGAATTATATCTTTGTATCTTAGCCCTGTATTTGTAGGTTTTATTATTTCTACCTTGCTTTGGATCTACTAGTTGAATTACATTATTCTAATTATTATTTGTATATGAAATGAATGTGAATCTGAATGAAGACATACATGCGTTTTTATAAAGTTTACACTTGAAAACTCAGGATTAGAGTTCTGTACTCAGGTGCTAAATTTCAAGGCATGACACTTAATGTTAAAAGTCCATAAGGGGCCACACTTTAATGTATGGCATCCATCATGTGAAGCCCACTCCATCCCTTATGTGGGCCACCTTGATGTGGACCATTCATTATGTGGGCCCCTACCTTCAATATAGGGTCATTCATTAAGTGGGCTCACTTTTGATGTCAATCGTCCATCATGTGGACCCACCTTTGATGTGGACCATCAATTAGTGGGGCTTACTTAACGTGGATGGTTCATCATGTTGGGCCATAGTTTGATGTGGGCCATCCAACATGTGCAGCCCACCTCTGATGTGAACCATGCATCATGTGGGTCCCACCTTTGTTATGAAACATCCATCATTTGGGGCCCACTTGATGTAGATAGTCCATCATGTTAGGCCACATTTTTATGTGGGCCATCTATCATGTGGGACCCACCTTTGATGTTCACCATCAATCATGTGGGTCCCACTTTTAATGTCAACCTTCCATATTATGTACTCCCACCTTGAATGCCCACCATCCATCATGTGGGTCCCACCTTTGATGTGGGTCATCAATCATGTGGGGCCCACCTTTGATATGATCATGCATTATGTGGGCCTACCTTGATATGGACCATTCATCATGTGGAGCCCTACCTTTAATTTGGGTTCATCGTGTGGGCCAACCTTAGAGATATTGTAAAGAGAAGATAAGATGAAAATATGAGAATTATTTAAAAAGTTTAAGGACAAGCTTGTCAAAAAATTAACAAAAAATGTATACCCGCTCTAGTGCAATAAGTTCTTAAAAAAAAAGTGACCTCCCATCATGCACCAGGGGCTTGTTTGACATCTCTACTCTAATCTAATAAGAGCTACTCTAAAAAGCTCATTGTGTTCTAGCTCTTGGTTTAAATAAGCTCATTCGGTAAATCACATTTTCAAAATCATAAAAAGCTCTTATTTAAAATAAGCACATTTGGTAAAACATTCAAATAATAGTTTTGTTTTAAGGTGTAGTTGATCTCATTTTAAAAAATTACAACAACTCCTTTATGAGAACAATCTAGACAGTTGTTTTGGTTGACTTGTGACATGGACCGTCCATTATATGGGGCTCACCTTGATGTAGGCCATCCATCATGTGGGGACCACCATCAATGCTAATTCTCTTTTATGTGGGGCCCTCAATGTCCACTCTCATGATGTGAAATCTACATTTGATGTGTCCATCATGTGGGCCCCACTTCTGAAGTGGTTTTGTCCATCAATGTAGAGCCTACTTTTAATGGCCACCATCCGTTGTGTGGGGCATACCATCTATGTGGATCATTTATCATGTTGGGCCACTTTGGATATGAGCTATCCATCAGGCAAGACCTTGGATGTGAATAATCTATTATGTGGGACCCACTTGATGCGCATAATCCATCACAAAGGGTCACACTTTGATGTGGGTCATCCATCATGTGAGGCCCACTCCATCCATTATGTGGGCCACCTGATGTGGAAGATTCATTATGTGGGGCCCCACCTTCAATTAGAGTTGTTCATCGTGTAGGCCCACCTTTGATGTCAACCATCCATCATGTGGATCCCACCTTTGATGTGGAACATTTATCAAGTGGGGCCCATTTAACGTGGATGGTCCATCATGCTAGGCCACACTTTGATGTGGGCCATGCATCATGTTGGCCTACCTTTGATTTGAACTGTGCATTATGTGGGCCTACATTGATGTGGACCATTCATCATGTGGGCCCACCTTTGAAGTGAATTGTGCATTATGTGGCCTACATTGATGCGGAACATTCATCATGTAGGGACACCTTTAATATGGGTCGTTCATCATGCAAGCCCATCTTTGATGTCCACCATTCATCATGTGGGACCCACCTTTATTATGGATCGTCCATCATGTGGGGCCTACTTGATGTGGATAGTCCATTATGCGAGGTCACATTTTAATGTGGGCCATCCGTCATTTGGACCCACCTTTGCTATGGACCATCCGTCATGTGGGGCCCAACCTTCAATATGGGTTGTTCATCATGTGGGCCCACCTTTGATGTTAACCTTACTATCATGTGGTCCCACCTTCAATGTCCATCATCCATCATGTGGGTCCCACCTTTGATGTGGGTTGTCATCATGTGGGGCCACACTTTTATGTGGGGCTCAAATTTGATGTGGCTATGCATTATGTGGGCCACCTTGATGTGGTCCATTTATCATGCAGAGCCCCACCTTCAATATGAGTCGTTCATTATGTTGGCCCACCTTAGAGAGATTGTAAAGAGAAGAGAAGAGCGGGAGGCAATATGTGAATTACTTAAAAAGTTTAACCGCAAGCTTGTCTAAAAATTAATAAAATATGTTTATCCATTTAAACCAAATAAGCTTTAAAAGAAAAAGTGACTTCCCTGTCACATATCTTTTAAGAGTTTTTTTTTGCTAGTTTCTAAAAAATATAAACTCTAAAATTAAAACTTTACCAAATAGTCTATTACCATATATATATATATATATATAGACACACACACGCACACGGAAATGCTCACCTGCGAACCAGTTCGTACGTACGTAGTACGAACTTTTTTGAAAACTCATCATATCTGATGAGTCTCGCAAATTTGAATGGTCCACATGAAGCAGAACCTCATGAAACGCCCTGGTACAAATTTTTACTTTGATCCAAAACTTCGGTGGGCCATGAAAAATGCAAACAGTTTCTTCCCTTGATTTGAATTTCTCTTTGCTATGGCCCACCAGAGTCTTAGATCAGGATGAAAATTCACCCCCTAAGGTTTCATGGGATTCCGCATCTTATGGACCGTTCGGATTCAACACCCATGACACGTGTGCAAAGGTGCGCACGTGCGTAGGTGCGTAGGTGAGCATGCCTCTCTCTCTCTTATATATATATATATATATATATATATATATATATATATATAAATTTAAATTTTAGAATAAGCAAATAAGCTCTTATTTGTATAGATTCTAAATGATCCCTTATTTTTTAATAACCTTTTTTCAAGGTTTTTTTTTTTTTTTAAAATTTTTTTTTTTTTAAGTTCTAAAATTAGAGCTTGATCAAATAGTCTATTTTCAAAATAAGAGTGTATATTTTTAGAATAAGCAAATAAGCTCTTATTACTAGAGATGCCAAACACCCCCTCAGACAGTAAATTAAATGATCTATACTCTTCATTAGGCCTAACATAGATTATGTGTCACCATGCAAATATTATAGAAATGGTGTGCGCTTGAGAGGTAGTGGTGCCATGTAACCTTACAATGGTATTAGAATGATGTCAGGTCCACATGATGTATTCACACCATCCAATCCATCCATCAGATGCATCACCTCATAAACCTCTTATGCCAATAGTGAGCGGAATAAAAAACAAAGCGTGCCACAACAAAGGCAACAAGCAAGAAAAAGCACCCAACGTTAAATTTCACAGGGAAAAAATAACCTAATCCTTCATCTGGCCTGGTTGAAAGGTATAAACAGCCTGGATTTTATATACATAACACGGTAGGCTCCTCTCTCTAATAGACAGTGGTCAGTGGGCGATCTCTCACGGTCGAGTTTTGGGGTCTTGGTTTTTTATTTTCTAATTTTATTAAAAGGTGATGCATCCAAAGGATGGGTTGGAATTTTTTTTTTTTTTTTTTTTTTGGGTTAAAGATAAAAAGAAAGGAGATATGAAAGGGCTCACACCCCAGGCCAAAGGGTAAAAAATAGAAGAAAAGACTACCCCCCCCCCCCGGCTAGGAAAAAGATGGGTTTAAATCCATGAAGACATCACAGCTGGACCCCACATCGGGCTGGTACCTTTGGAGCACCCCTATGACAATATGAAAATCATATATAATCATTGGCTTTTAATATGGACGGTCAAGATCATTTACACAAATAGGCCCAATCTACAATTCTATCAATCTATTTGTTGGGCCTGCCAAAGATTGCTTATGATTCTAAAGAGTCATTTTTGTTAGGCCATACTAGTCAATCCATACATAACTCAGAAAAAAGATGCCTCCCAAAATAAGGAAAAATCAAGAATGGATTGGATCATCCAATCAGTGTAATTTTTGCATGATAGTCAATAAAATGTAGTCCTTACCTTTTCCATGGGTATTTATGTGTTCATTTTCCCTTACTCCTGTTGTTAAAGCATACAAACAAAACAGATTTATTCACATAAGAAATCACAACCAAAATTCAGCTACAAACACCTAAAAAAGAAAGACACAAGGCCATTAATAAAATGTTACAAGGAAACTAGAATCAAAAGAAAATATGTAATAGAAAGATATGCATACCAATGATTTTATGTGGGTATTTTGGGAAAAAGCATGCATGGGCATGGTTGGAAAGCATAGCTTGAGAGAGAGATTGGTATTTTGGGAAAAAGCATGCATGGGCATGGTTGGAAAGCATAGCTTGAGAGAGAGATTGGTATTTTGGGAAAAAGCATGCATGGGCATGGTTGGAAAGCATAGCTTGAGAGAGAGAGAGAGAGAGAGAGAGAGAGAGAGAGAGTTGTAGAAGACGAGAGCTTGTAAAGGGGACCGGCCGTGCATTGCATGGGATGGGTCGCATTCTTCGTCCGGTATTTTAGGTATCCTTACAAGCGGACCCGTGCATTGCATGGGATGGGTCGCATTCTTCGTCCAGTATTTTAAGTATCCAAGTGATGACTCCGTACGTATATATAGCTGGCCTGCGTTAAGATGGGCTAGAGTGCAATATGCCTATGCTACATTTTACGATTGGTAATTTATCATCCGATCTAGACCGTCCAAGTTATAGGCTGCACAGTGAATTGACGGTGCATCTAAAACAGTTCGTATCGGGATATTCTAACGCTCCAACTGGTGGTCCTTGATCGTGAGGTTAAAATAATAAGAATAATGAAAGAAAAGATCAGCGTCCTAATTCAACTGGGGATTTTAGGTGGCTGAGATCATTTTGTTAGTGTGATTTGGCCGGTCTGGGTTAGAGAAAAGCATGTTGAGATACACTGAAACATAGGCTCTGAAAATTAAGTGACGAATTGTAATTTTGAAATAAATTTAACAATATTGTGAAGTGAATAGAAATTTTGAATACACTACCTTTTTCAGCATTCAGAGAATTACGTGAAGGTGAAGGCAGGCTAGTTGAAAAAAAAAACCTCCTATTTCTAGTGAAAGTTGATATAAGCATTTAATAATCTAAGTTTGTCCAACAATCTGAAATGGCACCATTGCTGAAAATAAGTATCATCAAGCGCTACAAAGTCTAGACTGGGAAGATGCGTACAACATGATTTAATAGTATGTAGGGTTATTCAAGAATGTATGTGATGCAAGAAAGAGTATAAAAAAATGAAGAGAAAGATTACTATCTTCTTCAAGTAATCAAAACATTGAATCCACAAGGTGAATTTTTGAATCCACACAAAGTAAGAGAGAAATTTTGAGTATTTGTTATTGAATAGTAATAAGATTGCTCAATTGCATCACTTACATGAAAGACTAAAAATCTTAATTCGAAATTATCCATAATAGTAAAAATCACTCAAAAGATTAAATTTCTCAAAAATAGAAATATCCAATAAACCTTATTGGAACATTCCTGACATTATTACAAGCAACTTTTAAAAAAGACAAAAATATTCAAACTGTAAGAAAAAGGACATGCGACAAAAACGAAATTACTAAAAGTAATAAAATACTCCTAAAATTTCGATTTTGACCCTCAAGACGAATGTTTCTCATGAAATGGATGTTTACGACTTATAATGTAATTCATTTGACTCCTGAACCATCGTTATATAAAGATTGATAGGTTGTGCTTTTCGTGATTATACCCGGATCAAGAGTTGCAATTGTTTTATAGTTAAAATTTCAAACGACAATTTCTTCATATCCAAAATGAATTTCTTTGAACTACACATGTCCGGGACCTACTTACGTCATGCCATACGTAAGAATGGACCTAATTCTGACAAACTACTTCACTTTCATTTGGGCTTCTTTTGGTCTAACCATGCTAAGAATTCATTTGCGGTATGTCCTATATCAGTCCCCTCCACTTAGAACGAACTCATCCTCGAGTTACATACAAGTCTACCATGTTAAAAGTTTGTGAGATCTCCATGCCCTCGGGAAAATCAACATCATAGGTGTTATCATTGATTTTTTTGAGGATTAGAACAAGGTTAATCTTCTTATTTCTTAGCTCATTATATCCTAGTTGAAACCTCCCCTAACATGGGTTAACTAGTACGTTAAAACACACTTCAAACACCTTTTGACGCTGCGATTAGTTTCAAATATTCCATATTTGTCCCCTTTGATGCATTAATTCTAACATGTGTTAAATTGATCTGCTTAGATATGTTTTCTCCATGTGGGAATATTTTAAAGACAGAGTCAAATATGAGTTTGAAGTGATGATTAGTTCTCAAAAGAAGATCATTGAAGAATCGAAGAATTAGAGAATGAAGTTGAAGACCTAAAGACCCAAAGGATTCATGGAAATCAAGTATCAAAGTCGGGAAGAGATTGAAGATTAAAGCGCATTAAAAGAAGAGAAAACAATAGAATATGGAGAGATCAATAATAGGGTTCGATCAATTGACCAATCCTTGATCGATAGAGCGGAAGCATCGGAATTAATTGAAATTTGGTTAAAACTCGTTGGACATATTTTTCTATATTTGATCGATTGAAGTCTAGTCCAGAGTCTGATTGATCAAAATTCAATGGAATTTTGGAATTGGTCGCTTGATGTTTATGGCCATGCTCGATTGATCGATCGATCGATCGATGATATGTGTAACAACGTAAATTCAAAATCAGTTTGGAATTTCCTATTTAAGCAACTAGTTCTATCATTTCTAAAGTACGAATTAGGTCTTGGAAGAGATACCAAGTAAAGGCGAAGCTCTTTCAATGCCGTTCTTCTTCTTTATCCTTCATTCTTAGTTAGTTTTTTTTTTTTTTTAAAAGATGTTAGCCATGATAGGCTAATCTCTTAGCTAAGGCTAAGGGATGAACCTCTTGATCAATTCTTTGATTTAATTTGTTTTTAATTCAAGTATTATTAGTTCTTAGCTATGCAAGCTATGCTAGGCTAATCTTAGCTAAGGCTAAGGGATGAACCTCTTAATCAATTCTTAGTTAATTATTATTGATTGAATTCCTAGATTAGAGAACACTACAAGAAAAGCCACTTTTACCGACAAAAATTTTCGTCGCTAAAAGCCTTTTTTCGTAGGCAAAAAGTTTTATCGACGAAAATTTTCGTCGGTAAATTTGTCGCTAAAAGATAGAGGGGACAAACTTTTACCAACGAAAAATTTTTTTCGTCAGCAAAGGTAAGACTTTTGTTGACGAATTTTTTCGTCAGCAAAAACTTTTACTAACGCTTTTTTTTGTAGGTAAAAATATTGACAAAACTTTTTACCTACGAATATTTTCGTAGGTAAAAAACTTATACCTATGAATATTTTCATAGCTAAAAATATTTACAAAACTTTTACTTACGAATATTTTCGTAGGTAAAAATTATTACAAAACTTTTACCTTCGCATATTTTTGTAGGTAAAAATATTTACAAAACTTATACCTGCGAATATTTTCGTAGGTAAAAATATTCACAAAACTTTTACCTACGAATTTTTTCATAGATAAAAATTATTACAAAACTTTAAACTATGAATATTTTCATAGCTAAAAATATTTACAAAACTTTTGCCTAGGAATGTTTTCGTAGGTAAAAATATTTACAAAACGTTTACCTATGAATATTTTCGTAGCAAATAATATTTACAAAACCTTTACCTACAAATATTTTCGTAGCTAAAAATATTTACAAAACATATACCAACGAATATTTTCATAGCTAAAAATATTTACAAAACTTTTACCTACGAATATTTTCATTGCTAAAAATTTTTACAAAACTTTTACCTACAAATATTTTCGTAGGAAAAAGTCACAAAATTCCTAATATACACCTGTTACAATATATTTCATCATGATATACACCTGTTATATAATATATTTTATCATATTCACATTCATATCCATCTAAACCCAAACTACGTAAATCCATCCAAAAATAAACTACATTCATTCAAACATAAACTACATCTATCCAAACACAAACTACATCCATCCAAACCTATAACCTAACCTTAACCTTAACCTAAACATATATCCGGTGATTGTGACCACATATATGTGTAGCCTACACTAGATTCTTGAACACGATTTTCTTTGTTGTCAAAGAAATCTACAAGCGCCACATAAATCCAGAAAATGGCCTGACGTCTATAATGGAATCACTGAATCAGTCTAACACGAGAGCAAACTTTTTTTTAAAGGTGCCGGAGCAATTCAAAAATTTATAATTAGCTTTGGGATTTGGGTGCATACTATAACAACAACAAATCTGCCAGTCGTAGGTTTCGGTCCGATGTGCGCTCCTGTTCAAAATAATGGAAATGGTAAGCACATGCATATAAATGCACATATATCGCGAAATGGAAGTAAACAGTTTAATCTACCTGGATAACTGCAGTTTTTAGCAAATGTTTAATGAATGTTATTTTTCCAATGGAGTACTGGCCCAAGGGCATAACCATTGGCCTAGCATCGAAATCACTGCTTGTCTGCAAAAAGGAACCAGCCCCAAAAGCAATTGATTATAGTTGACAAAAACTTTTGTATGCACTATCTAGCAAAAACAACATCTGCAACTTCTCTCATACAATCTCGAATGTAGTTTCTAGGGAAAGAAGATGATTTAACTACATTAAAACATAAACTGATCAAATTGATTCAAGGCCCACATGTTTGCCATTGCTCACCAATAAAGGAGAAACAAAATCATTAAATCGATAGGTAACTTCTAGGGGCTTCAGCATTTCAATGTATAGCTTCTTCAAGCCATTAATTATTGATGTGACAGAGCCAAAGGGGTACTTGAACATGCAAAGAAATGTTAAAAGTAAAATTACCTTAGAAATAAGTGCTCTTAATGATAAACTCAATAACTATAACAGAATAAAGGGTGTTGCATATCATGCATCAAACAATAAGAGATTCAAGGTAGTGGCTAGAAAATATAGATATCATACTAATCCATCTCCAATATTAAGATTATAGTAAAAATAGAAACATTTAGATATCCAAATATTAGAATTGCACCAAAATTGCATGTATATGATAACTTCAATATAAACCTGCCAACAAAAAAAGGCCAAAAAATGTAGAGCTAAGTCCATTGGGGTTATGAAAAAACTCCTTCCTAACAAAATGAAAATATACAAACAGGATAACGGTGAACCACAAAGATCATCTTTTTTGAAGACTTTGATGTGAACCATTGGAATGATGGTGGTTGGTACTGAGTTACTACATCATCAGCAACAAGCTAATTAAAAAACCATAAAACCCACAAATTTCAACAACTGTCTTTCTGTAATCGTTAAAACGAGAGAAATTTCTTTACTATCTAGATGAGGATCGCTTTTCTTGGGTGAAGGCTTACTTTTCTCGAAATAAATCAATCTATAAGCAAGTTAGAATATTTATACAAAACTTACAAAGAACATTGCATATAACTTAGTAAAAAAAAAATCACATACGTACAACTATTAATATATCCAAACCTTCCAATAATGGAGGTCCCAAATTCTCCAGTTCTGTAAAGATAGGAAAGTGTAACACCCCGTACTGTTCGTACTCGGGTGTTACCATGAAAATCTAAACCAGTTTTCACGTGTATGGAAACACATGTAGCTTTCCTTACACATTAACATCCAGAAATCCCCAATTCATCAATCTCAATCGCTCAGTACAACATTCATTCGTATATCAATCCATCCATTCGATTGATTTTCAAAACAATCCAAAGATGTCTATTTTAGGATCTCAGTCACCTCGATAGGTGAATCGAACCATCCAGAAATATATTTAATAAATATATATAAATTTTTATTAATTATTACAAATTCTACAGAAACACGGATCAAAAGGATTATGAATGTACTTTGATGATTTAATTATCAATTAAATAATGTTGAAACTGTATTGAAATAGAGTGATGTGTATGTACTTAATGTATGAAAAATATTATGAAAGTAATATTATAATAAATAAACATAATGAATTATAATTTTACAACATAAGATTGGCTTTATAAATATTAGTGTAGTATTAAGAATCTTTATAAATACGTATACAAAAATTACTAAATAATTTAATAAAGTCATATATTACTTAACAATACAATTTTAAAAGTAGTGTCGTACAATTTCCAATTCACACATATGTATAGTATTGTATTGTATATTATAGATCATACACTAGAAAATGTATGGCCAATAGCATGTAAGTACTAGTATGTTAATATTTAAATTATACTTATATAAGTGTAAATTGTTTTAATTAAGGTAATTATAAGTAGTGCACAATAGTGATAAATTTTATATTAATTGGCTAGAAATAAAGGATGTAAGCCTCACAAATGGTCCATTAGGGTTTTTTTGACCGTTGAAATCCAATCTAGGAATGATCTAACCACTAGATAATGGAAATCCACCGTTAGAACAAGGAATTGACTTGTATGGCCCACCTGGATCTTGGATTTGCCTCATCTTTGGTCAAAAGCCATGATAGGGCCCACCAAATAGAATGGACAGTGTGGATTTATCACAAAACATCATGGTGGGCCCCATACGGTGTGCGAGTGCACCTAGTGCACCCATACCCGGCGTGCACTGGGCGTGCCAGCTCAGTCAGCAGTGGGCTGACCCGCATTTTACCTAAAAGGAGAGATTTCTCTCTCTTGCTGTTTTAGCAGCGAACGGACAACGTCCGTCTATTTGTGATCATGGCCCATGAGGGTGGACCCAAACCCACGATCTGAACCGTCCATCGTGACCAGGGATTGGGCCCCACCAAAACCCAGCTTATCTCATGTGTTGGAGTGTACGTGTGTGAACACAATCTCTGGCGCAAACCAGCCTACAAACACAAAGTTTTCGAAAATGGAAACTGCATTCCGTGCAACAGCCTGGTGATCCGCTTGAGGTGCATTTGGAGTGATCTGGATCGTCCATACAGAGAAAATCTCAGCCATCCATTTGCTTGGGGTGTTTCTTGCAAAACCAGACTGGTTTTGGTTTCTACCCACCGTTTGGGGAAGCCGTTTCTACCAGATCAAATCTGGTTCATCCATTGCTCATCCAACAACTCTTAGGGAGTTTAGGGCATGATATAAGGTAGCTGGATCGAATAGTAACGGGTCCCTCTTTGGTTTTTGCAGTCGCCTAAGGAAAATCCATGTTTTCTTCTTCCCATCGAACCCACCCACCAAACAGAGTCTGAGCTCCGTTCCACCCATTCACTGAGCTCCATTACATCCTTAAGAACTCTCCCATGCTGTCGGAATGGAGAAAGAAGCAACAGATTGGGATCCACCATTGATGCCTGACCCTTTTCCTTATTGAGGCTGCACCAAACCATGGTGCATTGATTCGGGCCGGGTCATCCAGCGATTCTACTGGACCTGCGGTAGATGGAAGAATGAGAAGAAGAAGGGAGGAGAAGGAAGAAGTATAGAGAGAGAATGTGGTTGCACAACAACCCAAACTGAACCGAACTGAGCCAAGTTGGATCCGATTCAAGCCAGAAATGGGGCCTGTTCGGGACTGACTCGAGTGTTGTTGGTTGCTACAACAGAGTAGAGAAGAGAGAAGGCAGAGAGAGGGAGCAAGGAGGAGAAACAAGAGAAGAAAGAGAGAAGGATGCAGCTATGCTACTGCACCGGGCCAAGCCTGGTGATCGTTGGGTCTGGACTGAGTCCAGACCGAGTGAGGTACATCTGGTCCCATCCAGACGCCATCTGGACCAGATCTCATGCTGGGATTCCAACAGAGAAAGAAAGTAAGAAAAGGAGAAGAAAGAAAAAAGGAGATAGGTGAGAGAGGGTTCGAGGGAGAGAGTGTGTGCGTATTGCACCGTTCTCAGCCCAACCGAGTCACGGGTGCACCTGCCCTGGTTGCTGGGACAGGCCAACCAAGTTGGGCTTGATTAGGGTCTGCTTTAGTCCTTGCTGGAGTTCTAGCATATGAAAAGGAGGAAGGTTAAGATGAGGTAAAGAAAGAAAGAAAGAAAAGAGAAGGAAGGAAAGAAAGGAAAGGGATTCGTTGCCTGTGCGAGCTGCATATGTCGGGTCCGCTTGACTCACTGAGTCGAGCTCCTAGCTATCGGGTCATAGCGGCAGTTGCAGCCATTGAGTTTCCCATGCGCCCTCTGTAGACTCAGCACAGGTGAGTTCAACTCAGCAACAAATATATTACTCGTCGGTTAAGCTTTAAACCTGGTCCAACGCATTCATAACTCTGGACATCCATGTAATGCCATATGTAGGTCCACACACACCTCACATCAATAACATATATCTGTAAAGATTGAACACACCCGTTGAGGCAAGATGAATATACCAAATGGAAATAATTAACCAGGTTCAACCCATTTGTTCCATATCATGCCAGTCACTTGTATTGGGTATGGGGATGGTCTGATCGTTGATCTGAGCTGTGATTGTGATACACCACCATGGAAACCTAATACTAAATCAACCATCCTAACCATCAAAATAGTGGCCTGCAGTCAAATGGTTATAACAAATGTGAATATTGACTATTGTTGTTCTAACTGCCCAGTTGAGTGCTACCAGTTGGATAGTTAAGGCCAGTGCATTGAAGTGGTTTCTTTATAGATAGGCAGTATTATTTATTTTTGCATCATTCTAATTAATTATATACATGAGTTAAATTTCTAACTCTAAACCAAGGTCTAAGGTTAGAGTAATGGATAAAACCTTAAATCTAAGTGTTCCAAACCGTAGGTCATGTCCCTAATCGTAGATAATATATGAAACTTAGATCTAATACAAAATTTATCATCCATGGTAGATCATGGTATCCATTATCATGATTGGGATCGATAGTTATGATTTAAAATCATTAGAAAATATTCTCATTTCTCTAATGGGATTAGTCAAATACTTATTAATGTAATTATTAGTGTTAGTCCTTATTGTATTATCATTAGAAAATATCCTATTGTTATTACTTGTATTATCTAAGAGATTATTAATCATTATAAAGATATTAGTTAATGTCGGTATATTTGAACATGAACTTGTGAACCATCGATATTGATATGATAGCTAATATAAAGTATAACACTAATGCTAATAATTATGTTATGAATATTAAGTCCAAATTGTAACTAATACGCCAAGTAGAGTCAAAATCCTAAAGTCTAAGCCCAGACCTGAACTCAAGGGTGGAACCCTAAAGATAAACAATCCAAGCCCTAGGTTATAATTAATCTTGACCATAAGTACTTTGTAGAAACTTGATCTCACATACAACTTCACGATCCATGGGAGGATCGAAGTCCAAGGGTGGGCGCACTTCCTAATGACATTACAATGCGAGTCGACAAGTAAGGTGATGATTCTTTCCTTTGAGCTTTCCATCTTCTATTAGCAAGTTATAGTTTCATTTTAATTCAAATTGATAATTGCTATATCTCTCTCTTATAATCACATGTGTTAGCTGGTGAAAATTAAATTGCTATATTACATGCTTAATATTTATCTTGCATACTTATTCATACTTGTGGAATATTTGTGGATTGCCTATGGAACTTAAACTGGTACACCATGGGAAAACCCCCCCTGTATGTGTACACCCATACTTGGGATATAACCCGACTGGTTGTGATTAAAATGGACCTTCGACTTAGTGGTTTTTGAGTAGTGGTCTAAATGGATCATTAATGTGGGCTTACCATCAAGGGTTGTTGTCTCCAATGATTTTCAAGGATGGTCTTTTATCACATGATTTTGATACTCGCCCTAAGAGGCCTATTTTGATAATTACCCTATGTGGCTTGTTTGATATCGCCCTATGTGGCTTTGTTCTGGTATTTTTCCTATATGGGTCCGATATATTATACTGTGTAACCATGCGATGGTAAGCCCCATATGCTGTAATATGATTGGCCACTAGTCGATAGGTTTCCATTAAACATCCTAAAATTGTAGCCTCATGGGCCGGGGATGATGGTAATGAGATACTATGCCCGAGCTGTCAGCCTACGCTGGGCCATGTGCTCCCCGTAGTGACCTTTGAGCTTATTTAAATTGGCTGGTTATAAATTGGACTAATAACGGGTTGGCTAATCATTCATACATGACACGTATTGTTTTTAACTGGATGATGTTTCCCAAGTTCGATGATTCCGACTGGATGATGTTTCTCAGGTTCGATGATTACATGGGTGACGGCCCACTGTTCGCACGAATGAGCATTCTCGGGGCGTGATTGCATATTTCATGCATCCATGCATCTAATAAGACTTGCATCATGTATTGTTTTGTATGCTTTGTTTTATAACTATGCTTACCTAATGCGGGGGTGTGTAATCTTGAGGAGAATTCACACTGAGTTGGCCAATCATCCATCAAATATACAACCGTACAGGTAGTATAAGTCGCTTAAGTGATATGCATGTTCAGACTTGATGAGGAGCAGGGTACGATCACCAGGGATGCATGACTGTATTTGCTTGGAGGAGCTGCGTGATCTTGCGGCTTATATTTATATGCTTTCTGTTATTCTTCATGTATTAAATCTTGTAAATCTTGTACTTGTTAAATTCAGAGACATTGGTTTGTATAAGTCATTATGGGCAGCTTCTTGTATATTTGAATGATAATGAAAATTTTCTCTATGTTGATTTGTCCAAACTACGCTCATTTGCTTACTCTGATGAAAGAAAAAAATGTACACTCGAATTTGACCATCCTTTAAAGTTAACACTCGGGTTTTTGGGAAACGGGTTATGTACTCGGGTCTTGAAAAGTCGGGGTGTTACAGAAAGTTAGGTATCAATCTAGGTTTTTGCTTATCAATGAATAAAGAACCATGTTCAATGTTCAGTGGGTGCTATGAAAGAATGAAGTTTAACATATGCTTCACCATTTACCTGCAGTAGCAAGAACATCCGGAGTAATTTCTTTTCCTACTTGGAAGGTTTAGGTTAAGGTTAAGGTTAGGTTATAGGTTAAGGTTTTGGTCATGGGTTTTGGTTTAGGTTAAGGTTATAGGTTTAGGTCTAGGTTAAGGTTTAGGTTTAGGTTATAGGTTTAAGTTATAGGTTTAGGTTAAGGTTTAGGTTAAGGTTATAAGTTATAGCTTTAGGGAATTGAGAATAGGATAAGGTTTAGGTTTAAGAAATCGGGTTCGGGTTCGAGATCAGGTTTTGGTTTAAGTTTTCAAGTTTAGGTTTGGGTTTTCAAGTTTAGGAGTTGAGATTAGAATTAGGTTTAGGTTTAGGTTTAGGGATTTGAGAATAAATTTAGGTTTTAGGTTTTAGGTTTAGGTTTAGTTTATAAGCGTAGGTTATAGGTTTAGGTTTAGGTTATAAGCGTAGGTTATAGGTTTAGGTTTAGGTTAGGTTATAGGTTAAGGTTTAGGGAATTGAGTTTAGGTTATAGGTTATAGGTTATACGTTACATGTTAAGGTTTAGGTTATAGGTTAAGGTTTAGGTTTAGGTTATAAGTTTAGGTTTAGGTTTAGGTTATAGGTTTAGGTTAAGGTTTAGGTTAAGGTTATAAGTTATAGCTTTAGGGAATTGAGAATAGGTTAAGTGTTAGGTTTAGGTGTAGGAAATGGGGTTCGGGTTCAGGATCGGGTTTAGGTTTGGGTTTTCAAGTTTAGGTTTAGGTTTAGGTTAGAGATTTGAGATTAGGATTAGGTGTAGGTTTTAAGTTTTGGGATTTGCGAATACATTTAGGTTTTAGGTTTAGGTTTAGGTTTTAGTTTATAGGTTTAGGTTTTAATTTATAGGTTTAGGTTATATGTTTAAGTTTAGGTTTTAAGTTAGGTTATAGGTTTAGGTTATAGGTTACAGGTTTAGGTTATAAGTGTAGGTTATAGGTTTAGGTTTAGGTTTAGGTTAGGTTATAGGTTAAGGTTTAGGGAATTGAGAATAGGTGTAGGTTTAGGTTTAGGAAATTGGGTTCGGGTTCAGATTTAGGTTTGGGTTATAAGTATATGTTTAGGTTATAGGTTAAGATTTAGGTCTAGGTTATAAGTATAGGTTTTAAGATTTGAGAATAGGTTTAGGTTAAGGTTAGAAGTAGGTTAATGTTATAAGTATAGGTTTAGTTTATAGGTTAAGGTTTAAGTTTAGGTTATAAGTATAGGTTTTGGGATTTGAGAATAGGTTTAGGTTAAGTTTATAAGTTTAAGTTAAGGTTATACGTTAAGGTTTAGGTTTAGGTTATAGAGGTTTAGGTTTAGGTTATAGGTTATAGGTTAAGGTTTAGGTTAAGTTTTAAGTGTAGGTTAAGATTATAGGTTTAGGTTATAAGTGTAGGTTATAGGTTTAGGTTTAGGTTAGGTTATAGGTTAAGGTTTAGGGAATTGAGAATAGGTGTAGGTTTAGATTTAGGAAATCGGGTTCGGATTCGGGTTTAGGTTTAGGTTATAAGTATAGGTTTGGGTTTTCAAGTTTAGGTTTAAATTTAGGTTAAGGAGTTAAGATTAAGATTAGGTGTAGGTTTAGGTTTAGGGATTTGAGAATACATTTAGGTTTGGGTTACAAGTATAGGTTTAGGTTATAGGTTAAGATTATAAGTATAGGTTTTGAGATTTGAGAATAGGTTTAGATTAAGGTTATAAGTTTAGGTTAAGGTTATAAGTATAGGTTTAGGTTATAGGTTAAGGTTTAGGTTTAGATTATAAGTATTGGTTTTGGGAATTGAGAATAGGTTTAGGTTAAAGTTATAAGTTTAGGTTAAGGTTAGGGTTAAGGTTTAAGTTTAGGTTATAGGTTAAGGTTTAGGGAATCGAGTTTGGGTTATAGGTTTTGGGATTTGAGAATAGGTTTAGGTTAAGGGTATAAGTTTAGGTTAAGGTTATAAGTATAGGTTTAGGTTATAGGTTAAGGTTTAGGTTTAGGTTATAAGTATAGGTTTTGGAAATTGAGAATAAGTTTAGGTTAAGGTTATAAATTTAGGTAAAGGTTATAAGTATAGGTTTAGGTTATAGGTTAAGGTTTAGGTTTAGGTTATAAGTATAGGCTTTGGGATTTGAGAATAGGTTTAGGTTAAGGTTATAGGTTATAGGTTATATGTTATAGGTTTAGGTTTAGGGAATTGAGTTTAGGTTAAGGTTACAAGTTTAGGTATAGGTTATAGGTTTAGGTTAAGGTTATAAGTTTAGGTTTAGGTTATAGGTTAAGGTTTAGGTTTAAGTTATAAGTATAGGTTTTGGGATTTGAGAATAGGTTTAGGTTAAGGTTATAAGTTTAGGTTAAGGTAGTAAGTATAGGTTATAGGTTTAGGTTTAAGTTATAAGTATAGGTTTTGGGATTTGAGAATAGGTTTAGGTTAAGGTTATAAGTATAGGTTTAGGTTATAGGTTAAGGTTTAGGTTTAGGTTATAAGTATATTTTTTGGGATTTGAGAATAAGTTTAAGTTAAGGTTATAGGTTTAGGGATTTGAGAATACATTTAGGTTTTAGGTTTAGGTTTAGGTTAAGGTTATAGGTTTAGTGTAAGACTTGTATCCTAGATCGTACCATTCCATAGACTTTCGCAGTCCTCCTGGTCAAATTCTGGCAACCTTCGACCCCTATCTGACGTTTGCGCGTGATCCTAAGCTGAGTCCCGCCTACCTGAGTTGACTCAACCTGAAACTTATATCTTAGAGACCGCGCCATCCTGCAGTTCCAACACAGTGACTCACGCACCGAATTGATACCCAGGTTAGGAGATGTGGGCCCACGTTTATTTCAAAGAAACACCACGCGTTGTAAATTTTGAAGGAATCTTTATAACATGTTTCATCAATCAATCAATCAATCAATGTCAAGTATAATCCATACCCCAAGTACAACAACCCATCCCTCTTTCTCCACAAAGTCAACTCTCTCTCCCTACCCATTCCCTTTTTACACAATTTTCAACCCTACCTATACCTCTCCTTACAACCACCACTCCACCCATCCCTTTCATTCATTAGTTCTCTCTTTCTCTCATTTTTTATCTCCACTCTCCAACTCCATAAGCAACATCCCACGTCCAAGCTCTCTCCCTCCCAAAGCCAAGTTTGGCCCACTTTCCCTACCCTCTCACCTCTCATCCCCACCATCAAAAGTCCATTAACCACCATCGAAAGAGAAGGCGAGGAGCATAGGAGTCCAAGGGATCAAGAAGGAGTGCAATAGGTGGGTGATCCACTGTTAATTCTTATTTTAGGGCCCACTTGTTGGTGAGACCCATTTTGATGTATGTGATGTATCCATGAGGGGCTTATAGTGGCGGGGTCCCTCTATCACCGTCTTTCTCTCTCTCTCTCTCTCTCTCTCTCTCTCTCTCTCTCTTTCTCTCTTCCTTGTATGGTGATGATGATGAAGGGGTGAATGGCTAACTTGGTGTGTGTGTCCCACTATGAAGCATATATTATCCCCATGTCATTCACCTTCATGTGGGACCCATCTGATGGAAGTGACGGATCTACATCATCCAGCCTGTTAACGGGTCTGGATAGAAGGAAAAAACATAAACATCATGTTGATCCAGATTAAGTGGGCCACATATATGTGGGACCCACCATGATGCCTGCATTATATCCACTGTCCAGTGTCCAAGGATGCTGGATGTGGCTTACAGTGAGGTGTGAACGTTTGGTGGGTGCGGCTAACAATGTAATGTGTACTGACGTGGTTTGTGGATAACAGTGAAGTGTACACTGCTCATGTAGGCCCCACCATGATGAATGAATGTAATCTAAGCCGTCTATCCCATTCCCCAGCTCATTTTCGGCATTAAGAAGAAATTCGAGACCAATCCGATTCTCGGGCGGGCCATACCATAGGAAATAGTGCTATTACCGTTAAAACCCACCTTGATTCTTCCATTTGCTAAAAACACGTCCCATATTGGTCTCATTTGGTTGATCATGGGCTGTAGAATCCAATGGCCTGGTTGGATTTTTCAGATGTGGGCCCTATATATGAAAAATCATGGAATTTTAAAAAAATAATAAAAAAGATATATATAAGAACATGCAGCAGCGCCTGCTGCCTGTAGCGTCAGCCGTGCAGGACGCTGCTGCTTGCTACGCTATGGATGAAAGAGGCAAGGACGTGGGTCCCAATTGTAGGCCCCACTGTGATGTGTGTTGAGCATCCACGCCGTGCATTGGTGGGCCCCTTAGGGCAGTGGCTCCCCTCCCAATATCAGCCATATACATGGCTCAGGTGGCCCACATCATAGGAAAAAGTGGTAATTGAATGGCTGCCATTGAAACCCTTTTGGGCATTACAGAAGTTTTGGGTCAATATGAAATTTATTTTTCCTCTGTACCCAGGTCTACGTAACCTTATTAACAGATTGAATGGAAAACAGACGTTGTGGTGGGCCCCACTGGTGTATGTATTGTATCCAGTGTGTGGACCCACCATGTAAATATGTATTGGTCCTCCACCATCCAGAACATCCAGGGGTTTGGACAGTGGCTCTTTGTAATTTATATATATATTATATTATAATATAATATGATATATTATATTATATTATAGTATAATATATATATGAAAGGTGGGCCACGTGCGTGGGACCCACCGCTGATGTATGTGTTCCAGTTCCACCATCTAGATGGGCCATGTGTGTGGGCCCACCTTGATATGCGACCCCACCATGATACATGTATTTCATCAATGCCGTCCGTATGTCTTATATCCACGCTGTCCATCTTTCATGAGGCCCATTGGTGTGGTCCATTTGATACACATGGGGCCCATTGTTGTAGCCCATTTGATGTACATATGGCCCATGTGATTAGGCCCATCTTGATGTATTTGTGGCCTATTGTTGAGGCCCACTCTGATATATATGAGGCCCATGTGATGCGGCCCATTTGATGTATTTGACTCGGCCCATTCGACTTAGCCCAGTTGATTCGGCCCATTATTTCGTCCCATTTGATTGGCCCGATGCAATATATGAGGCCTGATGTTGAGGCCCAAATGTATATATATATATATATAAGGCCCATGTGATGCGACCCATTTGATGTATTTGGAGCCCTTGGGTCAAGGCCCAATGGGATGTACATAAGGCCCATTACAATGTGTGATTCCACAGTGATTTATGTAATGAAGTTTATGGCGGGCTATGCCTTGGGAGCAATGATGGTTTGACATCCACATTGTAGGATGATGTTGGTTAAATGTCCGCATTGTCACTGTCCTTAGGGCCCATTATTAGGCCCATACTTGTAGTGTGTAGGTTGTCTAGGCCCATCTTCGTTATGAACAGAGCCCAGGACCATATAAAATGTTTAGTATAGATTCATGATTCATGCTCATACACATCATATGTATGCCTGATATGAGGAGTGATTGATCATAGCATATGCCTTCAGGGAGATTGTTAATGGGCTCCCTGATAAGAGGAGTTACCCTTCATTAGCGCAGTACACGCAGGATTGTCGCATGACTGATAGTTTGATTCATGCACTTCGTATTTGTATGAAATGATTACTATACACCTTAGCGACATCAGGGCTTTCACCTCCACAGGCACATCGTGGATAGTAGGATCGGACACAAAAAATATTGTTATTAAGCATCAGGGCACTGTAGATGTCCCTGGGTGAAAATCTTTAAACCCGATGGTACCAGAGGATGACTCCAATGTCAAGAATGAGTGGATATATGAGCGCACGAGGGCCGACTACTAAGAGGCAGCGTCTCCCACTGTGTCATGGTCGGTTGAAAAGGGGTATGGCCTTATTCGTCCGAGGGTAGGGGCAATACTAGGCTGAGTTTGACCAGCTCGTGAATGGGTTCGCTATCGATGTGCCGGATAGGTATTGACAGACTATTGGCCAGGTGGATAGTGAGGTTTCTTACGCTCACTTAGACTGTATGGTTGGGAGAGCAGCAGTGCCATTTGGAGTGTACTAAACCTCGGTGATTATTCAAAATGAGAACTATACTGATATTTGATGAGCTGTATGAGGATTTGGATGAGAATTGACATGCTTGAGTTACATCTCACAACGCATGGTCTTGATATGACCGATAACATTCATATCCTGTATCGCATAGCCATGGTACGGCTATTTACATTCATGTACTCATCAGCATGATTCCGTATTACTTTGACCTTACCTTCTGAGCATGCTTATATTGCGCACACACTTACACCACCCTGTAAGCTTTCTGTAAGATTTTACACAATTGATACGTGCAAGTGACTCCAGGCCGCAACTGTAGCCTCGCCGTAGTAGGAGCGTGCAGTCAAGCTTCTAGAGTTTTTGTTACTTTCATTATCTTGTATTTTCCTTCAGATGCATTGTACTCAAAATTTTTGATCATAGAAAATTTTGTGATGGTGTTCTTGTGGTTATTGTTCATGAGTTATGCTTATGGTTATGCTCATTACGAATTAAATTGATGTTAAAAATCCTCCTTGTAAGATCCCAGGATTGTTACCTGGCATATAGGTGCTGGGAGC
Source organism: Magnolia kwangsiensis (assembly GCA_037074715.1). Lineage (NCBI taxonomy): Eukaryota > Viridiplantae > Streptophyta > Magnoliopsida > Magnoliales > Magnoliaceae > Magnolia > Magnolia kwangsiensis. The sequence goes on from CM073583.1 coordinate 87,583,017, forward strand.
CGAGAACAGGGTATTACGCAGGCTGTCGGCGCCGGATTCGACAATCGAGAATTTTATGAGCCCGGTTTCTAAGTTTGGGGTGTGATATTTAGGTTATAGGTTTAGGTTTAGGTTATAAGTTATAGCTTTAGGGAATTGAGAATAGGTTAAGGTTTAGGTTTAGGAAATCGGGTTCGGGTTTAGGTTTGGATTTAGGTTTTAGGTTATAGGTTAGAGGTTAAGGTTTGGGTGTTCACTCCCCAAGTGCAGGGTTGTGATGTAGTAATAACTCGGTAAGACCGAGGTCGAATCCCAAGGGATTGAATCTTATACGTTATCTAAAACTAACCAGAACTAGAACTAGAATGAGATGAAATCTAAATCAACTAGAATTTCAAGGAATAATTATGAAATTATTATCTAAAACTTAGGAGAAATTCAGAGAGAAGGGCACTAGGGATTCAGAGGATCCACTTGTAGAGATTAGGGAGACCTTATGCATGTTCTATGGACACTAACTGAACTGACATTGATCTAGTTTTCAAGAGATGAAAGGTATATGAATTAGAATGGATTCTATCACCAAACCATGCCCAAAAGACTATGGCAAACAACAGAATTAAACTAATTACCAACCCATCACATGTATGAAGGTTAGGAAGGGTACCGACATCCAACCATGCCTAGGAGATTATGGTGAACAATAGGGCTTCCTGACATCATAAACATAAAGGAGAACGGAAATATTCAAAGCCATTGCAGACCCATTGTAATTTCAGTCACAAAAGACCATTAAAGACTAAAAATATTTCCATCAAAATCAGACTAAAACCAACATCAATTCATGAATTAAAATTAAATTGAAAACATGAAATAATATCTCCCATCTTACTACAAGCTTCACCTCCTAGCCCTAGCTAAGAGGTTTAGCTCAACATAGGCATGATGAAGCTAAAATCCCTTAGAAAAAAAAAAACATAAAAGAAGGAATTAAGAAAAGAAGTTGAAGCCGTCTCTCTCCCTCTCTTCCACTTCACGTCCAAGCTTCCACCGTCCTGGTGTGTATCTCCCTCTCTCTCTCCCTTCCTTCTCCTTTTATAGCCAGCAAGGAAGCCGGTGCTGGAGTCGGCAGAAGGGCCCTACGTATAGCAGATTGTCGGTGGAGTTTCGCAACTCCCACTTACGCAGCCAACGCATCTTACGCATCTGTCCTTGTTGGTGGGCCCTTGATTGAGGTCAGGCAGGAAATCCATTCCATTCATCTTGTTCAGCTTGAAATTTTTGCCGGATATGGATAGTTTTGGATGTCTTTTGATGCGGCCCACTTAATCTTCCATTCCGCCGTCAATCCTGCGTTTGACGGATTGGATTTAGATCCTCGCAATATTCTGAAATAATGCCACCTAGGCAGTAGTAACATGGACCATTTTGGTCTAATGGACGGTCCGGATTATCCATATGTACAAAGTATGGGGCCCACAACATGAATCAGCGTCCTCTGTTGCGAAACAGAGCTCGCACGTACGCTCGCTGTGATGGTCGGTGGACCCCAGGACGACATTGCATGGAAAATCTATGCCGTCCATTGAAATCACGTCACAAAACCAGTAAGAAATGACTGGTTTCAGATTGATTTTGGCTTGGCCCACGGAATATTTTACTTCGCCGTCCATCTGACGTTTAACGATGGAAATCAAGTGATCGTACGCATGGGACCAAAAGGAAAACTTGGCGAGGGTTGTGGCCGTGCCTCTGAGTGAATGGACGGTCCTGATCTTTTAAAATGATGATGGGTGGGCCCCACTGTATGAAACCGGTGCCGTGCGAAGGGACGCTGTTGAGTTTTTTTTTTTAAATTTTGGAAGAAGGAGTCGGTCAGCGTACGCTGACCGACTATTGCTGTAATGGTGCACGACGTGTGCCGTCGTTCCCCATGTACATGCAACGTACATGTGAGGTTCATAGTGATGTTCTTGAGAAATCCGCTCGGCCCATTCATTTTGTCACCACATTTTATAAGTTGATACCAAAATTGGAGTAGATCCAAACATCAGGCGGGCCCCACTTAATGAATTAAGGGGCTGATCTAGCCGTTGGCCCACTTCCAGAGATCTTCAATAGCTGAAATTTGACGTGTACGGTTCATTTATGGTCCTCAGGCCATGTATGAAGTTCCAAGCTGATCGGATGGTGAGAACCTTATGATCTTGCATTCTGAGCCAATTTCGGGCCACTTGAGCCTCAGTTTCTCAATTTTCTCGAATCTCTGGCGTGTAATTCCGTCGATCTTGGTTCCCTGAAGTCCGTCCCTTGCTCTGGTGAATTCTGAGCGTTAAATCCATACTTTAAACACCTATTTTCAGTTCAAGATCATAAAGACACCCTGCTTCACAAACACGATTAAATCGGGCTATTAGACAGTACAAAGTTCGTAAATTCAGGCAATAACTGGGGTCTAATATGCAATATTTGACCCTCAACACAACCCCCAACCAGCATTTCGCTAGTCTCGAGCAAAGTATGCGAAAAATAAGTTGAGAATTAGAAGATGATTCCTATGAACTCGAATGATTCTTTCGAAAAACAATTCAGATATTAGAATTTTAAGATTCATGAATGTTGGGAATTATTTCCTCCTGGACTCATACGCATGGTAAATTTCATAATCAGGTTTAGGGTATTAATCCATTATTTAGAACAATCTTAAACATTAAGATCCATGAGCGTATAGTGTACTCTCGGCTCATCAACATTAAGATTCAATTCTTTATTCGCAGAATATCATTAGTAATCAACAAGAGCATTCATAATAACCAACACTTGCCTCAAAGATCATCTTTTGATTTTTCGGTCTCTTTTTTTTTTTCATTAAAAGAATGTCAAGAGGGGAATCAAGTCCTTACTTATAGGGAGCAAACCTATGGTAAAGACCAATCGCCTAATAATTTTTGAATGTTAACCTTGGAGAATCAAACCTTCACCTGTAGGGAGCAAACCTACAGTGAAGACCATTCGCCCAGCTCTGGGGATTTTCTTTTTCTATTGATCATGATTGGTAACTTTTCCAGGCTAGTTCCTTTCGTGCTTAGTGATTACTAAGTTAATCCTTCGATATGGAACTGAAATCTTAATGTGTAAGCAAGACGTGTCCTGAAATTATGATTCAATCAATGTTTAAAATCTCTAATCATGGATTGATAATTCGAACTCAACTAGGGAATCTATCAAGTAGCTAAATCCAAGAGTCATAAATTACCAACATCACGTATCTCGTAATTCTAAATCAAAGATAGATGTCAAAATCACATTGAATTTACAAGAAATGTCAGAAAAATTTTAAAAATTTTCACAATTTTTGCTCAAGACCAAGAAAATACTGATTAGGAAACCTAATCTCCCACTCCCAACCTGAAACCTACATTGTTCTCAATGTAAAAGAAATGAGCATGCAATGCATATGGGACAACAAAAGTAAATGAGAAGTGATGGGAAGATAGTACCTGGATAATGAATCAAGAGAGATTTTTCAAGAGATAGTTGGGAGAGAGCAGGTTAGTACGAGAGAGAAAGTAACAATAAAAATAACAAAAATAAAATCCTACCTATACCACTTTCGCAGGTGCTCTCGATTGCATTTAGCGTATGCAACAAGCCTTTAAACCCCTAGGTTACCCCTAGTGGATGAGTTATAGTCTCGTGAGGGTTTGTAGAAATGTTACCCACAAACATTGAATTGATCATGCCGCAAGGTTTCCCTTCCGGCCAATATCTTGATAAGTTTCTCAGTAAGTTCCTCAATAGGATAATCCAAAAGCCCTTTTTGTAATAGGCTTGGGCGCCCTGGAGCATGACTTTCCAGAGAGACTTATGTACCTCATAAGAACTCTTCCATTGAATTGCTTGAGGTATCCGTAATATATACGATTCACCTATGACAGAAGAAGTTTCAACATTAGTATCGTATGGTGAATCAGAGACTATAAATAAATAAATCTTGGAAAACTTTTTAAGAAGTAATGTAATCTCAACACATCTCGAAGCTCCAAACTTCGGTTAGATTTTCAGCTCCTCTTCCTTTACTTGTAAATGTTTAGGATCAGGGGAAGAGAGAATTTCAGAATAAGGGTTCTCTCGGTAAGTAATGGCTACTGAGATGTTGTCTCGCAAGGCATCCACTTTATCTCTTAACATGAGATTGTTTGAAACTACAAAGTGTGCTAAGTAATCCCAAGAGTTAGGAAGTTTAGCTGAGTGTGACTTATTGTGGCTTGTGATGATCTGTGCAAAGAACCCATCGTCCATGAAAGTGGATGGAGGTACGCTCTCTTGCTCCAGTCCTGCACAGATAGATTGAAAATCAATCGGAGAAGCATCGATGTGATCACTCTGTTCATTGAAATTACTCAATTGAGGCGTTGAATTGTCAAATATGTGCAGCTCAGATGGTGGCCTCAACTGAGTAGTTTCAAATTCCAGAGTTGTAGCGGGCAACTCCTCCTTCTCCCGAATCACATCATCATTCAATTCAGGGGAGTGGCCCAAACGTGTTTCACAAGAGTTAGAAGAGTTGGTCATGAGGGGCTCATCCTTCACCTTTAAATCAGACATGTTAAGTGATGGGAGTGGCTCATTATGACCGACCACTTCATGTACGTCTTGATCATTGATCTGGACCAAACTTGAGAGGGATCCCAGGGAGACTGTGGTTGCACATTCAGGATCGCAATAATGTTCTAGTCCAGTGAAGTGCACATTTGGGATGGGATCACTTTCCTCACATTCTACACCTAGCATGAGTTGAGGTTCGCATAAACTAACCTCTTCCTCATCATTGAAATCTTGTGTGTCATGTAAGGAATGTGTGTCATCATCAATGTATTTAAAAGACACCAATGTATCTTCACCATTCTTTCGAACAGCCATCGAGATCGACTCCTCAGAAAATTGAACCATATGCTCATTAACGGAATCCAACTCCTCATTTCAAATTTCAGATTCTTTTAAAAGTGAAAGCGGATCACTTTCCTTGCATTGTATTTCTGGATTGAATTGGGGCTGAGACGAGCAAGCCTCCTTTATCCTTTTGAGGCGCGACATGAGTGTTTCCACTGCGTTTCGAATTTCCTCAAGACAGGCCATGTCACTCTGATATGAATCCTCTTGAATCGTTTTTGGTTAGATTTCAAAGGTAGAGGATCCAAGAGAATAATCATTATAACATGTTGTTGGTTCATTTTTCCAATTTTGATGTTTCCACTGATTGTAGTCATACGGATCATAGGTGGGAGAATCTGATGGTTGGTAATACTTATTATCACTCATGATATAATCACGCATTGTTTTCTTATTATCGGATGGGTGATAATAATTCTCACAACTATAGTTATGATAACCCCAACACTCACGTACTGTTTTGTTAATCCGTGAGGTGTAATTGTTCTCCTGCATATAATCACGTAAAGACTTCTTAGCCGGTGGATCTTTATATTCTGATCAATTCTCAATGATAGTTTTAGAAAAGTTTTGAGATATAGGTTGATTTATATCATCATTATCCTAAAATAAGTTATTCTTCTCAGCATACTGACGTTGCCACTCATGCATATACATGATGAAACCCTTAATTTGAATTTAATCCTAAGAAAAATAAAAGAAGAGATTCTATAGCAGTGTGGAAAGTAAGAGGAGGAGAAGTTAGAAAGAATGTACCAGACTAGAGATTCCTATATTAAGATCCAATTTTAGAAAGTATATATCAGAATCTTACAAAACAGGAGAAATAGGTTAGTTTCTAGAACTTAGGAAAAACAAGAAAGATTTATGGTTAGAATAATCCTAATCTTAAACTAATCCCAAAACTAATTAATTTTAAAAACGCAACTGTCAGTGCCCGGCAACGGCGCCAAAAACTTGTTCACTCCCCAAGTGCAGGGTTGTGATGTAGTAATAACTCGGTAAGACCGAGGTCGAATCCCAAGGGACTGAATCTTATACGTTATCTAAAACTAACCAGAACTAGAACTAGAATGAGATGAAATCTAAATCAACTAGAATTTCAAGGAATAATTATGAAATTATTATCTAAAACTTAGGAGAAATTCAGAGAGAAGGGCACTAGGGATTCAGAGGATCCACTTGTAGAGATTAGGGAGACCTTATGCATGTTCTATGGACACTAACTGAACTGACATTGATCTAGTTTTCAAGAGATGAAAGGTATATGAATTAGAATGGATTCCATCACCAAACCATGCCCAAAAGACTATGGCAAACAACAGAATTAAACTAATTACCAACCCATCATATGTATGAAGGTTAGGAAGGGTACCGACATCCAACCATGCCCAGGAGACTATGGTGAACAATAGGGCTTCCTGACATCATAAACATAAAGGAGAACGGAAATATTCAAAGCCATTGCAGACCCATTGTAATTTCAGTCACAAAAGACCATTAAAGACTAAAAATATTTCCATTAAAATCAGACTAAAACCAACATCAATTCATGAATTAAAATTAAATTGAAAACATGAAATAATATCTCCCATCTTACTACAAGCTTCACCTCCTAGCCCTAGCTAAGAGGTTTAGCTCAACATAGGCATGATGAAGCTAAAATCCCTTAGAAAAAAAACATAAAAGAAGGAATTAAGAAAAGAAGTTGAAGCCGTCTCTCTCCCTCTCTTCCACTTCACGTCCAAGCTTCCAACGTCTTGGTGTGTATCTCCCTCTCTCTCTCCCTTCCTTCTCCTTTTATAGCCAGCAAGGAAGCCGGTGCTGGAGTCGGCAGAAGGGCCCTACATATAGCAGATTGTCGGTGGAGTTTCGCAACTCCCACTTACGCAGCCAACGCATCTTATGCATCTGTCCTTGTTGTTGGGCCCTTGATTGAGGTCAGGCAGGAAATCCATTCCATTCATCTTGTTTAGCTTGAAATTTTGGCCGGATATGGATAGTTTTGGATGTCTTTTGACGCGGCCCACTTAATCTTCCATTCCGCCGTCAATCCTGCGTTTGACGGATTAGATTTAGATCCTCGCGATATTCTGAAATAATGCCACCTAGGCAGTGGTAACATGGACCATTTTGGTCTAGTGGACGGTCTGGATTATGCATATGTACAAAGTATGGGGCCCACAACATGAATCAGCGTCCTCTGTTGCGAAACAGAGCTCTCACGTACGCTCGCTGTGATGGTCGGTGGACCCCAGGACGACATTGCATGGAAAATCCATGCCGTCCATTGAAATCACGTCGCAAAACCAGTAAGAAATGACTGGTTTCAGATTGATTTTGGCTTGGCCCACGGAATATTTTACTTCGCCGTCCATCTGACGTTTAACGATGGAAATCAAGTGATCGTACGCATGGGACCAAAAGGAAAACTTGTCGAGGGTTGTGGCCGTGCCCCTGAGTGAATGGACGGTCCTGATCTTTTAAAATGATGATGGGTGGGCCCCACTGTATGAAACCGGCGTTGTGCGAAGGGATGCTGTTGAGTTTTTTTTTTTAAAATTTTGGAAGATGGAGTCGGTCAGCGTACGCTGACCGAATATTGCTGTAATGGTGCACGGCATGTGCCATCGTTCCCCATGTACATGCAACGTACATGTGAGGTTCATAATGATGTTCTTGAGAAATCCGCTCGGCCCATTCATTTTGTCACCACATTTTATAAGTTGATACCAAAATTGGAGTAGATCCAGACATCAGGCGGGCCCCACTTAATGAATTAAGGGGCTGATCTAGCCGTTGGCCCACTTCCAGAGATCTTCAATAGCTGAAATTTGACGTGTACGGTTCATTTATGGTCCTCAGGCCATGTATGAAGTTTCAAGCTGATCGGATGGTGAGAACCTTATGATCTTGCATTCTGAGCCAATTTCGGGCCACTTGAGCCTTAGTTTCTCAATTTCCTCGAATCTCTGGCGTGTAATTCCGTCGATCTTGGTTCCCTTAAGTTCGTCCCTTGCTCTGGTGAATTCTGAGCGTTAAATCCATACTTTAAACACCTATTTTCAGTTCAAGATCATAAAGACACCCTGCTTCACAAACACGATTAAATTGGGCTATTAGACAGTACAAAGTTCGTAAATTCAGGCAATAACTGCGGTCTAATATGCAATATTTGACCCTCAACATTGGGTTATAGGTTAAGGTTTAGGTTTAGGTTATAAGTTATAGGTTATAAGTATAGGTTTAGGTTTAGGTTATAAGTATATGTTTTGAGAATTGAGAATAGGTTTAGGTTAAGGTTATAAGTTTAGGTTTAGGTTATAGGTTAAGGTTATAAGTATAGGTTTTAGGATTTGAGAATAGGTTTAGGTTAAGGTTATAAGTTTAGGTTAAGGTTGTAAGTATATGTTATAGGTTTAGATTAAGGTTATAAGTATAGGTTTTGGGATTTGAGAATAGGTTTAGGTTAAGGTTATAAGTTTTGGTTAAGGTTGTAAGTATAGGTTATAGGTTTAGGTTAAGGTTATAAGTATAGGTTTTGGGATTTGAGAATAGGTTTAGGTTAAGGTTATGAGTTTAGGTTAAGGTTATAAGTTTAGGTTATAGAGTAAGGGATTTGAGAATACATTTAGGTTTTAGGTATAGGTTTAGGTTTAGGTTATAGGTTTTGGGATTTGAGAATAAGTTTAGGTTATATGTATAGGTTTAGGTTAATGTTGTAGGTTATATAAGTTTATGTTAATGTTGTAGGTTATAAGTTTAGGTTTAGGTTTAGGTTTAGGGATTTAAGAATACATTTAGGTTTTAAGTTTAGGTTTAGGTTTTACGTTTAGGTTAAGGTTACAGGTTTAGGTTATAGGTTTAGGTTTAGGTTATAAGTGTGGGTTATAGGTTTAGGTTTAGGTTAGGTTATAGGTTAAAGTTTAGGGAATTGAGAATAGGTGTAGGTTTAGGTTTAGGTTTATGTTATAGGTTTAGGTTTATGTTATAGGTTTAGGTTTAGGTTTTAGGTTTTGGGATTTGAGAATAGGTTTAGGTTAATGTTGTAGGTTATAAGTTTATGTTAATGTTGTACGTTATAGGTTTAGGTTAAGGTTTAGGGATCTGAGAATACATTTATGTTTTAGGTTTTACGTTTAGGTTATGGTTATAGGTTTAGGTTTAGGTTTAGGTTATAAGTGTAGGCTATAGGTTTAGGTTTATGTTAGGTTATAGGTTTAAGTTTTAGGAATTGAGAATAGGTTAAGGTTTAGGTTTAGGAAATCGGGTTCGAGTTCAGGTTTAGGTTTGGGTTTTCAAGTTTAGGTTTAGGTTAAGGAGTTGAGATTAGGATTAGGTGTAGGTTTAGGTTTAAGGATTTGAGAATACATTTAGGTTATAGGTTATAGGTTTAAGTTATAGGTTTAGGTTTAGATTATAAGTGTAGGTTATAGGTTTAGGTTTAGGTTAGGTTATAGGTTAAGGTTTAGGGAATTAAGTTTAGGTTATAGGTTATATGTTATAAGTTAAGGTTTAGGTTATAGGTTAAGGTTAAGGTTTAGGTTACAGGTTAAGGTTTAGGTTTAGGTTATAGGTTTAGGTTTAGGTTAAGGTTTAAGTTTATGTTATAGGTTTGGGATTTGATAATAGGTTTAGGTTATAAGTATAGGTTTAGGTTAATGTTGTAGGTTATAAGTTTATGTTAATGTTTTAGGTTATAGGTTTATGTTTAGGTTTAGGTTTAGGGATTTAAGAATACATTTACGTTTTACATTTATGTTTAGGTTTTATGTTTAGGTTAAGGTTACTGGTTTAGGTTTAGGTTATAAGTGTAGGTTATAGGTTTAGGTTTAGGTTAGGTTATTGGTTAAGGTTTAGGGAATTGAGAATAGGTTAAGGTTTAGTTTAGGAAATCGGGTTCGGGTTTAGGTTTGAGTTTTCAAGTTTAGGTTTATGTTAAGGAGTTGAGATTAGGATTAGGTGTAGGTTTAGGTTTAGGGATTTGAGAATACATTTAGGTTTTAGGTTCAAGTTTAGGTTTTAGGTTCAGGTTAAGGTTATAATAGGTTTAGGTGTAGGTTAGGTTATAGGTTTAGGTCATAGGTTTAGGTTCAGGCTATAGGTTTAGGTCTAGGTTATAGGTTTAGGTTTAGGTTTAGGTTATAGGTTATAGGTTTAGGTCATAGGTTTAGGCTTAGGTTATAGGTTTAGGTTTAGGTCATAGGTTTAGGATTAAGTTTAGGGAATTAGGTTCGGTTTTGGGTTCGGATCGAGTTGAAGTATTCTCTAGTATTATCTACTACATACTAGTAACATACAACCATTATTGGGGCACCATACCATAAGCTATAAGAATTTCATGTCCCCCTAAACAAGGTATCCTCCATTCATAACACACACACACACACACACACACACACACACACACACACACACACACACACACATATTATAAGTTCTTTATTTTCATTTACATTTGCACATACATTCATCATCCATCCAAGAAAATTAAAACAAATACTGTCACTCTATAACTAACAGTTGAAATGAAAAATCATGCATCTTATCTTACCGCCGAAATTGATGACACGTTGGACTGGCCTGGGGAACCATGTGATACATTAATTCCCAGGATGATTGTGGGAACACCAGAAATCAGGGGAATGAAAAATGAATGTTCAACTGCAAGTAAGGAATTCATTCCACCAAGTTGTTGAAAAGAAATGAAAGGAGGTTGTCAACTAGACAGAGAGATCACACCTGAAAGTCCATAGGGAAGGGACATGATATTTCAGCTCACCCTGGCATTTATCTTCAAAAGAACATTTGTCAGACACTGGTCATTGACTTATTGAGGTGCAATGCATTGAGTGACAATACCAAATTCTGGCAGGTTCTTTTTCTTTCATGGACCTTCAGAAATGGCACAAACTCATACATTAAATGTATAGTAGAACAAAAATAACAGTATTCATTACATCTGCTCCACTCTAACAATAGGTGGAGAACACCTCCACTGAGGACTCTCTTCAAAGTAATCAAATGGCTGATCAATGAACTGAAATATAACAAATTGTAAGGGTCCAAAAAAAATAATTGAAACAACTAAATTCATAAAACCATTGATGGTCATACATGGGTCTCTCTTAAGCATAAGGTCACAGAGAAATGGCCTCAGAATCAGGCTCGTCAGGCCCATGAAAGCTATAAATGACCCTGTACTCGTTCTAGTGTCCAGGATAGCCCTGTCTCTCTCTCAAAACAAAGGGAGCTTAGAGAGAGAGAGAGAGAGAGAGAGAGAGAGAGAGAGAGAGAGAGAGAGAGAGAGAGAGAGAGAGAGAGTTAAAAGAAATTACCATATCAAAAAAGATCAAGATGAGCCTGCTACTTCTTGCTCTGCTCCTAACAATGTGGAAGATGGACAATCCTTTGTTCACCCCACTTTCACTCCCTCCAATCAAAGCCTTTGAGGCTTCTCCATTTTCTAAAGCTATCCCTCCTTTCATTCTCTCACTCTCTCTCTCTCTCTCTCTCTCTCTCTCTCTTCTGAGAATGAATGAATGGAATGGAATGGCCTTGCTCCTGCGCCTAAAAAAAGAGATGATTTAGCTATTGAGATGAATGAGGATATATAGAGACATGTACTTATAGTCGAGACTTGAAAGCAATACAAGGAGGAGGAGATTAAAATTGGCTTATCACCATTCAAAGGGTGGGACCCGCATCTCTTTGACCATATATCATAACACCTGGAATGTTTTCATGCGATCCTACTTACTAAATCTTTGCTTGCTCTTTCTTTATTTAACAAGCATTTTTCCATGTTTGCTAGAGGATGATAACCTGTATGCATTCAGGAAACAACTACACACATGTGGCAAAGGTTTACCTCAATCCAAATCGTCTGCATCACGGAATCAAATGCCCAAAATCAAGAACTAAGTACATTTGTTTGATACAAATAGAGATTGAACAAAAGAAAACCAATAGAAGATCTTACTCTATGAGCTGTTTGAACATATGGAGATTTTCTAGACAAGTCAACATGTGATCATCTTATGTCTGTGTGACTGATTTGAAGTCGGGATAATAACTACGAAGCACCTACAGAAAATTCATTCCATAAAAAATGTCCAAATTTTGGATCATACCTCATGAATATCAATATCTAGCCAGCAGAACGAAGCATAATTCTGCCCCAGAGAGAACTGCATAAATACCGAACTAGCAGCATTAAACTATATTAAAGCCAATAACAAAAGAAAGAAATATACAAAATCTTTGAGAAAAATACTATGGCTACTGATTTAGGAATTTTTCCAAACACTTGATGGGCAATAACTAATGTGATTAAATGTAATGATAGATTATAATCCCAGTTACATGGAATCTAAACGGTGCATCTGGAGTGCCTTCTCATGCTCTCTTGAATCTGGAAGGTGAAATCCCTAATTTTAAAAATCCTCAGATTCCCAAAATCCTAAAATCCTCAATTTGTAAAATTAAAAAAACCCAAATTTGAGGTCCACATTCAAATCTATAAGCCATAAAATTCCCAAATCCCTAAATGAGAGTCCACATTTGAATAAGGAATTTACGAGTTACTAAATCCCCAAATTCATAAATCAGCATTGTGATTGAGAAAGATTGAGAGAGAAATACCTCATGTTCGTGAATCTAATTCAATCAAGCTTCAGAGAGTGAGAGGGGTATGGAGGGCTACCTTATTCACAAGTAGCATGATCTTCTCAGCCAACGTCAGCCGTTCAAACAAGTCCCTCACATAGTCGAGGATGGGCAAGGGCATGCAATAAATGGTGAACTTTTTAGTGTTGCCGATGCATGCAGATGTTGGACGGGCTGCTTTTTTTGGTGGAGAGAGAGAGAGAGAGAGAGAGAGAGAGAGAGAGAGAGAGAGAGAGAGAGAGAGAGAGAGAGAGAGAGAGAGAGAGAGAGAGAGAAATACGAATTTTTGTCGGAGCTCGCGAGAATGAAAACAGGGCGGGCTGCATTTTTTTAGTGGGCGCGGATTGAATGAACGGTCCTGTTAGAGGCTCCGTGAAGCCCACCGTGATGTATGTTTTTTATCGATGCTATCCATTCAATTTAACATTTTTTTTTGGGATTTATCCTAAAAAAGGAGGGAAATAGAAGGCCCATGTCGACCACACCACAAATCAACAAAAGACAACTAATCTCTGTTGTCTCTTACTGTGTGGTCCACTTGAGCCTTCGATCTTCCTACTTTTTCGAGCTAATGGCCTAAAATGAGCTGTTAAAATGAATGGAAGGCTTAGATAAAACAGAAAAATTGTCGTGGCCCTATATAACTTCTTATGGACCATCAATTTATAATTGCCTAAAACATATAAAATCACTTGGTGGGGCCCACCTGAAATTTTGATGCATATGAAACTTGGTTCGACTCCTTATCTAAGTGGGACACACATAATGGATGGGCTGAATTTGTGAACCATATCTCAGTGGGCCCAACAAATGATTATGAATATTTTAATGGAGGATAACCCCTCTCAACTTTTGTATGTGGTGTGGCCCAAAAACGTCACGGATTAACTTGATTTCTAAGCCCCAGGCCCACCATGGATGGTGCACTGACTGATTGGGTAGATGTTCAACACCCATCATGGTGGGGCCCACACAGATCGACCGTATGAGAAGTTCCCATGAGATTGACCGTATGGAACCTTTTCCCATACATACATATATATATATATATATATATATATATATATATATATATATATATATATATATATATATATATAATTATAAAATTATTATATATCCATCATTAAAATCCTCCTAAGGCCCACTATACTGTTTATTTGACATCTAATATGTTGATTAGGTCATACAGGGCCAGATGAAGGGGAAAAACAAAAATCAGTTTGATCCAAAACTTTTATGGCGCCAAAATGTTTTTTAATGGTTGATGCTCATTCAACACTGTTTCCTGGAGTGTGGTCCACTTAAGATTTGGATATATCTCATTTTTGGTCTCATACCGTAAGATGATCTTTAAAAATAGATAGATGACATGGATAAAACACATACATCATGGTAAGGCTCATAGAGCACCAACCACCAGCCATTGGATGGTGTCAGGGGGAGTAGACAATTTGTTCCCCTTATTTGTGGTGTGGTCTATTTAATCTTTGGATATGATTCATTTTTTTGGATAATTCTCTAAAATTATCTCAAAAAATGGATGAACGGTGTGGGTTGATCCCAAATTTTTGATAAATCTAAAACTCAAGTGTACCATGTCATGCGAAACAGTGTGGAATAATGATTTCCACCGTTGATACCTTCATTGGGCCCACAATAATGTTTATTTGACATCCAACATGTTCATAATATTAAAAAGATATAAATGAAGAGAAAACGCAAACATCAGTTTGATCCAAAACTTCTATGAATGTTATTTTTAATGGTGGATGTTCAGTCCCTACTTTGTAGTCCACTTAAGCTTTGGACCCGGCCCATTTTTTGGTTAATATCTTAAAATGATCCAAGAAAAGTGTTGAACGGTATGAAGAAAGTCAATCCATGACTTATGTGGGCCAAGAGCTTAAAAATAAAGTCAATCCATGACTTGGGTGGGCCACACCACATATTATAATGGAGAGGGGTTTCCTTAAAACATTCATAATCATATATTAGGTCTGCCTAAATGTGATTCCCGTATCCAACCCACTCATTATGTGTGTCCCACTTGGATGAGGGGTTAGACCAATTTTCAGCCGCATCCAAAACTCATGTGGGCCCCACCAAGTGCTTTTATATTTTTTAGGATGTCTTCACATAGTTTTAGATGGTATGGCCCACTTGAGTTTCGTATATAGATATTTTTGAGATATCTCATAACCTAAAGGGGACACATCAAATCCATGGTGTTGATGTTCGACACATATCGTGATGGGGCCCACAAAACTTACTAACATCAACTCTTAAGTTCTCACGAGGTCAGTAAGTTGGGTCACAATTTTGACCAGAATATTTGGCCCATTTTACATGTCTGGTCCATTCACTCTATTTTACTGATCAATACTCTCAATTTGACTAGTTACTCGCCTCAATCAAGCTACATATGAGAAAGATATTGGGCATACAAGATTGATCAACAATTTCAGTGAAATTTGATTTAAACATCTGAAGTTATTTACTCTTCAATCTAGACTAATTAGATTGTCCAAAAATGATTCAAGGTTCAATTAGTGAATGTGCCTAATAATTTAGTAATTTTATTTTTCACAGATAAATTTCAATTTCTATTTAAAAATAACATATTCTTTTCAAAATGTATATTTTAAAAACCTTATATGCTAGAATTGTGTGCATGTCATCAATGGGGAATCTAATGATGGGTTTGAATGTGAATGTCTTGTGTTTTTTGTTGAAACGTGTATTGAATTGGGGTGTAAATACTTTAGGAGTAGATCAGGCCTCTGTCATAGTTTCAGATTCTTAGCTTGTTATGTGGGATTAACTTGTATTGTCCAAGTTAAGCAAATCAATGAGTTCAATATTTTAGTTTTATCAGTAGCTGTACATCAATGAGTTTAGTATATTAATTTTATGAGTAGCCTTATAAATTTAATTTATGTTAACATTTCTTAATTATTTTTCATTTACTTACTAGGTTAGAATCTTTATATGTTCTTAAATATTATTATGCTCTTAGATATTACTAGGTTAGAATTTTCGTCAGTAAAAGTGGTTTTGGGTATTTTTACCGACGAAAAGATTCATTGGTAAAACTCACAGTGAAATTTTCTACCTTAAAATATATGAGTTTTGTGGGCCCTATCATGATGTATGTCGAACATCAACACTGTGGATTTGATGTGTCCCCTTTAGGTTATGAGATATCTCAAAAATCATCGGTAAATGAAACTCAAGTGGGCCATACCATCTAAAACTAATTGAAGACATCCTAAAAAATATAAAAGTACTTGGTGGGGCCCACATGAGTTTTGGATGTGGTTGATGAAAGTGCACCTATTACATGCCCTGGTTTGTCAATTACGTTGTATGTTGAGTCAGTCGGACGACAGCACCTAACAAGAAGATCAAGTCAAGCGTCTGTCTCATCTGGATGTGTGGAAGCTCACCAAAAGGTAAATCATAGCCTCACATCCCATGTCTCAAAACATCAGGTGATTAAACCCTTAAAAAGAACTAGAACATCTTAGGGTTTATGTGTAAGAAAACCTTTTATCCAAAAGAAAATTTTCTACGTTTTTCTTACACTGTCGATTATATCGATTCCCCTTTCGATATGATCAACCAGCTCTGTCGATGTACTCAGCATATCAATCGATACAATCGAGTGAGGACAAAAAGTGTCCAGTAATCAAACAATCTTCTGGACGATTTATCGATATATCGACCTTCGAGTCGATATCATCGATATTCGAAAATCGATCATATCTGAAGTGGATTGATCGTATCGACAGACTGCTTTCCGATGCCCCTATTTTTCTAAAGAAAACTATCAACTGCTTCAATATATCGATGACTGTCCGATTCAATCTAAACTTAAATATCGATCATATCGGGAGTCAGTCGATCATATCGACTGTGGGGCGCATGTTCTCTCAAGCATGAATTTCAGGTTGCTTTTAATGTTGATTGGGGTGCCTGTCGATAAATCGATATTCATATATCGATCATATCGAAACCAGTCGATTAGATCGAGTCAGGACATAATTCGTCCAGCAAGCTTACATGTAAAATCTATACGATTTTCGGTCCCATCGAATGGTCGCCGATATGATCGATGTACAAATTCTGATGACATCGACTGGTTCCCCGATCATATCTGTGATCCTAAAATTCTTCAAGACGTTTCTCTTATTTTTCAACTGTCGATAGAATCAAACCATCACTCGATGGAATCGGAGTTTGAAATCCGATATCATTGATGTGTGTCTCGATCCCATCGACCAGTTGGCAGAAGGTTTCCAAAAGCGAAATGACAATTGAGTTCTTATCATCGAGAGGTCGGCCGATACAATCGAGAGTATATGCTCGATCATATCGACGACTGATCGATGATATCGAACTCTGTCATAAATATGACCGTTTATATCCGTTGGAACCTTTTGTCTATAAATAGAGAGAGTTGTCTTCATTGCTGGTAGAGAAAGAAGAGAGTGCTTTAGTGTGTTTTAACCTTCCTATCATTTACCTAAGCCCTTTCTCTCGGGAAGTTCATCCTCCAATCCACCCTTATCATTAATATCTCATAGAGTGGATTGGGGAATGAACTTCCACATTCAAGGATCCTTCAGCTATTGCTTTAATGACATATCATTGAGCTGAGATGCCTTGAATGCATAGATGATGGGAACCTCTCTATCTTCGTTATAGGAAAACCTTTAGAGAGTGGTAGTCCATCATAACTTTGACCCAACCTAAGCCTAGCATATATACATCTTCATATTACGGATCAAGGGAGCTGAAGATTCTTCATCAACAAGTAGAAGGTCTTCATCATTGTGCTAAAAGGGACTCATCAACTTATCTGTAAGTACTAAGAGTCCAGAGGACACTTGCGATCATTCCTTTTTAGGATTGAGTTTTAAGTGTTGCTCACCATTTGAAGTCGAAGGAGGCCTCCGACGGGAGTGTACGTGCGGGGTGCGTTGTGTGGACCCTTGCTCTGTGGAGAGCATAAACATTTGGTTAGGACTATGCCAGCAAAACTCCAGGGTTAGAGGTGAACCGAGTAGAAACCTCAGGGTGCGTTGTGTGGACCCTTGTCTTGTGTGGGCATAAACATCTGGTTAGGAGTACGCCAGTAAAACTCCAGGGTTTGAGGTGAACCGAGTAGAAACCTCTGTAAAGGTTGAAGGTGAACCTGATTTAAAACCTTAGGTTTGAGGTGAACCATGGGAAACCTCCTTAGTGAAATCCGGTCACTCAAGGGTTGAGTGTGGAAGCCGGGAGTGGAGTAGACAAGTCGTCGAACCACTATAAAATGACTGTGTTTGAGTTTGATATTATCTTTCATTTATGTGATTGCCTTGCATGTCTTTATATATGATCACATCCTATGCACACACAGTCATATCCATCACAATCTCATCTATACATTGTTTGTCTTTTAAATAGTTTATGATTGGATCCTCTATCAGGCTTGGAAGCCAGTAGAGTTAAGGTTGAGTAATCCTAATCAATACTCTGTGATAGGATTAGTGTGATAAGGATCTTTAATAATCTATAAAAATTTTAAAAAAGTCCTATTCACCCCCCTCTAGGATATACTGACCTATTCCTACTTCAACTAAAGCGGTCTTCACCGCAATTTCAATTGGTATCAGAGTGGGTCTCTCTTTAAGGGCTTCACCGCCTAGAGAGTGATCTTGACTGAAGTAGAAATATGGCCAAAGGAGAGGGCTCATCTGTCACTAGACCTTCAGTATTTGATGGATCAAACAATGCTTACTGGAAGGCTAGAATGCACTACTTCCTGAGATCTTTAGATCATGAAGTTTGAAATATAGTTGAAAAAGGATATGTGGTATCATCAAAATAAATTGTACTTGAAAATGAAACCACAATTACTAAACCCAAACCGAATGAGAAGTGAACGACGTTTGACAAAGAATAGCGAAATGCTGAAGCAAAAGCAATGAACGCCATCTACTGTGCCGTGTCCCAAGACATTTTCAATCAGATAAGTATGTGGGGGACGTCTAAAGAAGCATGGGACTTATTGGAAACAACCCATGAAGGCACAAGCACTGTGAAGAGATCTAAACTACAACTCTTAACTTCACAGTTTGAAAATCTCAGGATGGAAGAGCATGAGACATTTATGGAGTTTTTCACAAAATTAAACATCATTTGTAACTCCATAGGTGGATTGGGAGAGAAGGTTCAGGAACCAAAAATATGTAGAAAAATCTTAAGATCCTTACTGGAACGCTTCAATCCTAAGGTAACAACAATTGAGAAGTGTAGGAATATTGATGAAATGAAAGTAGAAGAACTGGTAGGTTCCCTACAAACCTTTGAACTACACTTCACATAACCCCAAAAATTCAAAAACAGTCCTAAAAACTTTTAAGAAATCAAAACATGAGGACAGTGAGAGCGAAAAAGAAGATGAAGATGAGGAAGTGGCCTTGCTAGCACAAAGATTCAGAAGATTCTTTCAGAAGAATCGCGGCCATCCTTCTAGAGGTAGAAAGGTGAACTACAAACCTTCTGCAGACAAATTTGGTAAACAGACCAAAGAATCACAATGCTATACTTGTCATGAATATGGTCACCTATCTACCGAATGCCTAAACAGAAAAACCAAGGACAAGGCGATGACCGCCACATGGGATGATACGGAGGAGTCAAGTTCAGAAAACAATGACTTAGGAAGTAATGGAGATCAGAAACCTTTGAAAATTCTTATGGTCTCCACCACTTCAATTATTCCAATGGAATCTGAAAGAAAAGAAGAACAACTAGCCACTGAATCATTTTTATCTGACAATGAGGAAACCGAAGAAGAAGAAGATAAAGAGCAGAATGAATTGCAGGATGCTTGCTATACAATCATAGCATCCACATCCTTAAGAAAATTGGCATGACTGAAAAAAAAAAAGAAATTTTTGCAGAAAGATTTGGACAGAACCTTAGAAATAAACATACATTTGTCCAATGATTTGCAACAATATCTTACAGATAATGATCAATTGGAAAAAGAAAACCTATCCCTAAAAGAAGAATTATTAGAACTTATCAACAAAGCTGAACTGCTAAGAGATGATAATGCAAAACTCAAAAATGAGAACCACTCACTTTGCATTGATTTAGAAAAATCCAGAAAATTTGCCGAGATAAACTTTAAGTTTTCTCAGAGTGGTGAAAAACTTGAAAGAATGTTAGGGATAAGAAGGCCTGAAAAAGATAAGAGTGGCCTAGGGTATGAGAAAATCAAAATGAAAACTGAAAAATTTGTTGCTTCAGGTAGCAATACAAGAACGTCTCCAGTTTGTCATTGGTGTGGTGATATGGGACATTACAAGTTTGAATGCTTAAAAATAACTTCTTCTAACTCTGGTCAAAATGACACTGATAAACTTAATCGGACCAGAGTAATGCAAAATATCCTTTTATCACCCAAAATGGAAGACAGAACGAAGAAACCACTAGATCAAGTTGGTAAGATAACAAAAGTCACCACAACAAAAACTTCTGTCTTAAGGTGGAGAGTGAAGGAAAAACTGAACTCTATATCCTGAATTCCTGAGCATATAAAAACACGTTCAGATTTTGCATCAAAATCTGGATAATTTGTGAAATGATGTATCTTTTGCCTAATCCTCAATGTTACATCTAAGGTTGGAGACCTTTAATTTTTGTATATAAACAGTATCATGCTTATATTTGTATAGGATTTTTTTTATAAACTGGTTAAGTTAGAAATTATACAATAACATGTCAAAATTGGGGAAAATTCTGAATGGCACATACTTTCAAAGCAAGTAACGGTCTTCTTCGATTTCATCGACTGAGGATCGATACAATCGACAGCTGTTTAGAATGTGAAAAGTCGTGTGTCCTTGGATAACATCGAGGGTAGTCTCAATAGAATCGATCGACAACTTCTCGATACAATCGATGGGTTGTTCGATATGATCTAAAAATTTGGTGGCCCCCAAGAAATTTTGGACAGTAGAATTTCAATTTACACTGTTTCCTGTGGTGAGGTCCACTTGAGATTTGAATATACTTCATTTTTGGGATAGAGCCCTCAAATTATCTGTTAAAATGGATGGAAGGAGTGGGTAAAATATGTAAATGATGGTGGATCCCACAGAGTTTACTCAGTATGCTGAGTTACTCATTACGCTATTCACGTCCGGTACACCAGCCAAACCGTTTCCATCCAGTCCCCATCTCGCCCTAATCCTTTCCTCTCTCTCGCCCTAATCCCCTCCCTCTCCTCTCTCTTTTCATCTCGATCTCTCTCCCTCCACTCTCTCTTCCTCTCGGTCTCTCTTCCCCCTCTCTCTCTCTGCTTTGCTCTTTCGTTGTTTGTATGTCGCTCTGAGATGATATCTGATAATGTAAGGGAAAAAACATTCGAAATCTGGTAGAAATATGCATTTTTCTTCTATAGAACCGATAAATGGATCTGTTATGGTCCTTTGCTGCCTTTTCGTTCTGCATTTTATTGCTTCTTGGCCTCTTCATGGCTGAAGATCCTTTCATCTTCTACGACTAGGATGTCTCTTACATCACTGCCTCTCCGTTGGGCATCAAACAACAGGTTCTCTACCTTAGACCTCTTTTACCTTTTTCTCTCTCGCTAGAAAAAAGATCTTTAGTTATTTTGTAACTTTTAGCTGTGGTTTTGGCAAAATCATACGGTTCAGTTGGCAGAGTGAGTTAATGAAACAATGCATTTGAAGTAGATCAATTCTTGTTTGCTGGTTTTCTTGTGGGATTTTGGCATCCGACTTTTATTTTTTTCTCTTTTACACTGCATTTTATTTTCATCTGTTGTGGATCTACTAAATAAGATTAGATACTAAGATTTCTTTTATTTGGATCTGATTTTCACTATTCTGATCTTTATTTAGACTCTAATCTTGCTTATTTGAAATTGATGTGAAATGCGTTGTTTTCTCCTTTCCATTTGAAAAATCACCATCCGTTTATTAAAATGCGTATTCCATTTTTTTCTTCTTCTGAATCCTTCTCATTTTAAGCATTCTTAATGGAGGATTGATCACCTACAATGGATTGTATGCTGCAACTTTTTTTTATTTTCTTTATAATTCTTTGGCTTTAGCCCCTATAAATAAAGAGATCATCATCTCAAAATAAATAAGTAAATAATTAAATTAAAAAGTCCACCAATCTGATAGTACCAAATAAGCTTAAGTTTCTTTTATGATACATCTACACTAGGTAGCATAATTTCGACGATTTAGTTAAACTGCTTGTATGCCACATCTTCAATCTTTAAGTAATTTCTTTTTCAACTGCCCTTCTCTTGTTGTAGAAGGGTGGGTCACATATAGGCAGAACAACCATTTTTAGGTAATGACATGACAAAGACCACCTGAAGACTAGCTCACATCTTTCACATTTTGGCATGTGGCACATGTGCAATAGTCATAATGGTCAATCACCACTATTTCCAAAACTTGATCCAAAACTTGTATGGCCCATTAATGGTCAATCACCACTATTTCCTATGTTATGGTCCATCTGATAATTAGAACTGCTTCATTTTTTAGATAGTGCCCTAAACTGATTTGAAAAGTATAATACTTTCATGAAATTTATTGAATTGATATTCTCAGTTATGTTTGGTATTACGCAGATGGAATTCATGTATAAAAAAAATGATGTAAAGATATGAGATCAATTTTAGGAACTCTCAAATGTGGCCTATATGATGTTTATATGAAATTTACCTTGATTATTAGATGCATCACTTCATTTTAGTAGGGTCCACTAATTCTTGAAGTCAAATTCAATCCCTAGACTTAGTTACAAGTGCCTTTATAAGGTAATTACTATCAAAGAAGCAGTACTTGACATCAGACATGAGTTAGAAAAGTATGCTGCATGATATGTTAATTTGAATCAATTAACCATTCCTCACTAGAATTGTTTGGAATTCCACATCAACTTTTATTTCACTTTTGTCAAATATGACTTGGCTTCTAGTATTGTCAAACCTGATTTTACTTGCTTTTCCCTTTTCTGGTGCCTACTTTTCTTGCACATGGTTGCAAGTTTCATCATTCTTAAATATGAAGCAATTACAAGTAAACAAGATATCAGAATCATCAAAGAATGCATGAAATGATCCCAATTTTCAGAAACTTACTAAAAACCAATCTTGTTTCATTTTTAGCATTAACTCCATTCGAAATTATCACAACACAACAAGTTGGGCCTTTGCCAGTGTCATTTTATACAAGTGTTGAGAGTTCCAACTCCATAGAGGCAGAAACTTGTACTTGAGACAATTACCAGCGAAAAATAAATGAATGAGTGAGGATAATAACATCCCCCCTTTTGAAATCATGTTGAATTTCTTGACTGTTAAGATTAGGATAATAGCAACCCTACATAGAAGGAATATAGATACTGTAACACCCTGAAAATCGGGGGTCGTGTATAAACTCAACTCCCGAGTTCCAGACCGTCACTTATGCAACAAAAATGGTTATGATTCAATGTTGTCTGATTTAAAGCATTCACATGAGTAAAAGTATACCAAAACTGCAATTCATACTTCAGATCCAGTGATAAAAGCAAGCGGAAGACTAAACAAGATATATATCACTGTATGGAAAAACAAAGTAATCTCAACTGTCTCCAAAGTATGACTACATCTCTGAGTCTCATATACATGTACATAACAAAAGAATAATGTTCAAAAAGAAAAGTCCCACTGATGTCCCCTCGATCCAGGTCACCTACGGGAAGCCGTCATGATACTGCATATACGAGAACTCATCCTGGTCCTCGTCATCATCTAGCTCCACCTCCTGGATCTCATCGTCACCTGCAACTACAACAGGGTCTGGTGGGTGTTGCAAACACCATCCCGTAACGTGGGAATGAGTGATCAACTCAGTGGAATCATAGAGCAAAGATTAGCATGTTCACAATTCAGTCACGCGATAATAGTAAAGCAGTAAATCAGACAAGTCCTAATACTGTTGTTAATGCAAGATGATATGACGTGATGTATGCCCTCACCGACGATCACCCTCATACGGCAACATCTTACGACCGCGGCATGCCACACTCCCTAGAGTGCTCCACATCTTCCAGGCACATGCAATGCTATGGTGATATGATTACCAAGTTGTTATTAGTCCATTCAAACAGCAGGATTGGGAAACTAAGGTACCTCCCTTGTATCAATCCCAACACGGATCCTGTCTAGGGTCGTCACTCCTAGTAATCTCATACGATGTACATTTCGTAGGTCACTGCAAGGGCTGCCAGGGCTGTTGCTCGCACTCGTTGCACCGCTCCCCCATCACCTTATCAATACAGGCCTACTGTACTCTACTGCACGGAAGGGTCGTCGCCTCCCGTGAACTCAGAATACGCTCGCGGTCACTACAAAGGGCTCGTCGCCTGATCAGTGTAGGCCGACAGCTAGAATATAGTGTCCCATACCACCATAATCTGCTCACGAGTCTAGGTGCTCACTGGTCACTACGGGGAGGTTTGTGGCCCCAGCGTAGGCCGACAGCTCGACCACGGTGTCCCATACCACCATGCCCGGCTCATGAGTCTTCGTGGATCAAGGTACCACGGTTAATAGGGTTTACAATGGTAAGTTCAGTACCCTAGGTTCAAGCAGTTATGTTACATACAAGGTGAACAAACATCGGCCAGTCGGGTTACTTGACGGGCTCGACTAGCGCGATCGCATATCGAATTGAACGACATGAAGTGCGTAAAACACTTCACGTGGCCTAACCACTGCCGCCAACTCTCAACACGAATCACATTCATCGACGCGTCGTTCGTGGCTATGACCAGTCAGCCACGAAATCGCTCGGTTACCGACTGCCTGGACTAAGTCAAGTCCCACACATCTATGGAATTACTATACAAGGTATTGGAATTGAAATACATCATGTGAGCATGTTAGCACATGTTATAACTTTCAACTTAAGCAAATCTTCAAGGCATACTTCCCATGCATATTCAACTTAAGCAAATCCTCAAGCACATACATTCCATGCATGTAATGAAATCATGCATTTTGTCAACATGTAGAAAATCATTTAGGTCGGCATAATAATTGAAAAATCAATCACAAAGTATCAAATAACATCATTTAATTCAATACATACTAATACAAGCATTTATACAAACACATGCACTACACACTTAGGTCTACATATAGCATGTCGACCCAAAGTGTGCAACTAGGCGAATCTCTTCGCCAAACTAATTATGCACGCATTCCTAACTTCCTAATGCGACAACAAACCATGTCAATCACATCAGCAAAATATGAATGCAAACAGTACTTCCTACAAATGACTAAAATGCCCTAAATCTCATATTCTTCGTTAGCTTACGAAACGGGAAACGGAGAGCATTTTGTACATGTCAAACGGCGATGCCGTCAAGAATCTACTATTAAACGACATTGAAAGTATTGGGAACCGTCAATCAAAGCGTCTAAAATCCTCACCTAGTGTCTTGTAGACTCGGGAATTGAAGCGGAGTGTATATGCTTCGTCTACGGCGAGTAAGGAGCCTAATACATAAGATCCATAAGCTACATCGCTATGGAAACAAGAAAAACTCAAATCACCAACTATTTAGGGTTTTTACTTACCTAGGATTGCGGTGGAATCGCCGGGGAAAGCGGTAGAGGAGTGTTGCTTAAGCAAGTGCAACACGTAGCACAAGTGGCGGGAAGAACTCTCCCACTCTCTCACAATCTCTCACTCTTTTTCTCTCTCCCAAGCTAGGGCTTCTCTCAAATTCGGATGGGAGAGAGGAGTGAGGGTTTCAACCCCTTTTATAGCCTAAAACATTCCCAAAATAGGCTTGGGAACAATGTTTACTTGGTGCCTAACCAAATCGGGGCCGTTTCGGTCCAAAAGGGCATTTCTGGAGGTCCCCTGGCCAAATGCGGTCGGACTTAAGCTCATGCATACTAGATCTAGCATACATCCAGTTTTCAGACCGGTTGGGTTCCCAGATCGCACGTGGCGGCCCAGTTTCAGTTTAACGGTCACCGCACCAAGATCAGGCCTATAAGTCTCGTGATATATAATAGATATTTTTCCTGATCCAAGGGTGTAATTTGGCTGTATTCTGACGGTCAGAATGCTTAATACTGATGCGTCAAATTTGTGTGCCAGATTTGAATTTGAAATTCCAACTATGTCCCTATTCACACTCTCTTCGGTCCGGGCTCAATGAAATAGCCTGTGATAATCGGTTTGACTTGATTTTTGGAATGAGTGTCAAGCCCAGCTAGACGGTCCTAACGGTCTAAGATAGGAGGTATCGGACTTTCAACGTGCGGTCTAGATCCAATACAAAGATTCAAAGTGGTCCAGAGAACAAACCGGCTTAGAGTTTGGTCCGAGGCTTTAGAGCATTATAGCACCCTTAGTTCCACTCGCTTCGGGCCTTGTAGAACGTATTTAAAGTGATCAGGGACCATTTCCCAGCTATTCTAACGTTGCACTAGCTAACCTAGTCAAATTTTCCAAAGGAATGAATTCTACGCAATTTCGGGTCGAGTTGGTACTCGAGCCCAAGTATGGATTTTTCACGGGCGTTACAATCTACCCCCCTTAACAAATAATTTCGTCCTTAAAATTTTGTACCTTTTCGTACTCCTCGAGAAGCTGTGGGTAGTTCTTTCTGATCTCGGCTTCTGTCTCCCAGGTAGCCTCCTCCTCAGTATGATGCGTCCATAGTACCTTCACAAGGGGAATCACCTTGCTACGCAGTACCTGCTCCTTCCGGTCTAAGATGCGTGTCGGTCGCAGGATATAAGTAACATCCTCTCCTAACTGCACCTGCTCCCATCTGATGATATGAGAAGGATCAGCAACGTACTTCTTCAGCATAGAAACATGAAATACGTTGTGGACGCTCGCGAGGGGCGTGGGTAAAGCCAATCGGTAAGCCACTGCTCCCACACGATCGAGGATCTGAAATGGACCAATGTATCGCGGTGCCAGCTTCCCCTTCTTCCCGAACCGAAGGACTCCCTTCATAGGGGAAACTTGCAAAAACACATGATCCCCGACTGTGAACTCTAGTGGTCTCCGTCTCGTATCGGCGTAGCTCTTCTGTCTGCTCTGCGCTGTAAGAAGCCGACGTCGAATAATATCAATCTTCTCTGACGTCGCCTACACCAACTCTGGGCCGATCAAGCTGCGCTCACCGACCTCTAACCAGCAATGCGGTGCGCGACAAGGTCGCCCGTACAGCGCCTCATAAGGTGCCATGCCGATACTCGCCTGGAAGCTATTGTTGTAAGCAAACTCCGCATATGCAAGACAGTCATCCCAACTGTCCTTGAAGTCCAATGCGCAAGCTCGCAACATGTCCTCCAGGATCTGGTTCACTCGCTCCGTCTGTCCGTCCGTCTGTGGGTGGAAGGCAGTACTGAACTTCAACTTCACACCCATAGCCTCCTGAATGCGAGTCCAGAAAATAGAAGTGAACCGCGTGTCTCTGTCCGACACGATCTCCAACGGAACTCCATGCAGACGCACGATCTCCCTAATATACAATCTAGCCAGCTCGTCTGCAGAGTTCGTAACTCTGATCGGTAGGAAGTGCGCCGACTTCGTCAATCGGTCGACGATCACCCAAATGGAATCATGCCCCTTCCTCGTCTTCGGCAACCCAGAAATGAAGTCCATGGAAATGAAATCCCACTTCCACTCTGCAATAGGCATAGGCTGCAAAAGTCCAGGTGGTCGGTGATGCTCTGCCTTCACCTGCTGACAAGTGAGACAACGGGACACGAACTCAGCTATGTGGGTCTTCATACCTTTCCACCAGTACGTCCTCTTCACGTCACGATACATCTTCGTGCTGCCAGGATGCATCGCGAGTCTAGTAGAATGCGCAGCCTCGAGAATCTCTCGTCTCAAGTCAGGGACATCAGGAACGCATAGGCGGCCACGGTAACGTAAGCCCCCATCCATGCCAACTCGCCAGTCGGTGTCAGCATCATCACTGGCCTGCTCTCGAAGCTCAGTAAGATGCGCGTCGTCCCTCTGCGCCTCGATGACACGGTCATCGATCGGGGATCGCACCTGAACATGTGCGATGAACTCAAATGGCTCCTCTACGGTGAGTTTCTGCTCAAAGTCTCGCAAAAACTCAACCATATCCCACTCGGCAACCATCAGCGGAGCCGCAAACTCTATCGCCTTCTTGCGGCTCAACGCATCAGCCACAAGGTTCGCCTTCCCAGGATGGTAAGAGACTTCAAACTTGAAGTCCTTCAGCGTCTCCATCCATCGCCGCTGCCTCATATTCAAGTCCCGCTGCGTGAATATGTACTTGAGGCTCTTGTGGTCGCAAAAGAGCTCGAACTCCTCTCCGTAAAGGTAATGTCTCCAGAGTCTCAGTGCGAATATAACGGCTGCCAACTCCAGGTCGTGTGTAGGGTAATTCTCCTCGTGCTTCCTTAATTGTCTCGAGGCATACGAAATTACCCTGTCCCTCTGCATAAGGACACAACCCAAACCAACACTAGACGCGTCAGTGTATATAGTGTATTTAACCCCTTGCTCTGGCAATACTAGCACAGGGGCGGACGTAAGTCTGTCCTTCAGCTCCTGAAAAGCTGACTCCGCCTTATCATTCCAGGCGAACTTCACGTCCTTCCGTGTCAACTGAGATAAGGGTCTCGCGATCTTCGAGAAGTCCTGAATGAAGCGCCGATAGTAGCCAGCGAGACCCAAGAAACTCCTCACCTCAGTGACAGAACCAGGCTGCTCCCAGTCCTGCACCGCAGCTACCTTAGACAGGTCAACTGCCATGCCATCTTTGGACACCACGTGTCCCAGAAACTTCACCTCCTGCTTCCAGAAGTCGCACTTCTTATACTGTGCGAACAACTGATGCTGTCTGAGCGTATCAAGGACCAAACACAAGTGCTCCTCATGCTCCTCTCGACTCCTAGAGTATACCAAAATGTCGTCGATGAAGACAACGACGAATCGATAGAGGAAAGGCCGCAATACCCGGTTCATCAGATCCATGAACACGGCCGGTGCGTTCGTGAGACCGAACGACATCACGAGGAACTCGTAGTGACCAAAACTGGTCCTGAACGCTGTCTTCTGCACGTCCTCATCTCTGACGCGCAGCTGATGATATCCTGACTGAAGATCAATCTTCGAGAAGTACTGCGCTCCTCTCAACTGATCAAACAAGTCATCGATCCTGGGCAAAGGGTACTTGTTCTTCACTGTGAGTTGATTCAGCCTGCGATAATCAATACACAATCGCAGCGAACCATCCTTCTTCTTCACGAACAAGACCGGTGCTCCCCAAGGAGATACGCTAGGCCGTATAAAGCCAAGCTCTAGCAGACCGTCAATCTGCGTCCTCAACTCCTCCATCTCACAAGGTGCCATGCGATACGTCGACAGTGAGACGGGTGTAGAACCAGGAATCAGATCGATAGTGAAATCGATCTCACGTCGGGGTGGCAAACCAGGGATCTTCCTGAACAGATCCCCGAACTCAGAAACAACTGGCGTCTGCTCAAGTACCTGGGCACCAGCGTCGCGCAACAGAGTGGCGTAGCTAAGAATGCGGAAAGGAAGATTTACCCGCACTGAAAATGTGAAAGGCGTGCCCTCAGGCTCGTACACCGTCACCACACGAGCCTCGCAGTCAATCTCGGCTCTCGCTGCAGTCAACCAGTCCATGCCAAGAATGACGTCGAGATATACGAGCGAGGGATCGACGACCAAATCAAGAGTCATCGTCCTGCCTCCCAGATCAAGTAAACAACCCTCACACATCTGGGTGACATCCGAATAATCTCCATGAGCTGCAAGGACTCGCACGCTATCCATAGTAATAGTCTGCAACCCAAGACGTCTGACTACGGCACGCGATATCAAAGAAATCGTGGAACCAGTGTCCACCATGACAAGAACGGGAGTACCTCCGATATGGCCCGTGACCTCGAAGGCTGAATGCTGGAAAGTCGGCGTCGTAGCTGCCTCAGCGGTCAGTGCATGAACTCGAGCCTGCTGTGGCCGGTTCGGCCGCTGTGTCAAGGGCCGTGGGGGCTGTCGAATCTGCGATACTGTGGGTCTGAAAGAGGACTGCGCAGGAGCTGACCGTATAGGCGGTGCTGATATCGCTTGTGGACGTACACGATCAATCTTCTGCGGCGGCGAGAACCCACTGTCCCGCATCCTCGAAAAGCAACTCGGCGCTAGGTGGCCCGTCCTCCCACAGTATGTGCACGATAAATCAGGGCGCCTAAACGGTCCCACTGGGGCCGTGGTCCTGGTAGGAGGATCAATGCGAGGCCTCTTGCCCGCGAAGGGCCTATCTGGCAACTCCGGTCGCGGCCTGGAAGTAGTCGGGCCTCGTGATCGCGCAAGTCGATCCACGTCCTGCTCTGCCCGCATGGACATGTGAACCAACTCCGCATAGGAGGAGAAACTGATACAGCACATCTTCGACCGAATATCCGGTCGCAAGCCCTCCAAAAAGCGCCGTATGCGCATCTGCTCATCAGCTAGAATCGTCGGGACGTACCTGCCCAACTCTGTGAACCGATGCTCATACTCGGTAACCGTCATCGCTGCCTGCCTGAGACGGAGAAACTCATTCTCCCTCTCGTGTCTGTAGGTCTGAGGATAATACTTCTCATGGAAGCGAAACTCGAATGCTGCCCATGTCCATACGAAGTCTGCGGTAACAGTCCGCAATACACTATCCCACCACATACTGGCCTCTCTCTCAAACTGGAAGGTAGCCAGCTCTACCTGCTCTGCCTCAGTACAGTGCAACATGCGCAGAATCTTCGACACTCGGTCGAGCCAAAACTCAGCCTCCTCGGGTCTGTGAGAACCCGTGAAAGTAGGAGGCCGCAAGCGCTGAAATCGCTCCAGAAGGCCCCGTGTGTCGGCAGGGTTCCCCGCAGGGAAAGCAGGCTGCGCAGGAAGTGCTATGCCCTCATCCTGGGCGTAAGCATAGGCATCCTCAGCTGGATGCGCGGGTGGTGCAGGCGGAGTAGATGCAGTCGCACCCCCACCCTGGGCTAAAGTCCCGACTATAGTAGTCAATAGCTGCTGCTGCTGTAGCATCATAGCCATCATCTGCTCGAATCTATCAGGTGGTGGAGCAGGCTGTGGCGGATGAGGTGCGGAAGTAGATGCGCGCTGTGACTCTCTAACTGATGGTGTAAATGGCGGTGGTCCATCTGTAGGACCAGTAGCAGGCTGAGACGATCGAACAGTCTCAGGAATCGGGCCCACAGCAGGGTCCGGACGAGTGCCAGACTGAGAAGGAGTCTGATCCATCTGCTCAGACAACGAAAGCCGAACCGTGCTCCTCGTAGTCTTAGGTGGCATTCCCTATATTCAAAATAGGGCGCAACCTTGTCAGTATCAATTGCTCAAATACACCACAATCATTCACTAAAGAGTCAAAGGCATTCCATGCATTTCAATTAATCGAAATTGTCACAGTACAAGGGATATATCCTTACAAGCATCATGACTAGAATGACATGGAAATTAAGACAGTTAAGCAACAGCGACAAAAGCAAAGCACTAGCCCTAATAGGCTTTACACACATGAAACAGAAAATAGCTAACTACTCATAACAACATCAAAGATCGCGTTGCTAGTCGGAGTCTGGCGACGGAGGACGAGCACCCTTATCCTGTAAACAACACAGGATTGCCTTCAAGGTGCGAGTCACCTTGCCAAATTTCTTCTTCGCAACGGCCTTGGCATCAGCGACCTCTGCTCGAAGTTCTTGGACTTCCCTTCGCAAAGCGGTCTGACTCTCCTCCATCCGAGCAATGCGATCGTCAATAGTAGTCTGCGAAGAAGGAGGAGGGCTCTCGTCAGTATCCTGAGCCTCCTCTTCTGCTTCTTCCTGAGTCTCTTCCTGAACCTCTGCACTAGGTTCTCCTTCGCTTTGATCTTCCTCTTCATCAAAGTCGTCCCCACTATCCCTTTCAAGTTGATTTTTACGATATTGCGACCCAATCTTCATCTTAACCATCGTCGACTCATCGATGGTGTGAATCGATACCGGCAACTCGGGTCCAAGTCTATAGGCAAACTCAAGCGCAATCTTGCAAATGAGTCGGCCAAAGGGAAGGGATTCGGATGTTCTTCTCGACCTGGCTATGAGAACTATCTGCCGTAAGATGAAAGTGGCCATACATACGTTCTCTCCCTGGGCCACCAGAAATAAGAAATCGACCATAAGACGTGTACATTCAATGCGGTTCGTCGACCTAGGATAAACATTGAACGTGCAGATGTGATGCAGCAGACGTAAATCCTCAGACATGTACGTCGCCTTGAGGCTATTATTAGGCTGCCATGGAACCAACTTACCGCACAGAAACCTGGTGCGGCGATCTCGTTCACGTCTAGTCCTCAAATTCTTCTCACTTGGATGTACATCACCTAGAGGCACGTTGAGAAGTCGCGCAACCAACCGGACGTCGATCGTAGCCATCCGATCTCTACCAAAAGGGATTTTGAACTGCAAGGGCTCCAAGGTAGGACTCTGGATGCTAGCATAGAAGGCACGAACAGTGCTCACATTAGCACGAGTGCGAGCTTCAAAGATCGGTCCCCAGTGCGCAGCTTCAATGCGTTCGAACAACAGATACTCGCCGAACAATCGCCCATCTACGTCCGCCTCAAATAACACTCTACGATCAGTGTATTCACCATGAGGCATCTCTGATAGGATGGTTCGTCCAAGATGTGCATGGGGATCCAAATCCCGCTTTGTACGGCACTCCAGGACTGCAGCTGGACCTGCGGCGGCGCTTGAACTTGCGGCACCACCCCGCGGTCTTCTCAATCGAGCAGGGCGGCTCGGCCCAGCCTCGTCTGTTGCAGTTTTCCTCTTACCCATCAAAGACAGGATGGATGAGAGTGACAAAAGACCCAAAATAGCTTCCACGAAAGCCATGAAAAACGCCGAAAATGCGGAGAAATGGCTGCCCAATCTGACAAAAGGAAATCTAGGCGTCGTAGAGGGATGCTTCAAGCTTCCCAAGGCTGTAGTTTCAGGGAAAAATAAGAACAAAAAGATGGAATGGAGCTGCTCACGATTTCGGCACTATTTGGGGGATTTTGGAGCTCCAAATGGGAAAATCTTCAAGGAAAGGGGCTGCCAACACCCAATAATCAATGGGTGGTGGTCGGTTTTGGCCAAGGAAGGGATTAGGAGGGGTTTGGGTCGCCGGGGTTTGGAATGGAGCGCTGAAAATCAAATCTAGGGCATGCAAGGGGGCTGTTTGTGAAGGAGAGGGGTATTTTAGGGGTTTTCGTAGGATGGGAGGTAGCTAGGAGTGATGGGGGAGGCATTTAAGTGGGTGCGCCCAAAGGGCAGCACCATCGGAGATGGCCGGCCGGCGATGGCATCGCCGGCCAACCTTCAGGTTGGCCAGCGGGACCCCATGGGTCTGGTCCCCCATGGTCCCAGGGCCCCAAAAAAGTTGGTCCCACCCCTTGGTTCATTATATTTTGGTCCCTATGAGCCCAAACATGTGTTTGGGGCTTTCCGGGTCCACATCGCAATCCCGAATACCAAACCATATGATGCAGCATATGAATTTGGGGTAGAAGGATCCATTACATCTTTCTAGCTCCTTAGTTGCTAAAGAAAGTGATGTGAGAATGGACTTATGGCCATTTTTCATGAAATTTTACTATTCACTGTAAAATTTGGTGAATGTACTAATTTGTGTTATTTTCACATTATGTTTGATGCCTAACATGAAATGGATAAGAAAGAACTGAAGGTTGAAGTGTTTAGAGAAGGAATTTTGAGAATTTTTGGCAAAACGGGGTTTTTAAGCCCTGGCGATTGATTACTAAAGTCGTGGTCATTCCACGGCCCATGGATTCACTTTCGCGGTTTAAAACCGCTCATAGGACATCTCCACCCGACTTCCTACAGCTTAGAAGTGATTCGGGTCGCTTTACGCGACCCGAGATGCGTTACAGACTCGATCTTGCGATCGATCCTTATAGACTTCGCCTATCGGCGAATCTGTGATCCTAGGAGTGTTTCTAGACCCTTCTCGCACCCACCTAAGTCAAAGGAAGCGACAGCGTACGTCGCAAGACCATAACCCAGGCCCAGTATACTCTCATTCACGCTCTGATACCAACTTGTAACACCCTGAAAATCAGGGGTCGTGTATAAACTCAACTCCCGAGTTCCAGACCGTCACTTATGCAACAAAAATGGTTATGATTCAATGTTGTCTGATTTAAAGCATTCACATGAGTAAAAGTATACCAAAACTGCAATTCATACTTCAGATCCAGTGATAAAAGCAAGCGGAAGACTAAACAAGATATATATCACTGTATGGAAAAACAAAGTAATCTCAACTGTCTCCAAAGTATGACTACATCTCTGAGTCTCATATACATGTACATAACAAAAGAATAATGTTCAAAAAGAAAAGTCCCACTGATGTCCCCTCGATCCAGGTCACCTACGGGAAGCCGTCATGATACTGCATATACGAGAACTCATCCTGGTCCTCGTCATCATCTAGCTCCACCTCCTGGATCTCATCGTCACCTGCAACTACAACAGGGTCTGGTGGGTGTTGCAAACACCATCCCGTAACGTGGGAATGAGTGATCAACTCAGTGGAATCATAGAGCAAAGATTAGCATGTTCACAATTCAGTCACGCGATAATAGTAAAGCAGTAAATCAGACAAGTCCTAATACTGTTGTTAATGCAAGATGATATGACGTGATGTATGCCCTCACCGACGATCACCCTCATACGGCAACATCTTACGACCGCGGCATGCCACACTCCCTAGAGTGCTCCACATCTTCCAGGCACATGCAATGCTATGGTGATATGATTACCAAGTTGTTATTAGTCCATTCAAACAGCAGGATTGGGAAACTAAGGTACCTCCCTTGTATCAATCCCAACACGGATCCTGTCTAGGGTCGTCACTCCTAGTAATCTCATACGATGTACATTTCGTAGGTCACTGCAAGGGCTGCCAGGGCTGTTGCTCGCACTCGTTGCACCGCTCCCCCATCACCTTATCAATACAGGCCTACTGTACTCTACTGCACGGAAGGGTCGTCGCCTCCCGTGAACTCAGAATACGCTCGCGGTCACTACAAAGGGCTCGTCGCCTGATCAGTGTAGGCCGACAGCTAGAATATAGTGTCCCATACCACCATAATCTGCTCACGAGTCTAGGTGCTCACTGGTCACTACGGGGAGGTTTGTGGCCCCAGCGTAGGCCGACAGCTCGACCACGGTGTCCCATACCACCATGCCCGGCTCATGAGTCTTCGTGGATCAAGGTACCACGGTTAATAGGGTTTACAATGGTAAGTTCAGTACCCTAGGTTCAAGCAGTTATGTTACATACAAGGTGAACAAACATCGGCCAGTCGGGTTACTTGACGGGCTCGACTAGCGCGATCGCATATCGAATTGAACGACATGAAGTGCGTAAAACACTTCACGTGGCCTAACCACTGCCGCCAACTCTCAACACGAATCACATTCATCGACGCGTCGTTCGTGGCTATGACCAGTCAGCCACGAAATCGCTCGGTTACCGACTGCCTGGACTAAGTCAAGTCCCACACATCTATGGAATTACTATACAAGGTATTGGAATTGAAATACATCATGTGAGCATGTTAGCACATGTTATAACTTTCAACTTAAGCAAATCTTCAAGGCATACTTCCCATGCATATTCAACTTAAGCAAATCCTCAAGCACATACATTCCATGCATGTAATGAAATCATGCATTTTGTCAACATGTAGAAAATCATTTAGGTCGGCATAATAATTGAAAAATTAATCACAAAGTATCAAATAACATCATTTAATTCAATACATACTAATACAAGCATTTATACAAACACATGCACTACACACTTAGGTCTACATATAGCATGTCGACCCAAAGTGTGCAACTAGGCGAATCTCTTCGCCAAACTAATTATGCACGCATTCCTAACTTCCTAATGCGACAACAAACCATGTCAATCACATCAGCAAAATATGAATGCAAACAGTACTTCCTACAAATGACTAAAATGCCCTAAATCTCATATTCTTCGTTAGCTTACGAAACGGGAAACGGAGAGCATTTTGTACATGTCAAACGGCGATGCCGTCAAGAATCTACTATTAAACGACATTGAAAGTATTGGGAACCGTCAATCAAAGCGTCTAAAATCCTCACCTAGTGTCTTGTAGACTCGGGAATTGAAGCGGAGTGTATATGCTTCGTCTACGGCGAGTAAGGAGCCTAATACATAAGATCCATAAGCTACATCGCTATGGAAACAAGAAAAACTCAAATCACCAACTATTTAGGGTTTTTACTTACCTAGGATTGCGGTGGAATCGCCGGGGAAAGCGGTAGAGGAGTGTTGCTTAAGCAAGTGCAACACGTAGCACAAGTGGCGGGAAGAACTCTCCCACTCTCTCACAATCTCTCACTCTTTTTCTCTCTCCCAAGCTAGGGCTTCTCTCAAATTCGGATGGGAGAGAGGAGTGAGGGTTTCAACCCCTTTTATAGCCTAAAACATTCCCAAAATAGGCTTGGGAACAATGTTTACTTGGTGCCTAACCAAATCGGGGCCGTTTCGGTCCAAAAGGGCATTTCTGGAGGTCCCCTGGCCAAATGCGGTCGGACTTAAGCTCATGCATACTAGATCTAGCATACATCCAGTTTTCAGACCGGTTGGGTTCCCAGATCGCACGTGGCGGCCCAGTTTCAGTTTAACGGTCACCGCACCAAGATCAGGCCTATAAGTCTCGTGATATATAATAGATATTTTTCCTGATCCAAGGGTGTAATTTGGCTGTATTCTGACGG
The DNA here is from genome assembly GCA_037074715.1 of Magnolia kwangsiensis. NCBI lineage: Eukaryota > Viridiplantae > Streptophyta > Magnoliopsida > Magnoliales > Magnoliaceae > Magnolia > Magnolia kwangsiensis. Next base: position 87,619,564 of record CM073583.1, read on the forward strand.
TCAGAATGCTTAATACTGATGCGTCAAATTTGTGTGCCAGATTTGAATTTGAAATTCCAACTATGTCCCTATTCACACTCTCTTCGGTCCGGGCTCAATGAAATAGCCTGTGATAATCGGTTTGACTTGATTTTTGGAATGAGTGTCAAGCCCAGCTAGACGGTCCTAACGGTCTAAGATAGGAGGTATCAGACTTTCAACGTGCGGTCTAGATCCAATACAAAGATTCAAAGTGGTCCAGAGAACAAACCGGCTTAGAGTTTGGTCCGAAGCTTTAGAGCATTATAGCACCCTTAGTTCCACTCGCTTCGGGCCTTGTAGAACGTATTTAAAGTGATCAGGGACCATTTCCCAGCTATTCTAACGTTGCACTAGCTAACCTAGTCAAATTTTCCAAAGGAATGAATTCTACGCAATTTCGGGTCGAGTTGGTACTCGAGCCCAAGTATGGATTTTTCACGGGCGTTACAGATACACTAGTAATTTCCCTCAATATCTTCATAGATGTTTCTTGCTTTACTTGCCTTTTATGTTATTTTTAAATGTATTAGCTCGAAATTGATGGAGCAGACTCAGATGTGTGTCAGACCTATCTGGATGTTGAGCGGGGGTCCTTGGAAGGTGGGAACCGCTGTTATGACCATGATGAAGCTGTTCATTTCTTATGGACAGCATTGGAGTGGCCTTGCCATTTAGACAGGCCGTGTTTATGTATTAGCTCGAAATTGATGGAGCAAACCCGGATGTGCGTCGGAGCTATTCGAATGTTGAGCGGGCATCCTTGTAAGGTGGGAACCGCTGTTATGACCATGATGAAGCTGTCCATTTCCTATGGACAACATTGGAGTGGCCTGACCATTTGGACAGACCGTATTTATGTATTAGCTCGAAATTATTGGAGTAGACCCTAATATAACCCTAAACCTACACCTTAACCTATAACCTATAACTTAAACTTATAACCTATAACCTAACCTTAACCTTAACCTAAACCTTAACCTAAAACCTAAAACCTAAATGTATTCTCAAATTCCTAAACCTAAACTTACACTTAATCCTAATGTCAACTCCCTAACCTAAACCTAAACCTAAACTTGAAAACCCAAACCTAAACCCAATCTTGAACCCGAACTCGATTTCCTAAACCTAAACCTTAACCTATTCTCAATTCCCAAAAGCTATAACTTATAACCTAAACCTAAACCTATAATTTAAACCTAAACCTTAACCTAAGCCTAAACCTATAAACTTAACCTAAACCAAAACCTATGACCTAAACCTTAACGTATAACCTAAACTTTTAACCTATAACCTAACCTTAACCTTAACCTAAACCTTAACCTAAAACTTAAAACCTAAACCTAAACCTAAAACCTAAATGTATTCTCAAATCCCTAAACCTAAACCTACACCTAATCCTAATCTCAACTCCCTAACCTAAACCTAAACCTAAACTTGAAAACCCAAACCTAAACTCGAACCTAAACCCAATTTCCTAAACCTATACCTATTCTTAATTCCATAAAGCTATAACCTATAACCAATAACCTATAACCTAAACCTAAACCTTAACCAAAACCTATAACCTAAACCTTAACTTATGTTAGTCATAGAGTGACAGTACTTGTTTCAATTTTCTTGGATGGATGATGAATGTAATTACAAATGTAAATGAAAATAAAGAACTTATAATATATATATATATATATATATATATATATATATATATATATATATATATATATATATATATATGTTATCAATGGAGGATACCTTGTTTAGGGTGACATAAAATTCTTGTAGCTTATGGTATGGTGCCCCAATATTGGTTGTATGTTACTAGTATGTAGTAGATAATACTAGGTTCAATAGTAGATAATACTAGAGAATACCTAAACCCGATCCAAATTCGAAACCGAACCTGTTTCCCTAAATCTAAACTTAAACCTATAACCTAAACCTAAACCTAAACCTATAACCTAGACCTAAACCTATAACCTTAACCTAAACCTAAAACCTAAACCTAAACTTAAAATCTAAATATATTCTCAAATCCCTAAACCTATAACCTATAACCTAAATCTAAACCTAAACCTATAACCTTAACCTAAACCTAAAACTTAAACCTAAACCTAAAACCTAAATATATTCTCAAATCCCTAAACCAATAACCTATAACCTAAACCCAAACCTAAACTTATAACCTTAACCTAAACCTAAACCTTAACCTATAACCTAAATCTTAACCTATAACCTATAGCCTAAAACCTAAACCCAAACCTAAACCCGATCCTGAACCTGAACCCGATTTCCTAAACCTAACCTTAACATATTCTCAATTCCCTAAAGCTATAACCTATAACCTAAACCTATGACCTAAACCTATAACCTAAACCTAAACCTATGACCTAAACCTAAACCGAAACCCATGACCTAAACCTATAACCTAAACCTAAACCTATAGCCTAAACCTAAACCTATGACCTAAACCTATAACCTAAACCTAAAAACTAAACTTAAACCTAAACCTATAAACCTAAACCTATGACCTATAACCTAAACCTAAACCTAAACCTATAACCTAAACTTAAACCTAAACCTAAAATCTAAATGTATTCTCAAATTCCTAAACCTAAACCTACACCTAATCCTAATCTCAACTCCTTAATCTAAACCTAAACTCAAAAACCCAAACCTAAACTCAAACCCAATTTCCTAAACCTAAACCTTAAACTTAAACCTAAACCTACACCTAAAACTAATACCTAAAACTAAACATCATGGTGGGGACAGTGCCCCCGACTGTTGATTCCTTCCTAGGACCCAAACCTAAACCTATAACCTATAACCTATAACCTAAACCCAAACCCAAACCTAAACCTATAACCTAAACCAATAAGCTATAACCTATAACCTAAACCTAAACATTAAACCTAACATATTCTCAAATCCCTAAACCTAAACCTATACCTAGTCCTAATCTCAAATCCCTAAACCTAAACCTACACCTAATCCTAATCTTAACTCCCAAACCTAAACCTAAACCTAAACTTGAAAACCCAAACCTAAACCCAATCCCGAACCCGAATCCAATTTCCTAAACCTAAACTTATAACCTTAACCTAAACCTATTCTCAAATCCCAAAACCTATAACCAAAACCTAAACCTTAACCTAAACCTAAACCTAAACCTTAACTTATAACCTAAACCTTAACCTATAACCTTAACCTATAACCTAAACCTATAACCTAAACTCAATTCGCTAAACCTTAACCTATAACCTAACCTAAACCTAAACCTATAATCTACACTTATAACCTAAACCTAAACCTAAACCTATAACCTAAACCTATACTTATAACCTAAACCTAAACCTATTCTTATAACCTAAACCTATTCTCAAATCCCAAAACCTATAACCTAAACCTTAACCTTAACCTAAACCTATAATCTATAACTTAAACCTAAAACCTAAACCTACACTTATAACTTATAACCTAAACCTAAACCTAAAACCCAAACGTAAATCCGATCTCGAACCCAAACCCGATTTCCTAAACCTCAACCTTAATGTGTTCTCAAATCCCTAAACCTAAACCTATACCTAATCCTAATCTTAACTCCTTAACCTAAACCTAAACTTGAAAACCCAAACCTAAACCCGAACCCAAACCTGAACCCGAACCCGAACCCGAACCCGATTTCCTAAACCTAAACCTTAACCTATTCTCAATTCCCTATAGCTATAACCTATAACCTAAACCTAAACCTAAACCTATAACCTAAACTTATAACCTTAACCTAAACCCAAAACCTAAACCTAAACCTAAAACTAAATGTATTCTCAAATCCTTAAACCTAAACCTACACCTAATCCTAATCTCAACTCCTTAACCTAAACATAAACTTGAAAACCCAAACCTAAACCTGATCCCGAACCCGAGCCCAAACCCATTTTCCTAAACCTAAACCTTAACCTATTCTCAATTCCCTATAGTTATAACCTGTAACCTATAACCTATAACATATAACCTAAACCTAAACCTAAACCTATAACCTAAACCTAAACCTAAAACCTAAACCTAAACCTAAAACCTAAATGTATTCTTAAATCCCTAAACCTAAACCTACACCTAATTTTAATCTCAACTCCTTAACTTAAACTTAAACTTGAAAACCCAAACCTAAACCCGAACACGAACCCGATTTCCTAAACCTATAACCTACACTTATAACCTAAGCCTAAACCTATAACCTTAACCTAAATGTAAAACCTAAACCTAACCCTAAAACCTAAATGTATTCTCAAATCCCTAAACCTAAACCTATAACCTACAACATTAACATAAACTTATAACCTAAACCTATAACCTACAATATTAACCTAAACCTATACTTATAACCTAAACCTATTCTCAAATCTGAAAACCTATAACCTAAACCTAAACCTATAACCTAAACCTAAACCTTAACTTATAACGTAAACCTTAACCTATAACCTATAACCTATAACCTAAACTCAATTCCCTAAACCTTAACCTATAACCTAACCTAAACTTAAACCTATAACCTACACTTATAACCTAAACTTAAACCTAAACCTAAACCTGTAACCTTAACCTAAACGTAAAACCTAAACCTAAACCTAAAACGTAAATGCATTCTCAAATTTCTAAACCTAAACCTAAACCTATAAACCTAAACCTATAACCTACAACATTAACATAAACGTATAACCTAAACCTATAACCTACAACATTAATATAAACTTATAACCTAAACCTATAACCTACAACATTAACCTAAGCCTATACTTATATCCTAAACCTATTCTCAAATACCAAAACCTATAACTTAAACCTAAACCTATAACTTAAACCTAAACCTTAACCTATAATGTATAACCTATAGCCTAAACCTATAACCTATAACCTAAACTCAATTCCTTAAACCTTAACCTATAACCTAACCTAAACCTAAACATATAACCTAAACCTATAACCTAAACCTAAACCTAAAAACTAAACTTAAACCTAAAAACTAAATGTATTCTCAAATCCCTAACCTAAACCTACACCTAATCCTAATCTCAACTCCCTAACCTAAACCTAAAACTAAACTTGAAACCCCAAACCTAAACCCAATCCCGAACCTGAACCCGATTTCCTAAACCTAAACCTTAACCTATTCTTAATTCCTTAAAGCTATAACTTATAACCTAAACATAAACCTTAACCTAAACCTAAACCTTAACCTAAACCTAAACCTATAACCTTAACCTAAACTAAAACCTATGACCTAAACCTTAACCTATAACCTAAACTTATAACCTATAACCTAATCTTAACCTTAACCTAAACCTTAACCTAAAACCTAAAACCTAAAACCTAAATCTAAACTTAAAACCTAAATGTATTCTCAAATCCCTAAACCTAAACCTACACCTAATCCTAATCTTAACTCCCTACCATAAACCTAAACCTAAACCTAAACCTAAACCCAATCCCAAACTCGAACCCGATTCCTTAAGGGCCCGTTTGGCCGGTCGGATTGGAAGGGATTGGATGGTACTGGAAGGGATTGGAAGTTGAATCCCTGGAATGGCCACGCGACCCAAATAGAGTTGGTGATCGGATCCCATTCCCATGGATCTCAAGACAATCCACTGACAACACCATCATTACCTTTGAATCCCATCCCATCCACCCTAATCCGTCCAAAGTTGACCGGGACGTGTTTGGTTAGTGGGATTGGAAGGGATGGGAAGGTTTAATCCTCGGATTGGCCGGGCATGCCGAACGGTCTGGATATCGCAATCTAGGGATATAGCAATCCCATGGATCTGAAGACAATCCACTGACAACACCATTATTACCTAGAAATCCATGCCATCCACCCTACTACCATTCAATCCCTTCCAATCCACCTGACCAAATGGGCCGTAAACCTAAATCTTAACTTATTCTCAATTCCCTAAAGCTATAACCTATATCCTATCACCTAAACCTAAACCTAACCTAAACCTATAACCTTAACCTAAACCTAAAACCTAAACCTAAACCTAAAACCTAAATGTATTCTCAAATCCTTAAACCTAAACCTACACCTAATCCTAATCTTAACTCCTTAACCCAAACCTAAACCCAATCTCGAACCCAAACCCGAACCCGATTTCCTAAACTTAAACCTTAACCTATTCTCAATTCCCTAAAGCTATAAGCTATAAGCTATAACCTAAACCTAAACCTAACCTAAACCTATAACCTAAAACCTAAACCTAAACCTAAACCTATAACCTTAACCTAAACCAAAACTTATAACATATAACCTATAACCTAGACTTATAACCTATAACCTAACCTTAACCTAAACCTAAAACCTAAACCTAAACCTATAACCTAAACATATAAACTAAAACCTAAACCTAAACCTAAACCTAAAACCTAAATGTATTTTCAGATCCCTAAACCTAAACCTACACCTCATCCTAATCTCAACTCCTTAGCCTAAACCTAAACTTGAAAACCCAAACCTAAACCCGAACTCGAACCCGATTTCCTAAACCTAAACCTTAACCTGTTCTCAATTCCCTAAACCTAAACCTATAACCTAACTTAAACCTAAACCTATAACCTACACTTGTAACCTAAACCTAAATCTAAATCTAAAACCTAAACCTAAATCTAAAACCTAAATGTATTCTCAAATCCCTAAACCTAAACCTACACCTAATCCTAATATCAACTCCCTAACATAAACCTAAACCTAAACTTGAAAACCCAAACCTAAACCTAATACCGAACCCGAACCCAAACCCGAACCCGATTTCCTAAAACTATACCTTAACCTATTCTCAATTCCCTAAAGCTATAACCTATAACCTGTAACCTAAACCTAAACCTAAACCTGTAACCTTAATCTAAACCAAAACCTATAACCTAAACCTAAACCTATAACCTTAACCTAAACCAAAACCTATAACCTAAACCTTAATCTATAACCTATAACCTATAACCTATAACCTAACCTTAACTTAAACCTATAATCTTAACCTAAACCAAAACCTATAACTTAAACGTTAACCTATAAACTATAACCCATAACTTATAACCTTGAACCTAACCTTAACCTATACCTAAAACCTAAACCTAAACCTATAACCTATAACCTAAAACTAAATCTAAAACCTAAATGTATTCTCAAATTCCTAAACTTAAACCTACACCTAATCCTAATCTTAACTTCCTAAGCTAAACCTAAACCAAAACTTGAAACCCAAACCTAAACTCGATCCCGAACCCGAACCTAATTGATGTAATAATGTAGTCCAATCACATGGTAACAAACAAGAAAATCTTGCTTTGTTGGCAAGCATACTCGAACTCAAGCATCATTATCCATCTATTTCCATCTCCACTATCTCTTATAACATAGATTATTTGAGATTTGTATTTATCTCATTTTTAGAGTCATGTCCTAACACAATATGATAATATTAATAGATAAGGTGGATTTGTCACCAACATTATTCCAAGACTTATAGGAAGTTGGGTAGGGCACATGCAGCTTGAATCCATCAAAGGAGATAAGGATCACCTCTCATATGTTCTCTCTTTTCATTTACTTATTTCCATAGGATTGTTTGGATAATGTATTTTATGTTTGGATGGATTTACGTAGTTTGGGTTTAGATGGATATGAATGTGAATATGATGAAATATATTATATAACAGCTATATATCAGGAAGAATATATGTAACAGGTGTATATCAGGAATTATGTGCTAGGAGATTGAAAAAAGAAGAAGAGACTTTTACCTACGAAATATTTTGTAGGTAAAAGTCTTAACCACGTCTTTTACCTACGAAAGTTTTCGTAGGTAAAAGTGTTGTGAAATATTTTTACTTACGAAAAGTGTTGTAGGTAAAATTCTTAGTGCCAAATTTTCTCTGGGTAAAATATAACACTTTTACCGATGAATATTTTCATCGGTAAAAGTTGTTTACTAGTAAAGATGGCTTTTACCTATGAAATTCAATTTCGTCGATACAAGTATGTGAAAAATTCAAAGCACCCTTTACCTATGAAACTTTTCGTAGGCAAAGATGGCTTTTACCTATGAAATAATATTTCGTAGGTAAAAGTAAACTTTTGGATATTTTGTTTTTTCAAAAACTTAAAACACCCTTTACCTACGAACACTTTCATCGGTAAAGATGGCTTTTACCAACGAAATTTGATTTCGTAGGTAAAAGTAAACTTTTCGACAATTTGCTTTTGGAAAAATTCAAAACGCCCTTTACCTACGAAAAGTTTCATAGGTAAAGATGGCTTCAGTAAAAGTAAACTATTCAATTTTTTTGTTTTTTTCAAAAATTCAAAACACCCTTTCCCTACGAAAAGTTTCATAGGTAAAGATGGCTTTTAACTAGGTAAAAGTAAACTTTTCAATTTTTTGTTTTTTCAAAAATTCAAAACACCATTTGCCTACGAAAATTTTCGTAAGTAAAGATGGCTTTTACCTATGAAATATAATTTCGTAGGTAAAAGTAAACTTTTCAATTTTTTATTTTTTGAAAAATTGAAAACGCCCTTTACCTTCGAAAGTTTTTGTAGGTAAAGATGACTTTTATCTATGAAATCTAATTTCGTAGGTAAAAGTAAACTTTTTGATTTTTTGTTTGTTGAAAAATTCAAAACACCCTTTAGCTACGAATATTTTCATAGGTAAAGATGGCTTTTACCTATGAAATTAAAATTCATAGGTACAAGTAAAGTTTTGAATTTTTTGTATTTTGAAAAATTCAAAACACCCTTAAAATGGATTTTACCTACGAAATATAATTTCGTAGGTAAAAGTAAACTTTTCAATTTTTTATTTTTTGAAAAATTCAAAACACCCTTTAGCTACGAATATTTTCGTAGGTAAAGATGGTTTTTACCTACGAAATTAGATTTCGTAGGTAAAAGTAAAGTTTTTGATTTTTTGTATTTTGAAAAATTCAAAACACCCTTTACCTACGAAAATTTTCGTAGGTAAATATGGCTTTTACCTACGAAATTAAATTTCGTACTTTTACCGACGTAGATAATTTTCATCAGTAAAAGTCATCTTTACCTACGAAAATTATTTTCGTCGGTAAAAGTTTCGTTGGTAAAAATCATATTTCTTGTAGTGGAAGGAATCGATATATAAAATTGAATGATCTATTGTGAACTTCGGGTACAATAAATGCTTTTAATTCCCTGCGATTGATTGCTTAGATCTTTACAAGAGATTGATCTTTCTCTATTCATATATCTTGTTAGATGTTGTGATTGGATTACAAAGTTTTTTTCCCAATTAGAATGGATTGGAATCCAGTTCTAGTTGAGTTATATGCTTGAAAAAGAAGAATTAGATTAACATTTTATTGAGTAGGGATTCATTTTAATTATTGATTAAACCCCTTTTAAATTTGCTAGATTAAAAACCTAGAAAACTCAATTTTATTAATGTTCTCGACCTCAAGTCCCTGTGGAATGATCTTGGTCTCATTGATTTAATACTACTATACAGTCCTACACTTGAGATTGTTCAATAATTTTTTGGTGCCATTGCTAGGGATTTTGTTGCATTGAGAATACATTAAGATAGTTTAAATTAGGGTTTTTCTTTTTGAATTTCTTTTAACCTAGGGTTTGTTTTCTTCTAGGGTTTTACATTTCAAAATTTTTAATTTAGATTACTAACATTGTTTCTATGTTTCTATTTTGTAGAACCCTCTAACTCTAGTTCTTCTGATCTGGTAACATCGTTCCTCTCTCTTTCTAATTGCTTTCTAGTAATTTGAATTACTATAGGATTTTTATTTAGTTGTAAGATTTTTAATTCTATGGTTAGGTTTAAAATTTAGTTTCTGTGTGTGTTTCATGCCCAAGTGGATTCATGAAAATACTTTGAGACTTCTAAGTGATTAAAGTTTAGTCGAAGGGCTCTTCATCTATTGACAAGTTAGAAAACACATAAGTACTCCAGAACCATCTAGAATTAGGGCCGTACATGCACCAAACATGGCTGAACATGAGCATAATTTTGATGAGAACATTGAGCATAATACACCGTCATCTAGGATGGTCCCCGATGAGAATGAGGCATACTACGTTCCTCCAGTTAAAACTCTACGAGATTACCTACAACTAGCAAGGACAACCACACATTCATGCATTATTTTTCCAATTAATGTAGGTAACTTAGAGTTTGAACTGGGTGTGATCCAATTACTTCAAAAGTTTCATGAACTTTATTATAAAAGTTCGTACTTGTAACTCAAGGAATTCAATGAGATAGTGGCGACCTTGCACTATAACAACGTCTCCCAAGACGTAATTGGACTGAAATGGTTTCCCTTCTCTCTAAAGGAGAAGACAAATCATGGCTCCCAGATTCGGTAACCGGACTCACTAGAAACTTAATAGTCGGTTCTGTCTACAATAGCCACTGGAGTACCCCATTCTCGGATCCTGAGACAGGTCCCGATCTTGAGATCCTACAAAGAGGATTTTCATAGTTCATATATCCATTCTTATAAAAGCATACCCAAATTCATAGCAAATATATCTGAGAAATAATAAAGACACACATCACAAAATCCACTATAAATTTGAACTTTAGATACATGGCTGAAAGGAAGTACATTTGGTGACAAAAGGAGGGAGAGTTGCAACACTGGGGTCCTTGGCTCAACTCCTATCCAAGCTTCATTGCTACGACACCACCTTAGGATCTCTTACATGCATCAATTGTGTATAAGCTTATAAAAAGCTTAGAGGGCGGTAAAAGTGTGTGACAATGGTGTGCAGAAGAATAATAGGGGATGCAGAAGGGAAATATGATCAATGCCAATATCATTAGGCTTACCAAGGCTAAGCCATGAATGCAGGAAGCCATACAAAGACTATGCATTGCAATAAGGCTCATACAGCTGACACCAATGTAATGCGAAGTAATGCCAATGCTCATAACCAATCCACATATCAAGTACATTTCTATCATAAGGAAATCACTAGGGTTAAGTATACTGCTGGATGACTGCCGCTCTCTAGACCCGCACAATTAAATGGGCGTAAGAGACCTCACTACCTGCCCGTGGTCAGCTAATCACAAACAGGGCTTGATGGTAGTGGACTCATTCACGAGTTGGTCAAACTCAGCCTAACTATTATCCCCTCTCATAGGCGGGTAAGGCTACACTCCAACCCAACCAACTATATGACAGTGGGAGTCGCGGCCCAAGGTTATAAGGCCCTCGTGCGCTCGTGGTTTGAGATTTTCATCGGGCATCCTATGCACCCCAAATGCTTAGGTAACATTTTCGGTGTCCAATCATGGCCATCCACGATGTATCTGTGGAGGAAAGGCCCTAGTGAAGCAAGGGTGATCATACCTATGAGATGCGATGCCAGATGCATGAGTCACACATACCAATCATGCACTAGATCTAAGCACTCAATGTGAATAAGAGGGAAATTCCATCCCTCTATCATATCAACCCGATGACCATATACAAATGTAATCCAAACACTCCATGATGCATATGGGTCATGAGGATGCACCATATGGCGATGATGACTTAGAACATACTCCTCTTTCTCAATGAGGGAATCAAGTCTAGACATTTAGACAATTAATCTAAGGAATAATCCTCTAGTGGGGGCCCAATACTTTGGGGAAACCCATACAGCTAAGGAGGACAATATATAAGCCTAGAGGAATAAGCGGTCCTAAAGAGGGCATATAGTGGGCCTTAAACCACCCATAACAACCCATGAGCCTACCTTAGGGCCACCAAGGAGGACATCCAACCTCAATTGGGTCCCAAAAGGTAGCCCGCTACTACTCGAATATGAAGCAAGGCCTAGGGCATAAGGCAATCCATGGCCTAGTGGGCTATACTTAAAGCCCAACTTATAGGCAATATAGTCGGCTCTCAAGCAAGATTTGGGCCCAACCATAAAGGTCACAAATCCACATATTGTGGTGGGGCTAGTGGGCAGCCCGGTAATCCAACCATGTGGGTAATTTCTATACTTTACCCAAGTGAGTTGGGCCTCATAACTTGGCCCAAGTACAAGGTTATTTTTGGTGGGCAACCAAGGGCCCAACTAGTTGCACATTATGGCCCTTACACCCATCACAATAGGTCGTGAGATATAGGCCCAAAGGTTAAGGGACCTAACTAGAAGATTCCAAGATAAATGGGCCTACAAAGTCTAATTAAAACTATGAACATAGATTCAAAGTAAAATCTAATTGAGGTGGGCCTCCTAGTGTGCACAAATGAAGCCCAAATGCGCCTCAGAAAATGGTAAGCTTATGTGCATAATTTGTCACGCCCCAAACCTGAAAATCAGGCTCAGAAAATTTTCGATTACTGAATCCAGTGCCGATAGCCTCCGTAGCACCCCATTCTCGGCTCCCAGCGTCCATATGCTAGGTTCCGATCCTGGGATCCTACAAGGAGGATTTTTTTCAATGAACATTTATCTCGTGAGAAGCATAACCACAAGTATACCTAAATCATAAAGGTAACATCATCATCACATATCCACTAATATAAACATTTAAATATAATTCTGAAAGGGAAATACATATGTTAAAATCAAAGCTCTAGAAAACTACTGCATGCTCCATGCTCAACGCTGCTCCAACCTAACACCACTTGCATACATCTAGTGGGTGGTGAAAGTGGGTGCACAAGGTAAGTGCTAAGTAAGCAATATCAGAGAAATCAGAGTAAGCAAAAATACTGACAGCTCATAAATCATACAATATCAGAAATACTGGCAAGTTCATGAATCATACGATATCAGAGTAATGTGAAAATATATTGATAGGCCCATAAATACCATCAGCCTTATCCAGGCTATGTGATGCAGAAATATAATAAAAAATAATATCATATACTGATGAAGCAATGTACATCAGATATATAATACATAGACAACAAGCCAAATATCAGATGCCGATGATGCAATGCAATATGCAAATCCTGATGAGCGTACGAATACCATCAGTCGTATTTAGGCCATATAAATGCATAAACATAGAAACCTAAAATGCCATATGCTGCGGATGTAATACAAGATGCGGTGCGAATGGAATGACCATGCTGAAGTGTGAAGTCGGGATGATAGTACATAGTATAGCAGGCTATGGGGTCCATCACAAGGGACTTCTATTTAAACCAGTCCCATACCTAAATTTGGATTGTCAGACTCAATGTGGTAAATTCCTGATCTTAGGTTAGTCGCACGCCCTAACCGAAATCCTGGCCATTGCGAAGGTACATGTAATAAATAGTTGCGCACCACTAGCCCAAGTGGGTAGTGAATGAATGAATGAGTATGCAACTCCTGCTCAATAAGTCCACGAATAAGTACGGTTCTTCTTTGGGATCATCACCGGGGTCTAGTACACTCAACACCACCTGCTGCCCCATCAAGTGCACAACTGGGTAAGTGGAAGAGATCTCACTATCCGCCTAGCAGTAGTCTGCCAATACCTACTCAGCTCGTTGATAGCGGACCCATTCCTCGAGCTAGTCAAACTCAGCCTAGCTATGCCTACTCCCTCGGGCGGGTAAGGCCACACCCCCTCCCAACCGACCACGACACAGTGGGAGACGTGGCCTCCAGGTATTTGACACTCGGGCGCTCATGTATATCCACTCGGTCTCGATGTTGGGGCGTCCTCTGGTATCAAGAGGGTTTATGGATTTTTGCCCAGAGCCATTTATGGCAGTCCGATGCTCGAACCAAATATTTTTGGTATCCCATCTGGCCATCCATGATATGCCTGTGGAGGCTACGACCCTGATGTCGCTAGCACGTATAATAATCACAGCACACAATGCAAGATGCATGAGTCATACAATCCAATCATGCATCAATCCTGTACATATCATGTGCTCACGTGAGATAACCTCCGCCTATCAGGGAGTCTCATAACAACCTACCCAATAACATATGCAATGGTCAACCACATCTCATAACAAACATACAGATGATGTGTATGGACATGTATCATGATGCTATGCTGTCACATACTCATAATCGGTATCAATAACAGGCATCGACAATCAACCTCGAAAATGTAGACATTTAACCAATATTACCCCCAAGGAATGACCCATATAAAGCCTAACATATAGTGGGCTCATGGCTTCACACAAGGGCCAAATATACAACACCGTAGGCCTCACTCAAGAGCTTAATACACATCACGGTGGGCCTCACTCATGGGCTACATATACATCAAGTGGGTTGCATCTCACGGGTCTAATTAACATCGTAATGGGATGCTCACACGGGCCTAATATACAATAAGTCGGGCCTCATCATATGGGCCAAAAATATATATCACAATAGGCCACGTCCCATGGGCCTTAAATATATCACAATGGGCCTTAGCAATCGGAATAGGCCTCAACAATCGGCCTTGACTATCGGCACCGATAATCAACATCGATAATCGGCACCGACAATCAGCATATAAATAAGGCAAGGTCCATAGACGGATAGTTGATCAACCATAATATAAAGATCGGCCTACGGTTGTGGTTATATCAAATCTAATGGCATGGAGCCATCCATCTATGGTGAATGGGGCCCACTTATTTGGGTTAACCCACTTAGAGAATGATGTGAACGGGCCTAACAAAGCCTACCGGAAGGTCACAATGAGAACATCTAACCATCATTGCACATCAATGTGGACATCTAACCAACATTGCTCCCAAGGAGTGGCCTATATAAGGGATTCGTACACAATGTAATGGCTACACATACATCACATTGGGCCTCATTCATGGGCCTCTCATATATCATGTTGGGCTTCTTACAAGGGCCTCAAACAGATCATAATGGGCCACGCTCATGGGCCTCAGATATATCTCAATCGGCCACGCCCATGGGCCTCATATATATCACAATGGGCCACGTCCCATGGGCCTCATACAATCTCAATGAGCCACATGTACATCACATCAGGCCTTGTCCTTGGGTCTCGAATACATCACATTGGGCCTCGAATATACTTCACAGGTGGGCCACATACCTGGGCCAAAAACATATCATTATGGGCTACATTACATGGGCCTAATATACATCATTATGTGCCACAACCCATGGGCTTTAAATACATAATAGGTGGGCCCCACACATGGGCCTCAAATATATATAATAGGTGGGCATCAATGGACGAGCCACAAATACATCAAGATGAGCATAATCACATGGGCCTCATATATATATCGAATAGGCTGCACCAATTGGGCCTTACATACATTACAATAGGGCATAATCGATGGGGCTTGAATACACATAATGAGCCTCATAACATGGGCCTCATATATATTAAGGTGGGCCTCAACAACGGCCTCATACACATCAAGGTGGGCCTTAACAACGGGCCTCATACACATCAATTGGGCCTCAACAATGGGCCTTATACACATCAAGGTGGACCTCAACAATGAGACTCATACACATCAATTGGGCCTCAACAATGGGCCTTATACACATCAAGGTGGGCCTCAACAATAGGCCTCATACACATCAAGGTGGGCCTCAACAATGGGCCTCATACACATTAAGGTGGGCCTCAACAATGGGCCTCATACAGATCAATTGGGCCTCAACAACGGGACTTATACATATTAAGGTGGGCCTCACAGATGGCTACATATACATCTCATTAGGCCTCATTATACGGGCCTGGTAAACATTACAATGGATCTCATATGGGCCATACACACGTCGCATTGGGCCCCACCAATACATCATATTAAGGTGGGCCTTATACATTCCAAATGTACCACATGTACATCAAGATAGGCCCCATGATCTGGATGGTCTGGATATCCTAAATGGTTGGACGGTTTGGATATGACGTATACCTCAAGGGGGGCCCCACTGTCAAAAGGGCTGAATGACTAGAATATTACACATACATCGCATGGGTTCCATTGTCCATATCTGGACAGTGGACAACATGGATGAACACATGCATCGGGATAGGATCCACTGTCTAGATCATGGTGGGCCACATCCAAAAAAAAAGAAGGATGGACGGCTTGAAATAAAATACATATATTATGATTGATCCCTCTCTGCACTGTCCAGAAATGGACGATGTGGATATAGAACACTTACATCATGGTAGGGCCCCACACGTGTGGATGTAAAGCATCCACCAAGGTGGCCCCACGTCCATCCAGATAGACAGCAGGAGAAACACATACATCATGACAGCCCACAGAACTCTGCTGACGTGAACCTGAGGCAAGGCTGTAGGGACCTATCGTCCTTATTTCAAATGGACAGACGACTAAGAGTATAAAACACATATATCAAAGGTGGGTCCCACGTGTGGCCCACCATAATGTTTATTTTCCACCCCATCTATTGGTAAGGTCATGCAGACCCGGTTGAAGAGGATAACAAATTTCATAATGATCCAAACTTCTGGACCGTAGAAGTTTCAAGGGTAGGCGTTCATCCCAATGTTGTTTCCTGTGATGTGGACCACCTGAACTCTGCCACAGATGGCGAATCAAGGGAGGGCCCACCAATCTGCACGGTGTTGATGTTCCTCACACACCGCGGTGGGGCCTGCATCTAGGACTCATGTCCCTGCCCGAGTACGTAGTAGGAGCTGTTATAGCGTCCTAACGATGTCCAGCAGCAGCGTTCGCTGCTGTTTATATATATATTTTTTATTTTTTAAAAAAATTAGTTTTCTTACGGATCTTCCTAGGTGGGGCCCACATCAGGTGAATCTAATCCAACCACTAGATTCCAGGACTCAAGACGGACCAAACAAGTCTAATATGTAATATGTTTTGGCAGGTAGAAACATCAAGGTGGATTTCAACAGTAAAAACTACTGTTTTCAACGCTATGGCCTGCTAGAAAATCAGATTGACTTCATTATTCGGCTCAACGCCTAAAATGACTTGGGAAATAGGATGGACGGCGTGGATTAAAGCCACGCATTAAGGTGGGGCCTGCATGAGCATCCTACCCTAAGACTTTAAATCAAACTGATATTTATTTGTCAGTTCACGTCCAACGTCCAGGAACACTGGACGGTCTGGGCATAACAAATGTTTAAGGTGGGCCCTGCTCAGGTGGGCCACCAAATAGGTTGGATGGTGTAGATAAGATACACATTAAGGTGGGGTCCATCCAAGTGGGCCACATGGCCACATCATCACACAAAGAAAATGAAAAAGAAAGGGAGAGAGAGATAGACACACACATGTGATGGAGGGGAGGGACCCCGCCACTATGGGCCCTCCCTATATACATACAACAAGATGGGTCCCACATATATGGGCCCTCAAATCACAAAATCAATAAATAAAAGTACCTGCCTTAGATCTCTTCTTCCTTTGTCTGCCAATGCATGCTAGAGCTCCAAAGGAATAATTTTAACGGTTGAGATGGTCTTTGGAGAGTGGGATTGGATGATGGAAGGTGGGCCACACTAGCTTCTCCTCTTAGAAGCCATGGATGTTGGGTGCTTAGGAGGAAAATGAGAGAGAAATGAAATAGAGAGAGGTTGTAAGGAGTGAGAGGGATGGGTGATGGAGTGATGGGTGATGTGTACTTCGACATGTGAGGGATGGGTTGCTTTGACTTTGGGGTTGCTTGGTATGGGGTGAAAGGTGATGTGTATTTGACATGAGATAAGATGGAGTAGTTGACATTTGATGTGATTGATGGATTGATTGAGGTGACATGTTATAGAGATTCTCTTGGGTTTCGCACGCGCAGCATTTTTCTCGAACTGAACGCGGGCCCACATCTCCTGACCAGGGTATCAGATTGGTGTGCAAGATGCGGCGTTGGAACCGCGGTGATGGTGCGGTCGCAATGGTATAAGTCTCGGATTAAGTCGACTCAGGTTCCCAGGACTCGGCTTAGGATTGTGCCCAAACCTCAAATAAAGGTCGAAGGTTGTCGAAATTTGACTGAGAGGACCGCAGAAGCCTACGAAATGGTACGGGCTAGGATATGGGTCTTACATAATTCATCCTTAAATCTAATAGGCCATGCTGCCCTAAATCATACCATTAGGGACAACTAATATGGGCCTATTGCTGAAATTTCTAGCCCACCCATTTCTGGGCTTGCTGGAGTTGAGCAATAATAAATATAAATTAGGTTTATGTTCATTGGTAGCCCATATATATCCCTATGGGTCCCACCAGATGAGCGTGATGGATCACACACATAAATCAGGTGGACCATGCTGCTGGACTAGAGGTCCAACAACAGTCCAATGGGCCTGGGCGTTCCAAGGTGGAAGGTCCTATGGGCCTAGGCAATTAGCCCAAAGACACGACCAAATGGGTCCCAAAAATGGATTCCACTGAGGGAGATGGCCATGTACCACATGGACCACTAATGAATGGATGGTGGGGATAACAAATACATCAAGGTGGGCCCACAAAGAGGGTGGATGACCTAGCCTGATGGGCCGGTCTAGCCCTTGCCATGGTGTGCACAGGGGTTCGTTGGCCCCAAAAATTTCTAGGTGGGTCCTACCATGGGTAGGCCACCTATATGTAAAATTTTATAATTTTTGGATTAGTAAAAGTATTTTAATTAATTTAAAGAAAAAAGACTATCTAGAAAATCTGTTTAGTGCAGATTTTTGATAGGTCCTGATCTGAGCTTCCAATGGGGTGGATTAAAAGCCTCTAAAAATTGGGAAAAAATAGTTTTTATGTCCCCTCATATATGTACTACAAATTGAGGTCCACGGATGTGGCCCACCAGTGGAAAAATTATTTTATATTTAAGAAATTCCACATTGATATGTTTTTGGAACAACGCAGAAATTACAGGCTAACCACCTCACTTGGGCTACACCTTTAGGACCTCAATCAGGGTCAGATGGGGCTGAAATTTGGTATGATCATAGGTGGGGCATACACCTACAAGAATCATATATTAAACAACATCAATCTTCCTACTAAATAACCAGAAATCAGGTCCCAAGGTGGCCCAAAAATCTGTCTAGACAGATCTGGACAACAACAATAGATTGAAATAAAATAATTATAAATCCTGATTAAAATAGGATTTAATCTCAGAAAATCATTGGATGGACCACCCTAGTGGGCCCCACAAATATCCAAACCATCCCACCATCCAAAACACCTTTGCATGTATCTTAATTAGTTGGATTTCGGGGCCACATGTCATAGGGTGGAATGCCATGGGCGTCTTCCCTCTATGAATGGGCTAAATTTTTGTTAGTCCACAAGGTGGGCCACAAACCTATGATTAGGAATTGAAAATAAGGAAAAGGAGAGAAAGAAGGATAATCCGGCTATAACGAAAGGGCTTCGCCACTATTGAGCCCTCCCAAGAACAATCCCACCGCACATCATACATTGATATACATCCACAAGATGAATCTCACACATGCTTGGCCAAAAATTAAAATGGATGGTTGGGATACCATTCCCACCATCATCCTAAGGTCTAGATGACCTCATCATACAATGAAATCAAGAGATCCACTATGATGGGGTCCATAGAGGAAAACCCCATGCATGGGACATGCATGCACAAGGTGGGCCATTCGGCCACACATATGGGGACGTGTGGGATCTCCACCATTTATTGGTGGGTCCTACACTTCCCCCATGAAAGAAATGAAAGATCTATACTATATAAATCATATCCTACATTCTAGAGGAGTACCCACCTTAAGATCCTTATCAAAACTCCACTTCAAGCTTCTAAGGGTCCAAGGAAGCAAGATGAAGGGGTGAGATGTGATTTAAATGGATGGATGGGGAGAGAAGTGGGAGATGAGGGGTTGAAATGTTGCATGGGGGTGGGACATTGGAAGCTTGTAAGAGGGAGAGGAGAGGGAGAGATAGAGAGAAATGAGAAGAAAGAGAAAGGGAGAGTTGTAGGAGAGTCGTCATTGCTCTCTCTACATAGGTTAGAGAAAACCATCATACCCTATAGTGATACAAACAATGTTGCTAGGGTAGGGTAGGTTTGGGTGGTGTGGGTAGTGTTGGTAGTGTAAGATATGGAGGTTTAGGTTGTGTGTGTAGTGTGTGTATTGGAACTTGTGCAAAAAGGGAGCGGGGGACACATGCACTACTTTAGGTGGGCCACATGATCATGATCAAGGGCTATAAAATGAGACACACATAACTTATGATCTATACATTGGATGGATGCACAAGACATGTCATCAGAACTGCAACGATGATGCGGACAAGATGGCATAGGTTTCGGTTAGATCCAAGTAGGGTCTACATAACCGGACTTAAGGATGACCACAGACACTATTCGAGGGTCACGGGTCTTCAAGATTTGACTGGTAGGACCGCCAGACTAAGAGAAATAAAATGCATACCTAAACGCACACACACATGCATTCAGGTCGGGTCTTACACTTAAGGCCGTGATCTATTAGGACATGACTTGAGATGACCCGAGAGTTCCTTAAAAAGTTCTTTCCAGTTCACAAGACCAATAAGCTAAAGTGTGCCATCATGAATTTCTCCCAAAAAGAGGACGAGGCATTTTTTCAATGTTGGGAGAGGTTCAAGGATCTCTTACTCGCTTGCCCACATCATAGCTACGAGACATGAGGCATGATTAGCTTCTTTTATGATGGATTAATCTCATCCATGCGCTAGTTTGTAGATATGATGTGTAATGGCTAATTCATGAGTAAAGATCCTAATGAAGTGTATGAATACTTCGATTTGTTGGCTGAAAATGCACAATAATGGGATAGCTCCAACAAATCGTAGGGTGTCAAGCCTTCATCTAAATTAGGAATATATGTATTAAAGGAGGAAGGTGACGTTAATGCAAGGATCGCGAGTCTTGCTAGAAAGGTCGAGGCCATGAAATTAAGGAAAGTAGAGATGTAACACCCCGGATTTTGGCCAATCTGGGATTTGACGTTCTTAGGCAATGGGTCAACTAAAACACCTGGAAAATCACTCAGAACCCAATTTCATAGCCAAAGAAACCACTTAGGATTAATTCCTATGGAAATTTAGCGTAAGTTAGCTAGCGCAACGCTGGAGTAGCTGGGAAACAGTCCCTGATCACTTTAAATACGTTCTACAAGACCCAAATCGAGTAGAACGTATGACTCCATAATACTCTATAACCTCGGATCAAACTCTAAGCGGGTTTGTTCTCTGGACCACTTTGAATTCTTGTATTGGATTTAGACCGCACGTCAAAAGTCCGTTACTTCCTATCTTAGACCGTTAGAACCGCCCAGCTGGACTTGACAATCATTTCGAAAATCAAGTCAAACCGATAATCACAGACTATTTCATTGAGCCCGGACTGAAGAGACCGCGAATAGGGACAGAATTGGAATTTCAAATTCAAATCTGGCACACGACTTGACACGTCAGTATTAAGCGTTCTGACCGTCAGAATTCATCCATATTACACCCTCGGATCAGGAAAAATTTTATTTATTATTATGAGACTTCCAGCCCTGATCTATGTGTGGTGACCACTGAACTGAAACTGGTCCGCCACGTGCGATCTGCGAACCCTGCCAGACTGAAAACTTAATGCGTGCTAGATCTGGTACGCATGAGCTTAAGTCCGATCGCATTCGACCAGGGGACCACCAGAAAGCATCTTTTGTACAGGATCTGTGTTGGGATTGATATACATCGTATGAGATTACTAGGAGTGACGACCCTAGACAGGATCTGTGTTGGGATTGATACAAGGGAAGTACCTTAGTTTCCCAATCATGCTGTTTGAATGGACTAATAACAACTTAGAAATCATATCACCATAGCATTGTATGTGCCTGGAAGATGTGGAGCACTCTAGGGATTGTGGCATGCCGCGGTCGTAAGATGTTGCCGTATGAGGGAGATTGTCGGTGAGGGCATACATCACGTCATGTCATAATTGCATTAACAACAGTGTTAGGATGTTTGAATTACTGCTTTACTATTATCGCATGATTGATTTGAAAACATGTTAATCCTTGCTCTATTATTCCACTGAGTTAGCTACTCACTCCCACGTTACGGGACGGTGTTCCTGGACACCCACCAGACCTTTTGTGATTGCAGATGACGGCGCGGCCTATGAGGCGGAGCTGGACTTGATGATGATGAGGAGGATCCCTCCTTTATGCGTATTCTGATTGACGGGATTACAGGGAGGTTGATTAGATTCTTTGACACTTGTCATTTTATATTTTTAGCGCACTCATGTATATTCGTTTGGTCTACTTTTGGGGTATACATGTATGTATATAACCTGGTAACATGTTCACACTCTAGAGACATACAACAGTTTATATATGTTATACATACTATCACAGTCTTCTGCTTGTTAATTTAACTGTCTCTGGAGTATGATATGCGGTTCTAGCTTAATCTCACTCATGTTTAATACACTATCACAGACAACATTCAATCATACATATCTATGTTGCATAAATAACATTTTGGAACTCGGGAGTTGGGTTTTTGCTCGACCCCCCGATTTTCGGGATGTTACAGATGGTATCAGAGCATGATTTGGATTAAACCGGGCCTGGGTTATGGTCACGCGACGTACGCTGTCGATTCTTTTGACTTATGTGGGTGCGAGAAGGGTCTAGAAACACTTCTAGGATCCCAGATTCGCCAATAGGCGAAGTCTATTCATATCGATAGCGCGATCGAGACCGTAACGCTATAGGGTCTCATGATGCAACCCGAATAGCTCCTAGGTCATAGGAAGTCGGGTTGAGACATCCTATGAACGATTTTAAACCCGTAAAGATAAATTCTTGGGCTGTGGAATGACCACGACTCCTGTATTCAATCGTCAGGGCTTAAAAACCCCGTTTCACCAAAAATCTTCAAAATTCTTCCTCTCACCACTCCAATCTTCATTTATTTCTTATCCATTTCATGTTAGGCATCAAACCTAATGTGAAAATAACACAAAATCATGATTTTACAAAATTTTACAGTGAATAGTAAAATTTCATAAAAAATAGCCATAAGGCCATTCTAAATTCACTTGCTTTAGCAAATAATGGGCTAGATGGATGTACTAGCTCATTATATCCCAAAATAATATGCTGCATGATAGGGTTTTGTATTTAGGATTGCAGATTGGCCCCAAAAAGCCTCGAATGGATGTTACAAATGTTTTGGCCTCCCTAGGGCAATGTACAATGAACCAAAGTGTGAACCATACCTTTTTGGAATCCCTAGGGCAAGGGGAACCCATCCCATATGGCCTTAGTGGCCAATTTGCAACTTCACCGGCGATGCCATCGCCGATTCGGCGATGCATCGCCGGTCAAACTCTTCGAATGGGTCTGATCTTTGGGCTGGAGGAGTTTGGGGGCTAGGGTAGTCCCTCGGTATGCGGTCCGTACCTTGAAACTCCCTAAAAGATGTACTTTCTTCACAAAAGTCCCCTTCCCTAGCCCCATTTTCGTTTTCTTGCTGCCCTAACCCAAAACCGTGGTTCCAAACCACCCCTAGATCCATTCCCTGCCAAAAACGACCACCCTCCATCGTTCCTTTGAAGTTGGCAGCCCTCCCTCTTGAAGGTTTCGTCCGTTGGAGCTCCTAAAACCCCCAAATCGAGCTGAATTCGTGAGGTGCTCCATTCCCCTTTTTCATTTTCATTTCTTTCTGAAAATACATCCTAGGGGAGCTTGAAGCATCCCTCTACAACGCCTAGTTTTCGTTCTGTCCATTTGGGCAACCATTTCTCTGCATTTCCTCCTCCTTCCATGGCTATTGTTAAGGCTGTTTCAGCCTTTTCCTCCCTTTCCATCGTCCTCTCTCTCATGTCCCTTTTATTTGACCCTCAGACTCATGGAAACCTGCTTACCTATCCCATTTCTCCACGTTATTCGCTTGTTTGATTACTGTTTTGAAATTTCTGTGTTTTGTGTTGTTAGGTAGAAAATGTGTTTGTGTTGTGGTTTGAGCTTAATATAGCTAAAAATTGTTGAATGGAGTGCATGTCATTCATTTTTTGTTAGGTATTGTCCCTAGATTGGGAGTATTGTAACTCCCGAGATTCGGCCTACAAATTAATTTTTATCCCAACCCACCCTCCTACAAAGCATGCCACTCCCGATCCCAACATGGGATTAGGAATGTAGTTTCGTTTCATAGACCCTTGGCGTTTTGGACCTAGTGTTAGCACTCCTAGATTTGAAGGATCTGACGACATAAGAAATCCAATTCCAGTTAGACCTGTAGTAGAAATGGAATGGAAAGCCATTTACCGTATAATCTTAGGCTTTGGATTATAGCTACAGAGTTACAGACTAGGCTACTAGTTGTCTTAGGCAGTGTAAGGCCTATATATGCTAAGGGATAGTAGGTTAGATTTGGTTGGAATGGGACTCCCTTCCTTCGATAAATCCCCTTATGACTTATAGACTTCTGTTGTTACCCATAGGAAGGAACCATACACTCTCAGGGAACATTTATAACTCCCTCAGATTGAACTTAGAATGTACTAGCACACCCCTTAGAATTGCCTTCCCCAAGGACTTATTGCATTTGGGAATGCGGAATAAAGGAACTACATGTAAGCGATGTATTCGCGGTTTGAATCGACTTCTTAATCCTAGTGGTTACCAATAAATCCAATGCTCTGAACAAGCAGAGGATCGGCGTCGACTCGGATTAAGAACTGATACAACGCATTTTCTGTCCTGATTAGACAGAAGGT
Source organism: Magnolia kwangsiensis (assembly GCA_037074715.1). NCBI lineage: Eukaryota > Viridiplantae > Streptophyta > Magnoliopsida > Magnoliales > Magnoliaceae > Magnolia > Magnolia kwangsiensis. The sequence continues at coordinate 87,644,336 of CM073583.1, forward strand.
TCAACGTATCCGGCTTAGACCCACTACACAACCTTTCTTCTGTGATGGCCCAACCACCTACAACCAAACAGGATCACATTGTCTTTGGGAAATGGCGAGGACTTAAAGCCAGTAGAGAATTAGACATCTTGCCACCAACTCATACCTACCCCTGAACTCAACCACTATAGAGCTTAGGCTCGTCTCTATCACCATAGATACCAATGCCATAGAACACATCATTAGCAAAGAAAACCATGTAGAGAAAGGTTGTTTCCATTTTAGGTCAAGGATAGCTCCTAAGTTGCGCCTCGTTCTGATATACGGATCGATGCTAAGATTCTTCAATCTTAAGTAAAACTAAGTTTTAAGGGGGGTAGAACGTATTGAGTCCAATCCAGTTAGGTTAGTCAACGCTACCGTTTGATCAGAGTGGCGCAGCGGAAGAGTGGTTGGCCTCTTTCCCACTGGCCCAAGATCGAAACCTTTGAGTTCGGATATACATACGATTAGGTTATTAAATAGGATTTGAACCTTCCTTAGAGAAAGTACTCCTTGCCCTTTGCCAATGTCGGGGACGACATTGTGTTTTAAGGGGGGTAGATTGTAACACCCCGGATTTTGGCCAATCTGGGATTTGACGTCCTTAGGCAATGGGTCAACTAAAACACCTGAAAAATCGCTCAGAACCCAATTTCATAGCCAAAAAAACCACTTAGGATTAATTCCTATGGAAATTTAGCGTAAGTTAGCTAGCGCAACGCTGGAGTAGCTGGGAAACTGTCCTTGATCACTTTAAATACGTTCTACAAGACCCAAATCGAGTAGAACGTATGACTCCATAATACTCTATAACCTCGGATTAAACTCTAAGCGGGTTTGTTCTCTGGACCACTTTGAATTCTTGTATTGGATTTAGACCGCGCGTCGAAAGTCCGTTACTTCCTATCTTAGACCGTTAGAACTGCCCAGATGGACTTGACAATCATTTCGAAAATCAAGTCAAACCGATAATCACAGACTATTTCATTGAGCCCGGACTGAAGAGACCGCGAATAGGGACAGAATTGGAATTTCAAATTCAAATCTGGTACACGACTTGACACGTCAGTATTAAGCGTTCTGACCGTCAGAATTCATCCAGATTACACCCTCGGATCAGGAAAATTTTTTATTTATTATTATGAGACTTCCAGCCCTGATCTACGTGCGGTAACCGCTGAACTGAAACTGGTCCGCCACGTGCGATCTGCGAACCCTGCCGGACTGAAAACTTAATGCGTGCTAGATCTGGTATGCATGAGCTTAAGTCCGATCGCATTCGACCAGGGGACCACCAGAAAGCATCTTTTGGACCGAAACAGCCCCGATTTGGTTACCCCTCAAGTGAAACTTGTTCCCGAGTCTATTTCGGGCAAGTTTGGGCTTATAAAAGGGCTTGAAACCCTCACTCCTCTCTCCCATCCGAATTTGCAAAAACCCTAGATTGGGAGAGAGAAAAGGTGAGAGTTTGTGAGAGAAGGTGGGAGAGCTTTTCCTGCTGCTGCTGCACGTGCTTAAGCAGCGTATTCCAATCACTTTGCCGGTGATTTCTCTGCATTTGCAGGTAAGAAAACGCCCTAGAAAGTTACTGATTTGATGCTTCTTTAGTTTCATGGTTTGTTAGTTGATAAATCTCGTAAATCAGGTTCCTTAGTCGCCGTAGACGAAGCGTATACGCTCCGTTCGAATCACTTCACCTATAAGGGAAAAGGTGCAGATTTTAGACGCTTTGATTGACTGTTTCCAAAGCTTTCAATGACATTTAATAGTAGATTATCGACGGCATCGCCGTTTGACATGTACAACATGCTATCCGTTTCCTGTTTCGTAAACTAGCGAAGAATATGAGATTTAGGGCATTTTAGTCATTTGTAGGAAGTATAGATTTCATTCATATTTTGTTGATGTGATTGACATGATATGTTGTCGCATTAGGATGTTAGGAATATGTGCATAATTAGTTTGGCGAAGAGATTCGCCTAAATACGCACTTCGGGTCGACATACTATATGTAGACTTAAGTGTGTAGTGTATGTGTTTGTATAAATGCTTGTATTAGTATGTATTGAATTAAATGGTGTTATGAATTAGTTTGAGATTGGTTTCTCAATAAATATGCTGGTGTAAATGGTTTCCTACATGTTAGCCATATGCATGATTTCATGATATGAATGAAATGCATGTGCTTGACGATTCGCTTAAGCTGTATGTTATAATATGTGCTTGATGATTTTCTTATGATTTACTTTGAGATTGAATTCTCAATTAATATGTTGATGGAGAGGATTTCCTATATGTTGGCGACATGCTTAATTTCATTATATGTGTGAAAGACATGTGTACGATGATTTGCTTAAGTTGTATGTAATAACATGTGTTAACATGCTCTCATGGTTGTATTTCATTTCCATTACCTTTACACAACTGCTGATGTGATTCTATGATTGTTTGGGACTATGCCTAGTCCAGGCAATCGGTAACCAAGAAATATTGTGGTTAGCTTATCTTTGCCACGAACGACGTGTCGATGAACACGAGTCGTGTTTAGAGTTGGCGGCAGTGGTTAGGCCACGCGAAGTGTTTTACGCACTTCATGTCGTTCGACTTGCGATGCGCTCGTGCTAGTCGAGCCCGTCAAGTAACCCGACTGGTCGTTGTATGTTCACCCTGCATGAGTCATATCTGCTTGAACCTAGGGTATTGAACTTATCATTGTAAACCCTGTTAACCATGGTACCTTGATCCACGAAGACTCATGAGCCGGGCATGGTGGTATGGGACACCGTGGTCGAGCTGTCGGCCTATGCTGGGGCCACAAACCTCCCCGTAGTGACCAGTGAGCACCTAGACTCGTGAGCAGATTATGGTGGTATGGGACACTATATTCTAGCTGTCGGCCTACACTGATCAGGCGACGAGTCCTTTGTAGTGACCGCGAGCGTATTCTGAGTCCACGGGAGGCGACGACCCTTCCATTGTAGTAGAGTACGGTAGGCCTGTATTGATAAGGTGATGGGGGAGCGGTGCAACGAGTGCGAGCAACAGCCCTAGCAGCCCTTGCAGTGACCTACGAAATATACATCGTATGAGATTACTAGGAGTGACGACCCTAGACAGGATCTGTGTTGGGATTGATACAAGGGAAGTACCTTAGTTTCCCAATCCTGCTGTTTGAATGGACTAATAACAACTTGGAAATCATATCACCATAGCATTGTATGTGCCTGGAAGATGTGGAGCACTCTAGGGAGTGTGGCATGCCGCGGTCGTAAGATGTTGTCGTATGAGGGAGATTGTCGGTGAGGGCATACATCACGTCATGTCATAATTGCATTAACAACAGTGTTAGGATGTTTGAATTACTGCTTTACTATTATCGCATGATTGATTTGAAAACATGTTAATCCTTGCTCTATTATTCCACTGAGTTAGCTACTCACTCCCACGTTACGGGACGGTGTTCCTGGACACCCACCAGGCCTTTTGTGATTGCAGATGACGGCGCGGCCTATGAGGCGGAGCTGGACTTGATGATGATGAGGAGGATCCCTCCTTTATGCGTATTCTGATTGACGGGATTACAGGGAGGTTGATTAGATTCTTTGACACTTGTCATTTTATATTTTTAGCGCACTCATGTATATTCGTTTGGTCTACTTTTGGGGTATACATGTATGTATATAACCTGGTAACATGTTCACACTCTAGAGACATACAACAGTTTATATATGTTATACATACTATCACAGTCTTCTGCTTGTTAATTTAACTGTCTCTGGAGTATGATATGCGGTTCTAGCTTAATCTCACTCATGTTTAATACACTATCACAGACAACATTCAATCATACATATCTATGTTGCATAAATAACATTTTGGAACTCGGGAGTTGGGTTTTTGCTCGACCCCCCGATTTTCGGGATGTTACAAGAGACGATCACACAACCCAATGAATTCGTTGAGAGTGTTTGCAGCATATGTGAGACTAATGCACACCTAATAAAGGATTGCCCGATAATCCTCTCTTTTTAAGAGGTGTTGTAAGTTTACTTACTCTAATGCCATGAATGCTTACCACTGCCCCTTTAGTGCTCTAAATTCAAATCAGTACAATCTAAATTGGTGGAATCATCCCAACTTCAGTTGAAAAAAATGGACCAACTGCCAATCCAAGCACACCTACTCAAGGGCCTCCCACATCTCAAAGTACACCTTATGTGCCCTTACTATAGAAGACCCTTAAGGACACTTTACAAACTTTCATGCAAGGATAAGTATAAATAAATCAAACAATAATGTAAACCTTACAAGAGCTCAAAACCTTAGTGGAAAGAATTGAATCCCACCTTACCGTAAGGGAGAATGACACTTTTCCTGCCCAACCCCAACCGAACCCCAAAGGCTAATACGTGGTGGCTGATTCAAATCCTTCAACGAACAAGCTAAGTCCATCACCACTCTTAGAAGTGGTAAAACAATTGATAAAGAGATTCCTAAGAAGGTTGAAAAACCTGAAGAATCCAAAAAATCTAAGGGAAATGGTGAACATAGTAATGCCCCATAAGAGAAATAGGCCGAGCCAAGTCACGGAGTGGTTTCTACATTTCCCTAATGTCTTCTCTCATCAAAATGTCAAATAGATAATCAGGACTTTTGCAAGTTAATATCAATATTTCCTTGTTGGACTTGATTAAATAAATTATGCCCTATACCAAATTTCTGAAGGACTTATGTACAGTAAAGCATAAGCTAAACATGTAAAAGAAAGATTTCTCGATGGAATAGGTGAGTGCTATCATAAAGAAAAATACTCCGCAACATACAAAGATCCCAGAAGTCCTACTATCTCATGCACATAAGCAACTTCTGGATCAAACAAACACTTTTAGATTTGGGGGCAAGTCTTAACTTGATAACTCATTCGGTGTATGAGCAACTGGGCCTTGGTGAATTAAAACGCACTAAGACAACATTATAACTTGATGATCGCTTAGTTAGAATACCGAGAGTGGTGGGTGAGGACGTGTTATCTTGGACACACGACCGGTTATAAACTCTAGCACTCAAATTCATGTCATCTTGGGACATCCATTTTTGGCCACTTAAAATGCATTGATCAATTGCCGAAATAGAGTCATGAAGCAATCTTTTGGAAACATGACGTTGGAATTGAATGTTTTTAATTTGTGTTAAACAACCAGGGGATGTAGATGAAATCCACGAGGTAAACATGATTGATACACTTGTGGAAGATGAGCTCCTTTTAATTAATATCTCTGACCCCTTAGAAGTATGCCTAGCTCATTTTATGGACTTTAATGATCATGTGATTGTAGATATAGTGAATGCTTTATTAGACTCTATGTCGGTGCTCAAAACTGACTAATGGAGGCCTTCTTTTGAGAAAGTTCCATTTACCGATTCTAAGCCTCCACCTTCAAGTGTTGAAGCACCAAAGCTTGCCTGAAACCATTGCTATCTGAATCAAAATATGTTTATTTGTGTGAAGATGATGCATATCATGTGGTAATTTCTTCCCACCTGGATGAAGAACAAAAAAGTAAGTTGATTGATACTCTTAGGAAACACAAAAGTATCATTGGATGGGCCATTGTTGACCTTAAGGAAATTGATCCCCTGATTTGCACTCACTGGATATACATTGAAGAGAATACCAAAACATCAAGACAACCACAACGCCGACTAAATCCAAACATGTAGGATGTGGTTAAGGCTAAGATGTTTAAACTATTGGATGTGGGTATCATCTACCTTATATCCAATAGTCAATAAGTGAGTCTAACTTAGGTGGTGCCCAAGAAGTTCAAAAATACCATCGTAACCAATGACAACAATGAACTCGTGCCAACCAGAGTTACTATTGGTTGGAGAATGTGCATTTATTATAGGAATTTGAATGTTATTACAAAGAAAGACCACTTCCCATTGTCCTTTGTTGATAATATTTTGGAAAGGTTGGCAGGTCTTTACTATTATTGCTTCCATGATGGATACTTTGCTTGCGATCAGATTGAAATTTCCCCTGAAGACTAGGAGAAGACCACTTTTACGTGTCCTTTTGGCACCTTTGCTTATAGATGGATGCCATTCAATGTATGTAATGCTCCTACCACATTCTAGAGATGTATACTTAGTATATTTTAAGACATGGTTGGGCATTTTCTGAAAGTCTTCATGGACGGCTTCTTCGTCTTTAGTGGTTCTTTTGATGAGTGCTTCGAGTACTTAGAATTGCTTTTGATGAGATGTGAAGAGAAGAACATTGTTTTGAATTGAAAAAAATGCCACTTCATGGTTCAGAAAGGAATTGTCCTTGGACACGTGATCTCGTCCAATGGAATTGAGGTGAATGACGGTAAGATAGACTCAAACGCAAAATTGTCGGCCCCTAAAAGCATATGTGAAATTCAACCATTTATAGGTCATGCTGGTTTCTATAGGAAGTTTATTAAAGATTTTAGTCAAATATCTAGACCATTGAGAAATCTCCTTCAAAAGGATGTCCCATTCGAGTGGACTGATGCATGTCAAAAGCTTTTACAAAGCTTAAAGGTATGTTGACAACCACACCTATTATGCAACCACTCGATTGGAGGATTCCTTTTGAGATTATGTGTGATAATAGTGATTATGTCATTGGGGCTGTGTTAGGAAAAAAAGAGAGGATAAAAAGCCTTACATTATCTATTATGCAAGTAGAGCGTTGAATAGTGCTTGGATTAATTACTCTACTATGGAAAATGAACACCTTGTTGTGGGTTTTATACTAGACAAATTTAGGTCCTACTTTATAGGATAAAAAATTATAATTTTTACCAATCATGTGACCCTTAAGTATCTTCTTTCCAAAAAGGATGCTAATCCCCGCGTGTTGAGATGGATCCTCCTACTCCAGGAATTTGATTTAGAGATACATGACAAGAAAGAAGTAAAAAAGGTGATGACTGATCACTTGTTCCAACTTGTTCTCTCTAATTCTATTGAGACATCAATGACTAAGGATACATTCCCATACGAACAATTATTTTCAATTTCTCAATTACCTTGGTATGCTGACATTATGAAGTTTTTTGTGATAGGAAAAATTTTCATCTATTGGACACCACAAGATAGGAAGAAGTTTTTGGTCGAGGTATGTAGTTTTTTCTGGGATGATCCATATTTATTTAAGTATTGCCTAGGCCAAATCATTAGGAAATGTCTTCCTAATAATGAACAATCTAGTGTCATCTCCTTCTGTTACTCAAAAGCTTGTGGAGGTCATTTTTCGACAGAGAAAACCACCACTAAAATTCTCCAACGTGGTTTCTTTTGACCAACTATGTTTAAAGATATCCATGAGTCTTATAAAGTGTGTGAGCGATGTCAAAATTTGGGAGAAATTTTTCATTAAGATATGATGCCCTTAAACCCAATTCTAATGTTGAAATATTTGATTGTTGGGGTATAGATTTTATGAGACCTTTTCCCTCCTCTTTTGGACATCTTTATATTCTCCTAGTTATGGATTATGTTTCAAAATTGGTATAGGAGATTTCACAAATTTTAAAAGAAAATATCTTATGAATGTTTGGAACGCCGAGAACCATCATCAGTGATGGCAGCTCCCACTTTTGTAATAGGCCATTTGAAAGTTTAATGAAGAAATATGACATTACTCACAAAGTGGCTACACCCTATCACCCACAAATGAGTGAGAAAGCTAAGATCTCTAATAGGGAGATAAAATAAAATTTGTAAAAAACTGTAAATTCGGAATGCAAAGATTAGTCATTGTGATTGACTGATGCATTGTGGGCTTACTATACTGCATTTAAAACCTCAATTGAAATGTCTCACTATAAACTTGTCAATGGGAAAGCTTGCCACTTTCTTGTAGAATTGGAATATAAAGCATACTGGGTTATAAAGAAGCTTAACTTTGACATTGACGAAGTGAGCTCGCTGTGTAAACTGCAGCTTGTGGAGTTAGAAGAAATCAGGAAACAAGCATATGATAATGCGAGAATATACAAGGAATGAATGAAAGTGTTCCATGAAAAGAACATTTTTAAGAAAACATTTGAACCACATCAGAAAGTCCTCCTGTGCAACTCTCGATTACATCTCTCTTCTGGAAAGTTGCAATCCAGATGGATCGACCCATTTATTGTGAAAACTATTTATCCTTTTGGGGCCATGAAAATTAAAAATCCAGTAAATGACAATAATTTTAAAGTAAATGGACAAAGGTTGAACTATTTGTTGAAAAGTTTTCTTCAGAGGCTTTGTCCATACCTTAGGAAGATCCTTTGTACCAGGATTGATTTCGTAGTTTGACAAAGATCCATTTTTGTAAGCCCTGTATCTTAGACCGTACCATTCCGTAGACTTCCACGGTCTTTCCGGTCGAATTTCGGCAACCTTCGACCCTTAACCGACATTTGCACGTAACCCTGCATCACACGCCGTCAACTTGAATTGACTCAAATCGAGACTTCTACCCTTGCGACCGTGCCGTCACTGTGGTTCCGATGCCGCGACTCGCGCGCTGATCTGATACCCTGGTCAGGAGATGTGGGCGAGCGTTCGATGCGAGGAAAACACCACGCGTGCAAATTCTGAGAGAATCTCTACGACTTGTCACATTAATCAGTCAATCAATCAATCCTGTCATGTCAAGTACACATCACCTTTCACCCTTCTCTAAGCATCCCCTAAAGTCAAAAAGGTTCTTACAAGCCCATACCTTTTTTACACCAAAAATCCCAAAAGTCAAAAATCTCTTACACACCCATCACTCTCTCTCCCTTTACAAGTCTCTCTCTCTCATTTTCAAACTCATTCCCAAGCAAGAGAGAATACTCCATACGTCCAAGCTCTCCCACTCCAAGAGAGCCACAAGTGTGGCCCACCTTTCCTACTCTTTCATCTCCCATCTCAACCATCCAAACCTCATCTCCTCCGTTGGAATCAAAGCTAAGGAGCTAAGGAAGCCTAGGGTGTAAGAAGAAGCCGGTGGGTGATCTTTGATTTTTATCTTTCAACCGTTTGTTTGATTTAAGGGTCTATGTATGTGGGACCCACCTTGATGTATATTTTGTATCAAAGAGGGGCCCATAGTGGTGGGGCCCCTCCATCACCTCTGTTGTCTCTTTTTTTTCTCTGTTTCTCTCTCTTGCTATGATTATGGCTCACCCATAATATGTGTATATCATCCATGCTATCTACCGATGGACCCCATCCACCTGGGACACACCATGATGTTTATATGCCATCCCACCATCCAAAGGGGGCCCACCTTAGTGTGGCTAGCTGTGGGGTGTGGCTGCCAGTGAAGTGTGATCTTCCGTGGGCCCCAGCTCCATAGTTTAGGTGGCAGGCCAAGTGAAGATACCTCGTTTTAATGCTGGGCCCACCCAGCTCCATGGCTCGGTGGCAGACCGAGTGAAAGATGCCTCGTTTCAAAACTTGAGGTCTTGGTATTGGTCCCTGTGAGGACGGCCAACAGAGGAGTGTGACTGACGGTGGGATCCATGGGACCCACTCACATGATCCATCCGTCCATTTGGTGTGGCCACGCCACCATGAATGTGTGGTGTCCACCCCTCCCTGATGTATGAGACTGTCTAGGCCCTGGACGTCTTGGACCTCAGATATATCATATATATGTTATGTTATATATATATATATATTATATTATATTATATAATATATATATTATATCTAATGTATATCTCCTGAAGGTGGACCTTACGTGGGACCCACCTCTGGCCGTTGTAATGAATAAAGCTACCGGTGCAACAGCTGGCTTTTTATATTAAATATATATGTTATATATTACACGTTGTGGTGGGCCCTACGTGCCACCTCTTTTTAAGGAAAACAATGTTGCTCGTACAGTAGCTCTCTCTCTCTCTCTCTCTCTCTCCCTCTCTTTGAATGTCAGCAATATGTAGGTCCCACATAATGTCTGTGTTGTACAAGTCGTCCATCCTTTCTGACGGTGGGCCATGCATGATAAATGTGTGTTACACGATGCTGTACATTTGTTTTGATGGTGGGACCCACTGCCATATGATGACGACAAGTTCTGTGGGTCCCACTACTAAGGAGATTAGATATATATATATATATATATATATATATATATATATATATATATATATATATATATATATATATATATGTGTGTGTGTGTGTGTGTGTGTGTGTGTGTGTGTGTGTGTGTGTGTGTGTGTGTGTATTATACATATTTTATATATATATATATATATATATTATGTTATATATGCATGATGGTGGGCCGTACGTGGGACCCACCTTTGCCTTCCTAGGTACAGCCAGCTGCCTGTGCAGCAACCATATAGTTGCTTCTTGTTGACAGCAGGCCCCACATTGATGTGTATTTACACCGACGACTACCTTGAACGATGGGCCCCACCATGATGCAAGTGTTGTATCCATGTCGTCCAACCATTTGTGAGATCATTTTATAGTGTAGGAAAATGAATGAATCAGATCTAAACTTCAAGTGGCCCCCATCATTCAAAAAAATGGACTGTGACATCCAGTGTTCAAACTTCTAAGGACCACAGTGGTTCCCACTCAAATTGATATTTGGCTTTCACTTCATTTATCTCTATGTTAGTTTATGAATTGGTCGGATCTCAAATATACATAAGTGTGGGCCCGATTTGATATAAATGAGGCCCATCGATGTAGCCTATTTGATATACCTGAAGCCCATTGGTGTGGCCCATATAATGCGGCCCGCTTGACATAAGAGGCCCATTGTGATATATTTGAGGCCCAGGTGCGAGGCCCACCTAATGTGTATTCGGGACTCGAAAATATGTATGTGAGGCCCATAAGTGAGGCCCAATATAATGAATGTGTGTGGCCGTTACAGTGTAGGCCGTGCTGTGGGAGCAATGTTAGTTTGACGTTCACATTGTACGAATAATGTTGGTTAAATGTCCACATTATAATTCTCCCTAGGGCCCATTGTTAGGCCTATACTTGTAGGCCGTCTAGGCCCATCTTCGTTATGAACAACATCTATCCCATATAATATGTTTAGTATAGTTTCGTGATTCATGATCATACGCATTATATGTATGCTTGATATGAGAAGTGACTGATCATAACATATGCCTTCGAGAAGATTGTTTAGGGGCTCCCGGATAGGTGGTGTTACCCTACATGAGAGCACAATACGCGCATGATTGCTGCATGACTGGATAAGATGATTCATGTATTCACATTGTGTGATATGGTACTGTACGCCCTAGCGACATCAGGGTCGTAGCCTCCACAGGCGTATCGTGGTTGGTAGGATTGGATATCAAAAATTTTATTCTACATGGGGTGCTATAGATATTCCTAGGTGAAAGTCTCTAAACCTTTATGGTACCAAGAGGTTTCTCCAACGTCTATACCGAGTGGGTCCATGAGCGTCGAGTGTCGACTACCAGAAGGCCGTGATTTTTACTATGTCGTGGTCAGTTGGAAGGGGGTGTGGCCTTATTCACCCGAGAGGAGGGGGCAAAGCTAGGCTGAGTTTGACCAGCTTGAGGAACGGGTCCGCTATCAATGAGCCAAACCCGATATTGGCAGGCGGGTAGTGAGGTCTTTTTCACTCACCTTGTTACGTGCGATAGGGAAACAATCTGGCTTGGAGTGTACTAAACCCCAGTTATATCCCAGAGTTGAGCTGTATTGATATGTGGACTTAGATGAGGATTCGTATGCTTGAGTTGCATCTTGCATCGCATGGCCTTGGTACGGCTGACATCATTCATGCCTCGCATCGCATAGCCTTGGTACGGCTGACATCATTCATGCCTCGCATCACATGGCCTTGGTACGACCAATAGCATTCATGGATTCATCAGCATATTTCGCATTAATCTGATATTGTATTACTACCTTGCGCACACACTTTCACCACCCTCTAAGTTTTCTATAATCTTATGCACCACCGTTGCATGCAGGTGACGTTGGGCCGTGGCAGCGCTAAGGCAGGAGCGCTTAGCAGATCATCTTGGAGCTTCTTGTCCATTATCATTGTATTTCCCTTTATGCTCATTGTACTTGTAAGTTTTTTTATCATAGTGGTAATGTAATGGAGTTTTTTATTGTTGTTTGTGGGTTATGCCTTTGGTTATGCTTATTACGAATTAAACTGTTGTTGAAAATCCTCCTCGTAGCATCCTATGATCGGAACCTGACGAATGGGCACTGGGAGTTGAGAATGGGGTACTACGGAGGCTGTCGGCGCCGAATTCGGCGATCAAAAATTTTGTGAGCCCAGTTTTCGAGTTTGGGGCGTGATAATTTTCCTTGCTTTTTTAGAGTAGTTTCTTTTCTAGGATAGGCTGTTTTGTTTAGTTTTAGTTTTTATTTTGTTGAACCACTGACAAAAAGAATTCACACATGCGTATTCGTCGTTTCTGAAGTACTTTTTACCCTCTACTTGATTATATTTCAGTTGCTCGCATGTTGCTTACATTACGTATATTTTTAACATTGAGGACAAAATATTATTTAGGTTAGGTGTGAGGTTTCCTTTGGAAAATTTCTTTAATTTATGCTTAATTGTACTTTTTGGGCTGAATTTTTTAGAAGATGAATTTATGTGAATTCAAGTGATTTTGAAAGTTGTTTGAATATAGAGTGAAGAGGCAATTGGTCTTGAGAATTGTTGAAACCTAAAATCTAGTTATTTGGTAAATTTTAAAATTGATTTCTTTTTATTAATTTTCAGTTGAAAATTTATAAACATTGATGACTCATGAATTTCACTGTTCACATTTGACTTACACTTCTAAAGTCTAAATTTGATACTGTAGTGTTAACTTGATGATTATCGAGAGTGTTAAGAACCAAGCCTGTGAAACTTGTCCATCATGTTTGAGAGAGAGAGAGAGAGAGAGAGAGAGAGAGAGAGAGAGCTAGTTAAAATACAGGTACATTGAAAAGGATGCCTATTGAAAGAAGAAAATGCCTACAAGATTTGGAAATAAGAATTGAAAAAGAGTATAATACTATGAAAGCAATCGATGAAAAAATTGAAAAAATATTGTTGAATAGTAAGGCAGGTTTTGGTTTATAGCTTTGGTTGATCTGACCATTTTTTATTATTGTTGTTGTTAACAAAAATGTAGGAAATTGAACTTATCACAACAAAGTTAGATTTCACCATGCATCATGGAACTTAATGTTTGAAAAATTTTCAATTGATTGATTAATGATTTGAACTCAATTTGGTTATTTCCTAAGTGGTAGAATTTAGGTTGATAATAATTGTTCACTCCCCAAGTGCATGGTTGTGATGTAGTAATAAACTTGGTAAGACCAAGTTCGAATCCCAAGGGACTAAAACCTGTACGTAATCTAAAACTAAGTAGAACTAGAACTAGACTAAGATGAATTCTAAATCAATTAGCAATTGTCAAATAATTAATCTAAAACTTAAGAAAATTCAGAGAAAGGGAACTAGGGATTCAGAGGATCCACTTGTAAAGATCAGAGAGATCTTACACCTACTTTAAGAATCATGGAAATTAACTGAATTACCATTGATATAGTTTTCAAGAGATGAAAGGTATATGAATTAGAATGGATTCCATCACCAATCCATGCCCAGGAGACAAAGCAAACAACAGAATTAAACTAATTACCAACCAATCACATGTATGAAGGTTAGGAAGGGTACCGTCATCTGACCATGCCCAGGAGACTATGGTGAACAACAGGGCTTCCTGACATCATAAACATAAAAAGGAGAAAGAAATACTCAAAGTCATCACAGATCTATTGTAATTTTAGTCACAATAAACCATTAAAAACCGAAAGTATTCCCTTAATAATTAAACTAAAATCAACTTCAATTCAAAAATTAAAATTAAATTAAAAGCATAAAATAGAATCTCCCATCTTGCTACAAGCTTCACCTCTTAGCCCTAGCTAAGAGGTTTAGCCGCCCATAAACATGATTAGGCCAATCTCTTAAACAAAATAAAATAAACAAAAGAAAAAAAATTAAAAGAGAACAACTCTACTCTCTCTCTCTCTCTCCTCTGTGCTCCACGTCCAAGCTCCCAGCTCTGATTATCTCTTTCTCACGTCCACGACCTCCTTTTATAGCTGCTGGAAGGCTGGAGTCAGTGGCAGAGTTGCAACAAGACACAGAGTGTAACTTTTCGCACCTAAGTTTTAGTGCCTCAAAACTCGCCACTTTTCCCTCTCAATTTCCAAAGAAACATTGTATTTTCGGACGTTTTTGAGTCCTCTACATGATAGACGGATCAGATCTGCCTTATAATGAAAGATGGTGGGCCACAACCGCCTGAAAATCTGGATTTTTACGGATGTGCGAAAGCTTTCGTACCTCTTCACTGCATAGCTCGGTGGGCCCCATAGATGTGTTTTTGGGGAAATTCACCCCGTCCATTGGATTCAGGATAAAATTTCAGTCAAGAATGTGTGGTTTTGAACATCCATTGACACGGCCCAGAGAAGAAATCATGTTAAAATAAATTTTGAACGTTGCAGGGCAGTCCACTTGTGGCCTCTGTACCGCACACATGTGTATGCATGGTTGCAAAATAACAACATGGTTTTATAGTATTCGAGGCCGTTTACACGATGAACGGGTTGGATCAGCCGTACAGGCGACGTATAGGGCCCACAGAGGTCCGTAAAAATGGATAACGTCCGTTACGCATTGCTGAAACGGAAACAACGAATGCTGTTTTGGGAAGGTGCGGGTCAGCGCTGCTGACCTGCTTGCATTGTCTCTGGTGCACGCATACGTGCATGTGTGTAGTGTGCACACACCTCATACACAGGACCCACCATGATGTTTATGCGAAATCTACACCGTCCATCCTCTTTCTCATATTATTTTAACCGTTGAGAACAATTTTGAAGCATATCTAGAAAGCGGGTGGGCCCCAAATTGAAGATTAATGGGCTGATTTGTCTGTTGGCCCACTTCCTGAGATCTTCAATAGCTGAAATTTAATATGTACGGTTAATTTATGGCCTCCATCACATGTATGAAGTTTTGAGTCATTCGGATGGCGAGAACCACGTGATCTTGCATTCTGGACCAATTTTGGGCCATCTTTAACGTGAACGGCCTGATTTCCTCATATCCATGGCATGTAAATCCATTGATCTCAGTCCTCTAGAGTCCATTCCTTGCTCTGGTGATCTGGAGCATCAAATCAGCACTTTTAATACTCTTTTTCAGTCAACGCTCCTAATTTCACCCTGCAACAAAACACGATTAAAATAGGTTGTTAAACAGTATCATGTTCGTAAATCCAGGCAATAACTGGGGTCTAATATGTAATATTTGACCCTCAACAATAATTTCAAAACATTGTGCCTGGGAACTTATTATTTGGGATACTGGAGGATTACATGACCTTACAAAATGAACTCTTTTGAAAAAAATTATCTTGGATTTTAGAAATCTTTTGCATGTTTTTCTCAGGACTAACAAAATAATGGTTGGGGTGTCTGATGAGACTAAAATATTACATATCCATCCCCTCTAATGTATTAGCTTTCCTAGCATATATGTGTTAAATCGCTATCCTTAGATGTGTTTTCCCATGTAGGAAGATTTTGAAGCCTGAGTCAAATATGATTTTAAAGTGATGATTTAGTGCTTAAAAGAATATCATTGAAGATCTAAAGAATTAGAAAATGAAGTTGAAGAGCTAAAGACTCAAAGGATTCAATGAAATCAAGTATTGAAGCCATGATGCGGCTGGAGATCAAAGAGCATTGAAAGAGAAGAAAATAAGAGAGTATCGAGCGATCGATATTAAGGTTCGATCGATTGACCAATCCTCGATTGATTGAAATTAATCGAATTTTGGATGAATTTCGATGGACATATTTTTCCATGTTCGATCGATCGAAGTCCATAATTCGATCAATCGAAATTCAACAGATT
Organism: Magnolia kwangsiensis; assembly: GCA_037074715.1. NCBI lineage: Eukaryota > Viridiplantae > Streptophyta > Magnoliopsida > Magnoliales > Magnoliaceae > Magnolia > Magnolia kwangsiensis. The sequence continues at coordinate 87,660,333 of CM073583.1, forward strand.
TTTTAAATTAGTTGTTGGACATTTTTGGTTATGTTCAATTAATAGATGGTACACATAATTGCATAAATTAAAAGTTCGTTTAGAATTTTCTATTTAAGCAAGTAGTTAATACTTTCTAAAGTATGAATTAGGTCTTGGGATAGATACCAAGTGAAGGCGAAGCTCTTCCAGTGCCATTCTTCTTCTTCAATCATTCCTTCCTAGTTTATTTTTCATTATTTTTATTTTAAGATAGTAGCCATATTAGGCTAATCTCTTAGCTAAGGCTAAGGGGTGAACTTCTTGATGAATTCTTTAATTTAATTCATTTTTAATTCAAGTATTATTGGCTTTTAATGTTGAATTGTGATCGTATTAATTGAATTCTTAGATTGGAGAAGGAATTGATATGTAAAATCAATTGATTTATTGTGAACTTTAGGTATAATAAATGTTTTTGATTCCTTAGGATCAACTGCCTAGATCTTTATGAAATGTTAATCATTCTTAATTCATATATCTTATTAAATGTTTATTATTAGATTACATAGTTATTTCCAATTAGAATGGATCGGAATCCTGTTCTAGTTGAGTTATATGCTTGAAGAAGATGAATTAGATTGAGAGTTTGTTGAGTGGGGATTCCTAGATCCTTAGTTCATTTTAATTATTAATTAAAACCCTTTTAAATTCTTTGGATTAAAAACCTAGAAAACTCGTTTAGTTTAGTAGTGTTCTTGACCTCAAGTCCATGTGGAGAGATCTCGATCTCACCGAGTTTATACTACTGCATAGTCCTATAGTCGGGAGTGTTCAACATGCTGATGTTTATCAGCCTCTTCGTTATATTTGGTAGTAGACTCTTGTAAATTCTTTGTAATGTTTATGGGTTCTACTTCTTTTCTCTTTATGACTAATGTATAGATCTCCCTCGAGTGCGTCTATAATAAGAAAGATGGAGAATCTTTAGAGAAAAACATGCACTCATAAATTCAATGCATAGAACGTACGTAACTGTTGAGAGTTAAATATTGCATATTAGACCCCAGTTATTACCTAATTTTATGAACATGATACTGTTTAACGCTTTACTTTAATCGTGTTTATGATGCAAGGTGAGTTTAGGAGCCTGGATAGAAAAAAGATACTAAAAGAATGAATTTAATACTAAAAAATTATCAAAATAAGGGATGGACCCCAGGGGACCAAGATCAAAGAATATACACGCCAGAGATCCAAGAAAATTAAGCAATTCACGCTAAAGAGGTCTGAAAATCATCCTGAATACAAGATCACAGGATTCCTACCATCCGTTTGGCTCGAAACTTTATATCTGGCCTGAGGACCATAAAGTAACCATACACGTAAAATTTCAGCCATTGGATCTTTGTGGAAGTGGCCTAACGGACAGATCAGCCCATAAATCACTGTTCTAGGGCCCACCTAATCTTTGGATAGGCCTTAATTTTGGACTCAACCCCTATAATTAGATGAGAAAATGATTGGACTGTGTGGTTGCCTTCAGAACACTACCATGGACACTACAATATACATCTCCTACCCCTAATCACTTCAGAAAACAACCTTGCATTCGTCCATTTATAAAACTTACAGTACAATCACCCAGATACATGACTAGAATACTAACCATCAAGTCTTCCTATTTTTAGCAAGTGATCTGACCCTCCATCATATGTGGATCCCCTAAATGGGCCACCCGAATATCATAATAAATCGATCATTTTGAAGATCTTAGGGTGTATTCCAAGACTATCGGCTAACTTCCCTATCAGGTGTATAAAACATTATTTTTAGACTTCGGAGTGGTATTGTCTGTTAAAAAGACATTTGAGTTATCTATGAGTGATCAAGGCTCAAACTTAAGCGTTAGAAAGAGCATGCAAAATAACAAGTATTGGTAAAATTTCGTCTCATTTGCACGGTGCAGTCAAGAGATATGGACAACAAAATATTTGACAAAAGAAAGGATAAAATTGTAATTAAGGGGGATGCCAAGTGCATGGCACTGTTGGACGATTTCAATGAAAATTTTAACAGTGAGTATTCTCGCTACTTGGTGGGACTGTGCGGTCCACCTAATTAACTAAACCACTTCATTTTTGACAGAGTTTCCTAAAATGGCATGAAAAACCAAATAGACAGAACAGATCTTCATAATAAACATATACGTGGACCCACATGATACCACAGCCAATTACGTAACTTTGTTACTTGGCTTCAGGAATGTGTAACGGTTGTTGTGAAACGTCTACTTATCACATGGATTGTGGCCCACCTAGAACTTAGATCTGCCCCATCTTTTGGGCCATGGCCTCAAATGATCCTATGAAAGTGGTGAAGGACACGAATTCCTTGAGAGACCATTACAAGTGGACCCCACCTAAACCAACTAATAAACCAAAGTCGGCAAACTTTGCGTAAACTTTCCGCATAGCGACCAAATTAAGTAGGTTTCACCTCGCCTTCATGCTTCGTTTGTGGGCCACCTGATCAATAGATTCACTCCAACTTTTGGCCAATGTCCCAACATAATCTCCTCATGCTAATTCAGGGAGTGGATTTTCCCAAGTAATGATGATTGTGGACCCCACCGATTATACAATGCATTCACAACCGATGCTCTCTCTGTTTCGCTATGCAGGAAACAAAGATGCATAAGCTCAATCTACCATGTAATTGTCACACCCCAAACCCAGAAATCGGATTCACAGGAATTTCGATCGTCGAATCTGGTGCCGACAGCCTCCGTAATACCCCATTCTTGACTCCTAGCGTCCATACGCCAGATTCTGATCCTGGGATCCTACAAGGAGGATTTTTTTATATGTACATTTAACTCGTAATAAGCATAACCACAAGATTACCTAATTCACACAGGTAACATCATCATCACATATCCACTAATATAATTATTTGAGTACAATGCTGAAAGGAAAATACATAAATTGAAAATCAAGCTCCAGAAGACCGCTGCATGCTCCAAGCTCAACACACTGCAATCTAACATCACCTGCACGTATCTATCATGCATAAGCTTACAGAAAGCTTAGAGGGTGGTGTAAGTATGTGCACAAGGTAAGTGACAAGTATTCAATATAATGCCATCATCATACAAGACCGGAATTACTGGTAATCCATAAATGATACAATATCAGAATAAGTAGAAATACTGACAAGATCATGAATTATCAGATTAAGCCGAAATACTGACAAGAGTAGGAATTATCAGAGTAAACAGAAATACTGACAAGATCATAAATCATACGATAACAGAGTAAGCGAAAATACGGACAAGTCTATAATTTAATCAATATTAGAATATACAATATAGAACAACTATGCAAATGAGGAGTCATAAAGGGCCAAATATCAGATGCCGAGGATGCGATGCAATATGCAATTCCTGATGAGTTCACGAATAGCGTCAGGTGTATCTAGACCATATAAATTCAAAAACACAGTAACCCAAAATGCCATATGCCGCGGATGTAAAGCAATATACGGTGCGAATGGAATGACTATGCTGGAGTGTGAAGTCGGGATAATAGTACATATTATCGCAGGCTATGGGGTCCATCACAAGGGACTTCTATCCAAACCAGTCCCATACCTAAATTTAGATGTCAGACTTGATGTGGTGAACTCCTGATCTCAGGTTATTCGCGTGCCCTAATCAAAATCCTGGCCATTATGAAGGTACACGTAACAAATAGTTGCGCACCACCAGCCCGAGTGGATAGTGAGTGAATAAATGAATAAGTATGCAACGCCTGCTCAATATGTCCAATATCAGTACAGTTCTTCTCTGGGATCATCATCGGGGTCTATTACACTTTACATGCAAATCACCGCCCACTGACGCACGACCATGCAAGTGGAAGAGACCTCACTATCTGCCTGGCCAGTAGTCAGCCAATATCTTCTCGACACGTCAATAGTGGACCCACTCACGAGTTGGTCAAACTCATCCTAATAATGCCCTTTACCCTCGGACGGGTAAGGCCACACCCCCTCCTAACCGACCACGATAGTGGGAGACACGGCCTCCTAGTATTCGGCCCTCACGCGCTCATATATATCCACTCGGTCTCGATATTGGGGCGTCCTCTGGTACCAAGAGGGTTTAGGAATTTTAACCCAGGGCCATATATGACAGCCCGATGCTAGAACAGATTTTTGATGTCCCATCTGGCCATCCACGATACGCTTTTGGAGGCTACGACCCTTATGTCGCTAGGGCGTACAGTAATCATAATGCAAGATGAATGAGTCATACAATCCAGTCATGAATTAATCCTACGCATACCGTGCACTCATGTGAGATAACCTCTGCCTATTAAGGATCCTCGTAACAACCTATCAAATGACATATGCAATGGTCAACCACATCTCATAACAAATATGCAGCTGATGCATATGAGCATGTATCATGATGTTATGCTGTCACATACTCATAATCAGTATTAATAACTGACATCGATCAGCCTCAACAATGTGGACATTTAACTAACATTGCCCTCAAGGAATGACCCACATAGAGCCTAACATACAGTGGACCCATGACCTCATACAAGGACCTACTATACAACACCAGGGGCCTCATTGAAGAGCTTAATTCACATCACGATGAGCCTCTCTCGGGGGCCTAATATTCATCACAATGGGCTCCATCGCCTGGCCCTCAAATGCATCACAATGGGCCTCATCACATAGACCTCATATTCATCATACTAGGCCTTAAACATGGGCTGAATACACATCACAATGGGTCTCAAATAAGGGCCGCATATACATCACATGGGTCTCGACAATCTGCCTCGACAATCGAAATTGACTCCAACAATCGGAATCCGTCTATACTATCGGCCTTGTCAATCAGAATCGACGCAAGGCAGGGTCCATAGATGGACAACTGATGATGGATCAAACAATATCCATGGGGCCTAATAATTTGGGTTAACCTACTAGAGAATGATGAGAATAGAACTAAGTGGGCCTAAGGGAAGTTCATAATGTGGACATTTAACCATCACTGCCCATTAATGTGGACATTTAACCAACATCGCTCCTAAGGAGTGGCCCACATAGGGCCAAACGTATAATGGGCCCACAATATCACACAAGGACCTAATGTACATCACACTGGGCCTTATCGAATGAGCTGCAACACATCATATCGGGACACGTCCTACGGTCATCGAATACATCACAATGGGTCGCACCACCTAGCTGCACTAATAGGCATTATATACATCACAATGGGCCTCGGCACATGGTTCATAAATACATCACATCGGCCTCATCATATGGACTGAAAATATATCACAATAGGCCACATACATCAAGTGGGCCGCATTCACGGGCCGCACCAATGGGCCTTGCCAAACAGGCCACAAATACATATCAATGGGCCTTGCCAAATGGGCCATAAATACAAAATAGGTGGACCCTGCACATGGGCCTCAAATACATTACATAGACCATAACCCATGGGCTATAAATACCCAATAGGTGGGCCCCATCTCACAGGCCTCAAATATCAATGGGCCCTCATAACATTAAGTGGGCCGCATCACATGGGCCTCGATTACATCATAATCGGCCACCTCACATGGGCCGAATATACGTCACAATGGGCCACAACATATGGGCTGGAAATACATCTCAATGGGCTACGACCCATGGACCCCAGTACATTACAATGGGCCTCACTCATGGGCCTTATATACACAACAGGTGAGCCCTATCATATGGGCCTTAAATACAAGGCAGGTGGGCCCCATCATATGGGCCTCAAATACATCTCGATGGGCCTCGTATAAGGGCCCAATATACATCACAATGGGCCTCTTTACATGAGTTGCACATACATTACATTGGGCCTTAAATACGTACATCACGTGGGGTTCACATGAATGGATAGTATGAATATACAACATATATATCATGGTGGGTCCCACTATGATGCGGGTCACCTAAGATGGTGGAGGGTATGTAGATCACGATGAGAGCTAGGATTATATCTAAAATCATTACAAAAGTTACAGGTGTAATATGTACACTGTACACTATCACTCTATGGGGTACATGACTCGCTAACGGTGATCAGCACTGGCCAAACATTATCCATGAAAATCAACAGCTTCCAGACAATGGACAGGTAAATCTGCACCATCCAAACACTGGATAGCATGTACGAACAACACATGCATCATGGTGGCCACCCACCGTCCAAAGAGATGGATGGTTCGATATAACACAAATGACAAGGTGGGCCCCACTCCTACACGTGCAGCATGTGTGGGGTGAGCCTCACACAGTTGCAAATGCATGGATGGCGTGGCTAGTTAGATATATCACGATAGGCCCTGCTTAACATCGTTCAGATGGACTGTGTGTGTGTAAACACAAACATCATCTCGATGCACCCCACCAGGACAGTCTACACGTTAATAGGTGGGTCCCACCCTCACACGTGAAACACGTGTGAGGTGGGTCCCACACCCTACAAAATAAATGGACGGCGTGGAGAAGGGCCTTCATCGAGGTCGGCTTCATAAGCACCGTCTAGAGGGATCGTACAAATGTAAAGCAAATACATCAACGTGGGTCCCTCATGGGGCCCACCTCATATATATAACATATGTGTTTATAGGTATACTATAATATCATAAGTATTTATTTTATTATTAATATATATATATATATATATATATATATATATATATATATATATATATATATATATATATATATATATATATATATATATATATATATATATATATATAAAAGGACAACCGGCCAGTATTTAGCGTCCAGAGCCTGGACGGCCTGGATGCCAAACACATAAATCTTGGAGATCCTCACCGTCTAGACCATTGGACGGTGTGGATATGCAGCATGTGTGGGCCCCACAGGGATGAGTGGTTTGGGTATACAACATATCTCATGAATAGGTCCACAGAACTTGCTAGGTCAACACAGCAGCTATTGCTGTCGGTCCACCATCCACAGAGATGGACGGCTGGGAATCACGTACATCAAATGGGACCACAAAACTTGCTGACATCTTTAACAACAGTTATATAGCCAGTGTATTCGTACACCGGCCAATCCTCATTTAGATGGGTTCCACGTGGGGCCCACCATAATGTTTATCTTCCGTCCAATCTGTTAATAAGGTCACACAGACCTTGAATAAGAGGAAAAACAAATCTCATATTGTCCAAAACTTTTGCGACATCCCAAAAAGAGTTTTAATGGCAGATGCTCAATCCCACTATTTCTTGTGATGTGGGCCACCTGAGCCCCTCATACAACAAATTTTGGGGGGGCCCACTATCCCAAAGGGGACTTACCAAATGCACGGTGTTGATGATCAACACACATCATGGTGGGGCCCACGGCTGGGACCGTGGGTCCCTGTCTGTCCGTTCACAGCAGTGTAGGATGCTGCCTGCGCGTCCTCAGGCAGCAGCAGCATTCTGCTGCATATACGTGTTGTTTATTTTTTTTGAAAAATATTTTCTTGAGGGTTTTCACAGGTGGGGCCCCCATCAAGGGAATCCGACCGAGCCGTTAGTTTCCATGGCTCAGGATAGATCCATCAAGCCCAATATTCGAGGTATTTTGGCGTGTAGAAACATGAGGTGGATTTCAACGGTAGAAAACATTGTTTGCTATGCTATGGCCCACTAGAAATTCAGATTGGCTCCATTTTTCGGCTCAATGCCTAAAATGAGCAGAGGAATGGAATGGATGGCATGGATAAGGTTCATACATTAAGGTAGGGCCTGTATGAGTGGCCCACCCAAAAGCCTTAACTTCAAGTACTCTTTATTTTTTTTAATACACCCACTGTCTGTTCACACTCCACTGCACATCCAGCGTCCAGGGACGCTGGACGGATGACATGGGTATATATATCATCAAGGTGGTTCCCACGTGTGGGGACCACGGCTGGTGGGTCCCACATGGACGTGGCCCAGTTGATTAATATGATATTAATGTTTTTCCCATCCTTATTTAGGTAGGGCCCATATGGTTTGGATGGTTGGTTAAGACATACATCAAGGTGGGGTACATCCGGGTGGGCCATAGGGCTATATCATCACATTAAAATAGTGAAAGAGAGAGAGAGGGAGAAAAAAGCACCCACCTCAAGATCTTGAACAACTCCTTCCTCCAATAAGTCTTAGAGCTCCAAGGAGGTTGATTTAACAGTAGAGATGGGGTTTGGTGGGCTGGATTAGTAGGGAGAACGGGTGGGAGATAGCTGGATTTTGGGTGGCTTGGATGTCCAAAGCTTGCAACAATGGAGGAAAAGTGAAGAAGAAAGAGGGATGGAGGGAGAGATAGGAGAGAGAGGTGATGGTTTCTAGGTAATTAATGAGTTTGACTTATGGGGAAAAGGGAAGGGATGGTTGTTTGTAAGGAGTTATGGCTAGGGCTTGGGTAGGGTGATGTCACCCCTATGATGACATCATCATAATTATGGTTTTCTAGGGAAATACAACAACAGGGATAGGTGGGTCCCGTGTTCAAGTGATCAATGGCTGGGATGATGCATGGGCTGGATCTCATAATCTGAGCGTCGCATTGACGCACGAGACTTGGTGTCGGAATCGCAGCGATGACGCGGTTGAAATGACACAGGTCTCGGGTTAAGTCAGCTTGGGTTTATAGGATGTGACTCAAGAGCGTGCGCAAATACTATCTACGTGTCGCGAGTCATCGAAATTCGACAGGGAGGACTGTGGGATCCTATAAAATGGAATGGTCACTAGGATACGGGCCTGACAGCTCTCCCCTCCTAATAAAAATTTCATCCTCGAAATTTACTATCGTGCAGGACAAAGCTAGGGAAGAGGAAGCATTAACATAAACATATACAAGGCATAATCAATCCATAAACAAATGAAAATAACGTTCTCTAATCTCAGCCTTGTGCTCCTAAGACGTCTCCCTAACAAAATGGTGAACCATACTAATCCTTGGATCCTGGATTAGAAACGATCCAAACAGGAATATCATGCAGCTTCATAATCTCAGCAGTAGGGAGCTATATCAGAAAATCTCTATGTTATTTGAATTCAGCGATCTAGCCATTCTAAGTTCTCAACAATCATAGAGTGAAGGGTATCTATTAGTAGACATGTGATGTTATCTTCAGGTATTCCCAAGTTATGCTTTGATACTAACTTCTGTCACGCCCCAAACCCAGAAATTGGATTCACAGGAATCCCGATCACTGAATCCGTTGCCGATAGCCTCCATAGAATCCCATTCTTGGATCCTAGCTTCCATACGCCAGATTTCGATCCTGGGATCCTACAAGGAGAATTTTTTTATATGTACATTTAACTCGTAATAAGCATAACCACAAGATTACCCAAATCACACAGGCAACATCATCATCACATATCCACTAATATAATCATTTGAGTACAATGTTGAAAGGAAAATACATAAATTGAAAATCAAGCTCCAGAAGACCGTTGCACGCTCCAAGCTCAACACTGCTGCAACCTAACATCACCTGCACGTATCTATCGTGCATAAGCTTATAGAAAGCTTAGAGGGTGGTGTAAGTGTGTGCACAAGGTAAGTGACAAGTATTCAATACAATTTCATCATCATACAGTACCGTAATTACTAGTAATCCATAAATCGTACAATATCAGAATAAGAAGAAATACTGACAAGATCATGAATTATCCAAGTAGAAATACTGACAAGAGAAGGAATTATCAGAGTAAACAGAAATATGGACAAGATCATAAATCATACGATAACAGAGTAAACGAAAATATGGATAAGTCCATGAGTAAATTTATAATAGAATATGCAATATAGGATAGCTATACAAATGAGAAGTCATAAAGAGCCAAATATCAGATGCCGAGGATGCGATGCAATATGTAATTCGTGATGAGTTCACGAATAGCGTCAGCCGTCTCTAGACCATATAAATGTAGAAACACAGTAACCCAAAATACCATATGCCGTGGACGTAATGCAATATGCGGTGTGAATGAAATGACCACGCTAGAGTGTGAAGTCGGGATGATAGTACGTAGTATCGTAGGCTATGGGGTCCATCACAAGGGACTTCTATCCAAACCAGTCTCATAACTAAATTTGGATAGTTAGACTTGATGTGGTAAACTCCTGATCTCAGGTTATTCGTGCGCCCTAACCGAAATCCTGACTATTGTGAAGGTACACGTTAAAATTAGTTGCGCACCACCAGTATAAGTGGATAGTGAATGAATGAATGAATGAATATGCAACTCTTGCTCAATAAGTCCACATATCAGTACGATTCTTCTCTGGGATCATCACCGGGGTCTAGTACACTTTACATGCAAATCGCCCCCCACTGATGCACGACTATGCAAGTGGAAGAGACCTCACTATCTGCCTGGCCAGTAGTCAGCAAATATCTACCCGGCACATCAATAGCGGACCTATTCACGAGCTGGTCAAAATCAGCCTAGCAACGCCCCCTACCTTCAGGCGGGTAAGGCCACACCCCCTCCTAACTAACCACGACACAGTGGGAGATGCTACCTCCTAGTATTCGGCCCTCATGCGCTCATATATATCCACTCGGTCTTAACGTTGAGGCATCCTCTGGTACCAAGAGGGTTTAGGGATTTTCAGCCAAGGCCATATATGGAAGCTCGATGCTAGAACAGATTTTCGGTATCCCATTTGGCCATCCACGATATACCTGTGGAGGCTAAGACCCTGATGTCGCTAGGGCGTAAAGTAATCACAATGCAAGATGCATGAGTCATATAATCCAGTAATACATCAATCCTGCACATGCTGTACACTCATGTGAGATAACCTCCACCAATCAAGCAGTCTCATAACAACCTGCCCAGTGACATATACAATGGTCAACGACATCTCATAACAAACATGCAGATGATGTGTATAGGCATGTATCATGATGTTATGCTGTCACATACTCATAATCAGTATCAATAACTGACATCGATGATTGGCCTCGACAATGTGGACATTTAACCAACATTGCCCCCAAGGAATGACCCACATAGAGCCTAACATATAGTGGACCTATGGCCTTATACAAGGACCTAATATACAATACCATGGGCCTCATTAAAGAGCTTAATACACATCACGATGGGCCTAATATTCATCACAACGGGCTCCATCTCCTAGCCCTCAAATGCATCACAATGGGCCTCATCATATAGACCTTATATTCATCATACTATGCCTTAAACAAGGGCTGAATGCACATCACAATGGGCCTCAAATACAGGCCGCATATACATCACATGGGTCTAGACAATCGGCCTCGATAATCGAAATCGACCCCGACAATCGAAATTGGTCTATACAATCGGCCTTGAAAATCGAAATCGGCGTAAGGCAGGGTCCATAAATGGACAGCCGATGATGGATCAAACAATATCATTAGGGCCCAATAATTTGGGTTAATGTACTAGAGAATGATGAGAATAGACCTAAGCAGGCCTAAGGGAAGGTCACGATGTGGACATTTAACCATCACTGCCCATTAATGTGGACATTCAACCAACATTGCTCCTAAGGAGTGGCCCATATAAGGCCAAACGTATAATGGGCCCACGGTCTCACATAAGGACCTAATGTACATCACACTGGGCCTTATCGAATGGGCTGCAACACTTCATATTGGGCCACATCCTACAGTCCTCGAATACGTCACAATGGGTCGCATCACCTGGGCCACACCAATGGGCCTTATATACATCACATTGAGCCTCGACACATGAGCCATAAATACATCACATTAGCCTCATCATATGGACTGGAAATATATCACAATAGGCCACATTACATCAAGTGGGTTGCATCCACGGGCTGTACCAATGGGCCTTACCAATCGGGCCATAAATACATACCAATGGGCCTTACCAAATGGGCCATAAATACATATCAATGGGCCTTGCCAAATGGGCCATAAATACAAAATAGGTGGACCCTGTACATGGGCCTCAAATACATTACATGGACCACAACCCATGGGCTGTAAATACCCAACAGGTGGGCCCCATCTCATGGGCCTCAAATATCAATGGGCCCTTATAACATTAAGTGGGCCGCATCACATGGGCCTCGATTACATCATAATCGGCCACCTCACATGGGCCGAATATACGTCACAATGGGCCACAACATATGGGCTGGAAATACATCTCAATGAGATACTACCCATAGACCCCAGTACATTACAATGGGCCTCACTCATGGGCCTTATATACACAACAGGTGGACCCTATCATATGGGCCTTAAATACAAGGCAGGTGGGCCCCATCATATGGGCCTCAAATACGTCTCGACGGGCCTCGTATAAGGGCTGCATATACATCACAATGGGCCTCTTTGCATGAGCTGCACATACAATACATTGGGCCTCAAACACGTACATCACGTGGGGTCCACATGAATGGACAGTATGAATATACAACATATATATATATATATATATATATATATATATATATATATATATATATATATATATATCATGGTGGGTCCCACTATAATGTGGGTCACCCAGGAAGGTGGAGGGTTTCCAGATCACAATGAGAGCTAGGATTACATCTAAAATCATTATAAAAGTTGCAGGTGCAACATGTGTAACACTGTACACTATCACTCTATGGGGTACATGGCTCGCTAACGGTGATCAACACTGGCCAAACATTATCCATGTAAATCAACACCTTCCAGACATTGGACAGGTAAATTTGCACTGTCCAAACATCGACAACATGTATGAACAACACATACATCATGGTGGCCACCCATCGTCCAAAGAGATGAACGGTTCGATATTACACAAATGACAAGGTGGGTCCCACTCCCACATGTGCAACATGTATGGGGTGGGCCCCACACAGTTGCAAATGCATGGACGGCGTGGCTAGTTAGATATATCATGGTAGGCCCTGCTTAACACCATCTAGATGGATTGTGTGTGTGTAAACACAAAGATCATCTCGGTGCCCCACCTGGACGGTCTACATGTTAATAGGTGGGTCCCACCCTCACACGTGCAGCACGTGTGAGGTGGGTCCCACACCCTACAAAATAAATGGACGGCGTGGAGAAGGGCTTTCATCGAGGTCGGCTTCACAAGCACCGTCCAGAGGGACCGTACAAATGTAAAGCAAATACATCAACGTGGGTCCCTCATGGGGCCCACCTCATATATATAACATATGTGGATATACATATACTATAATATCATAAGTATTTATTTTATTATTAATATATATATATATATATTTATTTATTTATTTATTTATTTTAAAAGGACAACCGGCTAGTATTTAGCGTCCAGAGCCTGGACGGCCTGGATGCCAAACACATAAATCCTGGAGATCCCCACCGTCTAGACCATTAGATGGTGTGGATATGTAGCATGTGTGAGCCCCACAGGGATGAGTGGTTTGGGTATACAACATACATCATGAATAGGGTCCACAAAACTTGTTATGTTAACATAGCAACTATTGCTGTCGTCCCACTGTCCACAGAGATGGACGGCTGGGAATCACGTACATCAAATGGGACCACAAAACTTGTTGACGTCTTTAACGACAGCTATATAGCTGGTGTATTCGTACAGCTGGAATAAGAGGAAAAATAAATCTCATATCATCCAAAACTTCTGCGACATCCCAAAAAGGGTTTCAATGGAAGACGCTCAATCACACTGTTTCTTGTGATGTGGGTCACCTAAGCCCCTCATACAGCTGGTTTTTTGGGGGCCCACTGTCCCAAAGGGGACCTACCAAATGCACAACGCTGATGATCAACACACATTATAGTGGGGCTCATAGCTGGGACCGTTGGTCCCTGTCCATCCACAGCAACGCAGGACACTGCCTGCCCGTCCTCAAGCAACAGCAGCGTCCTATTGCATATACGTGTTGTTTATTTTTTTTCAAAAAATATTTTCTTAAGGTTTTTCATAGGTGGGGCCCGTATAAGGGGAATCCGACCTGGCTGTTGGTTTCCATGGCTCAGGATTGACCCATCAAGCCCAATATTCAAGGTGTTTTAGCATGTAGAAATGTCAAGTAGATTTCAACGGTAAAAAACACTATTTACTGTGCTATGGCCCACCAGAAATTTGGATTGGCTCCATTTTTCGGCTCAACGCCTAAAATGAGCTGAGGAATGGAATGGATGGCATGGATAAGGTTCATACATCAATGTAGGGCCTGTATGAGTGGCCCACCCAAAAGCCTTAACTTCAAGTACTCTTTATTTTTAATACACCCAGACTGTCTGTTCACATTCCACTACAAGTCCAGCGTCCAGGGATGCTGGACGCACGACGTGGGTATATAAATCATCAAGGTGGGTCACAAGTGTGGGGACCACGGCTGGTGGGTCCCACGTGGACATGGCCCACTTGATCAATATGATATTAATGTTTTTCCTGTCCTCATTTAGGTAGGGCCCACATAGTTTGGACGGTTGGATAAGACATACATTAAGGTGGGGTACAACCGGGTGGGTCATAAGGCCATATTATCACACCAAAATAATGAAAGAGAGAGAGGTAGAAAGAAGCACCCACCTCAAGATCTTGAACACCTCCTTCCTCCAATAAGTCTTAGAGCCCCAAGGAGGTTGATTTAACGGTCGAGATGTGGTTTGGTGTCACGCCCCAAACTCAGAAATCAGATTCACAAGAATCTCGATCGCCGAATCCGGTGCCGACAGCCTCCGTAGTACCCCATTCTCGGCTCCCAGCGCAACATACGCCACATTCCGATCCTGGGATCCTACAAGGAGGATTTTTCGAACGTACACTTGTCTTATAATAAGCATAACCACAAGTTTACCCAAATTATAAAGGAAACATCATCATCACATATCCACTAATATAATCATTTGAGTACAATGCTGAAAGGGAATACATAAATAAAAAAAATCAAGCTCCAGAAGACCACTGCACGCTCCAAGCTCAACACTGCTGCAACCTAACATCACCTGCACGCATCTATCGTGCATAAGCTTATAGAAAGCTTAGAGGGTGGTGTAAGTGTGTGCACAAGGTAAGTATCAAATGTTCAATACAATACCATAATCATACAATACCGAAATTACTGGTAATTCATAAATCGTACATTATCGGAATAACCTGAAATACTGACAAGATCATAAATCATATAATGACAGAGTAAGCGAAAGTATGGACAAGTTCATAAGTCAATCAATTATCAGAAACGTAATATAAAACAGATATGCACTAAGGAGTCATAAAGAGTCAAATATCAGATGCCGAGGATGTAATGCAATATACAAAGCCTGCTAAGTCTGTCTAGGCCATATAAGTACAGAAATATAGCAACCCAAAATGCCATATGCCTGCGGATGTAATGCAATATGCGATGCGAATGAAATGACCATGCTGGAGTGTGAAGTCGGGATGATAGTACGTAGTATCGCAGGCTACGGGGTCCACCACAAGGACTTCTATCTAAACCAGTCCCATACCTAAATTTGGATAGTCAGACTCAATATGGTAGACTCCTGATCTCAGGTTAGTCGTGCGCCCAACCGAAATTCTTGCCATAACGAAGGTACACAACAATTAATTGCGCACCACCAGCCCGAGTGGATAGTGAATGAACGAATGAATGAATGAACATGCAATTCCTACTCAATAAGTCCACATATTAGTACTGTTTCTCTCTGGGAAATCACCGGGGTCTATTACACTCCATACCAGATTGTCGCCCCATCGCGCGCAACAAGGTGAGTGGAAGAGACCTCACTATCCGCCTGCCAATATCGGGCCCGGCTCGTCAATAGCGGACCCATTCCTCGAGCTGGTCAGACTCATCCTAGCATTGCCCCCTCCTCTCAGGCAAGTAAGGCTACACCCCCTTCCAACTGACCGCGACACAGTGGAGAGCGGAGCCATCTGGTAATCGGCACTCGGCGCCCATCTACCCACTCGGTCTAGATGTTGGAGCATCCTCTGGAACCAAGAGGGCTTAGGGACTTTCACCTAGGGATATCTATAGCACCCCATGTAGAACAGATTTTCGGTGTCCCATCTGGCCATCCACGATATGCCTGTGGAGGCTACGACCCTGATGTCGCTAGGGCATACAGTAATCACAGCACACAATGCAAGATGCATGAGTCATACAATCCAATCATGCATCAATCCTACGCAAATCGTGCGCTCATGTGAGACAATCTCTGCCTATCAGGGAGTCTCGTAACAACCAGCACTATGACATATGCAATGGTCAATCATATCTCATAACATACATGCAGTGATGCGATGGGCATGGATCATGATGCTATGCAGTCACATACTCATAATTGGAATCAATATCCGGCATCAACAATCGACCTCGACAATGTAGACATCTAACCAACATTGCCCCAAGAAGTAACCCTCACAGATCTAAACATATAATGGGCCCACGGCCTCACACAAGGGCCTAATATACAACACAATGGGCCTTACTCAAGGGTTACATGTACACAACAGGTGGGCTGCATCAACGAGCCGCACTAATGTGCCTCATACACATTAAGTGAGTCGCATCAATGGGGCACACTAATGGGCCACAAGTATATCAAAGTGGACCTTATCACCTAAGCTTGACATGTACCACATTAGTCCTCACATAAGGCCATATGTAACATTATAATGGTCCCCATATACAGGCCTCATGTACAGTATAATGGACCATATTCATAGGCCCCGAACACATCGTAATGGGCCACATCCCTTAGGTCTCTCATACATAACATCAGGTCTTGCCATCTGGGCTGAAGATACATCACAATCCACAGGCCCCAATACTTAATGGGTGGGCCCTACACCTGAGCCTAATATACGTCACAGGTGGGCCCTGCACATGGGCCTCATACACAAAGAGTTAGGCCTATCAGTAGGCCCTAGGGAGAGTGAAAATGCAGACATTTAACCAACATTAACCTTACAATGTGGACGTCAAACCATCATTGCTCCCAAGGCTCAGTTCGCCTTAAATATCATTAAATAAATCATGGCGGAATCACACATTGTAATGTACCTTAGGTACATCCCATTGGGCCTCAAATACATCAAATGGGCCGTATCTCATGGGCCTTATATTCATCAAGTGGGCCACCTCAATGGGTCTCACCAATGGACCTTAGGTACTTTGCAATGGGCCATCACCCATGGGCCTTAAAATGCATTAAAATGAGCCCAATCACATAAGCTTTATGTGCATCAAATGAGCCTAATCACATAGGCCTTATATATACCAAAGTGGGCCTCAACATTAGGCCACAAATACATCAAATGGGCCTACACACATGGGCCCATATATAACAAAGTGGGCCTCAACATTGGCCTTAAAATGATCTCAAAATGGTTAGACGGTTTGGATGAAACTCATGCATCATGGTAGACTCCCATGTGGGCCCACTATGACATTTATTTTCCATCCAATCCTGGGCCCACTGAAATGCGTATTTGCCACCCAACCTGTTGTTAAGGCCGTGTGGCAAGGGGCCCATCAAAATGTTTATTTTACATCCCACCTGTTGATAAGGCCATGTAGCAAGGGGCCCACCAAAATGTTTATTTTCCATTCAAACCTGTTGATAAGGTCATATAGACCCAGGGCCCACCGTAATGTATATTTTCTACCCAACCTGGGTCCACTGTACTATTTATTTGTATCCAAACTGTTCATAGAATCACATGGCCTAGGGCCCACTGTAATGTTTATTGCCATCCAAACCTGTTCATAACGTCATATGGCCAGGGGCCCACGTGATGGACGGCGTGGACACAATACATACATCTGAGTGGGGGCCACCGTCCACTGCCGTGGACGGACGGCGTGAGTGAAACACTTGCATCACAGTGGGTGTCACCACCCACTGTTTTGATGGTGTGGTAAGCCACACATACCACAGTGGGTCCCATGCAGGACCCACCAAAGTGTTTATTTGCAATCCAACCCGTCCATTACGTGTGTCCCACCTGTTTGAGGGTTCACACCAAATTTCAGCCACATTAAAAATTCAGGTAGGCCCCACCAAGTGTTTTTATATGATTTAGGCATGTCTTCACATGAGTTGGATGGTATGGCCCACATGAGTTCAGTTTGTGGATGATTTTTTTTGGAGTCAACGCACCATTCAAGGGGACCTATTAAATGAACGGTATAGATGTAAAACATACATCATGGTGGAGTCTACAAGTAGGCCAATGCGGCCACCCTTTTTAACGTGGACGTCTCTGAATGTCATGGCATAAAGTCATGCCAAAAAAGAAAATTATTATTTTTATCCTAGGTGGGACCCACATTAACCAGATCTACCCTATCCATTGCATGTGTTCCACAAAATTAGGCGTCCAAACCAAGTTTCAACCACGTCCAAATTTTAGATAGGCCCCACCAAATGCTTTTGTATGTTTCAGGCATGTCTTCACATGATTTTAGATGGTATGGCCCACCTGAGTTCCGGATTGGTCCCAAAATTTGGCTCAACGCCTAAATTAATCTGAGGAAGATGATGGAAGGCTTGGATTAAATACATGCATTAAGTTGGGGCTTGCAAGAGTGGCCCACCATTTCCCTTCTTTTCCTTTCTTTCTCTGGACGTCAAGTAGGCAAATGCATGCATGAATTTTCTTTATTTTTGTTTTCCTAGGTGGGACCCACATTAAACAGATCTACCCCGTCCATTGCATGTGTCTCACAAAATTAAGGGTCCAAACCAAATTTCAGGTGGGTCCAAGCTTCTGGTGGACCCCAGAAATCATTCTCCCAAGTTTTCAACGGAAAATACTACCATTCTTAATACCACGGCCCGCCAGATGATTGGATCGGTCTCATTTTTCGGCTCAACGCCTAAAATGATATGAAAAATGGAATGGACGGCGTGGATTGCATACATACATCAAAGTGGGGCCTGCATGCAAGGTCCACCCCAAAGCAACCCCTTTTTTTTTTCTTTTCTTTTTTCTTTCTTGTCAGTACATGCCCATGCCGCCTGTACACATATTCCATGATGGCCAACACGCCCGTCCAGCGTCCAGGGACGCTGGACGGCATGGATAAATACATCATCATGGTGGGTCCCACATATACATGGCCCACCATATACATATATATATGTGTAATATTAATATAATATAATATATATGTATATATATATACGTATCATATCACCTAAAGTGTGGTGGGCCACACCATTTGATGAATGGAGTAGATTTATCATGAATTGGTGGGGCCTACTTCATTTTAGGAAAAGGATAAGGAGAGAGAAAGAGAGAGAGAGAGAGAGAGAGAGAGAGAGAGGAGAGAGAGAGAGAGAGAGAGAGAGAGAGAGAGAGAGAGAGAGAACAATAGACGGTGATGGTGGGGCCCCGCCATTATGGGCCCCACATAATACAAATCATACATAAAAAAAATGGGTCCCACCAATAAGTGGTCCCTAAAAAGAATTTAACGGTGGATCACCCACCTCTAAGCCTCCTCCTTGCTCCCTTGGCCTCCAATGCTCCTTGCTTTCGCCTTGGACGGTGGATGATGGACCTTTGATGGTGTGGATGAGAGATGAGAGGGTGGGCCACACTTGGCCTTTGGAAAAGCTTGGGAATGCTTGGACGTGTGAAATTTTTGCTTGGAGAGATTTCTTTTTTGAGAATGAATGAGAGAGAGAGGGGAGTGATGGGTGAAAAAGGGTGATGGAGTGATGTGTGATGGGTTTGGTGATGGATGAAGTGATGTGAGAGTGGAATTTGGGTTGCTTGTGTAAGAGAAAGGTATGGGCATGACATGGGTTAGTTGTACTTGGGTATGGAGTGACTTGACTTATACTTGACATGAGTGATTGATTGATTGATGGGACATCTCGTAGAGATTCTCTCGTAATCCGCAACGCGCGGTGTTTTCTCGAACTGAACGTGGGCCTACATCTCCTGGCCTGGGTATTGCCTCGGCGCGTGAGACGCGGCATTGGAACCGCGGCGACAGCGCGGTCGCACTGGTACAAGTCTCATGTCGAACTGACTCAGACCGACAGAATCCGTTTCAGGATTTCGCGCAACGCCGGTTACAGATCGCGAGTCACCGAAAATGGATCAGAATGACCGCGAAAGTCTAAGGAACAGTACGAATTAGGATACGGGTTTTACATTTGGTGGGCTGGATTAGTAGGGAGAATGGGTGGGAGATGGCTGTATTTTGGGTGGCTTGGACATCCCAAGCTTGCAACAATGGTGGAAAAGTGAAGAAGAAAGAGGGAGGGTAAGAGAGATGGGAGAGAGAGGTGATGGTTTCTAGGCAATTAATGAGTTTGACTTTTAGAGAAAAGGGAAGGGATGGTTGCTTGTAAGGAGTTATGGCTAGGGGTAGGGTAGGGTGATGTCACCTCTAGGGTGACATCATCATAATTATAGTTTTTTTAGGAAATACAACAGCAGGGATAGGTGGGTCCCGCGATCAAGCGATCAATGACCGGGATGATGCACGGGCTGGATCTTATAATTTGAACGTCGCATTGACACAGTAGACGTGGCGTCAGAACCGCGGCGATGATGTAGTCAAAATGACACAGGCCTCGGGTTGGGTCAGCTCGGGTTTACAGGATGTGACTCAAGAGTCTGCTCAAATGCTATCTACGCATCGTGAGTCGTCGGAATTCGACAGGGAGGACTGTGGGATGCTACAAAATGGAATGGTCACTAGGATACGGGCTTGACAGGAATCCAACAACACCGACCCCAGCACTGCCTCATGCAGGCTATATTGAAGAGAGAGAAGGCAAGATGGAAGAGCAGAGAGAGAGAGAGAGAGAGAGAGAGAGAGAGAGAGAGAGAGAGAGAGAGAGAGAGAGAGAGAGAGAGAGAGAGTCATGGGGTGGTCAGCCAAAGCTCCTTCAAAGAGTTTTCTTTCTCCTTTTTCTTAATTTTCATTCTTAATGCCTTTTAAGAGTTTTTAGTTAATCATGATTATGGTTGGCTAAACCTCTTAGCTAGGGCTAAGAGGTGAAGCTTGTAGTGAAATGGGTGACTTTTCTTTATGCCTTTGATTCATATTTGAAATGAACTGATTTTGATTTTAGTTTTATTATAAGGAATGCCTTTAGTTTTTAATGATTTGTTGTGACTTAAATTACAATAGATCTACGATAGCTTTGAGCATGTCCTTTTCATTATTATGATTATGAAGTTAGGAAGCCCTGTTGTTCATCATCACCCCTAGACATGGTTGGATGATGAAATCCTACCTAACATTCATAACTCTCTCAGATTGGATGTGGATTGGTTAAATTCTATTGATTACTTTGTCTCATGGGCATGGTTTTATGATGAAATCAATTCTAATTCATTTTTTAATGATATATCTTCTAACTGGATGAAGATGGGACTCTAAATCCAGTTGTGTTTATGAATCAAGCATAAATCTCCCTGATCTCTACAAGTGGATCCTTGGCACCCTAGTTTCTCGCCTTTAAATTTTACACGTTTTAAATAAATTTATTCAGCATTATTCCCATTATTTTTCCTGATTTAGATTACATCTTTGCCTAGTTCTAGTTTAAGTTACTTTTAGATTACGTACAAAGTTCAGTCCCTGTGGATTCAACCTCAATCTTACTAAGATTATTACTACATCACAACCCTATACTTAGGGTGTGAACAACAACTAATATTAAACCATCCAAAATTCGGACCTAATTTTTTATAAGATAAAATAAATTTTATGCATAGAACATACGTAACTAATATTAAACCATCCAAATTTTGGATTTCAATTTTTACAGGATAAAATAAGAAATTAACCAAATCAATCTAACTGATCCATGGTGGAAATTTAGTGGATGGTTAAAATGAAAAATAGTTAATGGTTTGGATTTAATTAACAATGTTCATTAATTGAAAGATAAAATGGTCTACTTAAAAATTAATTTTGGGTTTATTATTACACATGTTAGTCCTTCGATATTAAAGGTTTCGTTCTTTGACATTGGTACAATAATCATAATTTTGTGACACTAGGCATACTATCATATCGTAAGTAATGTGCGCTTCCTTTTAAAATTTCATTGGAGAAACTGGCAAGTAACCGGTAGTGGATTACATGTTTGTTGAGGGTCAAATATTTCATATTAGATCCCAGTTATTACCTAGTTTTACATATATGATAATGCTTAAACGTTCTATTTTAATCATGTTTTGGTTGCAAGGTGAATTTAAGAGCTTAGATTGAAAAGGGTACTAAAAGCATTAATTTGATGCTAAAAAATCACCAAGACAAGGGACAGATCTTAGGGGATCGAGATTGAAGAATTCACACACCAAAGATCTGAGAAAATCGAGTGATTCATGATAAAGAGGCTTAAAAATGATCCTGAATGCAAGATCACAAGGTTTCCACCATCCATTTGGCTCGAAACTTTATATCTGTCCTAAGGAACATAAAGTAACCGTACATGTAAAATTTTAACCATTAGATCTTTGTGTAAGTGGTCCAACAGTTAGATCAGTCACTAAATCACTGATTTGGGGCCCACCTGATATCTGGATATGCTTCAATTTTGGTCTCAACCCCTTAAATTAGATGAAAAAAGGGATGGACAGAATGGATTTCTCGAAACATCAAGGTGGGACCCACTTTACGTGGTGTGCGTGTGCACAACACACGTGCACTGGAGGTGCACCGGACCGACCAGCTCGGTCAATGACCGCTGACCTGATCAGAGAGGGACTCTCTCTCTTTTTCCTTTCGCATGTAGTAGCAGACGAGCATCCGCTGCGATGGTAGGTGTCCCACTACGATCCTCCAAATGACGATCTGAACCGTCCATTCGTTTCGTGGGGCTTGTGTATTCATGCAAATGTACACACAAAAATCTCATCCAAAATGCAAGGTGGACGGCAGGAACAAAGATACAATGGGCCACACCAAAACTTGACCAAAACCACCCCTTTCCGACTGAAATCTCGCTAGGAATCCAATGGACGGGGTGGATTTCTCAGAAAACATTACTGTGGGGCCCACTGAGCTCTGCAATGCAGGAACATCTACAAGGGATGTGCGTCCGAATGCTCGACCGTTGTGGGCCATTCAGTGATTCCGATCAGGGTCGAATGGAAGATCTAAACCATCCAGAAGATGTCTAAGGGGGCCACGACCCCCACCAAGGAGGCAGATTCAGTTTCTGCTAGCCAACAACTTCTCCCATAACCGTCAAACGTGGCTATTTTTGAGTTTTTTTGCGCAAGCGAAAGAAGTTGCGTAAGGTTTTTTTTCTGTGAAAATTCTCTTCACATCGACTCTAGTACCCTTCCAGCCAACCTGCCTGCCTATAAAAGGTGAAAAGACAAGAAAGAGAGGGGAATTCCTTGGACGTGGGAGTAAGGTGAGAGAGAGAGATGTGGAGACGACCGATGGCATCGGCATCTTCTTCTTCCTTCTTGGGTTTTTCCTTTCCTTTAATGCTTGTTGAGGTCCTAGTTTGATCATGTCCATGACAAGCTAAACCTCTTAGCTAGGGCTATGAGGTGAAGCTTGTAGCATGATGAGGTGTTTTCTATGGCTTTGATTCATGTTTATTGAACTCTCTTTGATTATAGTTTAATTATATGGAATATTCATAGTTTTTAAAGGTTTGTTGTGACTTAAATTATAATGGATCTGTGATAGCTTTGAGTATTTTCTATGCATGTATAGAGGTTGTGAGCGTAGGACCCCTGTTGTTCACCATCGTCTCATGGACATGGTTGGATGATGGAACCTTCCCTTATGTTCATAACTCTCTCAGATTGGATATGAATTTGTTAAATTTTGTTGTTTTCTTTGTCTTATGGGCATGGTTTTGTGATGGAATTAAGTCTAATTCACATCCTTCTCATCTCTTGAAAACTGGATTAAAGGAAGTTAAGATTTGATTTTTAAGATTATATCTTCTAACTAGATGTAGATGAGATTCTAAATCCAGTTGTGTTCGTGAATCAAGCATAGATCTCCCTGATCTTTATAAGTGGATCCTTGGAAACCCTAGTTTCCCACCTTTGAATTTCATAAGTTTTAGTTTAATATTTCACCATTATTCTCTTATATTTTCCTAGTTTAGATTACATCTTCTTCTAGTTCTAGTTCTGGTTATTTTCAGAATACGTACAAGGTTCAATCCCTATGGATTCGACCTCGGTCCTACCGAGATTATTACTACATCATGACCCTATACTTGGGGTTATGAACAATGTTACCCGGGTAACATCTCCATGGGTGTTTCCCTCGTCATATGGCCCACCTTGATCCATCCGTTTTCCAGCCTATTTTAGGATGTGCCCTAAAAAATTAAGCATATCCACATCTTGGTGGACTACACCTTATAAAACAGTGGTAATTGAACGCCTATCATTAAAAATTTCCCAGGACCCACTATAGGAAAATCCATAATGTTTATTTCTATCTAACTAGTTGATAAGGTCAAACTGAATGAAGAGAAAATACAAACATTAGTTTAATTTAAAACTTTTTTGGTATGAAAGAAGTTTTTAATCATCATTCACTACTTTTTATTCCAGTGGTGTGATCCACCAGAAATTTGGGTTTGCTTAAGTTTTAGGATAATGTCCTAACATGAGTTGAAAAAACAGATGGACAGCATGAATATATAACACATTCATCAAGGTGGTCTCCACACAGTAAGGGAGGTGTTACCTGGGTAACTCCTAATCGGCTCCCAAGTAACCAGATGGTGTTTGGCCTGTGACGCTGCCACTAGTTAGGTGGCTAATGGTCGGTGCTTTGTGAGCCCCACCATGATTTTATCCATGCTGTCCATCCACTTTAGTCATAATAAAATTTTCTATTATTTTGACAACAGTTGTCATGGCCAGGATTAACATAAGTCTGATATTGGGAGTTCAAGCAGGCTGTATTATATTTCACTTATGAATTTTTCACTTATAATTTGAACGAAAAAATAAAAATAAATAAAGATACAGAAGAGTCCAAAATTAATTTTTGATGTTGCATTGGTACCTACCTAGAATTATATAAGACTTTCTTGTGCCTTACACACCCTACAATTTTTGTATTTTTTGAAATATATTGAATTTCATTAGATTTTTTTTAAAGGCCCCACCTAGTAAACAATGTTCATGGAGATCTTATTATAATAGTTTTTGGAGATTTCTTTATTGGCTACTTATTTTTTAAAGATCCACATGATTTTGTAGGAAGGCATGTGTTCATAACCCCAAGTGCAGGGTCACGATGTATTAATAATTTGGCGAGACCGAGGTCGAATCCATAGGGACTAAACTTGTATATATTCTAAAAATAACTAGAAGTAGAACTAAAATCGAAAACTAATCTAAATTTTAGAATAAAAGAGAGTAATTGTGAATGAAGTATTAATAATTAAAAGAAAACTAGAGCTCCAATGATCCACTTATAGCTATCAGGATACTACCTCACTTGATTCAATAGACACAACTGGAATTGAAGTCCTATCCTATCTAGCTAGAAGATAAAATAATTAAAGCACAATCTAAACTTTGCATTGAATTAGTTCACACATGAAGGAGTATTATGATGATTGGAAAAGATTTTATCATCCTACCATACCCAGGAGATGATGGCGAATAATAAGATTTACCGATCTCACAATTTCATAATGGAAAAGAAGATATTCAAAGCTATCGTAGAGTCTATTGTAATTTGAGTCACAACAAATCATAGAAAACTAAAAATATTCCTTAAATTCAAACTAAAAGTCAATGAAGTTTAATATAAACAAGAATCAAAGCAAAATAAACATCCCAACATGTTACAAGCTTCACCTCTTAGCCCCAACTAAGAGTTTTAGCCAACCATAGACATGATTGGACCCAAAAGTCTTAAACAAAGCATAAAAACTAACTAGAAGAAGAAGATTGAGGAAGAAGGAAAGACTCCTTGAAGTTCTTCAACACTTTGCTCCACTCTTTCAACCCTAATTCGTGCTTAGAAACAATAAAAAGACCCATATTTATAGTATTTACTTGGACCGACTTTGAAACCGCCTCAAATTTACGCAAAAAGTTACACTTTGGTTAGACTAAGGTTGGGTTAAGTTAGACCAAATTAAAGCTCAAAATCCTACTCTCTCACTGGATGATTCTGCGTTATTTCGGTTGAACTAAATTAAAGCTGAAAATTCTGCTTCTCGTTGGACTGTTTTGCTCGATTTCGGTCGGACCGAAATTGTACTTAGGTCAGATCGAAAGTTTGTTTCAGGACAATTCTGCTTTAGACTCAGAATTCTAGAATATATTTTTTTCAGGACAATTTCAGGATTCCTTTTCTTCACTTCAAATATTTGATTATCTTCATTCCTCACTTGGTTTCCATGGATCTTTGGCATGCCAATTCTTCATTAATAACTTCCAAATATCTAAATCTTTATTTAGTAATTTTTTAGCATTAATTTTTCTTTTAGCATCAATTTCACCTTATGCTCTTGAAATCACCTCACACATGAAAACATGCATAATTAGATTGATTGAGCACTATCATGTTTATAAAACTAAGGAATAACTAGGGAAAATATGCAATATTTGACACTCAACAGCATGATTAACTGGTTCTATTTAGAATTTTTATTTTTTTGATTTTTTTAAGTAGATTCGACTTGTCATTTCATTATCCACTCTAATGGTTTATTTGGAATATATTTTTTGAATTTTTAAAAATGATTTGGTTTATTGTCTCCCGATCTTGTGGTTGCAACTAGAATAGTCTTTTATTGAGAATATAACTTTTTAAGGAAATTATCTAGCCCATCATCTCATGATTGAACTGTTGAGATTGAGAGTGGCTTTTATTGGGATTCATTTTGGAGTTTTGAAATATGACCTGTCTAGTCATTTCGTGATTCAACGGTTGCATGGCCATTTTTTGGGACATTTCTTTTTTGTGATTTTTAAAAATATGATCTAGCTCACCATTTTCTAATTCGATGGTTGTAATCGAGGTTATCTTTTGTTAGAGATATTTTATTTTTTGAAATATGATCCAGCCTGTCATGTCACCATTCGATGGCTACAATTAGGACCAGTTTAATTAAGATTTTTTAAAGAAAATTATCTAGTACATTATTTTGTGATCCGATGGTTATGATCATAATCAATTTTTATTAGAAAATTTTATCTTTAAAAAATGATCTAGTCCATCATTTTGCGATCCAACAGTTGTGATAAAAAATTGAATTTTATTTGAAATGTTTTATGGTTTTTTAAATTGATCTGGTTCGTGATTTGATAGTTGCGATCGAGACCAGTCTTTATTGGGCTTGTTTATTGGATTTTTTTATATAAAAATGATACGGTTTTTTGTCTTGCGATCTGACGGTTATGATCATGACCAGTTTTATTATTTTTTATTTTTTAAATCAACCGGTATGTCATTGTGCAATCCAATTGTTGTAAACAGGAATGGTTTTTTCTGATTTAATTTTTTTTTAAAGTGATCTGATCAATTATTTTGTGATATGACGGTTGTAATTAGATTGATTTTTTATGGGCATAGTTTTTGGATTATTTTTAAAATGATCTGTTCCATCATTTCACGATCTAGCAATTGTGATCAGAATTGATTTTTAATGAGATTATATATATATATATATATATATATATATATATAAATTATTTGCTCCATTTTGCGATCCAATGATTATGATCGAGAGCTAGTCTTTACTATGACAAGTGTCATGCATATTCCAATCAGTTGGTTGCATATCTACTTAAATAGTGCATTTGATTTAATTAGCTCATCCAGGCCAGTTAACCATGTGTGGGGCACATTAAAGGATGAAATAGGGTCCTTGACATGTGTCAAAAACTCATAGGTCAAATCGATCAAAGAATATTTTAAAAAGTGACTGATTTGGCCTTGAGGAAATGGATCTCACTGGTCTGTCTCCCCTCTCTTTTCCTTTATAACTACACCCATTAGTAACCATTTCCGACTAGAAAATCTTCATTTTCCTCCTTTTAATCTCTCCATTATCCTCATTTGACCTCATTCTTTCTCATTTTCCTTCCTTCGTTTTATTCTTCCTTTCACCTTCACTTTAATAAGTCTACCTACCTTCCCCTGAATGTCTCCCTCACTCTCTTAACGCACCTGCACTCTACTAAAATGCTTAACCGCCTTGGGCATTTGTTATTGACAGAAAGCCCCCTCCCCTAGCACTATATAGGTTAATTAAGGAACATGATGCACTTGTTGTTCAAACCATTTCACTTGTGCAATTTATATCACATGAGAAGCACTTCCCTACACTTGACTTACATTAGGGACATGCTACTATCACTTCCCTTTACTCGATCATGTGAGATAGAAGAATCATTTATTATGTAATATTATCAGGGTTATGATCCCCTAACCTACTAGTTCTTTTAATGAGACATTCCTTAATTTTAAAACCTTAAAACCACCATTTATTAGTGCACCAATTTGTGCACCTTGTTTATCAATCACGTACATCCATGTGTTGTGTAATCAGTTGAGCTCTTGGAAGTTGAAGACCAAAGACACAAGAGGATATGAGCATCAAGGAGCAAACAACAAGTATATGAGGTGCCTTGGTGACCCGAATCATTGACAAAAAACAACAACCTTTGAACCTCTACATAATCCTTAACCTTATAGGTAAGCCTTATTGATCAACCTAAGATTGACTTTAGAGGTTAAAATAGCCAAAATCAACACAAAAATCCTGAAAATTTTGACCCATGGATGGACCATTTTGAAAGGTCAAAGGTCAAGTTCAACCGGTCAAAAATGAGGGTTGACAAATCGAAAGTCCCAAAATTTGGACAGAAATTAAAAAAAAAAAATTGATTATGAAAATTTTGATCCATGGATGGACCATTTTGACAGGTCAAAGGTCAACTTCGAGCGGTCGAAAATAAGGGTCGATAGATTAGAAGTAGCAAAAATTGGATAGTAATAAATACCATGTGCCACTGAATATTTCAACAGGTCGAAGCCTCAGCTCGACAAATTGATAACCAACCATTTATGCCCGTTTTATGACTGTTGGAACTCAATTCCTTTACATAGAAGATCCGGTCTTTGGGCAATACGATGATTTTTTGGCGTAATAGAAGCTTATGTGAGTACATGATCATATCCCATATGAATTACAAATTCCTATTAGTTGTAGAGATTCCACCAACCTCCCATCACATTAGTCACCTCAAAAGAACATCTCATGCAAGGTGATTGATCACTGGAGCTGAAGCATTGACAATGCATTGACATCATGATCAGGGGAGAACATGGGAGTTGATTGAAGTACGAGAGAGCATTGATCATTCAACCATAGATGACTCTATAAAAAGAGATCAATCTGACAAGTAAGTTGTTAATTGTAAGAGTCCATGTGTACTCTCTTTCTTTATGTAGGATTGAGGATAAGAATTTGTGACCTAAATTGAATAGATTCTTGTGTAGGGAGTTTGTGACCCAAATTCGAATATGTTCTTGTGTAGGGCTTAGGCTCTTCTGTAGAGATGAATCCATTGGACACGGGTGTGTACATGTTAGTCTTTGTGGGAGCCTCCACCGGGAGTAAATGTAGGTTCTTGGACTAGGACCGTGGTTCGTGGTAAGCCTATGGAAAACCATATAAGTCTCTTATGGGAGTCTCTAGCAGAAGTGTACGCCAGTGTCATTGTGTAGGGTTATAAAGGTTAGAGGTGAATTTGATTTAAAATCTCCGATATTAAATCTAATACACTCATGGGTTGAGTGGGTTCGTCGGGAGTGGAGTAAGGAAATTAAACCACTAAATATGCTTGTATTTGGGATTGGATTAGATAACTTGTTTAATTATGCTTAAGTGGTGAATGTTTAACTAAATGTATGCATGATTATATGAATGCTAGGAGTAGATAGGTAGAACATCCCACACACATGTACACTATCATATTTATATACTAATTTCTTAATTATCTCATCTCTTATTGTTTATGTGATTGGACCCAATAATGGCTTGGAAGCCGTAGTGTTAAATTCCTTTTCTCAGTTTAACCTGCACTTTGGTTTAAGCTAAGAAATTGTGTTTTTAAAAGGCATAATTTTTACTTGGTCCTAATCACTCCGCCTTTAGGACATAACCTTCATTCCTTAGCTTCTGTAAGTTTCTAAGCGTAGTCATGGTATCCTATTCTACGTAATTTCAATTGGAATCAGAGATGGTAGCTTTTGAAGGGCTTAATTGCCTTGAGTTGATCTAATGGATTTAAGAATGATGTTTATCCAAGAGGGGTGTGCCGTCTCACGATCACCATATTTTGACGGGTTTAATTATGTCTATTGGAAGGCTGGGATGAGGATCTTTTTAAGATTCATTGACTCTATGGTTTAGGCTATTATTGAACAAGGATGGACAATGTTCATGTAACAAGTCATGGTTGATGGTAGAACCATTAGTGCTCTTAAAGATAAAACCAAATGGAGTGCCGATGAGAGAGCATGGTATACTTATGATGCTAAAGCTTTTAATGATATTTACTGTATGACTTCTCCCAATGAATTTAATTACATTCGCACATGTGAAACCGAAAAGGAAGGATGGGATATATTGACAGTCTCCCACGAGAACAACATAATAAAAAGATTGAAGCTTTAGCTATTAACAACCCAATTTGAAAACATTAGAATGGAAGATCTTAAAACTTTCATGAAATTTTACTCTAAATTGAATGATATTTGTAATTTCATGTGGGGTTTAAGAGAGGATTCTGAAAGGGTGTATATAGAAAAAAATTCTTAGATCCCTACTGGATAGGTTTACACTTAAGGTAATCTTGATAGAAGAGTGTAGAAACATAAATGAGATGAAAATAGAAAAACTCTTAAGTCCCTAAAAACATTCGAACTACACTTTACGGCTCCCTATACTGGAAAGAAATTAGTTATTCTCAAAATAACTCATAGCCATTCACATAAGCATAAAGTTACTTAATCTGAAAGTGATAGTGTTAATGAGGATAAGGAGGGAGAATTATCTAGAAAATTTAAGAAAATTCTCAAGTTTGGTAGATGGAAGAGTTGTGACAAGAATGACAAGATGGTTGAGAATCGTGAAGGAAAATTTGTTAAACCACCTAAGAAAATCAAATGCTACAACTGTGAAGGTTTTGGATATATTTCCACTGATTGCTTTAGCAAAACAAGATCTAAAGGCAAGACTATAGCAACAACATGAGATGATATGGATGAGTCCGAATCTACTTCAGAATATTCCTCTAGTGTTGAAGAGCTTAGTTACTTATGTGTCTTAATAGCCTACATTAGATCTGGGCATGGGACGACTCAACTCGTCTGACTCATTCAGACGCGATTCGATCTAAACCGAATGTGTGAGTCGGTCCAAACCGAGTAAGCTTCGCCCAATCCGAACTCAAACCGAGTCGAGTCTGAGTGACCCAGTAACTCGACCCAAAACTTGATTCGGTCAGACTCGACTCGATCTAAAAGTTGACTTGACTCCGATTCGAGTATACATATATATATATATATATATATATATATATATATATATATATATATATATATATATATATATATATATATATATATATATATATATATATATATATATATATATATATATATATATATATAAAAAGCCCTAATTTCTAAGTATCTCTAAACCTTCCCGACGTACCCAAACCCGAATCGATCCCAAAATCTCTCTCTCTCTCTCTCTCTCTCTCTCTCTCTCTCTCTCCCTCCCTCCCTCCCTCATCCTCCTCCTTTTCCAAGCTTGACAATCACCCACCACCATCACCACCCTCCTCCCTTTATCTTCTCCACTCCCTCCCTCACTCATCTCTCGATTTGATTTAGTGCCAACTTGACCTGACTCGGTACTTTTGAATGAGTTGGACTCAGTCTGGACTAGTCCAGGCCAGACCCAAACTGAGATCAGGTTAGGCATGCTGGAATTGATACTGAGTCGGGTCGAGTTTAAGTAAACCCTAACTTGGTCCGACTTGACTCAATGCCCAGCTATAGCCTACACTACAATATCCCTCCCTAGAGACATGAGATACTATAATACCTCAAGTAGGTGACCTTTGAAGGTACCTATAAGATGAATAGTGTTTTGAACAAGAAATAAATGCATTTGATTTAGGGAGATTTCATTCACTCAATAGTTAACAAAAGAATATGACGAGGATAACCACAACATTTATTCATTCTAAATTCGTTTACATCTTTTCTCTCCTTTGATTCAAAAGTAGAATATTTATAGAATTATAATATAAAACAGATATGACACATTTCTTGATCACTCCTTTGATATAATCAGAAACTTTTCATCAATCTCTAACTGCTAGAGAAATCATGCTTATGTCACCATATCGAAGGATTATCATTGCGTGCTGGTAGCACTGTGCGTTGGAGTACACAACACATGGGAATGTTGTGCGTTGGAGCACTGTGCACTGGAGCTCGTTATGCGCTGGAGCTCGTTATGCGCTGAAACACATTGCGCCCTAAAGTTCGTTGTGCGCTGACAGTGTTGTGCGCCGCACAACACTTGTTCCGCACACCAGACGCGGACTCAACCTCTTTTCGTCTAAGGTCTGCTTCTCTCCTTCCTCTTCTCTTGAATTTAGTACTAATGACCCCTTTAGAGGGGTCATGGGGTATTTATAGCCTTTCCACACGTGTGAACATGCCATGTGTTTATTGTGTGTTGAACCCTATTGCGCGGTCCCTTCTTTGTGCAGACGCCTTTGTGCGTAAACCCATGTGCAGACACCTTTGTGCATGAACACTTGTGCGGATGCCCTTGTGTACAAATCCATGTACGGACGCCTTTGTGCATGAACCCTTGTGCGGATGCCTTTGTGCGGCCCGGACTGATGTAGTGCATAATGCATTTGCACACAACAAAAGTCTCTCTTTTTTATGCCTCAACAGATGCTCCCTTGATTTTTACCTACAAAATAATAAAATGTGGGATCAATCCTTCAATATTTTAACTAATTTACTCCCATTTTCTTCATTGTGCACCTTTTACAAATCTTCGCATAATGACTTGCGCACAACAGATAGCGCGCAATAATTTGCGCACAATGGATCGCGTGCGTCTATAAATATATATTATCGGTGCTTGTTTCTTTCATTACTTACTCCGCTTCACCTTCTGTTCGTCTAAGTATTTTGCATTCTAAACCTTCCTCCGCACAACTACATCTTGCGCACAACAAAATCTTGCACACAACAAAAAGTTGCGCACAACACTTCCCGCACAATTAGAACTTATATTCAGTGTACCCCTTCTTGGACCTTGTTAATTCCCTACACAAAACAATCCTGCACACAGTCAAAACTCGTTAACTCTCCTGTGCACAGTGATATCGTGCACAATGAATTTGCACACAATTAAAACTTATGCCCAATCAGAATTTGTTTTCTCCCTGCGCAAAATTATAATGCACACAACAGGACTTGCCTTATTCTTCCAGCTATTGAGACTTAGAATTCTATGCACATTTCAAACTTCTTTCCCCTGTTTTAATTTGTTCACTAACTTTCATGCATTCACAAATTTCGCAGATCTCCAATAGCTAGCTCTAAAAGACTTCATACTTCCCCAAATGCTGCTGGACAATTAGATCCTTAACTACCTGAGCCTCACACCCGAAAAAGAGATAGATCTGCTGAAGGCTATTCTTCCTTCGTTAAGGAACCCACTCCTACTATTATCAACTTCGCTAACCGTATCTAACATTTGTCTAACCACATTCGCACAACCATCCTGATGAGAGAAATAGAAGGACCCCCTACCGAGGGTCAAGAATCTGATTGGGAAGGCTGGCTAAAATCCACTGCCAATCTCCGGACAGATGACACTTGTCTTGCCCCTACTGAAGCCTCCCCTTCTCCTTCAATTTCGAAGAAAGCAAAAGCAAAGAATACGGATGAAGTTTTCCAAGGGAAGATCCGGGAGCACAATAAGAGACGCTTCCAGAACGCTTGGGACACAATTAAGTCTAATGCTTATGCCATCAAATTCAGAAATCCCTATAGAGATGAGACTAACATCATCCCTTTGCATCTCCAGCGTCATCTATCGATGATTGAAAGTGAGCCGTCTGACTACATGACACAAAATCGGCTCCTATATGTGTCAAACTGGGTCATCAAGGAACTGAAAATCCATGAAGGTTATCTCACTGAGAAATGCCCAATTCAAAAGACTAGACAGATATCATATATTGTCACACCCCAAACCCGAAAATTGGATTCATAGGAATCCCAATCGCTGAATCTGGTGCTGACAGCCTCCGTAGTACCCCATTCTCGGCTCCCAACTTCCATCTACCAGGTTCCGATCCTGGGATCTTACAAGGAGGATTTTTTTTTATTATTTTTTTTAACGTACATTTGTCTCATAAGAAGCATAACCACAAGTATACATAAATCATAAAGGCAACATCATCATCACATATCCACTAATATAATCATTTGAATACAATGCTGAAAGAGAAAAATACATATGCAGAAATCAAAGCTCCATAAGACAGTTGTATGCTCCAAGCTCAACGCTGCTGCAACCTAACGTCACCTGCATGCATCTATCGTGCATAAGCTTATAAAAAGCTTAGAGGGTGGTGTAAGTGTGTGCATAAGGTAAGTACCAAGTATTCAATACAATGACATAATCATACAATACCAGAAAACTGGTAATCCATAAACTATACAATATCCGAATAAGCAGAAACACTGATAAGATCATGAATTATTAGAGTAAGCAGAAATACTAACAAGAG
Source organism: Magnolia kwangsiensis (assembly GCA_037074715.1). Classification (NCBI taxonomy): domain Eukaryota; kingdom Viridiplantae; phylum Streptophyta; class Magnoliopsida; order Magnoliales; family Magnoliaceae; genus Magnolia; species Magnolia kwangsiensis. Next base: position 87,695,210 of record CM073583.1, read on the forward strand.
CATGAATTATCATAGTGAACAGAAATACTGACCAGATCATAAATCATAGTCCATAAGTCAATCAATATTGGAATACGCAATATAGAACAATTATGCAATAAGGAGTCATAAAGAGCCAAATATTAGATGCCGAGGATGTAATGCAATATACAAATCCTGCTAAGTCTGTCTAGGCCATATAAGTGCAGAAACATAGCAACCCAAAATGTCATATGCATGCAGATGTAATGCAATATGCGATGCGAATGAAATGACCATGCTGGAGTGTGAAGTTGGGATGATAGTACGTAGTATCACAGGCTACGGGGTCTACCACAAGGGACTTCTATCCAAACCAGTCCCATACCTAAATTTGAATAGTCATACTCAACGTGGTAAACTCCTGATCTCAGGTTAGTCGCACTCCTAACCGAGATCCTTGCCATAATGAAGGTACATAACAATTAGTTGTGCACCACCAGCCCGAGTGGATAGTGAATGAATGAATGAATGAGCATGTAACTCCTACTCAATAAGTCCACATATCAGTACGGTTCCTCTCTGGGATCATCACCGGGGTTTAGTACACTCCAAATGGCACTGCTTCTCTCCCTAGCTGCACAGTCCAAGTGAGCGTAAGAAACCTCACTATCCGCCTGGCCAATAGCCTGCCAATACCTATTCGGCACGTCGATAGCGGACCCATTCATGAGCTGGTTAAACTCAGCCTAGCAATGCCCTCTGCGCTGGGAAGAGTAAGGCCACACCCCCTCCCAACCGACCACGACATAGTGGGAGACGCGGCCTCCTGGTATTCGGCACTCGGGCGCTCATGTATCCACTCGGTCTCGACGTTGGGGCGTCCTCTGGTACCAAGAGGGTTTTAGGGATTTTCACCCAGGGCCATCTATGGCAGCCCGATGCTCGAACCAAACATCTTCAGTGTCCCATTTGGCCATCCACGATATGTCTATGGAGGCTACGGCCCTGATGTCGCTAGGGCGTACAGTAATCATAATGCAAGATGCATGAGTCATACAATCCAGTCATGCATCAATCCTGCGAATACCGTGCACTCATGTGATATAACCTCCGCCTATCAGGGGGGCTCATAATAACATACTCAATGACATATGCAATGATTAACTACATCTCATAGCAAACATGCAGATGATGCGTATGGGTATGTATCATGATGTTATGCTGTCACATACTCATAACTGGTATCAATAACCGGCATCGACAATCGACCTCGATAATATGGACATTTAACCAAATATTACTCCCGAGGAATGACCCTCTTAGATCCTAACATATAGTGGACCCATGGCCTCACACAAGGGCCAAATATACAACACCATGGGCCTCACTCAAGATCTTAATACACATCACGATGGACCTTTCCCATGGACCTAACATACATCACGATGGGCTCCATCGCCTGACCCTCAAATGCATCACAATGGGCCTCATCACATAGACCTCATATTCATCACATTAGGCTTAAAACACGGGACGAATATACATCACGATGGGCCTCAACTACGAGTCGCATGTACACTATATAGGTCTCGACAATCGGCCTCGATAATTGAAATCGGCCTCGACAATCGAAATCGACACTAGGACTCGGCCTCGACAATCGGAGTCGGCCTCGATACTTGGCCTTGACAATCGAGATCGATCGATAATCAGAGTCGATAAATCAGTCACGTCAATCGAAAATTGGCAATCGGTCAATCGGCCTCATTGATCGGAACCAATGATCCGTATCAATAATCGGCACCGATAATCAGCATAAAAATAAGGTGAGGTCCATAAATGAACAGCCGATCAACCAAAGATCGATCCTTGGCCGAGGTTATATCAAATCCGATAGTGCAAAACCATCCGTCTATGGTGAATGGGGCCCACTGATTAGGGTTAACCCACAAGAGAATGATAAAAATGAGACTATCAAGGCCTAAGGGAAGGTCACAATGTGGACATTCAACTAACACTGCCCAGCAATATGGTCATTTAACTAACATTGCTCCCAAGGAGTGGCCCACATAGGGCTGAACATACAGTTGCCAATGGCCCCACACAAGGGCCTAACATACATCGCCGTGGGCCTCACTCATGGGCCACATATGCATCAAATGGGACCACATCATATGGACCGGACCAATGGACCTCATATACACAATAGGTGGGCCCTATTCGCGGGCCTCAAATACATAACACGTGGGCCCTATGCATAGGTCTCGAATACATCAAATGGGCCACGTATCTGGATTTTGAATATATCAAATGGGTCACGCATCATGGGCCTTATACATAGCACAATGGGCCTTGCCTATGGAACTAATACATATCACAATAGGCCTTGCCCATAGGCCTAATACGTATCATAATGGGCCTTGCCCATGGGCTTCGAATACACCTCAATGGGCCTTGCCCATGGGCCTCAGATTTAAGCAGGTGGGCCCTACACATGGGCCTCAATATGAGGCAGGTGGGTCCTATCACATGAGTCTCAAATATACATTATGATGGGCTTCATGGATGGGTCATAAATACATCAAGGTGGGCCTCACAGATGGACTACAAGGTACATCAAGGTGGGTCTAACAGATGGGTGGCAGGGATAAAACATCTACATCATGGTGGGTCAACATGTGTAACACATACATCATAACAGGCCCTCATAGGGTACCCCATGGCCCAGAAAATGAATGGACAACCCATTTATACATCATAGTGGGCCTCACGAGTCAGCCCATGTTTTGGTAAAATGGATGGGTGGCGTGTATATATACAACAAGGTGGGCCTCAAAGGTTTCAACAGTGGGTGTCAGCCCACTATTTCCCCCGGTGTGGACCATATCCCATGGGCCCCGAACACTTCGTAATGGGCCACATCCCATGGGCCTCTCATACATAATATCGGGCCTTGCTATCTGGGCCGGAAATACATCACAATGGGCCACAACTAATAGGCCCTAATACACAATGGGTGGGCCCTACACATGGGCCTAATATACATCACAGGTGGGCCTTGCACATGGGCCAAGAATACAAACAGGTGGGCCCCACACATGGGTCTCAAATACATAACATGTGGGCCCTACACATGGGCCTCGTATGCATCAAATGGGCCATGTATCATGGGTCTAATTCATATCACAATAGGCCTTGCCCATAGGCCTCAGGTTCGAGCAGTTGGGCCCCTTCATATGGGCCTTAAATACAAGGCAAGTAGGTCCTATCACATGGGACTCGAATATACATCATGATGGGCCTTATGGATGGGCCACACCAATGGGCCTCAGGTGGGCTTGGATCACACCAGGAATCATTTCAATAGTTGCAGGTGTAACAAGTACATCAACGTACACTACCTTTTCATGGGGTACATGGCCCACTAATGATGATCAGCACCATCCAAACATGGCCCAATTAAATCAGCACCATCCAAACATTGTCCAGCACCATCCAGCGCAATCTGGACAGTGTGGATGAAATAAATACATCACGGTGGGTCAACGGTCCAGATGGGACCCACAAAACTTGCTGACATCGATGCAATAACTGTTGCTGCTGCCTACTAGCCCACCATCCAGATAGTGGACGGCTGGGATTAAAACACATATCTTATGGTGGGTTCCCACGTCCATGTGCAAATGGACGTTAGGGATATTAACATAACATCATGGTGGGGTCGTACCTGGTACGCCAGACCCCTTTGATATTTACATAAAATACTATATTATATTATATAATAATATAAAATATTTTATTACATAATAATATATATCACTGTATTATAATACATGTAAGCATGTGTGCGTGTGTGAGGAGTGTGAGAGTCAATGCTGCCAGCGCCCAGCGTCTAGAGACGCTGGACGGGCAGCTGATAGTGGGTCCCATGTGTATGGTCGATTTGGATACAACACATACCTGATGTATGTGGGTCCCACGTGGGGCCCACCCTAATGTTTGTATATCGTCCAACCTGTTTGACGAGGTCACACAAACCTGGATAGAGAGTAAAAACAAATATCATATTGATCCAAAACTTTTGTCAACCCAAAAGGGTTCCAACGGTGGACGTTTAATCAACACTGTTTCCCGCTGTGTGGCCACCCGATCAGTGGCTGGATGGAGTGGATAGAACATGTACATCACGGTGGGTCCAACCGTCCAATCAGTGGACGGTGCAGATCAAATACGTAATCATGGTGGGATCCACTGGCCATTGTCCAACTGCTGGACGACGTTAATAAAACACATATGTCTAGGTGGGCTCCACCGTCCACCTGGACGGTGGGAGTAAAATACATGCATCACTGTGAGTCCCACATGGGGCCCACCCTAATGTTTATTTTCCATCCAAGCCGTTGATAAGGTCGCACGGACCTGGATGAGGAGGAAAGAAAAATTTCATCTTGATCCAAAACTTCTGTGACCCATAAAAGGTATTTCAATGGTAGGGGTTCAATCCCACTATTTCCTGTACTGTGGGCCACCTAAGCTATGGATGGGGCTGAAATCTGGAGGGGGGCCACTACTGGGAGTGGCCCACCTCATGAACGGTGTTGATGTAAGATATACATCATGGTGGGGCCCACGTGTAGGACCGTGGCCCCTGGCCCGTCCGCCCAAATGCGGTAAACGTGCTGCTGCTGTTGTGTCAGAGGGGGCAGCGCCTGCTGCCCCTTGCATTTTATTTTTATTTTTTAAAAAAATCTTAATTCCTGTGGTTTTTCACAGGTGGGGTCCTCATCAAGTAAATCCAACCGTCCATTACATTCTGTGGCTCAAGACAAGCCCAATGAGTCCAATATTGGATACATTACGGCCTGTAGCAAGATAAAAATGAATTTAAACGATGAGAAATACTATTGTGAAAGGTATGGCCCGCCCAATGAACGGATTAACTTCATATTTCGGCTCAACGCCTAAAATGAGCCAGGGAGTGAGATGGACGGCGTGGATTGAATACATATATCATGGTGGGGCCTATGTGAGCGGTCCACCCCAAAACCAAAAGAAATCCTTTTTTTTTTTTTACAATTCACGTCCAGCGTCTCTGGACGCTGGACGACTTGGCATGACATGCATAATGTAAGGTGGGCCCTACTCAGGTGGGGCACCAAATGATGGATGGTGTGGGTACAACACATACGTGAAGTGGGCCCCACCTACAGATGGCTTGGCTAAAATATATGCTTCATGGTGGGGTCATCCGGGTGGGCCACCTGGCCACATCTTCAAATATAATAGAAAATGAAAAAGAGAGAGAGAGAGAAAGAGAAAAAGAGAGAGAGAGGCACCCACCTTTAGATCTCTTCTTCATTCTTCCACCAATGCCGGCTAGAGCTCAAATGGATGGACTTCAATGGTTGAGATCAGACTTGGATGGTGGAGATGGAAGGTAGGAAGGAGGGCCACACTAGTTTCTCCTCTTGGAAGCCATGGACGTGGGTTGCTTTGGAGAGAGATGGAGTTTGAAAAATGAGGGAGAGAAGAGAGAGAGAGGTGATGGGAGAGAAGTAATGGTGAGTGATGTGGGTAGGTACTTTGTTGTAAGAAAAGGTTGACTTTTGGGCATGGTGGTTGTACTTGGGGATGGGTGTGAGTAATGGTGAGTGATGGGAGTGTATTTGACATTTGATGTGATGAATTCTCTTGGGACTTGCAACACAGTGTTTTCTTCGAACTGAACACGGGCCTACATCTCCTGGCCTGGGTATCGCCTCGGCACGCGAGACGCGACATCGGAACCGCGGCGATGGCGCGGTCGCTAAGGTACAAGTATCGGGTTGAGTCAACTCAAGTTGACAAGACTCGACTTATGATTAAACGCAAATGTCGGATAAAGGTCGAAGGTTGTCAAAATTTGACCAGGAAGACCGCGAAAGCCTACGGAATAGTATGCTCTAGGATACGAGTCTTACATATATGCACTTCCTTACATTATGGTACAATCCTCATGCCATATACCCTACTCATTACTTTGAGACCATTCAACAACGCTTTCGTGACTATGACTCCTTGTAGGGTAAGGATGAATTTAGAATGTGGGGTCTTTGGGTTGATTGCTCATATTACAGTGCATGGACTAAAGCAATTTTGAAGAAATATGAAGAAATTCTAGTTGCAGCGAACATATACTCAACTATAGAAGCCACCTTCGATTTCTTCCACAAGGACACCCTGATTTATAAGGGTTTCGTGAAATACTGGTCTTCTATAACAAACTCTTTTCATCTCCCAGTTGGTGAAGTGAGCATCACTCTATGGGATCTGCACAGGATGACAAATTTACCTATTTTCGAATCTTTTCTGGATGAGTATGTTCCTACAAATGAAGAGTTTGCTTATGTTGCCCGTAAGAGAGTACCCAAGATTTCGGCATCTACTATTGAACTTTTTCGCGAGTTGTCTTGTTTTCCTAAGGTTCACAAGATATCGCCCTTTCAATGGCTCACACATTTTTCGCGATACCTAATGTAAACTCTCTAACATCCCTCTTCTCTTTTGGATACATTTTTACATATATGTGTCCTTATTTCTCATCTTTTCGTCTCTCAGATTCCCTGACAACCATTGCGCCAACTTTGAAGCCACCCGTAAAAAGATAAAAAGTCCAACCAAATTCACTACTGAGATCAAACTAGCTGCGTTCTTGGCTTATTAGTTAAGCCTGGTTGTTCTTCCCAGCTTAAAATGTTCAGACTTTATCCAAGCAACCTTATTTGTAGCAGCAGGCGCTATGGCAAAAGGCAGAAAAAAATATTCTCTGGCTCCCCCTATGTTATAAAGCTTTCAGAAATGCTGCGGCGCATTGCTCAAGCCTAGCAATTGGAGCTACATCATCTTTCACCTCATGGAATTATTTCTCAAGCTAGCTCGGTGTATATTTCCGTTGGACTTACGGTGATCCGGAGAAGGCCTATGTTCATCCCAACCATATACCTTTATGGTATTTCCTCAAGCGAAAAATGACAAAGAAGGGATATGCATGGATAGTAGACAAGATCGAAAATACGGGAGCTATTGATTTCTTTCCTTTCTATCTGGATCACCAAGCTGAGGACAGGGAAGTCGAAGATAATAACAATTTGGAGCCCATCGAAAGAACTTTCTTCCCCTACATCCGTTCCTTTAGCTTGCCTATGTGAGAAAGTTCAGAGTTTTGGAGAGAGCCATATTATCCGTGCAGATTTGCTAGACAATTTGGGTATGCCCAAGCCGTACCTCAAGCAGGAGAAGAAGTCACATGGAGAATGAGGAGTTACGAAGTTGGCCCCTATAATTGGGCTCTGATATGGAAACAACTTTTGACGAGAAATTTCAGCTCCTGCTTCCTTCTCCCGGGGTCCAATCATCGGTTAACAGCCTCATACTCCTGGATGAGATGGTGGACGCATCATTATTATTTGGTATACAACTGCTTTCCCATGGATCATCCTATCTGGGTTCCTCCTCCATGGTTGAGAAACTATAGAATAGAGCAAGGGATTAGATATTTCACTGAGAAGGATCATGTTGCCGTTAAGGGGAAACTCTGCTGCAAAATATTTATAGAAGACCTGATTAGAGAGATAAAGCTGCCAAACACTCTGGAAGGATGGATTGCTTTCGGATCTCCTTTGGACTTGATAAAATAAGGAGAAAGACCAGCTACTCCTTGTGATGAATTCAAAACTCTGGGCGGTATTCTGCCTTCCCCTACTCCTGAAGGAGGAGAACAACCTGAAATCTTGCTCCTACCACAGAGCTTGCTGTAACTTCAACTTCTCCTGCTCTGATCATATAGCCACCACGATCGTCCCTACCATGGGCCATACAACAACTATAGTCTCTCCTATTACAAGTCGTTCTACGATTGTAGTTTCCCCTACCACAGATCGGGTCATTATTACTACATCGCCTATGACTCGCTCACGTGCTAAATCATTGTCTCCAAAAATTTTGGCACAACAGGTTCCCTCTCCTATTCGAAGTGCTTATCTTCTCCCCGTAAAGACTGTTTATAAGGGAAAACATTTCATGTCGGAAGAAGATAGTTCGTTAGAATACTCGGCTAATATTCCAAGCAGTGATACGTCTTCTTCTACAAGATTGACCAATGAAGGAGACATCTTGTTGAATCAAGAAACAGAGGCTGAAGTAGATATTAAAGAAGAAAGTGAGGTTAGGGCTGAATCCCCTTCCCCTGAAATCCAGTCCAGTCATTCAAATGCTCCTCCCTCGATTGTGATGACTTATCTTTCGAAGAAGAACTTGACTATGGAGGGTCTGACTGTTCTGCTGGAGCGAATATTTTCATCTCTTTTGATGCTTCATATTCTCCATACATTATAGAAACCGTTGATGTAACTACTCATGAGGCATCTAGAGTGAGAGAAGCAGACATCCCTCCATCAGAGATTCAAGTAGGAGTGGAAAATATATTTCTTCTCCAAAGCGCGAAGGTGAGCCAAGACATCGCAAAGGTCCCACCCATGGTCACTGCAACGTCTGACATTCCTGTTCACACCGATAGATCTCCCACTGTGCGACCTCCTCCTATCCAACCAGTAGCTCAGAGTTTGGAATTCTTTTCTGACCTGATCGATGTTCCGACTCCTACGACTCTAGATTCGAGTACCGGAGGATTTCAGGAGCTTTCTTTCAATGTCGCTGTAGTTACAGGCATACCCAAATTACAAAACCAGGAACCTGTTATATTCAAGCTACTTCTGCAATCGCCTCCAAACAGGGTATATGCTCTCTTTTCTTCCTTTCTTCATATTACTAGATATATGTATCCCTCTTTTTAATTCATAATTTGTAACACCCTGAAAATCGGGGGTCGTGTATAAACTCAACTCCCGAGTTCCAGACCGTCACTTATGCAACAAAAATGGTTATGATTCAATGTTGTCTGATTTAAAGCATTCACATGAGTAAAAGTATACCAAAACTGCAATTCATACTTCAGATCCAGTGATAAAAGCAAGCGGAAGACTAAACAATGTATATATCACTGTATGGAAAAACAAAGTAATCTCATCTGTCTCCAAAGTATGACTACATCTCTGAGTCTCATATACATATACATAACAAAAGAATAATGTTCAAAAAAGAAAGTCCCACTGATGTCCCCTCGATCCAGGTCGCCTACGGGAAGCCGTCATGATACTGCATATACGAGAACTCATCCTGGTCCTCGTCAATCTCTGGCTCCACCTCCTGGATCTCGTCCTCACCTGCATCTACAACAGGGTCTGGTGGGTGTTGCAAACACCATCCCGTAACGTGGGAATGAGTGATCAACTTAGTAGAATCATAGAGCAAAGATTAGCATGTTCACAATTCAATCACGCGATAATAGTAAAGCAGTAAATCAGACAATCCTAATACTGTTGTTAATGCAAGATGATATGACGTGATGTATGCCCTCACCGACGATCACCCTCATGCGGCAACATCTTACGACCGTGGCATGCCACACTCCCTAGAGTGCTCCACATCTTCCAGGCACATGCAATGCTATGGTGATATGATTTTCAAGTTGTTATTAGTCCATTCAAACAGCAGGATTGGAAAACTAAGGTACTTCCCTTGTATCAATCCTAACACAGATCCTGTCTAGGGTCGTCACTCCTAGTAATCTCATACGATGTGTATTTCGTAGGTCACTGCAAGGGCTGCCAGGGCTGTTGCTCGCACTCGTTGCACCGCTCCCCCATCACCTTATCAATATAGGCCTACTGTACTCTACTGCAACGGAAGGGTCGTCGCCTCCCGTGGACTCAGAATACGCTCGCGGTCACTACAAAGGGCTCGTCGCCTGATCAGTGTAGGCCGACAGCTAGAATATAGTGTCCCATACCACCATAATCTGCTCACGAGTTTAGGTGCTCACTGGTCACTACGGGGAGGTTTGTGGCCCCAGCGTAGGCCGACAGCTCGACCACGGTGTCCCATACCACCATGCCCGGCTCATGAGTCTTCGTGGATCAAGGTACCATGGTTAATAGGGTTTACAATGGTAAGTTCAGTACCCTAGGTTCAAGCAGTTATGACACATACAAGGTGAACATACATCGGCCAGTCGGGTTACTTGACGGGCTCGACTAGCGCGATCGCATCTCAAGTCAAACGATATGAAGTGCATAAAACACTTCGCGTGGCCTAACCACTGCCGCCAACTCTAAACACGAATCACGTTCATCGACGCGTCGTTCGTGGCTATGACCAGTCAGCCACGAATTCGCTCGGTTACCGACTGGCTGGACTAAGTCTAGTCCCACACGTCTATGGAATCACATTAGCATTACATGTAAAAGTATTGGAATTGAAATACATCATGTGAGCATGTTAACACATGTTATAACATTCAACTTAAGCAAATCTTCAAGGCATACTTTCCATGCATGTAATGCAATCATGCATAAGGTAAACATGTAGGAAATCATTTAGGTCAGCATATTAATCAAGAAATCGATCTCAAACTACTACATAACATCATTTAATTCAATACACACTAATACAGGCATTTATACAAACACATACACTACACTCTTAAGTCTACATATAGTATGTCGACCCAAAGTGCGCAACTAGGCGAATCTCTTCGCCAAACTGATTATGCAAGCATTCCTAACTCCCTAATACGACAGCAAACCATGTCAATCACGTCAGCAAAATATGCATGTAGACCGTACTTCCTACAAATGACTAAAATGCCCTAAATCTCATATTCTTCGTTAATTTACGAAACAGGAAACGGAGAGCATGTTGTACATGTCAAACGGCGATGCCGTCGATAATCTACTATTAAACGACATTGAAAGTGTTGTAAACCGTCAATCAAAGCGTCTAAAATCCTCACCTAGTCTCTTACGGTTGCGGGATTTTGAACGGAGCGTGTACGCTTCGTTTACGGCAGTAGGAGAACCTGATTTATGGAATACGTTAGCTAACATGCTATGAATCTAAGTAAACCCTAAATCAGAAAGTTTTAGGGTTATTTTATACCTGAAAAAGGGGAGAAATCACCAGCCAGGTGATTGGGAAGAAGTGCTGAAGCACTAGCAGTCGGCGGCTCGGAAGCGGGAAAAATCCCTTCCAATCTCTCTCTCAAACTCTCTCTCTTTTTCTCCTAGGGTTTGCTATTTTTGGATGGGAGGGAGAAATGAGGGTTTCAACCCCTTTTATAAGCTTAAAAATGCCGGAAATAGGCTCCGGAACGAAGTTTACTTGGTGCCTATCCATTTCGGGGCTGTTTCGGTCCAAAAACTGCTTTCTGGTGGTCCCCTGATCGATTGCGATCAGACTTAAGCTCATGTGTACCAGATGTAGCTCGTATTAAGTTTTCAGTCTGGCAGGGTTCGCAGATCGCACGTGGCGGACCCGTTTCAGTTCAGCGGTCACCGCACGTAGATCAGGGCTGAAAGTCTCATGATAATAAATAGAAATTTTTCCTGATCCGAGGGTGTAATCTGGATGAATTTTGACGGTCAGAACGCTTAATACTGACGCGTCAAGTCGTGTGCCAGATTTGAATTTGAAATTTCAAATCTGTCCCTATTCGCGGTCGCTTCAGTCCGGGTTCAACGAAATAGTCTGTGATTATCGGTTTGACTTGATTTTCGAGATGATTGTCAAGTCCAGCTAGGCGGTTCTAACGGTCTAAGATAGGAGGTATCGGACCTTCGACGCACGGTCTAGATCCAATTCAAGAATTCAATGTGGTCCAGAGGACAAACCCGCTTAGAGTTTGATCCGAGGTTATAGAGTATTGTAGAGTTGTTTGTTCTACTCGATTTGGGTCTTGCAGAACATATTTAAAGTGATCAGGGACTATTTCCCAGCTACTCTAGCGTTGCGCTAGCTAACTTACGCTTAATTTCCATGGAATTTATTTCTACGCGATTTCAGGTCGAGTTGGTACTCGAGCCCAAGTACGGATTTTTCACGGGCGTTACATAATTCTTCTCTTGTTTTTAGCTTTAGCTGTGCCAACTCCAAGTGGGTCTGATGGTTCCAACTTAGTAGCTACAGTTTTCAATAAACTTTCATTGGAGAAGGTGTCACCTCTCATGCTGGTATTCTTTAAGAATGCAATCTCTGTTATTATATGTGCTTTTAAGGATCCAGCCCAATGACCCTTTTTAGATAGTGCCTTAGCCATTCTTGACCACTCAGCTCGTCTGGCCCATGTCAATGTTCAATCCCTTCATGATTCCTTATCACAGTTTTATGATTCCACTAAAAATTTAGAGGCAGCATGAGGTATAGTCGTTGCTCTAAAGATTCTGAATCGTCAAAGAGAGCTAATGCTGCTCAAGGAGAAACTTTCTCGAATAGACAACTTCCTCTCCAGTTTTAGTGCTGTTAATCAATTTCTTCATAAAAGGTTGAAAGCTTCTAATAGAAATAAAACAAACATCGATGACCAAATCATCCTTTTGGAGAAAGAAATTATGCTGCTCAAGGTTCGAAGAGAAGAAGAGGAGTCAAATATTTGTCGAGTTAGAGAGGAGCTTGAAACGAATACTGAGATTGCCGACATTGAAAAGGCCAAACAAGTGAAAAATAGGGAAGCTGTTGCCTCCTTGGAGTTAGAATTGGCCGGTGTTCCTGATCATGCCAAGATTATTCTTGAGGCCGAACATACAACTACCACAGCACAAATTCAGTTAAAAGAAGAATTACAGCGTTATGTAGCAGTATTAGGCATGTCTGCGGATCTATAAAATTGTATTTTTCATGTAAATTTCTTTGCTTGCTTCCTTTTGTGTTGTAGGGTGCAGATGAATTGTAATATTTTGTTCAAAGAAAGCATATTCTTGGCAATACAATCATTGGTTTTAGGGTATATGTTAATGCAATACTTTCATAGATATGCTTCATTATATCAACAATTTATCATATTTATGAATTATAAAGCATTCGTATGTGATATTTATTTCAATGGGCGGAACTATTTCTGTTTAAAGTTAGTAGACTTAGTTTTGTACATAGTTTAAGCTCTTGAGTAGTATAGCAATCACAATTTTTTAGACTCATAAGTAGTTGGAGTCAGGTCTTATGTGAATGACTTCTGTAACTCTCTGGAGTTCATAGGGCTTATCACTACCAGGGAGTCCACAAACTGCGATCCATCAGAGGGGCCCAATGAAGCTACCGAGGCCGTAAACTCAATGGGAATTATGTGTAGGTTGGCCATAGTAACTCTCTAGAGTTCACGGGGTGTACAAGGCCACCTTTGGTACCAAATCCATGGCTGCCAGTCTATCAATGAGGGGGTATTTTTATTGAGACCCTGTCCTCATGAGTTACTACTGAAATTAAGCCAGGGACCTGGGGGATCGTATTCTATTCTCCATTTTTCTTCATCTATAAGTTTGGACCCATTCACGAGAGGATATTTTCATCCTCATCCATAACGCTTTCGGAGAGCTTACAGGTGGCATTAGTCTCACATGTGACTGGCCGTTGAGGACTTTTTGGCCTTGTAAGGCTTTTAGTCACTAGCTCTATCCGCTGCCCACATGGGTATGCATGTGATGTGGCATATACTAGCTTTTTATGGCCACTGGCTCCACACTACTGTCCAAATAATATATAGGTCTTATACGTAGTTGGCCGTATAGGGCTTAACTAGGCGAACTTAAATTATGAGCTGTCATAAAGATTTGTATGAGCTTGGCCGTGTAGACCGTCCCACTGCCATGAATGGCGAATTAAAAATTGATACATCACCACTGCTTGCTAGTGCCAATAATATTCTGATGATATTTGTCTCTATTATCAAATTGGCATGGAGACAATAATAATTTTGATAGGCAGCCAATAATGACAGCGATGGCTACGATTTCAGCTATAGTTGCTGATGGTTAGTCTTGATATGCATGAGAATTCGCCTTTTATTCATCATATATGAGAGGAAGAATACAAGGCTCTGCCTTTTAAGGCTGTTTCATCATTTCATCTATAGATGCCCCTTTTGATGTGAAAGTATTATTCTGATAATCTTCTGGATCAAAATTTTTCGCTGTTAGGGACGATATTTCTTAATGAAGCAGGCATTGACCGGTATACTGATGCGTCATCCATCCTGATCCATTACTCTGTATGCCCCATTAGAATAAACTTTAGTTATGATGTACGACCCATCCCATTTAGGGTCAAACTTGCCCCCTGTCTTGTGGGTGACCACTATTGGTCTTTTCAACATCAGAACCATATCACCTTTCTTGAAGGATCAATGCTTCACTTTTTTATCAAAGGCAGTGGAAATCCTTGCATGATACAATTGCAATCGCTGCTGAGCCGCTAATCATTTTTCATTAAGTAGATCTAATTCTGTGAGTCTTATTCTTGCATTCTCATCATCGGTAATTGATTGGTGCACTGCTGTCACGCCCCAAACCTGAAAATCGGATTCAGAAGAATTTCCATCACCGAATCCGGCGCCGACAGCCTCTGTAGTACCCCATTCTCGGCTCCTAGCGTCCATACGCCAAGTTCCGATCCTGTGATCATACAAGGAGGATTTTATTTTTTTTTACCTTTAACTCGTAATAAGCATAACCACGGGATAACCTAATTCACAAGGCAACATCATCGTCACATATCCACTAATATAATCATTTGAGTACAATGTTGAAAGGGATAAACATAAATAAAAAATCGAGCTCCAAAAGACCACTGCACGCTCCAAGATCAACACTACTGCAACCTAACCTCACCTGCACACATCTATTCTGTATAAGCTTATAGAAAGCTTAGAGGGTGGTGTAGGTGTGTGTACAAGGTAAGTGCCAAGTATTTAACGCAATGTCATAATCATATAATGTCGAAATAGGCGCAAGGTCATGAATCATATGTTATCAGAGTAAGCAAAAATACTAACAAGTCCATGAGTCTAACAATTTCAGAATATGCAATACAGATTAACTATACAAATGAGGGACAATATCAGAATACACGATACAGATCAACTATAAACATGAGGAATCATAAAGAGTCAAATATCAGATGCCGTATCTAAACCATATGAATGTAGAACATAGGTAACCCAAAATGCCATATGCTGTGAATGCAATGCAATATGCGGTGCGAATGGAATGACCATGCTGAAGTGTGAAATCAGGATGATAGTACGTAGTATCGCAGGCTATGGGGTCCATTACAAGGAACTTCTGTCCAAACCAGTCCCATACCTAAATTTGGATAGTCAGACTCAATGTAGTTGTAACACCCCAAATTTTTTTCCAACCTGGGATTAGACGTCCTTAGGCAATGGATCAACCATAACACCTTACTAACCTCTCAGAACCCAATTCCAAAGCTAAAGAAATCATATAGAACCAAATCCCTTAGAAATTAAGCGTAAGTTAGTTAGCGCTACGCTAGAGTAGCTGTGAAATTGTCCCTGAACGCTTTAAATACGTTCTGCAAGACCCAAAACTTGTAGAAACAAGGACGCTACAATACCCTAAAATTCAGGATCAAACTCTAAACCGGTTTGCTCTCAGGAACCCTTTGAAACTTTGTATTGGATCTAAACTGCGCGTCGGAAGTCCGATACCTACAATCTTAGACCGTTACGACCGCTTAGCTGGACTTGACAATCGTTTCAAAAATCAAGCCCAATCGACGTTCAGAGACTATTTCATTGAGCCTGGAGTGAAGAGAGTAAGAAATGGGTTAGATTTGAAAATTTTAATTCAAATCTGGCACGTGACATGGCGCGTTATTATTAAGCATTCTGACCGTCAGAATTCAGCCAAATTATACCCTCGGATCAGGAAAAATTTTCCTTTCATATCATGAAACTTGTAGACCTGATTTAGGTATGATGACCGCTGAACTGAAATTGGACCGCCACGTGCGATTTGTGAACTCTACCGGATTGAAAACTGGGTGTGAGCAGGATCCAGTATCCATGAGCTTAAGTCCGACCGCATTCGGCCAGGGGACCTCCTGAAACGCTCTTTTGGATCGAAAAAGTTCCGATTTGGCTATAACCCAAGTATACCTTGACTTGGAGTCTAGTTTGGTCATGTTCGGGCTTATAAAAGGGGCTTAAACCCTTAGCCTTCTAACCCATACGAATTTGGGGAAAACCCTAAATTGAGAGAGAGAGAAAGTGAGAGATTGTGAGAGACTTTGTGAGAGAACTTCCTGCCGTTTGCTCCATCCTTTGTACGTACCAAAGCAACGCATTCAAATCACTTTCCCGGTGATTTCCAATGCACTTATAGGTAAGAAAAACCCTAACCACTTGTTGTTTTAGGGATTCCATCGATTCAAATGGCAAAGTAGCTTATGTACTTGTGCATTAGGTCACATTTACACTGTTGACGAAGCGTATATATTCTATTCGAACCGATACACGTCTAAGGCGAAAGGTGAGGATTTTAGACGCTTTGATTGACTGATTTCAAAGCTTTCAATGTCATTTAATAGTAGATTATCGACGAGCACACCGTTTGACACGTAGAACATGCAGTCCATTTTCCATTTCGACTGCATATGGAAAATATGAGATTTAGGGTATTTTAGTCATTCGTAGGAAATATTGTTTACGTCCATATTTTGCTGAAATGTTTGTCATGGTTATTTATCGTGTTAGGATATTAGGAATGCGTGCATGATCTGTTTGGCGAAGAGATTCGCCCCAATGAGCACTTTGAGTCGACATACGCTATTTTGACTAAAGTGTGTAGACTAAGTGTTTGTATAAATGTTTGTATTAGTATGTATTGAGTAAATGTTGTTGTAGATTAGCTTGAGATTGAATTTTCAATTCATATGATGACTTAAATGATTTTCCTCCATGTGTGTTATGTGAAATTGATTTCCTTAAGCATATGGATTATATGTGGTTAATTGATTTGCTTACGTTGTATGCTATCACATGTTGTGAACATTCTTTGATTGTTTGTATTCCAATTATGTCACTCTCACATGATCATTGATGTTGTTTACAAATACTTGGGGCTATACGTTAGTCCAGGCAGTCGATAATAGATTCAAATTCGTGGTTGACTTCTATTTGCCACGAAGGACGAGTCGATGAACGCGAGTCGTGTTTTGAGTTGGCGGCAGTAGTTACGCCACGTGAAGTGTTTTATGCACTTCATGTCGTTCAGCTTGAGATGTGCTCGTACTAGTCGAGCCCGTCAAGTAACCCGACTGGCCATTGTATTTTCACCATGTATGAGTCATAACTGCTTGAACCTAGGGTACTGACCTTACCATTGAAAACCCTGTTAACCATGGTACCTTGATCCATAAAGACTCATGAGCCGAGCATGGTGGTATGGGACACCGTGGTCGATCTGTCGGCCTACACTAGGGCCACAAACCTCCCCATAGTGACCAGTGAGCACCCTACTCTGAGCAGATTATGGTGGTATGGGACACTATATTCTTGTTGTCGGCCTACATTGATAAGGTGATGGGGGAGTGGAGCAATGAGTGCGATCAACAGCCCTGACAGCCCTTTGTAGTGACCTTGAGTTTATCCTGACACCGCATAGGGGCGACGAGTCCTGATGCAGTCTTAAGGATATAAATAGGCCTGTATTGATAAGGTGATGGGGGAGCGGTGCAACGAGTGCGAGCAACAGCCCTGGAAGCCCTTGCAGCGACCTACAAATATGACATCGTATGAGATTATTAGGAGTGACGACCCTAGACAGGATCTGTGTTGGGACTGATATAAGGAAGGTACCTTAGTTTCTCAATCCTGCTGTATGAAAAGGACTAATAATAACTCGATAATCATTATTCATATCACACTGTATGTGCATGGAAGATGTGGAGCACTGCGGGAAGAAAGCATGCCGCGGACGCATATGGTGTCGCATGAGGGAGTATGTCGGTGAGGGCATCCATCATGTCATTTCATGCATGCATTAACAATAGTATCTAGGAATATTTGAATGTTTTCTTTACTATTATCGCGTGATTAATTTGATAACATGCTAATCTTTGCTCTATGATTCCACTGAGTTGATTACTCATTCCCACGTTATGGGATGGTATTCCGGACACCCACCAGTCCCTATTTTAGTTTCAGATGATGACACTGCTTGTGAAGCAGAGCCGGACTTGATGATGATGAGGAGGATCCCTCCTTTATGCGTGATCTGATCGACGGGATTACAGGGAGGTTGAGTAGATGCCTTGACACTTGTCATTTTATATTTTTGGAGCACTAATGTATATTCTTTTCTTTTCAGTTTTGGAGTATACATGTATTTAATTAACCTGATAACCTGTTCACACTCTAGAGACTTACAATCAATTATATATTTTATGTATTTATCAGTCTTCCGCTTGCTCATTTAACTGTCTTTGGAGTATGATATGTTGTTTTGGCTTAGTCTCAATCTTGTTTAATGCCATTCTACAGAAAACATGTATTTATCATTATTTATGTTGTATAAGTGACGTTCTGGAACGCGGGAGTTGGGTTTCTACCCGACTCCCAATTTTCGGGATGTTACAGTAGTAAACTCTTGATCTCAGGTTAGTCATGCGCCCAACCGAAATCCTTGCCATAACGAAGGTACACAACAATTAGTTATGCACCATCAGCCCGAGTGGATAGTGAATAGATGAATGAATGAGCATGTAACTCCTACTCAATAAGTACACATATTAGTACGGTTCCTATCTGGGAAAATCACCGGGGTCTATTACAATCCAAACCAGGTTGCCGCCCCATCGCGCGGAACAAGGCGAGTGAAAGAGACTTCACTATCTGCCTAACAATATCGTGCCTATCTCATCGATAGCGAACCTATTCCTCGAGCTGGTCAGACTCAACCTAGCATTGCCCCCTCCTCTAAGGCAGGTAAGGCCGTACCCCCTTCCAACCGACCACAACACAGTGGGAGACGCGGCCTAACGGTATACGACCCTCATGCGCTCATGCATCTACTCGGTCTAGACATTGGAGCAACCTCTGGTACTAAGAGGGTTTAGGGACTTTCACCTAGGGATATCTATAGCATCCCATGTAAAATAGATTTTCGGTGTCCCATCTGGCCATCCACGAAATACCCGTGGAGGCTACGACCCTGATGTCGCTAGGGCGTATGGTGGTCATGTCACATAAATGCGAGATGCATGAGTCACACAGTCCAATCATGCATCAATCATGCGCATACCGTGCGCTCATGTGGGGCGAATCCGCCTATCAGGGAGCCCCATGAACAACCCGCCCTATGGCATATGCAATGGTCAATCACATCTCATAACAAACATGCAGATGATGAGTATGAGTATGTATCATGATGTTATGCTGTCATATACTCATAATTAGTACCAATAACCAGCATCGACAATTGGCCTCGATAATGTGGACATTTAACCAACATTGTCCCCAAGGAATGGCCACATAGAGCCAAACATATAATGGGCCCATGACCTCACACAAAGGCCTAATATACAACACGATGGGCCTTACTCAAGGGCCACATATACACAACAAGTGGACCCTGCTCATGGGCTTAATACATATCATAATGGGCCTTGCCCATAGGCCATGAATACCTCATAATGAGCCTTACCCATGGGCCATGAATACATCACAATGGGCCTTACCCATGGGCCATGAATATGTTATAATGGGCCTTGCCCATGGGCCTCAAATACATGACATGTGGGCCCTACACATGGGTCTGGAATACATCAAATAGGCCATGCATCATGGGCCTAATACGTATCACAATGGGCCTCAACTACGGGTCGCATGTACATCATATAGGTCTCGATAATCGGTCTTGGCAATCGAAATTGCCTCGACAATCGAGGTCGGCCTCAATAGTTAGAAATTGACATTCGGAATGGGCCTCGATACTCGGCCTCGACAATCGAAATTGGCCTATACAATCGACCTTGACAGATCAGAATTGGAATCCACAATCGGTATCGACATCGACAATCAGTATCGACAATCGGAATCGATAAATCGACCAAGTCAATCAGAATTGGCAATCGATCATGATAATCAGAATCAATCGATAATCGGCATCAATAATCAGGGTCGATAATCAGCGTCGGCCTCGATTATCGACACCGATAATCAGTAGATAAACAAAGTGGTGTCCATAGATGATTAACCGATCAACCATAGTATAAAGCTTGGCACTCGGCCATGGTTATATCAAATCTGATAGCACGGAGCCATCCGTCTACGTCGAGTGGGGCCCACTTATTTGGGTTAATCCCACGAAGAGAATGGGCCTAACAAGGCCTAAGGGAAGGTCACAATGAGGACATCTAACCATCATTGCCCATCCACGTGGACATCAAACCAACATTACTCTCAAGGAGTGGTTCACATAGGGTCGAACATACAGTGGGCACACGCTTCACATAAGGGCCTGATATACATCACAATAAGCCTCACTCGTGGGGCGTATATATATCACAATGAGCCTTGGCACATGGGCCATTAATTCATCACATCGGGCCTCATATACATTAAGTGGGCCACATTAACAGGTTGCACCAATGGGCCGCATAAACATCAAATGGGCCGCATTAGAGGGTTGCACCAATGGGCGGCACCATTCATCCATTGATAAAGATCATTTTAAAGCATTATCCAAACAATGAATCGGATAAAAAGATCATCTGGACCATACCACAAATAACAGTGGAGATAATGATTTTCACTGTTAAACATTTTCAGGGCCCACCATAACGTTTATTTTCTATCCTGTCTGTTCATGAGATCACAAAGACCTGGACCAAATATAAAAAAAATAACAATTATCATATTATCATATTGGTCCACAACTTCTGTGATCCAAAAGAGTATTAAGGCTAGACGTTCAATCCTACTGTTTTTGCAGTGTGGTCCACTTGATAACTAGATCTATCTTATTTTTAGTCTCAAGCCTGGAGCCGAGGTTGCTAAATGGATGGACGGTTTAGATGTAACACATACATCAGCAGGACCCACGGAACTTATGGACATTAGTACAATAGGTATATAGGGGGGGTGCACATATATGGATGGTATGAATAAAGCACAGACATAATGTGGGGTCCATGCAAGTGGACGGTGTGGATGAAACTTATGGGACTGGTGCCAATACAACAACCCCTAGGCCGTTCGTCCAGTGGATGGATGGTCTGGATCACCAGACCCATTACACTTGCCGACGTCATTAGCTGGGACCCACCGTACTTGGGACATTAATACAATAGCTATATAGCTGGTGTGAGGCTCACCAGCCAATTCGTTCATTAGGTGGGTTCCACGTGGTGTGGCCCCACCATAATATATATATATATATATATATATATATATATATATATATATATATATATATATATATATATATATATATATATATATATATATAGAGAGAGAGAGAGAGAGAGAGAGAGAGAGAGAGAGGAACGCTCGCCTGCGAACCAGTTCGTACGTACTACGTACAAACTTTTTTGAGAACCCATCATAGGTGATGTGGATCGTAAATCTGAACCGTTCATGTGAAGCAGCACCCCGTGAAACCCCCAAGGCTGAAGTTTTTTTTCGAAAATGTTGGTGGGCCATAGCAAAGAGAAATGCAAATTAAGGGAGGAAACTGTTTTCATATTTCATGGCCCATCAAGTTTTGGATCAAATTAAAACTTCGGCCAGAGGGGTTTCACGGGGTGCTACTTCACATGAACGGTTCAGATTTAGGATCCACATCACCTATGATGGGTTCTCAAAAAAGTTCGTACGTAGTACCTACGAACCAGTTCGCAGGTGAGCATTCCTCTCTCTCTCTCTCTCTCTCTCTCTTGCTATTATATATAATCAAATATATACACCTGGTGGGTCCCACGTGAGGCTCACCAGATATAATATAATATAATATATATATATATATATATATATTGTATTATATATAATATATAATACTATATAGAACAGCGTCTAACCAATCACCATCCAGAGATTGGACGGTGATGGTGCAATACGTACGGGTGGGTCCCACCTGTGCAAAGTGTTGGACGGTATGGATTTAACACATACCTCATGATAGGGCCCAGAGATGGGTGGTTGACGTGGATACAAAGCATAAGGTGGGCCCCACCAGCAAATGAATGAACAGTCAGGATAAAACAATGCATCGGGGTGGAGTCCTCACATGTGTGGGGCCACGCTATTGGGCAGAGGATTTAAAACACCTATATCACGGTGGGTTCCTCATAGGGCCCACCATTATATATATATATATATATATATATATATATATATATATATATATATATATATATATATATATATATATATATATATATATATATATATATATATATATATATATATATATATATATATATATATATATATATATATTCCTTATCTGTTAGCTGGCTAGGACACCTTCACTGTCAACACCTACTTCACTGTAACACGTCCAGTGTCCTTGGACGTTGGACGGTACGAATACAACACATGCATTTAAGGTGGGTCCCACGTGGAGATTAAGGTGGGCCCACACGATCTGGATGGCTCAGATGAAACACATACATCTCGGTGCACCCCACCCCAAAAAATAGATGGGCGGATTAGAGGAAAACATACATCACAGTACACCCTCTCCGTATTGTCCAGATGGACGATGTGGATGCAAAATACATACATGAGGTGGGCCCACATAAAGCCACCGTCCAGATGGATGGTGAGCATACAACAAATATGCCAAGGTGGATCCTGCCCGTCCTAACAGACGGACGGCAAGATACAGAATACATATATCAAGGTAGGTCCCATCCCACATGTGCATCACGTGTGGGGTGGGCCCCACATGGCTAGAATGGGTGGACAGTTTTGATATATCACATACATCGCAGGGTCCCATGCCCTGTGCAATCAGACGGCGTGGATATGGAATAAGTACGCCGTGGTGGGTCCTACATGAGGCCATCATAATATATATTATATTATATTATATTATATTATATTATATTATATGTCTTCTTCTCCTCTTTCTTTCTTTTCCCCTTTTTTTTTTCTTCTTTTACACTAACCAGCGTCCAGCCCTGGACGGGTGGCCTGGATCATCAGAGATATGCATCTCTTGGACGGTGGATAAAACACTTCGATCGTTGTGGTCCCACATCCAGTGGGCCACATGTGTTAGATCAAGATGATATTTGTATTTTCCTCCATCCAGGCCTGATCGTTGGATGGCATGGATTGTATATCAAGGTGGGATTTTCACCGTTTACGGTGTGCATAAATCACACCTACATCAGGCTGAGGTCCACGTCCATCACTGTCTGGATGGCGGACGGCCAGGATATAGTACATATATCACATGGACTCCACGGGCTGGGCAGCCATGGATACAACACATACACTAATGGGCTCCACCGTGGATGAACGGTGTGGATGATTCACATACGTCCCAGTGGGTCTTACCGTCCAAGTTGCTGGACGGTGTGGACACACCACACACAACAAAGTGGGCCCAGCGTGATGGGTGGCATGGATATATCACACGCATCAGGTGGGCCACACGACATTAAAGGAAGAGAGAGAGAGAGAGAGAGAGAGAGAGAGAGAGAGAGAGAGAGAGAGAGAGAGAGAGAGAGAGAGAGAGAGAGAGAGAGAGAGAGAGAGAGAGAGAAGCACCCACCTTTAGATCTCTTCTTCATTCTTTCGCCAATGCAGGCTAGAGCTCAAATGGATGGACTTCAATGGTTGAGATCGGACTTGGATGGTCACTATAAGAAAAGTCACTTTTACCTATAAAAATCTTCGTAGGTAAAAGCCTGTTTTTCGTAGGTAAAAACTTTTTCCAACGAAAATTTCATTGCCAAAAGACAGTGGAAGAAAACTTTTAACAACGAAAAAAAAAAAATTGTAGGCAAAAGTAAGACTTTTGCCGACGATTTCATTTCGTAGGTAAAATATTTTACCAATGTTTTCTTTTGTAGCTAAAAATATTGAAAAATATTTTTCCCTTAACTTCATAGCTAAAAAAGATTTACAAAACTTTTTACCTACGTTTATTTTCGTAGCTAAAAAGATTTACCTACCAATTTTTTTATAGGTAAAAATTATGCAAACACTTTCACCTACAAATAATTTCATAGGTAAAAATATTTACAAAAGTTTTACCAACGAATTTGTTTCGTAGGTAATAATTATGACAAAACTTTAACCTACAAATAATTTCGTAGCTAAAAATATAACATAAGTTTTACCTACGAATTGATTTCATAGGTCAAAATTATTGCAAAACTTTTACCTACGAATTTATTCGTAGGTAAAAATTGTTGCAAAAGTTTTACCAACTAATACTTTCATAGCTAAAAATATTTTCAAAACTTATACTACGAATTTTTGCGTAGGTAAAAATTGTTATAAAAGTTTTACCTACTAATAATTTCATAGCTAAAAATATTTTCAAAACTTTTACCTACGAATATTTTGGTAGCTAAAAATATTTACAAAACCTTTACCTATGAATAGTTTCGTACGCAAAAATATTTACAGAACTTTTTCCTACGAAGCAACTCGTAGCTAAAAACTTTCACAAAACTTTAACCTACGAATTATTTGGTAGGTAAACCATTTTGAAAACATATACCAACGAATATTTTTGTAGCTAAAAATATTTTCAAAACATTTACCTACGAATATTTTCGTAGCTAAACAAATTACTGAACTTTTTCCTACGAAACTTACTGAATGTATGAGACTTTTACCTATGAAAATTTTCATACATAAAAACCCGATGATACTTTTAGCTACGAAAATTTTCGTTGGTAAAAGTGTCCTTTTTTTTAAAGTGTGCCTACAAAATATTCCTTATATACACCTGTTATATATAAATATTTCATCATTTTCACATTCACATCTATTCAAATCCAAAGTACGTACATCCATCCAAATATAAACTACAACCATCAACATAACATTCATTCACAAATAAATACATATGAGTTTAACATCATAAATAAAATACAAAAAATCATAAAGATGAAGGCGGAAGAGGTGGATCATCAGTGGGTAAACGTGCAATAAGAGCCTGAAACATCTCCGTCATCCGTCGCTCATGCTCCACCCGCATCTCCTCCATCCTCCTCTCATGCTCCTCTCTCTCCCTCACCTGCTCCTCCATCCTCCTCTCCTACTCCTCCCTTTGCCTCATCAGATCCTCTATCCTTCTCTCCTGCTCCTCCATCTGCCTCTCCAGCTGCTCACTCTTCTTCTCCAACTGCTCTCTGATGTCATGGACGACAACCCGTAACTGCTGAACCTCTTTCTCTGCAATATCAATTCGACGAGTGGCGCTCTTGCCAACGACGATGGATCGGGTGGAGGCAGCTCTAGCGGGTGTCATGAGCTTGGCACCATGGCCAAGCCCATGTACATATCCAGAACGGGTGCCAAACGCCTCACTCGGGATCTCTGGCTCACTCCGCTGAGTATCACGAGAGTGGGCTGACTGCGTAAGGTGTCCATCGCCGCTTGTAATGAAAACATATGAATTTTCTCTAAAAAATGACATTATTATAATTTAATGCAATTAAATTTTATAATGTAAGGATTTTTACCTACATCTCATTGGCTCTAGGATGTACCTAAGATCCTGTCGCCTGTCGACAGTGAGTCCCTCTGTAGAGGTCTATTGGTCCGGGCTCCTGGCCAGTGACGAAATCTCACTGCGCAATTGAAAGGACAATAGAGTTAATATAAATGCTTGGAAAGAATATATCAACTTAATAATTACCAGTAATTTCTTACCATGTTGTGACAAATTTCTTCAAATGACTTTGAACCAGCTACGTAGTTCACTTCTAACTTTCCCCTGTTATCAAAATTTATTTTTCTCCTCTTCTGAACACATTATTCATAATACATTGTTATTAATAGCGAATTTAATTGTTACTTTAAGATATCATAAATATATAAATATTACCTGAAAAGAATCAGACGAAAATCTATCGCAGAGTATCCGCCAGTCGTCATCGGTCATGTGCGGCGGTGCGGACAGTGCACCCTCCTCGTGACTCATGCACTGCTTGTACCGTTATAGGTTTAGGTTATAGGTTAAGGTTATAGGTTAAGGCTCAGGTTTAGGTTAAGGTTGTAAGTATAGGTTATAAGTTAAGGTTAAGGTTTAAGTTTCGGCTATAAATATAGGTTTCGGCTATAAATATAGGTTTTGAGATTTGAGAATAGGTTTAGGTTAAGGTTATAGGTATAGGTTTTGGGATTTGAAAATAGGTTTAGGTTATAGGTTAAGATTTAGGTTTAAGCTATTGGTATAGGTTTAGGTTATAGGTTAAAGTTTAGGTTTAGGAAATTGGGTTCGGGTTCGGGATCGGGTTTAGGTTTGGGTTATAGGTATAGGTTTTGGGATTTGAGAATAAGTTTAGGTTAAGGTTATAAGTATAGGTTTAGGTTATATGTTAAGGTTATAGGTATATGTTTAGGTTATAGGTTAAGGCTTAGGTTTAGGTTAAGGTTGTAACTATAGGTTATAGGTTAAGATTAAGGTTTAGGTTTCGGCTATAAGTATAGGTTTTGGGATTTGAGAATAGGTTTAGGTTTGGGTTATAGGTATAGGTTTTGAGATTTGAGAATAGGTTTAGGTTAAGGTTACAAGTATAGGTTTAGGTTATAGGTTAAGGTTTAGGTTTAGGCTATAGGTATAGGTTTAGGTTATAGGTTAAGGTTTAAGTTTAGGAAATTGGGTTCGGGTTCTGGATCGGGTTTAAGTTTGGGTTATAGGTATAGGTTTTGGGATTTGAGAATAGGTTTAGGTTAAGGTTGTAAGTATAGGTTATAGGTTATAGGTTAAGGTTAAGGTTTAGGTTTCGGCTATAAGTATAGGTTTTGGGATTTGAGAATAGGTTTAGGATAAGGTCATAAGTATAGGTTTTAGGATTTTAGAATAGGTTTAGGTTATAGGTTAAGGTTTAGGTTTAGGCTATAGGTATAGGTTTAGGTTATAGGTTAAGGTTAAGGTTTAGGAAAACGGGTTCGGGTTCGGGATCGGGTTTCGGTTTGGGTTATAAGTATAGGTTTTGGGATTTGCGAATAGGTTTAGGTTAAGGTTATAACTCTAGGTTTAGGTTATAGGTTAAGGTTTAGGTTTAGGCTATAGGTATAGGTTTAGGTTATAGGTTAAGGTTTAGGTTTAGGAAGTCGGGTTCGGGTTCGGGTTCGGGATTGGGTTTAGGTTTGGGTTATAGGTATAGGTTTTGGGATTTGAGAATAGGTTTAGGTTATAGGTTAATGTTTAGGTTTAGGAAATTGGGTTTGGGTTCGGGTTCGGTATCGGGTTTAGGTTTGGGTTATAGGTATAGGTTTTAGAATTTGAGAATAGGTTTAGGTTAAGGTTATAGGTATAGGTTTAGGTTATAGGTTAAGGTTTAGGTTTAAGAAATCAGGTTCAGGTTTGGGATCGGGTTTAGGTTTGGGTTATAGGTATAGGTTTTGGGATTTGAGAATAGATCTAGGTTAAGGTTATAAGTATAGGTTTAGGTTATAGGTTAAGGTTTAGGTTATGGCTATTGGTATAGGTTTAGGTTATAGGTTAAGGTTTAGGTTTAGGAAATCGGGTTTGGGTTCAGGATCAGGTTTAGGTTTTGGGATTTGATAATAGGTTAAGGTTATAAGTATACGTTTAGGTTATAGGTTAAGGTTTAGGTTTAGGCTATAGTTATAGGTTTAGGTTATAGGTTTAGGTTTATGTTTAGGAAATCGGGTTCAGGTTCGGGATCGGGTTTAGGTTTGGGTTAAAGGTATAGGTTTTGGGATTTGAGAATAGGTTTAGGTTAAGATTGTAAGTATAGGTTATAAGTTAAGATTAAGGTTTAGGTTTTGGCTATAAGTATAGGTTTTGGGATTTGAGAATAGGTTTAGGTTAAGGTTATAGGTATAGGTTTTGGGATTTGAGAATAGGTTTAGGTTATAGGTTAAGGTTTAAGTTTAGGAAATCGGGTTCGGGTTCGGTATCGGGTTTAGGTTTGGGTTATAGGTATAGGTTTTGGGATTTGAGAATAGGTTTAGGTTATAAGTATAGATTTAGGTTGGGTTATAGGTTAAGGTTTAGGGATTTGAGTTTAGGTTAAGATTTAGGTTTAGGTTATAAGTATAGGTTTTGGGATTTGAGAATAGGTTTAAGTTATAAGTATAGGTTTAGGTTGGATTATAGGTATAGGTTTAGGTTTAGGTTGTAGGTATAGGTTAAGGTTATAAGTTGGGGTTAGGTTATAGGTTATAGCTATAGAGGAATTGAGAATGGGTTTAGGTTAAAGGTTTAGGTTAAGGGTGTGGTACCTGCAAATTCAAATATAAACACGGCCTGTCCAAATGGCCAGGCCCCTCCAATGCTATCCATACGAAATGGACAGCTTCGTCATGGTCATATCCAGCGGTTCCCACCTTCCAGGGAGCCCTGCTCATCCGGATAGCTCCGACGCACATCCGGGTCTGCTCCATTAATTTCGAGCAAATACATAAACACGGCCTGTCCAAATGGCCAAGCCCCTCCAATGTTGTCCACAGGAAATGGACAGATTCGTCATGGCCATAACAGCGATTCCCACCTTCCAGGGACCCCCGCTCAATATCCGAATAGCTCCGACGCACATCCGGATACATAAATGGGTAAGTTTCATAGAACATTATTAGCAATTTTTTAAATGCATACCTCCCTTAGAAAGTCCTTCAGTTGATCCTCATGAAAGTCCTGATCTGTTAGAACCTTAACAGTAACATCCTGCATTCCATGATTGAATAAATAAGAAGATGCATCACCTTTATTTTCAAGTCAAACAAAAATGGGACAGAGAACCATATAAGAAACACGAAGAAAAACGTAGATTTCTTTGAATATGATAGAGAGATTGGTCTAGGAATTGAACCACAAATTACTCTCATCAGGTTAGTTATCAGAATAACATTTCCAAAGAAGTTTCCTGCATTAAACACTTGCCTATGTAATTCAATTATTTTCAGTAAAATCAAATTTTTGTCTTAAAAGAAATGCACGCCATGCATGTGAAACGTCATTTTCAAACCAAATTACACTCGCTATTTTCAAATCTCACGCGGCCACTTCATTCCCCCACTATCTCCCTCGATTTCCCCACTCTCACCTCTCCGTCTCTCTCTCTCTTGAAGTAAAAAAAGAAGAAGAAAAAAAAAATTCTTTTATGTTTTTTCAATCTATCTTCCATTTTCTTCATAACAAGAAAATCCATATTTACTAATATTCCCATTTTTCTATTTTTCAAATGAATGAGTTCGGACTCTGAAAGCGTCCGCTTTAGCACTCGTACTTTCAGCCCAAACCCTAACCAAGGACTCCAAAATTACCAAACTACCACTGTGCGGGAACCCTAATTTTATAATATGTGTACTGATTTTATATTATATCAATTTAAATGAGGATGTACTTCTACACTTTACATTACATTAAGAAAAGCATTCATAACAATGCATTTTCAATTTATTCCTGGCAATGACCACCAGGATACATGAGACAATATTCAGAGTTTACTAGGAAACACTAGCTGATAAAGCAGTTTACAAACCTTTAAAAGATTTCCATACTCCAAACGAGCACACCCTCGTCATCCCATTGCATAGCCTTAGCTTTGGAATATGGGTCCTTTCCAATTAATTGAAGAGGCACGTCTAGCTGCAGAGGTGTCTGCAAATAAATTAAGATGACTGCTCAAGAATTCTTATACAGAACCATGCATAAAAAATTCAGATTGATACTTAAGGGGGAAAAAAAAGAAGCCAAGTTTATTGGTATTCATTGACTCAGCGAGTGAAATTCATAAACTAGAATAAGCAAACTTACTTTGTTCGGGATTGTCATATTTCTTGATGACACCTCAGATTGCATATGGTCATGGTTCAAATGTAAAATGGTAACACAAAAACAAAAAATTAACATCACTATCATCCATGGAATTTGAAAAAAATGAACTAGGCTCATGTATCAATTCCCTAAACCTTTAAAGTAGTCAGAAATTTAAAGAGAGAGAGAGAGAGAGAGAGAGAGAGAGAGAGAGAGAGAGAGAGAGAGAGAGTTGTGAAAAATCACTAAAGGGGAAAAAAACACAAACTTTCCATGTGTTAATTAGACGTACACTACTGAAAGTTGAATTTAGAATAGTATGAAATTTGATAGTTATGTTCTTAGATATCATTAACTTGTTGCCTAATTTGAACTCGTTTGTGACCAAGTTTCCTAAATGATCACAATTCAAAATTATCTTTCTCGAATAAAGAGTAACAGCCAACACTCATCATGATCATCTTAGCCTTCTCCTAGTAATTCAGGTTTAAAATAGCTTGGCAGCTCTACATATAGCTTCTCACCAATCATCGACCTACCAAGTTAGACTCTTAGGAACTGGTAATGGTAGTCAGGTACTCAGGTTATGATCTCTCCATGCCAAGTAGTGGCTTGACACCAATCTCCACCACACAAGTAGCCTATACATGGGCATTATAACTGTAAACTAATGGAGTCCATGCTCCTTTGAGCAAAAATCACACTGACTAGATAGAATTTAAGCTGCCCAATAAATCACCTGTAGGCAATTCAGGGTCAACTCAATGGCAAGTTTAGTACAGTTTCCCATCTATGATTGGCCCCATTGTATGTATGATTACTTCACATGGTGACATGCATCATGAGATTTAGTTGACATACTTCTTCAAGTTTTTTTTTTTTCAGATTCCAAGTAAATTTAGTTGTGCCTAAAAATTGACTCATGTCTCAAGCGAGTCAAGCTAACTTGCTGAGTCTTGTCAATACATAAATTGACATAATAGCCAAACATTCACCAATGCCTCTGGGAAACACTACAACATATGACCATCAAAGAACAAACAAGAATAAATATAAATACTATGCATGCGCATATCATGTATATGGAACAAAGTAATAATCTAACCTTCTCTTTCAATTGCCCAATTTTATCACATATGACAGAGTACTCTGCCTCGAGTATCTCTAGTTCAAATTCAACTCCTTTTGAAGCTCTCGTCTATAAAATGTTCATGAGAACAGAAAAGGTTATATCATAAATGTAGATCAAGGACAAACTACATCAGTATTTCACGTCGGCTAGACACTTCCCTCCTCAAAACGTGACTTTGAATTTCTTTTTTTCTTCTTTTTTGGAAAGATTACAGGATTGGAAGGGATTGGAAGGGATGTTGATATGGTATATGTGATGTACAATTTGCATATGCAGCATATCCTGAACAATGTACATGTTTAGCATTTGCAGCATATCCTGAACAATGTACATGTTTAGCATTTGCACAATCATTTGTAGCTAGGAACTTAAAGATCATGGGATTATCCATGTTATAGTTAAAATGATGTGCCTTATCTTTATGAAAAATTGTTACCCAATTAGTACATGGAATTCTGATATGCCCAAGGATTTCTTTATTCTTTTAGTTTGTGATAGATAATCACAAACTTCATTAAAGAGTAAAAGAATATCCAAAGCAAAGTGCATATCTCCAATAAAAAGACAATCTTACAAGTTATAACTTTAGTTAGGGTGTTGGAAATCTTGTTAGCTTCTTTGCTTGCATAAGAAAAAGAAAGGTTTGGTCTAGAAGCTTTCTCTCGATTCTCATTCAAAGAAACATCAAGTATCCTACGATGGGAAAGAATATTAGTCATGTGATTAATTGGAATATTGATTTTTTCCCCTTTCTTTCCTTTTTATTGATTTGCATTGATTCTAGATAAAGGATGCTAGACAAAGACTATAACTTGCAAAAAGAAGAAAATAAATAACTCAGTTTCTGAAAAATGCCTAAATGTTCGATGCTAATGGTTTTGAATTTATTTTTATTTGAAAAGAACATCTCTAAAAAATAACTCCCAAGTCATGTGATTTTCTTTGTAAATTTTTCTCCTGTTATAGTCAGCAATAAACGTCTTTAACCAGAAAAGTTATCTAGGAACTCTAATTTTTACCATAGGGTGCACAACTTCTAGAATGATCTGGTCTCTGAATCTAAATTAGGTGACATCATTTCTATTAAAGACCATTAGGTTGCACATATATAGTAACAAGAAGAGCCTAGGATTTCAACATTGTTTTATAAGCATACATTTCATGGAGATTCATATATATTTTCATGGAAATCCATCTTAAAAGTCATTTTGATCATTCAAATTTTAGGATTATGTGTGCAGTTAAAGATTTCAAAAACATACACTTAATGTTGAAATTCACACACATTTTATGAAAATCGATCATAAAACTCAAAATCAAGCTGAAAACAAAAGGAAACAGATATAGCCTTAAATTTTAGATTCCTGCCATGTTGGAACTCCCAATTCCCTGGAAAATATGGCCCTTTTGATCATTTCTTCTCATGTACCTGCAGTAGCATTCAAGTAATTTCCTTGATTTCACCTGTTTCAACCTGCGCTTTAAAATCCTGTCCTATTTTAGCTTCCTGTCCTGCAGAAAAAGGGGACTGTAGATGTCAAGGGGCTGCTAGACCAGACCTTTCTGTCAGCAGTTTGGTCCAAATCCAAACAATGGTCTGTTCCAGTCCAACCATGACATGTTTAAACAAATAAAATGATAGGAACTAACTGCAACTACCTGCCTGTAGCACAGTTGGTAGTGTTTGCTCTATAAAATAAAAAATAAAATGGTACTCGAACACCACAACCCATTTTGAATTTTACCAATAAACAGTAGAATTGAAGCAACAGTCCAACTGGCAATATGCCCAATCCAGATGTGCAGACCAGTTTGGGTCATATGTCACTGCAAAAACAAAACCCAAACCACTTAAATGGAGAGAAATGCCTCAGGTTGTTCATAAAGGAGCTGCAAAGATTGGTGTTAAAAGAATCACCGATTCATCAAAAAATGATGCATCCCATTCAAGCCCAGGGTTCAGCAATGACACCTACAACATAGAATAAGAAGTGGGCCAATCAAATTGTTGCTAACACTGTTGTATTAAAGAAATATGGAAGAAAAGGACACAACTCACCTTGACGCCCTTCTCCCTCCTCCTTTACCCAGGCTTGGGATCGGCAATGCAAGAAGTTACATTGGCGAAGTTAAAAAAGGGCTTAAGCTCCATTTGGTATAAGAAAAAAATTATATTCATAAAAATTGATGTGATGACCAAATGGAGCCCAAGACTTATAACACTAAAAGGTACAATAGGAACTCTTACACTACAAATATGATGACCAAGTGACCACTTGTAAAAAGAAATGAAGTGTACGTGTTGGTGCCAAAAGGATGGAGAACATATAAAAATACTTACCAATCACATTCCATTGCAACTCCAGATGGAATGCTGAATATGCACAAAAATCATCTAAGCAGAAGCCAAGATCATCCACAAATGAAGGTTAGCAAGATATTGAAAATTAAATTAGAAAATGATTGAAAGATCAGAGCAAAACCATAGTTTTAAAGGTACTTCCTTGCTGTGATTTCAAGTAAATACTAAATTCATTTGTTCATCCAAACACAAACTTAGTAAATTAAGGTACTTGTAATTACATCATACCCAGCTTTTTTTTTTCTTGATTTCACGTGAATACCAATAACTTTTGTCATTTCCTTGATTGAACTGAATTCATAATTGAATTCATATGTTCTTCTACCAAACGCAGACTTAGAAAATTAAGGTACTTGCAATATCATCATAAAGGACATTTCTACTTTTTTTTTTCTTTTTTCTGAAAAATGGGTATGGTTCAATTTTCACAGGAAATACATCAACTGAAAATACAAAGAAATTGAAAAGACCCTAAATGTGTCTAGTGAGTACCAAATGATAAAGAAATAAATAAAAATCCCTTTTAGATTGAAGCATTTTATTTTTAACAAGGCACTTTCATCAAGTGAGATGTAGCCATTTAAGTTTTGTACACCAACAAAAAGATTTTAAGGAAAAAGAACCTTCATTCACGGCATGTTTGTGTAAAAGAAGTCAAAAATTCTTTTTGATTCTGACATGAATAGGTGGCAGACATGCTAACACATCAGATTTTCAGTCCATACCAAAAGGATCAACAGAAAAAGATACAACCATAGCAAACAGTGAGCTAATCAAACACCATTTAGTACTTTTTGTAACGATTTTGGTGTGTGAATGTAGGTTCATTCATCTATTTTTCTTTTCCCAGGCCTAACCCAACCTCAAGAGGATCCAACCCATAACTCGAGCCAACCTGAATTCCTTGATACTCAACCCAAATACATGGGATTGTTCAAAGCCGGACCTAACATGATAAAAACTTGCTCAACATGAACCCAACACGATTTCAAATTGGGTTAGTGTTATAGATGGATGGTAACAACTAAATGATTGTTGCACAGTTGGTTATGTTTGGTTTATATAAGGCTGGTCATGGGCCTGATGAGCATTGAATCCCTTGAAGCGTAGAAAATCTTCCTGACCTATAGCCCATAAAATGAGAGAAGACCACAAATGAAAGGACTAAGAAAGGGTGGAAATCAATCAGTATATTGAAATGAAAAATCATACAGCTCAATAGAGTTTAAAGAATTAAACATTTAACATATAAATCCATGTTTCTAAAGTTACTTAATCAAAGCCTACATTTACAAGATGATAAGAGAACAAATCAAACGAATTTACAATTCAATCAACAAAAAAGAATGAACTTTGAACCCATTTGAACCACCTCAAGTTTCTTGCGAACATGCAAAAGCATTACATCATCTTTGCCAGTAAACGCTCAACACATTCAGGCACAAGCATGAAGAGCACAAGTAAATAAAAAACAAACTATTTCACACTCACCCAACAGAGAATGCATCCAGCTACTTGGACAAAGTTATCTTGATCATTGACATGTGCCTTGTGGTTTCAAGGCTAAAAGGTGTACAAAAGATTCTTATTAGATACCAATATAATAACTGCAACAAAGGAAACAATAATAATATTATTAGTAGTAATAATTGTAACAAACCATAATATATATATATATATATATATATATATATATATATATATATATATATATAATAAATTATAAAATTATTATATATCCATCATTAAAATCCTCCTAAGGCCCACAATACTGTTTATTTGACATCCAATATGTTGATTAGGTCATACAGGGCCAGATGAAGGGGAAAAACAAAAATCAGTTTGATCCAAAACTTTTATGGCCCCAAAATGTTTTTTAATGGTTGACGCTCATTCAACACTATTTCTGGAATGTGGTCCACTTAAGATTTGGACATCCAATTGTTGAACATCAACACCATGGATTTGATGTGTCTCCTTTAGGTGAGTTACTCGTTACTCTTATTAGAGTAAACTCTGTGGGGTCCACCATTATTTATTTATTTTATCCACTCCATTCATCCATGTTAACAGATAATTTGAAGTCTAAAGAACAAAAAGGAAGCATGATGTATGTGTTTAATGCTCACACAAGGCAATGGCTGGTGGTTGGTACATTACGGGCCCCACCATGATGTATGTGTTTAATCCATGCCGTTCATCTATTTTTAAAGATCATCTTATGGCATGAGATAAAAAATGAGGTATATCCCAATTTGAAATGGACCATATTACACGAAACAGTGTTGAATGAGTGTCAATGATTAAAAAATATTTTGGGGCCATAAAAGTTTTGGATCAAACTAATTTTTGTTTTTCCCCATCATTTAGCCCTGTATGACCTAATCAATACATTGGATGTCACATAAACAGTACAGTGGGCCTTAGGAGGATTTTAATGATGGATATATAATAATTTTATGATTTATTATATATATATATATATATATATATATATATATATATGGGAAAAGGTTCCATACGGTGGAGCTCTTGGGAACTTCTCATACGATCGAGCTGTGTGGTCCCCACAGTGATGGGTGTTGAACATCTACCCAATCGGTCAGATACACCATTCCATGGTGGGTCTGGGGCTTAAAAATTAAGTCAATCTGTGACTCTTTTGGGCCACACCACGTACAAAAGTTGAGAGGGGTTACCCTCCATTAAAATATTCATAATCATTTGTTGGGACCACCGAGATGTGGTTCACAAATCCAACCCATCCATTGTGTGTGTCCCACTTGGATGAGGACTCAGACCAAGTTTCATATTCATCAAAATTTCAGGTGGGCCTCACCAAGTGATTTTATGTTTTAAGCATTTCTTCACATGATTTTAGATGGTATCGCCCACCTAAGTTCCGTATACGGCTGATTTTTGGGATATCCCATAATTTAAGGGGGTCCCATCAAATGCATGGTTTTGATGGTCAACACGCATCATAGTGGGGCCCACACAGCTCGACCTGGTGGAAGCTCCCATGAGTTCGACTATACAGAACCTTCTCCCTATATACTCGACCCCACCCAACCCTAGCCCCCTTTCCCTATATTCTCTTTCTCCACCCGCCGCATGCCCGGCCGATGCCCGACCTAAACAAAAATCCCTCCTCTCTCTCTCTCTCTCGCACCCTCTCCCTCCTCTCTCTCTCTCTCCGTCTCTCTCTCCCTCTCTCTCTGGTCTCTCCACCCTACCGTTGCTGTACGCCCTACCCACGCACGCCCTCTCTCTGTCTCTAAAGCTCGGTGAGGTATCTCTCTCTCTCTCTCTCTCTCTCTCTCAATCTCAATACCAATATAGGGATTTGGGGATTTAGCAATCTGTGGATTTGGGGATTACTGCAATTAGTTGAGCTTGGTCCAGTTTTATTGTGTTCAAGACTAGACAATGTGGTTCCTTTTAAGAAAAAGAAATGTGATTTCCTGTTCTCTCTAAATGAACAGTAGCTAAACGATGCATTTTGAGTTTTTTTGGATGTTCCATCTTGTATACGTGTTGAGGGTCAAATATTGCATATTAGACCCCAGATATTGTCTGGATTTACGAATATAATGCTGTCTAATGGCTCGTTTTCTCATTCTTGTGTGGCAAAGTGATTTTATGAGCATGGATGGAAAAAGGACGTTAAAAGTTGAGATTTAACGATCTGATGACGCCAAAGGCAAGGGACACACTCCAAGGGACCAAGATTGACAAATATACACGGTCAGAAATCCGAGAAAAGTTAGAAATTGAAGCTCAAGTGGCCTGAAGGACGTCCAGAATACAAGATCACGAGGTTCCCACCATCCGTTCGGCTCGAAACTTCATACGTCGCCTGAGGACCATAAATTAACCGTACATATAAAATTTCAGCCATTGAAGATCTCGGGAAGTGCCCCAACTGACAGATCAGCCCATAAACCGTTGATTCTGGGCCCACCTAATATCTGGAACTGCCTCAAAATTATTATTGACGGTTTAAATGAGATGAGAAATAATTTAGACGGTGAAGATTTCTGAAAATCATCACAGTGGACCCCACATGAATAAAGTGTGCATAGTGCACAAGTGCACTACACGTGCATGGGAAACGGCAGAGACGGTTGACCGTCTCTGACCGAAAAAAAAAAAAAAAAAAAAAGGCTGCGTAAAAAAAAAAACGGCTGCGTAACAGACGGCCGGCGTCCGTTTTGCGGACGGTAGTGGGCCCAACCCATTTCTCGTATGGCCGATCTGATCCGTCCACCGTGTAGAGGGCTTCGAGCACTACAAAACCATGTTATCACTTTTCACCCATGCGTGCACACGTGTGAGATACAAAGGCCACAAAAGGGCTGCTCGGTAGCGTTCAAAACTGATTCTTTTGTGATTTCTTCTATGGGCCACGTCAATGGACGTTCAAAACCACCCATTCTTAACTGAAATTTCGTTCTGAATCCAATGGACGGGGTGGATTTTCCAGAAAATGCTTTTGTGGGGCCCACCGACCACAACAGTGAAATGGTACGAAAGGTTTCGCACATCCGTGAAAACTGACTTTTCCGGACAGTTTTGGCCCACCATCTTTGATCATATGGCAGATCTGAACCGTCTATCATGTAGAGGACCCAAGAAAGTACTAAGGGACGGTGATTCTTTAGAATTTGAGCGAGGAAAGTGGCGTGTTTCATGGTACCGAACTTGGCTGCGAAAATTGCACTCCGTGTCCTGCTACAACTCTGTCACTGATTTCAGCCTTCCAACAGCTATAAAAGGAGGTTTTTGGACGTGAGGAGCATTTATTCAGGGTCTTGGGAGGAAGAACAGAGGGCTCGAGCTTGGGTTTCAACGTGGCCAGAGGAGAGAGAGAGGAGCTTGGTTTTTTTCTTTTCCTTTTCTTTTTCTCTTTATTTATTTGGATTAAGCCCATCCATGGCAGGCTAAATCCTCCTAGCTAGGGCTAAGAGGTGAAGCTTGTAGTGAGATAGGAGATTTGATTTTATTTAAATTTTAATGCATGAATTGACGTTGATTTTAGTTAATTAATATGGGAATGTTTTAGGTTTTTAATGGTCTATTGTGACTGAAATTACAATGGGTCTGCAATGGCTTTGAATATTTTCGTTCTCTTTAATGTTTATGATGTCAGGAAGCCCTGTTGTTCACCATAGTCTCCTGGGCATGGTTGGATGTCGGTACCCTTCCTAACTTGCATACATGTGAGTGGGTGGTAATTAGTTTGATTCTGTTGTTTACCATAGTCTTTGGGCATGGTTTGGTAATGGAATCCATTCTAATTCATACACCTTTCATCTCTTTGAAAACTAGATCAACGGCAGTTCAGTAATTTTTATGATTTTTGATGCAAGCATAAGTTCTCCTTGATCTTTACAATTGGATCCTCTGAATCCCTAGTTTCCTATCTCTGATTTGTTTCCTAAGTTTTAGATTAATTATTCTACAAATATTCCACCATTGCTAATTGATTTAGAATTCATCTTAGCCTAGTTCTAGTTCTAGATAATTTTAGATAACGTACAAGTTTCAGTCCCTTGGGATTCGACCTCGGTCTTACCGAGTTATTACTACATCACAACCCTGCACTTGGGGAGTGAACAAGTTTTTGGCGCCGTTGCCGGGGACTGTCGGCTACGTTTTTCTAAAATTAATTAGTTTTAGGATTAGTTTAAGATTAGGTTTAGATTTTCTTAATTTTTAGAAATTAACTTGTCTTTCTTGTTTTATAGGCTTCTAAGATAGTTTCTAAATTAGTAAAATTTTTCTTAAATTCTTCCTTTCTATTCTAGATTTAGATTAGGATTTATTTCTTCTTTTTTGTGAGATCCTAATTCTAAATCTTTTTAGGAATTCTAACCCTGTTTCTTATTTTAGAATTTTTCTATAAGTTTTTGTTTAGGAACTAACCCAATTTTTCTATTTGGTAGGAAGTTTCTAATTTAGTAAGCTCTTTCTAATTCTTCTTTCTTTGGAATTTCTTCTTTTCCATAGAAATTAGTTTACTTTTAATTAGGACTTTCTACTCTTAGAAACTAACTTATTTTGTTTTGTTTTGCAGATTCTTAACCTAGGCCTCCAAATTTGGTAACTTCTTTTCATCTTTCCCTTTTTCTAGATTTCTTCTTTCTTTCTCTTAGGTTTAAGTTAGAATTTGAGGGCTGAGTGTGTTTTATGCCCCATTGGGCACGCGACAACACTCGACGTCTCGTGACTGAAGGAGGATTAGTTGAGGGGTTGACTGTCCATCGCAGGACTAGACACCACTTGAATTCTCCTGAGTTAGAAGACGTTATGGCTGAAAATCAACCTCAAGCACTACCCCAACCAAGGGTTGAGGAAGTACATGATGAGAATGAGGTGCATCAGGCACCCCCGCCTCGTACTTTACGAGATTATTTACAACCGGCGGGAGGTGAGTACGCCCTCATGCATGATTTTTCCTGAGAATACAGGACATATGGACATCAAGCCAGGGGTTATCCAACTCCTTCCTAAGTTCCATGGGCTTGAGTCTGAAGAACCATATTTGCATCTGAAAGAGTTCGATGAAATCATAGGCACCTTATACTTTCCTAATGTATCTGAGGATACTATTAGGCTGAAACTCTTTCCATTTTCCTTGAAAGAAAAAGCCAAGACGTGGTTACATTCACTGCGTCCTAGATCCATTGGCATATGGAATGATATACAGAGGGAATTTATAAAGAAAATTTTCCCACATCATAAGACAATTACCCTCAGGAGAGCAATCATGAACTTTGCCCAAAAGGAAGATGAAACATTCTTTCAATGTTGGGAAAGGTTCAAGGATCTGGTTAATGCATGCCCACAACATGGCTTTGAAATATGGCGCATTACGAATTTTTTCTATGATGGGCTAACATCTTCCATGCGCCAAATGGTCGAGATAATGTGTAACGGAGATTTTATTAATAAAAATGTTGACGAGGTATGGGATTACCTCGATAGTCTCGCGGAAAAAACACAATCATGGGACTATTACCCAAGAACGAACACCACGTCTAGGCCGACTCATTCAAGGGAAAAAGGAGGAATATATCTCCTGAAAGAGGATAATGATCTTAACGCTAAGGTGGCCAATCTCACCAGAAAATTTGAGGCCATGGAAGGAAGGAAGGAAAAGGTTAATGAAAGTGTTTGTGGCATCTGTGATTGCAACATTCATACTACTGAAAATTGTCCTTCAATACCTGCCTTTCGAGATGTATTGAATGAACAATCTAATGCCGTAAATAACTATCAAAGACCTTTCAATGGACCACCCTCTAATACTTACAATCCTGGCTGGAAAAATCACCCAAATTTTAGTTGGAGGAACGGACAAACTGCTACCCCTCAAGGTTTCTTCAATCAAAATCCAAATCAGGGGAAACCTCAAGAAGAATCGGTTCAAATTTCCATACAAGAGCTGGCGCGGACAATGCAAGGAATTTCAGATTTTATGCAAAAAATAGATTCACGTATGACGGCT
The DNA here is from genome assembly GCA_037074715.1 of Magnolia kwangsiensis. Lineage (NCBI taxonomy): Eukaryota > Viridiplantae > Streptophyta > Magnoliopsida > Magnoliales > Magnoliaceae > Magnolia > Magnolia kwangsiensis. Next base: position 87,736,045 of record CM073583.1, read on the forward strand.
ATGGAAAAAGGGATGCTCCCTGCACAATCACTCCCTAATCCGAAACCGCAATACGAGACAGGTGATCCCAGCTCTTCAAATCAAATGGGGCATGCTAAATCCATCACCACTCTTAGGAGTGGGAAGGTTATTGATAAAACCCTTCCGGTGAGGCACGAAAAGCCTCAAGAACCAGAAGAGGACAACTATGATAGATTTAGTGGCGCCCCACAAAAATTTGAACCGGAACCTCTAGAAAAGCCAGTTGCTCCGTTTCCCCAACGGTTGGTTGAACCAAAACGTCTATCTAACTCTCAAGATATCCTAGAGGTGTTGAAACAAGTGAAAGTCAACATTCCTCTGCTTGACGTTGTAAAACAGATACCTTCATATGCTAAATTTCTAAAGGACTTATGCACTACCAAACGACGGAAAAGTGTTCAAAAGAAGATCTCCTTGACTGAGAAAGTGAGTGCCATCCTGAAACAAGATGTGCCGCAAAAATTCAAAGATCCCGGTTGCCCAACCATATCATGTGTGATCAGGAACTATCGAATTGATCACGCACTTCTTGACTTAGGAGCAAGCGTCAATCTGATTCCTTACTCGGTATACCAACAGTTAGGTTTGGATGAATTAAAACCCACTCGAACCACACTACAACTTGCTGATCGTTCTGTTCGTATACCAAGAGGGATCATCGAGGATGTGTTGGTCCAGGTGGATAGATTCTACTACCCTGTTGATTTTATCATCTTGGACGCTGAACCCATCAATGACACGAGCACTCAGATTCCCGTCATTCTTGGTCGCCCATTCCTGTCTACTTCAAATGCAATTATCAATTGCAGGAATGGTGTCATGACTATGTCCTTTGGAAATTTGACATTGGAATCGAATATATTTTTCAATAACGGCAGCAACTCAGATGATGACGACGATTTCCACGATGTTAACATGATTGATTCTTTTGTGGAAGATAGAACACCTCTCACCTTATCCTTTGATCCTCTAGAGACGTGCCTGGCCCACTCCCATGATCTTGATGATGATATAATTAGGGAGACGTGTGCCATGCTTGATACTGCACCGGTACTTGAAGTTAACCGGTGGAGGCCACACATTGAAGAATTGCCCCAAACTTATGTAGTGCCTCTACCGTCTAACCTCAAGCCACCGAAGCTTGACCTAAAACCTTTGCCTTCTGATTTAAAATATGTCTATTTAGGTCAAGATGAGACATACCCGGTGGTGATCTCTGCCCACCTAGAGAAAGAACAGGAGAGTATGCTGATATCTACTCTCATTGAGCATAAGGGAGCTCTTGGATGGACGATAGCGGACCTCAAGGGAATTAACCCATCGATTTGTACTCACTGTATATATCTTGAGGACAATGCAAAGGCTGTTCGGCAATCACAACGTAGACTAAATCCAAACATGAAGGAAGTGGTTAGGGCCGAGGTTCTCAAACTATTGGAAGTGGGGATCATTTACCCCATATCTGATAGTCAATGGGTGAGTCCAACTCAGGTAGTTCCTAAGAAGTCCGAGATCACCATCGTAGCCAATGCCAATAATGAACTCGTGCCGAATAGAGTTACCACTGGTTGGAGAATGTGCATTGACTACAGAAAGTTGAATACCATCACAAGGAAAGACCACTTTCCTTTGCCCTTCATTGATCAAATCCTAGAAAGGCTAGCTGTTCATTCCTATTATTGTTTCCTTGACGGGTATTCAGGTTATAATCAGATTGAAATCGCCCCTGAGGATCAGGAAAAGACCACATTTACATGTCCCTATGGCACCTTTGCTTACAGAAGGATGCCATTCGGGTTATGTAATGCCCCTGCCACCTTTCAGCGATGCATGACGAGTATCTTTTCTGACATGGTGGGGAAATATTTAGAGGTCTTCATGGACGATTTCTCTGTTTTTGGTTCATCTTTCAGCGAGTGCTTAGCAAGTCTTAAATGTGTGCTGAAAAGATGTGAAGAAAAAAATTTGGTACTTAACTGGGAGAAGTGCCATTTTATGGTTCAAAAGGGAATTGTCCTTGGGCATATCATCTCGTCCAAAGGAATCGAGGTAAATAAGGTAAAAATTGATCTTATCTCTAACCTACCTCCACTCAAGAATATCAAGGACGTGCGATCCCTCTTAGGACACGCAGGCTTTTACAGACGATTCATAAAGGACTTTAGTCTCCTCTCTCGTCCTTTATGTAATCTTCTTCAAAAGGATACACCATACGAGTGGACTGAGCAGTGCCAAGAAGCTTTCACTAAGCTTAAGGGCATGCTAACCACTGCACCTATCATGCAGCCACCTGACTGGAGTCTTCCTTTTGAACTTATGTGCGACGCCTCTGATTATGCTCTTGGAGCGGTTCTAGGCCAGAGAAAAGATAAGCGGCCTTACGTTATTCACTACGCAAGTAGGACTCTAAATCCTGCCCAAGTGAACTACTCGACTACGGAAAAGGAACTCTTAGCCGTAGTGTTCGCTTTGGACAAATTTAGGTCCTACCTGATCGGATCCAAAATCATCATCTACACAGATCACGCGGCACTTAAGTATCTTCTTTCTAAGAATGATTCTAAGCCCCGCCTGATACGATGGATCCTTCTACTCCAAGAATTTGATTTGAAAATTAAAGATAAAAAGGGAGTAGAGAACGTAGTGGCCGATCATCTTTCTCGCCTTAATACCTCTGATTCCCTTGAGGCGACCCATATCAATGAAATGTTTCCTGATGAACAACTGTTTAGAGTCTCCCATTCACCTTGGTTCGCTGATATTGCTAATTATCTTGCTACAGGTGCCATACCGACACACTGGACGTCACAAGATAAGAAGAAATTCTTTACCAAGGTGCATAACTTTTTCTGGGACGATCCATATTTGTTTAAATATTGCCCAGACCAAATCTTAAGGAGATGCGTACCAGACGATGAGCATCAGAGTGTCATCTCCTTCTGTCATTCACAGGCCTGTGGTGGTCACTTTTCTGCTAAAAAGACCACGGCCAAGATTTTACAGTGTGGCTTCTACTGGCCCACTATGTTCAGGGACACTCATGAGTTTTGCAAGGCTTGTGAGCGTTGTCAGAAATTGGAAGCATTGTCCCGTCGAAATATGATGCCCTTGAATCCCATCCTTATTATAGAAGCATTTGATTGTTGGGGCATTGATTTCATGGGACCATTCCCCCAATCATTTGGAAATCTGTATATTTTGCTCGCTGTAGACTATGTCACTAAATGGGTCGAAGCAATTCCGTGCCGCAAAAATGACCATCGCACGGTCATTAAATTTTTGAAAGAAAATATCCTGTCGAGGTTCGGAACACCTCGAGCCATCATTAGTGACGGGTGCTCACACTTCTGTAATAGACCATTCGAGAGTTTAATGAAGAAATACGGTATCTCGCATAAGGTGAGCACCCCATACCATCCACAAACAAGTGGACAAGCTGAGATTTCCAATAGAGAGATCAAACATATCCTAGAGAAAACGGTTAACCCTGATCGTAAGGACTAGTCAATTCGATTGACTGATACCTTATGGGCGTACCGTACTGCTTTTAAAACTCCTATTGGAACATCTCCCTTTAGACTTGTCTATGGAAAGGCTTGTCACTTGCCAATGGAATTGGAACATAAAGCATACTGGGCGATCAAAAATCTGAATTTCAATCTGGACAACGCTGGTTCGCTACGCAAACTTCAATTAAATGAACTTAAAGAAATCCGGAACGATGCGTACGAAAACTCGAGAATTTACAAGGACAGGATGAAGGTGTTTCATGATCAACATATTCTACGGAAATCATTCACGCCAGGTCAGAAAGTCCTCTTGTATGACTCTCGACTACATCTCTTTCCGGGTAAGCTTCGATCTCGTTGGACCGGCCCTTACATTGTTGTTACTGCTTATCCTCATGGGGCCGTCGAGATAAGAGATCCCGACAATGGCAAGGAGTTTAAAGTTAATGGACATCGATTAAAGCCATTTGTTGAGACATTTGATTCAGAGGACATGTCCATGCCTCTGATTGCTCCTGTTTACCAGGACTAATCTCCTAGTCTGATGGAGGTATAGGTAGGTTTATCACTTTCATAGGTTTAGGATAGTCGCTTTCATGGGTTAGTTAGTTCAATGTTTGTGGGTAACATTACTGCAAACCCTCACGAGACTACAACTCATCCACTAGGGGTAACCTAGGGGTTTAAAGGCTTATTGCATACGCTAAATGCAATCGAGAGCACCTGCGAAAGTGGTATAGGTAGGATTTTATTTTCGTTATTTTTTTTCTGCTTTCTCTCTCATGCTGACAAGCTTCCATGCCGTGATCTATTGAAAACTCTCTTGATTCGTTATTCAGGTACTATCTTCCCATCACTTCTCATTTACTTTCGTTGTCCCATGTGCATTGCATGTTTATATCTTTTACATTGAGGACAATGTAGATTTTAGGTTGGGGGTGGGGGATTAGGTAACCTAATCAGTATTTTCTTGGTCTTGAGCAACAATTGTGAAAAATTTTTAAATTTTTCTGATTTTGACGAATATCCTTGATTTAGAATTATGAGATATATGATCTTGGTAATTTATGACTCTTGGATTTAGCTACTTGATAGATTCCACAGTTGAGTTTGAATTATCAATCCATGATTAGAGATTTTAAACATTGATTGAGTCATGGTTTCACATGTCACATCTCGCTTTCACATTAAGGTTTCAGTTTGATATTGAATGGTTAATTTGGTAATCACTAAGCATGAAAGGAACCAGCCTGAAATATCTTGCCATCAGGGTATAAAAATTGAACAGGTTGGGCAATTAATCTTCACCATGGGTTTGCTCCCTACAGGTGAAGGTTTGATTCCCCAAGGTTAAACATTCAAAAAAAAAAATTATTAGGTAATTGGTCTTTTGCCATAGGTTTGCTCCCTATTGGTAAGGATTTGATTCCTCTTTTTGGCATGACTATTAATGGAAAAATAAAAAGTTGAAAAGATCAAAAGATGAAATTTATGAGGCAAGTTTGGTTATCATGAATTCTCTTGCTGGTTACCAATGAGATCCTGAAATAACAAATTCAATCTTAATGTAATTAGCTGAGATTACACTATACATCCATGGATCTCAATGTTTAAAATTTTTCTAATTGATGGATTAATGCTTTACACTTGATTATGAAGTCTACGGTGCGCTTGAGCTCAGGAGAATACAATTTCTAACATTTATGAATATTAAATTTCTCGTATTTTGTTCAAAATCTCACTCGATTTCATAGAAAGTTCTCCTATAATTCTCAACTTATTTTTCGCATACTTTGCTCGGGACTAGCAAAATGCTAGTTGAGAGTTATGTTGAGGGTCAAATATTACATATTAGACCCCAGATATTGTCTGGGTTTACGAATATAATGCTGTCTAATGGCTCGTTTTCTCATTCTTGTGTGGCAAAGTGATTTTATAAGCATGGATGGAAAAAGGACGTTAAAAGTTGAGATTTAACGATCTGATGACGCCAAAGGCAAGGGACACACTCCAAGGGACCAAGATTGACAAATATATACGGTCAGAAATTCGAGAAAAGTTAGAAATTGAAGCTTAAGTGGCCTGAAGGACGTCTAGAATGCAAGATCACGAGGTTCCCACCATCCGTTCGGCTCGAAACTTCATACGTCGCCTGAGGACCATAAATTAACCGTACATATAAAATTTCAGCCATTGAAGATCTCAGGAAGTGCCTCAACTGACAGATCAGCCCATAAACCGTTGATTCTGGGCCCACCTGATATCTGGAACTGCCTCAAAATTATTATTGACGGTTTAAATGAGATGAGAAATAATTTAGACGGTGAAGATTTCTGAAAATCATCACAGTGGACCCCACATGAATAAAGTGTGCATAGTGCACAAGTACACTACACGTGCATGGGAAACGGCAGAGACAGTTCACCGTCTCTGACCGAAAAAAAAAAAAAAACGGCTGCGTAACGGACGGCCGGCGTCCGTTTTGCGGACGGTAGTGGGCCCCACCCATTTCTCGTATGGCCGATCTGATCCGTCCACCGTGTAGAGGGCTTCTAGCACTACAAAACCATGTTATCACTTTTCACCCATGCGTGCACACGTGTGAGATACAAAGGCCACAAAAGGGCTGCTCGGTAGCGTTCAAAACTGATTCTTTTGTGATTTCTTCTCTGGGCCACGTCAATGGACGTTCAAAACCACCCATTCTTGACTGAAATTTCGTTCTGAATCCAATGGACGGGGTGGATTTTCCAGAAAATGCTTTTGTGGGGCCCACCGACCACAACAGTGAAATGGTACGAAAGGTTTCGCATATCCATGAAAACCGACTTTTCCGGACAGTTTTAGCCCACCATCTTTGATCATATGGCAGATCTGAACCGTCTATCATGTAGAGGACCCAAGAAAGTACTAAGGGACGGTATTTCTTTGGAATTTGAGCGAGAAAAGTGGCGTGTTTCATGGTACCGAACTTGGCTGTGAAAATTGCACTCCGTGTCCTGCTACAACTCTGTCACTGACTCCAGCCTTCCAGCAGCTATAAAAGGAGGTTTTTGGACGTGGGGAGCATTCATTCAGGGTCTTGGGAGGAAGAACAGAGGGCTCGAGTTTGGGTTTCAACGTGGGCAGAGGAGAGAGAGAGGAGCTTGGTTTTTTTCTTTCCCTTTTCTTTTCCTTTTCTTTTTCTCTTTATTTATTTGGATTGAGCCCATCCATGGCAGGCTAAATCCTCCTAGCTAGGGCTAAGAGGTGAAGCTTGTAGTGAGATGGGAGATTTGATTTTATTTAAATTTTAATGCATGAATTGACGTTGATTTTAGTTAATTAATATGGGAATGTTTTAGGTTTTTAATGGTCTATTGTGACTGAAATTACAATGGGTTTGCAATGGCTTTGAATATTTTCGTTCTCTTTAATGTTTATGATGTCAGGAAGCCCTGTTGTTCACCATAGTCTCCTGGGCATGGTTGGATGTCGGTACCCTTCTTAACTTGCATACATGTGATTAGGTGGTAATTAGTTTGATTCTGTTGTTTGCCATAGTCTTTGGGCATGGTTTGGTGATGGAATCCATTCTAATTCATACACCTTTCATCTCTTTGAAAACTAGATCAACGGCAGTTCAGTAATTTTTATGATTTTTGATGCAAGCATAAGTTCTCCCTGATCTTTACAAGTGGATTCTCTAAATCCCTAGTTTCCTATCTCTGATTTGTTTCCTAAGTTTTAGATTAATTATTCTACAAATATTCCACCATTGCTAATTGATTTAGAATTCATCTTAGCCTAGTTCTAGTTCTAGATAATTTTAGATAACGTACAAGTTTCAGTCCCTTGGGATTCGACCTCAGTCTTACCGAGTTATTACTACATCACAACCCTGCACTTGGGGAGTGAACAATACGGCAGGATGCCCATCTTCTCCACTTCATTTAAGTAATTATCCTGTCACTGCATTGTTGACTTTCCTATCTTGATTTCTTGTATCTGGTACCTTTCCATTTTCAATCAATTCTTCATCTCTTTACAAGCTACAAATTTGTACTTTCAGAGACTAGTAGCTGGTGAATGGTTTACTGCTCGAGTTTCCTCTTGTGGACTATTTCATATTGCTTACCCAAGTGCACCAGAGCTATTGAAGGCAGAACTATGTTCCATATACAGTCAGTTGTGTCAAGATGATATGCCCATGGTGAGAAGATCTGCTGCATCAAACTTAGGAAAGTTTGCTGCTACGGTTGAACCTAACCATTTGAAGACTGATATCATGTCGATATTTAAGGATCTAAAACAAGATGGTATGGATTCTTATGATGTTTGTTGGAGCTTGTAAATATTTCTGATTTATTTTACTCTCTGTAATCAGTTAATATGCTGGTTTATTTTTTCTTCTAGTAATTTGACTGTATGGTTGTGAAGAGTTATCGAATACTCGCTGAAAATGCTATCTGATTAGTGTTGATCATGACTTTTTCCAATGATGAATGTTATCTGCTTCATAGTTTTAGAAGTGTATCTAGTCTTAAGTGTTAGTGGACATATTTTATTTTCTTTTTTTAACCTTCGAGCAACTTATTTTTGACTGGAGAAAGGAAAATAACAGAACAAAGAATGAAAGGAAGGGGGAAAAAAAAAGAAAAAAAATTCTAGCCTTTTCAACTTGGTGCCTTTTGTTGTTGACTTTCTTACTTTGCATGCGCTATCTGGCTGCTAGCAGCATGACTATCCAATTTGCTGAATTTCAGATCAAGATTCTGTGCGAATGTTGGCTGTTGAGGGTTGTGCAGCACTTGGGAAACTATTGGAACCCCAGGACTGTGTAGCACACATCCTTCCTGTCATAGTCAACTTCTCTCAGGTATGCCCATTAGGGATGCAGATGCCTCTTATATTTCTAATGGTGGTTTGGCTTATGCATTTTTGTTGGTCCTCTTTTCTAGTGTCTACTTTCTTGCATAAGCATCTATAAGAACTTAAAATGTTACTTTATGTTAAGAAAAATAAAGGAATTAGCTTCTTCATGTGTATTTATATTTAACAACAATATAGGAATTAGCTTGTTTAGTGACTTACACTAGAAAGTTGGAATATCTAGAGTCAAAGTTGGCAGAACTACTACCATTACAGATATAATTGAGTTAATTGTGGTTCGATGGAATCATGATGATGGTAGTTGGTACAACCAAGAAAGAGTTGGAGCAGGAGGGCCATACTAAGTAGAAGATTCCCGTTGCTAAGGTTTTTAAATGACCAAGTTGACTCTTACAAGTCAATCTGCGGATTTTGTAAATAGTAGAAGTATACATTGGTGCTATGTGTCACATGTAATTTCCATGTTTTCTGCAATATACCATTTCTAAATACCATTTCTCAATTTTTGTGCATAGTAGTGGAAGAAGAATGGGTTAGACCTAATGGATGGTCCCAGTAGGTGATGTGCTCATGAGGCCAAATGCAACTGTGTATGGGAAGGTTTCTATACACTTTGCCCACTAAATCATCTCTTTAGGAAAATTGTTGGTATTGTGTTGCCATTTACAAAATTGATCATTGTTGGTTCTCTTCTTCTTCTTCTTCTTCTTTTTTTCCCAAACAGCAACCCTTCGTCTATTCTCATTAGGAAAAAAAAAATCTGTGTCACAATGATACTCCATAAACTTTGAAGTTGATGTTTTTTTAATAATCGGGAAAAAACATCAGCATTGCATTGTTTGACATCTAGGTCTTGCAATCATTTCATCAATGAATCAAAGGTCATTATTGTTTTATGTCTAAAAATGTGTGGGCTTTCTCATTCCTACTGTTCCCTGTTGTGTGGCCTAATTGAGTTTTATATCAACCTGAGTTTTGGGATTATGTCCAAAAATGATATGATGCAACTGATGGATGTAGTGGATGTCTAACACACATCATGGTTGGCTCCACAGACCTTTTTATTGTAGATGCAAGTCACTCAGGAAAATCTCTGTAGAATTGCTCAATTTCATTTTCCATTTAAAACATGTTATAAGTTTCACTTTTAATTTTGTTTCTTGTAGCTGAGCATCATTGTTCTACTGACAAGAACCCCAGAAGTCCATTTAATTTCTCAAGAGAATATCATGGACAATATAGCTCCTGACAAGAACAGAGACTAGCATGGTTGGAAAGCTGTGCTTACAACCTCAAGTACAAAATGTTGATGGTTGAGACTTGGCTAGAAAAAATGCTCCATAAATACATATTGTTAAAGACATATCTGTAGAGCCTATAAATGTTGTAGTATTTGTTTATTCATTTGGGTGTTTTTCCTTGTTTTGAATGATGGAATAGGATCCCAAGGAATGGCCTGTTAGAGCCATTTCCTTCGTATGGGCATGGGAGGGAGAGATTAGGAGGCTGGCATATTAGCCTAATACATGGAGATTATCTCAATGATGTTGTTGTTACAGGTAGTCCAACTTATCTATTTGTTCTTATTTGTTTTGGAAATTAATGTATACAATCTACATTGGTTGATGTTCATACACCCTTTTTTAAATATTTTGGGAATTGAAATAGTTCGTTGTAATATGGTTGTTTTATATGCAAATCAATCAGGTGGTGTGGACATTGGTTCCATTTCTTTATAGGCCTGAGCATTTTATGAAGAAGTCAACATCTTTTAATATTCATATATTTCTTTTGTTAACGATTTAAATAATCCCTTCCCTTCTCTAATACAATGTTATCAATTTAGTTGCTTTATTTATTCTACCAATCTGCCCGAAAATGGGCCAGCTGGCCTTGGCACAGGCTTGTGCAGGAGGTGGGCGAGTGGACCCACACTGTCAAACCCATCTGACAAATGAGTTCAAAATCAGAATTTTGAAACAATTCAAAATCCAAGCCAAGACCTACACCAGGCCTGGCCCATTGACAGCCCTAGGTACCAATGCCATGTAAGTGCACCCCTATATATATATATATATATATATATATATATATATATATATATATATATATATATATATATATATATATATATATATATATATATACACACGTATGGACACACACACCTGCACATGCACACAGACATATATGTTAAGGTGCACATGAAATAGACACACACGGCCAGGCATATATGTTGAGGTGAGCATGAAACAGACACACACACAGACAGGCATATATGTTGAGGTGAAACAGATATGTCAACCCAACTCTTGTATCAATCCTACCCCTATTAAGCATTAACCCTGTTCATCACCGATCCATTTCTTGATGGGCTTTTGACAAATCAAAATGTTTTTGCTTTCAAATATGCACCTCAAGTGCTGGTAAGTATTGAAAAAATGTTCTATTGTTATTTATCTTCCCTCAAGTTCTATGTTTGAAATTTCTCATAGCCATATTATTTTTATTACAGGTTTTCATTGTGCTCTCTTGCTTGATCTCTGTTTCCGTCAACTTCAGTACATTTCTTGTAATTGGAAAGACATCACCTGTCACCTATCAAGTCCTTAGGCATCTGAAAACATGCCTGGTTTTGGCTTTTGGATATGTTTTACTTCACGATCCATTTAGCTGGCGAAACATTTTCGGCATCCTTATTGCCTTAGTTGGAATGATCCTTTATTCGTACATCTACTCTCTTGAGAACCAGTAAAAGGCTAGTGAAGCATATGTGCCATTATCCTAGGTACAACCTGCTCCCATTTTTGTCTCAAATATGGCACTTATATTTCTAAGGTCGATTATAATCTTTATATGCCATTCTACCCATTCATAAGTGACTCCAACATCCATGTTGTAATTACAGTTATCTATAATAATAATAATTTGTTCATTGTAGTGCATTCACAATAGTTATCATTGTGGTTATAGTTATTCATTATGTGACAGGTTTTTAGGTGAGATGAACGAGTTTTAAAACAAAACAGTCTGCGATTTTGAGAAGCGATTCTCAGGATGTATGTGTTTCAATGGCCATCTGCACCTTGGAAGCATACAATGGAAGGTAAGGAAAGCCTAAACCATTAGAGTGGCCTGACCATTTGGACAGGCTATGTTTATGTATTTGCTCAAAATTAATGGAGAAGACCCGGATGTGCGTCGTAGCTATCCGGATAAGGGGGGTCCCTAGAAGGTGGGAGCCGCTGTTATGACCATGATGAAGCTATCCATTTCTTATGGACAGCATTGGAGGGGCATGACCATTTAGACAGGTCATATTTTTATATTTGCTTGAAATTAATGGAGTAAACCCGGATGTGCGTCGGAGCTATCCGGATGAGCGGGGGTCCCTGGAAGGTAGGAACCGCTATTATGACAATGATGAAGCTGTCAATTTTCTATAGACAGTATTTGAAGCGCATGGCCATTAAGACAGGCCATGTTTATGTCTTATTTATATCTGTATTTGTAGGGACCACACCCTTAACCTGAACTACACCCTAAACCTATAACCTATAACCTTAACCTAAACTTATAACCTAAACCTAGACTTATAACCTTAACCTAAACCTATTCTCAAATCCCAAAACCTATACTTATAGCCAAAACCTAAACCTATACCTTAACCTATAACCTATACTTACAACCTTAACCTAAACCTATTCTCAAATCCCAAAACTCATACCTATAACCCAAACCTAAACCCAATCCCGAACCTGAACCCGATTTCCTAAACCTAAACCTTAACCTATAACCTAAACCTATACTTATAACCTAAACCTAGACCTTAACCTATAACCTAAACCTAGACTCATAACCTTAACCTAAACCTATTCTCAAATCCCAAAACCTATACCTATAACCCAAACCTAAACCCGATCCCGAACCCGATTTCCTAAACCTAAACCTTAACCTATAACCTAAACCCATACCTATAGCCTAAACCTAAACCTTAACCTATAACCTAAACCTAGACTCATAACCTTAACCTAAACCTATTCTCAAAACACAAAACCTATACCTAAACCTGATCCCGAACCTGATTTTCTAAACCTAAACCTTAACCTATAACCTAAACCTATACCTATAGCCTAAACCTAAACCTTAACCTATAACCTAAACCTAGACTCATAACCTTAATCTAAACCTATTCTCAAATCCTAAAACCTATACTTATAGCCAAAACCTAAACCTTAACCTTAACCTATAACCTATACTTACAACCTTAACCTAAACCTATTCTCAAATCCCAAAACCTATACCTATAACTCAAACCTAAACCCGATCCCGAACCCGGACCCAATTTTCTAAACCTAAACCTTAACCTATAACCTAAACCTATACCTATAGCCTAAACCTAAACCTTAACTTATAACCTAAACCTAGACTCATAACCTTAACATAAACCTATTCTCAAATCCCAATACATATACCTATAAACCAAACCTAAACCCGATCTTAAACCTGAACCCGATTTCCTATACCTAAACTAAACCTAAACCTTAACCTATAACCTAAACCTAGACTTATAACCTTAACCTAAACCTATTCTCAAATCTTAAAACCTATACCTATAGCCTAAACTTAAACCTTAACCTATAACCTTAACCTAGACTCATAACCTTAACCTAAACCTATTCATAAATCCCAATACCTATACCTATAAACCAAACCTAAACTGGATCCCGAACCCAAACCCGATTTCCTAAACCTAAACCTTAACCTATAACCTAAACCTAAACCTTAACCTATAACTTAAACCTAGACTTATAGCCTTAACCTAAACCTATTCTCAAATCCCAAAACCTATACTTATAGCCGAAACCTAAACCTTAACCTTAACCTATAACCTATACTTACAACCTTAACCTAAACCTATTCTCAAATCCCAAAACCCATACCTATAACCCAAACCTAAACCCGATCCCGAGCCTGAACCCGATTTCCTAAACCTAAACCTTAACCTATAGCCTAAACCTATACCTATAACCTAAACCTAAACCTTAACTTATAACCTAAACCTAGACTTATAACCTTAATCTAAACCTATTCTCAAATCCCAAAATCTATACCTATACTCAAATCCCAAAACCTATACCTATATCCTAAACCTAACCCTTAACCTGGACTCATAACCTTAACCTAAACCTATTCTCATAACCTATAACCTATACCTATAACCCAAACCTAAACCCGATCCCGAACCCGAACCCAATTTTCTAAACCTAAACCTTAACCTATAACCTAAACCTATACCTATAACCTAAACCTAAACCTTAACCTCTAAAATAAACCTAAACTTATAACCTTAACCTAAACCTATTCTCAAATCCCAAAACCTATACTTATAGCCGAAACCTAAACCTTAACCTTAATCTTAACCTATAACCTATACTTACAACCTTAACCTAAACCTATTTTCAAATCCCAAAACCCATACCTATAACCAAAACCTAAACCCGATTCCGAACCCGAACCCGATTTCCTAAACCTAAACCTTAACCTATAACCTAAACCTATACCTATACCCTAAACCTAAACCTTAACCTATAACCTAAACCTAGACTCATAACCTTAACCTAAAACTATTCTTAAATCCCAAAACCTATACCTATAACCCAAACCTAAACCCGATCCCGAACCCGAACCCGATTTCATAAACCTAAACCTTAACCTATAACCTAAACCTATACCTATAACCTAAACCTAAACCTTAACCTATAACGTAAACCTAGACTTATAGCCTTAACATAAACTTATTCTCAAATCTCAAAACCTATACTTATAGCCGAAACCTAAACCTTAACCTTAACCTATAACCTATACTTACAACCTTAACCTAAACCTATTCTCAAATCCCAAAACCTATACCTATAACCCAAACCTAAATCCGATCCCGAACCCGAACCCGATTTCCTAAACCTAAACCTAACCTATAACTTAAACCTATACCTATAGCCTAAACCTAAACCTTAACCTCTAACCTAAACCTAGACTCATAACATTCACCTAAACCTATTCTCAAATCCCAATACCTATACCTATAAACCAAACCTAAACCCGATCCCAAACCCGAACCTGAACCCGATTTCCTAAACCTAAACCTTAACCTATAACCTAAACCTATACCTATAGCCTAAACCTAAACCTTAACCTATAACGTAAACCTAGACTCATAACTTTAACCTAAACCTATTTTTAAATCCCAATACCTATACCTATAACCCAAACCTAAACCCGATCCCTAACCCAAACCCGATTTCCTAAACCTAAACCTTAACATATAACCTAAACCTATACCTATAACATAAACTTAAACCTTAACCTATAACCTAAACCTAGACATATAACCTTTACCTAAACCTATTCTCAAATCTTAAAACCTATACTTATAGCCAAAACCTAAACCTTAACCTTAACCTATAACCTATACTTACAACCTTACCCTAAACCTATTCTCAAATCCCAAAACCTATACCTTTAACCCAAACCTAAACCCTCTCCCGAACACGAACCCGATTTTCTAAACCTAAACCTTAACGTATAACCTAAACCTATACCTATAACCTAAACTTAAACCTTAACCAATAACCTAAACCTAGACTTATAACCTTAACCTAAACCTATTCTCAAATCCTAAAACCTATACTTATAGCCAAAACCTAAACCTTAACCTTAACCTATAACCTATTCTTACAACCTTAACCTAAACCTATTCTCAAATCCCAAAACCTATACCTTTAACCCAAACCTAAACCCGATCCCGAACCCGAAGCCGATTTCCTAAACCTAAACCTTAACCTATAACCTAAACCTATACCTATAGCCTAAACCTTAACCTATAACCTAAACCTTAACCTATAACCTAAACCTAGACTCATAACCTTAACTTAAACCTATTCTCAAATCTCAAAACCTATACTTGTAGCCGAAACCTAAACCTTAACCTTAACCTATAACCTATACATACAACCTTAACCTAAGCCTATTCTCAAATCCCAAAACCTATGCCTATAACCCAAACCTAAACTCGATCCCGAACCCGAACCCGATTTTCTAAACCTAAACCTAAACCTTAACCTATAACCTAAACCTATACCTATAGCCTAAACCTAAACCTTAACCTATAACCTAAACCTAGACTCATAACCTTAACCTAAACCTCTTGTCAAATCCCAAAACCTATACCTATAACCCAAACCTAAACCCGATCCCGATTTCCTAAACCTAAACCTTAACCTATAACCAAAACCTATACTTATAAGCTAAACCTAAACCTTAACCTCTAACCTAAATCTAAACTTAAAACCTTAACCTAAACCTATTCTCAAATCCCAAAACCTATACTTATAGTCGAAACCTAAACCTTAACCTTAACCGATAACCTATACTTACAACCTTAACCTAAACCTATTCTCAAATCCTAAAACCGATACCTATAACCCAAACCTAAACCCCATCTCGAACCCGAACCCGATTTTATAAACCTAAACCTATACCTATAGCCTAAACTAAACCTTAACCTATAACTTAAACCTAGACTCATAACCTTAACCTAAACTTAAACCTATTCTCAAATCCCAAAACCTATACTTATAGCCAAAACGTAAACCTTAACCTTTACCTATAACCTATACTTACAACCTTAACCTAAACCTATTCTCAAATCCCAAAACCTATACTTATAACCCAAACCTAAACTCGATCCCGAACCCGAACCTGATTTCCTAAACCTAAACCTTAACCTATAACCTAAACCTATACCTATAGCCTAATCCTAAACCTTAACCTATAACCTAAACCTAGAATCATAACCATAACCTAAACCTTTTCTCAAATGCCAAAACCTATACCTATAGCCTGAACCTAAACCCGATCCCGAACCCGAACCCAATTTTCTAAACCTATACCTATAACCTAAACCTTAACCTTAACCTATAACCTAAACCTAGACTTATAACCTTAACCTATTCTCAATTCCCTAAAGCTATAACCTAAAACCTAAATGTATTCTCAAGTCCCTAACTTAACCCTAAACTTGAAAACCCAAACCTAAACCCGATCTCAAACCCGAACTTGATTTCTCAAACCTAAACCTATAACCTTAACCTAAACCAAAACCTATGAGCTAAACCTTAACCTAAACTTATATCTTATAACCTAAACTTTAACCTATAACCTAAAACCTAAACCTAACCCTAAAACCCAAATGTATTCTCAAATTCCTAAATCTAAACCTACACCTAATCCTAATCTCAACTCCCTAACCTAAACCTAAACTTGAAAACCCAAACCTAAACCTGATCCCAAACTCGAACCCGATTTCCTAAACCTAAACCTTAACCTATTCTCAATTCCGTAACGCTATGAATAATTTTTTATATTTTATTTATGATGTTAAACTTATATGTATTTATACATGGATGAATGTCATGTGGATAAGATTGTTTGTGTTTGGATAGATGTAGCTTATGTTTTAATGAATGTAGTTTATGTTTGGATGGATTTACGTAGTTTGGGTTTAGATGGATGTGAATGTGAATATGATGAAATATATTACATAACAGGAGTATATCAAAAAGAATATGATGAGAATATGATGAATTATATTGTAACAGGTGTATATCAAGAAGAATATGATGAGAATATGATGAATTATATTATAACAGGTGTATATCAATAATTTCAAGTCAAAAAATTTTAAAAAAGAAAAGGCTTTTACCTACGAAATTTTTCGTAGGTAAAACACTTTACCTACGAAAAATTTCGTAGGTAAAATTCTCCGAACCGTTTTTTACCTACGACAGTTTTCGTAGGAAAAAGTCTAAACATTTGAAAATTAAGTTAAATATTATATTTTTACCTACGAACCATCTCATAGGTAAAAGTCTGATACACATTTTTTACCTACACACATTTTTGTAGGGATTATATTTCTACCTACGAACAATTTCGTAGGTAAGAGTGTGATACATGTTTTTAACCTACGAACATTTTCATAGGTAAAGGTCTGATACATGTTTTTTACCTACAAAAAGTTTCGTAGGTAAAGGTCGCAACTACATTTCAAATTTATGTTAGAGATTATATTTTTACCTACGAAACATTGTGTAGGTAAAAGTCTCTTACACGTTTTTTAGCTACAAAATCTTTCGTAGGTAAAAGTCTCTCGAATAAGTTTTTACATACAAAAATAGTAGTAGGTAAAAGCCTCATAGACATTTTTTGCCTACGAAATCGTTGGTAGGTAAAAGTAAACTTTTCAATTTTTGATTTTTTGAAAAATTCAAAACACCTTTACCTACGAAAATATTCATAGGTAAAGAACACTTTTACCTACGAAATTATATGTCATCGGTAAAAGTAAACTTTTCGAGTTTAAATTCAAAACACCCTTTATCTACGAACATTTTCGTAGGTAAAGACATCTTTTACCTACGAAATATAACGAAATTATATTTCGTAGGTGAAACTAAACTTTTCAAAAATTTTCGTAGGTAAAGATGACTTTTACCTACGAAATTTAATTTCGTCGGTAAAAGTTCACTTTTGCCTACGAAAATAAATTTCATAGGTAAAAGTCATCTTTGCCTATGAAAAATAATTTCGGCGGTAAAAGTTTCGTCGGTAAAAATCATATTTCTTGTAGTAGGTGGAGATGGAAGGTAGGAAGGTAGGCTACACTAGTTTCTCTCCCATGGAAGCCATGGACGATTGCTTAGGGAGAATGAGGGAGAGGGAGATGAAAGAGAGAGAGATTGAAAGAGAGAGATGGGTGAGTGATGTGGTGGGTGTACTTTGTGTAAGAGAGAGTTTGACTTTGGGGTTGCTTGGGGATGGGGTTGTACTTTGACATGTAAGGTGATGTGTAATTGATTGATGAGATTGATGAGATTTGATGTGATGTTCTTTTGGGTTTTGCAATGCGCGGTATTTTTCCTCGAACTGAACGTGGGCTCACATCTCCTGGCCTGGGTATGGCCTCGGCGCGCGAGACACTGCATCGGAACCGCGGTGACGGCGCGATCGCTAGGGTACAATCTCGGGTTGAGCCGACTCAGATTGACAAGACTCGACTTAGGATCACACGCAAATGTCAGATAAAGGTCGAAGGTTACCGAAATTCGACCAGAAAGATCACAGAAGCCTACGAAACGGTACGGTCTAGGATATGGGGCTTACAACTGCTATTCTGAGTGAGGCAACTTGCATCTCAATTGGCACGACAGCTTCTACGCCGTAAACCCGTGAATACAGAGTAGCTTGTGTTACCGTCTGATGAGTAGTCTGGTAGGCCTATAAAGCTTCTTACAACCTTTCAACCCAATCATGCTTATTCCCGGTCGGTCTTTTTCAATATTTTCACAATCACTACGCCAAAACAATGAAAAAAAGACGGTTCAAAATCGTCTCAAATGACCAAAAAGGACAGTTTTGAACGTCACATGGGCCGTCATATTTTGGTGTGTCGTATTACTTAAAGGACGATTATGAACCGTCATTCTTATTGACATTTAAAGAATAGTCATGGATCGTCTATAAAAAGGACAGTCATGGACCGTCTTTAAAAAAGACTATCATAAACCGTCTCTTATGACCCTTAAAAGGACGGTCATGGACCGTCCTTCAAAAGGACTGCTGTGAACCGTCTCTTATGAGCCTTAAAAGGATGGTCATGGACCATTCTTTAAAAGGACTATTATGAAACGTCTCTTATGAGCCTTAAAAGGACGGTCATGGACCGTCCTTAAAAAGAACTACTATGAACCGTCTCTTATGAACCTTAAAAGGATGGTCATGGACCGTCCTTAAAAAGAACTACTTTGAACCGTCTCTTATGAACCTTAAAAGGCGGTCATGGACCGTCCTTAAAAAGGACTGCTATGAATCATCTCTTATGACCCTTAAAAGGACGGTCTTCGACCATCTTATATTTAAATATTTAGAAAAATATGGACGGCCTAGAGCTGTCAGAACAGCTGTTACAATATATTTCATCATATTCTTCCTGATATACACTCGTTATATAATATATTTCATCATATTCACATTCACATCCATCTAAACCCAAACCACGTAAATCCATCCAAACATAAACTACATTCATCCAAACATAAACTACATCCATCCAAACACAAACAATCTTATCCACATTACATTCATCCATGCATAAATACATATAAGTTTAACATCATAAATAAAAAAAAGAAAAAAAAAATCAGCAACAATTTTATTTTTATATCTTTCATCTAATAAAAAGATATTCAACCAACAAAACATTATAATTCAGAATCATGAAGAATTACAGAAACTTCATTCGCTTTTTTTTTTCTTCCAAAAAAGTGGGCACACTTTTTTAAAATAAAACTGATCATTAAAATAAAACTAATGCAAGAAAATAATGCAAAAAAAGTGTTTCAATTCAAGTTAATAGAAACAACAACAAAAATTAAAGCTTTGTAAAAAGGGGCATGTGTTGAAAGGGATACATTCTTGTTTGTTGTCATGTGATTGGGCTAAATTATTACAACAATCGGGTTCAGGTTTAGGTTTGGGTTTTCAAGTTTCAGTTTAGGTTTAGGTTAGGGAGTTGAGATTAGGATTAGGTGTAGGTCTAGGTATAGGGATTTGAGAATACATTTAGGTTTTAGGTTTAGGTTTAGGTTTTAGGTTATAGGTTTAGGTTTAGGTTTTAGGTTTAGGTAAAGGTTAGGTTATAGGTTAAGGTTTAGGTTATAGGTTTTGGTTTAGGTTTAGGTTAAGGTTTAGGTTTAGGTTTAGGTTTAGGTTATAGGTTTAGGTTAAGGTTAAGGTTTAGGTTTTAGGTTATGGTATATAGGTTATAGCTCTAGAGAATTGAGAATAGCTTAAGGTTTAGGTTTAGGAAATCGAGTTGGGGTTTGGGATCTGGTTTAAGTTTGGGTTTTCAAGTTTAGGTTTAAGTTTAGGTTAGGGAGTTGAGATTAGGATTAGGTGTAGGTTTAGGTTTAAGGATTTGAGAGTACATTTAGGTTTTAGGTTTAGGCGTTAGGCTTAGGTTTAAGTATAGGTTGTAAGTGTAGGTTATAGGTTTAGGTTTAGGTTAGGTTATAGGTTAAGGTTTAGGGAATTGAGAATAGGTTAAGGTTTAGGTTTAGGAAATCGGGTTCGGGTTCAGGATCGGGTTTAGGTTTGGGATTTCAAGTTTAGGTTTAGGTTTAGGCTAGGGAGTTGAGATTAGGATTAGGTGTAAGTTTAGGTTTAGGGATTTAAGAATATATTTAGGTTTTAGGTTTAGGTTTAAGTTTTAGGTTGTAGGTTAAGGTTTAGGTTAAGGTTAGGTTATAGGTTATAAGTTTAGGGTATAGGTTATAGGTTAAGGTTTTAGGTCATAGGTTTTGGTTTAGGTTAAGGTTATAGGTTTAGGTTTAGGTTTAGGTTTAGGTTAGGGAGTTGAGATTAGGATTAGGTGTAGGTTTAGGTTTAGGGATATGAGAATACATTTAGGTTTTAGGTTTAGGTTTAGGTTATAAGCTATAGGTTTAAGGAATAGAGAATAGGTTAAGGTTTAGGTTTAGGACATCGGGTTTGGATTCAAGATCGGGTTTAGGTTTGGGTTTTTAAGTTTAGGTTTAAGTTTAGGTTAGGGAGTTGAGATTAGGATTAGCTATAAGTTTAGGTTTAGGGATTTGAGAATACATTTAGGTTTTAGGTTTAGGTTTAGGTTATAGGTTATAGGTTAAGGTTTAGGTTTTAGGTTTAGGTTAAGGTTAGTTTATAGGTTATAAGTTTAGATTATAGGTTAAGGTTTTAGGTCATAGGTTTTGGTTTAGGTTAAGGTTATAGATTTAGGTTAAGGTTTAGGTTTATGTTATAAGTTATAGGTTTAAGGAATTAAGAATAGGTTAAGGTTTAGGTTTAGTAAATCAGGTTCAGGTTCGGGATCAGGTTTAGGTTTGGGTTTTCAAGTTTAGGTTTAGGTTTAGGTTAGGGAGTTGAGATTAGGATTAGGTGTAGATTTAGGTTTAGGGATTTGAGAATACATTTAGGTTTTAGGTTTAGGTTTAGGTTTTAGGTTTTAGGTTAAGGTTTAGGTTTTAGGTTTAGGTTAAGGTTAGGTTATAGGTTATAAGTTTAGGTTGAAGGTTATAGGTTAAGGTTTTAGGTCATAGGTTTTGGTTTAGGTTAAGGTTATAGGTTTAGGTTTAGATTTAGGTTAAGATTTAGGTTTAGGTTTAGGTTAAGGTTTGGGTTTAGGTTATAAGCTATAGGTTTAGGGAATTGAGAATAGGTTAAGGTTTAGGTTTAGAAAATTGGGTTGGGGTTCGGGATCGGGTTTAGGTTTGGGTTTTCAAGTTTAGGTTTAGGTTTAGGTAAGGGAGTTGAGATTAGCATTAGGTGTAGGTTTAGGTTTAGAGATTTGAGAATACATTTAGGTTTTAGGTTTAGGTTTAGGTTATAGGTTATAGGTTTAGGTTTTAGGATTTGAGAATAGGTTTAGGTTAAGGTTATAAGTTTAGGTTAAGGTTGTAAGTATAGGTTATAGGTTTAGGTTAAGGTTTAGGTTAAGGTTATAAGTATAAGTTTTGGGATTTGAGAATAGATTTAGGTTAAGGTTATAAGTTTAGGTTAAGGTTATAAGTATTGGTTTATGTTATAAGTAAGGTTATAAGTATAGCTTTTGGGATTTGAGAATAGGTTTAGGTTAAGGTTATAAGTATGAGTTTAGGTTATAGGTTAAGGTTTAGGTTTAGGTTATAAGTATAACTTTTAGGATTTGAGAATAGGTTTAGGTTTAGGTTATAGGTTATAAGTTTAGGTAATTGAGAATAGGTTTAGGTTATAAGTTTAGGGTGTGGTTTAGGTTAAGGGTGTGGTCCCTGCAAATATAAATATAAACATGGCCTATCCAAATGGTCAGGCCCCTCCAATGCTATCCATGGGAAATGGACAGCTTCATCATGGTCATAACAACGGTTCCCACCTTTCAAGGACCCCCGCTCATCCGGATAGCTCTAACGCATATTCGGGTCTGCTCCATTAATTTTGAATAAATACATAAACATAACCTGTCCAAATGGTCAGGCCTCTCCAATGTTATCCATAGAAAATGGATAGTTTCATCATGGTCATAACAAGAGTTCCCACCTTCCAGAGACCCCTGCTCATCCGAATAGATCCGACGCACATCCGGGTCTGCTTCATTACTTTCGAGCAAATACATAAACACGGCCTGTCCAAATGGTCAGGCCCCTCCAATGTTTTTCATAGGAAATGGGCAGCTTCATCATAGTCATAATAGCGGTTCCCACATTTCAGGGACCTCGTTTAACATCCGAATAGCTCCGACGCACATCTCGGTCTGCTCCATCAATTTCGAGCTAATACATTTAAAAACAACATAAATATATCTAAAAGCATCTGGATATCTGGGGAAGGCCTCCCATATTTGTATTGTTGGTTACTCATCCCTTTGTCTACAAGCCACAATCGACCAACAATTTCTATCGCTACCTGTACTCTAAAACCAACAAAAATATAACTGGAAAACAATATAAGGAATAAGAAAAAATGAATTTACCTGTACACATCATTAAATGTTTCCCCATAAGGAGGTGATATTATATCTTTGATAGCCACAACCTGTATGACAGAGAAAAATGCAACCGATATAGTCTGTTACAATTCAAAGGAGAAAAAAGATTTGTGGCTGCACTGATATTCTAGTACATTACGAACGGATGCCTACGTACCCAAAAAGTCAGATTGGGATCAAGCTACTACATAGTTCTTTTTAATTAACCAAGTTACTAAAGGTCATAAATTTCATATTTAACAAAGTATCATTGAACATTGTCTCAAATCATTTCTGGTTGGTGCATTTAAAAAAAATTCAAATACACAATCAATGTATATTCTTGTTACATCTCATACTGTAACAAGAGACAAAGTTTTGTCAATACTTCAGTTACATTTGAAATTGAAATCCTTTCATGACTTGGTTAATAAAAAACAAATGACAACAAGCCATAATTAATAAAAAGGATGCTAAAGATTAAATAAATAAAAAAGGCAACTTGATCAAAAAAGGATGTTGGACTTGGAAAACAACTAGTTGTTTTGTGGATTAGGCAGTTCTAGAAAAAAAAAAAAAAGGTATCACAGTAATTCTTAAGAAGGGTAAAGAAAATAAATGTAACAAGTAAATATATATGAATCTTTCTTTACCTGTTGTCACCAACAAAGTCAGTGGAAACCACATCATCTTCAGTGTAACCCAGGATCCCTTTCAGCAAACAAATAAATGGTTGGAGAAAAGCAATAAAGAACTAGTGACTAGGATATCCCAAAATGAAGTGTATGACTATCCATTATTACAGCCCAGCCAATCAAGCATCTCTCCATATGAGAAACTTTAAAGAAGCCTGAAATAAATGAGCGCACTATATTTCCCATCGAGTCAGTGACTGTGTATGCATATAGTTGTCGAAAAATATACAATTCCAGTCAAACAGGTTCACTTTATGTTAATCATGCAGTTCTACAAGAGAGACGAAAATACAAATTATTATTAAAAAAAATGATCAACCCAAGTAAGCTGTAGACCCTTGTTCGAACCAAATGGCAGGCCAACACATGTGCATATTCAATTAAATAGCCCAAAGTAGATGGATGATCAGGCCAACACTGTTAATTCCCACAGTTGGTATCAGAGCCACTGTGCAAAGGCATGGATGATCAGATTCAGGGTCACCCATTATAGATTCATATTAAAAAAATTAGATTTTTAAATTCCCAAATCAGGCAAATTGGGATTTCAAATTTAGTTTTTTTATAGGGATTTTTCCCTGAATTCAAAAATTAAGACATCCAGATTATGAATTTTGAATTTGGAATACCCAAATCATCAATTAGGAATTTTCAGATTCAGAATCCCCAAATCAAAAATTTGGGATTATTTGAAACCCTAAATCAATCGAGTCAATCAGGGATTTTCAAATCCCTGACTTTAGAAATCAGAAATTAGGGACTTTCAGAATCCAGATCCCCAAATCCAGACTAATTAGGGATTTCAGATTCAAAATCCCTAAATCCAATTAAATTAGGGATTTGGGATTCGAACCCCTAAATGCAGACATTCAATTAGGGATTCTAGATTCCTGATTTCAAAGCCCAGATTCGAAATCGATAATCCCAAATTGAGGATTTTATATACCCTTACCTGTGTTATCAATGGAGGCAGCCATGGATGCTCTGTCCAGCACCGGCACTGTTTATAATCTCTGATTCATCCCAATCGGATTTCTTCTGCCTCCACGCATGGCCTTATAAACCTTGTCGCGCTCGTCCTCTTCATCTTCAGTCGTGGCAGCTATTGTCATGGTTGTAGGTGTATGTTTCTTCTCTCAGCCATGAGGAAGAAACCACCTATGTCAGATTTGAGAAGGATGGCAGCGATGAGGACTCTTGATTCGGCCATGGGTTTTCGGGGAGGGGTGGGCGCGAGAGAAAAAGGGTTTGGGTTTTGGGAGGGGCGGGCGCCCGAGAGTGAGGGATTTGGGAAAGGGGCGCGCGCGGGCCGATTATATTTTGGGGGTGGGGGTGATGGAGGGCATTTTAAGTCTTGAGTTTTAGGTCTTGTGGGGCCCACCGTGATGTATGTTATTTATCTACTCTGTCCATTCATTTCAAATGATCATTTTAAGGGTTGATCCAAAAAAGGAGTCATATCGAAGCTGTAAATGGACCACATAAAATATTAACGATAGAAATTTATTTTTTATTATTTTTATGGTGTGGTCCACTTAGACCTTCAATCTACTTACTTTTTAGGCTTATCCACTGAAATTATATATTATAATTTTTGGGCGGCTTAGATAAAACACATATATTCCAATGGGCCCAATGAATAGGTTGGATGATAAATAAACATCACAGTGGGCCATAGGAAGATTTCAACTATGGAAATCATTATTCCCACTCTTTTCTATGGTGGGTCTACTTGAACTTTGGATCTGCCCCGTCAGTCAGATGCACCATTCCATGGTGGGCCACGAGCTTAAAAGTAAGGTCAATCCATGACTTGGGTGGGCCACACCACATACTATAGTTGAGAGGGTTGCCCTCCCATTAAAACATTTATAATCATTTATTGGGCCCACCTAGATGTGGTTCATAGATCCAGCCCATTCATTAAAATAGAGATAGAGATAGGGCAGAGGGAGAGCGACGAGAGAGCGCAGAGGGAGGGCGACAAGAGAGTAGAGAAATGGGGGGAGATATTGGGTGTGGCTCTGTTTTGAGCGTGTGCCCAATTTTGGGAGCGACCGTGGCTGGTGGTCGGTGCTATATGGGCCCCACCATGATGTACATGTTTCATCTATTCCGTTCATCCATTTTTACAGATCATTTTATTGTTTGATAAAAAATGATAGGGATATAAATCTTAGGTGGGCCACACCACAGGACAAAAATAATGAATGGATATTCATAATTAAAATCCTCCTAAGGCCCACTGTACTGTTTATTTGACATTCAATCTGTTGATTTGGTCATAAAGACCTAGATGAAGGGAAAAAATAAATATCAGCTTGATTCTAAAACTTTTATGGCCCCCAAAACGTTTTTAATGGTCGAAATTCATTCAACACTATTTCCTGTAATGTAGTCCACTTGAGATTGAGATATAATTCATTTTTTTTTCATATCATAAAATGATATATAAAAATAGGTGGACGGCATGGATGATACACATACATCATGGTGGGCTCCACAGAGCACCGACCACCAGCCAATGGCTGGTGTTAGGGGGAGTAGTCAATTTGTTCCCCACCATAGCAAACACATGTGATTTAATCTCCCTGTTTCCTACCATATGGTCCACTTTAGCCTTTGATCTAGATGATTTTTGGTTTCATGCCCTATAATAATATTTCAAAATATATAGACAGCTTAGATAGGACACATATCTTTTTTTAGGCCCTATAGGGCCCCTTATACCCTAAACGTACTAAGTAAATCCTGTGGGGCCCACCATGATTTATTCATTTTATCCACTCCTTCCATCCATTTTAACATATAATTTTATTACATAAGCTCAAAATTGATGCCTATAAAAATCTGAAGTGGACCACATCATAGGAAACAGTATAAATTGAACGTCTATCATTGAAAAATTTTGGGAGGCCACTGAAGTTTTGGATCAAGTTGATATTTTAGTTTTCCCTTCATCCATGTATTTGTGATCTATTGAACAGGTTGTATGACAAATAAAAATCACTATAGGCCATAAGAAGATTTCAACGGTGGAAATCATTATTCCCACTGTTTCATGTGGTATGGTCCACTTCAGCTTTGGATATGCTTTAATTGTGGACTCAACCACTAAAATGATCTGGAAAAATGGATTGACAGTGTGGATAAACCATGACTTTGGGCCACGAGCTTAAAAATAAAGTCAATCCATGACTTGGGTCGGCCACACCACATATTATAGTTGAGAGGGTTACCCTCCCATTAAAATATTCATAATCATTTATTGGGCCCACCTAGATGTGGTTCATAGATCCAGCCCATTCATTATGTGTGTCCCACTTGGATAAGGAGTCAGCCCAAGTTTCATACACATCCAAAACTCATGTAGGCCCCAACAATTAAATGCTTTTATATGTTTTAGGGATGTCTTCACATAGTTTTAGATGTTATGGGCCACCTGATTTTCGTATACGACTGATTTTTGGACTTAAAGGGAACACATCAATTGCATGGTGTTGATATTCAACACACATCATGGTGGGGTGCACACAGATTAACCTCATTAGAAGTTCCCATGAGGTGACCTTATAGTACCATTTCACTATTTAGGTAACTCCCTTATGGGTGTTACTCTGTTGAGGGTCGAATATTACATATTAGACCCCAGTTATTACATGGATTTACGACCATGAAAATGTTTAAAAGCCTGTTTAAATCGTGTTTGTGTTGCAGGGCGAATTTACGAGCATGTGACTGAAAAGGATGCTAAGAGCGTGGATTTAACGTTCTGATGTCACCAAGGTTAGGTAAAGACTCCAAGGAACCAAGATCCACGGATTTACATGCCAGGGATCTCCGAAAATCAAGAAACTGAAGCTTAAGTGGCCCAAAATTGGTCCGAAATGCAAGATCACGGGTATCCCCTCATCCGTTCGGCTCGAAACTTCATATATGGTCTGAGGGACATAAATTAACCATACACGTATAATTTCAGTCATTGGATATCTCGAGAAGTGGGCCAACGGGTAGATCAGCCCCTTAATTCATTAAGTCGGGCCCTCCTGCAATTTGGATATACCTCAATTTTGGTCCCAACTGTTTCAAAGATACAAGAGAAGAAATGGATGGAATGAATCTCTCAAGAACATCACAATGGACCTCACCTTGGGTGGCAAGTGCATAGTGCACATGTGCACTAACGGTGCACTGTAAATGCAATGTCTTTGACCGACGGAATTCAAAAAAAAAACTAAAAAAAGGATACTTCTTTCCAGCGCTCGAACAGAGCTTGCGGACGATTTTTCATGGGCCACCATGATCAATCATACGGATGATCGGGACCGTCTATCAGACCTAAAAGGCCCCACTTACCATGGCCTAGGTGGCTAAATTTCAAAAGGCATCAGAGATCAGTTTTTGATCGTCCAAAAGCAAAACAGACGGTAAGAAGATCCAGTATAATGGGCCACTCTAAACTTGAAAAAATCCCACATTTCTTGCTTGATTTTTCATTGGGAATCAAATGGATGGAGTGGATTTCTCATTAAATCCTGAATGAGGACCCTACTAAGATCCAGCGTAAGAGAACGCGGTCCCTGTTCGCAAACGTCCGAGGAAGTGTGATCTAAGTGGCCCACCTCCTTTGTCTAAATAGGTAATCTGAACCATCCACATTTTTGGACGGTGAGAAATACCCTAGCTATGGTGTCCACGTATTCCCATACACGCACACATCAGAGGTCTACATGCAGATGGAGATTGGACGGTGGAATGAAAAGTCTTGCGGACCGCACTGAAATCAATCCAATCTCTCCATTCCATGATGGTCTTTCATCGTGAATCCAGTGGACGGCATGGATTTTGCAAAATAACAGTAAAAGGGGACCCACCGACTTCAACACCGGAAGGTTACGCAGCTCTGTTCCGCGTCCGAGAAAATCGGCTGATGTGGGCCATTATGTGATCGCAGAGGTGATCGGATTGATGATCTGATCCGTCCAAAAGATGCTGATTTGGGTTCTGCTTCCATCCTTGAAGCCAGATCAGAGATCCAGGACTGTTAGTCATCATAAATCTGAGCTATTGGGAGTCAGTTTCCGAGTTTGCGAAATAGAGTCGGTGATGCAAACCGACTTGCGTACGCACGTACGCATGCCCATAACTGACTCCCATCTACCGACCCTGCTTCTTATAAGAAAGAGAGAGAGAACGTGTGGAGATACACACCTGGAGGCTAGAGCTTTGAACGTGGAGCTTGGCCTGACGTGGAGCAAAGGGAGAGAGAGAGGAGCTTTGTTTTTTCACTTTTCTTTTCCTTTTCTTTTTCTCTTTATTTATTTGGATTTAGCCTAATCATGTTATCAGGCTAAACCTCTAAGCTAGGGCTAAGAGGTGAAGCTTGTAGTGTGATGGGAGAGCTCCATGCTTGTACCTTTTGTCTAGATTGACTGATGTTGATTATAGTTTCATTAAGAGAATATTTCTAGTCTTTAATGGTCTATTGTGACTGAAATTATAATGGGTCTGAGATGGCTTTGAATATTTTCTTTTCCTTTTAATGTTTATGACGTCAGGAAGCCCTGTTGTTTACCATCGTCCCCTGGGCATGGTCAGATGTCGGTACCCTTTCTGACCTTCATAACAGGTTGATTGGTTGGTAATTAGTTTAATTCTGTTGTTTGCTTTGTCTCCTAGGCATGGTTTGGTGATGGAATCCATTCTAATTCATATACCCTTCATCTCTTGAAAACTAGATCAATGACAGTTCAGTAAATTCCATGATTCATGAAACAGGCATAAGATCTCCCTGATCTCTACAAGTGGATCCTCTGAATCCCTAGTTTCCTTTCCTCTGAAGTTCTTAAGTTTTAGATAATTAGTTCACAATTATTTCCTCAATTCCTAGTTGATTTAAATTTCATCTTATTATAGTTCTAGTTCTAGTTAATTTTAGATTACGTACAAGTTTCAGTCCCTTGGGATTCGACCTCGGTCTTACCGAGTTTATTACTACATCACAACCCTGCACTTGGGGAGTGAACAAGTTTTTGGCGGCATTGCAGGGGACTGTTGGATACGTTTTTTTAAAATTAATTAGTTTTAGGATTAGTTTAGGATTAGATTTTCTTTTTAGAAATTTTTAATTCTAGGTTTAGAAGCTTAGTTATTTTCCTTATTAGAAATTTTTCATAACTTTAGAAACTTGCTATTCTTCCTTCTATCTGATTTTTAGAACTAACTCAATTTTTCTGTTTTATAGGAAACTTCTAATTTATTAAGCTCTTTCTAATTCTTCTTTCTTTGGAATTTCTTCTTTTCTCTAGAAATTAATTTACTTTTAATTAGGACTTTCTATTCTTAGAAACTAACTTATTTTGTTTTATTTTGCAGATTCTTAACCTAGGACTCCAAATTTGGTAACTTCTTTCCATCTTTCCTTTTATTTTCTAGATTTCTACTTCTGTTCTCTTAGGTCTAGGTAGAATTTAAATCGAGAGCTGAGTGTGTTTTATGCCCCAGTGGGCACGCGACAACACTCGACGTCTCGTGACTGAAGGAGGATTAGTTGAGGGGTTGACTGTCCATCGCAGGACTAGACACCACTTGAATTCTCTTGAGACAGAGGAGGTTATGGCTGAAAATCAACCTCACACTACCCCAACCTAGGGTTGAGGAAGTACATGATGAGAATGAGGTGCACCACGCACCCCCGCCTCGTACTTTACGAGATTATTTACAACCGGCGGGGGTGAGTACGTCCTCATGCATGATTTTTCCTGCGAATACAGGACATATGGACATCAAGCCAGGGGTTATCCAACTCCTTCCCAAGTTCCATGGGCTTGAATCTGAAGAACCATACTTGCATCTGAAAGAGTTCGACGAAATCATAGGCACCTTATATTTCCCTAATGTATCTGAAGATACAATTAGGCTGAAACTCTTCCCATTTTTCTTAAAAGAAAAAGCCAAGACGTGGTTACATTCACTGCGTCCTAGGTCCATTGGCACATGGAATGATATGCAGAGGAAATTTATAAAGAAATTTTTTTCACATCATAAGACAATTACCCTCAGGAGAGCAATCATGAACTTTGCCCAAAAGGAAGATGAAACATTCTTCCAATGTTGGGAAAGGTTCAAGGATCTGGTTAATGCATGTCCACAACATGGCTTTGAAATATGGTGCATTACGAATTTTTTCTATGATGGGCTAACATCTTCCATGCGCCAAATGGTCGAGACAATGTGTAACGGATATTTCATCAATAAAAATGTCGACGAGGTATGGGATTACTTCGATAGTCTCACTGAAAAAACACAATCATGGGACTATTACCCAAGGACGAATGCTACGTTTAGGCCAACTCATTCAAGGGAAAAAGGAGGAATATATCTCCTGAAAGAGGATGATGATCTTAACGCTAAGGTGGCTAATCTCACCAGAAAATTTGAGGCCATGGAAGGAAAAAAGGAAAAGGTTACTGAGTGTGTTTGCGGCATCTGTGATTGCAACATTCATACTACTGAAAATTGTCCTTCAATACCTGCTTTTCGAGAAGTATTGAATGAACAATCTAATGCCGTAAATAACTATCAAAGACCTTTCAATGGACCACCCTCTAATACATACAATCATGGTTAGAAAAATCATCCAAATTTCAGTTGGAGGAATGGACCAACGGCTACACCTCAAGGTTTCCTAAACCAAAATCCAACTCAAGAGCAACCTCAAGAGGATTTGATTCTAAAACATTTTTAAAAGCAAGAGCTTTTCAATCAGGGTATGATGCAAGCCTTTCAAGACCTTACGAAAGCAATACATGAACTTAAGGCTGAAAATACGATTGAAAACAAGGGGAGCTTCCCAGCTCAACCTCTTCCCAATCCTAAACCGCAATATGAAGTTAGTGACCCAAGCTCTTCAAATCAAATGGGGCACGGTAAATCCATCACCACTCTTAGGGGTGGGAAGATTATTGATAAAACCCTTCCGGTTAGGCCCGAAAAGCCTCAAGAATCAAAAGAGGACAACAATGATGGACCTAGTGGCGCCTCACAAAAATTTGAACCGGAACCTCTAGAAAAGCCAGTTGCTCCGTTTCCCCAACGGTTGGTTGAACCAAAACGTCTATCTAACTCTCAGGATATCCTAGAGGTGTAGAAATAAGTGAAAGTCAATATTCCTCTGCTTGATATTGTAAAACAGATTCCTTTATATGCAAAATTTCTAAAGGACTTATGCACTACCAAACGATGAAAAAGTGTTCAAAAGAAGATCTCCTTAACTGAGAAAGTGAGTGCCATCCTGAAACAAGACGTGCCGTAAAAATTCAAAGATCCCGGTTGCCCAACCATATCATGTGTAATCGGAAACTATCGAATTGATCACGCACTTCTTGACTTAGGAGCGAGCGTCAATCTAATTCCCTACTCAGTATACCAACAGTTAGGCTTAGGTGAATTAAAACCCACTCGAACCATACTATAACTTGCTGATCGTTCTGTTCGTGTACCAAGAGGGATCATCGAGGATGTGCTGGTCCAGGTTGATAGATTCTACTACTCTGTTGATTTTATCATCTTGAACACCGAACCCATCAATGATACGAGCACTCAGATTCCCGTCATCCTTGGTCGCCCATTCCTATCCACTTCAAATGTAATTATTAATTGCAGGAATGGTGTTATGACTATGTCTTTTAGAAATTTGACATTGGAATCGAATATCTTTTTCAATAACGACAGCAACTCAGAGGATGATGACGATTTTCACAATGTTAACATGATTGATTCTTTTGTGGAAGATAGAACACCTATCACCTTATCCTCTGATCCTCTAAAGACGTGCCTGGCCCACTCCCATGATCTTGATGATGATATAATTAGGGAGACGTGTGTCATGCTTAATACTGCACTGGTACTTGAAGTTAACCGGTGGAGGCCACAAATTGAAGAGTTGCCCCAAACTGATGTGGTGCCTCTACCGTCTAACCTCAAGCCACCGAAGCTTGACATAAAACCTTTGCCCTATGATTTAAAATATGCTTATTTAGGTCAAGATGAGACATACCCGGTGGTGATCTCTACCCACCTGAAAAAAACAGGAGAGTATGCTCATATCTACTCTCATTGAGCATAAGGGAGCTCTTGGATGGATGATAGCGGACCTCAAGGGAATTAACCCATCGATTTGTACTCACCGCATATATCTTGAGGATAATGCAAAGGCTGTTCAGCAATCACAACGTAGACTAAATCCAAACATGAAGGAAGTGGTTAAGGCCGAGGTTCTCAAACTATTAGAAGTGGAGATCATATACCCCATATCTGATAGTCAATGGGTGAGTCCAACTCAGGTGGTTCCTAAGAAGTCCAGGATCACCATCGTAGCCAATGCCAATAATGAACTCGTGCCGACCAGAGTTACTACTGGTTGGAGAATGTGCATTGACTACAGGAAGCTGAATACCGTCACTAGGAAGGACCACTTTCCTTTACCCTTTATAGATCAGATCTTGGAAAGGTTAGCTGGTCATTCCTATTACTGTTTCCTTGACGGGTATTCAGGTTATAATCAGATTGAAATCGCCCCTGAAGATCAGGAAAAGACCACATTCACATGTCCCTATGACACCTTTGCTTACAGAAGGATGTCATTCGGGTTATGTAATGCCCCTACCACCTTTCAGCGATGCATGATGAGTATATTTTCTGACATGGTGGGGAAATATCTAGAGGTCGTCATGGACGATTTCTCTGTTTTCGGTTCATCTTTCAGCGAGTGCTTAGCAAGTCTTAAATGTGTGCTGAAAAGATGTGAAGAAAAAAATTTGGTACTTAACTGGGAGAAGTGCCATTTTATAGTTCAAAAGGGAATTATCCTTGGGCATATCATCTCGTCCAAAGGAATCAAGGTAGATAAGGTAAAAATTGATCTTATCTTTAACCTACCTCCACCCAAGAACATCAGAGACGTACGATCCTTCTTAGGACACGCAGGATTTTACCGACGATTCATAAAGGACTTTAGTATCCTCTCTCGTCCTTTATGTAATCTTCTTCAAAAGGATACACCATACGAGTGGACTGAGCAATGCCAAGAAGCTTTCACTAAACTTAAGGACATGTTAACCACTGCACCTATCATGCAGCTACCCGACTGGAGTCTTCCTTTTGAACTTATGTGCGATGCCTCTGATTATGCTCTTGGAGCGGTTCTAGGCCAAAGAAAAGATAAGCGGCCTTACGTCATTCACTACGCAAGTAGGACTCTAAATCCTGCCCAAGTGAACTATTCGACTACGGAAAAGGAACTCTTAGCCATAGTGTTCACTTTGGACAAATTTAGGTCCTACCTGATCGGATCCAAGATCATCATCTACACAGATCATGCGGCACTTAAGTATTTTCTTTTCAAGAATGATTCTAAGCCCCGCCTAATACGATGGATCCTTCTACTCCAAGAATTTGATTTAGAAATTAAAGACAAAAAGGGAGTAGAGAACGTAGTGGCTGATCACCTTTCTCGCCTTAATACCTCTGATTCCCTTGAGGTGACCCATATCAATGACATGTTCCCTGATGAACAACTGTTTAGAGTCTCTCATTCACCTTGGTTCGCTGATATTGCTAATTATCTTGCTACATGTGCTATACCGACACACTGGACGTCACAAGATAAGAAGAAATTCTTTACCAAGGTGCGTAACTTTTTCTGGGATGATCCATATTTGTTTAAATATTTTCCAGACCAAATCTTAAGGAGATGTGTGCCAGACGATGAGCATCAGAGTGTCATCTCCTTCTGTCACTTATATGCCTGTGGTGGTCACTTTTCTGCCAAAAAGACCACGGTCAAGATTCTACAGTGTGGCTTTTACTGGCCCACTATGTTCAGGAACACTCATGAGTTTTACAAAGCTTGTGAGCGTTGTCAAAAATTAGGAGCATTGTCCCGTCGAAATATGATGCCTTTGAATCTCATCCTTATCATTGAAGCATTTGATTGCTGGGGCATTGATTTCATGGGACCATTCCCCCAATCATTTGAAAATCTGTATATTTTGCTCGTCGTAAACTATGTCACTAAATGGGTCGAAGCAATTCCGTGCCGCAAAAATGACCATCGCACGGTCATTAAATTTTTGAAAGAAAATATCTTGTCGCAGTTCGGAACGCCTCGAGCCATCATTAGTGACGGGGGCTCACACTTTTGTAATAGACCATATGAGAGTTTAATGAAGAAATACGGTATCTCTCATAAGGTGAGCACCCCATACCATCCACAGACAAGTGGACAAGCTGAGATTTCTAATAGAGAGATCAAACATATTCTGGAAAAAATGATTAACCCCAACCGTAAGGATTGGTCAATCCGATTGACCGATGCCTTATGGGCGTACCGTACTGCTTTTAAAACTCCTATTGGAACATCTCCCTTTAGACTTGTCTATGGGAAGGCCTGTCACTTGCCTGTGGAATTGGAACATAAAGCATATTGGGTGATTAAAAATCTAAATTTCAATCTAGACAGCGCTGGCTCGCTACGCAAACTTCAGTTAAATGAACTTAAAGAAATCCGGAACGATGCGTACGAGAACTCGAGAATTTACAAGGACAGGATGAAGGCGTTTCATGATCAACGTATTCTATGGAAATTATTCACGCCAGGTCAGAAAGTCCTTTTGTACGATTCTCAACTACATCTCTTTCTGGGTTAGCTTCGATCTCGTTGGACCGGTCCTTACATTGTTATTACTACTTATCCTTATGGGGCCGTCGAGATAAGAGATCCCGACAATGGCAAGGAGTTTAAAGTAAATGGACATTGATTAAAGCCATTTGTCGAGACATTTGATTCAGAGGACATGTCCATGCCTCTGATTGCTCTTGTTTACCAAGACTGATCTCCTAGTCTGATGGAGGTATAGGTAGGTTTATCACTTTCATAGGACTAGGATTGTTACTTTAATTGTCTGGCTGAAGACGGTAAACTTAGCACTCCTGGGAGGCAACCCAGATTTTTAGTTAGTTAATTCAATGTTTGTGGGTAACATTATTGCAAACCCTCACGAGACTACAACTCGTCCACTAGGGGTAACCTAGGGGTTTAAAGGCTTGTTGCATATGCTAAATGCAATCGAGAGCACCTGCGAAAGTGGTATAGGTACGATTTTATTCGTTGTTATTTTTATTTTATTTTCTCTCTTAGCTGACAAGCTTCCATGCTGTGATTTTTGGAAACTCTCTCGATTCGTTATCCAGGTACTATTTTCCCATAACTTCTCATTTACTCTTGTTGTTCCATGTGCATGGTATATTTATATCTTTTACATTGAGGACAATGTAGATTTTAGGTTGGGGGTGGGAGATTAGGTTACCTAATCAGTGTTTTCTTGGTCTTGAGAAAAAATTGAGAAAATTTTTAATTTTCTAAAATTTCTTATGATTTCAAAGTGATTTTGACGGATATTCTTAACTTAGAATTTCAAGATTCGTGATGTTGATAATTTGTGACTCTTAGATTCAGTATCTGTTAGACTTCACCATTAAGTTTGAATCTGTAATCCATGATTGGAAGTTATAAACATTGATTGAGTCATGATTTCACATGTCACATCTCGCTTCCACATTAAGTTTTCAGTTTGATATTGAAGGGTTAATTTGGTAATCACTAAATAAGGAACCTGTTTGAAATTTGCCCATCATGATCAATTAAAGAAAAAAAAAAAAGAAAAAAAGATACCTTTGGAAAGATTTTGGTGAATAATCCTCACCATAGGTTTGCTCCCTATACGTGTGGAGTTAATTCCCCATGAATGATGTGTGAAAAAGGTCTGGGTGTACAGTCCTCACCATAGGTTTGCTCCCTGTAGGTGAGGATTTGATTCCCCTTCTTGACATTACTTTTACTAAAAAAATTAAAGGTTAAAAGAAAGAAAAAGAATAATCTATGAGGCACATGTTAGTTTTGGTTTTGGTTGTCATGAGTTCTCTTGTTGGTTACCAATGATATCATGAAATTGACGATTGGATCTCTTAATGTTACTAAGCCGAGACTACACTATACACTCATGGATTTTAATGTTTAGAAATTTTTTAATTAGCGAATTAATATTTTGAACTTGACTAGGAAGTTTACCATGTGCTCGAGTCTAGGAAAAAGTAATACCCAACATTCATGAATCTTAGAATTCTAATGCTTGGATTATTTTTCAAATATCACTTGGGTCTACAAAATCTCTTATATCAATCCCAACTTAATTTTCGCATACCTTGCTTGGGACTAGCAAGATGCTGGTTGGGGGTTGTGTTGAGGGTCGAATATTACATATTAGACCCCAGTTATTACATGGATTTACGACCATGAAAATGTTTAAAAGCCTATTTAAATCGTGTTTGTGTTGCAGGGCGAATTT
The DNA here is from genome assembly GCA_037074715.1 of Magnolia kwangsiensis. Taxonomy (NCBI): domain Eukaryota; kingdom Viridiplantae; phylum Streptophyta; class Magnoliopsida; order Magnoliales; family Magnoliaceae; genus Magnolia; species Magnolia kwangsiensis. The sequence goes on from CM073583.1 coordinate 87,773,144, forward strand.
ACGAGCGTGTGACTGAAAAGGATGCTAAGAGCGTGGATTTAACGTTCTGATGTCACCAAGGTTAGGTAAAGACTCCAAGGAACCAAGATCAACAGATTTACATGCTGGGGATCTGCGAAAATCAAGAAACTGAAGCTTAAGTGGCCCAAAATTGGTCCGAAATACAACATCACGGGGATCCCCTCATCTGTTCGGCTCGAAACTTCATATATGGTCTGAGGGACATAAATTAACTGTACACGTATAATTTCAGTCATTGGATATCTCGGGAAGTGGGCTAACGGGTAGATCAGCCCCTTAATTCATTAAGTGGGGCCCTCCTGCAATTTGGATATACCTCAATTTTGGTCCCAACTATTTAAAAGATACGAGAGAAGAAATGGATGGAACGGATCTCTCAAGAACATCACAATGGACCCCACCTTGTGTGGCAAGTGCATAGTACACATGTACACTAACGGTGCACTGTAAATGCAATGTCTTTGACCGACAGAATTCAAAAAAAAAACCAGAAAAAGGAAACTTCTTTCCAGCACTCGAACAGAGCTTGCAGACGATTTTTCATGGGCCACCATGATCAATCATATGGATGATCGGGACCGTCTATCAGACTTACAAGGCCCCACTTACCATGGCCTAGGTGGCTAAATTTCAAAAGGCATCAGAGATCAGTTTTTGATCGTCCAAAAGAAAAACAGACGGTAAGAAGATCCGGTACAATGGGCCACTCGAAACTTGAAAAAATCTCACATTTCTTGCCTGATTTTTCATTGGGAATCAAATGGATGGAGTGGATTTCTCATTAAATCCTGAATGAGGACCCTACTAAGATCCAGCGTAAGAGAATGCAGTCCCTGTTCGCAAACGTCCAAGGAATTGTGATCTAAGTGGCCCACCTCCTTTGTCTAAATAGGTAATCTGAACCATCCAACGTTTCCGGACGGTGAGAAATATCCTAGCTATGGTGTCCACGTATTCCCATACACGCACACATCAGAGGTCTACATGCAGATGGAGATTGGACGGTGGAATGAAAAGTCTTGTGGACCGCATTGAAATCAATCCAATCTCTCCATTCCATGATGGTCTGTCGTCGTGAATCCAGTGGACGGCGTGGATTTTGCAAAATAACAGTGAAAGGGGACCCACCAACTTCAACAGCGGAAGGTTACGCAGCTCTGTTCCGCGTCCGAGAAAATCGGCTGATGTGGGCCATTGTGTGATCGCAGAGGTGATCGGATTGACGATCCGATCCATCTAGAAGATGCTGAGGTGGGTTCTGCTTCCATCCTTGAAGCCAGATCAGAGATCCAGGACCGTTAGTCATCATAACTCTGAGCTGTTGCGAGTCATTTTTTGAGTTTGCGAAATAGAGTCGGTGATGCAAACCGACTTGCGTACGCACGTACGCATGCCCACAACCGTCTCCCATCTACCAACCCTGCTGCTTATAAGAAAGAGAGAGAGAACGTGTGGAGATACACACCTGGAGGCTAGAGCTTTGGACGTGGAGCTTGGCCTGACGTGGAGCAAAGGGAGAGAGAGAGGAGCTTTGTTTTTTCACTTTTCTTTTCCTTTTCTTTTTCTCTTTATTTATTTGGATTTAGCCTAATCATGTTATCAGGCTAAACCTCTTAGCTAGGGCTAAGAGGTGAAGCTTGTAGTGTGATGGGAGAGCTCCATGCTTGTGCCTTTTGTCTAGATTGACTGATGTTGATTATAGTTTCATTAAGAGAATATTTCTAGTCTTTAATGGTCTGTTGTGACTGAAATTACAATGGGTCTGAAATGGCTTTGAATATTTCCTTTTCCTTTTAATGTTTATGACGTCAGGAAGCCCTGTTGTTTACCATCGTCTCCTGGGCATGGTTGGATGTCGGTACCCTTTCTGACCTTCATAACAGGTTGATTGGTTGGTAATTAGTTTAATTTTGTTGTTTGCTTTGTCTCCTGGGCATGGTTTGGTGATGGAATCCATTCTAATTCATATACCCTTCATCTCTTGAAAACTAGATTAATGACAGTTCAGTAAATTCCATGATTCATGAAACAGGCATAAGATCTCCCTGATCTCAACAAGTGGATCCTCTGAATCCCTAGTTTCCTTTCCTCTGAAGTTCTTAAGTTTTAGATAATTAGTTCACAATTATTTCCTCAATTCCTAGTTGATTTAAATTTCATCTTATTATAGTTCTAGTTCTAGTTAATTTTAGATTACGTACAAGTTTCAGTCCCTTGGGATTCGACCTCGGTCTTACCGAGTTTATTACTACATCACAACCCTGCACTTGGGGAGTGAACATACTCTAACCATGTAGGGCCCACCTTGATATATTTTATGTATATCGACACCGTCCATATATTTTTCCATCATATTTTAAGATGTGATTTCAAATCATAAGAACTCAATAATCTCAGGTGGGCCATACCAATCAAAATAATGATGAATAACTATTAAAAACCTTTTGAAGGCCACAAAAGTTTTGGATCAATTTGATCTTTATAGTTTACCTTCATCTAGATCTTCTTTACATTATCAACAAGTTGGATTGCAAATAAACATTACTAAAACCTTACGATGGGCTCTTTATAATTTTTAACGGCGAGGTACTGTATTATCATTCTTTCCAGTGGTGTGCCCCACTTAAGATTTAAATCTACACAATTTTTTATACTCAACCCAAAAATGGGTTGGAGAAACATAGGGGCGGCAAGGATATACAACACATCATCAAAATCTCACTTTTGTTATCTAACTTTTCAATTTTTCTTGTCAAAATACAAAATCTAGTTTTCTTTTTTAAAATATATATTTTTTTTTTTACAATTTGTCAATTTTTTCACAATTTTGTTTAATTTCTTAAATTTTCTTTTTCAAAATATCATTTTTTTTAATCTCACTTTTGTTACATAACTTTTCAATTTTTCTTGTCAAAATACAAAATCTAGTTTTCTTTTTTAAAAAATATATTTTTTTTACAATTTGTCAATTTTTTCACAATTTTGTTTAATTTTTTAAATTTTCTTTTTGAAAATATCATTTTTTTTATCGAAATCTTTTTTTTTTCCAAAATCAACAACATTATTCAAAGTTCTTTTTTTTTTTTCAAAATCTAGATTTTTATAAAATTACAGTTTTTTTTTTCAAAATTTAAATTTTTCTTAAACATTGTTAATTATTTTTCTAAGCTTTTCAACTATTTTTTTTTTTCAAAATTCATAATTTTTTTGAGCTTCTTAATTTTTGACCTGAGCATTAGAAACAGTTTAGGACCATCTCTAATAGAGACGGTCTTTGACAGGGGTATAAGACGGCTAAGGACCGTCTCTAATAGAGATGGTCTTTGATAGTCTTAGATTACAAGTAAAAGACAGCCAATGACCGTCTCTAATGTAGACGGCTAATGACAGTCTTAAATGACCACATATAAGATGGTCAAAGACCGTCTCTAATGCGAATGGTCTTTGACCGTCTCAGATGACCGCATATAAGACAATCAAAGACTGTCTTAAATGATTTGTGGACGTACAACATTTTAAGACAATATTAGGGATGGTCAAGAGCCATTTAAAATTTTAGACCGATTTACAGCCATCTTTAAACCAAAGAATTTTAGAGACGGTCCACCACCGTCTCAAAATCTGTCTTTTTTTTTTTATACCATTTTTCATGTAGTGAATCGCCTTGTTAAATACCTCAGCTAATCCATTGGCCGATCGATAGTAGAGTGTTGAGAATGAATGATGAATATTGAATTTCAGACAGCTTCTCCATGCCCCTATTCTTGAAAGGAGTGACATTGTCAGTGATGATTTTTTTTGGGATGCCATGACGATAAATTATTACGTGTCAGATGAAATTAATGACGTCCTTCTCTTTAACACTTCGTAATGCAATTGCCTCTATCCACTTGGAGAAGTAGTCTATTACTGCCAATATGTATTATTTTCCTTTAGACAACGGTGAATTTATGAGGCCAATAACATCGAGTCCCCATACAGTAAAAAGCCAGGAAGTAACCATCTGATGAAGATCTTCAGGGGGTATATGTATAATATCCCCATGAATCTGACATTCGTGACATCGCTTCACATAATTTATAGCATCTTTAAACATTATGGGCAATAATATCCCATTCGGTGCACTCAATGGAATAAATTTCACCCAACCTGATGCGCCCCACATTCCCCAATATGTGCCTCTCGCAATACTTGACCTGCTTCCTCCTCGTCCAAACATTGCAGAAATATTTCATTATAAGATCTTCTTTATAATGTCTCATTACATATAATAAATCTTTTCAATCTCTGTTTAATTTGCAATTTCAACACTCGATCTTCTAGTAGGATATCATACTTGAGATAGTTAACAAAAGGCTGACGCCAATCGTCTATTGTCACCTCTAGACGCGATATGGGGAGTGCTTCAATGGCATCACTGATGATTTCTGCTGAGGACAAAAATCTTCTTTCTTCAATTGTCACTTGGAGGGGGCTTCGATCTGGGCAAGATAGCGCTGGTGGTAAACTAGCCAAAGCATCTGCCTTTGCATTCTCGTACGGCGGTACATGCTTGATCTCGACGTGTAGGAATTGTTTTAACAAATGTTGCACTTTGCGACGATATGGCAAAATCTCTTGTTTTCTTATTTCAAAATCAATTGTTAACTGATTTATAACCAGCTTGAAATCCCCATAAATTCGCAGTGTCTTTATCTTCAATTTGTTCGCTATCTCCATTTCAATGATGAGGGTGTTATACTTGGCTTCATTATTCGTGCATGCAGTACCTAACGTGAAAGAATAAGGTAATAAATTACCTTGGGGATGATAAATATCACTCTGGCTCCCACTCCTGTCGCTCGTGATACACCATCAAAAAATATTTGCCATGAATTTGATGATTCGATCATCATGACTTGCTCGTTGGGAAATTCATCAAGAATGACTTCGTTATCTGTTACTGGGTGAGCCGCCGAAAACTTTGCGACTGCCTGCCCATTTACTACCTTCGCTGACTCGTATGTAATCTTATATTTTGATAGCAACAGCATCCACTTTGCCAATCTTCCTGATAACATCAACCTTGTCATTAAAAACTTGATGGGGTCTGCTCGAGATATCAGAGTTATGTCATGGGACAAACAATAATGTCTTAGCTTCTGGACTGCGAATATCAATGCCATACATACTTTTTCAATCAGCGTATAATTGCATTTTGCACCTATTAAAGTTCGACTTAGATATAGAGTGCCCCTTCCTTCCTGCTTTCGTTCACTTGCGCCAACAAGGCTCCCAATGAATTTTCGACCACTGATATATATAGGATAAGAGGTTTACCCTTCACCGAAGCTATTAGTACTAGAGGTTGTTTCAACAATTCTTTAATTGAGTCAAAGAAATTTTGGTAAGACTTGTCCCATATAACTTCCATTCCTTTCTTCGTTAAGTGAGAAAATGGCTGGCATCTTCCCGCCAGATTTGAGATAAAGCGGCAAATATATGCTAATTTCACTTGCAAGCTTTTCAGTTCCTTAACTTTCCTTGGATCAATCTCGATTCCCCTATGCCTTACAACGAAACTGAGAAATTTCCCTGAGGATACTCTGAATGCACATTTGGCTGAGTTCATTTTTAATAGTTTCTTTTTGCGTTTGTTGAATACCGAAGCCATATGCTCGTTGTGTTTATCGTGGTGGTTTAATCTAACTACCATATCATCTACATCGCACTCAACATGTTTGTGCATCATGTCTTGAAATATGTTTTGCATCGCCCTCTGATATGTCACGCCTGCATTCTTAAGACCGAACGACATAACTTTATAGCAATATATCCCCAAGGAAGTTCTGAAAGCTGTTGCTTCTTCATCTTCAGGGGCCATTCTTATTTGATTATAACCAGCATAGCCATCCATAAAGGACAGGACAGCATACTGCGTCGTACTGTCAATTAACAGCTCAGTAATCGGCAATGGAAAATCGTCGTTGAGGCAAGCTTCATTTAGATCTCTGAAGTCGACGTAAACCCTGATCTGTCCATTTTTCTTCTTTACTGGGACAACATTTGATATCCATTTAGGATATTTAACTTCTTTGATGAACCTGACTTTTATTAGCTTTCTTATTTCTTCTTTTATCAGAGGGACCAGGTCTGGATGAAATTGCCTTTGTTCTTGTTTGATCAGCCTCTTATCTTTGGAGATATTCAATCTATGCATTGCCACTGATGGTTCTAGGCCTAGCATTTCTACACACGTCCAGGTGAAGACATCTTTGTTCTCTTTCAGAAGCTTGATATATCGATCAATTTCTTCTTCTAGTAGACTGACACTTATAAATGTATTTCGCGGTTCTTCTTCCTTTCCCAAATTTATCTCTCGCAAACTGTCAATTGTCAGTTGCCCTCCGTCTTTCATCTGCTTCGGCGTTGTTTCAGGATTTCTGACCATTTCAGAGTCTGTTTCTTCTGCCTGGTTGACTGTAACCATGTTTACTAAGGCTTCTGCCCCCAATCCGTGAAACTTTTCTCACTTTTTCTGATTAACTCCGATCAGATTCTGAATTTCCTTTCCATAGTTCAAGGCAACTGGTTCATCGTAATCAAAGCCCATATTCTTCATGATTTTCCTGCTTGTCGGACTATATCTCTCAAGATCTTCGAATGTTAATTTTCCATGCCTCACATTACTATCGATTGTTTCTTCTATCTTTACTTTTGAAGGGGCGTAGAATTCAATTAGCTTTGGGTATTTTACGTTGGGCTTGACGTGAAATATTTTTGGTATGAGAGGGAATGACTTACTCCTTTCAGTATACGGGAGTGACATTTTGTAATTAGAATGTAGAATTTCTAATTGTTCCTGTGGCAATAATGTTAACGGTGGTTGTCCTGGCTGTCGCAGATGCTTTGGCACAAAATAAAATTCTTTCTTGCATTTTCTGTTCCAGGCGATTCTGTATCTCTTTCCTTCACTATTTCCATGTAAACATTTCCTGGGGCCTTATTTTCATCGTTCCTCTTCTCCTCCTTTTTAGCGAATTCAACATAATAACCGGCATCTGCATAGAAGGCTTCAGCTTTTGTATATGGCCTCGCATCAGCTAGTACTTTGTGTTGCACCCCGTCTTTGCAGTATTTGAAGCACTAATGTAGGGTGGAAGGTATGATGACATATCGGTGTATCCACGGTCTTCCCAGGAGGTTACATGTCATCAGTGCATTTATCACATGGCAGACAACATTTGTTGTTAACTCTCCTATTTCCAGTGTTATTGTGATCTTACCAAGTGCACGCTGTCCGTCTTGATTAAAGCCCTGTATCATCATTCGACTAGGGCATAGGTTCGAATGTCGATAACCTTATTCATTCAACATCATTAATGGTAATAGGTTTACCATAGACCCATTATCGGGCATTATTCACTTGACCTGTTTACCACGGATATGACCTATGATCATCAGTGGCCTATTATATTCCCTATCACAAATTAGTTCATTGTCGGAAAACGAGATAACTAGCATACAATCTCCCTGTTCTTCATTCTCCATCCTAGTCAGCAATACTTCCTTAATATCATTGTCAGATAAAGCTTTGATCAACCTTTGTCAGGAGTCTTCTGATAATCTTAGAGCATCATAAACACTTAGCTAAGTTGGTATGCCTTTCATGTGGCTTATGATGTCATAAATCACCTTCCCTGTTTCCTTCTCTTTTTCTTTCTTGCCATTATTGCTGCTAGAATGGCTCTTAATTTCTTTTGCTCTTGGTTTTTCACCTTTCGAATTTGGTGGACTGACTATTCTCTTCCCCGATCGCAAGGTAATAATTGTAACTTTCTCCATTATTTTCTGATTATCTGCCTTTGTTTTTCCCTGAGAGTCTTCTCACATAGTAAGCACGTTTACTGTCACTTTTCTGTCCCTTTCTTTCTCTGTTTCGACTAGTATCTCCCCTCTGTTTATCATTCTCTGTATAATACATTTCAGCATGTAACAATTTTCAATCGGATGTCCTACTAAACGGTGATAATGGTAGAAATCTCTTTCTTTTGTTTTCGATGCTTCTTCGGGGCGTTTTGATAGAGGTAGCTCGATTGTTCCGGCTTTCAATAACGGGTTCATCATGGGGAGTATGTCCTCTTTATCGAACACAAAACCCTCGTGAGAATTCAATGATCGGAGTTTTTTGTTATAGAACCTTCCTCTCGGATGATTTGACGACTCTTTCCTTTCTGTTTTCTTGCCCCTGATTTCTCTTGCATCTCGGCTTCTTTTCTCATGCTCAACCACATTTGTAATTAATTTCTGAGATCCTCTTCTAGCTATCTTGTAGTTGAGTGCCGACATTTTTCTAGTCATCAGTTCCAAGGTGTGCACTTTGTAACCAAGTCTCGGAAGGTTTTGATGTCAGCACTGGTGAGACCAAATGCTATTCCTACTTCCATAGAATTTAGCCATATATTCACTTGTTCTTTCTCTTCTGGCAACTGCCTGCAAGAAGCCCCCAAGGTCTTCCATCTGTCTATAAACTTTTCTATCAGCTCTCCTTCTCTCTGTCGCACTGAAGCTAGTTTTGTAATACTGACATCACGTTCTGACGAAAAGAAATTTGACAAAATTGTGTCTTGCATTTATTCTCATGTCCTTATCAACCCAGGTCTTGTCACGCCCCAAACTCAAAAATTAGGCTCACAGAATTTTCGATCGCTGAATCCGGTGCCGACAACCTCCATAGTACCCCATTCTCGGCTCTCGATGCCTATATGCCAGATTTTGATCCTGAGATCCTACAAGGAGGATTTTTCAATGTACATTTATCTCGTAAGAAGCATAACTACAAGTTTACCCTAATCACAAAGGAAACATCATCATCATATATCCATTAATATCAAAAACTTGAGTATAATACAGAAAGAGAAAATACATATATCGATAATCAAAGTTCTAAAAGACAGTTGCACGTTCCGAGCTCAACGCACCTAACGCCACCTGCATACATCTATCGTGCGTAAGCTTATAGAAAGCGTAGAGGGTGGTGAAAGTGTGTGCATAAGGTAAGTGTCAAGTATGCAATATCAGAGCAATGCGAAAATATGTCGATAAGTCCATAAATACCATCATCCTTATCCAAGCTATGCAATGCAAAATCTTAATAAGGCAATATAATATAATAACAAAGCAATGTAGATCAGCTATGCAATGCGGAGACATAGTAAGCCAAATATCATATACTGGGGGTACAATGCAATATGCAAATCCTGACGAGTCCACGAATATAGTTAACCTCATATAAGCCATATAAATGTAGAAATATAGTAACCCAAAATGCTATATATCGTGGATATAATGGAATATGCAGTGCAAATGAAATGACCAAGCTGGAGTGCGAAGTCGGGATAATAGTACGTAGTATTGTAGGTTATGGGGTCCATCACAAGGGACTTTTATCCAAACTAGTCCCATACCTAAATTTGAATAGCCAGACTCAATGTGATAAACTCCTGATCTTAGGCTAGTCGCGTGCCCCAACCAAAATCCTGGCCATTCGAAGGTACGCAACAATTAGTTAAGCACCATCAGCCCGAGCGGATAGTGAATGAATGAATGAATGAGTAAAATGCTGAGTATGCAACTCTTGCTCAATAAGTCCACATATCAGTACCGTACATCTCTGAGATCATCACCGGGGTCTAGTACACTCTACACAGATCACTGCCCACTGAACGCGCAACCATGCAAGTAAAAGAGACCTCACTATCCGCCAGGCTAGTAGTCAACCAATATCTACCCAACACGTCGATAGCGGACCTATTTATGAGCTAGTCAAACTCAGCCTGGCTATGCCCCTTACCCACGGGTAGATAAGGCCATACCCTCTTCCAACCGGCCACAACACAGTGGGAGATGCGGCCTACTGGTATTCGGCACTCAGATGCTCATATATCCACTCGGTCTAGACGTTGGAGCCTCTCCTAGCCACGAAGGTTTAGGGACTTTCACCCAGGGACATCTATGGTATCCCATATAGAAAAAGATTTTTGATGTCCCATCTGGCCATCCACGATATGCCTGTGGAGGTCACGACCCTGATGTCGCTATGGCGTACGGTAGTCATATCACAAAATGCGAGATGCATGAGTCATACCATCCAGTCATACATCAAATCTGCTTGTACCGTGCGTTCATGTAGGGTAACTCTGTCTCTCAGGGAATCCCATATTAATCCACCCAATGGCATGTACTATAATCAATCACTCCTCATAACAAGCATATATATGATGCGTATGGGCATGGATCCTAGAGCTATACTAAGCATGTTATATGATGATGATGTACTCTCCTCATATTAAAGATGGGCCTAGACGGCCTACTCATATCAAGAATGGGCCTAACGAGGCCTAAGGGAAGGTCACAATATGGACATTTAAACATCATCGCCCATCAATGTAGACATTCAACTAACATTACTCCTAAAGAGTGGCCCTCGTAGGGCCAAACATATAGTGGGTCCATGGCCTTACATAAAGACTTTATATACATTACATTGGGCTTCACCAAATGGGCCTCTCATACATCATAATGGGCCTCATCATATGGGTCATATATACATCACATCAGGCCTCACCAAATGGGCCATAAATACATCATAATGAGGCTCGCTAGATGGTCCATAAATACATCACAATGGGCCTTGTCAGATGGTCCATAAATACATCATAATGGGCCTCACACATGGGCATTATATACATCACACTGGGCCTCACTCATGGGCCTCAAATAAATCACAATGGGCCTCATACTTGGGCTTGATACAATCAAAATGGGCCACATCACATGGGCCTCAAATACATCATATTGGGCCTCACATAAGGGGCCTCATATACATCACATTGGGCCTCATGGGGCAGCCCATGGTTTAATAAAAAATGGATGGACAACATGTGTAATATGTACACAAAGGTGGGCCTCAAGGTCAGCCCCTATGGTCCAGAAAATCAGGTAAACAGTGTGTCCATAACACACAACAAGGTGGGCTTGGTACATCACCAAATGGGCCTTATGTGGAAGCCCAAGGTCCAGCCAACATAGATAAGAAATACATTAAGGTGGCCGTGCACATGCCAGATGGGTCCCACCAGATGGACAGCCTAGGTATACAACACATACGTTTTGGGTGGGCCGTCTGCCCCAAATGGCGAGGATGAAACATGTACAATATGGTGGGCCTTACACATCACAAACGGGCCCCACCAGTAGGTAGCTTTCACAGATATAAAATGCATACAGTAAGGTGGGCTACCCTGGACGGTCAACCCACCGACATCCATCCCCTACTAGCGCTAAGCAGATGGACGGTCTGGGTGAAACATATATTAAAGGTGGGCCCCACTGGCACGTAGGCCACCCAGGGGTTGCGCCGACCCCAACTACCCACTCAACCAGATGGGCCTGGTAGGGAAAATCAGAGACATCTTAGTGGTCCTATTGTACACTGGTGGACAGCAACTCTAGCCCGTCTCTTGGGTCCTGTCCTGAAATGATCTCTCTAGATGGATGATGTAGATATAATATATTATTAAGAGTCAAATATTTCATATTAGACCCCAATTATTACTTGATTTTATAAACATGATAATGTTAATGTCCTATTATAATCGTGTTTTTATTGCAAGGTGAATTTAAAAAGCTTAGACTGAAAAGGGTACTAAAAGCATGAATTTCACACTCATAAATCACCGAAGTAAGGGACGGACCCCAGGGGACCGAGATCGAAGAATTTACACACCAGAGATCCAAGAAAATCAAGCCACTCACGTTATACGGCCCCTAAAATCATCCAGAATGCAAGATCATAGGCTTCCCACCATTCATTCGGTTTGAAACTTTATATATGGCCTAAGGACCATAAATTAACCATACACATAAAATTTCAGCCTTTGGATCCTTGTGGAAGTGACCCAACAGACAAATTAGCCCTAAAATCATTGATTTAGGGCTCACTGATATCTGGATATGCTTCAATTTTGTTCTCAACCCCTTAAATTGGATGGGAAAATGGATGGTCGAAACGAATTTCTCATGAACATCACAACGAACCCCACCTGTGCATTGCATGTGCATAGTGTGGAAGCTCCAGTCGTGCATCGCAATTCAAGAACTCGGTCAGCAAGCATTGACCGAGGATTTCTATAAAAAAAAACTAGATTTTCGCTAACGTCTTCACGCTGACCGTCATTTTTGGCTAGTGGACCCCACCCCTCACTCATTCGCATGATCTAAACCATCCATTGTGTCCAAATGGTGGGGCGGGGGGGGGGGGGGGTGACCCTTGCATAGGTGGCCGTTTCGCCCCATGCAGTGCACACTTGGTGAATTCATCCAAAATGTAAGATGGACGGCGGGAACAAAGATACAGTGGGCCGCACCAGAACCTGACCAAAACCACCCCTTCCCTACTGGTTTTTCGCCAAGAATCCAATGGACGGGGTGGATTTCTTTAAAGACATCCTTGTGGATCCCACAGAACACATCAGCACAGCTCCTACATTGATTTTACGCATGGAGGAGCATCCAGAGGTGACCCGGCTTCTTCATCCATTGTGTGATCTTGATGATGGTCAGATCAGTAATCCAGACTGTCCAAACTCATCAACAAGGGGCACAACCATCACTAAGAAGGCCAAAACAAAGATGGGATAGCTATCCGTCTTAAAATGTCTCCAAAACATAAATTGTTTGTGTTTTTCTTACGCACGTAGGTCGGTTGATACAAAAATTCTTACGTAAGCCTCTCCACTGACTCTAGCAATGCCACTTACTACCTATAAAAGGAGAGAAGGTTGTGGAATCATTCATCTTTGGGGGAACGTGGAGCAGCCGTGGAGGCATCTTGTGCACGTGGAAGAGAAGAATGAGAGAGAGAGAGAGAGAGAGAGAGAGAGAGATCAGTGGCTAGCTAGGATTTTTCTTCATCTTTCTTTATTTTTTTTTAATTTTTTTTCCTTTCCTTGACGTTATTTTCTTTAAGAGTCTTTAGCCTAATCATGTCTATGGTCAGCTAAACCTCTTAACTAGGGCTAAGAGGTGAAGCTTGTAGCGGGATGGGTGAGTTTCTATGGCTTTGATTCATGCGATGAACTCTCTTTGATACTAGTTTGATTATAAGATATACTTTTAGTTTTTAATGGTTTATTATGGCTCAAATTATAGTAGATCTGCAATAGCTTTGAGTATGTTCTTTTCATTATGAGATTGTGAATCTAGGAGTCCCTGTTGTTCACCATTGTCGCCTGGGCATGGTTGGATGATGGAATCCTTCCTAATATTCATACATCTCTCAAATTGGTTGTAGATTGGTTAAATTCTGTTATTTACTTTGTCTTATGGGCATGGTTTTGTGATGGAATCAAAACTAATTTACATCTCTCTCATCTCTTGAAAACTAGATCAAAGGAAGTTCAGATTTGGTTTTTAATGATATATCTTCCAATTGGATGAAGATGGGACTCTGATTCCAATTGGGTTTGTGAATCAAGCATAGATCTCCCTGATCTCTACAAGTGGATCCTTGGCACCCTAATTTCCTACCTTTTGAATTTCACAGGTTTTAGTTTAATAAATTCACCATTATTCCTTATCTTCTCATGATTTAGATTACATCTTATTCTAGTTCTAGTTTTGGGTACTTACAGATTACGTACAAGGTTCAGTCCCTATGGATTCGACCTCAGTCTTACTGAGATTATTACTACATTACAACCCTATACTTGGGATGTGAACACATACATCAAGGTGAGGTCCACATGAGGAGGCCACCACACACATCTACCTATCAGGTCGGCCTGGGCAGTCCATCAAACACATCACAATGGGCATGGTTGCCTGCTGGGTTTGTCTAGTAAATGGACGGTCTGAAATAGCCTCACAGGCCGAACGGTTGTGGATACATAATACATATACCAAGGTGGGTCCCACCTGCCTACACGTTCAGCACGTGTGAGGTGGGCCCCACACACTACTAGGAAAATGGGCGGACGGTATGAATTTAACACATACCTCGTGTCAGATCCATAGGACTTGGTGACGTCAACAACAGCTGTTACTGCTACATGGGACCCACCGTCCTTACCAATGGATGATGTGGATATAAGGTGGGTCTACATGTGTGGAGCTCACTAGGTCAGCACCAAGCTGATATTTGTGTTTTCTCATTGTCCAGGCCCGCTGGACGGCCTGGATAAAACATATATCAAGGTGGGCAACCCTGCAGCTACTGGATGGTATCCAACAGTGTCCCAGGGTGGTCCAGCTAACCGCTGGCCATATGTGGATGGCCTGGAATCATACATACATACATGTGGGGTCCACGCGGGTAGCCCAGTAAGCTTAGAATCAAAGTAATCCTTGCATTTTCCCTTCATTCGGGCCTATCCAAAATGGACAGTAGGTGGACAACAAGGTGGCTGCCACAGATGGACGGTGTGGATTTACTCCATTCTCCAAGGTGGGCCGCAATAGAAAAAAATAGAGAGAGAGAGAGAGACGTGTGAAGGGGAGGGACCTGCCACGATGGGTCTTCCCTACACTTAATACAATGCACACATCAAGTGGGTCCCATCATAAGTGGGCCCACAAATAGAAATCAATGGAGGAAATTCCAAGATCACCCACCATTGGATCTTCTAGGCTCCTTGATCTCCCAAGCTCCTAAGCTTCCTCTTTGATGGAGGATGATGAGAATTGAAGGGTTAGATGGTGAGGATTGAGGGGGTAGGAAGTGGGCCACAACTAGCTTCTCCTTTGGAAGCTTGGACGTTTTCTCTTTGGGAATGGAATGGAGTGAGAAAATGAGAGAGAGATTAGTGGTGTGTATGATATGGGAAGCATGGGTGTCATTGACTTTTGGGATGAGATAAATGGACTAAGCATGAGTTGCTTTGACTAGTTGGTGGGAGAGGTATAAGCGAGTGATGGGTTGTATTTTGATCGGTTGATGTGATGTTTGGTAGAGATTCTCTTGGGTTTTACAAATGCACGACGTTTTTTTTGAAATATACGCGGGTGCACAACTCCTGGCCCGGGTATCGCATCGGCGTGCGAGATGTACCTCTAGAACCGCTGTGATGGCACGGTCGCTAGGGTACAAGTCTCGAGTCAAGCCGACTCAGATATACGGGATGTAAATTAGGGTTGTGTACAAACTCTGGTTATAGGTCACGATTTGCTGAAATTCGATAAGGAGGATCATGAGAGTTTACGGAATGGTACGGACTAGTATTCGGGCCTTATAAGTGTTAAACTAGAATACCATCTGACTTCTTTGCTCGTTAAAGAAGACCCGAACAGCCGAAGGCAATATTGGGGCACCGTGGAGAAATTTCTCATACTGGTAATGAAGTGCATTAAATGCTCCTCCAGTGATCCATCTCCATTGAAATTCTAAAAATTGGGATGCTTGAAATTATTCAGGAATGGAATGTCTTTTACCTCTCTTGGATACGGTGTTCGATATTTGAACCTTCCTGTGCCCTCACGTTCCCTTTCTGACTTGACTGCTTCCTCAACGACTTGCTGTACTTCTTCTTGAGTCATTGTTCTCGTAGTAGGGCCAAATCCATGCAGTCCTGTTCTCGACGGTTGTGACCCTTTGGGGTGTTGTTCTTGCTCACTCGTGTTATTGGCCACTGAGGGCACCGCGATTAAGGCTACATATGTGCAAGAGTTCCTAGAGGCTCCTAGAGGTTTCAGCATTCTTCCATCAACGCTTCCCGTGTCTGTGCCATTTTGACTATGCAATCGTCTGTAGTCAGGGAGGGCCCTTGATTTGTCCTAGTCATATAGACAGCAGCCTCTCTGTTACCTAAGGAAGCGGTAGTTAAGGCCGAATGAGAATGCATCGACATCATGGGGATTGTTGAAAGAGGAGAATCGTCTAATCTCCTTGAATTTCCAGAATAACCAATTGATTGGGGTGACATGCAGATTGGCGATGCGGAGATTGGCGAGCCTGTCAGTAACTACTTACCTTTCTGTTCTCTTGTCCACCGAGAGTTTCTAGTAGGCAAAGCAGGAAAATCACGTATCGCTAAGGGGATGATAGTTCGCTTAGGGTAAATTGCCGGCGGGGTGAGTTCGAGGTACTTCATGGCCGTATTTCATGTTATTGGTCCCCTAGCTCTTCTCGGAGCTAAACTTGTCCCGGCAGTAGTAACCTTCTGGGTTTTTGTCTTCCTACAAGTGACAACGATCCAGTCATTTCTTTCTTCCTACGTTTCCAGTGAGGCGGTTATGACTGCAACAGCTGCTTGTGGTTCTATGCTCTTGACTGACACTGCTTTCCTACGCGACACTTAGCCTGTTTATTGGCATATTCGATAACAAACCCTGTCGCAGTGAATTTCATGTTATTGGTTCCCTAGCTCTTCTCGAAGGTAAACTTGTCCCGGCAGTAGTAACATTCTGGGTTTTTGTCTTCCTACAAGTGACAACGATCCAATCATTTGTTTCTTCCTACGTTTCCGGCGAGGCGGTTATGACTGCAACAGCTGCTTGTGGTTCTATGCTCTTGACTGACACTGCTTTTCCTACACGACACTTAGCCTGTTTATCGGCATATTCGATAACAAACCCTGTCGCAGTGAAGTAGAAAACTGTTTTTTTCTAAATAGTTGTCATTGATTGATTGTAATTTCTAAATCATCATGAAAGACAGTATAAGTTAGTTTTTGAATTAAATTACATTCTACTTTGGAGATGAAAGGAAGGATGTTCCCGCTAAGAGTGGCCATTTTGGTGCCTTAACAACGCCAAACAGTTATGAATGTCCTCTATATAATCCTTAAGTTAGTATCAAGTGAATAAGAAATTCCCCAGCAGAATCGCCATTTTGTTTCGAACAAGAAACAAATGCATTTTATTTAAGGGGATTTCATTCACTCAATAGTTAACAAAAGAAGATGAAGAGGATAACCATAACATTTATTCATTCTGAATTCGTTTACATCCTTTCTCTTATTTGATTCCAAAGTAGAATATTTATAGAATTATAATATAAAACAGATATGACATTTGTCTTGATCACTCCTTTGATCTAATCTGAAGCATTTCATCAATCTCTAACTGCTAGAGAAATCATGCATATGTCACCATATCGAAGGATTATCATTGCGTGTTGGTAGCGTGTGCACTGGAGTACACAACACACTGGAACGTTGTGCGCTGGAGTACATTTTGCACTAGAACTTGTTGTGCACTAGAGCTCGTTGTGCGCTGAAACGCATTACGCACTGAAGTTCTTTGTGCACTGACAGTGTTGTGTGCTGCACAACACTTGTTCCGCACACCAAAAGAAGACTCTACTTCTTTTCATCCAAGGTCTGCTTCTGTCCTTCCTCTTCTCTTGAATCTAGTACTAATGACCCCTTTAGAGCGGTCATAGGGTATTTATAGCCTTTCCACATTTGTGAACATGCCACATGTACATTATGCGCCGAACCCTATTACACGGTCCCTTCTTTGTGTGGACACCTTTATGCACAAACCCATGTGTGGACACCTTTGTGCGCGAACCCTTATGCGGACGCCCTTGTGCGCGAACCTATGTGCGGATGCCTTTGTGCGCAAACCCTTGTGCAGATGCCTTTGTGCGCTACCCTTTGTGTGGCCCGGACTGATGTAGCACACATTGCATTTGCGCACAACAAAAGTCTCTCTTTTTTATGCCTTAATACATGCCCCTTTGATCCTTCATTTTTTGATTTTTACCTACAAAATAATAAAATGTAGGATAATCCTTCAATATTTTAACTAATTTACTCCCTTTTTCTTCATTGTGCGCCTTTCACAAATCTTCATACAATGACTTGTGCACAATGGATCGCGCGCATTTATAAATATATCGTCAGTGCTTGTTTCTTTCATTCCTCACTCTTCTTCACCTTCCGTTCACATAAGTTTTAAGTTAGGTTAGGTTTTTATCACGTAATTAACAAATGTGGAGATTGTTAGTGCACTCATTTGTGCACCTTGTTTGTCAATCATGTAAGTTCATAAGTTGAGTAGTCGGTTGAGCCCTTGGAAGCTGAAGACCAAAGACACAAGAGAACATGAACATTAAGGAGTAAACAACATGTATATAAGGTGCCTTGGTGACCCTAATCCTTGACCCAAAATAACAACCTTTGAACCTTTCGATGATCCTTAACCTTATAGGTAAGCCTTGTTATTCATCCCTTAGCCATAAGAGTTTAAATTGATCATCCTAAGACTGGCTTTAGATGTCGAAATGACCAAAGTTATGATAGAAAGAAAATAAATTATCCTAAAATTTTCAACCCATGAATAGACCATTTTGATAGGTTGAAGGTCAACTAGTTGAAAATGAGGGTTGAAAGATCGAAGTGCCAAAATCAGGACAAAAAAAAAACAAATGATCCTGAAAATTTTGACCCATGGATGGACCATTTCGATAGGTCGAAGGTCAAGTTCGACCAATCAAAAATAAGGGTTGAAAGATCAAAAGTGGCAAGAACTGTACATTAAGAAGTACCATGTGCCATTGAATATTTTAACAAGTCGAAGCCTCAGGTCGACATGTTAAAGGACTTTTCGACCAGTCGAAGCCTTGGGTCGACGGGTCGATAGCTAGTCATTTCTAACTATTTTATGACCGTTGGAATTTGATTCCTTTATATAGAAGATCCAATCTTTGGGAAATATGATGGGTTTTTGGTATAATAGAAGATTAATTGAGTCTATGATCGGATTCCTTATCCAAAGCCTCTAATCCAATGAGTTCTAAGTAATCTTCTTTAAGATTAACATTCTAATGATAATTTTAACATCGACCTTGAAGATGTGCTTGAATTTCACTATTTTCTAGGGATTATACTCAACCTTTATACACTTATCATTGTCTAAATCCTCTAGAAGACACATCTAGTTAAATCACTAAGAATTATAACTTTTCATTAGTTGTAAGAGATTCTACCGACCTTCCATCACCTTAGTCACCTTAAAGGAGCATCTCATACAAGGTGGTTGATCACTGGAACTTAAGCATTAACATCATGATCAGGAGAGAAAAGGAGAGTTGATTGAAGCACGGGAGAGCATCGATCATGCAACCCTAGATGACGCTAAAAAATGGATTCAATCTGACAAGTAAGTTATCAATTGTAAGAGTCCACATATACTCTATTTCCTTATGTAGGATTGAGGGTAAGAGTTTGTAATCCAAACTCAAATAGATTCTTGTATATGACCTAGGTTTTTGTGTATGGTTAAATTCACCGAACATGGGTATGTACATGTTAGTTTATGTGGGAGCCACTAGAGGGAGTAAACATAGGTCCTTGCACTAAGACTAAGGTTTGTGGCAAGCTTATGGAAAACACGTAAGTCTCTTGCAGGAGCCTCTAGCGGAAGTGTATGTTAGGGTTCTTGTGTAGGGTTGTAAAGGTTAGAGGTGAACTTAATTTAAAATCTCCGATAATGAAATCTAGTACACTCATGTATTGAGTAAGTCCATCAGGAGTAGAGTAAGGAAACCGAACCATTAAACATGCTTGTGCTTGGGATTATATTAGAGCATTTGTTTAATTATGCTTAAGTAGTGAATGTTTAATTAAATGTATCCATGATTATATGAATGTTAGGAATAAATAGGTGGCGCATCCCATACACACATGTATGCTATCATGTTTATAAACTGGTTGTTTAATTACCTCACCTCTTATAGTCTATGTGATTAGACTCATTAATGACTTAAAAGTCTTAGTGTTAAATTGCTTTACTTAGTTCAACTTGCAGTTTAGTTTAAGATAATCAATTGTGTTTTTAAAAGGCATAATTTTTACTTGGTCCTAATCACCCCCTTTATGACATAACCTTCATTCCTTAGCTATGTCAAGCTTCTGCACATAATCGTGGTATCTGCACATAATCGTGGTATCCTATTTCTTGTAATTTCACAATTTCCTCCTTCCTTGTGGTTAAAATTTGTCGTCAAGTTGCTGTTGTTTTCTACAACCTTTTCAAGGTAATGGTGTAACCTATCTTATTTTTAGAATTTATAAACAAAAAATATGGGGTTATCTATTATAAAAGTGAGCTCCACCTTGCTCATCCATGGCTCATTTGGGCATATAAACCATTGGACTTGTAGAGGGCTGCCTTGTGCACAAGTAGGTCTTCATTTCACCTCAATCAAACTCTCATAGTCTTCAATTGGACTGAATTTTGTTGCGAGTCCTGTTGTGGGAGATCTTAATCATTTTTTTTGTGCTTGATTTTAATCCCCATGTCTCTCTCTCGTGTGATCTTCATATTGCTACCCATTTTGCAAGTAGCACCACTTGTGGTGATCGTGGTCATGGGAGTCACTCCCTTCGATCGATAATGATTTCAAGCTTCATTTTGTTGAAGATAACAGAGTGGTTGTGGAGATGATCAAGGAGATACTTGACGAGAGTCGTTTGATTGTTGAGGGGTCATCTACTTATGAGTAGAGGTGTACACGAGTCAAGCTGAGCCGAGTATTGCACAGCTTGTGCTCAGCTCAGACTGCTCGATTCTTACCTCGTGCTCGGCTCGGCTTGTCCTTCGAGCTCGGAACAATAGCTCGTGCTCAGCTAATCCGAGTTCGAGCAAATTTTGAGCAGAGTTTTCGAGTCGATTTTGAGTCGAGTTCGAGTAGATCTGGACCCTTCATTTCATCGGAATCCACCGCATCACCATCTATCCCGTCTAGTACATGTGATGGGAATGACAACGGGTCTTGAAACTGATCACACGATCGCCCCGAAGGGCATGGTAAAGGGAAGGGCATTAGTAGTGCTGTTATTATTGCTAATCATAACAGCACAAGTGATGAAGATGAACTAGGCTTTAGAAAAGATGGAGCGATGTGAATTTGAATGGGGCGAAGGGTAAAAAGGGGTCTTTATGCCAACGGATAAAGTGGATGGATGACATTGTCCGGATGCTGATCACGGCCGTCTTGTGTGTCAGTGTGGATGGGACAACCCCAGATGGCCCTACGGATGGGCCGCACAAGAGGGGAATGGGCACTGGGATGGGTCGGATGGCCGATGAGATGGCTGAGAGAGGGTGAGGATTTTTTTTTTTGAAAGGTTAGGTTTTTTTTTTTTTTCGAACGGGCGCTAGGATGGGTGATGAGGTTAGGGTTTTTTGTTTTGAAAATTAGAAGGGTATATATACCTTGGTCCTTGTACTGAGTCGAGTCCGAGTCGAGTCGATTTCGAGTACTATTCGAGTTGAGCCGAGTTGAGCAGGGTCAAGCTCGTGCTTATCTCGAACTCATTTCGAGCTGAGTCGAGTCGAGCGAGTTATTGAGCTAACTTTGCTCGTGTACAGCTCTACTCGTGATGATGTCGATCTAGGTGCATTAAATGGCATGTCGATTCATGTATGTCTCCATTGACCTTGTTACACATGCTCGGAGCAACTTCTTTATTTGATTGATAGCTTGACGAAGAGGGAGCTATCCAATCTTTAGTCTTGCAATACGCATGAGGTGTTTATGGTTCTCCATGTGATGATCGATTAGCACTTACTGGGGGCAACAACCTATAGCTAGGTGCCTTCATTAAACATTTTTCCCAATGGCAAACTGGCTCCTTGCTCCTTTGGCCCATTTTACATGATGGAGCGCATTATCCTAGTTGCATATGATTTGGCACTTCCACCAGATTCTAAACTACACATAATGTTTCATGTTTCCTTGCATAAAAAGCATGTTGGCCCTCATGTTCCAATTTCCTTCAACTTATTGCCCATGGCTACTGATGTACATGTTCCACATGGCTTTTTTGAGGGTTGAGTTCTCAGGCATGGCTCCAACAGAATACCATAGGTCTTAGTTTATTAATAGTAATGTCACTCAGCCAACGACGCAATATGGGAAGACCTTGATCGATTAAAGACTCGCTTTCCTGATTTTGAACCTTGAGGACAAGGTTTGTTTCAAGAGGGGAAGGATGATACGCACCCATGGGACTGATGATGTAGCATGCTGATGCCATAACTGATAACATGGTATGGTGATTATGCAATTGTTTAGTGGGAGTTATGTTAGGATTTCTTTATTATTTCTTTATTCATTTTTTTCATTATTAGTTAGATGAGAAATCTTATAATAAATGGTTAATATTAAGTAGGGCATGTGCACCCAAAGTGTGAATGAAATGTTAAAAACCCTAAGAATAATTAAATAAGGGTATCATAGAGTTTCATTCAACATAGTGCTAAGATGTAGGGCTCCCTCGAAGAAAACCATCTTTCATTCGTAAATCATATATTCTCACGCGTGGAGATATACCACGCACTCTTTTAACTTGGCGAAGTAAAAATAAAAAATAAAAAAAAATAACAACTTTTAGGTCATCAACTAAAGTCGAATGCAGGTCCATGGCCTCTACTATGTATGGATCATCTAAGCTCAAGTACTTGTTAAAGGATTTGAGTGTTACTCATAATAAGTTAACCATCTTTATTGCAATAATCATGTCGTCATCTATATAACAAAAGAATATAAAAGTTTAAAAATTTTTAGATTTTAGCCCTACGGATCTGAATTTAAATATTATCAAGTTTCTAAAATAAAATAAATAAATAAATCCTACTACTACAATTGCTTTGATCAATCCACTAAGAAACTACTAAATTATCGATATAGATCCTTTAACAAGAAGTTTTCTCCATGATATATCTCAAATGAAATAGAAGGGTTGAGAGACAACACGTCAACCCTTAGAGTAGGGCTAAAAGAGATACGATTCAATGTGTGTCCCATACGTGAAAAGTGTGATGGATGGAGGTAGGGAGAAATGAAATCTCTCTCTCTCTCTCTCTCTCTCTCTCTCTCTCTCTCTCTCTCTCTCTCTCTCTCTCTCTCTTTTTCTACACACACGAATGACACCCAAGGGAGGGGGACGTCTAAGGCTCTCTCTATTCCTTATCCTCTATATTAAGATCTATTTATAGAGGTGTACACCGATTCGAACCGAGTTGAGATGACCTCAGCTCGACTTGGCTTGGTCAGTAGCTACCTCGGCTTGGTCATCGAGCCACGTTGTCCAGCTCGACTCAGCTCAGTCAGCAGCTCAGACCAGTTCAAGCCGAGTTCAAGTTCATGCTTACTAGCGAGCAGGGCAGGGCAATGGCCAGACTGGCAAGTTAAGGTAGGGGCAGGGTGACCAAGCAGGGCAGGGACCCAACGGACAATAGGGGTAGGGCGAACAGGAAGTAGGTCGAGCAAGCAGCAGAGAGCCAGAGACAGCTAGCAGGGCAGGGACCACTAGACCAGTGAGGGACGGGCAGCCAGGCAAGGCATCGGCTATCGGCAAGCACCGGTGACTGGACTGGTTGGCTGAGAGAGAGAGAGAGAGAGCTCGGGCGGTTGGGTCGAAACTTGAAGGAGGGGTAAACCTTAGGGTTTTAAAATTTTCTTTTTATACCACTTGACCAAGTTGAGCCGAGTTCGAGTTATATATCGAACTGAGTCGAGTCGAGCACGGGCTAGCACGAACTTGGCTCAAAAAAATTTCAATCTAAAAAAATAACCTTGACTCGGCTTAACCTCAGTTTTGAACCAAGTCCGATCAAGCTTTTTCGAGCCGAGTCGAGCGAGTTGACTAAGCTAGCACGGTTCGTGACTCTATCTATTTATAAGGAGTTAGAGTTTCAGGGAGACATTAGTTATGGTACTCTTCCACCTTATAATCTTCCATATGCCTTGCTCCATTGCAAGTATATGATTATACATAAACCATAGACACATTATATCATCTAATTCATTAAAATAAAAGTTTAACAATAAAAAATATTTATAAAACCTTTTGCTTGTTAGCCAAGTGAAAGAAATCGCTTGATAAATATTTAATCTTAATATATAAGTCATAAGGTAATTCTTAGGAACATAGTAAACCCCTTGTTAAACCATGTGAGCCTCAACCAAACCTTGATGCATGTGCTCAACTTTACCAGCTATTGTTGGCCAAATAATGACGTCGTAAAGAGACCTAAAACACATGTAATCATGACTTTAAACTCCTCATATGTCCTAAGGTCTATGGATTACTTAGATCTAGTACATAATTAAGTCAATCGTAGTTTATGCATGATAAGCCTCCTAGTTTAGAGACTTGAACTAGTCAACAAATGCAAGTGTCCAACAAGTCTAACACTCTGAGTGTATTTTCATGGGACACTCACACTCGTATGTGGGGTAAGGAAATGCAGCTACTAGTCATATAGCCGGATGATGAAGACCTTCTATCCTGATTAGACATTAGTTACCTTACATAGGATGATCACATGATAATAATGGTAGCAACTGCAAGTCTATTTTACAACTTGTTGAGTGGTCATGGAGCATCAAGAAACTGAGATCCATGATTCAAAACTCTCCATTCGCCAGTGATTATTATATCCACTTTTAAAAATTCAAGGACAATCAGAGAAATCCCTCTCCTTTAATTCATATTCATGTATGTTTAAAATATTCTCACATATTAACTATGGCATTGCAACATGTCCATCTATGACCCATAGTCATCATGATCAAACTAGACAAGTAGAAATCAAATGTACATGATGAGAGAAAAGGTGAAATCGGTCTTATCATCGTACCATCTCTACAAATCCAATAGTAACCTACAAGTCTTTTTGTTAAAATTTCTTATTATGGAATTGCTAAAGGACCTTACTATGCATTCAATATGGGGATCAAATTAGTAAAATAGCTTACCTATCTATGACGCTATTAGAGTAGAATTCGAATGTCGAATTCAATTGCCAGATAGTCAAATTTAGATGCCGGGATATTCCTTTCCTTTACACCTCTTTAGAGAAGATACGATGAGATTTTTACTTCTGTCGTGGTGTAGGATTGGGGACCCAGCCCTATTAATATAGGTTAGAGGGGTGAGGAGTTTGAAACCCACCAAAACTCCTCTCCCCAAGGCTCCACATGAATTGATAATCCTAGTCTTTTTGAAATACTATGTGCGTATCACGGTTATAGCATTCCACCCCTTACACAAATTTCTAGATGTATCACAATATAGTGGGGCCCACTGGTTTACCCGATCGCATTATTCAACCTATAGGATAATCTAGACCGTTGATTAATAAGGCCCACCTTATAGAGTTCTTATACTTTTCACAAAAGGCTCTTCGAAAGGATTTATAACTCTTTAAATGCTAGATTTGCATGATTAACATTTTCTCACAACCTTGGGAGAGAGAATTTTGTAAATATCTTTTAAGATAAGAGATTACATTCCAATAGTGTAATCATGTATAGCTAATTAAGATTATGATTCCATGGTATATACTTTCTATATACATGTGTGTGCCAAGATGATTGATTATCTATATTGCATTAGTGGCTCCATGACTAGTCAAACACTAGATGAAAATTCTACCAAATGCAATTCCTAATAACATTTCGTGTAAAGAAGAATTAATTAAATGAACATGGTTTTCATCTAAAATAAACAGCATGTGGTATCAAGAAAATGAGAAGACTGAAATGCTTTTAAAAAATAAATAAATAAAATAAAATAAAAATAAAAATATTTATTTTAAATGTTAAAGGATGGGTCCATATGGATGGTCCAAAGAGAAAGAGCTTAGCCCACTAGATGTGATAGGAAGAAATTGGGCTCGTTGGGCCTATTTTAGGCCAGCAAAATAAATGGGCCAGGCCTAGTGTCAGCTGTCCGTAGATATTCTTTTAAAAGGCTCAGTCCAATCCTATGCCCATGCCCGTCTATTTTTATCCTGGGCTGAACCCATGGCTTTGTTGAACTGCTCTTAGGTGTCTGCTTATGAAAGTAACTGGCCTGAGCCACTTAAGGTTTGCTCCAACCTAATTGGTGGATTGGGCTTGGGTTATAAAATATGGACCATTTAAGTAGACTGGTTGGGCTGGGGTTGAACCCTTCCTAACCCAACCTAACTAATGGGTTGTACAAGATGACCCATCACCCTACACAAATTAATAGACAATAATTAGATTTACATGCACTTAATATATGTATGTTTGTATGCATCCACTAATTAGACAAGGCCAGCATAACAGTCAGGTTGGTGAAATCCCACCAGATTACAACAAAATGGGTCCGATCGGGTCAGGCTTGGGTTTGATGAATTTTAAGTGAGTCGGGTAAGGTCACAAGATAATGGGTTGCGGATCAGGTTGCCCCAAGAATTCCTGGCCCGTTTTGTAGATGGATTAGGTTCCAAGTTCAACCTGGTGGACCCATTGCCACTCTTGTATGGAAGGTTTGGGTTGTCCATCTGTGGAGATCTTAACCCATGGCTCACTAATTTTCAGGTCCATTTTTTGGAAAGGGTTTGAATCTCTATACCATGAACCCTCCTCAACTTATATGCATTCATATTAACTACCATTAATTACTAAATTTTCATTTTCTCCATTATCCATGTGCATACAATTAGTGGAACATACCTTCTGCCCTGCGAATCGGAAACATTTCATCTTCACAGGATCCATCCAGACTTGCATGAATGCACAAAAAAATATAGATTGTAATGAGCTGGAATTTCTTGAGCCCGTTTGGAACTACAAATGGGCTTCGTTTACCCATCGGATATAAATATGAAATATTTACCTTGATTAAAAAAAATTTACCCAATTACATATATTACATGAATACATACCCGCTTAGCCAAGAACATTTTTCATAATCTACTTAATAAATAGTATTTTTAATTAAAATATTAAATACTAATATATCATACATTAAATTCAACATTGTTGAATGACATTGACATAGATGATGGGGTTTATATAGTGACTATTGTTATTAATTGACTTTATCTTTTGTCAAAGTTAGTAATTTTTTTATTTAAATGTTTTAGGATTTGTACCTTAATATTAGATAATTATGCTATGAAAATTATTATTTTTTATATTTTAAAGTATTTTTATTAATTTTATTAGGTAATTAAATTATTTTTTAATATTTTAATTAAATATTAGTTGGATATTCAATTACCCAACTCTTTGACTAAAATCCATCTTTTGATAATAACCGTCTTATATAATCGACTTCTTTAGATGATATCTAAATCATTTATCTGAAAAGCCCTCTTCTCCTCCCAAATCCCAATTACACTCATATATATAGCATATGCTAATGACAATCAAAATCAAAAACAAATCTTAGCACTTACGTAAATTTACATGTACACTCGATAACACCTTCAATGGCACTTTGATGGCATTGATGACCTGTCGATGGCATCGAACACCTTCGATGTCATCAAGTACAACACCAATTCGTTTCAATGATTAAACATGGATTTTCAGATTTTTCCGATGGCATCTTCGATGAGACTTTGATGGCATCAACGGCCCGTTGATGACATCGAACCTTTTCGATGGCATCAAGTAGAACATTACAAAGTGTCTAACAACTAACATGAGATTTCCTGATATTTTTTTTATGGCATCGAGTAGCTATAGATGGCATCCAACGTTCTGCCAATGACATCAACAGACTCTGACTTTGTTGTTGAAAGATTTGAGACATTAATAATTGACTATTCAATCAGTGGCCATCTCTTAAATGGTCCATAGGTATGTGAAAGGGGCCATTCAAGTGTTTGATTTGGGCCAGGATATATATTGCAACATCCTACCTGTGTCCAACCCGTTTACAACCCTACCTACGAGATTGGCACAAACCCATTGATGTGGGCAGTTGATTGATTTGGACCATTCCATCAGTGGGCACCTCTTAAATAGGCCCATATATAGGGATGTGAATGGGTTGTTCAGGTATTTGATTTGGGACAGGATTTTGGACCTGTCAAACTGGGCCTATCTTGATGGGCCAATTCCGCTTTTTTGGGCCCCAGCCAATAAACTGACGGCCCTAGTTGGAGATTAGAACTGTAAAAAGAGGATGTTGTCACAATCATGATAAGTAATGGGTCATTGTACAAAAAAAATCTAAATTGATCTGGTGATTGTGATTGTTAGATGTTTTGGTTACTCTTTTATGTTCTATCAAAGAAGTGGGCCACGGAAATTCTATATCCCATCTTGACCATTTCCATCATACACGTGGCAAGAAATCTTGGGTGATTGGAATTGTTGCTATGGTGGGCCACCACTAACATCTGCCATACACCCAAGAATCTTGTGACTTTCTTAGCAATTTCCCATCAACGTTGTGAAACAGGCCAGAAAAAGTTCAGTGAAAAACTGAGCACCTGTCAACATTCCATGGTAGCCCCTCGGAAGTGGGTTAGTAAGGCCCTGTTTGTTAAATCTGAAGTCTAAAGACCGAAGCCGACATCTGAAGTCAAAAAACTTGTTTGATAATTATGGTTGAAGTCTGAAAATTAAGTAACAACCTGTTTTTTAACAAATATCTTAAATGTATGATTTACGTTAATTTGACACATTTGCCCCTATCTCCCCTTTGGAAATGTTTTACGTTATAAAAAAAATTATTATTATTTATTAAATAAAAATAAAAATATTATATTTAATTCAAATAAACTAAAATACTTAATAAAAAACTAAAATATTATTATTCATAAGGCACTCAATTCCTTTTAGCGGGAAGATTGTTACTACGTTGTGTGTAGCGTTGAGCAACAATAGCAACAAAACCTTTAAATAAGGCCCACCATGATAGTTTCGTGTCTTTTAGGCCTTAATATTAGTATTAGGGCTAGCCAAATGTATGGACGGTTTGGATATAACACATACCTCATGATGCGACTTACAGTACTTACATCAATACAATAGCTATATACCTGGCACGAGGTACCCTAGCCAATCTGCATTTTACTTAGACGCGGATTAGCTATTCACAGGTTGAATAGAGCTATTGGCGGGTTGAATAGTAATTCACCAAGTTTTGTGGGCCCATTGTGATGTATGTGGGCCCCGCTATGATGTATGTGCTTTATCTACACCGTCTATCTATTTGGAGATTTAATTTTAGGGCATGCGTTAAAGAATGAGGTAAATCTAAATATGTACAACCCACCACAAAAAAACAGTGGAGAGATTGATGCTTACTGTTGAAGCTTTGTGTCGTGTGTAGCGTTGAGCACCAGTAGCAACAAAACCTTCAAATAAGGTTCCGTGTCTTTTTTTTCAACTCAAACCTTAATATTAGTATTAAGGCTAGCTAAATGAATGGACGGTTTGGATATAACACATATCTCATGATGGGACCCACAGAACTTATTGGCATCAATACAGCAGCTATACACCTGGTATGAGGTACACCAGCCCATCGGCATTCTACTTGGACACGGATTAGCTATTGGCAGGTTGAATAGCAGACTGAAGTGGCGTCACCAAGTTTTGTAGATGCATTGTGATGTATGTGGGCCCCACTATGATGCATGTGCTTTATCTACACCGTCCATCTATTTGGAGATTTAATTTCAAGGCATGAGTTAAAAATGAGGCAGATCCAAATATGTACTGAACCCACCACAAAAAAACAGTGGGGAGATTGATGCCTACATTGGAAACCTTGCTAATGCTCACTGTGATTTTTACTTGAAATCAATCTGTTCACAAGTTGACACAGATATTAAGGAAGGGAAAAAACAAATATCATCTTGATGAAAAACTTTTGTGGCCTATTTAAGTTTTTAACGGTGGATGTCACTCTTCCCACTAATTTCTGTGGTGAGGTGACTGGAGCTTTAGATTTGACTCATTCATTGGATCTCTACCTAAAATTACATTTCCAAATGGATGGACAGCGTGGATACAAAACATACATCATGATGGGGCCCACATAACTTGGTAACGTTACTTCGGCAGCGAGTCTCGCTACACAACCTCTCGGTATGCAATCCGTGTCCGCGAAAACAGATGCATGTGTTTCGTCCAACATGATATTTAAGTGGGCCCCACCATGATGTATGTATTTCAGCAATTTCGTCCATCTATGTTTCTAGATCATTTTATGATATGAGACCAAAAATGAAGTATATCCAAATCTCATATGGACCACATTACAGGAAAACAGTGTTGAATGAACATCGACCATTAAAAAATTTTTGGGGGCCATAAAAGTTTTGGATCAAGTTGATCTTTGTTTTTTCCATTCATCTGGGTCTATATGACCTAATCAACAGATTAGATGTCAAATAAAAGATACATTGGGCCTTAAGAGAATTTTAATGGTGGATATCCTGTTACTATTATTTTCCTGTGGTGTGGTCCACTTGAGATTTATATTCCTCTCATTTTTGGTATCAATTATGAAAATGATCTTTAAAAAAGGATGAATGGAATGGATGAAACATATATCATGATGGGCTCAAATAAGTGCCCCATGTTAAAAGTTGAGATGTGGATAACCCAAAAGAGAAAATCTCTCTCTCAAAGGATAAATTTGGATTAAAAAAATAATAATTACATATCACATTCTCCATTCCCATTAAGCTGGCCTCCCAGTATGAAAAATTTTCAACGTAAAGGATTTCAATCACGGGAAATTTTCAACAAAAATTACCCCGAAGTTGGTGTTGAGTACAAAAATTCAGCATTAACAAACAGGCCCTGAGATCCAGATTCTTCATCAGGCCTTTGAAAAAGATAAAAGACAAAAAAGAGCAAGTTGGTCCAACGGGTATGCTCAATGGTAAAAAGTCACTGTTATGATCATGTGATCCACAGGTCGCTAGTGTCAATCTCATCAATATTTTTTTTCGTACACGGGTAACAGTGGACGACCTGATCAGCTTGATTTTTGGGCCACAAAGATATAAACAGTGGCCCCATTTTATGAATGGCCCTGATCTATTGTTATTTAACTAGACCATTTAATTAGCGAGTCTACATTTAACCAGATGGATCGAGTCTGAGTCGGGTCCAGATAAGATGATCAAAACCACCCATTTATCTATTGGTTGGATCTAAGTTGGCTTGGCCTGACCTATTTGATAATCCCACCGTGTCTTTGATTTAGAACCAACCTCAGCTGTCCAATTTAAGACCCAGATGGGTTTTCGACTATTTCAAGTGGGGTCCATGATAAGGCAATCCGAACCACTCATCTGTCACATCCCACTACAGATGGACTATTCGAAAAGGTGATCTTCCTAGGACAATGACCTTTTTTATATGATAGACGCTTAAGAATGGAAATATATTTAATAACGGCTCACATTCAACTAAGGAAAATGGGTGGTTGAGGTGTCATCTCATCTGGGACATTTAAGTATCCATCTACCGTTTGACAAAGTGGACTAATTGTCTGAATTACCGAAACATGGCCCCACTTGTCAGAACTACAGACCACCCATCATTTGCAAAGATGCAGGTTGGACGTCAGATTGACGACAAGGATCTCAACATCTTGAGAGCTACATGATACGTTCGAATATTTGTACAGTACACACGAGCTATAAATTCTAGTAAGTGGGCCCAGATTTGAGTAATCCAGACCGACCAAATTTTGGACTGGTCTTAGTTGAAGGTGGACCGTTTGTTTGTCCATATGGGGCCACAAATCAAAATGCTAATATTGTTCCAGTTAAGAAGACTAAGTCATGGTCCATTTATTACGGGATACAAAGGGTCTAGTGTTAGAATTGAAAACCAGTGTATCATGTAATTCCTATCCTCGAGTTGTGAATGGCAACCTTGCTTTTTCTTGTTGATTAAAAAGAAACGAAGCTTTTGGACAACTGGCTGGACTTCCTTTAGGTTGTCTGCCATGCCTTGTGTCTGGACTTAGCAGATTTTATTCGCCACTAAGCTTGTTGTCCCGTTGTTAGTTGGTATATATGTACTTTTAGTTTTTAAGCCTCTGGCCTTCGTTTTTTTTTCCTTTACCGTGGTGGGGTTTTCTTCATTACTCTTGGTATCTCCACAAGTTCTTTGGATTTTAACGAATTTTGCTTATCTTTCAAAAAAAGCAACACTTTTGATACTTCGATGGAATGTGACCACGGCATGTAGGCACTTAGAAATTGCATGCTTAGAATGTAACAAATTTTAAAGTAAAGTTTTCTAAATTATGAGTCTTGATTTTGATGCATAATGGATGAAAGTATTTTTATTTTATTTATCTGACCATTGGATTAGTGGAAGTATCTAACTACGATGGCCCTATTTCAACAAATAAGTGTCTATGAACTAGCGGATGGGATTACTTGACTAATTTGATTATGAGATTATTACTTAGAGGCAATGATTTACCCAATATGGTTAGTTTAATTTGAGTTAATATATCCCGAGTGCATGTAATTTATGAGGATTTAAAAATTAAAAAAACAAATGACCCTAAGGTATGGTCATTATAAGAGAATAGTCTCCCATTTCTTTTTTTTTTTCGTTTTTTGCTTCATGATTGCTTTTTAGTTTTTATAGGGATCAAAATGCCCCGTCTTTAGGAGCTATGCCAATGCTTTTGTTTTTTGGAGAAGCTTCGAAACTCAAATCTGACGCTTACTTGAAGAAAAATTCAATCCATTCATTCTCTTTGTGGCCTACTATTTCAGTTGGAAGATACTAATTTCAGCATGATACAAGCTCTCTGTGGCCTACAACAATCGATAATTGTGGTCATTCATTATCAAGTGCTTTCTGTTGCCTAAAACAACTGATAACGATGGTCGTTCACTCCTAAATGTTTCCTTATATTGTGGTCTACCTTCTCTGCAGATGTGACTTATTGTTTAGCCTATTGTCATTTATAAAATTCTAACTTCAATGGATGGAGTTAATTTAACATATACCCTGCGATGGCCCCATAGACAGTGTTTAAAGATCCCATAAGTAGGGCCAAGTTAGCTAGAGGACCCATTTGATTATTTTTTTTACAAAGCATTTTCTTCTTCCTTTGGAACTTTCCTCCATAGGACCCACCACAGCCCACCAGTGGAGTTCTTTTTCTGATGTACGTCTATCAACATCACGTTCTTCAATGTACAGCCTTCCTATTTGCTTTGGCCTGAAAAATGATCGTTTCATACACTTTGGCGGCCACCCTTCCTAAAGATGGAGACTAGGATGCCAAATAATGAAACGTTAGAAAGTGGTGGTGGGTCCTACAGAGGAAGCTTTGAAAGAAGAAGAAGCTCTCTATAAAAACCTATAAAAGATATAAATAGGGTCGTGGTTTACATGTTTTAAGAGTCGTGTTTGTCATATGTTAGGGGTCATCATTGTCATGTGTTAAGGGTCAGGGCCATTGTTGTCATATGTTAAGGGTCATGGTCGTCATGTGTTAAGAATCGAGGTTGTGGTTGGTGTTAAGAGTCTTTGTCATGTGTTAAGGGTCGTTGATTGTTGTGTTAAAGGCTGTGGTTGTCATGTTTTAAGGGTCTTGACTATCATATATTAAGGAGAGGAACATGCATACGATTCGATTACCTGCCGATAGGGAGAAACATGCACCTAACTCAATTCTCACGATGAAGAATGGGACATAGGAGAATGGTGCGTCGGATAATAGAGTGTCAGACTATGGTGGTGGATTCCATCAAAGAAACTTTAAAGGAAGAAAAAACCCTCTAAGACTAAGTAAGTTGAAGAACGGTGGTGGGTCCCACAAAGGAAGCTTCGAAGGAAGAAGAAGCTCTTTGAAAAATTAATTTATAAAACATAGAAATGAGTCTCTTAACATACTTGTCCCTACTATACAGTCCTAAGATATTATTTGTCGAATTAACTCTGTTCGGTGGACTCGAAACTTAATTTAAGGGTCAGATCCACAAAAAAAGGAAAATTGCACTGTTGTATTTTATTTCTGACCATTCATAAAATAATCAATCAAGAATAGATACTTGTCGTTGCATGGAAAGATGTGGCATACAAAAGAGGATACTTGAGATGGGCGAGAAGAAAGATGCAGTCGAGAGGTATCCAAAAGCAGAATGAGCGGCTGAGAGAAGTATAAGAGGTAGAAAGCTATCGAGTAAAAGGAATGGTTAAAAGGACACATGTCAGGAAGAAAAGAAAAGACAAGGATCTGAAAGATCAATGTAGCAACGATTCGACTGCCATAACTAAAGAAGTAAAGAAGAGAAACGTCTAAAGAGAAGTCGCAACAAAGATTTATAAATAACAAGAAGTTCAACAAAGCAAATGGTCTCATACCAATCCAATAAACAAATCAAATTATCTTTCCTTACCATATCTTAGCTCTATCGTAAGATTAGTGGTAATCCTTAGTAATAATCTAGTAGCGGTAATTTTTGGTTGTAATCTAAGTTTATGCTTTTGCGCTAGACTATTCTCAGTATCAATATAATCATTTCATCTTTCAAAAAGGCATCTTATTGTTGCTCACTCTAATCGAACGTAAGTATTTCGTTTTTATTTGATTGTTTCTATTTATAAAAATCATTTCTTACGAAAATCAAGTTGTAAACCATTTTTAAAGGAAAAACCCCACCCTTTAACAATCACTTGATCATCTTACAACCTTATTACGGGGTTTCAGAATAGGCGAGCAATCTTCATACGTCTCGGTCATATATGTTCATGTTTGAAGTATCTTGCTATCTTCGCGCTTGGGGTCAAGTTGATCCGTTTAAATCGAGTCGCACAATCGGTTATAAAACACTCGCATAAGTCACATGTGACCAAACCAAACCAAATGCTAGAAATTTTTAGCACGCTCGGTGGGACACCAAATTTTTTGTATACATACCAGTGCAATAAGCATGTGAAAGCATAAGTTGAAGAGGTACTCGTAATACTTCTGTGGTTAGTGAGCCTCTTACTCTAGAGGAGGAAATGCAGGTGTAGCTAACACCCGAGCTGTTAAATCATAGCCAAATACATGGCCTAATTCACCAAATCTGGATAAGGCATCTTCATCTCAGACAAATCCTCTTGAGATAATGGTAGATGGGTTACACAATATGCAGATGGAGATCAATATATTATAGAGCAATCATGAGCTCAGGACGAGTAGTCATGAATCCAGGCTGAAACCTTCAGCAGGTAGATGGCCAATCAGACTGAGAGCTTAAATCGAATGATGACCATTTTTCTAAAAGAGTGCCCATTGTGCCTCAACAAATTGTTGAGACTAGTTTTGTCAGAAATATGGTGGGAATATAACCAACACCGCTAGTACTTATTTCACAATGGAACACACGCCCTGCTCCAGTATAGGAAGTGCAAAATGTTCTTTTACCTACTGAGTTTAAAAGATTTGAATAGGATAATAGGAATTTCATTCATTAGGCTAGAAATCAAGGAATACCCGAGGGAGAACATTTCCATATGAATATCCCTTATAATGGAAAATAATACCCAGTAGGTCTTGAGCCTGCACCTCCTATGGCTGAACCTCACCATTTGGATTGCGATCAAGTTTTACAACTGGTCGAAGTGGTGGCAAGCCAAGTTCTTGGTCGTACTACCACCCTGATCTACCATAAGCTTTATCTAGAATGGATTGATCGGCAGTCTCCATTGTCATAACTGAATTTGATGTTTTCTTACCGAGATACCCTAATTTGATGTTTTTTGACAAAGATGGCAAACTTTAATTTTTTTGACTGAGATGTTCGAGTTTGACCAAGATGACTGAATTTAATATTTTTCGATTGATATGGCTGAGTTCGACCAAGATAACTCAATTTGATATTTTTAGCCAATCGAGCAGTCACATTATTGTGTTAACGACGAGCCACCATCACTTTCACCTTTTTTTCCCAAAGGCGAAGCAATGTGGGGGGCAATGTTGCACCTTATTTCTGACTATTCCTAAAATAACCAATCTAGAATAGATACGTGTCATTGCATGAAAAGATGTAGCATGCGAAAGAGGATACATAGGGTGACCAAGAGGCAAGTACGGTCAAGAGGTATCCAAAAGAAGAACAAGTAGCCGAGAGAAGTCCAAGAGGTGGAAAGCGGTCGAGCAAAAGGAACGGTTAAAAGGGCACATGTCAGGAAGAAAAGAAGAGATAAAAGGATCTGGAAGACCAACATCGCAATGATTCAATTGCCATAATTGATGAAGCAAAGAGAGAAACGCCTGAAGAGAAGTTGCAATAGAGATTTATAAATAACAAGATGTTTAACAAATCAAATGGTCTCATTCTATTCCAACAAACAAATTAAATTATTTTTCCTTATCATATTTATCTCTATCCTAGGAGTAGCGGTAATCCTTAGTCATAATTTGGTAGTAGTAATCTTTAACTGTAATCCAAGTCTATGCTTTTGTTTTGGACTATTCCCGATATCAATATAATCACTTCATCTTTCAGTAAGGCATGTTATTGTTGCTCCCTGTGATCGACTGTAAGTATTTCTTTTTTACTTGACTATTTCCGTTTATAAAATTCATTTCGTATGGAAGGCAAGGTGTAACACATCTTTGAAGGAAAAATTTCACCCCTTGACAATCGCCTGATCATCTTGTAACTATATTATGAGTGGCTGAATAGGTGACTAATTAATCTTCTCAGGTCTCGGTCATATACGCTCACGTTTGACGTATCTGCCTATCTTGGCTCTTAGGGTCAAGTTATTTAGTTTGAATCAAGCAACATAATTAGTTCTGGCACACTCACATATTTTACATGTGACCGAACCAAGTCGAAGGTCAACTTGCATTACAAGAAAGAGTTGAGATTATATATATGAACACCACTACCAGTTTTGTGGGCAACCAAGAGCTTATATCATGCTCAATTTAATATTTTTACATTGAAATAGTGGAGCCATGAAGAGAATGAATGTATTAGATCTTCGTTCAAGTAAGCCTAATTACTACGTGATGCCACATCATATATTAGGATTGGGGCTTTAAAGCTTTGCTCACAAGCAAAAGCATGTATAAGTGTAGCTCTTAAAGATAATATATATTTTGGTCTTGTAAAATACTAAAAATTCATAGAAAAGAAAAAGAAATAAGAAAAAAAAAAAAAAAAAAAGAAAAAAAAAGAGGTCATTCTCTCAGGACCGCAATACCTTGGCCATTTTGGTAAAAGTCCTAATTTATGAGTACTCATGTATCAAAGATTGTAGGACTACCAAGTATCAAACAACTCCCTTTCTTACGGATCCATAGGATCTTAAGATATGCGGGCCCATTGGGGAGCTTACATTTAGAATGCATTGAAATCCAAATCACAATTACATTGGAATCAAGGTGATTCCAAATCCTTATCTATGTTTGGTTGAAATGCATTGAAATCCAAATCTTTTATTTGGGAGCTCGTATTTGGAGGTCATTTGAATTATTTGGTACATTCATACACTTAGATTTGATTAACTAAATCAACTTTCATATATCAAATTAGTATGTATGTGTCATATTTAATAAAATGATTATAATAAACTCATCAAAATATATACTTTGGCCAAAAAAAGAAAAAATTTGGAGCCTTAGGTGGGGCTACAAATGCAAGGATCGCAAATAGACAACTCATTGATGTTTTTTAACAGTTCATTTAGATGTCCAACATTAGGACGGTTCAAATCATTATATTAATGTGTTTTAGTGTTGCATTTGATGAGTAGATTGTTTCGAGATATCATTAGCATGTAATGTGTCCAATAAATTAGCAATTGCGAGTCACCTTTATTACATATGAAACTCTTTTATGCTTTGAATGGAGGCAAAAAAAGTATTTCTCTTGGATTACACTCGACTCTCAATATTTTGTTGGGATTTCAAGCACACATTAAACATAGTTTTGAAATACCTTTGACTCACGTATATTGCACTCCAAATTTGGAACCCGGACACTACTACTTCCAAAGTTCCAAACTCTAGTCACAACTACTTCCTTGCCCCTTATTAGACTTGGCGTACAGTTAGCGAACTTCCCAAACACTAAACCAAGCTCAAGGCAGATGGAATTTTTTTTGAATAGTTAAATTTTCTTAAGGAAGCTACAATCATATACTTGGTATCACGTCATACATCCAAGAAATGAATTTGTTCAATATATCATGCATGATATAGGCATTAGTTGAATGTCTATCATCATGGATAAATTTTTTCTCATGTACTTCATCACCATTCATGCATCAAGTAAAATGTGCAATATTATCACTTAGATATCAACATTATCTCTTACATGTCAAGTAAGGCATGGTGATCATACACATGTCATCATCCATTTACCTTCAAATCTAAGGCTGCCGAACACAAGAAGCAACAATTTAGATTGAAATATACTCATTTATCACCAAATCCAAGGAGCCAAATATGGTGTAAGACGATTCACTCATGAAAGATTGATAACGATATCAGACGTGGCATAAGTATGGAAGATATCAAAAGTTCATCGAGTGGAGGACACCACTGAGTTTCTGTAACGCCCATCGTTTTTAATAAAATAAAATAATAATAAAATTTTATTATTATTTTAAATTTTAAATTGAGAGAGAGAGAGAGAGATTTCGTATCTCATCTATCCCTCTTATCTAAAGCCCCATTTTTAGTGTCTTATCTAATCCTAACTTCTTATTTTATCTATCTCTACTATATATCATTTTTATCTCTCTAACTCTCTTCCTGTATCTCTCAACTTCCTGTAAACTCCTCCTTTAAAGGAAAAGAATCATAGGAGGTGTTTTAATCCAACTACAACTAAAATGAAAAAATACCTTACATACAACTAAGAGAGAGAGAGAGAGAGAGAGAGAGAGAGAGATTATGGGAAATTAATTTCAGGTTAGGACCTTTGTGATTTTAATATTTTTAATGTAAAATTTAGCCAGAGCAGTACGATGAACGGTTTGGATTATCTTTATGCCCATCATACATGCTAAAATAAAAAGTATCTTTTCATGTACATTTTAACCTACATGTAGAAATTTTCCTTCTTCATTCAATAATAAATTATTCAATTTATGATTCTAAGATAGATTAAGTTTTTATGAATCTTAATAATTAAAGTAAAGCCTATCTGAACAACACAATGTACAGGTCGGATCGGTCATACAACTATTATGTTTTTAGATCTTGAGGATATTATAAAGAGAACTTAAATTTATATGCAAGTGTTAACATCACTTAGCGTAGAAGGTCGAGATGGGGCATTGACATATGCGTGGTTAGATCCACACTATTCATCTAATTTATAGAGACAAAATATGTCACGACTTCAAGAATCTAGATGATCCAATCATTTGGTGGACCACCCCGATCAAAGTAGTATGATAGATCCAATACTAATTTCGAATTATATTAAAACTCTTGAATTTATGAGATTGGTCGAGTCAGATTAGTCCAAACAATCATTAGGATCAAACTATATCATGATTTTCAATTATCTAATCTAATTAATCAAAATTGATGGACCACACTAATCCGATCAATCCTTTGTCATTTAATTTCTGAATCTAAATATAATATAATCATAACCCTTGGTCATCTTGAAACATGTGGATTGTTAGATCACCAATGGTGATTCAACAAAGGTGCGCTTCACTGTGAAATAATCAGATCAATAATCGTATTATGTATATAAATTTTTAAGATTTTCAGATATAAATCATTCGGACTCTCTTTCAAAATCTTTACTATTGGATACATGTGAGTAATTCTATCATGTCTCATATTCATTGTAATTAAAATAGATTGTTTTTTATAGTTTGATTGATCAATGTACTATTTGAAGTATTTTGTTATGATGGTGTTAATTTAACTACTGTGAA
The DNA here is from genome assembly GCA_037074715.1 of Magnolia kwangsiensis. Lineage (NCBI taxonomy): Eukaryota > Viridiplantae > Streptophyta > Magnoliopsida > Magnoliales > Magnoliaceae > Magnolia > Magnolia kwangsiensis. The sequence goes on from CM073583.1 coordinate 87,812,826, forward strand.
TACATGTTATGATAAATCACATGCAAACCTGTGCCAAGTTACATGAATTATACTAATTATATGTTGAATTCACATATGAATATTCTGATCAAGACAAATATTTATGACAGTTATGAAAACGATGCATCTGTACATCATCTATCATACAAACACATTGCATTATCGATCCTTGGGGCCTTCTATGGAAGAAACATCAATCCTGGTAGATTGTTACCAGATGTTGACTATGTCCAAGCCTATCGGAAGGGGGAAAGCCTACCCAATGGGTGGATGCGGGTTGATGATATCTAACCCAAGTAGATGGATGATCAACCCATCTAATGCATTCATAAATCATTTACATCCATATCATTGTGCATATTTTGTTTCAATTATATCTTAATTTTAATAAATATGAACCATGTTAGGTTTTATCATTAAGCCTAGTCAACTTACATTTTTATTAATGGAAAAACCATACAGATGAGAAACTAGCTGATGAGTTGACACAGGAACAAGAAGTTGTGGCTAAACTGGTGCACGAACCATGTGAGATGTATCGTTACCTATCAGAAGATGGACTGGCTGCATCTGGACCGTTCCTAATTATTTAATTAAAATTTTATTTGTTAGAATTGTCTAATTTATAAATAATGAATGATGGTATTAGTTATGAAATTTTAAGTATTTGATTAGTTTTATTTAATTAAATTGTTCTAGGTTTGTAGTAAGTATTTTTTAATAAGCTGTATTGACTGATGAATGATGACTAATTTATGTTAATTGAATGTTTATATAAGTTGAGAATGGGCAGATGTTGTTACTTAAATCATTTTATGTGTGAATAATTTTGAATGGACATAGTTAGAATGTAAAATAAATTGAATAATTATATAATGAAATGAGTTAAGTACACATATTGTATGAGTTGCAACTCAAAACTCAGGTTTGAGGGTGCACACTCTGTACTCGAATTTCAGGACATGATAGAATGATATCAGAAAGAGACTTATTATAAAGTTTGTGATTTATAAATTATGGTCTCACATGCATACATAATTAGTAGTTTCCTAAAAATAGAAACTCAAACTTAGGATTACTCATTTAACTGTTGTGTATAATAAACAACGTAGAAATAAAAAATTAGAATTCTCTATTTGTTGATATGTATATAAAAAAACTTAAAAATTAAGTTAGGATGTTCCATGAACTTTGTTAGTTTCAACCATAATGAATTTTAAAGATATTTAGTCTTGTTGGACAATAATAGGCATCAAGAATCACTCAACTTATAAAATTTGTAATTATAAAAGTATAACTTCGATTAATGAGATTAAAAAGCCTAATTGAAGATAGAAAAGTCTAAATTTAAATAAAAATAATTAGAAAATCTGTATCTAATATTCACTGTACTGATTCGAGGAGTTATTATAAATTGGTTCGAATTTGTCCCTTTTAGACAGATTTGACTGGGGAATTTTGAAAATTTCTATAATGAGGTACAACTTTAAAGAGAGACAATGGACTTATAATAGGATCTCAATTTTTTTAAACATAATATAAAATATCAAAGTACAAGAAAATGTGATAGAAACAACAACCATCAAACCAATAATCAATATTCCCAAACCGATGTCTTATTGGATTAACTAATAGAGTTTTTTTTTTTTTTTTGAATTTTGAATTTTGATAATTACCTTTAGTTAAATTAATGTTTTTATTTGAAGTATTTTATTTAAAGTAAAAAAATTTAAGTCTAAAGTTTTTTTTTTTAAAAAACATAATCTCTAATAAATTTCAAATTTTCTTTCTTATATGATTATATCACCCATACTTGAAAAAAAAAAAAAAAAAAAACTTTATAAAATCAACATGACTAGCGCCATTAGAATTTTTTTAAAAAAAATGAGATACTATTTCCAAATCTCGACGATAAGAATTTTCTTTTAGGGACTTATAATGTAACGCCCTTGGTTTTTAATAAAATAAAATAATTATTATTATTTTAAATTTAAAATTGAGAGTGAGAGTGAAAGAGAGAGACTTTGTATCTCATCTCTCACTCTTATTCAAAGCCTGATCTTTAGTTTTTTATTTAAGCATAATTTCTTATCTTATTTATTCCTAATATATCTCTCTTCTATCTCTCTAACTCCCTCCCCGTATCTCTCAACTTTTTAGTAGACTCTTCCTTTTAAGAAAAAGAGTCACTAGAGTTATTTTAATTTAACTACAACTAAAATAAAAAATACCCAACATATAATTGAGAGAGAGAGAGAGAGAGAGAGAGAGAGAGAGAGTTCGTGGAGAATCAATTTCAAGTTAGTATCTTTATGATTTTAATATTTTTAATGTAATATTTGGCTAGAGTAGTGTAATAGATTGTTTGGATGATTCTTACACTCATCATATATGCCTGAATAAGAAGTATTTTTTCTTGTGCATTTTAACCTACATGTAGAAATTTTTCTTTTCTTTAATGACCCACTATGTGACAAGATTCTTACTTGGAGTAGATTTAATTTTCATATTTGATTCAACTATTTGACTTGTTCCTGTGTTACTACTGAAGGCATCAGATTTTTCAAATGTTTGTGTTCAATATCCGGCTCTAACTCTCTCATATCCTCAGCTATTTTTTCCATTTCCAGATTTTCCCATTCCTAAAAGTTTTTCTAGCTTCTCACTACTTTAGGAAAACTTACAGTTTAGCTTGGTAATTCTTTTGGACTCTTCTAAATCAAACAAGAGTGTATGATTTTCATTTTGAAGGAGCATATTTTTATCTTCTAACTTGTAACGCCCGTGAAAAATCCATACTTGGGCTCGAGTACCAACTCGACCCGATATTGCGTAGAATTCATTCCTTTAGAAAATATGACTAGGTTAGCTAGTGCAACGTTAGAATAGCTGGGTAATGGTCCCTGATCACTTTAAATACGTTCTACAAGGCCCAAAGCGAGTGGAACCAATGGTGCTATAATGCTCTAAAACCTCGGACCAAACTCTGAGCAGGTTTGTTCTCTGGACCACTTTGAATCTTTGTATTGGATCTAGACCGCACGTCGAAAGTCCGATACCTCCTATCTTAGACCATTAGAACCGTCTAGCTGGACTTGACACTCATTCCAAAAATCAAGTCAAACCGATAATCACAGGCTATTTCATTGAGCCCGGACCGAAGAGAGCGAGAATAGGGTTAGAATTGGAATTTGAAATTCAAATCTGGCACACAATTTGACGCATCAGTATTGAGCGTTCTGACCGTCAGAATACAGCCAAATTACACCCTTGGATCAGGAAAAATATCTATTATATATCACGAGACTTATAGGCCTGATCTTGGTGCGATGACCGTTGAACTGAAACTGGACCGCCACGTGCGATCTGGGAACCCTACCGGTCTGAAAACTGGATGTGTGCTAGATCCAGTATGCATGAGCTTAAGTCCGACCGCATTTGGCCAGGGGACCTTCAGAAATGCCCTTTTGGACCGAAACGGCCCCGATTTGGTTAGGCACCAAGTAAACATTGTTCCCAAGCCTATTTTGGGCATGTTATAGGCTATAAAAGGGGTTGAAACCCTCACTCCTCTCTCCCATCCGAATTTGAGAGAAGCCCTAGCTTGGGAGGGAAAAAAAGTGAGAGATTGTGAGAGAGTGGGGGAGTTCTTCCTGCCACTTGTGCTACGTGTTGCACGTGCTTAAGCAACACACCTCTACCACCTTCCCGGCGATTCCACCGCGATCTTAGGTAAGTAAATACCCTAAATAGTTGTTGATTTGAGTTTCCCTTGTTTCTATAGCGATGTAGCTTATGGATCTTGTGTATTAGGCTCCTTATTCGCCGTAGACGAAGCGTATACACTCCGTTTCAATTCCCGAGTCTACAAGACATAAGGTGAGAATTTTAGACGCTTTGATTGATGGTTTACAATGCTTTCAATGTCGTTTAATAGTAGATTATCGACGGCATCGCCGTTTGACATGTACAACATGCTCTCCGTTTCCTGTTTCGTAAATTAACGAAGAATATGAGATTTAGGGCATTTTAGTCATTTGTAGGAAGTACGGTCTACATGCATATTTTGCTGACGTGATTGACATGGTTTGTCGCCGCATTAGAGAGTTAGGAATGATTGCATAATCAGTTTGGCGAAGAGATTCGCCAAGTTGCGCACTTTGGGTCGACATACTATATGTGGACTTAAGTGTGTAGTGTATGTGTTTGTATAAATGCTTGTACTAGTGTGTATTGTATTGAATGATGTTATGTAGTAGTTTAAGATTGATTTCATGATTAAAATGCTGACCTAAATGATTTCCTACATGTTGACCTTATGCATGATTGCATTACATGCATAGGAAGTATGCTTTGAAGATTTTCTTAAGTTGAATATGCATGGAAGGTATGCCTTGAAGATTTGCTTAAGTTGAATGTTATAACATGTGTTAACATGCTCACATGATGTATTTCAATTCCAATACCCCGGTATATAGTGTTAATGTAATTCCATAAATGTGTGGGACTTGACTTAGTCCAGGCAGTCGGTAACCGAGCGAATTCGTGGCTGACTGGTCATAGCCACGAACGACGCGTCGATGAACGTGATTCGGGTTGAGAGTTGGCGGCAGTGGTTAGGCCACGCGAAGTGTTTTACGCACTTCATGTCGTTCAACTTGAGATGCGATCGCGCTAGTCGAGCCCGTCAAGTAACCCGACTGGCCGATGTTTGTTCACCTTGTATGTATCATAACTGCTTGAACCTAGGGTACTGAACTTACCATTGTAAACCCTATTAACCATGGTACCTTGATCCACGAAGACTCATGAGCCGGGCATGGTGGTATGGGACACCGTGGTCGAGCTGTCGGCCTACGCTGGGGCCACAAACCTCCCCGTAGTGACCAATGAGCACCTTGACTCGTGAGCAGATTATGGTGGTATGGGACACTATATTCTAGCTGTCGGCCTACACTGAACAGGCGACGAGCCCTTTGTAGTGACCGCGAGCGTATTCTGAGTCCACGGGAGGCGACGACCCTTCCGTTGCAGTAGAGTACGGTAGGCCTGTATTGATAAGGTGATGGGGGAGCGGTGCAACGAGTGCGAGCAACAGCCCTGGCAGCCCTTGCAGTGACCTACGAAATATACATCGTATGAGATTACTAGGAGTGACGACCCTAGACAGGATCTGTGTTGGGATTGATACAAGGGAAGTACCTTAGTTTCCCAATCCTGCTGTTTGAATGGACTAATAACAACTTGGTAATCATATCACCATAGCATTGCATGTGCCTGGAAGATGTGGAGCACTCTAGGGAGTGTGGCATGCCGCGGTCGTAAGATGTTGCCGCATGAGGGTGATCGTCGGTGAGGGCATACATCACGTCATATCATCTTGCATTAATAACAGTATTAGGATTGTCTGATTTACTGCTTTACTATTATCGCGTGATTGAATTGTGAACATGTTAATCTTTGCTCTATGATTCCACTGAGTTGATCACTCATTCCCACGTTACGGGATGGTATTTGCAACACCCACCAGACCCTGTTGTAGCTGCAGGTGAGGACGAGATCCAGGAGGTGGAGCCGGAGATTGACGAGGACCAGGATGATTTCTCGTATATGCAGTATCACGACGGCTTCCCGTAGGTGACCTGGATCGAGGGGACTTCAGTGGGACTATTTTGAACTTTATTCTTTTGTTTATTTACATGTATATGAAACTCAGAGATGTAGTCATACTTTGAAGACAGATGAGATTACTTTGTTTTTCCATACAGTGATATATATATTGTTTAGTCTTCCGCTTGCTTTTATCACTGAATCTGAAGTATGAATTGCAGTTTTAGTATACTTTTACTCATGTGAATGCTTTAAATCAGACAACATTGAATCATAACTATTTTTGTTGCATAAGTGACGGTCTAGAACTCGGGAGTTGAGTTTATACACGACCCCCGATTTTCAGGGTGTTACAAGTTGGTATCAGAGCATGAATGAGAGTATACTGGGCCTGGGTTATGGTCTTGCGACGTACGCTGTCGCTTCCTTTGACTTAGGTGGGTGCGAGAAGGGTCTAGAAACACTTCTAGGATCACAGATTCGCCGATAGGCGAAGTCTATTAGGATCGATCGCAAGATCGAGTCTGTAACGCATCTCGGGTCGCGTAAAGCAACCCGAATCACTTCTAAGCTTTAGGAAGTCGGGTTGAGACGTCCTATGAGTGGTTTTAAACCGCAAAAGTAAATCCTTGGGCCGTGGGATGACCACGACTCCAGTAATCAATCGCCAGGGCTTAAAAACCCCGTTTCACTAAAAATCTTCAAAATTCCTCCTCTAAACACTCCAATATTTATTTCTTTCTTATCCAATTCATATTAGGCATCAAACCTAATGTGACAATAACACAAATTAGTACTTTCACAAATTTTACAGTGAATAGTAAAATTTCATGAAAAATGGCCATAAGGCCATTCTAACTTCACTTTCTTTAGCAACTAAGGAGCTAGATAGGTGTACTGGCTCCTTCTACCTCAAATTCATATGCTGCATCATATGGTTTGGTATTCGGGATTGCGATGTGGACCCGGAAATCCCCAAACACATGTTTGGGCTCATACAGACCAAATTATTGTGAACCAAGGGGTGGGACCTAACTTTTTGGGACCCTGGGACCATGGGGGACCAGACCCATGGGGTCCCACTGGCCAACTTGAAGGTTGTCCGGCGATGCATCGCCGGCCGGCGATCTCCGATGGGGCCGTCCTTCGGGCATACCCCCTTAAATAGGGTCCATATCACCCCTACACACCTCCCACCTCACGAAAACTCCCAAATCCCACCTCTCCTTCACAAACAGCTCCCTACATAGCCCTAGATTTGATTTTCAGCAACCCATTCCAAACCCCGGCGTCCCAAACCACCTCTAAAACCTTCCTTGGCCAAAACCGACCACCACCCATCATTTATTGGGTGTTGACAGCCTCTTTCCTTAAAGATATCACCATTTGGACCTCCAAAATCCCCCAAATATAGCTCAAATCGTGAGGTGCTCCATCCCATCTTTTTGTTTGTATTTTTCCCTGAAAGTACAGCCTTGGGAAGCTTGAAGCATCCCTCTACGACGCCTAGATTTCCTTTTATCAGATTGGGCACCCATTTCTCCGCATTTTCAGCGTTTTCCATGGCTTTCGTGGAAGCCATTTTGGGTCTTTTTTCACTCTCATCCATCCTGTCTTTGATGGGTAAGAGAAAAACTGTAACAGACGAGGCTGGGCCGAGCCGCCCTGCTCGATTGAGAAGACCACGGGGTGGTGCCGCAAGTTCAAGCGCCGCCGCAGGTCCAGCTGCAGTCCTGGAGTGCCGTACAAAGCGGAATTTGGATCCCCATGCACACCTTGGACGAACCATTCTGTCAGAGATGCCTCATGGTGAATACACTGATCGTAGAGTGTTATTTGAGGCGGACGTAGATGGGCGATTATTCGGCGAGTATCTGTTGTTCGAACGCATTGAAGCTGCGCAATGGGGACCGATCTTTGAAGCTCACGCTCGTGCTAATGTGAGCACTGTTCGTGCCTTCTATGCTAGCATCCAGAATCCTACCTTGGATCCTTTGCAGTTCAAAATCCCTTTTGGTAGAGATCGGATGGCTACGATCGACGTCCGGTTGGTTGCGCGACTTCTCAATGTGCCTCTAGGTGATGTGCATCCAAGTGAGAAGAATTTGAGGACTAGACGTGAACGAGATCGCCGCACCAGGTTTCTGTACGGTAAGTTGGTTCCATGGCAGCCTAATAATAGCCTCAAGGCGACGTACATGTCTAAGGATTTGCGTCTGCTGCATCATATCTGCACGTTCAATGTTTATCCTAGGTCGACGAACCGCATTGAATGTACACGTCTTATGGTCGATTTCTTATTTCTGGTGGCCCAGGGAGAGAACGTATGTATGGCCACTTTCATCTTACGGCAGATAGTTCTCATAGCCAGGTCGAGGAGAACATCCGAATCCCTTCCCTTTGGCCGACTCATTTGCAAGATTGCGCTTGAGTTTGCCTATATACTCGGACCCGAATTGCCGGTATCGATTCACACCATCGATGAGTCGACAATGATTAAGATGAAGATTGGGTCGCAATACCGTGAAAATCAACTTGAAAGGGATAGTGGGGATAACTTTGATGAAGAGGAAGATCAAAGCGAAGAAGAACCTAGAGCAGAGGTTCAGGAAGAAGCAGAAGAGGAGGCTCAGGATACTGATGAGAGCCCTCCTCCTTCTGCGCAGACTACTATCGACGACCGCATTGCTCAGATGGAGGAGAGTCAGACCGCTTTGCGAAGGGAAGTCCAAGAACTTCGAGTGGAAGTCGCTGACGCCAAGGCTGTTACAAAGAAGAAGTTTGGCAAGGTGACTCGCACCTTGAAGGCAATCCTGTGTTGCTTACAGGATAAGGGTGCTCCTCCTCCGTCACCAGATTCTGACTAGCGATGCGATCTTTGATGTTGTTATTAGTAGTTAGCCATTTCCTGTTTTATGTGTGTAAAGCCTATTAGGGCTAGTGCTTTGCTTATGTTGCTGTTGCTTAACTGTCTTAATTTCCATGTCATTCTAGTCATGATGCTTGTAAGGATATATCCCTTGTAGTGTGACAATTTTGATTAATTGAAATACATGGAATGCCTTTGACTCTTTAGTGAATGATTGTGGTGTATTTGTGCAATTGAGACTGACAAGGTTGCACCCTATTTTGAATATAGGGAATGCCACCTAAGACTACGAGGAGCGCGGTTCGGCTTTCATTGTCAGAGCAGATGGATCAGACTCCCTCTCAGTCTGGCACTCGTCCGGACCCTGCTGTGGGCCCGATTCCTGAGACGGTTCGGTCGTCTCAGCCTGCTGTTGGTCCTACAGGTGGACCACCGCCATTTACACCATCTGTTAGAGAGCCACAGCGCGCATCTACTTCCGCACCTCATCCGCCACAGCCTGCTTCACCCCCTGATAGATTCGAGCAGATGATGGCTATGATGCTACAGCAGCAGCAGCTTCTGACCACCATAGTCGGGACTTTAGCCCAGGGTGGGGGTGCGACTGCATCTACTCCGCCTGCACCACCTGCGCATCCAGCTGAGGATGCCTATACTTACGCCCAGGATGAGGGCATAGCACATCCTGCGCAGCCTGCTTTCCCTGCGGGGAATCCTGCCGACACTCGGGGCCTTCTGGAGCGATTTCAGCGCTTGCGGCCTCCTACTTTCACGGGTTCTCACAGACCCGAGGAGGCTGAGTTCTGGCTCGACCGAGTGTCGAAGATTCTACGGATGTTGCACTGTACCGAGGCTGAGCAGGTAGAGCTGGCTACCTTCCTGTTTGAGAGAGAGGCCAGTATGTGGTGGGATAGCATATTGCGGACTGTTGCCGCAGATTTCGTATGGACGTGGGCAGCATTCGAGTTCCGCTTCCATGAGAAGTATTATCCTCAGACCTACAGGCACGAGAGGGAGAATGAGTTTCTCCGTCTCAGGCAGGTAGCGATGACAGTTACCGAGTATGAGCATCGGTTCGCAGAGTTGGGCAGGTACGTCCCGACCTTTCTAGCTGATGAGCAGATGCGCATACGGCGCTTTTTGGAGGGCTTGCGACCGGATATTCGGTCGAAGATGTGCTGTGTCAGTTTCCCTTTTTATGCGGAGTTGGTTCACATGTCCATGCGGGCAGAGCAGGACGTGGATCGACTTGCGCGATCTCGAGGCCCGACTACTTCTAGGCCGCGACTGGATTTGCCAGACAGGCCCTCCGCGGGCAAGAGGCCTCGCTTCGATCCTCCTACCAGGACCACGGCGCCTGTACCACCGTTTCGGCGCCCTGATTTATCATGCACATACTGTGGGAGGACGGGCCATTTAGCGCAGAGTTGCTTTTCCAGGATGCGGGACAGTGGGTTCTCGCCGCCGCAGAAGATTGATCGTGTACGTCCACAGGCGATATCAGCACTGCCTATACGGTCAGCTCCTGCGCATCCTTCTTTCAGACCTACGGTATCGCAGATTCGACAGCCTCCACGGCCCTTGACACAGCGGCCGAACCGGCCACAGCAGGCTCGAGTTCATGCACTGACCGCTGAGGCAGCTACGACGCCGACTTTCCAGCATTCAGCCTTCGAGGTCACGGGCCATATCGGAGGTACTCCCGTTCTTATCATGGTGGACACTGGTTCCACGATTTCTTTGATATCGCGTGCCGTAGTCAGACGTCTTGGGTTGCAGACTATCACTATGGATAGCGTGCGAGTCCTTGCAGCTCATGGAGATTATTCGGATGTCACCCAGATGTGTGAGGGTTGTTTAGTTGATCTGGGAGGCAGGACGATGACTCTTGATCTGGTCGTAGATCCCTCGCTCGTTTATCTCGACGTCATTCTTGGCATGGACTGGTTGACTGCAGCGAGAGCCGAGATTGACTGCAAGGCTCGTGTGGTGACGGTGTACGAGCCTGAGGGTATGCCTTTCACATTTCCAGTGCGGGTAAATCTTCCTTTCCGCATTCTTAGCTACGCCACTCTATTGCGCGACGCTGGTGCCCAGGTACTTGAGCAGACGCCAGTTGTTTCTGAGTTCGGGGATCTGTTCAGGAAGATCCCTGGTTTGCCGCCCCGACATGAGATCGATTTCACTATCGATCTGGTTCCTGGTTCTACACCCGTCTCACTGCCGACGTATCGCATGGCACCATGTGAGATGGAGGAGTTGAGGACGCAGATTGATGGCCTGCTAGAGCTTGGCTTTATACGGCCTAGCGTGTCTCGTTGGGGAGCACCGGTCTTGTTCGTGAAGAAGAAGGATGGTTCGCTGCGATTGTGTATTGATTATCGCAGGCTGAACCAGCTCACGGTGAAGAACAAGTACCCTTTGCCCAGGATCGATGACTTGTTTGATCAGTTGAGAGGAGCGCAGTACTTCTCGAAGATTGATCTTCAGTCAGGATATCATCAGTTGCACGTCAGAGATGAGGACGTGCAGAAGACAGCATTCAGGACCAGTTTTGGTCACTACGAGTTCCTCGTGATGTCGTTCGGTCTCACGAACGCACCGGCCGTGTTCATGGATCTGATGAACCGGGTATTGCAGCCTTTCCTCTATCGATTCGTCGTTGTCTTCATCGACGACATTTTGGTATACTCTAGGAGTCGAGAGGAGCATGAGGAGCACTTGCGTTTGGTCCTTGATACGCTCAGACGACATCAGTTGTTCGCACAGTACAAGAAGTGCGACTTCTGGAAGCAGGAGGTGAAGTTTCTGGGACACGTGGTGTCCAAGGATGGCATGGCAGTTGACCTATCTAAGGTAGCTGCGGTGCAGGACTGGGAGCAGCCTGGTTCTGTCACTGAGGTGAGGAGTTTCTTGGGACTCGCTGGCTACTATCGGCGCTTCATTCAGGATTTCTCGAAGATCGCGAGACCCTTATCTCAGTTGACACGGAAGGACGTGAAGTTCGCATGGAATGATAAGGCGGAGTCGGCTTTTCAGGAGCTGAAGGACAGACTTACGTCCGCCCCTGTGCTAGTATTGCCAGAGCAAGGGGTTAAATACACTATATACACTGACGCGTCTAGCGTTGGTTTGGGTTGTGTCCTTATGCAGAGGGACAGGGTAATTTCGTATGCCTCGAGACAATTAAGGAAGCACGAGGAGAATTACCCTACACACGACCTGGAGTTGGCAGCCGTGATATTCGCACTGAGACTCTGGAGACATTACCTCTACGGAGAGGAGTTCGAGCTCTTTTGCGACCACAAGAGCCTCAAGTATATATTCACGCAGCGAGACTTGAATATGAGGCAGCGGCGATGGATGGAGACGCTGAAGGACTTCAAGTTTGAAGTCTCTTACCATCCTGGGAAGGCGAACCTTGTGGCTGATGCGTTGAGCCGCAAGAAGGCGATAGAGTTTGCGGCTCCGCTGATGGTTGCCGAGTGGGATATGGTGGAGTTTTTGCGAGACTTTGAGCAGAAACTCACCGTAGAGGAGCCATTTGAGTTCATCGCACACGTACAGGTGCGATCTCAGATCGATGACCGAGTCATCGAGGCGCAGAGGGACGACGCGCATCTTACTGAGCTTCGAGAGCAGGCCAGTGAAGATGCTGACGCCGAGTGGCGAGTTGGTATGGATGGGGGCTTACGTTACCCTGGCCGCCTATGCGTCCCAGATGTCCCTGACTTGAGATGAGAGATTCTCGAGTCTGCGCATTCTACTAGACTCGCGATGCATCCAGGCAGCACGAAGATGTATCGTGACGTGAAGAGGACGTATTGGTGGGAAGGTATGAAGACCCACATAGCTGAGTTCGTGTCCCGTTGTCTCACTTGTCAGCAGGTGAAGGCAGAGCATCGCCGACCACCTGGACTTTTGCAGCCTATGCCGATTGCAGAGTGGAAGTGGGATTTCATTTCCATGGACTTCATTTCTGGGTTGCCGAAGACGAGGAAGGGGCATGATTCCATTTGGGTGATCGTCGACCGATTGACGAAGTCGGCGCACTTCCTACCGATCAGAGTTACGAACTCTGCAGACGAGCTGGCTAGATTGTATATCCGAGAGATTGTGCGTCTGCATGGAGTTCCGTTGGAGATCGTGTCGGACAGAGACACGCGGTTCACTTCTATTTTCTGGACTCGCATTCAGGAGGCTATGGGTGTGAAGTTGAAGTTCAGTACTGCCTTCCACCCACAGACGGACGGACAGACGGAGCGAGTGAACCAGATCCTGGAGGACATGTTGCGAGCTTGCACATTGGACTTCAAGGACAGTTGGGATGACTGTCTTGCATATGCGGAGTTTGCGTACAACAATAGCTTCCAGGCGAGTATCGGCATGGCACCTTATGAGGCGCTGTATGGGCGACCTTGTCGCGCACCGCATTGCTGGTTAGAGGTCGGTGAGCGTAGCTTGATTGGCCCAGAGTTGGTGCACGCGACGTCAGAGAAGATTGATATTATTCGACGTCGACTTCTTACAGCGCAGAGCAGACAGAAGAGCTACGCCGATACGAGACGGAGGCCACTAGAGTTCACAGTCGGGGATCACGTGTTTTTGTGAGTTTCCCCTATGAAGGGAGTCCTTCGGTTCGGGAAGAAGGGGAAGTTGGCACCGCGATTCATTGGTCCATTCCAGATCCTCGATCGTGTGGGAGCAGTGGCTTACCGATTGGATTTACCCACGCCCCTCGCGAGCGTCCACAACGTATTTCATGTTTCTATGCTGAAGAAGTACGTTGCTGATCCTTCCCATATTATCAGATGGGAGCAGGTGCAGTTAGGAGAGGATGTTACTTATATCCTGTGACCGACACGCATCTTAGACAGGAAGGAGCAGGTACTGCGTAGCAAGGTGATTCCCCTTGTGAAGGTACTATGGACGCATCACTCTGAGGAGGAGGCTACTTGGGAGACAGAAGCCGAGATCAGAAAGAACTACCCACAGCTTCTCGAGGAGTACGAAAAGGTACAAAATTTCGAGGACGAAATTATTTGTTAAGGGGGGTAGATTGTAACGCCCGTGAAAAATCTATACTTGGGCTCGAGTACCAACTCGACCCGATATTGCGTAGAATTCATTCCTTTAGAAAATATGACTAGGTTAGCTAGTGCAACGTTAGAATAGCTGGGAAATGGTCCCTGATCACTTTAAATACGTTCTACAAGGCCCAAAGCGAGTGGAACCAATGGTGCTATAATGCTCTAAAACCTCGGACCAAACTCTGAGCAGGTTTGTTCTCTGGACCACTTTGAATCTTTGTATTGGATCTAGACCGCATGTCGAAAGTCCGATACCTCCTATCTTAGACCGTTAGAACCGTCTAGCTGGACTTGACACTCATTCCAAAAATCAAGTCAAACCGATAATCACAGGCTATTTCATTGAGCCCGGATCGAAGAGAGTGAGAATAGGGTTAGAATTGGAATTTGAAATTCAAATCTGGCACACAATTTGACGCATCAGTATTGAGCGTTCTGACCGTCAGAATACAGCCAAATTACACCCTTGGATCAGGAAAAATATCTATTATATATCACGAGACTTATAGGCCTGATCTTGGTGCGATGACCGTTGAACTGAAACTGGACCGCCACGTGCGATCTGGAAACCCTACCGGTCTGAAAACTGGATGTGTGCTAGATCCAGTATGCATGAGCTTAAGTCCGACCGCATTTGGCCAGGGGACCTTCAGAAATGCCATTTTGGACCGAAACGGCCCCGATTTGGTTAGGCACCAAGTAAACATTGTTCCCAAGCCTATTTTGGGCATGTTGTAGGCTATAAAAGGGGTTGAAACCCTCACTCCTCTCTCCCATCCGAATTTGAGAGAAGCCCTAGCTTGGGAGAGGGAAAAAAAGTGAGAGATTGTGAGAGAGTGGGGGAGTTCTTCCTGCCACTTGTGCTACGTGTTGCACGTGCTTAAGCAACACACCTCTACCACCTTCCCGGTGATTCCACCGCGATCTTAGGTAAGTAAATACCCTAAATAGTTGTTGATTTGAGTTTTCCTTGTTTCCATAGCGATGTAGCTTATGGATCTTGTGTATTAGGCTCCTTATTCGCCGTAGACGAAGCGTATACGCTCCGTTTCAATTCCCGAGTCTACAAGACATAAGGTGAGGATTTTAGACGCTTTGATTGATGGTTTACAATGCTTTCAATGTCGTTTAATAGTAGATTATCGACGGCATCGCCGTTTGACATGTACAACATGCTCTCCGTTTCCTGTTTCGTAAATTAACGAAGAATATGAGATTTAGGGCATTTTAGTCATTTGTAGGAAGTACGGTCTACATGCATATTTTGCTGACGTGATTGACATGGTTTGTCGCCGCATTAGAGAGTTAGGAATGATTCCATAATCAGTTTGGCGAAGAGATTCGCCAAGTTGCGCACTTTGGGTCGACATACTATATGTGGACTTAAGTGTGTAGTGTATGTGTTTGTATAAATGCTTGTACTAGTGTGTATTGTATTGAATGATGTTATGTAGTAGTTTGAGATTGATTTCATGATTAAAATGCTGACCTAAATGATTTCCTACATGTTGACCTTATGCATGATTGCATTACATGCATAGGAAGTATGCTTTGAAGATTTGCTTAAGTTGAATATGCATGGAAGGTATGCCTTGAAGATTTGCTTAAGTTGAATGTTATAACATGTGTTAACATGCTCACATGATGTATTTCAATTCCAATACCCCGGTATATAGTGTTAATGTAATTCCATAGATGTGTGGGACTTGACTTAGTCCAGGCAGTCGGTAACCGAGCGAATTCGTGGCTGACTGGTCATAGCCACGAACGACGCGTCGATGAACGTGATTCGGGTTGAGAGTTGGCGGCAGTGGTTAGGCCACGCGAAGTGTTTTACGCACTTCATGTCGTTCAACTTGAGATGCGATCGCGCTAGTCGAGCCCGTCAAGTAACCCGACTGGCCGATGTTTGTTCACCTTGTATGTATCATAACTGCTTGAACCTAGGGTACTGAACTTACCATTGTAAACCCTATTAACCGTGGTACCTTGATCCACGAAGACTCATGAGCCGGGCATGGTGGTATGGGACACCGTGGTCGAGCTGTCGGCCTACGCTGGGGCCACAAACCTCCCCGTAGTGACCAATGAACACCTTGACTCGTGAGCAGATTATGGTGGTATGGGACACTATATTCTAGCTGTCGGCCTACACTGATCAGGCGACGAGCCCTTTGTAGTGACCGCGAGCGTATTCTGAGTCCACGGGAGGCGACGACCCTTCCGTTGCAGTAGAGTATGGTAGGCCTGTATTGATAAGGTGATGGGGGAGCGGTGCAACGAGTGCGAGCAACAGCCCTGGCAGCCCTTGCAGTGACCTACGAAATATACATCGTATGAGATTACTAGGAGTGACGACCCTAGACAGGATCTGTGTTGGGATTGATACAAGGGAAGTACCTTAGTTTCCCAATCCTGCTGTTTGAATGGACTAATAACAACTTGGTAATCATATCACCATAGCATTGCATGTGCCTGGAAGATGTGGAGCACTCTAGGGAGTGTGGCATGCCGTGGTCGTAAGATGTTGCCGCATGAGGGTGATCGTCGGTGAGGGCATACATCACGTCATATCATCTTGCATTAATAACAGTATTAGGATTGTCTGATTTACTGCTTTACTATTATCGCGTGATTGAATTGTGAACATGCTAATCTTTGCTCTATGATTCCACTGAGTTGATCACTCATTCCCACGTTACGGGATGGTGTTTGCAACACCCACCAGACCCTGTTGTAGCTGCAGGTGAGGACGAGATCCAGGAGGTGGAGCCGGAGATTGACGAGGACCAGGATGATTTCTCGTATATGCAGTATCACGACGGCTTCCCGTAGGTGACCTGGATCGAGGGGACTTCAGTGGGACTATTTTGAACTTTATTCTTTTGTTTATTTACATGTATATGAAACTCAGAGATGTAGTCATACTTTGGAGACAGATGAGATTACTTTATTTTTCCATACAGTGATATATATATTGTTTAGTCTTCCGCTTGCTTTTATCACTGGATCTGAAGTATGAATTGCAGTTTTGGTATACTTTTACTCATGTGAATGCTTTAAATCAGACAACATTGAATCATAACTATTTTTGTTGCATAAGTGACGGTCTAGAACTCGGGAGTTGAGTTTATACACGACCCCCGATTTTCAGGGTGTTACATAACTGCTCAACCTGTTTGTTTAGTTTTTCAGATTCGGATTTAAGGAATGAGTTAATTCTCTTAAGTCTATCATTATCTAAGTGATGTTTTTGCAAGTCATTGATTAGATGTGTATTAATTTTTAGAGTTTTATCCAAATCTTTTTGCAACAATTTCTTTTTATTCTCAGATATACCAAGTCTTTTAACAACCTTGATGCTGTGGATGTATAGTGGATTGTACGCATCTTGCAGTTTATCTTTTTCTACCTCTTCTTCTTCTTCTTCAGTTTCTTCATTATCATATGGAAATGATTCAGTGGCTTACTGTTCTTTCTCGTTCTTAGATTCACTTAGAATGATTGGAGTAGTGGAGACCATAAGGATTTTCAATGATTTCTGATCTCCATCACTCTCTGAGTCACTAGATTCTGAATTTGACTCTTCTGTATCATCCCAAGTGGCGGCCATTGCCTTGCCCTTAGTTTTTCTTCTTGGGCATTCAATAGATAGGTGTTCATACTCATGACAGGCATAACATTGTGGTTCTTTGGTCCTTTTATCAAATTTTCTTGTAGAGGGTTTGTTGTTCACGTTTCTTCCTTTGGAAGGACGACCACGATTCTTCTGAAAGAATCTTCAGGATCTTTATGCCAGCAAAGCCACTCCCTCATCTTCATCTTCTTTTTCACTTCCACTGTCCCCATGTGATGTTTTCTTTGAGATTTTTAGGACAGTATTTTTAGATTTTTGGGATTGTTCGAAGTGTAGTTCAAAAGTTTGTAAGGAACCTACCAGTTCTTCTACTTTCATCTCATCAATATTCCTACACTCTTCAATTGTTGTTACTTTGGGATTAAATCATTCCGGTAGGGATCTTAGAATTTTCCTTCAAATTTTCGGTGCCAGAACTTTCTCTCTCAATCCACCCATGGAGTTACAAATAATATTCAACTTGGTGAAAAAATCCATAAACATCTCATGCTCTTCCATTCTGAGACTTTCGAACTGTGAAGTCAAGAGTTGGAGTTTGGACCTCTTCACAGTGCTTGTGCCTTCATGGGTTGTTTCCAATAAATCTCATACTTCCTTGGATGTCTCACACATACTTATTTGATTGAATATATCCTGGGACACAGTACGGTAGATGGCGTTCATAGCTTTAGCTTCAGCAGTTTATTTTTCTTTTTCGAACATTGTCCACTTTTCTTTGATTTTGAGTTTTGTAATGGTTGTGCCACTCTCAAGTGTGATTTTTTCAGATGGTGACACATATCCTCTATCAACTATATCCCAAACATCATGGTCCAAAGATCTTAGGAAGTAGTGCATCCTAGCCTTCTAGTATGCGTAATTTGAACCATCAAATACTGGAGGCCGAGTAACTGATGAGCCCTCTCCTTTGGCCATATTCCAAACTTTAATCAAGATCACTCTCTAGGCGGTGAAGCCCTTAAAGAGAGACCCGGCTCTGATACCAATTGAAATAGCGGTGAAGACCGCTTGAAGTTGAAGTAGGAATATCCCAATATGTCCTAGAGGGGGGTGAATAGGACTTTTAAAAGTTTTTGCAATGTACTTAAAAATCCTGTTACACTAATCCTTATAGATATGCAATTATTAGGATTACTCAAATGTAACTCTACTAGCTTCCAAGCCTAGTAGAGGATCCAATCACAAACTATTTCAGAGACAACAATATATAACTTAGTTCATGATGGAATTGACTTGTGTAAGTGTGTGAAGTGTGATTAGATAGATAGAGATAAAAGAATATGAATAAATCACACACACAAAAAGATAGCAATCGCAAACACAGTCATTTTTATAGTGGTTCGACTACTTGTCTACTCCACTCCCGGTAACCACACTCAACCTTGAGTGTACCAGATTTCACTAAGGAGGTTTCACATGGTTCACCTCTAACCTAAGATTTTAAATTAAGTTCACCTTCAACCTTTACAACCTACACTAAGGTTGACTGTTTATGCTCTTACGAGCAAGGGTCAACACATCGCACCCACTATTAGGCACACTGGTTAAGGATCTTCCATAAGACCCTAACGGAGGTTTTACGCGGTTCACCTCTAACCCAAGGTTTTATTGGTTCACCTTCAACCAGATATTTATGCTCTCCACAAAGAAAGGGTCCACACAATGCACTCACTACATACATTCCCGCCGAAGGCCTCCTTGAGGACCTTAAGGATGAGAAACACCTTAGACCCACTCTGTCACACCCCAAACTCGGAAACCGGGCTCACAAAATTCCCGATCACCAAATCCGGCGCCGACAGAAGAGTTTTGCTAATCGTCGGCGTCGTCCCTTGGAGTTTGATGTAGGGGACCATGTGTATCTCAAGGTCTCGCCCATGAAGGGTGTAGTTCAATTTGGAGCGAAGGGCAAGCTTGCCCCGAGATTTATAGGACCTTCTGAGATCACTGGGCGCGTTGGCGTCGTGGCCTATCGGCTTGCACTGCCATCTCAGTTGTCTGACGTCCACAACATTTTTCATATATCCATGTTGAGGAAGTGTGGGTCAGACATAGTTTCCGTTATTGATTGGCAGCCGTTGGATGTTCGTGAGGACGCTTATTACATTGAGTAACCAGTCCGTATACTTGATCGAAAGGAGCAGGTCCTCAGAACCAAGGTCATTCCGTTGGTGAAGGTTAAATGGGGTCACCATTCTGTAGGGAAGGCTTCTTGGGAGCGTGAGGCTGAGATTCGAGAGCGTTATCCTCATCTCTTTGATGATTAATCATGTGATGTATTTTGTATCTTACCTCTGATTTTATATAGTGATGTTATGTCTCTTCTTCTTCATGAGTTATGCCTACTTACGATGATTGTGTAAATTTTGAGGATGAAATTTTTATGAGGAGGAGAGAGCTGTAAGACCCGCATCTTAGTCGGTACTATTCCATAGACTTCCGTGGTCTTACCGGTCGAATTCCGACAACCTTCGACCCTTAACCGATATCAACGCGCGACCCTTATTCATATGACGTCAACCTGTTTCGACTCGACCTGAGTTCTATACCATAGCGATCGCGCCGTCGCTGCGGTTCCAATGCCATGACTCGCGCGCCGAGGCGATACCCTTGTCAAGAGATGTGGGCCAACGTTCGGTGCGAGGAAAATACCTCGCATTGTGAAACCCAAGAGAATCTCTACGATGTGTCACATCAATCACATCAATCCCATCAATCAATCATCCATCAATCCATCACATGTCAAGTACATATCAAGTACACATCACTCTCACCCCTTTTCCCAAGCAACCACAAAAGTCTTTCAAACCCATACCTCTCTTACATAAAAAGCCACAAAAGTCAAGCTTTTCTTACAAAGCCCATACCTCTCTTACACAAAAGGCCTCAAAAGTCAAAGATTTCTTACACAACCATCACTCACCACATCCATCCATCACTCTCTCTCTCCCTTTACAACTCCTCTCTTTCTCATTTGTAAAAAAATTCCAAGCTCCATACGTATGGAATTCTCCAAGCATTCCTAAGCTCCAAGTGGCCCACTTTCCTACCCCACCATCTCCCATCTCAACCCTCCATTCCTCATCTCATCCATTGAAGTTGAAGCTAAGGTGTCAAGGAACCCCTAAGAGCAAGAAGATCGGATGGTGGGTGCCTCTATAGGATAGTTTTTCTTATTTTTATGATAGGCCAAGTGAGGCCCACCGATCAATGGTGTGGATCTCATTTGGGACCCTAATATGTGGCCGATGGTCCACTAGGATCATCATGATCATTCCATGATGGGACCATTCTCCATGGACCCCATATGATGTTTATTTCTTTAGCAAGGTCATCTAGACCGTTCATATTGGTGGGGAAAGGATCCCCACCGTTGATTTTTAAAATTTATGGTCCCATGTGTAAAGGGATCCCTTGGATTGTATGATTTTATTATTTTGGAGGGCTCATAGTGGCGGAGCCCCCCATTGCAAGCGTGTCCCTCTCTCCATCTCTCTCTTTTTATTTCTTTTTATTTTTATTTTATTTTATTTTGTATAATAGGGTGGTGTGGCCCACTTGAATGGACCCCACCTTAAGGTACTTATTTTTGTCCAAATGTTCTTCAAGTGGGGCCCACCTTACATGTTGTACCCACAACATTCATCAGTGGTGGCCCACTTCAACAGGGCCCACCATAATGTGATTTTTTTTGCTAAACCGTCCAGCGTCTGGGACGCTGGACGTCCCTGTAAAAAAAAAAAAAAAAAAACAAGAGAAAGAAAGAGGCTTTTGGGGTGGTTCCCTCATAGGCCCCACCTTGATGTTTTTGCACAATCCAAGCCGTCCATCCTCTTACCCATCTCTTTTTAGGCGTTGAGCCAAGAACTGGGGTTGATTGGAAGATCTGGCGGACCATAGCGTCGAAGATTGCATCATCACCATTCAAATATCATTTTCTCATTTTATTTTCTTTCCTAAACGTATAAAAATTTGAACTTTAGACTCATTTGGTCGGCCTCAAGCCACTGAACGCAATGGCCGGGGTGGATTTCTGTAAAGTGGACCCTACGTGCAAAAAACCTCAGAAAAATGGAATTTCTCCGATTTTTGGATGAGGCAGAGCCTCTGCCTCCCATTCTTTCAGCGGCAGCACGCTACACGCAGCAGCAGCGTGCAGCGTCCGGGCGGGCGTCCAGCAGGGGACCCACGGCCCCAGCTGACGCAGGGATGAACGTGATGAGGTCGATCACCGTCTTCCTCAAGGATAACTACTCCGAATCCACGGAGCTTCTCTGGACTCCTCACAGAGACTTCTCAAATCCACGAGGAAGGAAAGCAGGAAGATAGAAATAAATTCTAATAAATTCGAAATTAATTGATGAATTCCCAAAATCGAGTTCACAACCCTTTAAATAAGGGAACCAAGCAATAAGAAAGAAATCAGACTCAAACTACAACTAAAAATCCTAGAATTCGCAACTTACTATAAATAGTAAACTTACTATTTATAGACGATCATGATGTCTACTAGTGCGCAAGGTTTTCGGCCAAAAATAGTAAGTGTCCTATTTGGCTTCACCAAACCGTTCTCCTAATTATCCTAAGCACTTTTCATGTTGGACACAACTCCTAAAGCCCAACGGATGAAAAGTTATACTCAAACTAAAACTTAAAATAAAATTAAAACAAGGAAACGACCGTCGATCAGGAGGTTTCTCGCAAATCTGGGTTGCGCAACCCGGCGTAGCGGGGTTGGTTGGCTAAAGTAGCTCGTTCTACCCCAAAATCATATATTTTACGTCGGATAACTCATTCCGGATTGTGAGATACGCCCGATCTAAGGTCCGATGGTCCGGATCACTTCTGTCGCCGACCGTGCCTTTTCTAATCCATCTTGGCCATGAAATTGTCCGCGACCTGCTCTACATCACCAGCCGTGGGCCCCACCATGATGTTTGTTTGTCATCCAACCTGTTAATGACGTGGGTCTCCTCCTCAGGTGGGCCCCCTCCAAAGATCAGCCTGATCCAACGCTCCGGTGGCCCACATCTAGGAAACAGTGTGAATGAACATCTACCATTGGAACCAATTCTGGGGTCCACAGAAGTTTTGAATCAAGCTGAAATTTGTATTTTTCCTTCAACCAGGTCTGTTTGACCTTATCACG
This sequence comes from Magnolia kwangsiensis, assembly GCA_037074715.1. Taxonomy (NCBI): domain Eukaryota; kingdom Viridiplantae; phylum Streptophyta; class Magnoliopsida; order Magnoliales; family Magnoliaceae; genus Magnolia; species Magnolia kwangsiensis. Next base: position 87,835,181 of record CM073583.1, read on the forward strand.
AGTTGGATGCCAAATAAATATTTCAGTGGGCCCCACATGGGACCCACAAGTGATGTGTGGGTTTTATTCCTGGACGGTGGAACCCACCAGATATGTGTTTTATTCTTACCGTCCAGCGGACGGTGGGCCCTGGTGCATGTGTCCCACATGCACTGTCCAATGACAATGATCCCCACCATGATGCGTGTGTTAAATCCAAGCCGTCTATCCACTTTACAAGCTCATTTTGGGCATGAGCTTAAAATGTTGAGCCAGATTCATATTCCCAGTGGACCCCACCTTAGTCTGTTTTAAGGCCTTCCGTAATGTAGTGAAAATACTCTAATGGGGGCCCACTTTGTTGTGGATGTAAGGCCCACTTGATATGTAAAGCCTATGGGCTTAGGCCCACTTGATAATTAAGGCCTATGGGTTTAGGCCTACTTGATATGTTCCAAGGCCATGGGACTAGGTCCATTGGATATATTTTAAGGCCCATGGGACTAAACCCATTTGACTTATATAAGGCCTAGGGGTTTAGGCCCATTTGAATTATATAAGGCCGACAGGATTAGGCCCATTTGATATGTATAAGGCTCTTGAGATTGGGCCCATTTGATGCAATCTAAGGCCCACGAGTTTTGACCCATTGCAATGCACATAAGACCCATTGGTGTGGCCCATTTATGTGGCCCATCTGATAAAAAAAAAAGGGCCCATAAGATCTGGCCCATTTGATATATATATATATATATATATAAGGCCCAATGGGATGAACCTAAGGTCCATTGCAATGTGTAATCCCAACGCAGATTAAGTAGCGATGTTTACAAAGACCGTGCCTTGGGAGCAATGTTGGTTTGACATCCACATTGCGAGTGTAATGCTGATTGGATGTCCACATTATGTCTCTCCTTAGGGTCCATTATTAGGCTCGTACTTATTGTGTATAAGCAGCCCAAGCTCATCTGCATGGTAAGGATAGCTCATCTCATTATAACATGTTTAATATAGCTTCATGACTCATGATCACACGCATCATATGTATGCTTGACATGAGAATTGACTGATCATAGCATATGCCTTCGGGCAGGTTGTTTATGGGCTCCCGGTTAGGCGGTGTTGCCCTACATGAGCGCACGATATGCGCAGGATTTGTTGCATGACTGGATAGCGTGATTCATGCATTTCGCATTTGTGTGACATGGTTATTGTACGCCCTAGCGACATCAGGGTCGTAGCCTCCACAGACGCATCGTGGTTGGCAAGATTGGATACCGAAAATCTTATTCTACATGAGGTGCTATGGATATCCCTAGGTGAAAGTCCCTAAACCCTTATGGTACCAAGAGGTTGCTCCAACGTCTAGACCGAGTGGGTAGATGAGCGCTGAGTGCCGATTACCAGTTGGCTGTGCTCTCCACTGTGTCGTGGTCGGTTGGAAGGGGGTACTGCCTTACCCGCCCGAGTGTAGGGGACAACGCTAGGCTGAGCCTGACCAGCTCGAGGAATGGGTCTGCTATCGACGAGTCGCGCCCGATATTGGCAGACGGATAGTGAGGTCTTTTTCACTTACCTTATTGAGCGCGATGTGGCGGCAATCTGGTTTAGAGTGTACTAGACCCCGGTGATATCCCATATTTGAGCTGTATTGATGTGTTGACTTAGATGAGGATCTGTATGCTTGAGTTGCATTGTACATCGCATGGCCTTAGAATGGCCGATACCATTCATGTCTTGCATCGCATAGCCTTGATACGGCTCATGATATTATGGATCCATCTGCATATTTCGCATTACTCTGACATTACATGTTCATATTACTACCTTGCGTACACACTTTCACCACCCTCTAAGCTTTCTATAAGCTTATGCACGACTGTTGCATGCAGGTGACGTTGGTTCGCAACAGCGCTGAGGCAGGAGCACGTTGCAGATCATTTTGGAGTTTTTGTTCTTTACCATTGTATTTCTCTTTACGCTCATTGTACTTGTAAAGTTTTTTATCATAGTGGAAATGTAATGGAGTTCTTAGTTGTTGTTTGTGAGTTATGTCATTGGTTATGCTTATTACGAATCAAACTGACGTTGAAAATCCTCCTCGTAGCATCCCAGGATCAAAACCTGGCGAATGGGAGATAGGAGCCGAGAATGGGGTTCTACGGAGGCTGTCGGCGCCGGTTAGGCGATCGAGAATTTTGTGAGCTTGGTTTCCGAGTTTGGGGCGTGACACACTCCTACAAAGGAATGATCAAAGGATCCTCTGGACTCTAGATACTTATAGATAAGTTGATGAGTCTCATTCAACACATGACGAAGATCTCCTTCTTGTTGATGAAGAGTCTTCTAATCCCTTGATCTGTAACACAAATGATATACCAATATATGGCAAAGGGTTGGGTCAAGGTTATGATGAAATCCTACTCTCTAAAGGTTTTCCTATTAGGAAGATAGAGCAATTCCAATCATTTATGCATTTAAAGCATTCCAGCTTAATGATTTGCCATTAAGGTAGTAGCTGGAGGATCCTTGAATGCGGAAGTTCATTCCCCAATCCACTCTATTGAATATTAATGATAAGGGTGGATTGGAGGATGAACTCCCTTGAAAGAAAGGGCTTTGGATAAATGATCTAAGGTTAAACACACAAAAGCACTCTCTTTTTTCCCTTACAACAACAACAGACGAGTTCTTTTTATATAGGCAAAAGGTTCTAACGGATATAAAACGATCACATTTATGACAAACTGACGCAGGGAAGGACGTGAGGTCGAGCACCGTCTTCCTCAAGATGATAAATATTCCGAATCCACGGAACTTCTCTGGACTCCTCACAGAGACTTCTCGAATCCACGAGGAAAGAAAGTAGAAAATAAGAATAATTTCTAATAAATTCAAAATTGATTAATGAATTCCCAAAATCGAGTTCACAACCCCTTAAATAAGGGAACCAAGCAATAAGAAAGAAATCAGAATCAAACTACAACTAAAACTCCTAGAATTCGCAACTTACTATAAATAGTAAACTTACTATTTATAGACGGTCATGATGTCTACTAGTGCGCAACGTTTTCGGCCAAAAATAGTGAGTGTCCTATTTGGCTTCACCAAACCGTTCTCCTAATTATCCTAAGCACTTTTCATCCGTTGGGCATATCATCGAGCGGGTTCGATATCATCGAGCGTATATCCTCGATTATATCGATGGTCCGCTCGATGACATAAACTCATGTCATATGCTTTTGAAGACCTTTTACCAGCTGATCGAGGGAATCGAGACTCGTGTCGATGCCATCGAATTTCGAACTCTGATATTATCGATACAAGGATTGAGTCCTCGACATTTGAAAAATGAGAGAGACTTCCATGAAATTTTTCAGGACATTAGATATGATCGGGGGATACTCGATATCATCAGAATTTGAATGTCGATGCTTCGATAAATTCAAAGATTTTATTAGTGAGCTTGCTAGACAGTTTTGTCCATTCTTGATGCAATCGATCCGGCCCCGATATCATCGATATTTAGAATATCGATTCTATCGAGTAACCCCCGATCCGAGTTTAAAAACCACCTAAAAAATGTTGCTGGAGAAATTCGCGCCCATGACCGATATCAGCGAGATTTGAACTTCGATGGTATCAAGGAAGGCTCCGATATATCGAAGCATATATGATTTTCTTGAGTAAAAACAGGGGCGTTGGATCTGCCTGTCGATATTATCGAGCCATTATCGATGGGCTCGATATTCAAATATCGATGATATCGATACATCGATAATTTCGTCCAGATATGTATGTGGTTGCTGGACGCATTGAGTCCTCAATCAATTTTATTAATTTGTCTTCCGAGGACATCGACAGCACAGGTCGATCATATCAATATGTGTATCAATACAATCGACAGAACAAGAAAACTTAGAGATTTTTTTATTTTTGAAAACATTTTCTTACCTAAAACCCTAATATGTTCTGACTTGTTTTTAAGGGTTTTATGCACCTGGTGTTTTGGGACAAGGGATATGAGGCTTAAATTTACCTATAGCGAGCTTCCACTCACCCGGTTGTGGCAGACGCTTGAATAGATCTTCCTGTGAGGCTTCTGCAATCCGACTGACTCAACACACACGTTAATTGACAAACTAGGGCACTAACAAGGGCACTTTCAAATTTAAATATTATCAAGTTTCTAAAATAAAATAAATAAATAAATCCTACTACTACAATTACTTTGATCAATCCACTAAGAAACTACTAAATTATCGATATAGATCCTTTAACAAGAAGTTTTCTCCATGATATATCTCAAAAGAAATAGAATGGTTGAGAGACGACACGTCAACCCTTAGAGTAGGGATAAAAGAGATACGATTCAATGTGTGTCCCACACATGAAAAGTGTGATGGATGGAGGTAGGGAGAAATGAAATCTCTCTCTCTCTCTCTCTCTCTCTCTCTCTCTCTCTCTCTCTCTCTCTCTCTTTCTACACACACAAATAACACCCAAGGGAGGAGGACATCCAAGGGGCTCTCTATTCCTTATCCTCTATATTAAGATCTATTTATAGAGGTGTACACCGAGTCGAACTGAGTTGAGATGACCTCAGCTCGACTCGGCTTGGTCAGCAGCTACCTCGGCTCAATCACTGAGCCACGTTGTCCATCTCGACTCGGCTTGGTCAACAGCTACCTCGGCTCGATCACTGAGCCACGTTTTCCAGCTCGACTCGGCTCAATCAGCAGCTCGGACCAGTTCGAGTCGAGTTCGAGTTCATGCTTACTGGCGAGCAGGGTAGGGCGATGGCCAGACTGGCAAGTTAATGTAGGGGCAGGGCGACCGAGCAGGGCAGGGACCCAACAGACAACAGGGGTAGGGCGAGTAAGCGAGTAGGGGTAGGGCGAACAGGAAGTAGGTCGGGTGAGCAGCAGAGACCCAGAGATGGCCAGCAGGGCAGGGACCACTAGACCAGCGAAGGACGGGCAGCCAGGCAGGGCATCGACTATCGGCAAGCACCGATGACTAGACTGGTTGGCTGAGAGAGAGAGAGAGAGAGAGAGAGAGAGAGAGAGAGCTCGGACAGTTAGGTTGAAACTTGAAAGAGGGGTAAACCTTAGGGTTTTAAAAATTTCTTTTTATACCGCTTGACCGAGTCGAGCCGAGTCAAACCAAGTTGAGCTGAGTTCGAGTTATATATCAAACCGAGTCGAGTCGAGCACAGGCCAGCTCGAACTTGGCTCAAAAAATTTTCAATCTCAAAAAATAACCTCGACTCGACTTTAACTCAGTTTCGAACCGAGTCCAATTGAGCTTTTTTGAGCCAAATCGAGCGAGTTGACCAAGCTAGCTCGGTTCGTGACTCTATCTATTTATAAGGAGTTAGAGTTTCAGGGAGACATTAGTTATGGTACTCTTCCACCTTATAATCTTCCATATGCCCTGCTCCATTGCAAGTATATGATTATACATAAACCATAGACACATTATATCATCTAATTCATTAAAATAAAAGTTTAACAATAAAAAATATTTATAAAACCTTTTGCTTGTTAGCCAAGTGAAAGAAATCGCTTGATAAATATTTAATCTTAATATATAAGTCATAAGGTAATTCTTAGGAACATAGTAACCCCATTGTTAAACCATGTGAGCCTCAACCAAACCTTGATGTATGTGCTCAACTTTACCGGCTATTGTTGGCCAAAATAATGACGTCGTAAAGAGACCTAAAACACATGTAATCATGACTTTAAACTCCTCATATGTCCTAAGGTCTATGGATTACATAGATCTAGTACATAATTAAGTCAATTGTAGTTTATGCATGATAAGCCTCCCAATTTAGAGACTTGAACTAGTCCACAAATGCAAGTGTCCAACAAGTCTAAGATGATGAAGACCTTTGATCCTGATTAGACATTAGTTACCTTACATAGGATGATCACATGATAAGAATGGTAGCAACCACAATTCTATTTTACAACTTGTTAAAGGATCATGGAGCATCAGGAAACTGAGATCCATGATTCAAAACTCTCCATGCGTCAATGATTATTGTATCCACATACGAGTGTGAGTGTGCCATGAAATTATGTATGTTTAAAATATTCCCACATATTATCTATGGCATTACAACATGTTCATCTATGACCCATGGTCATCATGATCAAACTAGACAAGTAGAAATCAAATGTACATGATGAGAGAAAAGGTGAAATTGGTCTTATCATTGTACCATCTCTACAAATCCAATAGTAACCTGCAAGTATTTTTGTTAGAATTTCTTATTGTGGAATTGCCGAAGGACCTTGCTATGGATTCAATATGGAGATCAAATGAGTAAAATAGCTTACATGTGACGCTATTAGAGTAGAATTCGAATGCCGGATTCGGTTGCCAGATAGTCAAATTTGGATGCCGGGATATTCCTTTCCTTTACACCTCTTTAAAGAAGATATGATGAGATTTTTACTTCTATCATGGTGTAGGATTAGGGACCCAGCCCTATTAATATAGGTTAGAGGGGTGAGGAGTTTGAAACCCACCAAAACTCCTCTTCCCAAGGCTCCACACGAATTGATAATCCTAGTCTTTTTGAAATATTGTGTGCGTATCACAGTTATAGCATTCTACCCTTACACGAATTTCTAGATATATCACAATGTAGTGGGGCCCACTGGTTTATCCGATCACATTATTCAACCTTTAGGACAATCTAGACAGTTGATCAATAAGGCCCACCTTATAGAGTTCTTACACTTTTCACAAAAGGCTCTTCAAAAGGATTTGTAACTCTTTAAATGCTAGATGTGCATGATTAACATTTTCTCACAACTTTGGGGGAGAGAATTTTGTAAAAATCTTTTAAGATAAGAGATTATATTCCAATAGTGTAATCATGTATAGCTAATTGAGATTATGATTCCATGGTATATACTTTCTATATACATGTGTGTGTCAAGATGATTGATTATCTATACTGCATAAGTGCAAGGCTCCATGACTAGTCAAACACTAGATGAAAATTCTACCAAATGCAATTCCTAATAACATTTCGTGTAGAGAAGAATTAATTAAATGAACATGGTTTTCATCTAAAATAAACAGCATGTGGTATCAAGAAAATGAAAAGACTGAAATGCTTTTTTTTTTTTTTTTTTAAATATATATTTATTTTAAATGTTAAAGGATGGGCCCATATGGATGGTCCAAAGAGAAAGAGCTTCGCGCACTAGATGTGATAGGAAGAAATTGGGCTCGTTGGGCCTATTTTAGGCCAGCAAAATAAATGGGCCAAGCCTAGTGTCAGCTGTCGGTAGATATTCTTTTAAAAGGCTCAGTCCAATCCCATGCCCATGCCCATCTATTTTTATCCTGGGCTGAACCCATGGCTTTGTTGAACTGCGCTTAGCTGTCTGCTTATGAAAGTAACTGGCCTGAGCCACTTAAGGTTTGCTCCAAGCTAAATGGTGGATTGGGTTTGGGTTATAAAATATGGACCATTTAAGTAGACTGGTTGGGCTGGGGTTGAACCCTTCCTAACCCAACCTAACTAATGGGCTTTACAAGATGACCCATCACCCAACACAAATTAACAGACAATAATTAGATTTACATGCACTTAATATATGTATGTTTGTATGCATCCACTAATTAGACAAGGCCAGCATAACAGTCAGGTTGGTGAAATCCCACCAGATTACAACAAAATGGGTCCGATTGGGTCAGGCTTGGGTTTGATGAATTTTAAGTGAGTCGGGTCAGGTCACAAGATAATGGGTCGCAGGTCAGGTTGGCCCAAGAATTCCTGGCCGGTTTTGTAGATGGATTAGGTTCAAAGTTCAACCTGGTGGACCCATTGCCACTCTTGTATATAAGGTTTGGGTTGTCCATCTGTAGAGATCATAACCCATGGCTCACTAATTTTCAGGTCTATTTTTGGAAAGGGTTAGAATCTCCGTACCATGAACACTCCTCAACTTATATGCATTCATATTAACTACCATTAATTAATAAAATTTCATTTTCTCCATTATCCATGTGCATACAATTAGTGGACCATACCTTCTGCCCTGCGAATCGGCAACATTTCATCTTCACAGGATCCATCCAGACTTGCATGAATGCACAAAAATATATAGATTGTAATGAGCTGGAATTTCTTGAGCCCGTTTGGAACTACAAATGGGCTTTGTTTACCCATCGGATATAAATATGAAATATTTAACTTGACTAAAAAAAAATTACCCAATTACATATATTACATGAATACGCACCCGCTTAGCCACGAACATTTTTCATAATCTACTTAATAAATAGTATTTTTAATTAAAATATTAAATACTAATATATCATACATTAAATTCTACATTGTTGAATGACATTGATATAGATGATGGGGTTGATATAGTGACTATTGTTATTAATTGACTTTATCTTTTGTCAAAGTTAGTAATTTTTTTATTTAAATGTTTTAGGATTTGTACCTTAATATTAGATAATTATGCTATGAAAATTATTATTTCTTATATTTTAAAGTATTTTTATTAATTTTATTAGGTAATTAAATTATTTTTTAATATTTTAATTAAATATTAGTTGGATATTCAATTACCCAACTCTTTGACTAAAATCCATCTTTTGATAATAACTGTCTTATATAATCGGCTTCTTTAGATGATATCTAAATCATTTGTTTGAAAAGCCCTCTTCTCCTCCCAAATCCCAATTACACTCATATATATATAACATATGAGAGTCACAGTCGAAATCGGAAACAAATCTTAGCACTTACTCAATTTTACGCGTACACTCGATAACACCTTCGATGGCACTTCGATGGCATTGATGACCTATCGATGGCATCGAACACCTTCGTTGTCATCCAGTACAACACCAATTCATTCCAATGATTAAACATGGATTTTCAGATTTTTCATATGGCATCTTTGTGGAGACTTCGATAGCATCGACGGCCCTTTGATGACATCGAACCCTTTCAATGGCATCAAGTAGAACACTACAAAGTGTCCAACAACTAACATGATTTTCTCGATGGCATCAAGTAGCTATAGATGGCATCAAAGGTTCTGTCAACGGCATCAACAGGCTCTGACTTTGTTGTTGAAAGATTTGAGACATCAATAATTGACTATTCAATTAGTGGCCATCTCTTAAATGGTTCATAGGTAGGGCTGTGAATGGGGCCATTCAAGTGTTTGATTTGGGCCGGGATATATATTGTAACATCCTACCTGTTTCCGACCCGTTTACAACACTACCTTTGAGATTGGCACAAACCCATTGATGTGGGCAGTTGATTGATTTGGACTTTTCGATCAGTGGGCACCTCTTAAATGGGCCCATATATAGGGATGTGAATGGTTTGTTCAGGTATTTGATTTGGGACAGGATTTTGGACCAGTCAAACTGGGCCTATCTTGATGGGCCAATTCATCTTTTCTGGGCCCAGACATAAACTGACGGCCCTAGTTGGAGATTAGAACTGTAAAAAGAGGATGTTGTCACAATCATGATAAGTAACGGGTCATTGTACAAAAAAATCTCTGTTGATCTGGTGATTGTGATTGTTAGATGTTTTGGTTACTCTTTTATGTTCCATCAAAGAAGTGGGCCACGTAAATTCTATATCCCATCTTGACCATTTCCATCATATACGTGGTAAGAAATCTTGGGTGATTGGAATTGTTATGTCTTATATATGTTAATTTGACACATTTGCCCCTATCTCCCCTTTGAAAATGTTTTACATTATAAAAATATTATTTTTTATTAAATGAAAATAAAATCATTATATTTAATTCAAATAAATTAAAATACTTAATAGAAAATCAAAATATCATTATTCATACGGCACTCAATTCCTCTTAGCAAGAAGATTGTCACTATGTGGTGTGTGTAGCGTTGAGCACCAGTAGCAACAAAACCTTCAAATAAGGTTCCGTGTCTTTTTTTTCAACTCAAGCCTTAATATTAGTATTAAGGCTAGCTAAATGATTGGACGGTTTTGATATAACACATATCTCATCATGGGACCCACAGAATTTACTGGGGTCAATACAGCAGCTATACACCTGGCACGAGGTACACTAGCCCATCGGCATTCTACTTGGACACGGATTAGCTATTGGCAGGTTGAATAGCGAGAATGAATTGGCGTCACCAAGTTATGTAGGTGCATTGTGATGTATGTAGGCCTACTATGATGCATGTGCCTTATCTACACCGTCCATCTATTTAGAGATTTAATTTTAAGGCATGAGTTAAAAATGAGGCAGATCCAAATATGTATTGAACCCACCATAAAAAAAACAGTGGGAAAATTGATGCCTAGAGTGGAAACCTTCCTAATGCTCACTGTGATTTTTACTTGAAATCAATCTGTTCACAAGTTAACACAGATATTAAAGAAGGGAAAAACAAATATCAGCTTGATGAAAAGCTTTTGTGACTTATTTAAGTTTTTAATGGTGGATGTCACTCTCCCTACTATTTTTTGTGGTGAGGTCACTGGAGCTTTAGATTTGACTCATTCATTGAATCTCTACCTAAAATTACATTTCCAAATGGATGGACAGCGTGGATACAAAACATACATCATGATGGGGCCCACATAACTTGGTAACGTTACTTTAGCAGCGAGTCTCGCTACACAACCTCTCAGTATGCAATCCGTGTCCACGAAAACAGATGCATGTGTTTCGTCCAACATGATATTTAAGTAGGCCCCACCATGATGTATGTGTTTCATCAATTCCGTCCATCTATGTTTTTAGTTCATTTTATGATATGAGACCAAAATTGAAGTATATCCCAATCTCAAGTGGACCACATTAAAGGAAGACAGTGTGGAATGAACATCAACCATTAAAAACTTCTTTGGGGCCATAAAAGTTTTGGATCAGGCAGATCTTTGTTTTTTCTATTCATCTAGGTCTATATGACCTAATCAACAGATTGGATGTCAAATAAAAGGTACATTGGGCCTTAGGAGAATTTTAATGGTAGATATCCAGTCGCTATTGTTTTCCTGTGGTGTAGTCCACCTGAGATTTATATTCCTCTCATTTTTGGTGTTAAGCCCTAAAATGATCTTTTAAAATGGATGAATGTAATAGATGAAACACATATATCTTGGTGGGCTCAGATAAGTGCCCCATGTTAAAAGTTGAGATGTGGATAACCCAAAGGAGAAAATCTCTCCCAAAGGATAATTTTGAATTGAAAAATAATAATCACATATCACATTCTCCATTCCCCATTAAGCTACCATTATGAAAAATTTTCAACATAAAAGATTCCAATCATGGATAATTTTCAACAAAAAATTTTTAGACTTCCACGTTAAGTACAAAAATTCAGCATTAACAAACAGACCCTAAGATCCAGATTCTTCATCAGGCCTTTGAAAAAAAAAAAAAAAAAAGAGCAAGTGGGTCCATCAGATATGCTCAGTGGTAAAATGTCACTGTTATGATCATGTGGTCCACAGGTGGCTAGTGTCAATCTCATCAATATTTTTTTCGTACACGGGTAACAGTGGACCACCTGATGAGCTTGATTTTTGGGCCACAAAGATATAAACAGTGGCCCCATTTTATGAATGGCCCTGATCTATTGTTATTTAACTAGACCATTTAATTAGCGGGTCTACATTTAACCAGATGGATCGAGTCTGAGTAGGGTCCAGATAAGATGATCAAAACCACCCATTTGTCTATTGGTTGGATCTAAGTTGGCTTGGCCTGACCTATTTGATAATCCCACTGTGTCTTTGATTTAGAACCAACCTCAGCTGTCCAATTTAAGACCCAGATGGGTTTTCGACTATTTCAAGTGGGGTCCATGATAAGGCAATCTGAACCACTCATCTGTCACATCTCACTACAGATGGACTATTCCAAAAGGTGATCTTCCTAGGACAATGACCTTTTTTATATGATAAACGCTTAAGAATGGAAATATATTTAATAACGGCTCACATTCAACTAAGGAAAATGGGTGGTTGAGGTGTCATCTCATCTGGGACATTTAAGTATCCATCTACCGTTTGACAAAGTGGACTAATTGTCTGAATTACCGAAACATGGGCCCCACTTGTCAGAACTACAGACCACCCATCATTTGCAAAGATGGAGGTTGGATGTCAGATTGACGACAAGGATCTCAACATCTTGAGAGCTACATGATACGTTCGAATATTTGTACAGTACACACGAGCTATAAATTCTAGTAAGTGGGCCCAGATTTGAGTAATCCAGACCGACCAAATTTTGGACTGGTCTTAGTTGAAGGTGGACCGTTTGTTTGTCTATAAGGTGGCCACAAATCAAAATGCTAATATTGTTCCAGTTAAGAAGATTAAGTCATGGTCCATTTATTATGGGATACAAAGGGTCTAGTGTTAGAATTGAAAACCAGTGTATCATGTAATTCCTATCCTCGAGTTGTGAATGGCAACCTTGCTTTTTCTTGTTGATTAAAAAGAAACGAAGCTTTTGGACTACTGGCTGGACTTTCTTTAGGTCGTCTGCCATGCCTTGTGTCTGGACTTAGTTGATTTTATTCTCCACTAAGCTTGTTGTCTCATTGTTAGTTGATATGTATGGACTTTTAGTTTTTAATCTCCTAATTCCTTACAAGCCTCTAGCGTTTTTTTTTTTTTCCTTTACTGTGGTGGAGTTTTCTTCATTGCTCTTGGTATCTCCACAAGTTCTTTGGATTTTAACGAATTTTGCTTATCTTTCAAAAAAAAGCAACACTTTTGATACTTCGATGGAATGTGACCACGGCATGTAGGCACTTAGAAATTGCATGCTTAGAATATAACAAATTTTAAAGTAAAGTTTTCTAAATTATGAGTCTTGATTTTGATGCTTAATGGATGAAAAGTATTTTTATTTTATTTATCTGACCATTGGATTAGTGGAAGTATCTAACTACGATGGCCCTATTTCAACAAATAAGTGTCTATGAACTAGCGGATGGGATTACTCAACTAATTTGATTATGAGATTATTACTTAGAGGCAATGATTTACCCAATATGGTTAGTTTAATTTGAGTTAATATATCCCGAGTGCATGTAATTTATGAGGATTTAAAATTTTTAAAAAAAATGACCCTAAGGTATGGTCATTATAAGAGAATAGTCTCGCATTTCATTTTTTTTTTCTTTTTTTGCTTCATGATTGCTTTTTAGTTTTTATAGGGATCAAAATGCCTCGTCTTTAGGAGCTGTGTCAGTGCTTTTGTTTGCTGGAGAAGCTTTGAAACTCAAATCTGACGCCTACTTAAAGAAAAATTCAATCCATTCATTCTCTTTGTGGCCTACTATTTCAGTTGGAAGATACTAATTTTTAGCATGATACAAGCTCTCTGTGGCCTATAACAATCGATAATTGTGGTCGTTCATTACCAAGTGTTTTTTGTTGCTTAAAACAACTGATAAAGATGGTCGTTCACTCCTAAATGTTTCCTTATATTGTGGTCTACCTTCTCTGCGGATGTGACTTATTGTTTGGCCTATTGTCTTTTATAAAATTCTAACTTCAATGGATGAAGTTAATTTAACATATACCCTCTAATGGCCCCATAGACAGTGTTTAAAGACCCCATAAGTAGGGCCAAGTTAGCTAGAGGACCCATTTGATTTTTTATTTTTATTTTACAAAGCATTTTCTTCTTCCTTTGGAACTTTCCTCCATAGGACCCATTGCCGCCCTCCAGTGGAGTTCTTTTTCCGATGTACATCTACCAACATCGCATTCTTCAGTGTACAGCCTTCCTGTTTGCTTTGACCTGAAAAATGATCATTTCATACACTTTGGTGGCTACCCTTTCTAAAGATGGAGACTAGGATGCCAAATAATGAAACATTAGAAAGTGGTGGTGGGTCCTACAGAGGAAGCTTTGAAAGACGAAGAAGCTCTTTATAAAAACCTATAAAAGATAAAAATAGGGTCGTGGTTTATATGTTTTAAGAGTCATATTTGTCATATGTTAGGGGTCATCATTGTCATGTGTTAAGGGTTAGGGCCATGGTTGTCATATGTTAAGGGTCATGGTTGTCATGTGTTAAGAATCGAGGTTGTAGTTGGTGTTAAGAGTCTTTATCATGTGTTAAGGGTCTTTGATTGTTATGTGTTAAAGGCTATGGTTGTCATGTTTTAAGGGCCTTGACTATCATATATTAAAGGGAGGAACGTGCATACAATTCAATTAATTACCTGCTGATAGGGAGAAACATGCACCTAACTTAATTCTCATGACGAAGTATGGGACATAGGAGAATGGTTCGTCGGATAATAGAGTGTCGGACTATGATGGTGGATTCTATTAAGGAAACTTTAAAGGAAGAAAAAATCCTCTAAAACTAAGTAAGTCGAAGAACGGTGGTGGGTCACACAAAGGAAGCTTCGAAGGAAGAAGAAGATCTTTAAAAAATTAATTTATAAAACATAGAAATTAGTCTTTTAACATACTTGTCCCTACTATACAATCCTAAGATATTATTTGTCGAATCAACGCTGTCCAGTGGACTTGAAACTTAATTTAAGGGTCAGATCTACAAAAAAGGAAAATTGCACTGTTATATTTTATTTCTGACCATTTATAAAATAACCAATCAAGAATAGATACTTGTCATTACATGAAAAGATGTTGCATGCAAAAGAAGATACTTGAGATGAGCGAGAAGCAAGATGCGGTCGAGAGGTATCTAAAAGCAGAACCAATGACCGAGAGAAATATAAGAGGTAGAAAGCTATCGAGTAAAAGGAATGGTTAAAAGGACACATGTCAGGAAGAAAAGAAGAGACGTAAGGATAAAGAAGATCAATGTAGCAACGATTTGACTGCCATAACTGAAGAAGTAAAGAAGAAAAACGTCTAAAGAGAAGCCGCAACAAAGATTTATAAATAACAAGAAGTTCAACAAAGCAAATGGTCTCATACCAATCCAATAAATAAATTAATCAAATTATTTTTCCTTACCATATCTTAGCTCTATTATAAGAGTAGTAGTAATCCTTAGTCATAATCTAGTAGCGGTAATCTTTAGTTGTATCTAAGTTTATGCTTTTGTACTAGACTATTCCCGGTATCAATATAATCACTTCATCTTTCAAAAAGGCATCTTATTGTTGCTCACTCTGATCGACCGTAAATAATTTCTTTTTGTTTGACTGTTTCTAATTATAAAAATCATTTCTTACGAAAATCAAGGTGCAACCCATTTTTAGAGAAAAATCCCCACCCTTTAACAATCACTTGATCATCTTACAACCTTATTACGGGTTTCAGAATAGGCGAGCAATCTTCGTACATCTCGGTCATATATGCTCATGTTTGAAATATCTTGTTATCTTCGGGCTTGGGGTCAAGTTGTTCGGTTTAAATCAAGTCACACAATCGGTTATGAAACACTCACATAGGTCACATGTGACCAAACCAAACCAAATACTAAAAATTTTTAGCACGCTCGGTGGGACACCAAATTTTTTGTATACATACCAGTGCAATAAACATGTGTAAGCATAAGCTAAAGAGGTACTCGTAATACTTCTGTGGTTAGTGAGCCTCTTACTCTAGAGGAGGAAATGCAGGTGTAGCTAACGCCGAACTGTTAAATCACAGCCAAATCCATGGCCTAATTCACCAAATCCGGTTAAGGTATCTTCATCTCGGACAAATCCTCTTGAGATAATGGTAGATAGGTTACACAATATGCAGATGGGGATCAATATATTATAGAGCAATCACGAGCTCAAGACAAGTACTCATGAATCCAGGTTGAAACCTTCAGCAGGTAGATGGCCAATCAGACTGAGAGCTTAAATCAAATGATGACCATTTTTCTAAAAGAGTGCCCATTGTGCCACAACAAATTGTTGAGACTAGTTCTGTCAGAAATATGGCGGGAATATAACCAACACCGCTAGTACTTCTTTCTAGTACTTCTTTTACAATGGAACACATGCCCTGCTCCAGTATAGGAAGTGCAAAATGTTCTTTTACCCACTGAGTTTGGACGATTTGAATAGGATAATAAGAATTTCATTCATTAGGCTAGAAATCAAGGAATACCCGAGGGGCAACATTTTCAGCTGAATATCCCTCATAATGGAAAATAATACCCAGTAGGTCTTGAGCCTGCACCTCCTATGGCTGAACCATGCCATTTGGATTGCGATCAAGTTTTACAACTGGTCCCAGTGGTGGCAGGCCAAGTTCTTAGTCGTACTACCACCCCGATCTACCATAAGCTTTATCTAGAATGGATTGTTCGGCAATCTCCATTGTCGTAACTGAATTTGATGTTTTCTTACCGAGATGCCCTAATGTGATGTTTTTTGACAAAGATGGCAAACTTTGATGTTTTTTGACTGAGATGTTCGAATTCGACCAAGATGACTGAATTTAATATTTTTCGATTGATATAGCTGAGTTCGACCAAGATAACCAAATTTGATATTTTTCGCTGGTCGAGCAGTCACATTTATTGTGTTAATGACGAGCCACCGTCACTTTCACCTTTTTTTCCAAAGGCAAATCAATATGGGGGGCAATGTTGTACCTTATTTCTGACCATTCCTAAAATAACCAATCAGGAATGGATACGTGTTATTGCATGGAAAGATGTAGCATGTGAAAGAGGATACTTGGGGTGACCGAGAGGCAAGCTATGGTCGAGAGGTATCCAAAAGAAGAATGAGCGGCTGAGAGAAGTCCAAGAGGTGAAAAGCAGTCAATCAAAAGGAACGGTTAAAAGGGCACATGTCAGGAAGAAAAGAAGAGACAAAAGGATCTAGAAGACCAACGTCGCAATGATTCAATTGCCATAATTGATGAAGTAAAGAGAGAAACGCCTGAAGAGAAGTCACAATAGAGATTTATAAATAACAAGAAGTTCGACAAAGAAAATGATCTTATTCTAATCCAATCAACAAATCAAATTATCTTTCCTTATCATATTTAGCTCTATCTTAGGAGTAGCGGTAATCCTATTCATAATTCGGTAGTGGTAATCTTTAACTGTAATCCAAACTATGCTTTTGTTCTGGACTATTCCCGATATCAATATAATCACTTCATCTTTCAGTAAGGCATGTTATTGTTGCTTCTTGTGATCGACCGTAAGTATTTCTTTTTTACTTGACTATTTCCATTTATAAAATTCATTTTATATGGAAGGAAAAGTGTAACACATCTTTGGAGGAAAAATTTCACCATTTGATAATCGCCTGATCATCTTGCAACCATATTATGAGTGGCTAAAGAGGTGACTAATCTTCTCAGGTTTCGGTCATATACGCTCACATTTGACATATCTGCCTATCTTGGCTCTTAGGGTCAAGTTGTTCGGTTTGAATCAAGCAACATAATTAGTTCTGGTACACCCACACATTTTACACGTGACCGAACCAAGCCGAAAGCCAACTTACATTGCAAGAAAGAGTTGAGATTATATATATGAACACCACTACCAGTTTTGTGGGCAACAAAGAGCTTATATCGTGCTCAATTTAATATTTTTTCATTGAAATAGTGGGGGCCATGAAGAGAATGAATGGATTAGATCTTCCTTCAAGTAAGCCTAATTACTATGTGATGCCATATCATATATTAGGATTGGGGCTTTAAAGCTTCGCTCACAAGAAAAGGCATGTATGAGTGTAACTCCTAAAGATAATAGATATTTTGGTCTTGTAAAAGACTAAAAATTCATAGAAAAGAAAAAGAAATAGAAGAAAAAAAAAAAAGAAAAAAAAGAAAAAGAAAAAAAGAGGCCATTCTCTTAGGACCGCGATACCTTGTCCATTTTGGTAAAAGTCCCAATTTATGAGCACTTATGTATCAAAGATCATATGACTATCAAGTATCAAACAATTTCCTTTCTTACGGATCCATAGGATCTTAAGATATGCGGGCCCGTTTGGGAGCTTACATTTGGAATGCATTGGAATCCAAATCACAATTACATTGGAATCAAGGTGATTCCAAATCCTTATCTGTGTTTGGTTGAAATGCACTGAAATTCAAATCTTTTATTTGGGAGCTCGTATTTGGAGGTTATTTGAATTTTTGGTACATTAATACACTTAGATTTGATTAACTAAATCAACTTTCATATATCAAATTAGTATATATGTGTCATATTTAATAGAATGATTGTAATAAACTCAACAAAATATATACTTTGGCCCAAAAAAAGAGAAAATTCGGAGCCTTAGGTGATGCTACAAATGCAAGGATCGCAAATAGACAACTCATTGATGTTTTTTAACAGTTGATTTAGATGTCCAACATTATGACGGTTCAGATCATTATATTAATGTGTTTTAGTGTTGCAGAGGATGAGTAGATTGTTTTGGAATATCATTAGCATGCAATGTGTCCAATAAATTAGCAATTGCGAGCCACCTTTATTACATGTGAGACTCTCTTACACTTTGAAAGGAGGCAAAAAAGGTATTTCTCTTGGATTACACTCAACTCTCAACATTTTGTTGGGATTTCAAGCACACATTAAACATAGTTTTGAAATACCTTTGATTCAGGTATATTGCGTCCTAAATTTGGAACCAAGGCACTACTACTTCCCAAGTTCCAAACTCTAGTCACGACTGCTTCCTTGCCCCTTATTAGATTTGGTGTACGGTTAGAGAACTTTCCGAACACTAAACCAAGCTCAAGGCAGATGGAATTTTATTTGAATAGTTAAATTTGCTTAAAGAAGCTACAATCATATACTTAATATCACATCATACATCCAAGAAATGAATTTGTTCAACATATCATGCATGCTATAGGCATTAGTTGAATGTCTATCATCATAGATAAAGTTTTTCTCATGTATTTCATCACCATTCATGATAACGATACCAGACGTGGCATAAGTATGGAAGATACCAAACGTTCATCGAGTGGAGGACACCACTGAGTTTCTGTAATGCCAATGATTTTTAATAAAATAAAATAATAATAAAATTTTATTATTATTTTAAATTTAAAATTGAGAGAGAGAGAGAGATTTCGTATCTCATCTATCCCTCTTATTCAAAGCTCTATCTTTAGTCTCTTATCTAATCCTAAATTCTTATTGTATCTATTTCTACTATATATCACTTTTATCTCTCTAGCTCTCTCTCCGTATCTCTCAACTTCCTGCAAACTCCTCCTTTAAAGGAAAAGAGTCATAGGAGGTGTTTTAATCCAACTACAACTTAAATGAAAAAATACCTTACATTCAACTAAGAGAGAGAGAGAGAGATTATGGGGAATCAATTTCAAGTTAGTACCTTTGTGATTTTAATATTTTTAATGCAAAATTTAGCCAGAGCAGTGCGATGAACAGTTTGGATTATCCTTATGCCCATCATACATGCTTAAATAAGAAGTATCTTTTCATGTACATTTTAACCTACATGTAGTAATTTTTCTTCTTCATACAATAATGAATGATTCAATTTATGATTCTAAGATAGATTGAGTTTTTATGAATCTTAATAATTAAAGTAAAACCTATCTGAACAACACAATGTATAGGTCGGATCGATCATACGACTATTATATTTTTAGATCTTGAGGATATTATAAAAAGAACTTAAATTTGTATACAAGTGTTAACATCACTTAGCGTAGAAGGTTGAGATGGGTCATTGGCGTATGTGTGGTTAGATCCACACTATTCATCTAATTTATAGAGGCAAAATATGCTACGACTTTAAGAATCTAGATAATCCGATCATTTGGTGGGCCACCCCGATCATAGTAGTATGATAGATCTAATATTAATTTCGAATCATATTGAAGCTCTTGAATTTGTGAGATTGGTTGAGTCAGATTAGTCCAAACAATCATTAGGATCAAACTATATCATGATTTTCAATTATCTAATCTAATTAATTAAAATTGATGGACCACACTAAACTGATCAATCCTTTGTCATTTAATTTCTGAATCTAGATATAATATAATCATAACCCTTGATCATCTTGAGACATGTGGATGATTAGATCACCCATGGTGATTCATCAAAGGTACACCTCATTGTAAAATAATCAAATCAATAATCGTATTATGTATATAAATTTTTAAGATTTTTCAATATAAATCATTCAGATTCTCTTTCAAAATCTTTACTATTGATTACATGTGAGTAATCCTATCATGTCTCATATTCATTGAAATTAAAATAGATTGGTTTTTATGGTTTGATTGATCGATATACTGTTTGAAGTATTTTGTTATGATGGTATTGATTTAACTACTACGAATGCATGTTATGATAAATTATATGCTAACTTGTGCCAAGTTGCATGAATTATACTAATTGTATGTTGAATTCACATATGAATATTCTAATCAAGACAAGTATCTATAACAGTTATGAAAACGATGCATTTGTACATCATCTATCATACAAACACATTGCATTGTCAATCCTTGAAGCCTTCTATGGAAGAAACATCAATCCTGGAGATTGTTACCAGACGTTAACTATGCCTAAGCCTATCGGAAGGGAAAAAGCCTACACAATGGGTGGATGTGAGTTGATGATATCTAACCCAAGTAGATGAACGATCATCCCATTTATTACATTTATACATGATTTACATTCATATCATCGTGCATATTTTGTTTCAATTATATTTTAATTTTATTAAGTATGAATCATGTTAGATTTTATCACTAAGCCTAATCAGTTTACATTTTTATTAATGAAAAAACCATACAGATGAGCAACTAGCTGATGAGTTGACACAGGAACAAGAAGTTGTGGCTGAACTGGTGCACGAACCATGTGAGATGTATTGTTACCTATCACAAGATGGACTGGCTGCATCTGAACCGTTCCTAATTATTTAATTGAAATTTTATTTATTAGGTTTGTCTAATTTATATACAATGAATGATGGTATTAGTTATATGATTTTAAGCATTATTTTATTTTATTTAATTAAATTGTTATAGGTTTGTAGTAAGTATTTTTTGGTAAAATGTATTGACTGATGAATGATGACTAATTTATGTTGATTGAATGTTTATATATGTTGAGAATGGGCGGATGTTGTTACTTAAATCATTTTATGTGAGAATAATTTTGAACGGACATAGTTAGAATGTAAAATGAATTGAATAATTATATAATGGAATGAGTTAATTACCCATATTATATGAGTTGCAACTCAAAACTCAAGTTCGAGGGTGCACACTCTATACTCAAATTTCAAGGCATGACATAATGATATCAGAGAGAGACTTATTCTAAAGTTTGTGACTTATAGATTATGGTCCCACATGCATACATAATTGGTAGTTCCCTAAAAATAGAGACTCAAACTTAGAATTACCCATTTGACTGTTGTGTATAATGAAGAATGTAGAAATAAAAAAATTAGAATTCCCTATTTGTTGATATGTATATAAAAAAATTTAAAAATTAAGTTAGGATGTTTCATGAACTTTGATTAGAGTGTGTTTTATGTTGAGATGTGTTAGTTTGAATCATAATGAATTTTAAAGATATTTAGTCTTATTGGACAATAATAGGCATCAAGAATCACTCAACTTATAAAATTCGTAATTATAAAAGTACAACTTCGATTGATGACATTAAAAAGCCTAATTGAAGATAGAGAAGTCTAAATTTAAATAAAAATAATTAAAAAATCTGTATTTGATAGTCACTGTGCTGATTCGAGGAGTTATAATAAATTGGTTCGAATTTGTCCATTTTAGACAGATTTGCCTGAAAAATTTTAAAAATTTCTATAATGAGGTATAACTTTAGAGAGAGACAATGGACTTATAATAGGATCTCAATTTTTTTTAAATATAATCTAAAATATTAAAGTACAAGAAAATGTGATAGAAACAACAGCCATCAAACCAATAATCAATATTTCCAAACCGATGTCTTATTGGGTCAACTAATAGAGTTCTTTTTTTTTTTCTTTTTCTTTTTTTTTTTTTTAAATTTTTTAATAATTACCTTTAGTTAAATTAATGTTTTTATTTGAAGTATTTTATTTAAAGTAAAAAAATTTAAGTTTAAAGTTTTTAAAAAAAAACATAATCTCTAATAAATTTTAAATTTTTTTTCTTGTATGATTATATCACCCATACTTGGTGGGGGAAAAAAAAAAAAAAAAACCTTCATAAAATCAACATGACTAGCGCCATTAGAATTTTTTTAAAAAAAATTGAGATGCTATTTCCAAATCTTAAGGATAAGAATTTTCTTTAGGGGCTTATAATGTAACACCCGTGGTTTTTAATAAAATAAAATAATAATAATTATTTTAAATTTAAAATTGAAAGTGAGAGAGAAAGAAAGAGACTTTGTATCTCATCTCTCACTCTTATTCAAAGCCTGATCTTTAGTTTCCTATCTAATCATAATTTCTTATCTTATTTATTCCTAATATCTCTCCCTTCTATCTCTCTAACTCCCTCCCCGTATCTTTCAACGTTTTAGTAGACTCTTCCTTTTAAGGAAAAGAGTCACTAGAGGTGTTTTAATTTAACTACAACTAAAACAAAAAATACCCAATGTACAACTGAGAGAGAGAGAGAGAGTTGGTGGAGAATCAATTTCCAGTTAGTATCTTTATGATTTTAATATTTTTTATGCAATATTTGGCAATAATAGTGTAATGAATTGTTTAAATGATTTTTACACCCATCGTATATGCCTGAATAAGAAGTATTTTTTCTTGTACATTTTAACCTACATGTAGAAATTTTCTTTTTTCTTACAATAATGAATGATTCAATTTATAGTTCTAAGATATATTGAGTTTTTATGAATTTTAATAATTACAGTAAAGTCTATCTGAACAACACAACGTATGGGTCGGATTAGTCATACGGCTATTGTGTTGTTAGATCTGGAGGATATTATAAACAGAACTTAAATTTATGTGCAAGTGTTAGCATTACTTGGTGTAGAAGGTCAAGAACCATCGGCATATGTGTGGTTAGATTCACAATATTCATCTAAGTTGTAGAGGCACAATATGCTAAAACCTTAAGAATCCGAATGATCCAATCATCCGGTGGGCTACCCTGATCAGAGTAGTGTGATAGATCTAAAACAAATTTCGAATCATGTTAAAACTCTTGAATTTGTAATTTTAGTTAGGTCGGATTGATCCAAATAATCATTGGGATCCAACTATTTCAAGATTTCCAATTATCTAATCTAATTAATAAAAATTGATGGACCACACTAATTCGATCAATCCTTTGTCATTCAATTTCTGAATCTAAATGTAAAATAATCATAACCCTTGATCATCTTAAGACGTGGATAGTTAGATCACCTAAGGTGTTTCATCAAGGTGGGCTCCACTGTGAAATAATTAGATCCAATAATGATATTATGGATATAAATTTTTAATATTTCTGGATACAAATCATTAAGACCCACTTGTGAAATCTTTATTATTAGACATAAGTGAGTAATCTTATAGTTTATCATGTTTATTGGAGTTAAAATAGATTATTTGTGATGATTTGATTGATTGATGTACTATTTAGAGTGTTTTGTTACAATATTGCTAATTTAACTACCATAAATGTATGTTACGGTAAATTGCATGCTAACATGTGTCAAATTGCATGAATTATGACAATCGTATGTTGAATTCACATATAAATATTTTGATAAAGATAAGTATTTATGAAAACTATGAAATGATGTATTTATACATCATCTATCACACAAACACATTGCACTGAGGGCTATCATTGAAAGAAATGTCAATCTTGATAGGTTGTTATGAAATGTTGGTTATGCTTAAGCCTACAAAAAGGTTGAAGCCTACTCAACGAGTGGATGTGGGTTGATAATCTCCAACTTAAACAGATAAATGATCATCACATCTAATGCATTTATACATCATTTGTATTTATATCATTGTGTATACTTTGTTTACATTATATCTTAATTTTAATAAGCATGAACTACACTGAATTTTCTCACTAAACTTAATCAGCCTACATGTTTATTGATGAAAAAAATTGTATAGATGAGCAATTAGCTGATGAGTTGATGCAAGAATAAAAAATTATGGCTGAAGTGGTATGCAATCCACATGAGACGTGGCCGTACCTATCAGAAGAGAGACTGATTTAATTGAAATTTTACTTATTAGGATTGTCTGAATTATATATAATGAATGATGATATTAGTTGTAAAATTTTAAGCATTTGATTAATTTTATTTAATTAAATCATTCTATATTTGTATGAAGTATTCATTGGGAAGTTACATTAAATGATAAATGATGCTTAGTTTATGATAATTGAATATTTATAAATGTTAAGAATGGACGGATACTTATGCTTAAATCATTTTATATAAATAACTATTAATAAGCTTACTTAGAATGTAAAATAAATATTACTTTTTCCTCTTAATAATTATATAATAAAATAATTTAAATACTCTCGTGACTTAGAAACTTAAAGTTTAGATGTGTATGTTCTTTATTCGAATTTTGAAGCGCGACAATTTCTATGGCTCAAAAATCAGGTCAGTCAATCGTCTAGCGTGTCACATGTGCATGATACCGAAAGGTTCGAAAATAGGCCAACAGTCTATATTCCATGTACACATGTTGCTCACCCGATGAGTCGACCAGCCAATCTTTTGACCAAGGACATCTCCGTACTGGCCCAAATCTGGCATATCCATGTAAAGTCAGCCACGTGTGCCATAAATAAATAAAGGGACTCCTTTTCTTGAGATGTCCATCAGCTGCCCATCAGCCAATATCTCCCATCGGGTGGGCCAGAGTGTCCCTTGTGATCAAAAAATAAATCTTCATAATGGTACCCGCCTAATTAACGGCCTGGATACCCCACGTGTGGCATTCCTAGGCATGTGGGGCATTTGCTTTAGCACGTGGCAGTCGCATGTGAAAGTTCACTTGCAAATACGCCCATGGTTGCTGACATTTCAATCGAGCGAAAATGAAGCAGCATCCCGTGGAAACTGGTAACACATTCCTTGTAATCCGTTGGTCAAAGGACTCATTCCAATCAACGGCTGTGATTTATGAGGAATCTAGGAAACTTGAGTTGGAAGAATATCGTGGACAACTGTATTTTGTTAAAGAGGTGCATTCCAGTGGCACCGGCAGAAGTTGGCTCACGTGATATGCGGATATCATCCGCCCCGTCCATCAAATACGTCACGTCAGGACCCAAAAATTAGCTGGTTCAAAACTAAGGTGGGCCATGTCATAAGAAACAAATTGAGATGGGATGGCCACCCTTGATTTTCGTAGGGGTCCACCTAAGATGCTAAAACTCCGTATTTTTGGCCTAGCCCTTCATCCAAAGAAGATGAAGGTTCTGAACTGTCAGATTCCATATAAAAGACACGGTGGGTCACCCATGCAAATAAACGGTGTCTGTCTCGGCTCACCTTGTACCCTGTTATGTGGCCCCACTTGACTTTTAGGTTAGAGCTAATTTTTGGGCCAGAGGGATTTTGAGGTGACGCATCAGATGGACCGGTTGGATTTTGTTTAGAAATTAGGTGGGCCCCACATATGCCAGATAAAACCGTAGCGCTGAAGGTGGTAATGATACAACTGGAAGCGCGTCCATAAGAAAAATGCGACGGATGATGTGTGGCATTCATCCCATCATAATCACACGCCCTACATCTTCTCTTCAATTCAAACATTCAAACCCGATCAGCTTCAGCACATCCCACGGAGTGCGGGACTGGAATCTTCCACGACACCCGTTTTCCGCAGTGCATACAGCACCCCAAGTATGTGGGCCCCACCATATTTTATATGTAAATTCACTCCGTCTATCAGGTTTTATCTTCGATGTAAAATACCCTGAGGACTAAAATCAGATCATCCACAGCTCAGATAGGCTACACCACATGGAACCATCAGGATGGGATGCCAACCATAGGTTTTTGTGTGTGGGCCATCATGGTGTGAATCTTTCATTATTGAGGTGTAACTCTCTAGGATGAAGAGAAAAAAAAATACATAAATTAGCTTGTAAAAAAATCACGCGGGTCAGAGAGTGTGAACTTATATTTTTTGGTACTAAATTAACATATTTTCCTTTGGCGTGCACCATATGACATTTTAGTCGGAATTATCTTCTTTTTCTACGGTCCAAACAATGGTTCTCATCTGATGGACCGAGTTGATTTTACGTGCACATGATTTTGGATTCCACAGAGCCTAGGTGTTTTACACGGTGCGAAAAGCAGCTGTTGTGGACGATTCCGGTCCAGAAGTCCGGAGCTCTTAAATACCTGAATTTACACTCGTGTGAAATCTATGCCCAGTTTATTATATGACACATGCATGCATCTTCCTTACACACATGCATGTCATATATGCATACATAACACATGCTGAATGACTATGATATCGTAGGAACAAACCCATGAGCATGTTGCATGTATGTTTGATATTACACGTGTTCTTCTGCATGCATGCTGGACATGAACAAATGTAATCCGAGAGGGCTATAGTCCTCCCTCACCATTGGTGCAATATGTGGGGCCCACATTTTCACCAGACAATCGAGGATCATTGGCCTCTCTTGAAATGCATGCATTTCCCGTGCATGGATGAACTCTAAAGAACTACCAGTTTAAATGATGGTATGTGGGGCCCACTGGGGGAGAACATATCGACTCTCTTTTCTTTTTTTTTTTTTTTTTAAAAATAGACGTTTGTGATGCATGATCACATGGCCAAAAACAATATTAAAACTAATCTAATAGCAGGTTAGCATTAATGATTGAGAAAGCTTACATGATTCTTGTATAACTACGAATATCATGTTATGAATGTGGGAGGGTGGGTCCCATGCAACATGCGCACGTGCATTGTTATATCAACATGTGCATGCATGTTACTAAAAATTAATCATGGATCAAAATTCACATGAGAGAAACAAATTATTATGACATGAAACCCTACGTGGCACACGTGTTTAATGGTCTGGATTGTTCATCTTGTGGACCACACGTGGATGAACCACAGATTGGTGTATGAACAATCCATAGTGAGGCCCACCAGATTAGTGGTTCAGATCATCTTACATGTAAGATCCATGTATAATTTAAGTGGGGCCACATATCATTCTCTATAAATGTAGCCCAACATCTTATGATTCCTCGTACATTTTAGTGATTTCGAAATTATTAGCTGCATGCATGCGTGCGTGTAAGATTCTGAGAGAAATTTTGACTTATTTCTACACGTGGCATGCATGTGGCTCAAATCGGACCGTTCAAATTGTGGGACTTGGTCGTTATACGTAAACCAAACAAAATATAAACTCGAATACAGACCCAACTAGCCACCTGGTGGACATTTAATTGACGGTCAAAAATGGAAAAAGGGTCAACATTCCGGAATTCGATGAACACGTTTTAATCACTGGTCAGAGTCATTGAAGCAATATTGTACGGTGGATCTTATGACTTTGGACAATCTGTTTCGAGTTACACGCATGATAAGTTCACAAGTATTGGGTCCGTGCCTGTGAACCACGGTTCACCAACCCAGACTCAGTATCGACTCGACCTTTCACCCAGTCAGGCGAACTTGGGACTCGGCAAGTTGACCAGTTTTCAATTATAAATTTACATTATATCATCTGCAATTACTACTAGTGATAACTCGGATCAACTCATCCGGTTTCGAGTCTGGTCGTGGCTTGCCCAAGTCAGGGTGAGTCAGCCCAACCTGGCTAAGTCAGTGGTGACTCGTCTAGGTGACTTTGTGTCGTGGATCCCGATCAGTCGAACCGATGATAAGTCGTAGAGGACATGTCCAATGGTCGGAGTCTTAAAATCAGGATGCCACTTCTCGACCGAGTCCCAACTGGACCCACATAAGTCTCCGGTCAAATCACTGAGTAAGCCTCGAGTCAAGCAATCAGACTCAAGTGATCCAATCCAGGAATGTCCTAACTTAGTCACTAATGTAGGGAAGGACGTGATAAGGTCAACCACCATCTTCATTAGGAGTAACTATTCCGAATCTATGAAGCTCCTCTGGAATCCTCACAAAGATTCATTATATTTCATGAGGAATGAAAACAAAAATAATTTCTAATAATTTGAAATAAATTGATTGAAAATAAAAAATGAATTCAAACTCAGGACATCAGTTCAAACTCAAACTCTTTAGAAATGTGATTTACTATAAATAATAAATTTATTATTTATATACGCTCATGATTCTTATTAGAATTCATGTTTTTCGGTCAAAATTAATAAGTATCCAATTTAGCCTAACCACATTATCCTACTATTTTTTTCAAGTACATTTTATTTTGGGACAGCTCCTTAAATTAAAAGGATCAAAAGTTATGATAGAATAAAAGCTTAATATTTATAATAAAAATAGAAATAAAATGAACTTGTAATTATTAACCTGATGGAATCTCACAAATTTAATATAGGTAACTAGGTGAAGCAGGTTGATTAGTTAAAGTAGCTTCTCATACTCAAAATTATATATGATATGTTAAAAAACTCATTCATGTTTATAAGGATATGTTAAAAAAACTCATTCATATTTGCAAGATATAATGCTTTAAGGCTCCGACAGTCTTGATCACTTTTTACTCCAATCAGGCCTTTTCTAACTCATCTTGGCCATGAAAGTGTATGCGATCAACTCTACATCAGTCACCAGATGGTGACTGGGTCAAGTCAAGTTGACCCAGCTGAGTTGGCAAACTCTCGTATAAAAATAGAATGTGTGGTTGTGATTGTGTATTTAATGGTATCTATGGGCGAAGAGAATTCGCCCAACATTTCATTCTCAATATGTAGGAAGGGTGGGATGAATCCCATCATCCGGACCGAGTCTCCATGCAACGAGGCCACGTTCAAGGGAACACAGCGATCATCACCCACGTTCCCATGTTGTCTCCCGCACGCGTTATGTGGGACCCACACACGCGCTATCTGGGCCCCACAATCTTACCTCACACTAGTTGACATTTTTCACCCTCTTTTCTCCTTTTGTAGTGTTAGCTGTAAACCAAAAAACAGAAAGCAGGGATAAGTGATAACCGTGTCTAAATGTGTATAACTCACACACTGACCAACAAAAGTCAGGATGTTAGAATACGTCCAAAGGGCATCACTTTTTTTATTTGCTCATCTCTTTTAAACGGTGGTGACTCTTTAACCGTACACGTGGCATACTCTTATTGAAATCCAAACGGTACAGATTACTGTAAAAGTGTGGATGGCATGAACTCAAAAGTAACACTTAGAAATTAGATGATATAACCATCTGATTTTATCTTGAAATGTGGACCGTTCATTAATTTACTTTTGACCGTCCATTTACTGGATATAATTGGACGTATGAGATTGCTCGATCGGAGAGATTCTATAGATATGCTCTATCCACAATGTGGCCCACAATTTGGTTGGTCTGGATGGCCTTTCGTGAAATCACTATAACTTACAAAATGCTGGTGAACTGTTACAAGAGTGCAGCTGTTTGTATTTGAGAACGCCTCAACTCCAATCATCCGGACCATGGCTTGCTTTCCACTCAATGAATAACTTCCATTCTATTAAGTGCATGAAAAATCCAAACCGTCTAATAGGTTGGCTCCATGCACAAAAATCAGCCACATCCACGCAAAATATATTATACTATCTATCAATGGTTAGAAAATATTTTCATGTTATGGCCCACCTGATGAGTAGATGGGGTTGATTTTTACATTAGCTAATCCTCATGGTGGGGCCAACCTATTGGAAGCGTTGGATTTCACATGCACTTAATATGTTAGATGTTAGTTGCTGTATGGCACCTGGTTTACAGTACAACCGGTTTGCATTGAGACCTTCTTTTTAATTTTTACATTTATTTTCGTTTAAAAGAAAAATCTTTGTCCTGTTGCCGCGTGCATCTGGTTACCGTTTCTCAGCGTTTAGCGGCTAAAATTGGAAGTATGTGGGGGCCTTTTTATCAGGGGAATCATGGTACATGGACCCAGCTTTACACATCATACACGCGGTTTCAATTCTGACATGTTTAGGCCAATGGCTCTGTAATCCAGACGTTTGCCTGTCATGTCCGTCCGTAGATGAAGCATGCGGTAGAAATTTTCTTGATGGGATGAGAATAACCTTTTGATTTGAGGCCTACAGATTGACGGTTAAGAAAAGAAAGATAACAAACGTCCATCAACTGAAAAAGTTCCTTAGTATTAGATTTTTAGATCTTCTAATCTGGGATTTTTTGTTTATTCGATGGAATCAAAGGAAGGATGGTTTAGATTGACGAAAAGTGGGCCCCACTTGTCAGAAGTGACAATCCTGTGTATATTATGTAAAGATGAGTTCAACGTATCGTTTAATTCCTTTATGTGGATGAAAATTAAAGACGTTTTCCAGCACAGCCGTCCATTCTATAAGTATGCACGCGCAACTTTACACGTGGTGGATATGCCAAAGTGTCAAGTGTGTTGGAGATCTGTGTCGTGCATTTTGTGGGCCAGAGTGTTATGATGATTATGGGCAAAAAAAATCAGGTTATTGTGTTCAGGAGTGGTAACACGCGTGAGATGAATTTGGACCGTTGGCGAGTTGGTTTCTTACATGAGTGCCCCACCGTATGAGCGGACCGCAGTGGCCTGATTTTGCATGGTAGATAGCCTCTCGCGTGCCAGATTTGCACGTGTGCCTCGTGCAAAGGTGCGTGTGCGGGGTGGGTGCTAGCAAACTGAAATACGCTCATTGGATGATCATGACCATTCGATTGAGACAAAGATCATCCCATGCTGTGGCCCACGACGATCAAAGGGTTAGATTAACAAAAGTACATTGCACAATTCTCCGCCCAAGCATATGTATTACTTGCTAGGATATTCAGTTTGCAGCGAGTGGGCCCCATGTTCCACTAATCCAGACCGTTGATGTGATGAGCCTCGTCTCTGGATGGACCATGCAACAAAATATTCTAGATGGAATGGTCCTGACCCTTTAATTGGTGACCAGTCAATAGACGGTTAATAATTAAATGAATAAAGCATAGGTATCGCATCACTTCAAATATAAAAGGTTTCTCGTGCATGGGAATCCATGGTGTGGCCCATCATATCAATCATTTGGATCCTCGCAGCATGGGCTCCACTTGTACAACTGAAAACCCGTGCAAATTGCAAATATTCCCGACTGACGAGTGCTACTGTGCTTATGGGCATCAGAGAGTTTCATGCAGCTCCCTCGTCGTCGTGTTACACGTGGCAAGTATGTTTAGTGATCAAGACCGTTGATCCGGTGGGACATCATGCCAATAGTCTTATAGGATTTTTTCGGATCCGTAAATTCATAATTACGAAAATTCAGAATTAAAAAAATAAAAAAAATAAAAATTCGAATAATGAGGAATTTAAAAAACTTATTTTTGATTTGAGGAGCGACGAAAGTCACTCCTCTTGAAATTGATTTGTTTGTCTTGTCACACTAGTGTACTCAATGTACGAAGACCGGTCACACCAGCACACTTGATGTATGAAGGCCTGTCACACTAGTGCACTCGATATACGAAGACTTGAACCATTGCTATATGTCTAACCCGAAGGCTGAACTAGCGTGCTCGATGTACAAAGCCCCGAATCGTCACTATATGTCTAACTCGAAAATTGAACCAGATAAAATCTTTGCAATGATTCTGGAGTAAAAAAGAAAGAGTTAAAATATTTTAATTGATTAAGCACCCCTGCTAACAATCATGCTGAGTGCACATGCGTGTGGTTAATGGCATCGGTTTAGACTGATGTGCCCCCCCCCCCCTCGAAATTCATATGCACCCTAAAAGGGACTTAAGCCCTATTCAAAATTTTCTATTTATAAACTCAAAGTTTTCTTCTTTCCTATTTGATGTTGACTAAACCTACACCACTATAAGACAAAATGCCTTTGTTACTTTTTTGAAAATTTGAAAGAAAAGTTTCAAATAATTTTAAATCAATTAATTATTTATTTTGAAGCACCAAAAATACAATAATTCTCTATATGTTTCAAAATAACGACTTTCAGGTTAGACAGAAATAATTGTGCATTATATCGATGTCTATTAGAATTAAATCAATACTTAGAATATACAAGGTAGGTTTATAGGAGTTAGGTGACAAACAATCTTGAATCAGATTTCTATTAATATAAGACGGTTACACATGTCACCCACACAATTGTTCTATACTGATAGTTCTGTGATTTTATACGTTTTGGTCATGTATCTTTACCTAGATTTCACTAGTTCTTTAGATAATTCATCCAGGTACTCATGGAAAGCGACCTCATCTCCACACTAGTATAAGTGAATTCCATTAAGTGTACGCGACAACTAAATACACAATCAACAGATATATGACATATAGTTTCATTAAGAGTTCGAGACTCAACTTTACTAATTTTTGATTGCATTGTCTACACTATAGAATGAGTTTTCTTATCGTAGTTCTATACGTCTCCTAGTGTTTTGTTGTTTACTCATTTGAAACTTATCGCATGGAATCTGTATTTGTACAGGTTGAGTTACGAACATTGGTAGCTCATGATATTGGATGTAGCCTCATTCCCTTTGATGTATCAGGGACTAGTCGTTTACTAAGTTATTTAGTCAGAGGATCTGCTAAGTTCTTTTCTAATTTGACAAAATCAATGGTTATTACTTCATCTTGTAATAAATGTCTTATTATATTATGTCAGAGTCGAATATGCCTAATTTTACAATTACAAATCTTATTATTTGCCATTGTTATAGCATATTGACAACCACACTATAGAGATATACCCAAAATAGGTTTTGGTCACAGGTATTTCTAATCCATTCTGCTTCTATTCTATCCTTTTCTAAAGCAATGAACTCGAATTCCATAATAGATCGAGCAATACAAGTCTACATGATGAATTTGCAAGAGACAACTCCTCTACCTAAGATTAAAACATATCCACTTGTGGATTTTGTTTTATTTAAATATGTAATCTAGTTAGCATCGATATATCCTTCCAATATAGTGGGAAAGCCAATGTAATGTATACCATATGTGATTGTACTTTTTTCATTCCTTAGTATTCTAGATAAATCATTCCAATGACCATGATTAAGATTATGAGTGAATCTATTCAATCTATTTACTATATAAGCTATATCAAGCTTTGTGCAATTCATTATGTACATTAGGCTACCAATAATTCTGGAATATTCAAGTTGTAATACACTTTTACTTATGTTTTTCTTATATGTATCAAATAATCATAAGGAGTGCTAATGGGTATACTATTAAAGTGATTAAAACATTTTAACACATTCTCAATATAATGAGATTGAGATAGAATAAAAACCATAATATTTTCTGATTATCTTTATTCTAAGAATCATATTAACATCGCCTAAATCTTTCATATCAAATTGTGATGACAAGAATTTCTTAATAGAGTTAATAAACTTAAGACTAGTTATAAAAATGAGCATGTCATTTACATACAAACAAATAATAATTCATTCATTACTTGTGAATTAACTATATACACATCTGTTCGCATCATTAGGAATTTATTTTAAACCATATAGGGATTTAATTAATTTACACACTTTATTTTATTGACTTTCAATTTTATAATCTTCAAGTTGATTCATGTATATTTCTTCTTCTAAATTTTCATTCAAAAAAGTTGTCTTAACATCAATTCGATGTTCAAGAAGTTTGTATATAGATTCTAAGGCTATAAACACTCTAATAGAAGAGATCCTAATTATAAGAGAATATGCATCGAAGTAGTCGATTCATTTTTTTTTTGTCTGAAACCCTTAGCCACTAATCTAACTTTAAACTTGTCAATGGTACCATCAGGATTTAAATTTTTCTTAAAAATCAATTTACATCCTATTATCTTATTCACAGGTGGCAAGACTACTAATTCCCAAGTTTTATTAAAAAAAAATAGATTCTAATTCATCATTTATAACTTCTTTCAAGAAGGATGCATCAGATGAATTAATAACTTCTATATAAGTTAAAGGATTATCTTCAAGGAGAAAAGTATAGAATCTATCTCCTAAGTTAGTTTGTTTCCTAACCCCTACACTCCTCCTTGATTATATTTCTTTTACGTTTTCTCTTTTTACATTATTACTAATTGAAGAAATACTTGAAGCAACATTATTTTCAATTACTTTAGATGCATCTTTCATTGAAAAAATATTTTCAAAGAATTTTACATCTCTTGCCTCAATAATAATGTTAAAGTTTAGGATATTATCCTTAGATTTGAGTATCTTATAAACATAGTATGTTGTTTTCGGACCTAATTTCATTGTTTTAGTTTTCGATAACCCTACTTTTGCTAAGCACCCCTACACTTTAATATATTTATAGTTAGTAGGATGTTTCTTCCATAGTTTATAGGTTTTCTTATCTGTAACTTTATAAGTATTTTATTTAGGATGTGACAAGTAGAAAAAATGGCTTCTCCCCGCATGTTTGAGGGTAAACCAGAACTGTTCAACATTGCATTGTTGTCAAATAGATGCCTTTAATCTGTTAAGTATCGCGCTACTCGACCAGTCGAGGGTCCACTTGACCGGTTGAGGCCTGCTCAACTCAAAGTACAGTGAGTACATGTTTTGGGTGTCCGGGATGCTCAACCAGTCGAGGGTTAGGCTCGACCGGTTGAGGGTGCTCTTCGACCAGGTAAGGACCTGGCTCGACTAGTCGAGGGTTACGCAGTCGGTGCGCGGACTATGTAAATTTGAGGCAGTTTCCATACTTTTCCAAAGGAAATGCTAAGTGGAGTTTCTTAAACTATAAATAAGAGTCCATAGGGCTATTCTAAAAGATTCTAAGACTTTCTAAAGGTTTTTCAAGGGTTCCTAAAGGGTTTTATGGTTTCTTAAGAGTGTAGAAAATGTGAGATTTGAGGTTGTTCGAATCGGGTAAGTCCTCTCTCATTGTAATTTCTATTTTCATAGTGGGGATCTGTCGCTTTGTGCCGTGATTTTTTCCCACAAGGGTTTTTCACATTAAATCTGTGTTCTCTTGTGATTGCTTGTTGCTATTGGATTGTTATCCTAGATCTAGATATGTGTGATTTCGCAGCACAAATTCCCGACAAGTGGTATCAGAGTAATCGTTGGGGTACAGATTTGAAACTGAGGGATTAGTAATAATGGGAAGCACTAGGTATGAGATTGAGAAATACTCAATGAAAAATAATTTTGAGTTATGGAAGATCAAGATGATCAGCTCCTTAATCAAGCAAGGCGAAGATGGTGCTCTTGAGGAGCGAAAGTCTACTATGACTGATGATGATTGGAATAATGCTCTTGATAAGAAGACTTTATCATCGATCTGTTTATGTCTCACGGATGAGGTTCTTTACAATGTCATGAGGGAGAAAACTGCGGCTAAGTTATGGACGAAGTTAGATGATGTATATGTAAAAAAATTCTCTAAAAATCATCTACACTTGAAGTGGCAATGGTATAACTTCAAGATGGCAGATGATGAAGATCTAGAGGCTCACATCAACAACTTTAATAAATTAGTTTGCAAATTGCTGGATATGGAGGAAGTGATGAAAAATGAAGAACAAGCATGTATATTGCTGAATTCTCTTCCAGTGTCTTATGAGTCATTCAAGGACACAATGTGCTCCATAAATAAAACCCTGAGTGTCGACACTATTATCTCAGTCCTTTAAGGGAAGGCCATGAGAAAGCTTTGGGGGCGCTTGGACGGTGGGAATAGATGGCATTAGGTGGGATGGGTTTAAAAATATGTAATGATGGGATTTATCAGGGAATTGTCATACAATGCCATGAGTTTTGTAAGCCCATGGCATCTTGTGCCATGGTGTTTGGATGTCATGGGATGAAAGGGTTTCAACAACTCCCAGTCGGTGCTCTGTGAGCCCCACCATGATGTATGTGTTTCATCCATGCCGTCCACCCATTCTTTTATGTCATTTTATGGTATGAGCCCAAAAATGAGTTTGATCCAAATCTCAAGTGGATCGCACAGTTGGCCTTAGGAGGTTTTTAATGAAATAATTCAACCACTACTATTTTCCCATGGTGTGGTCCACCTGAGATTTGTATCTACCTCATTTTTTAGATCAAGCCCTAAAATTATATTTCAAAATAGATGGACGGTAAAAATAAAACACGTATATTATGGTGGGGTCCACCTAGTACTGACCACTAGCCACAGGAAACCTAAAGTAGGCTGGCACCGCTTCCAAGAAGACCCTGCAAACTCACTTCCAACATCAGTCCCAAACAAGGCCAACCTAAAATCTATGGGTTTTACAAAGCCACTCCCACCTACTCCCATCTATTCCCACCGTCCAAACACCCCCTTAACGTCAACATAAGGATATCTTCCGATGCACTGTTTACAAGGGGTAGAAATTTTGAACAAGGTACGGGTTCTTCAGGTTCTAGATCCAAATCCATGGGTAAAGGCAAAGGAAATGTAAAATGATGGAACTATAGGATGGAAGGACATGTGAAGAAGGATTTTACAAATCCTGAATCTAAGGAGAAAGATTCTGAGGCTTCGATAGGAAGGCTAATGCTGCCACATCAGATGGATCGAGTAGATGTGATGGTGATGTTTTGTCTGTGTCTTTGCTCAGACGGCCATATAATGATCGTAAGGACGAGTGGATGCTAGACACATTGGGCATCTTTTCATATGACTCCTCATCGGAGTTGGTTTACCAGCTATAGAGAGTGCGATGATGGACATGTATTTATGGGCAATGACATTGCCTGTAATGTTGTGCCTATTGGTTCGGTGCGCATCAAGATGGTTGATGGGGTAGAGCGTACCTTGACTGATGTCAGGCACGTTCCTGATTTGAAGAAGAATCTGATACTTGAGGTAATGGGCTGCAAGTTCATAGGTATTGATGGTGCTCTTATTGTATCTAAGGGGGCATGGGTAATCATGAAAGTAACGACTCGGTAACATGTACAAGTTAATCGGGAACACTTCAAAAGGTGGAGTTGCAGGGACTGTAGTGGATTCCATCTCTGCGCATGTGTGACATGCTAGACATGACCACATGAGTGGGTAAGATAGGAAGGCTGAGATGCGTGGACAGAAATATAGAGCACGTTGAGCAGCCACTGTGAGTAGAATCACGTGGCATGATCACATGATATCGACGAGGTACATGGACGACTCCAATATCGTAGGAGGATCTGTCTTCTATTCTGATGGTTCTAGGTGAGCCTAGTGCTAAGAAGTGCAAGGTGACTATGGGTGATATGATGGACTCGTTGTACCAGATCGACACATGGGAGCTGGTGGATTTTTTAGTGGGATGGAAAGTGGTTGGATGTAGGTGAATCTTCATGAGGATACAACATAGATACCGAACAAGGTTGGTAGAAAAGGGTTATGCTCAGAGAGAAGGGATCGACTTTTTAGAGATATTCACACCGACAGTATAACATGTGTCTATTAGATCCGTAATTGGCACTGGTTGGCCAATGTGATCTTAAGCTGAAAGGATGGATGTAGAGTGTGTACTTCTGTATAGAAAATTGGAAGAGCAGATCTACATGAAGCAACTAGAGCGGTTCGAAGTTAATGGGGCTGAGGAGAAGAGTTTGCAGGAGGTCGTGGTTCGACCTATCGCGTAGGAAGTAGTTTGATTCCTTCGTGGTGAGTCAGGAATTGTATGTTGATGACATATAGATAACCAATTATGACATGTTAGAAATTAATGTACTAAAGACTCGGTTAAGTGGGACATTCAGGATGAAGGATCGGGGGCTGCAAAGATTGTTCTTGGCATTGAGACTGAAAGAGGAGTAGGATTTAATCATCTCAGGTAGAATACTTTGGGTAGGTATTGATCAAGGAGGTGATGGACCATGTAAAGTCGGATAATATTTCCTATGCGTCTCTCCTAAATTTTTCCTCAGGATATTTCCTAAAATAGATGAGGAAAAATAAGATATCTCATAAGCCTTATTCGAATGCAGTTGATAATGCATGTCATGGTCTGGATTAGACCGGTTATTTCACAGGCTATCAGTGTTGTGAGAAAATATCTCGGCAAGCAATATTGGGTAACTGTGAGATGGTAAAAAGACTACGTCTTTTCTTTTGAGAAGACAGGAGCAATGGTGGTTGAGCGTGCAGATTCAGATTCGGCAGACATGCTCTCCTAGATTGTTCCTGCACATAAGTTCAAGTTCTGTGCAACTTCTTTGGGCTTGGCGATGACGTGTATACGAGAAGCTATGATGTGATGCAGAGATAAGAGAAGACGTCAAAGTATTACATGGTTGAAGATTAAAGTCATAGTGGAGATTGTTTTCAAACAGATGCCTTTAATCTGTTAAGTATCGCACTGCTCGACTGGTTGAGGGACTGGCTCGACCAGTCGAGGGTCCACTCGACCGGTCTAGGCCTGCTTGACTCAAAGTCCAGCGAGCACATGTTTTGGATGTCTGGGATGCACGACCAGTCAAGGGTTAGACTTGACCAGTTGAGGGTTTCCTTTGACCAGTCAAGGGTTACGCAACCGATGCGCAGACTGTGTAAATTTGAGGTGGTTTCTGGACTTTTTCAAAGTAGATGCGTAAGTGGAGTTTCCTAAATTATAATTAGGGGTCCCTAGGGATATTCTAAAGGATTCTAAGGCTTTCTAAAGGTTTTTCAAGGATTCCTACAAGGGTTTTAGGGTTTTTAAATGGTGTATCAAGGGTGAGATTTGAGGTTGTTTGAATCGAGTAAATCCTGTTTTTTTGTAATTTCTATTTTCATAGTGGAGATCTGTCACTTTATGTTGTGATTTTTTCCCATAAGGGTTTTCCATGTTAAATCTGTGTTCTCTTGTGATTGTTTGTTGCTCTTGGATTGCTATCTTAGATCTAGATCTGTGTGATTCCGCAGTACAAATCCCCAACATGCATTCATCCTTTCTTTCGAAGTTCTATTTTTCCATTATGATATACCATTTTGTTCAAGTGTATAAGGGGCAATGGTTTCATGTATTAAGCTATTCTTTTCACATAATTCCTTAAAATATAATGATTCATATTTACTTCCCCTATTTGTTCTAATTCTCTTGATTTTCTTATTTATCTAGTTTTCAACTTCTGTCTTATACTTGATAAAGAACTCCAAGGCTTCATCTTTATCTCTTAATAAGTATACCCTAGTGTAACTTGAGAAATCATTCGAGAAGGTTATGTAGTATATTTTTCCATTTTTAGACATTTAATCCTTAAAATCACCCAAGTCACTATGAATCAGTTCTAGAACCTCTGATTCTCTAAAAAATGATTTGAATGATTTCTTATGGAACTTTAATTCTACACATACTTTACATTTATTTGTTTCTTGATTTAGAAAATCAGGTATAAGACCTAGTTTCTTCATTCTTTTTAGAACATCTACATTTACATGTCCTAAGCTATTATGCCATAAATCAAGTGACTCAACCAAGTAAGCAGAGCTGGAATTCATCTTATGAATATCAATAGAGGATACATTCAATACTAATATTCCATCACAATAGTAACCCTTCCCAACAAATGTCCCATTCTTTGACAGTACAACCTTCTCTGAATCAAAGACCAATTTGACACCAACTTTATTCAGGAGGGAGCCATAAATTTTATTTTATTTTATTTTTTTATGTCAGGCACATATAGAATATTATTTAGTGCAATGGTATTTTTAGATGTGAGCCTTACGATCATTTTTCCTTTTCCGACTACTGAGGAGGTTCGAGTATTTCCCATGAACACTTGTTCATCCTCTACACCTTGGTAGGAGGAAAATATGTTTCGATTCTGACGCAGGGATAAACGTGATGAGGTCGATCACCGTCTTCCTCATGGATAACTACTCCGAATCCACGGAGCTTCTCTGAACTCCTCACAAAGACTTCTCGAATCCACGAGGAAAGAAAGCAGGAAAATAGAAATAAATTCTAATAATATTCAAAATTAATTAATAAATGAATAAAAATGAGTTCACAACCCTTTAAATAAGGGTACCAAGAAACAAGAAAGAAATCAAAATCAAACTACAACTAAAACTCCTAGAATCCATGACTTATTATAAATAGTAAACTTACTATTTATAGACAGTCGTAATGTCTACTAGTGCGCAAGGTTTTCAGCCAAAAGTAGTAAGTGTCCTATTTAACTTCACCAAACCGTTCTCCTAATTATTCTACACACTTTTCATGTTGGACACAACTCCTAAAGCCCAACAGATGAAGAGCTATAATTAAACTAAAACTTATTATTTATAGTAAAAACGAAAATAAAACAGGGAAATGACAGTCGATCAGGGGTTTTTTTTGCAAATCCGGGCTGCACAACCCAACGTATTAGGGTTGGTTGGATAAATTAGCTCATTCTACCTCCAAAATCATATATTTTATGTCAGATAACTCATTCTGGATTGCGAGATACACCCGATCTAAGGTCCGATGGTCCAGATCACTTCTGTCGTCGACCGGGCCTTTTCTGATCCATCTTGGCCATGAAACTATCCATGACCCGCTCTACCTCAAATTCTTACACATGTGATGAGTAGCCCCAGTTCCTAGTACCCAATGCATTGTGTTGACAATGTTCACTTCAGATACTGCCACAACTATTTCATCTTGTCTGTTTTGTTTAGTTAGATTGGCCTGAGCTTGAGAAGCCTTCTTCTTCCAATATGATGTCTGGGTTTGCCACAATGAAAATATTCTCCTTTCTTTTGGACCAGTTTCCCTTACTTATTTTTGAGCCTACATTGTTCAACATGATGACCTGGTTTTCTATAATGAAAACATGTTCCTTTTAAATATCGGCATTAATCAATAAGGTGACCAGCCTTTCCATAGTGAGAAATCCTCTTATTCTCCTGATTTTTTATTTTTTTTTTAATTTTTCTATTAGGTTAGTATTTGAATTAATGCCATTAGCATTTTTCTTTTGATCCCTTATACGATTGACTTTCTCTATTCGAATATGTACGATAATGTTATTCATGGAAATTCCATGTTTCTTATATTTCATCTTATTTTTGTATTCTTTTCATAAGGGATGAAAATTTTCAAGTAAATCAGCTCTAAGGAAAACATCATCTATTTTTAATCATTCAGATATAAGCCCGTGCATTAAACTTTGATATTTAAGTATTTGATCAAGTACGAGTTTATTATTTAACATAGAAAAGTTTAGAAAGGAGGAAATACCATGCTTTTTGACATTAGCCTCTCCTAACACATATTTCTAATTAGCTAATGCCGACTAGATATCCTTCACTCTTTCATACGTAGCGTATACGTCATACAATTCATTAGAAAGGGATCTGTAAATCTATAATTATAGAAATTAATAATTTTTTTAAAAAGGAAATTAAATATTTGAATAAGGAGGAATTTAGAAAACTTATTTGATTCGAGGCGCGAAGAAATTCACTTTGCTTGGAATTGATTTGTCATCCTTTGGACAATGTCCATAGTGCAAGAGGAATACTGAACAATCAAAGATACCCTCGAATGTTGTCTTGTCACACTGGCACACTCGATGTAAGAATACCCGAACCGTCATTATATGTCTAATCGAAAGACTGAACCAAATGAAATCGTTGCAGAGATTCGGAGTGAGAGAGAGAGAGAGAGAGAGAGAGAGAGAGAGAGAGAGAGAGAGAGAGAGAGCTGAAAGATTTAACTTGATTAAAAATTCAAAACCAGAGAAGTCCATTATATAAACTTCAAAGGTTGACTCGAATGAGTTTGTACACACCCCTGTCAACAGTCATGGTTGTTGGGCTTTTTAACGAAGAAGCCTTTTCGTTTTTTATCAGGATAGATTGCATAGCTCCTAAACAACCAAATTCACATGCCCCCTAAAAAGATCCTAAGTCTTATGCAATTTTTTTTTTTTTATAAACCTAATGTTTTCTTCTTGCTTATTCAATGTGAGGCTAAACCCACACCATTATAAGATAAAATAACTTTATTTTTTTTTTTGAAAATATGAAGAATTTTTTTCAAATTATTTGAAATTATTTATTTATTTATTTTAAAACCCTAAAAATATAACAAGTCCTACATGCCAAAATCCAGGGGACTGCACTATGGCGAACATTCAAATTAGTGGCCCGGTAAATAAGGGTTTAGTTCGAAACAGAACAACAATCCGTAGACAATAAGAAAAACTCACACCAATCACGAGAGTCGTCCTATACTCAACTATTTAGCCCATATCTATACAGTGTCCACCAAATCAACAGCCACGATCACCCAACATGTTTGCCACCCTTACAATGAAGATGTAGCCACTGGGGCCTGTTTGGATACCACCATGGAAATAACTTTTTTTTTTTTTTTACATAGGTGTCACATAAAATTCTTACCTTTTATTACCTTTCTATTCTCTCCTTCTCTCATCTCTTCCCATAATGGACCGTCCATATTAAAGGTGAACCCGTGTTATGGACAGGCCACATGAAAGGTGGGCCCACATGATGGACGGTCTACAACAAAGGTAGGCTCCACAAAATGCACAATGGAGATTGAAGGTGGGCCCCACATGATGTATGAACCACACCAAGGTGAGCCCCACATAATGGATGGTCCACATACAAGGTTAGCCCCTAATGATGAATGCACACATCCAAGGCGGGCCCATATGATGGCCAACCCACATTGAAGGTGTGATCCACATGATGGATGATCCACATCAAAGGTAGGCTCCACATGATCAACAGTGGATATTGAAGGTGGGCACCACATCATGGACAATAACATTAATTGTGGGCCCCACATGAAGGATGGCCCATATCAAGGTGGCCCCACATGAAGAGAATTCACTTTCAAGGTCGGCCCCTAATGATGAATGGTCCACATCAGAGGCAGCCCCACATAATGAAAGGCCCACTTTGAATTTGAGCCCTGCATGATGGATGACCCATATATATGGTGGGCCTTGTATGATGGATTGCCAACATCAAAGGAGGGCTTCACAAGGTGGATAGTCCACATTGAAAGTGGGCCCCACATGATGGAAGATTTACATTGAGGACCGAGTCAAGATAAACCCAACAAAATAATGGTCCACCTCAAAGGTTGGCTCTAAATGATGGATGGTGGATATTAAAAGTGGACCAAATAAAATTAAGGGATAAATTCAATTTTTGACATATAAGTTTTATGTTTACCAAACAAAATTACACGCCGAATAAGTAGAAATCAAGATAAGCTACTTAAGTTATGTAAAGTAACTTACAATCTAAATGAACCATCTTTGATGCTAGCTGCATTATAGTATTTGT
This sequence comes from Magnolia kwangsiensis, assembly GCA_037074715.1. Lineage (NCBI taxonomy): Eukaryota > Viridiplantae > Streptophyta > Magnoliopsida > Magnoliales > Magnoliaceae > Magnolia > Magnolia kwangsiensis. The sequence continues at coordinate 87,878,527 of CM073583.1, forward strand.
CTTCTCTGAGTAAGTATTGTATATGCATTGGCATTTGGCTTTTTACTTGGTACGAGTAGCAGCCCTTGGTTCAATGACCTAAGCTATAGACCCCACTCTAGATGGCCCATGCCCAAGAAATCTTTCGAATGGAAAGATCCTAACCTTCAATATCTTACTCACAAACTGATTGTATAAAAGAAAAAACTATAACAGTTGATTATGTAGGATCATATTTCTATTACTTGTGACTCAATTCGAAACTTGTCTAATTCTACTCGACTTGACTAGATCTTGATAATACTCATCAAGTTGACCATATCAATTACTAGAAGTGATCTAGTCCCTTGTCCCATTTATTTATTTATTTATTTTTCTCAAAATAAGTCGAGTCATATACATTTGTTTTCATATACAGGAATTTTATCTAATATTTCTAAATATATTATAAATATTCCATGTAAGTTCAATATGTTTAAGCTTAATTATTAAAATATCGGGTCAAGTAAAGACTCATTTGAGTCATAGAGTTGACACGACCTGACTAGACATTGAATCAATAGAGTTTTTGAGTTTTTGAACTATGTTTGGGATCCTCACTGATGAAGGATAGATGAAAGCCATTGATTATTTTATGAAATGCCAGAATTAAATGAAGTCATACTAGAGGGACAAGATAAGAAAAAAAGTCACCTAATGTCTCCTAATAATGCATATGAGATGCCTTTGAAAAGATAGCTATCATAGGAAAATATCAAAGTTCATTGGCTCCTTCAACAATTTCACAAAATTTCATAATTATATGAGTTAATTTTCAATTCAAATTTGATTTATCTAAGAGTACTTTATGAGGTTGGATGAGTTTAAACGTCTTTTACTATTTTTAATTAGTTATTATAAGAAAAATCTCTCTATTCTACATTCAATTAGAAATTAATGCTTATTTAAGAACATTAAATACATTGTGAACGATTTCATTCATTATCAGTTTTACTCTCATTTTTAGATATGTTTTTTTTTTTAAAAAAAAAAAAAAATTATTTTTTATTTATTTTTATTTAAACCTTTTAAATTCAAGGTTTCTTATAAGCTAGCTCAAGGCTTGTTATAAAGCAAGATGATCTTTTCTCTCATTTTCTCTACACTCTTCCTACTATTTCACTCTCTAGGCTTTTAGTGTATTAAGCCATTTATAGTAAGGCCCGTCACATCAATGGTTTCAATCACTAAATAATGCTCCCCCACTTTTATAAAGAGAAAACATGAATATATTGCTTACTATAAGAAAATATCATATGGTATCAACCCATAGGAAAGTCCTTAATAATACCTACGGTTCACACAAGGTTCTCGTTATGGCGGGATGATCACATGCATCCCAACATATGTGATTTCCCATATGTCCAAATTGTGTGGGGCCTACCTTGACATTTATGTTCCATCCAAACTATTTATGATCCAACAAACATGGTATTGGATTCTTGCAAAAAGGGTGTGATGATATAGATAAACTATGATAATGATTGAATTGTTAACTTGTATTCAAATTACATGACTTATGACTAGTGGGAGTTTGTACAACTTCAATTATTTGATAGAAATCAGGTAGTGATGACAGCAGATAACAGTAATAGTGATACGAAGCATGTAGGAGATGAAGAAATCACTGTAAAGCTTATGATTCGTGCAACCATAGTCACTGGAACGCATCCAATTTCGAAAGTGTAAAACTTGCATTTGCAAGTAGATATCGCTGCATCTTAATATTCATTTATCACTTATCAAAGTACATTTGGTTGAACTATTTAAAAGAGAGGTCTGAGATTTTTTTTAATAGTTAAAAGAATTTCATGGTATAATGAAATCAAAATATTGATATAAGATTCGTTTCTTGTGATCCAATAATGAGAAAAAGTGTACATATCAAAATAATTTTAATGTATATCTTAAAAAGAATGGCATACATAGACAATCAACATGTGTATATAGACTACAGTATGATGTGTGCACAACGCATGTAAATAATGAGCAACTGCAATATGATACATGCAAAGAATGTGCAACCATAATTCTATTCGAGTATATAATAACTATGGTATATATGTGATCCATCGTCCACCTCAACCTTGACTAGGGTTTATTAATCTTTATGAAGAGCCTTAACAAAGGAAATATATGGTTAAATACTTTAAGAAAGTTGTAAGATATAATTCTCAAAAAAATAAAAATAAAAATAAATAAATTAGAGATACCTAGATATATCCACCGAAAAGATTCACATTCTTTAAGAAATGCGATGAGACATTGTCTATGGTTGATGAATGATGTAATTTTTTCAGATTTACAATAACTTGGAGATAAAGTTTGAAAGCAATTCAAAGTAAAAATGTTACAATCTATGTTTGAGAGTAACTCAAGATGGAAGATCTACAAGTAATAAAGTCATTTATTGACAAACTTCTTTTATTATTTTTATTATTTTTATTTTTTTAAAAATACCAACAACAACAACAACAGCCTTTGACATTGTATTATATAGAATTTTACCGATCGCAGGCCAGGCCTACTTGTTAGTTGTTACATTTTTTCTTCTTCTTCTTTTTTTTTTTTTTAAAAAAAACAACAACAACAACAACAACTTTGAGAACATATATATATATTCATCGGAGGAGATTACAAGAGATTTGAGTGGGCCTCTCCAAAATCAAGAGCCGCACCTATCCTATTGAAGCACTCACACTTACAAGAAGGGAAGCAGGGGAGCTATTTACATCTACCAAATCAGATGACTCCTAATCCCACCTTGTCCAGAAAAAAGGTAACCCTGGCAGGGAACGAAAGATCAGTTACTGTCAAGATCTCGGTCCGGCCCTGGGAAGCACTCCCAAACTTAGCCAGGCTGTCAGCGACACCATTAGCTTCCCTTGGCAAGAAAGAAATTCTGAGGGAGGCCCGCCTCCTGAGGTAAGATAATTTGGTCCACATATACCAATAACTCTAACCCGGGGAGTCATCATTGTTCATGAGATCCACTAGACACCTTGAATCACTAACCATATCAATGGCAGAGAAGCCTTTAGTGTAAGACCCGTATCTTAGACCGTACCGTTCCATATGCTTCCGCGGTCCTCCCAGTTGAATTCTG